>OX422218.1:100168099-101620092 GCA_949130495.1 Sambucus nigra | reverse complement strand
AGTCATAAACCGATTACATATTAACACAATAATCAATAGAGTATTTCTTGCCTTAAAGAAGCATGGATATTGATTCTTAATTAATATCTCTTGAATTTTCTTCCTCCTCTCGCAAAGAATACTTCTTGAAACTAGGGTTTTAATTATGTTGTGTTAAGATGTTTAATAAGGGAAATAAACATATTAACGACCATAATTTCGTAGGTCCATATGGACCCATATTTGGACCTCAAATAAGCACAAAATACTAACCGAATATTCTTAAAACTTGACCCAAAAGTATACCTACTCTTGGGTCCAAATTTCCAACATTAAAATTACAATTTCGGACCTCTGCACACCCTTAGAGACTCGTCCAATTTACCAACTCGAAATTTTAAATTGATTATGACCGAATTAATTTAATTTACCAGTCGTCCACAAATTATTTTAAATTCTCACTTTAAATTCCGATTAATAATCCAGACAAATTAAACTAAATAAATTACTCGTTAATCACCTAGTAAATATCAATTAATAATTAAATAATAATTTAATTAATTTTCAAAAAAATACGAGGCATTAAACGGTGCTAACAGTTATCTTGACATCCTCCCCCCCCCCCCCCCCCCCCCCCCCCGCCCCCCACACACACACCAAGATAGAATCGTCTTTCTCTTATAAAACTTAAAATCCTAATTGCAAATACCAAGAACTAGTTATAGGGTAAAAAAAATCTCTCTTTTAGAAGACAAAAACACATACTTAATTATTTGCATTGTATGAGTGACAAAGTTTTTTTGCGAATTCATTTGGACTTCACAGGTTTTAAATTGGTGAACTATTGGAAGTTGTTAATGAACTTTTGATTGTTAATTCATTATCAAAAAATCCCATTAAATTAATTGTGTTAGATGGAACACCTAGGTCGGACAAAAAAATTGGGCCATACGAACAAAAAAAACAAATTAAGTAGCACAATTAAAAGCAAAAGGCCTAATAATATTTACCCCATAATATATATTTTAAGCCAAACTCAGAGCCCATGCTCATGTAGGGTGCGAGTATGGGCTTAGAGTAAAGGCTACGTTAGGCCATCCTCTATTTAAGATTTGGGCTTATCCATGGAGTTTCAAACCCATTACTTATTTTTATTTTTATTATTATTATTTTTTTTGGGGCGCGGGGGGGGGGGGGGGGGGGGGGGGGGGGTTACTGATGTAACACCCCATATTTTTAAATGTGGGATTAATTAAAATTAAATATGAGAAATTAATTGATAATTAATCCGGATTAAAATAAATATTAACTAGCGAGATAAGGGTTAGTATTTATTGATGTGAATTATATTGAATATTACTTAGTGAGTAAAGTAATATGTGATTACGAAGTTATTAGAATTGTCGCGAGTGAAAAATGAAATAGCTACAATAATTAAGTCGGGACTGTAAGTCCTCAAATTATAACTTTTAGCAAAGACACTTTTTTCTTGAGCGGAATTAAGTTAAGGATGAATGCAAATCAACTTCCTGTTTTTATGAAAAACTCCTTTTCAACTTAATCAAACCAAGTTCTGACAAACATTAACTTAACCAGATTTTATCTTGTTTAACCCTAAGCATGCAACTACTGATTAAAGCAAGTAAAATAAAGTAAAGCAACAATCATAACGCCGATGTACGAGAAAAAACCCAAAACGGAAAAAAAATCTCGGACGGCCAAGCCAAACAATCACTATGAATAAAGGTTTTACAAAGACACATTAGCCTTAATCAATGACTCGATCACCACAGGTCTTGACGCTTCTTGTGATCTTCTACCATTATTCAATAGTGCCTACGCATAAATTCCATCTTCCATGATTCTCGTCCACAACACGCACCTCCATGAGTGTCTCGGTGTCCATCGATACGGCTTGATATGTCAACGATGTTGAACAAATTGTATGTCGCTTCCCCACCACAAAACCAACAATCACAAGTTGTTCAAAGAAGGTTGAACAAGTTACTATTGATGCAAATGAAAGATCTCTATCGCATATGAATATGAGGAATCAGATCTTTAAACACAAAGGATGATTTTACTTTGAAAAACCTTTGTAAACTTTTGTGCAGAAAACGTATCAGTATTCTGGAGATATTTGGTTCTGCACATGTCGAGAAAAAGGATTGGGACCTGACTTAAATAAAAAATTCAAGTCGGTGCAATCTCGTTCGAGTGAGATGACACGTCGTTCGAACAACAGTGCATCTCGTTTGAACGACATCGTTTGTCGTTTGAACAATATGTTGATTAGAGTCCAAACTGATCCAACTTTTAAACAAAGAGTTTTAATGTAAACCAACTCCAATCCAACACAGATCTGTCCTTTATCTGATGTGTAAGTAAACAAATAAACCATTTTTAAAACATTTTATTTAAATAATTCATCCTTAAATAATTTTCGATTTCTATAATCATCATACCTTATAGAAATTTGGAATGCACATTAAACCTTGGAGATGAGAAATTGCAGCAATTAAACTTCGGCATAATTTAATCTTTGTAGCTTTGCCGCAATGTCTTCAATAAATCTTCGATACGTCATAAACTCGTGGGATCGTGACAATAAAAAATCTATCTATGATTAAAACATGTTTTGTTCTGAGAATAAGTCAAAACTTCATTAAGATTCAATTAGAAATTTGGTCCTTATAAATCTCCTCCTTTGACTATTTCGGGACAAAACCAACAGTGAGATGCCTAAGTCGGGCCGTCAAGATGTATGACGCCTAAATCCCATTCCATAAATACAAAACCAAAAATACATCATCAGTACACGATAATATTCTTCAACAATGGACCGGCAAGCATGAAACTCTCTCGAATGTCTGAATGTGATGTAGTCTTGAAATCTCGAGTATCTTTAAGCGTACCTACACACATGAAACAGACAAATACCCAGTGAAGTATGGAGGAAAAAATTATATAAATCAATATGAAATATCAAATCTGAATCATTTGGTATGTGAGTAAACATGATATATAAACCATCAAGCATAAAACCATAAAAGTCCCCTACATCACATACATCTCTCCCCCTTTTTGTCTTGAATAGACAATCCGGTGAAAAGATAAACAAAACTAACATGTGAATTATCAATTTGATTGCATTAACGCATATTACACTAGATAAACATGCAATAACCAGCTAAAATATGATCAAGTAATGTAAACCAATAGCTAGGAAACAATGAATCACACAAAAATATATTAGTCAAATAGGTGTGATAAACGAACTAGACGCAACAAAATATGTAATCTATCAAATTATACTGCATAAACTGAAATCAGTACCAAAATTTGAATCAAAATGTAGCAGGGTATTGAAACAGAAGTACAACCTGAAAAAGTCAAAACATGTCAACCAAGGATGTCGTTCGAACGAGCCAGGGATGTCGCTCGAACGAAATGCGACATCGCTCGAACGAAACAGTATGTCGCCAAAATGACATTGACACATTTTCACTGTCTTCCCAGAAAATTAAACGGTGTTGGCCAGTGGAAAAAAATCAATAAAATACTGACTGGAAGGGGCTCAAAACTGTGAAACAGGAGTAAAACATAAAAAACTCATAAACAAAAAATATGAGTAACATGATAACATAGTATCGATGTGCCTAAACATGAACATGGAATGTATGGGTGTGAACTACAAAAAATGAATCACAATTCCAACACATCGAAACAATCAAAAAGCTCTAGGTGATAGAAATCTATCATCAAACTTTATCATAGCCATATATAACAATTAAAGTGTGAGATTAATGAACTAAACAAACATCATGCACATGAATCCGGAATTTTGACGATTCTACAAACAATAGCGTCATGCACAAATTTTCAACGTTAGGATTCTTTGTGCAAACTCGTTTAAATTTTTAATCCATCCAAACTCCCTCAATAATATACCATATATTTTTTTGAATGAACTAAACTAATTTGGCCCATTTTTGGCATATGACTCTTTTTACTGCCTTATGATTTTTTCGGGCTCTTTTAAACGGTGACTTTCACGACGAGTCAATTTTACACTCTCGCATCCCTTTCCCGTACACTCATCATATTTTCAATATAGGTTAAAGTTCTTATAGGTAAACGGTTTTTATATGCACACTTCCTCCATATGTCTACTTACGCATAGATGACAAAATTGAGATAAGAACGCCTCACCAAATTTACATATGCAAGAGTAGTCAAGCATTCATATAAACTCTTGCAAGTGTGCAAAAATGGCATATATACAAAGTCGAATCAAAACGCATATTAACTTCGAAACAACCCCATAATACAATGGTTAAGATCAATCTAAGTATTGATAATAATGACCAAATGTCCTAGCCACGCGGATAATGGAAGGAAGGGGGTCCAAGCACACCAATATGCTACATCAAACATGTTAACTAAAAAAAAAACGAAAATCTTTTTGGCTTTTTCAAAATATTTTAACTCAAATAAAAGCAAAATATTTTTGTGTTTTTCTCAAAAATTTTATCAAAAAAAAAATCTTTTTGTATTTTTCGAAAAAGATTCAATAAATGAAAAATATAATACAGATAAATAAACATGGTAATACACTCAACCTATAGATTTATCATGGGAAGAATCAAGTGCAACCAAATGAAAACCATGAAGTTTTATTCCCAAAGCTACCAAATCCGACTTCCTAACCCAAGTAGGTGTGTAACGACGCATGGGGGTGGGGGGAATCGGGGTAACTTTATTCCTTAACTTTCGAGGAGCATTCCTAAGGTCATAGCAAAACTTTCTAAGGTGACCTTTCCTACCACAAAACGTGCAAGTGTAGTGATGGGATGGAAAGTGACCTACATGTGGACCTTTTATAATGTTCATGTGTGGCTCTCCCACATGTGTAGGGGGAATGGGAACAACACGATCATCAAAGCTAATACCACCCCTATCTCTCATAATTTGGACGGTTCCTAGCATCCTATTTTACTTCTCACTTCTACCCTCCAACTCAAACTTAACTCTAGACGAATCTCTCAAATTGTCCTCCAATTCCTTAACCCTAGACTCGAGTAGATGCCTAGACTCTTCAAACTCTAGCACCTCATTTTTCAAAGTCTCCATCAAACCTCTAAAGGTATCTATTTCTTTCTCGATGTGCTCTAGCTTCTCCCTAAGATTCTTCTCCTGTACCCTAAGATCCTCAGTCAACGCATCATTATTTTCTACGGCGCGCTCTTTCAACTTAGCTTGCAATTTCGAGTTAGCCTTTTTCACCTTTACCGTTTATTGAAACAACTCTCGAAATGTAACTTGTAACTCACCTATGTTGATCTCCTCATCCTCGCTCTCATCACCCTCACCCTCTCGGGAAGCACTCTTAATAGCCTCGGAAGTGTCATGCACATGAGTATCCTCGTGATAAGATGTATCGTCGTCGCTCACATGACATGCCATAAACACAACAAAATTACTCTCAATGGGGGAATCTTGTCCCTATTCCGGTTCACTGTTACCTAAGGAGGCATTATATGCAATTGGTTTCTTGTCCTATTTCTTAAGTCTTCTGGGGCACTCCTTAACTTTGTGACCATACCCCTCACACCCGAAGCATCTATCAGACTCATCTCTCTTAGGTTTATCACTTTTATCCCCAGGGTTGGAGTCTCACTTGTTCTTTAATTTCTCAAACTTTTTGGCATCTTTCGATTGCTTATGAATTTGAAGAAACTTCTTGAACTTTCCTGCCAATAAGACGACATCCTCAAAGTCGAAATCGGAGTAGTAATTCAAAACTTTAGTCTCCTCCTTCAGGGCTTTCAAAGCAATGTGCATTTTCTTTCTTTGGCACTTGCTTGGAGGTAAACTTTTCGAGTTCATAGGTTTGTAAGTAACCTATGACCTATTCTAGTTTAGATGAGTTAAGCATACCAGGGGAATTCATAACGGTCACTTTAGCATCAAACCTACTCGACAATGATCTCAAGATTTTCTTAATCACTCGGTTATCGAGAATCTTCTAACCTAGGTTAAACGCCGCATTAACAATACTGGACAACCTAGTGTAAAACTCATCAAACGTCTCACTCCCTAACATCTTAATCATCTCAAACTTTGTAGTGTGATTTTTTAACTTAGACACCCTAACTGTGCTTGTGCCCTCGTGAGTGAGTGTCACTGTATCCTAAGCTTCTTTTAAAGTTTCATAAGTCATGATATGATTATACTATTCAGGTGTGACATGTGAGGAAATAACGTGCATACCCTTAGAGTTATATTGTGCAAGCCTATGTTCAATCTCAGTCCATGACTCAATGGGTTTTAAATGAGTGACATCACCCTCTCGTGTGACAGGTGGTGTCAAACCTTTTTCAATCGCTAACCAAACACGCTCATCAATAGATTTTAAATCATTTTTCATTCGCATTTTCCAATAAGCATAGTTAGTTCCATAAAAAATAGGAGTGCAAAAACTATCATAATTTTCGAAATTCATCCTTACAAGAAATAGGGATCAAATACAATAAAAATGTATTTCTAGCTCTGATACCAATTTGTAGGTCCCCAAAATATAACTTTCAACAAAAACACTTTTTGCTTGAGCGGAATTAAGTTAAGGATGAATGCAAATCAACTTCCTCTTTTTATGAAAAACTCTTTTTCAACTTAATCAAACCAAGTTGTGACAAACATTAACTTAACCATATTTTATCTTGTTTAACCCTAAGCATGAAAATACTGATTAAAGCAAGTAAAATAAAATAAAGCAATACTCACAACGCCGATGCACGAGGAAAAAAACAAAATGGGAAAAAACCTTGGACGACCCAAGCCAGACAATTACTATGAACAAAGATTGTACAAAGACAGATTAGCCTTACTCAGCGACTCGATCCCCACGCCGAGAAAAATGACTGGGACATGACTTAAATAAAAAAGTGCAATCTCGTTCGAGCGAGATGACATGTCATTCGAACAACAGTGCATCTCGTTTGAATGATATCGTTTGTCATTTGAACGACATGTTGATTAGAGTATAAATTGATCCAACTTTTAAACAAAGAGTTTTAATGTAAACCAACTCTAATCCAACACAGATACAACCTTTATCTGATGTGTAAACAAATAAACCATTTTAAAATCATTCATCTTTAAACAATTTTTTATTTCCATAATCATTAAGCATTCATACCTTATAGAAATTCGGAATCCATATTAAACCTTGAAGACGAGAAATTGCACCAATTAAACTTCGGCATGATTTAATCTTTGTAGCTTTGCCACAATGTCTTCAATAAATCCTCGATACGCCATAGACTCGTGGGATCGTGACGATAAAAAATCTATCTATAACTAAAAAATGTTTGGTTCTGAGAATAAGTCAAAAGTACATTAATACTCAATTAGAAATTTAGTCCTTACAGGGACGCGCACGTCAGTCGTGTCTGGACTCAATTTAATGAGATAGAAAGTAATTTATTTTTAAGTCATCCAAATAGTCATTTTGAGTGTGCCCAAGTGTTCGAAAGGGTCGAGATAGTCAGAAAAGTTTAACCGAGGGTTTATTTTGGGTCCCAGAGCAGTTTTAGGCCAAAACGACATCCCGGGAGGGCATTTTGGTCATTTGTATTTTTGGGGAAATAATACCTACGAATTTTCTAAGTGTATATATCTGATTAGAGAAGGGGGTTAGGGTTAGTTATGTGAGAAATAAAGAGAAGCTACCGAGAGGCCATAGGATGAAGAGGAGAGGATTTCCAAAGTCTAGAACCACCAAACCTACACCTTCTTGCACCACCACCACCACCAGCGGATTGTAGATCGAAAAGGAAGGAACACCAATAGACCCATATTCTTCAACAGATCAGACCTACATACAAAGCCAAGTATTTAAAATTTCTAAATTTTGAGTAAATAATATATCCATGTTAGTATAGGAACATTCTTCACATAATTATGTTGAAAGTGGGTTGAATTGGAGAGTGAATTTGATGATTTTTAATCAGAACCATGTTAGGTTTAACTCTATATTGCATGTTGAACGAAATTTATGACTTAAGGAGATTCAATTTCGTAAGAAATCTAGGTTGTTCTAAGTTCTTGAAGAGAAATAAAGAAACTAGGGTTTTTATGAAATTATCTTTAATTAGTCCCAATATTTGATGCCCCATGATGAATTTGTGATTCTTGTACGTTAGAACTCATGTATTTAGATTGGTATAACCTCTAGCACAATTGTTTGGGAGTTGGGATGATCTAATGGAGGTTTTGGTGATGATTATGTATGAAACCCGTAGCTTGAGAAATGCAAAAATTCGATACCTGTAGGGCGAATCAATTTTGCAAGGCGAATCGATTTTGACCAGAGCCGAATGAATTCAGCTACCCAGTTTTGGCCACCTTTTCCCGTTTTTTTTAGAATATTTGGAAATCGTTCGGGATTCATTGGTGGAATTTAATTTTAAATATAATGGAAATTATATTGAAGTACCAGTATGCCTAGATGGGGTTTTAGGCTTGGTCTTATGAGGAGTAAATAATGACTAAATTTAATTAAGGTTAATAGAGATAAGTACCTAATTGTGTGAATAACTCGGGTTGCAAAAATTCGAGGAAACCAATGACTTAAAACTGTAGGATGTGAGTGAGTTACCTACTGATATTAAGTATAAAATAAAGGATACACCAATAAAGGATACACTTCCTGTGGTGAGAGATACTCGGGAGCGTACGATGAGAAGTAAAGTTGTAATTTATTAATACGTGGGATATTTGGGATATAAATATACTACGTCTGAGAGTTATGATATGTGTGTATACCTATCTCAATGATATAAATATATAGGTTGTGTGTATACCTTTATATGATCTTTACATGTACGACATACATACGCTACTTGCTAGCGGGGGGAGGTTTCGTGTCATGGACGGTCTTACCCTGATGAGCCCATTAGGTGGGATTTTAGACTTGTACCCACAACATAGAACCTTGGAAACATAATATGTGAGAATATGATAGTTCGACGGTTGAATGGGAGCGTAGCTATCTGCATGACCCATTTGGCTGGGGACTATGTTTGCCTCTAATATATGTGATTTATATTTATGGTTCGAGGGAGATACAGAACCAACAGCCCTTTATACAGTGCGAGATGTTCCAGCACATGATAGCAGAGTATGTATGCAGCTGAGTCTAGAGGTGCCTCATTAGTATATATATGTGATAGAGTGATGAATATATATATATATATATATATATATATATATATATATATATATATATACACACACACTTGCGATATGTTCTACTGTGTGAACTTAGTAGGTAAGATGGATAGTGAAATATAAAATAGCTTAAGTACGTGAACAATTAACCTGGAATGTGAAAACTCTCTCATTCGAGATAATAGATGTGAAAATATTCATTAACGTATTACATGGGAAATACGGGTAGCTATTATGAGATAATAGATTTGAAGATTAATGAGTTTGAACTAGTTAGGCATGACAGCAGTAACTAGAATGCTTTAGCAGTACGTTAGGCGTGCACACTAGTTGAGAGGTGAGATTTCTCAAGAGATAGCCCACATAACTAACATGTATATAGTATTTGATTTTAATCATTTTAAATACTTGTTGAACTGTTTAAAATTATTTTCACTCGGGCTCTGACCCGTTTCATGTAAATTTATTTTCTCTTGTGCAATTTATTTTAGGTGTCGAGCCGTAGGGACGCCAAGCATAGGCTATTGGATGATTTGATGTGCTGCACATACTGTGGAAGTTGAAGGTCCTCATTATTTGACGCCTCCACTTTTATCTATTCAGATTCTGATGTAGTTATCTTTCAGTTAGGGCATGTCGCTCATTTCTAATTATTCCTTATCTCAAAGATATTGTACTCAATTATTTCAGCTTGGTTGGAGTAATTTTATGATGGATTATTGCATTTGAGATATTTTACTGGGACATTTATTCTAGTATTAATCATTCAGTTAGATGGTTTCTCATTTGTTATTATTTTAGTTATGAGAATGGTGAATGTGGTTAATGGTTTAAATGTTGGTTATTAGTTTGATAGATTAAAAATTTTTGACACTAGCTTAATTAACTATTTGGTGTTTAATAAAGTAAACGTTTTCGACAGTGATGCTAATAATGAACCAATTGGATATTGTGATTTAATTTAATAAAGGAATGATCAACCGGTATTTAATTGAGCAGGGTGTCACAGGTGGTATCAAAGCATCAGGTTCCAGAGTCCTTAGAATCTCTACGGCTTTTCACGTTTCAGCTTAGTGATCTTTGATATAGATCCCTATTATAGAATTTTTGTATTCCTCTACGTATGCGACTTACGTTCTTCTGCTATTAAATTTAGTGATATGATTCATATGCGAGTTCGATTGGGCATTATACCCTGAACAATATAGGATGACCAGCAAGGGCCGTTAGAAGGACTGCAGGAGGAAAGACTCAGTAGAAGCCATGGAGTATTCGAGGAATGATGATCGCGATAGAAGTCACCATAATTATTGTTCAGGCAGGTGACAATAAAATAATCACTTGGGAACAGTAGATTTCCCAAACATTGTCATAGATAACGGTGGTATAAACTCAGACTCACCCAGCGTAGTAGGTATGGGGAGAGGTAGGGGGACTCTTTCGAAGAGTCGTGTGTAAGAATTCTGGGAAAAGAGGAAGTGTGATACGCCAATGGAAGGATAATCTAAAGGCAATTGTGTAGGGTGGAGTGGAGCAACGCCCAGGATTAAATTTCAAGCGAAATTATTTTTTCCCATAGGAGCAGCATAGTAATGATGGGAGTCAGTGACCAGAACCATGGAAAGATAAATTGATAATGAGAAATTTGGGTACGATTTGATCGTAAGACCTTTCATCTACTGTTCGGACAGAGATGCGAATGGAGTTTTGAAACTACTCACAAGTGGGAATGATAGAGACCAATCGTGAGGGAGTTACCCTATTTATCAAACTTAGTACCCGACGAAGGGGATACAAATAATATTAAAGAGTTCATAAGTTAATAATGAATCCGTGACGAGATTTTACAAGCGTAGATGAGAAATCTGATTAGGATGACTAGTGTCGATGTCAGCATGGTCGTATGTTTACAAGTTTATATCAACTCTTCCATGACAAGGGAGCTAAGAGGGTTGGAGAATCTAGTTGAAGAGAAAGACTGGATTTTATGATGATAGTGAAGCACCACAGGAGGGTGTACCTAGTAGGGAACCCATTTAAATTATTTGGATCAATGAAACTCCTACCAAATGATGGTGAATTCAGCTAGGGCCGCCGAGACCAATAACGAGTCTCATAGGGTCAGTGAAGCCCAAGGAACAACGTGGGTAGAAATCAAGGCCAAAACTATCTGCTCCGAGGGAAGGATACCCCGACTTGGCCAGTGAGGCTAGAGACAAAGGAATGTCACTGAAAGGTGTCCTATGTGTGGAGAGTAGGACCACCTATATTAAACTTATATACAATAAGAAAGTGAGACTAGTTAGACAGGGAAGGTAAATAGGAACGTTGCCAGTGGGATAAAATAACAGCAGGAACGAGACTTTTAGCAGGAGAATCAAACTAATAAATTTAAGTCTAAAGGTTACCAACTCAAGAGTGGTGAGACCAGGTAGGACTGGCAGGGTCCTCAACAGAAAATATAGCATCCCCATTCCTCAGGGCCATCGTGGCTAAGGAAATGGCGGGGGAGCCCAGCATGGCTAGGGCTAGATTCAGGAGAGTTTTTATGGAAGTTGTTACAATTATTGAAAGAGGGACCACATTAAGAAGAGTTGCCGAAGTGAGGTAGGGGGAAACTATAAGATGAGATCCTAGATATACAACCATTGCAGTAAGTCACGGGTAAGTTCCGATACGAGAGTGATGCTCAGGGACCCATTGACCAGTCAAGGTAGATTACATATGGAGATTGAATCTTAATTTTATCCTTATGAGGATGGGATTAGGATTGTGTGACATAGGTGTGTCACAATATCTGATTGTTAACACTAAAACTCGAGTGTGATTTGGGTTAGGTGGATGCGTTGGCGGTATCAGCCTTATTATGTATATAATTACCGTTGGGTAGCGGGACTTTTTATATCACCTGCGGGGAGGAGCAGGTGTGTACACTAAGAGAAAATTTTATATTATGTAACAATTCTTTCTTCTTTGAGTGTTATGAGAGGAGAAAGTATTTTTATTATGAAGTGTAGTGACTGGATACCGAGGATTTTAACGGTAGTAAATTGTGTGGTAAGACTATCGTAATCGTTATTTCAAGGAAATTTATATTATTTTTGCGAGGCATCACCTGAAAGAGGGTTGAGCCTATATATATAGATTGTATTGTATCATAGACTTCAGTGAGAATGTTGTCTTATTATATTTGATCCCAGTGCGTAGGGACTTTTACTGATGTGATTCAGGGTGCGTTATTGTGAAATCCCGCTTATTAAAATAAGAGGTGGCCAGCCCGCTGCTCCAATAAAATAGGAATCTTAAATGGCCCATTCTTATCATCACTTTTGCATAATAATAATACGAGACCACCACCAAATATTTTTTGAAAACGGGTGTCACATTTATGTTTTGCAAATTCGATAAAAGCAATTTTCGTTATTCGATTCGTTACAAAAGTTGATGCATATAAGTATATAACAGTTTAAAAACAATTCTAAAAAGCATTACCTAATAAGGTGTCGATTAACCGACTAAATACAAAAGGTTACACCCAGTATGACATTATGAACGAATACTAAACTTGGGAAAAAGGCTCGAATATATAAACGGATCATGGCTAGAGTATCATAAGAAATGATGCGTCTGAAAGAGTTGGCGCTTGCGTTCAATTAAGAAATAATATAATAAACACCTTTTAACCCAAACAGACCCTAAACGTGCAACTAGGTGTGAATGAAACAATATGAAATCATGCATGAGTTATTCAAACACACATAATTGAGGAAAAATCCCCCACAGGGGCAAAACCATTTGTATATCACTATAATTTGTAAGAGAAACGGCTTACAATCGGATTACACTGAAATACAAGTTTTTGACTAAGAATTACCCTCGGGTATCGGATTTTGTAGTCGCGGTTGGAATATCCCTTTCCAGTAGGGCGGCAATGAAGAGGAAGAAGCGGTCCACTTCACATGGGTTGAACAGCAGCAATGGTGTTCTTAGGTTACCAAACTTGATTCACATAGATACGGAAGATGTGTGAATCTAAAAACCTAGAATCATAGGACTCAATAGGTGAAGACTTTAGGGTTGATATGCTCTGAAAATCGTGGGAAAGTCTTAAGGAAACCATCTTCTGATCGTGGTATAAATAAGGTAGCCATAGCCCTAAAAAATATGAATCACGATCTGGGAAATTCTATCCAGGGCAGATCGGTCCGGGCCTGAGGCGGATCGGTTCTTTTAATTTGACGCAGATTCGGTTTGCAATTGGTTCGGTGCTCTCTGGATACAATTTGCAGGGCGGACCGGTCCGGGACTGGGCGGATCGGTTCGCTGGCGGATCGGTTCCTTTTTTATTTCAGCGGATCGGTCCGGTTGCCTGGGCGGATCGGTTCTTTTTAATTAGAGGCGGACCGGTCCGAATTTCTGGATTTCTGATTCCTTCTTCTTTTGATCTTCGGATTTCGGATTTCGTTGATGACGATGTGATCATTTCAACCATCAATCTTGTAACGGCGTATGACATAACATATACAAAAAGTTGGACAAATTGTCCTTACAAATCTCCCCTATGTCTATGCCGAAACAAACATAAAAAATCCGAATTATCAAGTATGAACAATGCCTATACAAATCTACCCTTCCATGAACCCAAAAACTAAAAGTGGTACAAATGACTAAGGCTGCATCGTTTGTTCTTCGAATCTTCAGAAATCTCACCGCTTTTCTCATCAGGGTGTGCAACATGGGATTATCAAAAGATGTACATACACACATAAGACAAAGAAAATACCAAGTGACGTATCGAGTTTGAAATGAGATAAACATAAGCATATATATCAATTTAAGATGATATTCTCAGAATTTCAAAACTCCCCCATAATCAGATAATTCATTCTCCCCCTTTTTATGATGTCCCCAAATAGACAAATGAGAGAAATAAATCAAGCAATCAAGTACCGGGGTGACACAAGGCATAAAATCACACCATGAATGAACATAAAACAACCAAGTCGATGATAGCGTAAAAGAAGTGGTGTGATCAAATTCGATAGGAAAATCAATGCATACAAACATGACATATGTGCACGATGAATATTGGATATTCCTAACGAATGAACTCAAATGCTTCCTTTGGTGAAAAAGATTGGAAATATAAGACATTGACTATATCAAATCTACAAATCAAAGCTCAAAGTGATTTCTACACCAATAACGTCCAAAATGATTTTCATGCTTTTTCAGGACTTTCAAGGAAGTGCAAACCCGTTTTTCAATCTCCAACCAAACTCCCTCAGATTTATATTATAATAGAGGTATACTAAATTCTCAAACTTTGGAGAATTGGGTGAAACCTAAATGGCCCATATTTGGCATGAATTGCTTTTTATTGCCTTATCAATTTTTTCGGGCTCTTTTAACCTCTTAGGACCTCGGATATTAAAATTCCTCCATTTTTTAGGTCCTTTTTAACGGTGGCTTTTGCGCGAAGGATAAGAATCAACTTTTGCAGCCCCTCCCCGTTATGAAAATATACACACAGTCTCACCAAAACGGTTTTTACATGCAATCCAATCTTGTCAAGTTTTATCGCATATTGTACATTGTATAGACAAAATTGAGATAGAAACACTCAAGCCAATATGTGATAGACAAGTGCAATAATCAAATATAGCAGTGCATGTGTGTATTAAAGGATATAGGAGTCAAACATGTAGGAAGTTATCACTAATTACATCTCAAGGACTCCAATCAATGTTAAGCACATGGATGAAATGATGTAGCGTCTCAAATCTCTACCAAACAGTCACATGGATAAATGAAATGAAGTTGTGACTTGGCTATCTTAAATGCTCATCCATAAAAGGTGCAAAACAAAAGAAAAAAAATCTTTTTGATCTTTTTCAAAAGAAATATAAAAAGCAACAAGAATAAAACAAAACTGTACAACTAAGCAATGGTACATATAAACAGACTAGCAATAGGAAGCATATGATATGAACATGAAGAAGCATCCTATTCTAGACAGAGACCAACCCCTCAGTCAACTGTGCAAATCACTAAAGATTTCCTAAGACTCTCAAATCTAAGGGCATCTAAAGGTTTCGTGAAAATATCGGCTAACTGACGATCGGTAGGAACAAAACTCAGGGATACGACTTTCTCTTCAACTAACTGACGTATAAAGTGCTCACGTATCCTGATGTGTTTTTTGCGCGAATGTTGGACAGGATTGCGGGATATGTGTATCGCCCTCGTGTTATCACAGGAAATGAATATGGTGTCCTGTGAAATCCCATAATCCTCCAACATTTGCTTCATCCACAAGAGTTGTGTGCAACAACTCCCGGCGGCTATGTACTCAGCCTCCGCAGTGGAAAAAGAGATGGAATTTTGTTTCTTGTTCATCCAGGAGAGAAGAGCAGAACCAAAATAGAAACACCCACCAGAAATGATCCTACGTCCATCTACATCCCCAGCCCAATCTGCATCCGAATAGGCGGACAAACGATCATCGGTATCAAAGGAATACCAAATCCCATATGAGAGAGTCCCACTTACATATTTAATAATACGTTTTAGAGCAAGTAAATGTGACTCTTTTGGGGATGCCTGATATCGCGCACAGACTCCAACACTAAAGGCGATGTCGGGACGACTGGAAGTCAAATAGAGGAGACTACCGATCATACTCCGATATAAGGTTTGCTCTACGTCCTTGCCTGAAGTGTCCTTACTAAGCTTAGTAGTGGTACTCATAGGTGTACATGCATGCTTAGCGGAGTCTAAACCAAATTTCTTCACTAGGTCTCTAGCATACTTGGATTGGGAGATGAACATCCCATCCTCGAGCTGACGAACCTGGAGACCAAGGAAGAATGTAAGCTCACCAACCATGCTCATCTCAAACTCATTTTTCATCTCCTCCTCAAAGTGGTGAGCATGCTGGGAGCATGTGGATCTAAAGACTATGTCGTCCACATAGACCTAGGCAACCAAAATAGCACCGTCATCTCTCCTGACAAACAACGTCATATCTACTCCCCCTCTCTTGAAGCCACGAGCTAAGAGATAGGAAGTAAGCCTCTCGTACCAAGCACGGGGTGCTTGCTTCAAACCATACAAGGCTTTCCTCAGATAGTAGACGTGCTCAGGGCACTGAGGGTCTTCAAACCCTTTTGGTTGTTCCACATAAACCTCCTCCTGTAGAATGCCATTCAGAAAGGCACTCTTGACATCCATCTGATACACCTTGAAGCGCAGATAACATGCGATGGCATGCAGAAGACGGATGGACTCAAGCCTCGCAACAGGAGCAAATGTCTCCCTAAAGTCTACACCCTCTATCTGTGTGTAGCCTTCAGCGACCAACTTAGCCTTATTACGGATTATGGTACCATTTTCATCCATTTTGTTCTTAAAAATCCACCGGGTACCTATCACATTAATCTCACTAGGTCGGGGGACAAGTTCCCAGACATCATTCTTTTTAAACTGAAACAACTCATCCTTCATAGCAGATATCCAGTGTTCATCCTTGAGTGCTTCTTTATGGTTCTTGGGCTCGACTTTGGACGTGTAGCAAAGATGGCTAACAACGTTCTCTAGCTGAGCACGACTCTTGACCCCTAGAGTGGGATCACCAACAATGGCAGAAGGTTCATGACTCTTGCGAACCCAAGCAGGTGTGTCCCCTAACACAGGAGTAGGGTCCACAGAGTGTGAGAGAGGAACAGGTAAATCACCGTCAGAACAATCCTCATCCTCACACTGAAGGTTAGGATCAATAACCGTAAAAGGTTCGTCATCTTGCACAGTAACGTTTATTGATTCCATAATCCTAGAGCTCGTCAGGTTAAAAACCCGGTACGCTCTACTATTCGATGAATATCCTAGAAATATTCCCTCGTCGCTCCGGGAGTCGAACTTTCCTAATTGCTCTCTATCCCGTAGGATGTAGCATTTACTCCCAAAAACATGGAAATACGCCAGGTTGGGCTTCTTGCCGGTCCACAACTCATAAGGTGTCTGTAGTGTGTGTGGATGCAAATAAACCCTATTCACCGTGTGGCATGCAGTAGACACTGCCTCTGTCCAAAATCTCCTAGAAACTTTACGACCTAGAAGCATAGATCTAGCCATCTCTTGGATCGTTCTATTCTTTCTCTCAACAATCCCATTTTGCTGAGGAGTTCTCACAGCAGAAAACTCATGTTTGATCCCAAGGCTATCACAATAAAGATCTACTTTTGCTTCCTTAAATTCAGTGCCGTTGTCACTACGTATCCTATTAATAGTGACTCCGTGTTGATTTTGCAGGACACGGCACTTGGTCGTTAAAAACTCTACAGCATCGGATTTCTCTCTCAGAAAACCTACAATGGAGTACCTGGAGAAATCATCTACCATCACGAGGATGTACCTCTTACCACCTAGACTCTCAGTACGAGTGGGACCCATAAGATCCATGTGAATCAATTCCAGAATACGAGAGGTGGTAATGGAATGCAACTTCCTATGCGGACTACGAATTTGCTTTCCCAACTGACAGGGTCCACAAATCATGGAAGTTGGCTTTCCAAGAGATGGTAAGCCACGTACTAGGTCCTTTTTGACTAAACGAGATAAGTTTCTAACGTTCACATGACCTAGACGTTGGTGCCACAGATCCATAGGAGTGATCGTGGTGCTGTTGCAAACAAGTGAGGATGTGGGCTCAGTCCCATAGCAGTTATCCTCTGTCCTCACCCCTTGCACTAAAAGTTTACCGGCTTGATTATAGACCTTACAAGCTTTCCGGTCAAACTTCACTGCAAAGTCATCGTCGCACAGCTGGCTGATGCTAAGAAGGTTTGCTTTCAAACCTTTGACGTACAGCACGTTCTCTAGCTTTGGAAATCCTGGTAACTCTATTGTACCTCGTCCTACTATGCTAGATTTGCTACCATCTCCAAAGGTGACTCTCCCATCATTATAATCCTCAAGATGGGTAAAATATGAGACATCACCTGTCATGTGTCTGGAGCATCCACTGTCAAAATACCACTGTGAGGTATTATGGGCTTTGAGAGCGACATGGACAACAAGGGCCTTTTTTTTCTTTCTTAGGAACCCAAGAATAGGTACCTTTTTGTATTCCCTTGTTGTTGTAGGTTTTAGCCGGAATGCGGGGCGCATTCATTGATGGTAAGGTTATTCGTCGGAATTCTTCCATCAAACTCTGTGATGTGGCGGCTAGAAACTCAACACGTTCTCTCAGACCGGCAAACTCATCAGTCTGATGTGGTGGAGCAAATGTACGTCCTGTCCGACCCAACTTATAGCAATCATCCCTAAGGTGTCCATTTCTTTTGCAATGGGAGCAAAAGGGCACAGTATTAGGAGGACCTTGGATTGCTTTTCTTGGTGGAACTCTCCTTCTTGGTTTTTGATGACGACCATAAGGAGTCGTAGTAAACTCAGGAATTGGTCCGGGTGCAATTTGGGACGTGGAGGAACCATCAAAACCTATTCCTTACCTGTCACCAAAACCTAAAGCGGGACCGAGGAGCATCTTTCCCATCTTCCTAGATCTGTCCTCGATTTATACCTTGACTTTCCTAGCTCTCTCAAGGTCATGAGTAAGCTGGGCAACAAGGGCTTCAAGTTTCTTCCGAGTCTCTAGGGAGGAATGGAGCTCACTCGTAAGACTAGCTACTTGTTTAGTCAAGTCCGCTTTCTCTGTCTCACAACTGCTCTTTTTCTCTCTAAGAGACTTCTCTTTCATAGCGCAGGCAGACTCTCTCTCTCTCATAGCGGTGCAGGTGAAGGACTCACTCTCTCTCATTTCTCCTAACTCCTCTTCTAACGTGGTGATCCTAAGCACTAGGGCTTTGTTACGCTTTTTAGTTTTAAATGATTCATTATACAACTCAGCATACGCGCGTTGAAGGTTACTCTCATCCTCACTACCTTCCTCCTCTCCCTCACTCTCTTCACTCTCCCTGTCGAGGTGTCCCTGTGAAATAGCATCCTCATCGTCGTGAGATGCACTAGGAGTACTCACATGACTAGCCATGAATGAGGTGAAGTTACGCTCATGCGGTGACTCATCTCCCGAGTCCACCGACTCGACCTCACTGTCGTCACTAAGGGTAGCATTTAGGACAGCTTTACCCTTTTCCCTATTCAGACAAGTGGCACACTCAAACACTCTGTGTCCCTTACCTTCGCACTCAAAACATCTCTCACTTTCTTTCAGAGCAGGATTTTTGGAATCTTTTTCATTTTTCTTTTCAAACTTATTTTTCTCAAATTTCTTTTTATCTTTAAAATTGTCATTTTTCTTAAATTTGAGAATTCTCTTGAAATTTTTTACGAAAAGAGCCAAATCATCCAAGTCAAAATCGCACTCAGAATCTGACGTGTCAGTCTCTCTCTTTCTAGATGACTCTACTCTCTTTTTAGCTGACCCCTCACTCCTTCTCTCTTGGGCTTTAAGTGCAATTCCCTCATCTTTAGATTTAGCATTTTTAGGGAACATATCAATTTCATAAGTTTGCAAATCTCCTACAAGTTCTTCCAATTTTAGCGTATTTAAATTTCCCATAGAATTTAGCACAGTGACTTTAGGGATAAAACGCTTAGGCAAAGAACGAAGAATCTTTTTAACAACTCTAGCATTCGGAATTTGTTCACCAAGATTAAAACTAGTATTCACAATGTTAGAAAGTCTACCATAAAATTCATCAAAGCATTCAGAATCATGCATGGTGATTGTTTCAAATTGAGTTGTCAAGTTTTGCAATTTAGACTCTTTCACAGCATTAGTTCCTTCATGGGTGAGTTGTAAAACATCCCATGCCTCTTTTGACGTGGTACACGTCATTATGCGTTTGAACTCATCAGGTGTGACAGACCCAGAAATAGCACTTAGACCCTTAGAATTAAAGGATGACCATTTAATTTATTCATCAGACCAAGAATTGTCAGGTTTCAAGTTGATCACATTATCAACAGTCACGGTGGGAGGAGTCCACCCTCGTTCAACCAAAATCCAGACACGTTCATCAATGGCTTTTAAAGCCGACCTCATACGGGCTTTCCAATAAGCATAATTTGTCCCGTCAAAAATAGGCATTTTATAATATGACTTCTCCATTTGAACACACACTTTTTCAAAAATCAATTTTTTCAGAAAATTGATGTCTTAGAAAAATTTTGCGGAAAAAGGAATACGCGATAAAATAGCGTAACTTGCTCTGATACCAATTTGAAAGAGTTGGCGCTTGCGTTCAATTAAGAAATAATATAATAAACACCTTTTAACCCAAACAGACCCTAAACGTGCAACTAGGTGTGAATGAAACAATATGAAATCATGCACGAGTTATTCAAACACACATAATTGAGGAAAAATCCCCCACAGGGGCAAAACCATTTGTATATCACTATAATTTGTAAGAGACACGGCTTACAATCGGATTACACTGAAATACAAGTTTTTGACTAAGAATTACCCTCGGGTATCGGATTTTGTAGTCGCGGCTGGAATATCCCTTTCCAGTAAGGCAGCAATGAAGAGGAAGAAGCGGTCCACTTCACATGGGTTGAACAGCAGCAATGGTGTTCTTGGGTTACCAAACTTGATTCACATAGATACGGAAGATGTGTGAATCTAAAAACCTAGAATCATAGGACTCAATAGGTGAAGACTTTAGGGTTGATATGCTCTGAAAATCGTGGGAAAGTCTTAAGGAAACCATCTTCTGATCGTGGTATAAATAAGGTAGCCATAGCCCTAAAAAATCTGAATCACGATCTGGGAAATTCTATCCAGGGCGGACCGGTTCGGGCCTGAGGCGGATCGGTCCGATAGCGGATCGGTTCTTTTAATTTGACGCAGATTCGGTTTGCAATCGGTTCGGTGATCTCTGGATACAATTTGTAGGGTGGACCGGTCCGGGACTGGGCGGATCGGTTCGCTGGCGGATCGGTTCCTTTTTTATTTCAGAGGATCGGTTCTTTTTAATTAGAGGCGGACCGGTCCGGATTTCTGGATTTCTGATTCCTTCTTCTTTTGATCTTCGGATTTTGGATTTCGTTGATGACGATGTGATCATTTCAACCATCAATCTTGTAACGGCATATGACATAACATATACAAAAAGATGGACAAATTGTCCTTACGTCTACTATAAAAATCCTACAACATCCACAAAATGCCATAGCTCCTTAACACTGGGAAGGAAACTCAAAGCGGGCGCCCATGCAGCAGAGCACCTGAACATATAAGAACCACACAAGAAGAAGAAATATAAACGGGTTAGGGACCAGTTTAATATGATATACATGTGAATAAATTGCATAACATAAATGAAGGCTATATTTCATAAACAGATTAAAGTCGATCTTCATTCACAATATCATCCTCACCTCTCTCCTAAGTGCACATCCAAGCGCGTACAATTCGTGGTAAGTTAAATTGCCCATCTACTTAATAGAAATAACCTAACTATATTCAACATGCCAAGTCTACCAATTTAATATGACCATATGAAACAATAATCATTAAGGACCATATGCAATTAAAGTTGGTTCATAGTTTCCTTAAATCAATAAATCATTCGTGTGAAGTACCATTTCAGTGAGAACAGTACAATAATAATAATAATAACGGTTCTAAGACCATCCTTCTAGGAGTCATCCCACTGGATGTGCCCCTAAATGCTATCATCTTCCAAGGCCTATAGCCAAGACCACCTGGGTATCCTAAATCGCAATGCATGGGAAGCGGCCATATACCTTCGATAGTGAGTTATAACCATACCCGAAATTACCTCACTTCGAACAATACAATCATGCAATGTAACAACCGGTATCGTGGCCTGAGGATAATACTCTCCCTGCATTATTAGCTTGGGGATTCACCTCTATAGCGTACTTCCCCGATGATAGCATTTAGAGAGGTATATTTAAATGTGCCAGTCACAAAATATTTTAATTTAAACATATGATCTTTATTTTCGAGACCATGTGTACATACCAAAATTCGGCTACAAGAGATAATCATTCTCCTTATATAACGTCATAATACTTCTTAATAAATCTTAAGAGAAGGTTCCTAAGTCTTAAACGAAAAATAAAAGGAGTTGAAACTAAATTGGAAACTTTTCATAAAACATCAGGATTTTCGAATTGATTCGCCTAAGGCCGAATCGATTCGGCTCTGAAATCGAATCGATTCGCACAAAAAGAGAATCGATTCAGCTGAGGAAACTAGCCTTATGTCTAAGCCAGAAATGATTCGGCCTTAACCCCAATCGATTCGGCTCCCCAGACCTGTAGCTACCACATTTAGTGAATCGATTCGCTAAGGAGGGTGAACCGATTTGCCCTGGTCGAGATGCTCAGTTGGGGCTACGGGTTAAAATGAACACTAAATCCCCCAAATCTCTTTTTGTTCACTACACCCAATATTATCTATTAATTACTTCACCAAATCATTCCTGCACAATAACCCACCAATATATCCAAATCTAATCATGTCTAAATCAAATGCCTAAGGGTTTAAACACCAAAATCATTTATAACCATTTTTTGTTCAAACTCAAGAACACAAACCATAAATGCAATTTATTTAACACATTCATATGTTTATGCAAGTTTAATAATTTGCCTCAAGATTTTAGTCTCGTATTCTCCTTCGTAGCAATGATTTCCTGGCTCGAAATGGCAAGTCTCCTCTTTTCTCTTCATTCTCTCAAGCTTTCACTTCTCTCTAACTCTCTAGGTTAAGAAATACACACAATGAGATATAAATGTTCTTGTAAGACTTAAATGCCCAAATGAATTAAGTCTAACATTAAATGCTACTACCCACTTAAAATGACTCGTAACATCATATTTAAGTCATAACTAGCCAAAAGCACCCCGGAACCCAAAAGCAGACATGGCACTTATTTTGATTATCTCAACCGTTCCCGGACTAACCATGCCCTGTAAACTGACATCCAGGATATCGTTAATTAATTTCTATTCCAACGTCATATTAACAATCTAATAATAACCCAAATGGAATATAAATCATAACGATCGCTTTAAAGCCTAGCGACTCAACATTACATAATATTACACTATTTACATTCGCGAAATAGTAAATATGCAATACTCATAATTATTAACTCTTAAATTTCTTTAATTAATATTTACTTCAATTTCCTTTATTTTATATAACTAACCCACATGGCAATTTAATATAAAAATAATTACTCAAAAGTAAGGGGTATTACATACTCCCCCCCCCCTTACAAGGGAATTTTGCCCTCAAAATTTAGGATGTACCTGGTAAAAATAGGTATGGGTACTTTTTTCGGATATCCTCCTCTTATTACCAAGTTGATTCCTCAGCATTGTGGTGTCCCCACTGGACTCGGACCAAGGTCACCACTTTCAATCTTAGTCTATGCTCACCGTGGTCTAAAATGGCAATCGATTGTTCCTCATATGAAATATCGAGTTGCAACTCAATATCGTCTAACGGAACATGCCAATGGGCTCCTTCACATCTTTTATACTTCTTTAAAGATGAGACATGGAATACATCATGAATCTGTTTAGGTGTTCTGAAAATGCAAGTTGATAAGCTACGGGGCCTACCTTTGCAACAATGGGAAAATGACCTACATAGCGTGGTGCAAGATTTCTCTTCTTCCCGAATTGCATCACACCTTTCATCGGGGACACACGCACTAAAACTTGATCCCCTATTTCGAATTCCACGTGCCTCCAAATTGCATCGGCATATCCCTTCTGGCGATCTTGTGCAATTCGTATGCAATTTCGAATGAGCTTATTATCTCCTACTTCCAACCAACAAACAGGTGATCGACACGGTCCTCCATACAGGGCCTCATAGGGTGCCATACCTATCATAAATTGGTACGAATTATTGTATGTAAATTCAACCAACGGAAGGTATTGTTCCCACCCTCCTTTAAAATTAAGTGTGCACATGCAAACCATATCTTCCAACATTTGGTTCACCCTCTCCGTCATACCATCGGTTTGCGAATGGTATGACGTACTCAACCGCAGTTCAGTTCCCATTGCCTCTTGGAAACTTTGCCAAAAATGGTATACAAAAATTTTGTCTCAATCCGACACTATATTGATAGTCACCCCATGGAGCTTCACAATTTCCACAATAAAGAGCTTGGCATAGAGTGCCTCATTGTAATTCATCCGTACCGATGGGAAGTGTGCCGATTTGGTCAAACGATTGACAATTACCAAAATATAATCATGATCACATTGCAACATCGGCAATCCCGTGATAAATTCCATTGAGATACTCTCCCATTTCCCCGCCGGTATTTCTAACGGTTGCAACAATACAGTTGGTCGCTGGTGGTCCACCTTCACCGATTGATAAGTCTCACATTGGGAGACAAATTCAGAAATATCCCTTTTTATTCCTGCCCACCAATATTAACGATGCATGTCTTGATACATTTTATCCCCACCTGGATGTACTGCAAATCTTGAACCATGGGATTCCATCATAACATCGCGTCTCAAGTCTCCCTCGTCCGGGACTATAAGCCTTACGTGGAAACGTAACCCACCCTCAAAACTAATAGAGTATGACTCCACTCCCTCGGTCAAAAATTAGCATACTTGGTCTGGACAGTCTTTATCCCCTCCTTGTGCTTTTACGACTCGTATCACAATAGCAGGCGTAACGATCAACATCGACATGCTTGCTCTGGCTACAGCATTGTCCTGGCCAAGTTCTTTCCACTTAGCTTTCCACACTTCCATTAGTTGCCCCACGGGTCTTCTACTCAGCGCGTCCTCTACCATATTTGCCTTGCTTGGGTGATAGTAAATATCGAATTGATAGTCCTTTATAAACTCCAACCACCGTCGCTGCCGCATATTTAGATCTTTTTACGAGAACAAATATTGTAACGACTTGTTGTCCGTGAAAATACTAAATTACTCACCCAGGAGTTAGTGCCTCCATATCTTCAAGGAAAGCACCACTACAATAAGCTCTAAATCATGTGTGGAATAACTATTTTCATGGGACATAAGCTTATGAGATGTGTATGCCATGGACCTATGCTCGTGCAGTAGCACACCTCCCAATCCTTGTAGAGAAGCGTCCGTGAAGACCAAATAGTCTACTCTCGATTTTGGCAATGAGAGTACAGGAGCAGAGGTGAACTTATCCTTTAGCTCTTCAAAAGCTAGCTGACAGGAGTCATCCTAAACAAATCGCACTCCTTTCTGATTCAAGTTCGTTCAAGGGCCCGCAATCTTGGAACAAATCTTAATGAAACAGTGATAATAACCCGCCAAACCCTGAAAGCTATGGATCTCAGTTGGCATCGTGGGCTGATCCCATTCCCTTACCGCTGCAACCTTGTTTGGGTTTATGAAAATTCCCTTAGCTATGACGATATGCCCTAAAAATTGCACCTCCTGTAACAAAAAGCCACACTTATCGAACTTGGCATAAAGTTGATGATCTTGTAGTGTCTGCAAGACCAATTACAAGTGTTTTGCATGATCAACTTTAGTCCGAGAATAGATTAGAATTTCATCAATAAACACGATCACAAACTGGTCTAGAAAGTCCCAAAATACTCGATTCATAAGGTCCATAAACATCGCAGGAGCATTTGTTATCCGAAAGGGCATAACCAAGAATTCATAAGACCCGTACCTTGTCAAGAATGCTATTTTTGACATGTCTTGCTCTCGAATGCGCAACTAGTGGTAACCTTTCCTCAAATCTATTTTAGAGAAGTACGACACTCCTCTTAATTGATCAAACAAGTCATCGATTCGAGGTAACGGGTATTTATTTCTGATGGTTACCTTATTCAATTCACGGCAGTTGATGCATAACCGGAGGAAACCATCTCTCTTATTAACGAATAATACTGGGGAACCCCATGGCGACGTGCTACACCGAATGAACCCCTACCCCAGCAGTTGTTGAATTTGATCCCTTAACTCCCTCATTTTTAAAGGAGCCATACGGTATGGAGCTCGCGCAATCGATCTGGTTCCCGATGCTAAGTCAATTATAAATTCAATTTCACTACTTGGAGGTAAGCTAGGGATCTCCTGAAAGACATCTTCAAATTTCGTGACCACAGGAATTGATTCTAAGGAAATCATGATTTCTTGTAAAGTCTCCTCCCTCATACAATACAAGTTGGGGTTTGAACCTCCCTCTAGAAGAGGCATAGCTACCAAAAACATTTCTTTCCCTCGAATGGCAAAAACTATACTCCTCCCATAACAATTTACCATGTCCCGGTACTTCACTAACCAATCCATCCCCAAAATAACATTACACCCAACCATATCTAGGATAAGTAAGTGGGCCTCAAAACGCAATCTACCCAGGTCTATTCCCACCCCTTTACAAATAAAAATTATAAGTGAACCATCACCCATAGAAGACTCGACGCTAGTGAAAGTAGTTTCGGCAGACTTAAATATCCCGTCGAAAGAGCAAATCTCCTAGCAATAAATGAGTGTGTGGCGCTAGTGTCAAATAACACCGGACCCACAAACCACTGGATGGGAAATTTACCCTCAATAGATGGAGGTGCTAACGGTGATGGGGGAAACAAAGCATCTTGGATATTATACATACGTCCAAACTGAAGTTGTCCATTTTGCAATGGGACTGCGAGAATAGGTGCTGGAGGTTGTTGCTATGCCTATGGATTCTGAGGGCCTTCTGGAAATTTCCTCTGTTCAACTATGGACAAGCTCTCTTCATGTGACCTATCTTACCGCACTGAAAATAACGGCCCACAAAGTTCTTCAGGTGTCAGCCCCGATTGTTACCCCAAAACTGCCCCGCACTTTGGCCCTGTTGGCCTTGACCCCCATTATTCCCTCTGCCCGCTTGGCCCAGTTTTCCCAACTACTGTTGTGGTTAAGCACCCTGACCATGCCTAAAACCACCTCCGCCAAAGTTGAAACCCCCAAAATGTTGCTTCTTAGCCGAGTCCCCTAGTTGGAGGTCTCGCTCTTTATATTTATTCCCAGACTTCTGGGGTGGTGGTAGTGCTCCACTGGCACCATTCCCTCCTTGTTTACTAGATTGACCAGAATCTCCTATCTTCTTACTCACCTTCAAATGAAGGCGGTGATACTATTAATGGAGTAAAGCTACATTCATCACATCTCCAAAAGTTTATAAAGTCGGGTTTCCCAACAGATGCAGCCTTATCCTCCAACTCAAACCCCCAATTTAAATTAAAATCCTCCTTTCTTATGAATTTACCTTGTTCGGCACAAAGTTTGCCAAGCGAGTAAATTCTTCTTTATATTCCGCCACTATTCACTCTCCCTGAACAACATCCTGAAGTTTCTTCCTCATCTCCTTCTGGAATGTTGGAGGAAAGTACTTTCGATCAATCAAAGTCCAGAATAATGAGATGGTCATGATATCCCTTTGTTCTGGAGTGGTCACCGACTCCCACCATTGGAGAGCTGCTCCCCCAAGTTTAAAAGTGGCAAGCATATGTTTCCTCTCTTCACTACATTCTACCATGCGAAGATGGTGTTGAATATCCTTCTTCCATTGATTTACAACAATCACATCAGCGCCACCCTGAAATTTTGGAGGGTGACCTTTCAAGAAGGATTCTCTAACTCTTTCCCATACGGAAGGTCCCGTATGGGCTTGAGCCACCGGGGCTACCAGTTATCAATCTTGGGGAAATTGGTGTGCCATAGCAATCATTGCATCGTTTATCTTCTGGGCCACAATATTAGCCACCTCCATCACATTTATAGTGCCTTGCGGTGGTGGGGGCTCTACATCGTCTTTTACTCGATTTTCCCTTATCGGGCGACCTCGTCTAGGCGGAATTTAAGATAAAAAGTAACTGAGTCAATATATAGTTAAAACAATTTATCCTTATGGGAAAATCGTAAACACAGATAAGAAAAACAGTCCTAATAATAGGGCTCTATATCAAAGAACACTACGGTAGAACATGATAAGTCCGCATAGATCCTAAGGACTCTAGAACCTGATGCTCTGATACCATTTGTGACACCCCGCTTATTAAAATAAAAGGTATCCATCCCGCTACTCCAATAAAACATGAATCTTAAATGGTCCATTCTTAGCATCACTATCGCATAATACTAATACGAGACAACCACCAAATATTTTTTTTAAACGGATGTCATATTTATATTTTTCGAATTGGATAAAAGAAGTTTTCATTATTCGATTCGTAAAAAAATTTGATGCATATAAGTATATAACAGTTTAATAATAATTCTAAAAAGCATAATCGAATAAGTTATCGGTCGACAGACTAAATACAAAAGGTTACACCAAGTATGGCAGTATGAATGAATACTAAACTTGGGCAACACGCCCGAATATACAGACAGATGATATCTAGAGTATCAAAAGAAATTATGCGTCTACTACAAAAATCCAACAACATCCGTAAAATGTCGTAGCTCCTTGACACTGGGAAGGAAAGATAAAGCGGGTGCCCATGCAACGGAGCACCTGAACATATAAGAACCACACAAGAAGAAGAAATATAAATGGGTCAGGGCTCGATTTGATATTCTATACATGTGAATTAAATGCATAACAGTAATGAAGGATATAATTCATAAACAGGTTAAAGTTGCTCTTTATTCACAAAATCATCCTCACCTCTCTCCTAAGTTCACATCCTAGCGCGTACAATTCGTGGTAAGTTAAATTGCCCATCTACTTAGTAGAAATAACCTAACTCTATTCAACATGCCAAGTCTACCAATTTAATATGACCATACAAAACAATAATCATTAGGGACCATATGCAATTAAAGTTGGTTCATAGTTTTCTTAAATCAATAAATCATTCGTGTGAAGTACCATTTCAGTGAGAACAGTATAATCGTAATAATAACTGTTCTAGGACCATCCTTATGGGAGTTACCCCACTGGATGCGCCCCTTAATACTATCATCTTCCAGGGCCTATAGCCAAGACCACCTGGGTATCCTAAATCGCTATGCATGGGAAACAACCATATGCCTTCGATAGTGAGACATAACCATACCCGAAATTACCTCACTTCGAACAATACAATCATGAAATGTAACAACCGGTATCGTGGCCTGAGGACTATACTCTCCCTGCATTATTAGCCATGGGATTCACCTCTATAGCGTGCTTCCCCTATGATAGCATTTAGAGATATATGTTTAAATGTGCCAATCACGAAATATTTTAATTTAAACATACGATCCTTATTTCCGAGACCATACGTGCATACTAAAATTTTGCTATAAGATATAATTACTCTCCTTATGTAAGGTCATAATACTTCTTAATACATCCTAAGAGAAGGTTCCTAAACCTTAAACCCAAAAGAAAAGGAGTAGAAACTAAATTGGAAACTTTTCATAAAACAGCAAGATTTTTGAATCGATTCGCACAAAAAGCAAATCGATTCGGATGAGGAAACCAACCTTGTGTCTAAGCCCGAATCGATTCGGCCTTAACCCGAATTGATTCGGCTCCCCGGACCTGTAGCCACCACATTTAGCGAATCAATTCTCTAAGGAGGGAAAATCGATTCGCCCTGGTCGAGATGCCTAGTTGGGGCTACGGGTTGATATGAACCCTAAATCCCCTAATTATCTTTTCTTCCACTACACCCAATATCGTCTATTAATAAATTCATAAAATCATTCCTGCACAATAACCCACCAATATATCCAACTCTAATCATGTCTAAATCAAATACCTAAGGGTTTAAACAACAAAATCATCTATAACCATTTTTGGTCCAAACTCAAGCACACAAACCATAAATACAATTTATTCAACACAGTCATATGTTTATGTAAGTTTAATAACTTGCCTCATGATTTTAATCTCGGATTCTCCTTCGTAGAAACGATTTCCTGGCTCGAAATGGAAAATCTCCTCTTTTCTCTTCTTTCTCTCAAGCTCTCACTTCTCTCTAACTCTTTAGGTTAAGAAATACACACAATGAGATATAAATGCTCTTGCAAGACTTAAATGCCCAAATGCATTAAGTTTAACATTAAATGCTACTACGTAATTAAAATGACTCGTAACATCATATTTAAGTCATAACTAGCCAAAAGTAACCCGGAACCCAAAAACACACCTGACACTTATTTTGACTATCTCAACCATTCCTAGACTAACCGTGACCTCTAAGTGACATTCGAGATATCATTAATTAATTTTTATTCCAACGTCATATTAACAATCCAATAATAACCCAAATGGAATATAAATCTTAACCATCGCTTTAAAGCCCAGCGACTCAACAATTCATAATATTACATTATTTACATTCGCGAAATGGTAAATATGCAATACTCATAAATATTAACTCTTAAATTTCTTAAATTAATATTTACTTCAATTTCCTTTATTTTATATAACTAACCCACATGGAAATTTAATATAAAAATAATTACTCAAAAGTAAGGGGTATTACAGTTATGTTCTTTATCGAGCGAATAGATGAAGCTCGTTATTTATATAGCGCTGAGAACTTCTAATAGTAAGAGCGTCGTGTTGTATATCGTCTTTTGTTACATGAGAGTGGACGAGTAGACTTTTATGTCAGTAGATGGGATTTTTGGGTATATTTTATGGACTGGAGACTTAATGGATCTCGACGACCAACAATGTTAGAGAATAGTGTATAGGGGCGGTTCCTTATTTGGATTTCGCTTTGTGAGACATCCCACGTATGAAACTAGCGAATGTTGGGAGTTGGGGGGAAGTTTGGTCTTTAGGATATGAGTTTAATACCCTAGTTATTGTACGTATATGTGATTATACCTAGGAGATGATAGTTATATTACCATTTAAGTTCGGTAGAGCAGAATAATACAGGTGTGAAGACCAGTGTAGAATGTTTATACTAAGAGTATATCGGTGAGGTAACCTAGAGAATAATTAAGATGTGATTAGTAGGGTAATCGAGTATAATGGTCATGCTAAGTACACGAAGTTAATTTAACACAAGTCTATTATGTTTAGTGGGATTGTGTAGAAATACACGGGAAATAGGGTGTATGGGCGCCCTAATTAGTTGAGATTTGTAGTATCATTCACGAGGAGTAAACGTGGAAAGTTATCATATAAACGTAGACGCATGAGGAAATTAGAGACTGAAACCAAATGTGATAAAGAGAAGGAAGTGGCATTAAGAGCGAGTCTAGTCACTCGAAACCAATGGATGAACGGAAAAAGGGGTGACTATAGTGTTGAAAAGTACACGGAGTGTACATTTTAGATTTTTCAGAAAATTAGGAGCTACTTTGCGCAGAAGAGTAATATGATGGGAGTTACGTCAGAACCAACTGAAAACGTAAAGGTTAGACGTCAATAGTCGAGCATGATTGCAGATATCTTCCATGAACTGAATGATCACTAGTTTGAATGGTGGAGTCTAGACAGTTGGACTAAAGAGTACCATTAGTGAAAGGGTACTGGGTACAACATAATGTTCCAAACTTTAGAAAGATGTGGAAATAAATGTGTAATAATAGAAAATGAATAAGGGAGTTGAGACATGGGGGTGTTAAGGTTTTCCCTAGTAGAGGGAATACGTTAGCCGTGAGTAGAGAGGCTTATAATAGTGACAAAAAGGGGACAAAATAGCAAAGTGGTGTGTAGACACCAAGGCGAATTGGTAGATTATATTATGGAATATCTTAAAATGTGATGACTAAAGCGAATTAGTCACTAGATGGAGCGGTAAGGGAAGACTGTTTAATTGAAGGATGGCGTTAGTAGAGATATAGTGGGAACAACATAATGACATCGCTAAGATAGTGAGATTATACAGGGTGCCCCTTGATATTGTTTTCGATCGGGACAAGATTTTTGTGTCTTATTTTGGGGAGAGATTCCAGGAGGCCATGGGCACCGAGTTGCGTTTGAGTATGATCTATCACCCACAGACGGATGGGCAAACTAAGCAGACTAATAATATGCTAGAGGATATGTTACATATGTGTATCCTTGATTTTAGGGGAGGTTGGGAGCGGGATCAATATCTTCCACTAGTGGAGTTTGCGTACAATAACTTCTATTAGTTTACTATTGGTATGGATCCATTTGAGGAATTGTACGGTAGGCCTTATCGTTCTCCTGCTTGTTGTCTAGAGGTGTGGGACAATAAGATACTCGGACCAGAGGTGATTTATGATACGTTGGCCAAGATTGAGATGATTCGGAGTCGCATACGAGTAGCCCGGGACAAATAGGAAAGCTACGCCGATGCTAAGCGATTCTTTCGGTAGTTTAGTGTGGGAGACCAGGTGCTGCTATGAGTATCTCATATGAAGGGAATTATGAGGTTCGGGAAGAAAGGAAAATTGGCACCGAGATATGTGGGGCCATTTTTTTATCATCGAGAGGATTGGATCGGTAGCGTATAGACTTGGGTTGTCGGAGCACTTGACCCGTATTCATGATGTGTTCCACATTTCTTTATTGAGACAATATATCTGGGATGAGTTAGCTCACACTCACATTGCGCAGGAGGATATTGACTTACAGCCTGATAGTTCGTATGAGGAGAGACCGGTGGTTATCTTAGACCATAGCGAGAGGAGATTGAGGTCCATGGTAGTTCCACTTGTGTGTGTCCAGTGAGAGCATCATAATGTCGAGGAGTCTACTTGAGAGCACGAGGATGAGATGCGCGAAAAATATCCAGAGTTATTCTTACCAGGTATACTTTTATTTTTAGAATGTTGGGATGAAATTCCGTTATAAGGGCAGAAGTATGTAACACCCCGTATTTTTAAATGTGGGATTAATTAAAATTAAATATGGGAAATTAATTGATCATTATTCCAAATTAAAATAAATATTAACTAACGAGATAAGGGTTGGTATTTATTTATGTGAATTATATTAAATATTACTTAGTGAGTAAAGTAATATGTGATTACGAATTTATTAGAATTTTCGCGAGTGAAAAATACGACAGTTACAATAATTAAGTCGAGATGCATGCGTCAATCGTACCGGGACTCACTATACCAAAATGGTCAAAATGTCACCTTTCAGTCGGCCACCCTTGTCACGGTCATTGACTGTGACAACAAACATGCGTTTTGTGTCACGGTCATTGACCGTGACACGACCGTGACAATTCTTTAAATATTTGTCACAGTCAAGGACCTTGACACGACCGTGACAATTGCTGCAGCAAAAAAAATCCTATGCTTCTTTTTTCCCACCGTTATTTGGTTTTCCCCCCCTCTCTCTCTCTAAGTGATTTCTGCTCTCTCTCTGTCTCTAAGGTATGTTTTTTTTTCTTATCTTTCTCTTTCATTTCTATATGTGTGTGTATGTGTGTATATATATGTGTGTATATGTGTGTGTATGTGTGTGTTTTATGTTTGTGTACATGTATGTGTGTGTTTATATGTGTGTTTATATGTGTGTGGTGGTATGTGTATGTTTATATGTGTGTATGTTGCATGAACACTGGATTATTGTCCATATGAAGGTGGGATTTTTTAACTTTTGAATAATTGAATTTGAATATAAATAAGACATAATTAAATGAAACATACTATATATAATTATTAATCATTATTGGATTATTGTGTGTGTGGTGGGGTGCAGGGTGTGGTGTGTGTGCGTGTACGTGTGCGTGTGTGTGGTGGGGGAGGGGGTGAGGGTGGGGGTAGGGGGTGGTTTGTAGTAATTGTACATATTTGCATGTCTTCTTCTAATTTCTCTTATGCAATCTATTTTAGGTGTCCAGTCACAACGACACCAGACATAGGCTATCAGATGATTTGACGTGCTACAGCTATTGTGGAAGTTGCAGGTCCTCATTATTAGATGCCTCCACTTTTATCTAGTCAGATTCTGATGTAGTTATCTTTCAGTTAGGGCATGTCGCCCATTTCTTATTATTCCATATCTAAGATATATTGTCTCATTTATTTCAGCTGGAGTAATTTTATTATGGATTATTGCATTTGAGATATTTACTGGGACGTTTATTCCAGTCTTAATTATTCAGTTCGATGGTTTCTCATTTATTATTATTTTAATTATGAGAATGGTGAATGTGGTTAAAGGTTTAATTGTTGGTTATAAATTTGATAGATTAAAAGTTTTTGACACTAGCTTAATTAACTATTAGGTGGTTAATAAAGTAAATATTTTCGATGGTGATGCTAAGAATGAACCAACTGGATATTCTGATTTAATTTAATAAGGGACTGATCACCCGATATTTAATTGATCGGAGTGTCACAAGTAACACTACACATTTTACATAGTTTTCCTTTGTGAGAGAACTTTTTCCATACACATCAACCAAGTTTCACGTTTCAAGTGCACTCTTAAGGGAACAATTTTTTTCCTTTCAAGAGTTAATGGTTTTGAACATGTGATTATATCACGAAATTTAATCACGAAGTAAAAAGCGTTCCATTCCGAGATTGATTTGAGATGCATGTGACTCCAACATTAATGTAGGCTCCAAAGTTAATAAAAAAAATAGGGGTCGAAACAATAATTTCCAACAACTCATACTCAATTTGTTATAAAAAAAAACTTGTATTGACTAGTTTGTCTCGTCTTATAATTATATATACGTTATATATATATCATGTTCTTGTCATATATAACTAAATTTGTGTCGTCCATTTATAGTATCGTGTCTATCAAATGATCTCACTTGCTTATAATTTCATGTTACTCATATCCTAATATCGTGTCATTTATCATAAGTAGACACTACTTTATTTTTTGGGTAGCATACCGTGAGGTATTCGAGTCAGCTTACGTGCACCTCCACTAATCATCATTTGCGATTCGTGACTTTCACTGTTCAAGCATTATTTTGACGGTGACAGAAACAAATTGCCATCAAACCCAATCCACGTTTATAATGCTTCATGTCCGAAAGCTGGACATACCCTTTTGCTATTTTTGACATTTTGGCCACTCAAATAGGAAGATATTAAGGCTGCAAAAGCACTATCTTTGCGATTTTAGTGGTAAAATATCCTAAAAAATACTCATAGGGGGAGATGTTTATGCTGCTATACTTAGTCATCTTATACTTGATTACCCTAAAAAAATAGCACACTCTGAGGTATTGCTTTGAACCTTTGAATGGTTCTGGAGTGAACGACAGTTCATAGTGGCATTGCGTCTTTCCCACTACCAATGATTTAAATAAACTCAAGTGATGGTGTATGGCTGTATAGAGAGCAATTTCAATGCCACATTTGGATGGACTTTTACATGATTTTCATTGACTAAGTGATATATTATTATAAAAGATAAATTATATTGATAAAACCTTTATAGTGTGTTTGGTTTACTCAATCCAATTTCAAGTCATGAAAATGAAATTAAAAGATAAATTTTAATTCTAAGAAATTGAAATTGATCTTTTAATTTCAATTCCAAAATATTGAAATTGAATTGTCAAATGAGCCCTAATATAATTTATTCTTTATTAGATTGCTGATAAGTTTATGTGATGGAAAAACTAGCCACAAACTAAAATAGATAAATAAAGTAGCATATTTCACTCGTGTTTTAAAACGTAGGTAAAGGAGAACTATGGGAATTACAAATAATATGAAACATAAACAAGCATAAAGAACTATAACACAAAAAATCGAATTATTCATATATATCTAATTCAGAAAAGGTTAAAACACTATGTATACGTGTTTGTCTGAGAATGGACGAGGGGACTGAACTTTTGTAAAAAGTTTACCACTCGTCCGAATTTTCGTAAGCTGTACATGTGTGCAACTTTGTTGTAAACACTATGATTTTGTACTAATAGTTTAATTTTTCTTTTCACTAAAAAAAAATAGTAAACTGTTTACTCTATAATTATTATTCTTTTTTCTCAATTTAATTGTTTGTATATACTAATTTTTTAAATTTTTTGTGCACGAGATAATTCTGGGATTTTTACTATTTGTACCCTTTATTAAGTGTAGTCGCATAGATCTTATGATATTTTTGATTCCACGGGTTTTATAAAGAATTTTTTTGATTCAATGAGTCTTATCAGAAAACGCATAGTAAATATTTACTAAATGTATAAATATGATTTATTAAGAAAAGTTTGTTTTGATAGGATCAATGAGGAAATATATTATGTAAATAGTATTTATTTATCAAGTTCCGATAATTCATTATATGTGCTCAACTAATAACAAATATAATAATTTTCATTTAATAGTTAACAAGAATTATATAAGCTTCATAATTTTGTTTAACCGAAAAATACAAATTTAAATTTTATTTAACTAATTATTTATTTGTTTTTTCTTAGATGGTTATTGAGAATACTTATTGTTAATATATATTTTAAGTTTAAGCTTGTGAATTATTATTTTTTATTTGACTCTTGACACAAGTTTTTTCATCCCTTAGAATAAAATTGTGTCTCCAGAGATTTCATAAGAAATTTCCAATATAAAGAAGATTTGCCCAAAAAGAGAACAAAAATGGTAAAAGAAAACAAACCTCTTACTTAATTTATTTTTCTATTAATATGGATAGATTTAGTCTTCGGAATACCATATTAAGATATCATTTCGAGAGCAATGCTACATACACCGATTTTGTGCACCGGGTGCACAAAACCGTTGTACATTTTCCTAAAACAATACATATGTTATTGTTTTAGTCAAATGTACAACAATTTTGTGCACCCGGTGCACTAAACAGGTGCACAAAATCGGTGTAAATATCATTTTTCATTATTTCTAATGTAATTTTCATGATGTCATAATTGAAAAGGACAATAATCGCTTAATTGGATTCAATAATAATACATAAAATAATTATTTCTAAGAACCAACAAAGAAAGAAATGAATATACCAGTCAAGGAAAATGTTTCGTAGACAAAAAAGTTATATAAGATAACGTGACAATCCAATAAGTATTATACATTCATGTGATAATATACAATGCTTCATTACATTATTATTTTTTTATATAACTATTTTAGCCAAACATGATAATAGTAATCATTACATCTAACCGCATAAACCGTGTTTTTCATCTTTCTTTAAGTTTTTATTTCAACAATTGAAATCATGGTTTTAATTTTTTCTAGTTTTTAGTTAGGCAAATTTACCAATATAGTACTATGAAACATACATTATTAATTTTTAACATCACAAAATATCTAAAATGTATTATAAGGAGTGTGTCGTTCATCACATAATGGCTTCAACTACATCTTAGATTTTTTTTTTTTTGTTGCTTCTCTACATAAAACTACTATATGTTAACTATAGTATTAAGATAAAGATGGTATTAAGAGTAAAAACAAATGTGGGATCTCAATCTTAGGAGATAAAGTATTCAAGTGGCACAAACGACAGTTTCCTATACGACAGTGTGATTTTAGTTGCAGACAAAGTCAACTTAAATATGTTTTGACAATTCCTATTCCACCTGTGCCAGCCTCTCACTGGATCTTATCATGACTTTTGGGTAATATTACCTGTAATCTGAAGTAAACAGAGGGTAATTTTAAATGTTTAAATGGTTTTCGTACTTATCGTGGTTTCATTTGCGTGACATACAAGCAAGAAATGTCCTGCGCCCACTTACTCATTATGGACGTTAACCTTGATATATATATATAATAGTTTTTTTGTAATTAAGAGTCATCATTTCATATATATAATTTTTATTTAAGTTTTACAATATAAAGTATCACACATTTTTTCTTTCTATTACTATACTTCAAGTTCTTCCTTTCTCTTCTTCATAAAAATTAAGAACTTTGTTTCTATTAATCCAATCAACCTCTTTTAACGAACCATTTTCAACATCATTATTAAAATTTTGGTCCTTTGCTTCCCCCACACCGACCATCTTTAACAATATTATTAAAGATTTATTCCCGCACACCAACCATTTTCAATCACATTATTAAATAACTAGAATTTGTTATTTAAATATTCAAACAACAATGGAGGTTTCCCAATTAGATAATGACAACACTCCAAAAATAAATGGCAACTCCCCAAATCACATTTTTAAGTAAACTTTAGATCTCATTTACATATATATTTGTTTCTTCATAAAAAATAAATATATGAAAACGTACAGTGGTTCGGGGTCGGGGCCCCGAGTTCAAGGCAAAAACTCGGGGTTAACCTCCCGAACCAACCATATATATTTTTTTGTTAGAACTGAGTCCATTCGGTATAAACATGTCGAAGACCTCTGCATCTCTCCGTATAACTATGCTGAGATTAAATCTTTGCTTCGCGAGGAACACCCCGAACCAGCTATATATTATATTAGACTGGTTCGTTAGAATCACCCTGACCTGATGAACTCTATTCGTCATGTTTCAAATGACATGGATTGTTTCTCTTAGTATGTTCATGCCAAATGGAATTCGGTGCTATGATATTAATTCAAATGCTGCAAATAATTCTGAATTCAGTGTCATGATTATAATTCAAATGCTGCAAATTCAAATGTCAAACATCAATGTCGTGATTCAAATTCAAATGGACAAACAATTATCTTAACGCCTTCCACATTAATAATATTTTTACCTATGCTGGATGCCTTCATGGATTTCAACTCCCTATTATTTGACCAGGCGTTAGCCAATGTCGATATACCTCATAATGGGGTTGATGGTTCAGTGGGAGTCGATGTTAGTGTCATACTCTTTACGGACCAGGTATTATAATGTCGCTCAATGAAGATGTAGATTTATATATATTATAATTATAATGTGTTGATTATTTCTATTCTTTATTCTCAAGTATTTATCACCTAGCAAGCATTGGTCGCATGGGCTTAAGAGTAAGCCCGATTCGTTAAAATATTAATCGTTATCACCAAGTCAGGTGCACCTTTTGCAATGCGTAAGGGGCGTCTACACATGGGATACGAGAAGAGAGGTGAGTACCGTGATCATCACGGGAAGAATGTTGGGAAGGAAGGTAGTAGTCATGGGAAAAAAGTAGGAAGAGGGACATGACCACTCAAAAGTGCAATTGCTTATTTCTGTTGAAGGGCATTTCACTTAACAACGAAAATGGATGTTGCCTGTTGTTAGTGGTGTTCACAATCACCAATTACCCAAATAACTAGTTGGATATGCATACGCCGATCGTCTTACTTCGGAGGAAAGAAACATTGTCGAAGAGATGTCGTTGAGTGGGGTAAAGTTGACCGCCATTCTAATAACGATAAAAAGTCATAATGCTACCAATGTTTCGACAATGAAAACCATATACAATGGGAAGGAGAAATTAAGGATTTTCGAAAGAGAGGGTAGAATGACGATGCAACAGTTAATGAAGTTATTTGGTGACAAACACTACGTGAATTGGTATAGAATGAATGAGTCTACCATCAAGGTGGAAGATATTTTTTGGGCTCATCCAAACTTCATCCAATTGGCAAAGTGTTTTTCATCGGTTGTCATTGTTGATTACACTTACAAGACAAATCGATACAAGATGCATTTGTTCGAGATGGTTGGTATAATGTCTTGCGAAAGGATGTTCAATATTGATTTTTAGCTGAAACTTACAAATGTGTGTGTGTCTTCATCTCGAAGATATTGTGTCTCACTTTTTTACCGATGAGACATTAACGAATCGTGCATCCAATGTTCATCCAAATTGCTCATATTTTCTGGAATCACTTTGTCATTTTGAAGTTGAAGCACCATTGTCTGATACCACCCATTGCAAGTCACTGGCATAGTTGTTCATTGCACAAATCAAACCTTGGATTCACAAATATACAGATCAAGTATCAGAGTTTCGAAAAATTTGGCCAAAGGATGTAGCGACCAACAATCATCATATTGACATCAACTAGTTGGAGATATTTTGTATTTTTTAAAAACATGTAAAAAATTATGTATTAAAGTTAGTATTTTTTATTGTTATTATAGTGTATTAAATTTGGTATTGTTATTGTAATGTATTAAATTTTGTATTGTTATTGTAATGTATTAAATTTTGGTATTGTTATTGTAATGTATTAAAGTTGGTAATGTTATGGCGTGTTAAAGTTATATGACAAAGATGGACTATGCCTCACAAAAGGATATATTAAACTGGCTTCATTCGCTATGTATATACCGAAATACTAGAAGCCTCTCGCTATGATCATACCGAATGAACTATGCCTCCAAAAATGAAACCCCACTAATAGGGATGTTTATACCGAGCCAGTTTAGTTTGAACTTGGTTCAAACATCCCTCACTGTGAGATTTCATTTTCGGAGGCCTAGTTTAATTCGGCATGATGATAGAGAATGGATTCTAGTATTTCGGCACATATATACCAAACCAATTAAGTTTGAACTTGGTTTTGGATGAACATCCCTAACAGTGGGATTTCACTTTGGGAGACCTAGTTTAATTCGGTACATATATGGCGATGGAAGCATAATTTTTTGGAACATATATCGCGATTGAAGCATAATTTTTCATTTCAAAGTAATATTTCATTTTAAAGTAATATTTCATTTCAAAGATGAAATAATACATGTAAATCAAATTTTATAAATGTTGAGTGTTTGAAATCAAAACACTCGGGCAGTATCAACTCAAGGATTATAAAATTCTGATATCAATTATGTTGGTATAGAGTATCTATAATTTCAAAAGAAAATTTTACTCATCACAAGCAAGCATACAACTTGCAATTTTGAAACCCAAATTGCCTTTATTATAGCTTTTCCCTACATATACACCTACTTGTTTATTCTCTTTATTAAGGCTTCAATCAATAACGAATACTAAAACATGATCAAGGCATCCTTTACACATTCATGTATCAACTATCTAGAATAAACATTTGGTAATAAATGACCTATATAATAATTGAAGCATAACATAACCAATATCCAAAAAATTTATATTCGACACTATCCAAAATTCTAACACTCACACTATCAAAAATTCCAATCTTCTAAAATTCCAAAATTCCAAATACATTAATATCATTACACATTCCAAAGGCTTCATTTTCTTCTCCGTTTCGTACCCTCAGCAACCTTCTCCTTCCCTATGCCCTTTTATATTTATCTTCCTTTCTTCCTACGTGGCTCGTCGATGACAATCGAGCGACCCACCCCAATAGCTGTAGCAAGTATATCGTACGCTTCTCTATTGCTCATAAGCAGTATACCATAATTTGTAGCAATCCCATCATCCATGTTCTTCTTTAATAATTCCATTACCTTCTATACTTCCTTTCCCAATCGAAGATTATATACGTAAGTACGATAATTTGTTAAAAGTAATGAAATGAGTAAAAAGTAAAAACGTACCAAATATGTTTTTGTTTGTTTGGACTGTCGAAAAGCGGGCTTCTGAACGATAGGATGGGACTTGGACAAGAACCACTGCATGTAGTCGGTGCTACAGTCCCAAGGGATCGAAACGGGGACCGACCTAGACTTTTCTAATAGAATGTGGTCTTGCCAAGTTTCCTGGTACTAACACTGCATATTGAATTTCACCTTGTATTAAGCTACCTTATTTCCCCTATCGTCCTTTAACGGTGTCATGGGATTGCGAAGTATGATTTGTAACTGGTCGAATTATTTTAAACATCATTCCGAGTAGTATGGTTCCCCCATATCAAAACATATGATGATTCCACTATAAAACGCTATGTTGGGAAGTGGATAAGCATCCCCCAACATCTTTATAGGCATATGAAAATACCTACACACAAACAAAATGTAATTCATAATTAAAGTTATGAGAATATTTAAGTTAAAAGAAAAGTCATAGACTTATACTCTAAATACATTACTTTCATTCCCTATAGACATGTCATTTAGTTGCTCTCGATAATTGATTAGATTTTGAAAAGCATTCTTCTCGAGACGGATTGCAATGCCCAATGTGCAATCATGGGCATTGTGTTATCAAACTCCATGTTGAGGCAACCGCACAACCCAGAGAAGTTCTCATAAATCCACGGGTGCAAAACATCGAAAATGAAATTATAAAATGAAATTACAAAATGAAATTTAAAAATTATAAAATTAGAATATTAGTTACCTGAAGTAGTGAGAGGCACCCACTCATTTCCTTAACACCAGAGCGAAATGAAAGATTGAGATGCCTATAAACGTGTGCTAGAATACCCATTCCCCAGGACAACTTACCGACCCTCTTCAAGTCTTTCAAACCTTTAAGGTAAAAGATCAAAATTTTATTTTTTGTTTTATCGAGGAAAACAATGCACTCAATCATGTAAAGTATGCAGGCACTAGCATAGTAGTCTTTCACTTGAGAAGTGGCATTCACGTCCTTCAATTTTTCCTTAAAATTCATCGAAAGCCAGTTCAAGCGCAAAGCACACAACTCAACGAACTCTTAATGGGCAACATCCTTGATAATTCCCAATATGTCCACTACTAAGTCAATCACAGACGGGACCTCAACATCCTCATCCTCCTTAACTGCAATGTGTGGGCTAAATAAAGGGTCACCAAATATAAATACTTGAAGGATTTATGCTACATCATTGAGGGTGGCAGACATTTCTCCAAATAGCATGTGAAAGGTGTTGGTCCTCAGATGCCACCACTTGACAAAAACTAAAACAAGAGTTTAGTTTATGTACCTATGGATATATTTTATCAAGCCGTTTATCTTTTCCCTAGATACCCTCCTCTACACACTCTCACTAAGATCATCGAATGCCCACTCATGGATATTTATCCAGTGATTGATACAAAGCAACGACACTTGCTCAACCTATAATAGAAATACAAATTATATCAATACTTATTATAAGAAATTATACGATAACTAATCATAAGTTAGATCAGGAAATGTGATTACCAATGAATCGGTCCATAATCCTTAAGCAACATGGTCATTGAAATGTTTCAACAGGCTTAGATCGTTAGGATCCCCATAAGACATAAACGAAGGGCCATCTTTGACAACATTCTTCTTACTATACTCGGCGACGGTCTTATGACGAATGCCTGATGGGTTAATTGGTGGCCTAGGGGAATCAACACCCCCTTATCCAGAGCATCATCATGAGTAGCATCATCATTAATTCCCTCATCATGACCAAAATCCTCCTCAGAATGACCTTGGCTCAAAGCCTCAAAATGACCATCCTCAGAAGTCTCCACATGACACTCTACTACGATTTCCCTAGGGACCCCCTGCACAATAGCAGTGGCATCCCCCACAACATCCCCTCTACAGAAGTGGAAGTATCAACAGACAAAACATGGATCCCTTCACGACTCTTCCTCTCTAAGGCAAGAACCAGGTTTCTCTTGGCACGAGAGTAGCATAGAAGTTTATCCATAGGTGCCCTGCATTAAACTAAGGAGATAATAATGACGATGAATATTATGACATATATAAATGAGTACAACCCTTGAAAAAATGGCAGTGAATACAATAACATGGAATACAATGTCATGTATTAATTGTTCAATGTAAAGTGAATAAAACTAATGTACAGTGAATAAAAATAATGACAATGTCATGTCATTTATTCGTATTAACAATGATTTCATTTTAACAATGATATCATTTCAACAAAGCTATCAACAATGATTTCAATACTATTAAAATTCATACAGTTAGAAGTCATACATTTAATACACTCATTCGGTATGTGTAAAATAAGATTGGGAGTTTAACTCAAGATATTGGCATCGAATGAATTTTTTTATTATTCCTAACCTCATTAGACATATATATATGATAAGAAACTTATCATAACTCGTGGGATTTGCCTCAAACCTCAGTGGTGCTTTGGTTCAGCATATATATATATATGATGAGGTAATGAAGGGATATCGAGTTAAATCCACCAAATGAAACTAGTTTCAACTAAGAACCTTATTTATCGTAGACATGACGAATCGGGTCTATTAATTCATTGAAGTTGTCCTGAATGGAACCCTAGTTCGAATTAGTCTATGCTTTTTCAATAATAATCAAACGATTATTATTGAAATATCAAACATGTTTATATGTGTTCGTTAATTCAATGGGTTCATTCGGATTTTTCCAATATATCTTATAGGTTCAAAACATAAAATGAAATATCATACAAGGAGAAATGTTCGTTAATACACTATACGTTTGGTAGTTAATATTCGTTGATGACAGTAAGGAGAAATGTTGATGACACCAAGGAGAAATGTTTGCACAGATGTTTGATGTTCGTTGATTATTGCAGGGAGAAACACTAATGTTTGATGTTCGATCAGTGTGTGTGTGTGTGTGTGTATATATATATATATATATATATATATATATATATAATGCTTTGAATGTATTAATGTTTGAAGTTTTTTAGTATTCCAAAACTTAATTTGTTCAATGTACTAACCTGAAATTGAAAGATTTTGAAGTTGAATAGATTTGAAGTTAAAGAGTTTAGAAGTTAAATGGTTTGGAGGTTTGAATGTGTAGACAGAAGGACGAAAAGTGTGTGAAATGATTTTTAACACTTTAAATATGGGGTGGCCCTCTATGTGGTATTTGTATTAGATGTGTGTGGTATTTTGGAGTATTATTTGGGGTTCCCTTAAAAACTCCCTAAAACTAAGGAGGGCAATGATTTTTAAAACAATAATTGTCACTTTACTCCCTTGATACTTCAGACTCCAAACTATATAAAGCTTTCTAGTTCAGTCACTTTAATCTAAAACTTAGTGGATCATTAATTTTTTTTACGAGAAATAGATTTTTCCTTTAATTTATTAGTTAAATTCTATAAAAATCACAACTTTTTATATAAAATTCAAAAAAATATGAAAAAAAATATCGTCGAACTCGTGTAATTGCGTTGATAATTTTTAAATATAAATTTGTTACATTTGGCATACGATTGACAATCTCTGTATTTTTGTCCTTTGTATTAGTGAAAGGTCACCAAACACTACATTATTTACCAAATTTGTCTTCATTTTTATATATTAACATATTATTATCAATACATATATATTTTCTAAAGAAAAATATAATTGTCAGTGTCTAAATTCGGTTTGATGATTTGGAGTAATCTTATCTCAATTAAACCAATAATTATAAGATATAATTTGTAAATACCTAATTTATAAAGGTATTCCATCTTTTTAATTTATAACTATTATAATCACTGCCTCTCTCAGCTAAGAGCAAATAAAAACACTTTCTCTAAATTCTAGAGAGCTCTTGAGAGGATTGTACTAAACCAAAAAATATAGTAGCATTGTACTCGTAGATGTAGGCACCTCATTGGGTTGAACCACATAAACCTTTATGTCTCTCTCTGAATCTCATTCTTTACACGATAATAAAAAGCTGGTTATTATTCACGTGCATGGTGACTATTGAGAATCTCGTATGCTTCTGTTCATATTTCTGACTGTTCATATTCATGAGGGTGGTCGGCTAGATAGCCGACCAATAAGATAATTGAGTCGACCACATCCGTATATTGTTTGCGGATCCACTGTACATGATGATAAGTGCCACTCTCTTATTGGTTCATGTGGACTTATTATTTTAGGCTACAAAAAAATTCCCTAACACTTCATTCGTGATTGCAATGATGTAATGGGTGAAAGGATGGAATATTTTCTACCAGGGGTTGCTCGGAAGTCTAGAAGATCCTGGTCGGCTGCCGACCTCTAGGACATGTAAATTTAATACTATCATATTAAGGTAGTGGAAATTTTATAAATAGAGGAAAAAATAGCGAACCGTTTAGGGGTACACTGTCATTTGAATTTCTGGGAAAATTAGACGCCGATAAAATTTGAAGTGGTGATACACTTAATCATTTTAAAATGCGTAGCCAGGAGACATCACGAATCATATAATGCATAATTTCCTTCTCAATTTATTCTCGTCTTGAATTTTAAACTCACCTCTTTACTCTTGAGCTTTCATTCCGCCATTTAAGGGAAATGCCTTTGTATCTTGCCTTCACTGTAACAATTCTTTCATTCTTATATTTTCTTTTCTTCTTTGTCACGGTGGTGTATATCGTAGATGAGAGATCTTTGGAAGATTTAGAACAAAACATATGATCCCTGATTGGGTGAAAACAAATATGGTGACACGTCCTTATGATCTATGTTCATTACAAGAGGGTCATTGACTTCCCACTATCTTTGTTGTAGATTATGGAGTTACTTTCCCACCAAATCATATATTCCTTGAGTTTCGTTAATATTTTGATGTGGTTCGGTCCAAATTGGCACCCAATACTTATAGGGTAGTGAATGGGGTCTAGCGTATTAATGAACGATTTGGAACCCACATAAGAATAATTGAATTAATGTATTTCTACAACTGGGGGATCACAATCGATAGTATTTATTATTAGAAGACTAGATATTCAAACATGGATTTGGTAGTAAATTTGTATAATTTCAATAATGATTATTGGGATGGACTAATAGTAAAGGATTGTCAATTTACCCCTCTTCCCGAGGGCGAGGAATACGATGGGCCCCGTTACCCTCAGGAAGGACAGGGCATAGGTCGATACCTTTTATTTTATCCTTATATATTTTTCTCTATTTTTTTCAGTTTATTCTGTTTACTAATCAACGTTATTGTCTTTGTGTTTAGCAGAGAAGAGAAAGAAAAATATTCCCCACCTTTCCGAAGTCAATTTTACTGATCTAAAAATTATTTTGTCTATTCAGCAAAGAATTATGAAGAGTCACCCTCACTCGATGTCTGTTTTATTGGATTACTAAATTTTTATCACATCTTTTGTTACTCGGCCAATTAAAGATATTCTCTTATCCCCCATTGATTTGGAGGAGCCAACCTCGTCCTCTTCGGTTGCTGATTCAGAATCTTTTCCTCGAGTTAAAGGGGACTTCGCTGTTAGAGGTACATCTTTCTCCTTTTAATAAATAGATATAAACCTTGTGCCGACCACATCTTCATCTCCAGAGATGGTGAAGAGGAAGATCCCAAATCTTCTTGCTCGATCCAATTCTCTTCCTCCTTCCGCCGAGAAGAGGAAAACTGATGTTGGGGTCTCCAAAACCCCTGTGGTTATGGACCATGATGAAATGAAAAACTAGGAGACTTATTTGAAGAAGCTGAATAAAGGTATTATTGCTCATTTGAAGTTATCAGGGAACGACCAGGCTAACTAAGGTCTGGGTGGTACCCCTTCTGTGGTAGTCAAACCTGGTCTTACTCGGTGGTTAATTAGGATAGGAGTCCCTCCTGTTGATGAAACTGTTGTTATTACCCTCTCCAGGGCTAGATTATTGGAGAGGGTCAATCACAAACTTGACTTTGGTAACTACTTCTATAATTGTTCTCTCTTATTATCATGTATATATTATATTCATTTACCGACTTTAATAATTTTTTAGACTTTGAAATTTTCGGTTGATTATGATCAACTATTAAGGAGGGATGACTAATTGAAAGATACTTCTATGGATGTTGGGGTTACTTTTTAGGGCCTGAAGGAGTCTATGGATGCTGCAAAGAAGGCCTAAGAGGGTGATAAGAAGAAGTGGGAAGATGCTATGAGAAATTAGAGGAAAGCAATAACAATGCTTAAAAACATACCGGTGATGCTATTAAGAGGGTTGAGCAGGACGAGAAGGATGCTCAGGATGCTAAGAAGTTAGTCGATTATTCCAACAATAAAATTTAGGAGTTGAAGGCCAAGGCAAAGAAGGAGAAAGAAGGTGCCTACACTCGGGACTGGGATAAGGCATTCTCTACTACAATTGTGCCTGTGGAGTATCTGAATAAATCCTCTAACTCTTTAAAGTTGGAAATAGACTTCTCGATCGCTACCTTCAGTTTCTCGACCTATCCTTCTTATTGATCTTTGAGTTTTTCTCCTACTCCTTAATTTTCGTCGGAGTTCCACCATCATATTCTTCATTCGCTCTTTGTGGCAAGCCCTCACATCATGGGCCTTTGTGTCGTATTTAGCCTTTAGATCTTCAATTTTCGTCTTTAGATTATCATCCTTGACTTGAGTGTTCTTGGCCTCTTTAACCTTCTTATCAACCTCAGTCACCTAGAGCTATATATTCTGGAAGGCAATACCAAACTACAATAAAGTAAGATGAGTTAATACAAGACGATGCAAGACTTTAAGAATTAAATGAAATATCAAGGAAAAACTTTTTACCTATGTGGCCCTATGAAGTGCAAAGTTAAAAACCCAAAAGGGGTCTAGTGCATCAAAATATCGGTTATCACACTCAGGGACAACCAAAGTAATGTCCTTTCGAGCCCTGAGTTGACACCCGAGTAGAGAGTCAGCATTCATGCCAAGCTAGGCTAGGCATGCAACAGTTATGGTATCGTCTCATATGGGCAGAAGGGGGTTGATCGCCTGTCCCGATGGGACTTCCTTTCTCTTAATTTGGTAGGGGGATTAGCAGAGGTTCTCACAGGAACATATTTTCTTTTTTTCAACCCCTTGGCTTCATGAATTCTGGAAGTTATTAATTTTTATTGAGTCTACATCGATGTTGCAGACTTTCCTTGAAGACGAGCAAGAAAAGTATTTGACATCGGGGATGCCATTTCCTAAATGGCATCAGGAACTCCTTATAGATGATTTGTAAAAATAACACATGTTCAGTATTGTCTTACTTAAAGTTAATGCAAAAGTTAGATGACAGTAAAGTTCAATAAAAAGTTAAAACTTGCTTACGAAGGTCAGTTCAGGGGTCCACAGCCCTTCCAGTATATTCAAGAAGATGAGGCGTCATCAAATCATCAAACACTATAAAAACATCACCCCGTAATTTGTCAATGTCCATTCTCATCTCTATGCTGAGAGTTGGATCCATCTTCATCGAGTTCGAGACTCTGTCTCATTGCCAGTGGACTCTCGGCTCATTTGCAAAAGATGAAATTTATAAGATAGAATACCCCATTGGAGATGGTCTTATAGTTAATAATATCATTACCTCATAGATTTATTTATTTTAATATTAGACATTTTACCTTTTGGTTGGCATCATGGGACTGCGGGTGTAATACATAACACAATGAACCTCTTTTATCATTTTATGTGTGTGCTTTAACACTATGGAAGATGTTAATTGGCTTAATTCCATTATTAAGTGCACGTCTTTTGGTGGTTCCATATGTTTTCTTTGAGTTATTAGCTCATTTGGAGCATAAGGTAAGGTGCCCTCCTAATCAAAGTAAGTTGCATATTGTAAAAAACTTGCAAACGATAGATTTTTTTAATAATGGCGTGATGTTATTAACGTAACAATAGTTCTTTATATGTATATATTTCTAGTTTTATCCTGTCGATCAAGGGTCAAGAAAATTATCTCTATTGTCAAAGGTGAGTCTGCACCAAAAGGTCGGTCAAGATCTTTGGTTGTATATGAATCAGCAATCTTATTGTGTTTCTGGTATATTCTACAGGTTTTGGTAGTGACTGTGAGATACGTTCAAAGAGATGCGGAGGAGAAGCAAGCATATTTCAATTCAAAGCCATATTTCAGGATGTTCATTAACTGGTTGTTGGATCTGATTTCCCTAGATATGATTTCTATTTGCACATTACCCACATTGATTTGTTGATATTTATTGAAGAAGTTGTACCGATCAAGCATTAATTTTCCTTTTTTCTAGTATGATTTATAATGCTGATCTGAATGACAATATAAGTTAAGTACGTGGATGGTTTTGGTGGAATTAATTCATTATTTGGTTTTGTGATTCTTTGTTAATCAACATAAGGGTAATATGATTGCATCCATTTTAAATCAATTTTTATTTAATCTTAGGCAGATTATAACTATAAATTGGTCACTATTATTAAAAAAAATCAGATTGCCACACATTTGTCATGTATAGTCACCATTGTCCCAATATGTGTCTTGCTTGAGATTCTGAATATTAGTAATTTGTAAGATTTTTTTGGTCTCTTATTGGCTGTCTCTATGCATTTGTTAAAAAAGAACATCGACCTGACTTATGGTTCCAGCGTCTTAAATGATGCGTCGATAGATATGCTACCTATGATCGTAGATTCATTTAACATTTGTTAGTTTGATTTTTAATGGTTTGAAAACTTGATTGCATTTCTTTTATGTGCAGGCGCCTCTTTTATTTGGTTTTGATGTCAAGATCTTGGCTGAAGAGACATTAGAAATTCTAAGTGATAAGGGGTAAATATTTCATATTTATCCCCTTAATTTCAACTCTTTTATGATCCCGTGCATCGTAATTAGATTGGATTTATGTCATATTTATGATACTAACTATCCTTAGCGAGTATTTCATGTTTTGTATATCTCTCACGTGTTTTACATATATTCCATACAAGTTAGTGCAAGAGAGAAATCATAACAGTGAAAGAAATCAATGACGAGGAGTTGAAGGGAATTTTATTAATTTTGTAGCCTGAGTCTGGAAGCAAATCCAACTAGAAAGTTGAAGAGTAAGAAATCACAAGAAAACTGGAAGAAATGGCACCCAATTCTGAGCTACGATTTAGGAGTTTTCAAAGTTGAGAAAGAAATCCAAGGAAAAAGAAAGGAAGTAAGTCAATGTAGCAAGTTTCCCTAAACTTAACTCCAAACTTGTTTGAGTCCGAACAGGTTTTCCTATGCACTTGAACCGATTCGACTCACCTGATGCGCGAATTTTAATTTAATGGCTTATTTTTCAAGGAGTTGTGTTATGCTATAACTCTTGCAAAAATGACCACGTAATGTTGTAGTTTGATGTTAGAATAAGTTTTAATCAATTTTGAACCTTGGAATAGAGGGAGGAGGCAAGAACCATAGTTTTGAATTTCGACATTAAGATTACACTTTTGTGGATTGCTTTTACAGATTTAATACATCAATTTTTTCTCCTCTACTTTATTCTTTCATGTTCTTTTTCTTTTCATGTTTTATTTAATTTCTAGAATTTTTAGAACTCCATGCATGTTTAGATATAGGTTCATCATGATTTTGATCACATGCAATGTTAGAATTTCGATTATTACTCACATCACCATGTCCGGCTAAGATATTAACGGCTTGGGGTACATGAACCAACCTATGTGTTATGAATGGATTTAAAAGTGAATAAATTTAATTACCAATTCATAAGCTTGATTTCTTACCGAAATAAACATTTTAGCTCTTTTAAATCTGTTGTCCCTAGGTAACTGAAATGTTTAAGGATGCAATACGAGTTTCGGTAATTTATCATTCCCGTAAAATACAATTTTTAATTTGACATTGTGAGGAGTAAAATCCGCTTATGTCAAATGCTTAGAAAGTATTTTATGTTTCTTTGAATTAAGAATCACTTTTTTGAAGTTTTTATGTTCTACGTAATTACCGACGGTTTGGGGGAGTGTACTCCAGCTCCATTTTCTCACATTAATATAAACTTATTTAGTTATTCTCGCATGCATAGTTAAATTACTAGTTTTGTTAAATTTCATTAGTTGATAGGAAAGTTTCATAAACAACTATATTTTCCTTCTTTTTCTGAGTCAACCGAAAGGTTAATCGTCTTTCTTTCCTGTCGTCACATCTTTCATCCTATATCCTGAGTTCGATACTCGGTTTACCACATTATTACCTAAGAGACCGACTTGCACTTAATCCATAATCACACCATTAGAGACACAATTATTTAGTCGCGTCAAATTTTTGATGTCGTTAGCGGGGTCTAGGTAGACATTTAGGATAAGTCGAGTTAATCCAAATTTTGACTGTAATTCTTAAAAAGCCAAAAAAATCAAAAATCAAAAAAGAAATCAGAAATATTAGTAAAAAAATAGAATTTCTCAAATTCTCACATGCAAAATCCTTAACCAACTCCTTAGTCTATTCCTACCATAATTCATGAAAATCCTATAGTAGAGTACAATCCTGATGGCCCACACACCCCTCGCGTTCCACAGTTTTGGGTTCCACATCCTTCACCAACCAACTCCATCATGAGTTACACTTTGACTCACATATCTAGAGAGTCGAGTGAGGATATCGAGTCATTAAGAGAGAGAGCGATTCCAGATAATGCTAGTTATGGTATGGGTGAGGGTGAGATGTCGTACCCCCCTATAAGAGACCTCTTATATCCCGAGCGAACCGTCACTCCGAGATGAATTATATTTTTGTATAATGCGGGGAAATACCATTTTCTCAATGGTATGATTTAGATTCTTCCCACGTTCCATGGTCTAGAGGCGAAAAAACTATACCTCCACATTCGCGAGCTCGAAAAGGCATGTAAATCTTTTAGTGATGAAGCATGCACCCAAGACATCATTTGCCTCAAACTTTTCCCCTTATCCATAAAGGATAAGGCTAAGACTTGGCTATGGTCTTTGGCACCTAACTCGATTGGAATGTGGAGAGATATTCAAGCTAAGTTTCTCCTTAAATTCGTTCCCCAACATCGAACTAATTCCATAAAATCTCAAATTCAAACATTTAAACAACAAGAGAATGAACCCTTTGATAGATGTTGGGAGCATTTTAACGAGTTACTTATTATGTGCCCACATCATGATTTTGAAAAATGGAGACTCGTCTTCTTTTTCCATAATGGGCTAAGCTTAAGTTCCAAACAACTCATTGAAACCATATGCTCCAGGGAATTTCTTGGTTTAGACGCGGATGATGCCAAGGCTCACCTTAAGTATATCGTCGAGACTACTCAAGTGTGGGACACATCCGATCCAAACACCCAAACTCGGGATCTACAAACGTCCGCAACTCCTTCTGCGTACGGACTCTATCATTTGAATAAAGAAGTCGAGTTGAAGATTTAAATCAACCGACTTGCCAAGAGGTTAGAAGATATAGTCGAATTGAGAGGAAAAAAACATTTCTCTCCGCTCGAGTGCCGATAGAGGAGGTGTGTGATATTTGTGAGGCGGGACATCTAATGAAGGAATGTCCGATAATACCCGCCTATAAAGTGATGCTTGAAGAGAAAGTGGAAGAGGTAGGAGATTTTAAGGGGAATTTTAACGGGTGTCATGGAAATTCTTATAACCCTTCATGTCGGAACCTTCCCCATTTCAATTATGGTAAACCACACGCAGTGATGAATCCTAATTCACATGTTTCCCTATCGCCGCCACCGCTCTCGCATTTCCAATAAGCCCCCTATATAAGTACCACATCCTGTGCCATATCCCCACACCTCGAGGACATTTTGAACCAATTTATGCACACCCATCCGGTAATAAATGCTCAAAATGCCCCATAATTTATCGAATTAAAAGCGTCGATCTCTAAGTTGAAATCATCATTAAGTGCCCAAGAGAAGGGAAAGTTTCCAACCCAAGGCAAAAGACCTCCCCGAGGTCAAACTAGTGTTAGCGCTACTTTTGACGATAATAAAGAGCAAACTCTACATAGTTGGAGAGTCATTGTTTTATCACACCCCCCCCCCCCCCACGCGACAAGCTTAAAGATAAGGAGGTTTCTCTCAACACAAAAGACGTCGAAGATGCCCCCTTAAACGAGAGTGGCAAGAATAACACTAGTAGTTACGAAGATGTAGTGAAACCACCCACTTCTTTGCCTTTCCCTTAATGATTGGTTCCTCCTCCTAAAGGAGCCTCCCGTGAAGATGTTCTAGATGTGATAAAGCAAGTCAAGCTTAATTTACCTTTTTTCGAGGCAATCAATAAAATTCTAGCCTATGCAAAGTTCCTTAAACACTTATTGACAGTGAAACGTAGATTAAAAGTGAAAAAAAATATTTTCCTAGAACAAAATGTGAGCTCAGTTCTATTAAGTGACCTCCCACCGAAGTTTAAAGATCTGAGTGCATTGACCATTTCGTGCATCATTGGAGAGAACTGCATTGAGAGAGCCTTGTTAGATTTAGGGGTGAGTGTTAACATTCTACCTTACTCTATCTATAGGCAATTAGATTTTGAGGACCTCAATCCCACTAAGATCACTGTCCAACTCGCAGACTGTATCGTGAAGATACCTCAAGGGATTGTTGAGGACGTGATAGTCCAAGTGGACACTTTCTACTTCTCGATAGATTTTTCCATTTGGGATACGAAGCCCTCCAATCCTCTGAGTAATCATGTTCCCGTAATCCTTGGCCTCCCATTCTTAGCTACGGCTAATGCACTTTTTAATACTCGAAATGGGCAAATGCAACTCACGTTTGGGAATATGACTCTTGCGATAAAGATCTTCAACATACCAAGTAGGCGGCTGATAAGGATGAGTTTCACGCGACAGATCTTATTGAGGAGGTAGTAGATGAGCACATAGAGGGAAATTTTAGTGGGTATTCTCTAGATGCATGTCTTATTTCGAGTAGTGAGAGCGACACGTACACCTAGTACGAGAGGGAGGTGAGTGAGTTTAGAGTGATTTTGGATAAGAGTGATATGGATGAGGATGTGGGAGACGTTAGTTAGGTTTCTAGGTTTAAGGAATTTACCATCAAGGGAGTCGCGCACGATTCCCTCCGATGAAAAATTTCCCACCTTTGAATTAAAGAAACTAAAATGTAAAATATGCTTATATGGGAGAGGATGAGACATTTTGCGTTGTTTTGTCCTCGAGCCTAAATAAAGATCAAAAGGGTAAACTATTATCGATTTTGAAAAACCCTAGTGATTTTAGTCGGAGCATTGCAGATTTAAAGGGTATAAGTCCCCTATTTGTCCCATAAAATCCACCTCGAGGAGGACGTGAAGCCTTCGAGGGAGATGCAGAGGCGCTTGAATCCTATGATGAGAGATGTCGTGAGGTGGGAGATTATTAATCTATTGGACGCGGGCATCATCTACTCCATTTTGGATAGCAAGTGGGTGAGTCCGATTCAAGTCTTCCCCAAAAAGTCATGTATGACTGTGGTCGAAAATGCAAAGGGCGAGCTTATTCCATAATGTACCACCACCGGGTGGCGCATTTGCATTGACTATTGGAAGCTTAATGCCGGAACTAGGAAAGATAATTTCCCCTTACCATTTATCGACCAAATTCTAGATCGAGTAGCGGGACAACCATTATATTGCTTTCTCGATAGTTATTCTGGGTACAATCAAATTGAGGTAGATGTGCTAGATAAAGAAAAGATGGCGTTCACATGTCCTTTTGGCACATTTTCCTTCAAATATATGCCTTTTGGATTCTGTAATGCGCCCGCGACCTTTCAAAGGTGCATGCTTAGTGTTTTTAGCGATATGGTTGAAAGGAGCCTTAAGGTTTTTATGAATGAATTTAGTGTCTCATGCCCATCTTTTGACTTTTGCCTCACTAATCTAGGAAAAGTGTTAGCCCATTGTGTGGAAAAGAACCTGGTACTAAATTGGGAGAAGTGTCATTTTATGGTTATCGAAGGAATAGTTCTTGGCCCCATAGTTTTATCCAAAGGTATTGACGTAGATAGGGAGAAAATAGACGTCATAACCAATCTTCCTCCACCCAGGTCACTAAAGGACATGCGCTCTTTCTTTCACCACATGGGTTTCTATCGGAGGTTTATTAAGGACTTTAGTTCCATCGCTAGGCCCTTAAGTAAACTACTTGTGAAAGATGCCCCCTTTGAGAGTAATGAAGCATGCCAAAGTGCTTTTGACAAATTAAAAAGTATGCTCATGTCCACTCCCATTATGCAAGCTCCGGATTGGTCCCTTTCATTCGAGCTTATGGGTGATGCGAGTGATTATGCTATAGGATCTTTTTGGGGCAAAGAAAAGATAAGAAGGGTGACATCATCAACTATGCTAGCCGGGCATTTACAGGACCACAACTCAATTACTCCATCACGGAGAAAGAATTGCTAGCCGTAGTTTTGATTTTTGGCTTCGCACACACACACTACAAATTGAGACTATTGAATATAAATTTACAGTGACTATTTTGGGAGAGTTTAAATTGTAAAAATTTTAAGCATTTTGATTTTTCTTTTAGTTGAAAATCGAATTTTGTGGGTATTTTCACTGCAAATCCTCACGAGACACCACTCGTCCAACTAGGGTAACCTAGGGGTTTAATGGCTTGTTGTATACACTAAATGTAATTGTATGCCCGCAAAAGAGGAATTCTATCCTAATAAAGTTTTTGAAGGGTCTTTAACTCATGTTTTTATCATTTTACATTTCTCGGGATGTGCAACGTTTCAAGTTAGGGGGATTTGATAATGCGTAAATATTTCAAATTTATCACCTTAATTTCGATTCTTTTATGATCCCGAGCATCATAATTATCTTGGATTTATCTCATATTTATTCTACTAACTCTCCTTGGTGAGTATTTTGTGTTTTATGTATCTCTCATGTGTTTTATAGGTATTCCATGTAAGTTAGTGTGAGAGAGATCTCGAAATAGTGACAGAAATCAATGACAAGGAGTTGAAAGTCATTTTAGCAATTTTGCAGACTGATTCCGAAAGAGGAGACAACTATAAAGTTGAAGAGTATGAAATCATAAGAACACTATAAGAAACGTCATCCAATTTTGAGCTACGTTGAGGAGTTATGAGAGTTCAAAGTTGAGAAAGAAATCTAAGGAAAAAGAAAGGAAACAAGCCAATACACTAAGTTTCCCCAAACCGAACTCCAAACTAGATCAATTCCGAACCGATTTGCCTATGCACCTAACCGATTTGACTCACTTGATGCATAAATTTTCATTTAATGGATGTTTTTTCTAGGAGTAGTGTTATGTTAGGACTCTTACAAAAATGACCATGTAATATTGTAGTTTGATGTTAGGCCAAGTTTTAATCAGTTTTTAACCTATGAATAGAGGGATAAGGAGGCAAGAACCATAGTTTTGAATTACGACGTTAAGATTACACTTTTGTGGATTGGTTTTCAGATTCAATACAACAAGTTTGTCTCCTCTACTTTATTCTTGCATGTTCTTTTTCATTACATATTTTATTTAATTTCTAGAATTTTAAGAACTCCATGCATGTTTGGATAAAGGTTCACCATGATTTCGATCACATGAAACACTAGAATTTCGGTTATTACCCATATTACCATGTCCGTCTAAGATATTAGCGGGTTGGTGTACATGAACACAACCTAGGTGTTGTGAATGGATTAAAAAGCGAATAAAATTTAATTATGAATTCGAAGGATTGATTTCTTATCGAAATACACATTGTATGTCTTTTAATTCCATTTGCCCTAGGTAACCGAAATGTTTAACGATGAATATGAGTTCCGATAATTTATCATTCCCGCCAAATACAATTTTTGATTTGGTATTGTGAGGAGTAAAATCCGCATATGCTAAATTCTTAGAGAGTATTTAATGTTTCTATGAATTGAGAATTAGTTTTTTTGATGTTTTTATGTTCTACGTAATTACCGACGGTTCGGGGGAGTGTACTCCAACTCCATTTTCTCACATTGATTTAAAATTATTTAGTTATTATCACATGAGTTGTTAAATTACTAGTTTAGTTAAATTGCATTAGTTGATAGGAAAGTTTCACAAAAAACCATTGTTTCCTTCTTTTTCTGAGTTAACCGAAAGATTAATCGTCTTTCCTACTCATCATCACGTCTTACGTCCTATTACCTGAGTTCGATACTCGATTTACTAGATTATTACTTGAGCGATCGTCTTGTAGTTGATCCATAATCACATGCGTTAGAGACACAACTATTTAGTCGCATCACTAAGTAATGAGGAAGTCATTGCTGTAAACCAAGGTAAAACCTTTTTGTTTGCTCTGTGTGTGTGGGGGGGGGGGGGGTAAATAAATAAATTGTGGCTGGTTTGTAGTTTATGCTCAGCTTGTTGATCTCCAACTTTTATTTTCATTTACTTTTTCATAATGATATACTCTTTATTAAATTTAATTCAATTCCTTTTCTTATGTAAATGTATAACATTTATCAACGGTATTCTTAAATTCTTACATTAGCTATATATTCAGTGCGTTGAAATTAAGTGATGTACAACGAGAAAGCGAGCAAAGAATAAGTTCAACCACAAGCTTAGGAAGATGGGGTATGTAAGTCTTGAGGAAATTATGGTATGTGGTTGAATTCTTGTATTATTTATAGAGTATACAACCATAATCAATTCATTGTGGAGATTTTATCTTGTGTGTTTAATTTCTTATATTTTATTTTATAATTGGAACAGAAAAGAGAATGAAGATTCATTTGATCAAGATGATAGGTCTCTAATGTGGATAACCACCCGATAATCGAGAAATAGATAATATCAAGACAATGAAACCACGTAAGTTGGTGAAAAAATTGTGAGTTTATTTCAAAAGTTAAGAAAACATAATTTTTTTATACAATATTTATTAATTTGGATATATACTACATATGAGGATTGAAACGAATTTTATTTAACAAAACTCTTGATAATTTGCTTTAACTTAGGGCTCTTTGAAGAAGCAAGTCCATGATGGGGGACTTTAAACATTTTAACCTTGGAACTTGGTACACCAGAGTAACTCAAGGGACTTACTACAACTTACTTCCATATTCGTAGATGGGGATCGAAATAACATGTTGAAGAATTAGAGTCTAGGCTTCATTAAGAAGACTAGAAGGCGAAAGAAAAAGATCTACAATTTCAAGAAGCAATGGTAGAATTGAGGATATATATGTGTGATTTTTGGATGTATATTTTTTTGGAGACATTTTTTTTAATGATGTACATAGTGGACATATCTAGTTGTGATACATGTAGTAGGCATTATTTTTTTATGAATGATGTACATGGTGGGTATATCTAGTTGTGTCCTACTATTTTTTTGACATGAACAAATGACTTGGTTTGGTTCATTTTAGATGTACGTGAGTTTGAATACAAAAAATTCAAAATATTTTTTGTGTTGCTATGAATTTTGATTTGTGTTTGGATTTATTTGTCATCTACGACATTAATATTATTGGTTACTAATTTTTTTAATATATGTTTAATTTATTACCATTTATATTAAACCCTCGTGTGATGAAATATTTTATATGACATTTTAAATATTTGAAAATTGTCTATTTATAATGTTTTTTATACCAAATATGACAGCTTATAGGGTATATTATAACTGTTTTTATGGAAGGTATGACTGAATTAAAAAAAATAGGTATATATAACTGTTAACCTAATATGGCAATTTTTATGGGTATCAATTATGACACCCAAACTTTTAACGATTTTGACTGAAAAATAATTGGTCATAAAAGGCATTTTATGACACTAAAAAAAGGTCATAAAAATGTGTTTTTCTTGTAGTGTATCCTTTAGTGGGAGAGATCTGGATCACGCTGCGAACTCCTTCCTCGGCTGCGAGTCTTACTCGCTTGAGAGTTACGGTTGTCCTTTTAACTTTCTTGCTCCATCTAATCCAGACGACATTGAATGCAAACCTTCTCTCCCTATTGGTGACATGTGGGTATCTTCTACTCACGAATATGTTTCTCATAATCATCTATGAGTCATGATATCTGGTTACATCCCGATGTCTCATTATTTTCCATCATTTTCTTCTTATGTGGATAGTAGTCGAAGCTGGGGGTACTCTAGTTTTGATGGGGTATGATCATAAATTTGATTATGGAGACACGTATTCATAGTGGTCGTCCTGATGATTACCGTGAGATGGTGAATGATCATTGTGTGAATGATACATGACCATTATTGTTTGCTAAGGTTGAGGAAGTAAATTCATTTCCCACGAAAAACATTAATTGTAGGTGCTAAAATTCTCTTAGTCAATATTCAACACAAATTAGCCTAAACAGAATAAAACAATCAAGCACACCCACATAAGAGCATGATATGTGTGGTTCGACAATGTACCTACATCCACGTGAGGTTGTAGTTTATTATTGATAGAGTTTTAATACTCGTGATTACATTTCCCTTTCCCCTGAGGGATATGTTTACATGTATAGGAGGAAGAAATTGAGTTCTTAAGACTTCAATCACTGTGGTAGTTATCCATAGGTGATCGACTATATATCTTTCCATGATTATCACATGTCAATTATCTTCACTAGTCCTTATTTAATGGTGGAGGTACAATTATTATATATGAGTTTTCTTCCCTAACAAAGGTGAGTAAAGTATTTTATCACAAATTAGACTATCAAAGTGAATTAAATAACACTCTCGTTTAAAAGTGGTTAAATGTGTGTGTCAATCCCCAAATGACCAAAACTTTTGGAGGAAAAACATATGATGCTAACTATTTAAATATATAGGTTTTTACGATTTAGTCCCTTGACTGAACATTTTGGACATTTTAACCGGGTCAAATAAATTTTAAATGATTAGATCCATATAAATACCTTTTACGACATTTTATTCATTTTTTTATCATTGACCTAATCAACGATTGACAACATTTCCAATAAGCTAGGATCTTCTCTTTCTTCCTTCTGCTTCTATCAAACAGGTTCATTCTCTCCAATAACTTAGGATTTTATGATTTCTTTTCACTTATGTCGAACCAACTTTGTTCTCTTAAAGAGAGAAGTTATCATTTTGTTCAAAGAAATCAATTCTTTTCGCTTTGTTTAACCTAGATTATCCTTTGCATTAATATGATCATTTGTAAGTTTATACCTGCTACGAAGAAATATTTTGCACGGCAATCAATTAAAATAGGTTGATGTAATTCCTTTGCATTAATTCGATTATTTGTAACTGTATACCTGTTATGAAGAATTGTTTTGCATGTCGATCAATTAAAATAGGTTAATGTATTTATTTTCAGTTAATCAAATCATTGCAACTGTGTAAATCATGTGCTGAATTAACTTGAATATTGAATGAATGATTTGATTGTGTGTTTTTATAAATTTATTTTAATTTTATATGAATATATTTTGACTTTGTATTTTGATTTCGTAAGAGGTTGTGTCTGTATATGTTTTGATTGTGTGTTCATGTGTGTGTACTTTATGTATATACATGTTGTTCATGTATATACCTCAAAGGATCATTGTAGGAAAGTACACACAATTTGATATAAAGAAGACGTGAATGTTGGACTCAATTAATTCTGATTTTTTCTTTTGACATTAATTTTACATAATATTAATGTGTGTTTACTTTGTTACTTTTGACTCATTACTTAATAGACTTGTTATGTATTACACGGGCATGTGTTTGTGGGTTCGCGGTAGCGACATTGACCAATCTTGATGCTTTACAATAGTAAAGTACTTTGAATATACATGCATAGAAAAATGCAGTAAAGTACACGCAATTTTATCTAAAGTACACGTAATTTTTTAATGATTAATTCTCATTTGTTTTTTGAAATTAATTCTTCATAATGTTAATGCGCATTTACTTTGTTACTGTTGACTCATGCTTAATAGAGTAATCATGTCTTTATTGTCCATGTGTTTCTTAGTCCACGCTAGCAAAATTAATTAAACTTAAGCTTTAACAAAACCATTTTTCTATTTTAATTTAATGTAGGTGATAATGGAAAGTTATCGGATTGCCCAGTGTTGTTATTTGGATAATATGGCTCGCCTTGAAATTTTTGAAGACAACTCATTAGATTTCATATGCAATGAGTTATGTAGAAGGTTTATGGATTTGAAAGCTGGATCTTTTTCATTGAAGTGCGTTTGTGGTGATGAAGTCGATTCATGTTGGTTTGTCATAAAGATGTTCACTATATGTTGCAGTCTCAAATGATTCTCAAAGATGATTTTATTTGGATATATGTCTTTGATTGAACAACTTTCGCGACTAGTACAATTCACGAATGGGTTGAATATACATATAGAATTCGTGAAACGGTTTACCACAGTTATACAAGTTATGAAAGGGTTGAATACAGTGGTAGAAGTAGAGAAAGGATAGACTATATATCATCATCCACTACGACTGATATTAGTAGTGAAGATGAAAATGATGTTTATATTGGAGGTGTGGAGCCAAGTACGTCAAAAGTTTATCTCTCCAATGATTGAAAGACATATATTAGTCATGAAGAGCAGTGTTTTAGAGGATGTGTGGTTGAGTTTCGTGATAAGTTGTGAACGTATGTTGTTGAGGTTGGTTTCAAGCATATATATTTGAAGAATGATAAAACTCGGGTGACAACAAAGTGTTCTGAAAGGATTACTGAGAATTGCATGTGGCGAGTTCGTGATTTATTATCAATAGTAAATGGTTACTTTTATATAAGAAGTGTTAACAATGAGCATACTTGTACACTACACCAAAATGACAAAATTGTCACCTTTCAGTCGGCCACCCTTGTCAAGGTCATTGACCGTGACAAAAAAAATGCGCTTTGTGTCACGGTCATTGACCTTGACACGACCATGACAATTCTTTAAATAATTTTCACGGTCAAGGACCTTGACACGACCGTGACAACTTCTTCAGCAAAAACCCTTTCCCCTTCTCCCCCCCCCCCCCCCCCTCGTCGTTCCCTCCTTTCTACAACTCTCTCTCTCTCTATGCTGCTCTCTCTCTCTCTCTCTAGTTTCAGGTTAATTTCTCTCTCTCTCTCTCTCTTCCATTTATATATATGTTTGTGTGTATATATATGTGTGTGTGTGTGTGTATATATATATGTGTGTGTGTGTATATATATATATATATATATATATATATATATATATATATATATATATATATATATATATATATATATATATATATATATATATATGTATGTGTGTATGTGTGTGTGTGTATGTGGTGGGTGAGTATGTGGGAAATAGGGGGTTGTTATATTAGAGGAAAAACATTGATGATAATGTATATCTTATTAGCCTTGTATGGGTATAAGCTAATTTAGATTAATATTGATGATTATATATAAAGATGAACTCATTTTCATTCGAATTAGACAATTCACATGTTAATATGTTGTTGGTAATTTAGATTAATTTGTGTCTAATTTTAATTTCAAAGGGAAGATTGCGATATTTTGACTATAGTTTAAGATAAAAAATAATTCGTTGTGATTTTATTTCTAAGTGATTCTAGAATTTTTATTCCTGGTTAAAGAAATCAATGCATTCTTTCTGTTGAAAGATATTTATTTTTTAATAATGCAGGTTATTTTGAACTTTCCTTCACCATTAAAACATTAAATTGGTAGCATTTTTCTCCTACCAATTTTTTTCATTGTGGATGTCGCCAAATACTTAGTAGATTAGTATTTAACAAACAAAAGCGAAAGAACCATTATTGTTCACAAAATGTTGGAAAAAGTCTTACTGAAAATGTAAAGATTTGTATTATATATAAATTGGCTCTCTCATGTATCAAAACGTTTGAGTCTATCAAGTTAAATAGACTTGGTTCGTTATGAGTGAGACACAATATATAGTTTAGGTCAGATGAACCTTAAGGACTAAAGATTGATATATCCTTTCGAGAAGTTTGATATAATATTGGCTAATTGCACACACTAAGATGTTTTTTAAATTGAGAGAATTTTTCGTAAAATGTATTTTAAAAACCTTTTGAAGTATTGAAGAATTTTTTTGAGTTGTGTATTTACCTTTTGAAGTATTGGGATCTAGGAACAAGTTTTAAAAATAATTTTGGAATTTTTTATTTTGAGGCATTCGAACGGACATAATATATAACATCTATTACATGCTTTACATCTATTCCGGCATATATAATATATATAATAATAATTCCATGCTTTACATCTATTCCACGTTAGATGTTTTCAACTAATTTAGACATATTTATGTGTATATGTGTGTGTATGTGTGTGTATATATGTATGTGGTGGTGGGGGGTGGGGGAGGGGGCAGGGGGTGTGGTGGGGGGAGGGGGTGGGGGTTGTAATATCCCGTACTTTTGGCTATATTTATTTTTGGGATTAATTAATTAAATGCGTATTAATTGGAAATTAATTTGGGTTATAAATACTAATGAGATGCGTATTGGTATTTGATTATGTGCATATATGATTATATATGTACTTGGTATTATTATAAAATTTGTCGTGGGATTTATATACGGCATTTTAGAAATTTTGTTGAGACGCGTGGGACCGCCGCGTCACGGTATAATATTTTGATAATAAAAGTGAATTTAAAATCTATAATCCGTATGGTTGTTTTGAGTGCGCCATCGCGTCCGGAAGGGTCGAGATAGTCAGAAAACACTAGCCGGGGGTATAGTTTGGGTCCCGGGGTATTTTTAGGCCATACCGGCAACTTAAAGGGTATTTTGGTAATTTCACGTTTTGAGGAATTAAAAGTGACGAAAATTTGGTAAATTAAATCTGATGTGGATAAGACCCACTAATCCCATAACCAACCCTTATTAACCTAGAAAGCTACGTAGGTTATCATTTAGTCTTCCAACTCTCCCAAAGGAAACCCTAGCCACCATAGCCACCTTTGGAAGAAGAAAGCTTAGAGAGGAAGGGAAAGAGGAGGAATTCTGCAGAAAATCTGCAGAAAGAGCTTACAAATCCAACACCAAATCCAGAGACAATCAAGGCAAGTGATTTATTCCATTTAAATTTCGGAGAATGCTTCTTCCATGTTAGATTATTCAAAAACTTTATGTGTTCTTGGAAGATAATGAAAAACCCATAAGATTGGAGTTATTAGTTTAATTTTTGGGATATAGGTTGCATGTAGAATGTTACTGGAAGGTCATATTAAGAGAATTACTGACTTTTGTGATACCAAAAATGGATTTAAGATGAGGTTTATGAATGTTCTTGAGATAAATTAGAAAATTAGGTTTTTGATGAAGATTGATCCATATGTAGCCTTTAGTTGTTGAAATATTGATTTATGGATGTTAGTAATATTGTAGGATGGTTATATGACATTACTATAACGTTATATTAGAGAATCATGCTTTAAAAATAAGTTTTGGGATGTTTTCAAATCTGCAAATCGAAACAGTCCGTAACCACACCTGTGTAATCGATCGATCGACATTCATCAGTCGATCGATCGACAAAATCGATCGATCGAAGGTCAAGGTCGATCGATCGACCTTCCGAGAATAAATGAAGTTTTCCCTTAATTGAATTTTAGTGGTGTTAACCCTTGGATAATATTATTAGAGACTTTATGAATACCCTTAACTTTAAGGAAGACCAGTAGGCATGATTATGAGATGGGACTTTATTTGGAATGTAATTTGAGAAATTATTCTAGATAAATGAAATTTGTCATGTGAGATAATATTTGGGTTAATAGTACAAATTTGAATAAGTTGATGAAATAAGGTTTGGGGCAGAAGCAAAGACCTTAGGTATAAAGATGTCACATGTGGGAATTATGGGAGACTTAATAGTCTATTTGAGATAGGTTTTAAGTTTAAGGAATTACGACGTGAGACGTGTCGACCATTTAAATTATATATTATCGGGATACTTGAAATATATGGATTCGGAATAATGTTATAATGATGTAGAGTATAACTTTATTAATATTGAGATATCTAAGATGTGTGAATGCTTAGCATAAAATCTTATGTGTATGACATACCTACCATACTTGCTATCACGGGAGGTTTACGTTCGCTTAGGGCATTCTTATCCTTGTGTTGCCCGGATTTAGATTGGTTACCTCGATGAACATAGGTCATAGAAGGACTTATTGTGATATTAATAAGTCTGCATGATCATGGGAGCGTAGGTATGTGCGTGACCCATGTGATGGTGACTGTGTTCGCCTCCACTATTTGTGATTTGTGTTATCTGAACTATTCCTGAGAGATTCGAAATATGTGATCCTTATGTACGTGATGTACCGGGATGGATAGCAGAGTATGTGTGCACCATAGCTTCGATTGCGGGGTGCTTGTATCGTATATTTATGATGTGAATAATATACATTATATTAATAGAATCCTCATGTTAATGTTGTAAAAATATTACGGTATTGTTTCGAGTTATATAATGAGTTAACTGATAGTTATATCAATGGCATATTTTGTAACTGAGTTTACGTTAAACCTCTATTTAATTACGAGCATTGTTATAATAAATGAACCGAGTAATATGAATAGAACCTTTGGCAGTCTAGCTAGTTATGTTGTCAGTTAGCTAGTAGTATGGGTCGTTATAGATGGGTACTTACGTTAGGAGTGCACAGTTAGACGAGAGGTGAGAATATCATGTGAGTGTACGTCCTAACATGTACTTTGCATTTAATGTTTTAAATGTTTTTAAAGCACTTGCAGGTTTTTAAAATATAACTCCACATTCGGGCTCTGACCCGTTTGCTTTTCAAATCTCTTTTTCTTTGTAAAACCATTTTTAGGTGCCCAGCCACAGGGACACCAAGCATAGGATACTCATTCAGGTGACGAGCTGTAGCTGCTTGTGGAAGCTACAGGGATTTGCATATAGACGCTTCTATCTTTTGGATTCCAGAGTTACCCTCTATCAGTTGTAGGGCATGTTGCCCATTTCTACTTAGAGCATCTTTTACATTTCAGTTTTCAGACTTTAGCATGTTTTATTTCAGTTCAGTTTATTTATTTCAGTTTTGGGATTGTAGTGAGGGGTTTCCTCCAGACTTTATTTACTCTATTTGTGATGGTTATTCATTTTACTTCAGCATGGTGAATGGTGTTATTTATTTCTTCATTACTTTTGTTGCATGTTAATCAGACTTAAATTAAAATTTGGTAACTTGCTTTTTAAATACTAGGTGGTTAGTAATAATAAAATGTTTTCGACAGTGATGCTATTAACTGAGCCAACTTGGCATTTTGAATTAATTTTATAAAGGAGTAGCTACCCGGTATTTAATTAGTCGGGGTGTCACAGGGGTGTACGTGTACGTGTGCGTGTGTGTGGTGGGGGTGGGGTAGGGGTGTGTGTCTATGTGTACTAATAACATTTTTTTTATCTGTACTAATAACATTTTTTTACAGCAAATGTCTCCTTCAGGTATTAAGGCGAAGATGATGATGCTATTTATGATGATGTCGTCTGGGCTCGGTGGTAGCGGAGGCGACGAGGGCTCCTCGGCCCCTAGGCTCCCCAAATATGGAAAATTTGGGATTACCATCGAGAACAAATCGGAGCTATTAGCGAGATCCCTCGAGCTGCTAAAGACGGTCATCGGCCCGGGATTTATGAGTTGGAAGGAGGTGCCATATGAGCTCAAGTTAGCTGTTTGGGAGGCACTACAGGTAATATATTAATATTTATATGAATATTTCAATTTCAATTTCAATTTCAATTTCAATTTCAATTTCAATTTCGATTTCAATTTCAATTTCAATTTCAATTTCAATTTCAATTTCAATTTCAATTTCAATTTCGATTTCGATTTCGATTTCGATTTCGATTTCGATTTCGATTTCGATTTCATTTTATATTTATATTTATATTTATATTTATATTTATATTTATATTTATATTTATATTTATATTTATATTTATATTTATATTTATATTTATATTTATATTTATATTTATATTTATTCGCAACTAACATTGTATTTGTTGGACAGGAACAATTCAACTTGGATCCAAAGCTACGCGATTCCGTCTTAGAGCAGTTGAGGGAGCAACACAAGACGTGGAAGAAAAATATGCGGACACAGTACTTTGGAAAAACACGAGAGTCCATTATCCAATGGCGTGGATCCGTCCCTCCCAAGGAGCCGATCTCATTGGCACAATGGCAAAAGTTCATTGACAATGAGATCGAGGATCGACAATTGGCATCTCGCCAATCGGGGAGGGAAAATCGGGAAAAAAAGACGGACGTGCACTACTCCGATCGGACGTCTTATGCCGAGGTGGAGCATAGGATGAAGGTAAGATTTAATTTTTCTATAACTATAGAAATATATTATTCTTCATTATTTTACTTTGCGGGGCCGATACTAATTTTACATTATTTTATTTCAGGGGGTAGGGAGTGGCCCAGAGGGTAAGCCACATAGGCTCGATACTTATGTGGCTCTTCGGATGAAGAAGGGGAAGGACAAGGAGGTGTCCCTGAGCGTCGCGGCCACGATTGTAAATAATCCGACAGTTTAATTGTTGTTAATTACGTTATAATTTTTTAGTTTACTTATTTTACTAATCATGTGCTTTTTGTCGTTTCAGGCAAAGCTTAAGGAAGTGCATGAGTCGCAGTCTGATGCCGACTAGGCGTCTTTGTCCACAGACGCACTCATCCAAGTGATTGGCTCTGATCGCAAGGGGAGGACAAGGGGGGTGAGCTCGCGGGTGGCCAAATCTAGGATCATCGGATTGGAGACGAGCGACACCGGGTTGGCTCGAACGGTGGATTCACATGACACGAAGCTGTCCCATTTGGAGGCGATGGTCCAAGATATGTACTCATTCATGAAGCGTACGTTGGACGGAGATCGTAAGGGGAAAGGGAAGGAGAAGGCGATGGAGGAGGAGTAGGAGGAGGTGCGGGAGAACGAGGCGCAGGATGATGAGGATGTGGACCTCGCTGCTTCATCACCGATACGTGCGTACTTCGATGATCCACTTCCTTATTTGGCTCGCTTCCCCAGACCGATGTCGACAATTGGTTGGCCGAGCGTGTTCATATTGGACGTATTTGATGGCCAACGGATAGGGCGGGGGTTGAGGGACCCGAATATTGTCCAGGGTGGAATAGTTCATGGATGTGCGCTTCAAGAGATCGAGTCCAAAGTGCTCGTCACGCATGTGATACTCGGGAAGGAGAACTCCCTATTATGGTTGTACGAATAATGCGGCACGATGTATATTAGTGGGTGTGTCAATTCGTATATCGTGTGGCCTACTCACCTCCTCACATTTACCCCAGACATGTAGTGACATTATTTTTAAGTTGGTACATTTTAATTATATTTGGATTATATCGTCATGTATATTGTTTCTATTTTGAATATATATTTGCATTATCTTTAGTTTTTTTGGATATATGATGTTTGAACAGGTACAATGTTGCTATAACAGGTACAAATATACTGTTGGGCAGTGGCAGTGGCCATACTGCCCAACAAAATTTTTTTAAATTCTGCCCAGAATTTTCACGGTCATTGACCATGACAAGTCCTTGACAAATAAGGTTGTCACGGACTTGTCACGGTCAATGATCGTGATAATGTTTTGAAAAAGGGTCAAGGCTTTGTCACGGTTAATAATTGTGACTAAACTTGTCACGGTCATGTCCCGTGACACGATCGTGACAATTCTAACGAACTTGTCATAGTCAATGACTGTGACACGTCCGTGATAAAAAAAGTTATCTCGCCCCGAATTGTCATGGTCATTGACCTTGATAAGTCCAACTTGTCAAGGTCAATGACCGTGATAATTAGGCAGATTTGGTGTAGTGGTAGGGGTGTATATCGTAGTCCATCAAGAAGAATTATGGACTCCAAATTGGTTTCGACATTGCTTAGTGATGAGCTAAGGGATAAACCATTGCTGAGACCAATTGATGTAGTTAGGGATATGAAGAAGAACTACAGTCTTGATATAGGTTATCATCATGCATGACATGACAAAGCGATCTCTGCTACTGAGTTCTATGGTGATGATAAAGTTTCCTATGCATCAATGAATGATTATAGGGAACTTATATTGTAGTATAATCCAGAATCGCATTGCATTCTTAAAGTCGAACCGAAGATCAAATTATTTAAAAGAATTTTTGTAATGTTTGCAGGATCCATTAATGAATTTCAGTATTGCATGCCTGTTTTATTTCTTGATGGTGCCTTTTTGAAGAGCAGGTACCGTAGAACGATTTTGTCGACAACTACAAGTAATGGGAACAATGGTTAATATGAAGCATTGAAGTTTCTCTTATAATATTATGCCTTTAATTTGGAATCCTTTGTATGTTCTTTCAACAGAATATAAAGTACACGTCTGCCATTTATAAAGTACACGTGAAGATATGCGTGTACTTTATGTATTACACGTGTACTTTGAGGTCTGTTTTTGTTATTTGTATATAATCCCAAACTATACGCATTAGATAAACTAGTACACATGAATTTATATTCTATATCATGTGTATTTTGTAATGTCATGCGTGTAATTTAGGATTCCTTGTTTGTTTTGGGCCAACATTACAAAGTACACGCATATCATTGCAAAGTACATGTGAAATCCTATTTACACTTTGTGTACTTTGTATTATTTTTTGTGTACTTTGTGATTCTTTATTAGTTATGGTCCAATGAAATAATAAATTACACCCATATATATTAAGTACAAGCATAATATGTTTATACTTTACATTTGTGTAGCTTATCAGTACAAATATATTTATTCACTTGTATAGCCTACGTGTTTATTGGTCCGTGCCAACGACACTATTTTTAGAGTTCATCATAGAATCTGTATGTACTGATATATTTCATTATAATTTCAAGGCTTTATCCTATTGCATATGCAGTTGTTGATTCAGAGACGGAGGATAATTGTATGTGGTTTCTCATTAATTTGCATGATGCAATAGCTCATAAATATCGAAACATCACATTCATATCCGATAGAAATAATAGTCTTATTGAAGGTGTTTCTAATGTCTGGACATTCCTAATGTATACATAATTTATAGAGAAATATAAAAAAGAAAATATGGGGTAGTGGGTACTTCTCAAAGAAGCTCGTTCAAGATTTCATACGTTGTGCATATGTTGTAACAGTTGATGAATTTCACAAGAACATTGATGCCCTAAAGATGGAAGGTGGAGTTTCTATCGCTAATTTTCTTAGTAATTTGCCTCTGGAGATTTGGTCTTGTGCATATTTCACTGGGAAACATTATGGTGACATGTCATCAAGTGTTACGGAATCATTCAGCTCTTGGATCCTAAAGGAAAGGCATTTATTGATAATTAATATGATGAACAAAATGAGGATCAAGATTATGAATTTCAATCCAAACAAACTTGTTGAATATGAAACATGGTAAAAGGAGTTGTGTCCTCATTTCAATAAATTACAGACTGAAAATTGGAAAAAAAGTAGGCATTGGAATATTAGCCGCTCAAGTAAACATGTATTTGAAGTTCATTCAGATGTGTGGGCCAGGATTGACTTATAACAAGGAATTTGCTCTTGTAAGAGTTGGCAGCTACGATTCTTTCCATGTTTTCATATTGTTTCTGTCGTACGGAAGATACGTGGAAGTATTTATGATCATATTAAGGATTATTATAAGATTTTTTCCTCCAAAAATTATACTCATCACCTATAGCTCCTTTTCCTGATTTGATGTCCCTAAACATTCCATTACCTGAAAATCCAGCAATCCTTCCTCCATTAACAAAAAGACCAACAGGGAGGCCAAGATATAAGAGAATAAAATCTGGTGGAGAGGTCATAATAAGAGAAGTTACTTGCTCTAGGTGTAGTAAAATGGGTCATTACAGGTCTATGCATAAAGAACAAATTTGATTCCTCTTAATATTGTTTAATTCATTCATTGTAACAGTAGTTTTAAATAAAATCAATGAACATTGACATTTGAATAAATTATTGTAATTTTATTGTTGAGTGTTCATTTATGTATTATTTATTTGGAAATGGGATCAACACAAAGTACATGCATGTTTTTATACAGTACACGCACATTGTAATGAGCAAAACCATTTTCTAAATGCATGTACTTTATGTATTATACGTGTACTTTTATAAAGTACACGTATAATACATAAAGTACACGCATTTAGAAAATAGTTTTGTATTCATTTTCGACATTATAATTTTTATTATTAATTTTTAAAAGGTTTTGCTTCTATTATATTATATTATTTTTTAATATTTATTTAACAAGTCATTCATGTTCCGCGCCAGCGACATTAAATGGGTCATTACAGGTCCACGTGTAAAGAACCTATTTGATTCCTCTTAATATTGTTCAATTCATTCATTGTAACAGTAGTTTTAAGTAAAATCAATGAACATTCACATTTGAATAAATTATTATAATTTTATTGTTTAGTGTTCATTTTTGTATTATTTGTTTGGGAATGGAATCAACACAAGGTACACACATGTTTTTATAAAATACAGGCACATTGTAATGAACAAAATCTATTTCAATATGTGTGTACTTTATGAAGTACACGTATAATATATAAAGTACACGTATTTAGAAAATAGTTTCGGTCAGTAAAATGTGTGTACTTTATATATTGTATAACTTATAATTTCTATTTTTCACTTTTATTTATGTATTATTGAATTTTCTTTAGATTTATTTTATTCATTTTTGGCATTATAATTTCCATTATTAATTTTTTAAAAGGTTTGGCTTCTATTATATTATTTTTTTAATATTTAATGAACAAGTCACTCATATTCTCATATTTCTACGTGTATTATGGTCCGTGCCAGCGGCATTATTGCCGGAGTATTGTCAGAATATTCTTAAATTAGAAAATATACATGCTTTGCATATTTAATACATGTATTTTCGTACACAAATGTATTTAATGTACATTATAAAAATATTCTCTCCATATTTAATGTATTTCAGTAAGAAAATATACTTGATTAAAAATGTATTTTATGCATGTATTTTATAAAAAAATATATTTATATTATTGCCAATGTGCGTGTACTTTAATAAATAATGTGTGTGCTTAGTTAAAGTACACGCATAAAACACAAAGTACACGCACATTGATTTTTTTTAAGGAATCTTAAGTGTTTAGTTTCATTTTTTAAGATTTATTTGTATCCACTCCCATGTATTTATTTTTTTAGTATTGGTTCTATTATAACCACTATGGGACAAGTGTCATGCTCTACAAAAATAAAGATTAGCAACAACGTAATTATATGTAGTTTTGGGACTTATTACAAATGTTTAATCATAATTGATTTTTCAGTTGTGTTTTTTTGTCATTTTTATATAATTGTCAGTACTATTATCATCAAAATAAAAAGACATGAATTAAAACAAAAGATAATTTCATTCATTAATAAAAAAATTACAACTGAATTGAAAAAAATTACAACTGATAACGAAAAAAATAAAACCCATCAAATATAAAAAAATATCATCTGAAAAATAAAGAAAACTGTCAACGGAGTCCAGAAGAGTGCCGATAAAATTCGAGATCACCCAAATCTAATCTCAAGCAACAAAAGGACCTCCATGGTAAAATCCCTGTCCTTCATACAGTTTTTTAGAAGTATTTTTTACTCATGCGTATAGAAATTGATGAGGGCTTCGTGGGATTCCGGCCGCGGAACATCCTCTTTAAATAAGTCGTACGGGATGGGTAGGAGTCCAGGGGAGCCTTCTTTAATGTATTCGTTAAAGGAGTCAATTACTCGATTGATTGAGTAAATTTCTTCCTCAATCATTCGTAATTTTTCTCAATAATAGTTTGCATTTTCAAGAGCATCTCTCAAAGACTTTACTGGAACAACCATTTTGACGCTTTGTGAATGAAATTTAGAATGGTAAATATTACAACAAGGTTATGTTTTTTATAGGATTTTTTAACCCTAATAATTATGGTAGGTGGTGGTTGTATTGATTTTTTTTGTTGCAATCATGAGGTGTCCGAGCCAGTTTACGCGCATCTCGACTAATCCTCATTCGCAGTTTGTGGCTTTCGCTGGCCAAGAATTATTTTGACAACACCGGGAGTCGAACTGGGGAGCAAAACCAGTCGACCTCAAGTCTGTCCCAGAGGCATCCTTATACCACTGGGATAAGAGTCTTGGTTGGTTGTATTGATAAACGAAGTAAATAACGTAGAGAGTTCCAAGATTTGAATGCATTTGGTAGATGTTGACTTAACAAATAATGTAGTATATGGTGTACACGTGTAAATAATGTAGTATATAGTGTACATTTGTAAATAATGTAGTATATGATGTACAGGTGTAAATAATGTAGTATATGGTGTACACGTGTAATTCATTTAAAAGAATCTCGTATAGGCTTAATTCTTTTTTATTTTTGCGTGTACTTTAAGAATATTGGTTTAGACAAGTAAATAAGGCAAAGTAAACGCATAAAGTTATAAAGTAAATGTGAAAATCTTTAAAGTAATACGTGTACTTTGTAATGTGATGCGTGTACTTTAAGATTCGTTATTTGTTTGTGGAATTTTTGGGGTAGTCCCAGTTGTCAAGAATTGTTTGGTCAACATTGAAAAGTACACGCAATTACCCCAAAGTACACGTGATATTAATATTTTACGTGTACATTGTAATGTTTCACGTATACTTTAAATTATTTCTTTATTATGAGAAACAAAGCAAAGTACACGCATAATACTACAAAGTACACGTATCATATGCTTGTACTTTACATGTTAGAATATATTTATTCATACGTGTTGAATGGTCCGCGCCAGCCGCATACCATTTTTTACTACAAATTATATGGAACTACATTGAATAAAAAAAATATATATATATATACAAAAAAAATTACAATCATTTGTGTTAACAAAAAAACTTCAAAAAAATATTACAATTTTTTGTCCTCTTATTAACAACTAGGGAATAAAAATTCATTAGCTATATATGCTCTTTGTTGGAGCATTTTATCGTCTTCAAATGATGTTTTGAGTGCATTTCTTTTGGCAATTTATTTCATGAAGTATATACAGTACACCCCATAATCAACACTGGAAATTAAAATAAAACAAATATATCGATTAGCATAATGTGAATGAAATTTGTTGAAATGTGTCGTGAAAAATTATGATTTTATTTTAACAAAACTGTTTGATCTTACTTGTTATTTTTTCTTGCGCATTCATTATCTTTGAGTAGTTCAAAATTGATATCATGACTTAAGAGTCAGTCTATTGTTATTTTTTCTCGTTGGATAGTGCATCTTCCAATTCCATCCCTTCAAAGTATCTTCTTATTATACCTCTTAGAATTATTTGTGGTGCTTGGTCCTTCAATTTGTACAATTTTTCTTTGAAACTAGAAAACTATTAAGAAGAAAAACCACAAGTATAAATAAAATACAAAAGAGCATGTAATGTAAATAAGTTTATCGCGTAACCATTTTACTGGCATCATTGTAGTATAATGAGGATTGATTGATTTCCAACGGACGAAAAGAGTCCATAAGGACAACTTTATTTTTTTCTTTGTATATAACTAACAATGTAAAATGTCACGCATCATCACTGATTGAATATCTCGTGGGAATGAACAGAATATCAGAAATTCCAAAAAATTCGAAAATGTGTTTTTCTTTTTGTTCTTTATGCATTTTATGATCATTAGTTCGAACAGTTTCCTCTTAAAAGTAATAAATTTGTTAGTAAGAAACAGTATGATAATATATATTTCAAGGCGATGGACAAAACTTTAGGTTTTATTTTCCTTATCCAAGTATATAAGTTAAAAGCAAATGTAGGCCAAAGCCCATTTTTCTTCATATTTGTCTCCATTAAACGGGAGAAGCATTGAATTATTTGTTTCACGGATTTATAAAGGTAAGGATATAAAGATGCAAAATTAATCAATGTACTATGTTTCGATTACATACTAGGTTTGATATTTCTTCGCCTTTCAATGATTCTTTAATATCGTCAATGCAAATGAATGACGAGTCTTCTGTTGTTTGGAGACAATTACTGAATTTCAAGACAGAAAATAATGTTAGAATAATAATTTAAATATGTATATAAACTATGATCATTAAATAATATGCGTGTACTTTATTAAATATGCGTGTACTTTATGAAATATGTGTATACTTAATAAAGTACATGCATAAAGTTCAATGCAAAAATGCGTGTACTTTATAAAAATAAGTGCATTACAGAATAAAGATAAGTGCATTTCAAAATAAAAATAAGTTATTATCAAGATAAATAATTAGAAGATTTACCCTGTATCCTTCTCCTCTATCAAATATTCTTTCAATTTATTTTAGGGTTCTTCTGTAAGGTGTTTTGTACACTTGTAGACTTGTAGGTCGACTTCATGTGTTGATATTTAAAAAGACTTGCCTTTATTGTTCTGCCCTTTTCTTTTTTTTAATGGCACAGTAGTAGCCTTATTGGTTTATCTCTTTCTTCCTTTCAGTTGCAATTCAGCAGGAGCATCATTCAAAGGATTTTTATTCCCATGTTCTTTTGATAAATCATGAATAGGATGTGAATATACATAATCTTCATCAATATTTTACTTCTTCTCAAATCTTTCTTGAATTCTCCTAATCACTGAGTTCTAAATTAAAATTATTTCTTCATCCTTTTCAGAAATGGAGGACGACAATTCTTCTATCTTTTTATTGAGACTTTTATTTTTTATTTCTTGGAGAAAACAAAAGATCATGTTTAATTATTAAACATGCCATAAACCTAAATGAAAATAAACAAATGTCAAAGAACAAGAGAATTTATGGTTTTACTAGATTGATAATGCGTGTACGTTATTAAACTATGGATGATCAACATAAAAAAATGCGTGTACTTTATGAAATATTTGTGTAATCTCTATTATTTGCCAAAGAATAATTAAATACATGTGAAAATTTTCAATGTACACGTAAATGTCAAAATAATTCCAAGTGTACTTTGAGGTGATATGCGTGTACTTCATAAAATACACGCATGATTTTAAATAAAACAATGAATACAAATACAAACAAATGAAACAAATGATAAATAACAACATGAATAAATGCTTGTACTTTATAAAAACTATGTGTATTTTCTTAAAACATCATTATACTACAGTATAAAATGTGTGTACCTTTATCAAAATGCTGCGTTTATTTTGATAAAATGTGTGTACTTTATAAAACAACTGCTTGTACTATGCAGAATAATGATATTTTCCATTAATCAAAAGTACATATTTTCACTTCTAATTCGTGAAGATTGAGCCTCAACGTCACCAATTCTAGGTCACCATCTTTCAATTTTCGTACTATATCTTCATACATTTTTTTGAGATTTTTATTACTTTCTGATAGATAGGCATTTGTTAGTTCCAACATTCTTGATGATTCAACTTGTTTTTTCAATGATTCATCTAATTCTTTCATTCTATTTGAGTCATTTATTATTGCTTGAACATGTTTTTCATTCAAGGAATTGTTTAACATAACAAGGCTGGCGTTTTTCACCTCTAACTTATTCAGTAACTCTTTTGGTTTCAAAAGTTAGAAATTTCCCACCTCCAACTTCTTAATTTCCTCTTGTGTTTCCACAAGTTGACGATTATCTAGCTCCAACTGTACATTCACAATAATAAGTCTTGAATTCTCCACCTCCAAAGTCTTCACCTTCTCAAGTGCACTATCAAGGTCTTTAGCTACTTTAGATAGTTCAATTTTTTTTCCAACTCCAAAGTCTTCACCTTCTCAGCATTATCAAAATCTCCTGATTCAAAATTTCCAGTATCTTTTGTTTGATCAGTTCTCTTTTTGTTTTTTAAGGAATCACATAGTTTTTAATGGGACTATTCTAACCTGATGAAAGTGCATTGTCATCAAAATCTTCAACAGCTTCATCGGGCGATAACTCAGTATGTATAGGACTTTCTTCAAAAATGTTTAAATAGAAACTGGGCCATCACTTTGAGTTTTACTCTTTTCGACGCCCTTGTTGAAATCAGCTTCACTTTGTATTGCATTGTCCTTACTAGCTTCTTTATTTGTAGTCTCCTTCTTCAAATTTTTCGAAGCGCTATCGTTCTCAGATAACCAATCTTTCAAAGATGACAAGCTCCATCTAAGAAATTTTGGTGTCTTTTCTTTCTTTACTTCAACAAGTGGAATCATATCAAACTTCTTACACACCCAATTCCGTGATCATGCAAAAAAAAACATGATATTAATAATTGTATTATCCAGTTTTCTAATTGGAAAAACACGTGCACTGTATAAATATCACGTGTGCTTTCAAAGTACACGTGATATTACAACCATGGCCAAAGAAATTAAGCATGTATTTTATAAATATCACGTGTAATTTCAAGGTACACGTGACATTTACAATATACAAAATGGTCAATGAAATTATCACGTGTATCTTATAAAGGAATCACATGCATTTAGTCCCACTTTTAAAAAATCATTTGTATCCACTCCCATACTTTATAAATATCACATGTACTTTATATATATCACGTGTAATTTTAAAGTATATGTGATATTTCAATTATCATGGTTAACAAAATTATGCATGTACTTTATAAATATCACGTGTACTTTCAAAGTATACGTGAGCAAGGGTTTTCAAATAATTTTTCCAATTTGTTTGTTGAACTACATTCGTATGTTTTGCTCACCAATAGTGAAATGACACATCCAATTGTTGTGCTAGGTTTTGAACTTGTTGTTTTGTTGAGTGAATTCATGAGAAACCCATGCGCGACAGATGCCCAATCATATTTAATCATGTCATCAATACTGTTGATGTATGCTTGAAAAAATTCTCCTAATGTGAATTTAAGTTGGAGAAAAACAACATCGTCATAAAGTGGAGACAAACAAGTTTTACACAATCGGTAATGCCCTCATTTGTGTCCAACTCTATTGATCTCTTCAAACCCTTACCTATTTCTGAGGATGCACTTTATGGACTTTTTGTCTGTGCTTTAGGTAAAGACAACTTTTTCGAAAATTCTCAAATTTTATTATGCACCAAATATTAGAATCAATTTAATTAAATCAATTTTATCTTCTTAAACCCTAATCATGCATCTAAATGATTCAAAGCATTGAATAAATAAAGCACGTAGGTAAAAGACTTTTGGGTAAAAACCTTTATTTCACTATGAACAGTAAATCGCAACATACAAAGTACACAATGAAATCTGTAATGAATTTTCTGCAGCAAACTCACATATGCAACAACCTAAATCAGCAAAGAACTCCCGCAAGAACCCTTCAGAACAGTAGCTCTTCTTCAGCAAGGCACACCCTCGAGTATCCCCAATACCGCAGTCATCCGATGTTTAATGATTGAAGAACACGAATCTGGTAGACATGTTCAAAATCACAAGCTTTAGATTTGTTAGATTCGATCTTGAATAATCTTCGGATGATGGAAAACTTTGGGAATTTTTGCAAACTGTTCTCCTGAAAATGTTTTTGCAAAGTTCTGTATTTATTTATGAGTAGAAAGAGTCCTCAAAGAATGAAACACGAATTTCGAAGCGGTAGGTCATTCGAGAGACATCATCATGTCGTTTGAACGAGATGTGAATGTCATTGGAACGACTTATGATGTCGTTTGAACGACTGTTAAAACTTGATTTTATTTTAAAGGTAATTCCTCAAAATTTCTAAAAATAATTTGACTCAAAAATATTTAAAATACGTTTTTCGGAAATTATAAATTTTAATTCCCAATATTCAAAACATTTCAAAATCATTTTAAATTATCCATCATTTAAAACAAGGTTCTAAATCACATAAACCACTGAGCATCCATACCCGAGTGATCTAGAACTATCTGAATCTGAAGAATTAAACTCGGCATGATATTATCTTCAAAGCTTTAATCACATATTATTTAACTTGTAATGTCGTAGGCTTTATAGGATCTCAATATAATAACTAGGCAAGACTCAAATTGTTTTGTCCGGAATTAAGCCAATTACAAACAAATTGACTCAATTGGAAATTTATTCCTACAAATCTCCCCCTTTGGCTATTCCAGGACAAAACCAAAAAAACACTGAAATGTGCTAAGCCAGACCGTTAGGTCAAAAAAACCTATGTCCCATCCCATAAACCCCCAAAATAAAAAAATACAGGACATAGACTGAACACTGTAGGACCGACAAGCATGAATCTGAATATGTATGATTGTGACGTAGTAAAAAAATCTGAATCGCTGAAAAATGCCCACACATACGAGACAAATAAACAAATATCCAAGTGAAGTACGGAGGAACAAAAAAATATATCTATAAATAAAAAATATATAGTCCCCCTACATCACATATCTCTCCCTGTTTTTTCCTGGTAGACAAATTATGATATAGACAAACACATCTAGCAATAATAACTAATGACAATATTAGCATGGCTAGATAAACAGACAAGAATCATATGGAGTAGTAACGTGAACTGACATGACATAGTGGATATAAATGTAGCAGTAAACTTATATGGAACATATGAGTGTGAAATGAAAATCCAATGTCAGAACTTAATAAAAAGACTACATAAAGCGAATATCTATGTCCAATAGTAAAATTGTACTGAGAACAATCTCGATATTATATAAATAGAGTCTATAAAAAAGAAGTACATCATAACTGAGCCTAGATAAATACATAATGAAATATAAACATCATCTCAAATACAATGTAATAGTAGAAAATGTCTCAAAATATCTACTCATCACCAGCATCATCAACATCACACCAGTATCAGTGGAAGCATCATATCTCACTCTAGAAGATCTGGCACCATGGCTCTGCTCACAATGGCACATCTCCTCAAAATAGGTGGTCATATGAGAGTCTCGAATAGCACGGGTCTGGGACTCGGCCTCGAATCTGGCCATCATCGTATCAAACATCTTGTCCTGAGTAGCCACCTGTGCCCGTAGAGAAGCAAAATCCTCCGTCGAATGATGTGCAGTAGTGTGGGTGCAAGGCTGAGTATCTACTGAACTGCACTCAGGGTGACCAATAGGCTAGGATGTGCATCCAATAATAGAAGAAGATCCCTCAGCAGGTGGGAATCGAGCCCCAGCCTCCTCGCTCAAGTGACTCTCAGATCGAGTCAAGGTGAGAGAATCAATGATAGAATCATCATAAATGAACAGGTCATCCTATAAAATGGGTATATGTAATACCCCGTATTTTTATGGCTTCTAAAATTTGGAGATTTATTAAATTTCAATCGAGATATTAATTTAATATTAATCCAAAAATTTATTTAAATAGTTACTAGCGTGACGAGAGGTAGCAATTATTGGGAATTTTTTGAATATTACTAAAAGAGTAAAGTAATATATAAGACTGATTTTATAAAAATTGTTACAAGTGAATAAAATGGCAATTAGGGAAATTTAAGTCGGGACGTGCATGTGTCATGTCAGGACTAAATTATTATTATTAAAAGTGAATAAATTATAAGTCACTCGAATGGTCATTTCGAGTACACCAATGTGTCCGGAAGGGTTCAGATAGTCAAAATAAAGAACCCGAGGTTTAATTTGGATCTCGGGGCGCTTTTAGGCATAACTGGCATCCCGGGAGGGTATTATAGACATTTAACATTTTTGGGTAATTAAACTAACAAATTTCCTAAGGATAAATCAGCCTTTAGGAGTTGCCTTCTAGGGTTAACAAACACAAAATCAAAGAATGGCCATTAGAGAAGGAGTTGGAGAGCTTTCCAAGCAATTTAAGGCCAAGACTCAACTGTTTACACCGCCACCACCACCAAAGCGTAGATCGCGTGACGAGGAACGCAATTATACCTCTTTCGTCCACAAATCAGAAGCTCAAATTCCAGGCAAGTATCTATCTTTCTTCTCTTTTAGTTAAATGTCACACCATGTTAGATTAGAATGATTGAACCTATGTTTCATGGAAGAATTCAAGGATTTAGAGAACCCAATCACATGTTGTAGAGAAAATAAATAAACTCTGGACATCCCAATCATACGTAGAGGATTACCCATGAAATTTGATTAATTTAGAAGTGAGAAATCTAGAAAAAGAAATAGAATAATGAAAGTTTAGTGGAAAGTTAGGGTTCTTGATAATTAAAATAAATTGGCCCTTTAATTCAATTCCGTTGTTGAATTTGTACATGTTTCACGTAGGAAATATTGCATATATGTATATAGAACTTGTAGTAATGTTATTTGAGAGTTTGGGAGTTGTTAATGATGTTTTGGAGAAAATTGGAAGATGAAACTCGTACATTTTAATGGCAGTTTCTGGGTAAGAACTTCTTGATCAATCGATCGACCCAAGAACATCGATCGATCGACCCACTTTCCTCGATCGATCAATCCCTCCTGGAAAACTGCATATTTTTCGTCCACTGGTTTAATCCGGTTAAAATACATAGAAACCCTTGATTGTTATTTTATAGAGTATAATGGGATATAAAGAGGACCAATAGGACCTAGGTAGACCCCGTTGAGTGAAATTTAATGTATTATGAAATTATGGGTAAACGAGGAGTTATTCATAGATACGAAATCATGCGTACGTCTAATAAAAGATCGAGACCCGTGAGTAAGTTAGACTAGGAGATAAGTGAGAGTGCCTACTGAAATTATACTCAGGGAAATAGAATACTTCGAGAGATGAGAAGTAAGTATGGAGTAACTGATATATGAGAATAAAAGTGACGGGTTCGTTATGCGAGATAACCGAGTAAAATGTGCTAAGAACGGATAATTATAATTATGGACCATGGGCGCACCTAATTTAGAAATGTGAATACTTATTATATATATATACGATTATGTGATTAGGCATATATTATATATATATATATATGTGTAAAAATCATACCCGAGCTACTTGCTATCATGGGGGTTTCTGCGCCGGGACAGTCTTATCTCGATTGGGTCTTTATGGGGGATAACGACTTGTACCCCAGAAGATAGTATCCTTGATACAGACTATTTGAGTGATAGTCAGATGGTCCTAAGAGACGTGAAGGTATGTGATGACCTCTTAGTGACTTGGAACTATACTTCGCCTCCAATTGTATGTGTTTTATGTTAATACAGTTCGAGAGTGATTCTGAACTAGTATTTCCCTTAGTACGAGTGATACGGGGACATGATAGCAGAGTATGCCAGCACCATAGATTTTATGTGGGGTGCCGATAATATATATATATATATATATATATATATATATATATATATATATATATATATATATATATATATATATATATATATATATATATATATATATATATATACACATATATATATATATATATATTATGAGTGACTAATACTTATATATATAGATTTAAGTATGGGAACTTTCTACTGTGCATAAAAGTAGTTAAGTAATGAATAAATACTCCAACTTTATTATAAGTGTTTGGGAATTATGTGATATCACTGGGTTATTTTAATATAATATAAGATATATGAGAGAGCTTAATTTTCAGAAATTAATTACCTTAGCCATCGTAGTTAGCGGTATGAAACTTTATGGGAAAGTTAAGTTAAAATAAACTTTTTAGGTTAATAGTACGGTTGGCGTGCACACTAGATGAGAGGTGAGAATTTCTCAAGAGAGTGATGCATACTAACATGGTTGTTATATTAGCCGATAAGCATTTTAAATACTTGCTAAACTATTTTTAAACTGTTTTACACTCGGGCTCTGACCCATTTCCTATTATTTCTTTTCTCTCGTATATATATATATATATATATATATATATAGATGAGAGGTGAGAATTTCTCAAGAGAGTTACGCATACTAATATGGTTGTTACATTAGCCGGTAAGCATTTTAAATACTTGCTAAGCTATTTTTAAACTGTTTTATGCTCGGGCTCTGACCCATTTCCTATTATTTCTTTTCTATATATATATATATATATATATATATATATATATATATATATATATATATATATATATATATTATAGGTGCCCAGCCACATGAGCGTCATGCTTAGATTCCTTAGAACGAACGTGCTGCAGCTTATGTGGGAGTTGCTAGCCATTGCTTAGACGACCTCATTGTTGACTCTATTCTTATTTTAGTTCTGATTAGTTAGGGCATGTGTCGCCCGTTTCCCTATTCAGTTGGATTTTTCAGAGATTTATGTTCATTTATTTTCAATATTTGGTACTCTTTGGGATGTAATTCGTGTTAGGATGATTTATTTGTAGTTTTTTAAACTTGGTATTGGTTTATCTGAATGGTTAAATTCTTGTGTGTTAATTGGTACCTTTAACATTTATACGATTCTTAACTGTTAATTATTGAAAAGGTTTTCTGAATGGAATTAAATAAAATTGAAATAAGGATTAAAATTGTTTTGACACTTAGATTAATTAATTAGAATGTTTAAATTGGACATTTTATTTTGCGACAGTGATGCTAAGAATGAACCAACTGTTCACCTTAATTTTAATTTAATAAAGGACCGATCACCCGGTATTTAATTATGCGAGGTGTCACATGTGGTATCAGAGCATCAGGTTCCAGTGTCCTTTAGGATCTGTACGACTTATTTCGCTTCCAGCTTAGCATCCTTGATATAGAACCCTATTTTTAGGACTGTTGTATTCTTGTATTTGTGCTTATGTCTTAAGCTATTCAAGATTTGATAATAATTGTACACTAATAGACTTCCTTCTCGTTTCAGATGCCTCTGAGATGCGCACCCCGAGACTGGAATGCCCAGGCCAAGCAGCCAGCAACTCCGGCTTAGGGGATGATGAACGTAACTGAGGTATCCGCTACTGTTGCTCAGGCGGTGAATGCCGCATTCGCGGTAGTGCAGTAGGCTCCACCCTAGATTCAGGCAGTGGCGCCAGTACCAGCACAATTTCCATCTTCATGGGAGAGAGTTAGGTATGCCTTTCAGAAGGCGCATCCCTCAGAGTTCTCGGGTAGTTCGGACGTAGTAGTCTCCAACCAATGGAAGAAAGATATCCTGAGGCATCTGCGCATATATGAGTGCACTGATGTGTAGAGACAGCTTTTGGCTTATTTCAAACTAGTGGGGGTCGCTTTGCAGTGGTGGGAGTCCACCACCAAGTTAGAGGAGAGGGGCAACATCACGATTAAGTCATTTTGGGCGCGGTTTGATCGCAAGTACTTCCCATCCGCCGTGCAAACTGAGATGAGGAAGAAGTTACTGAATCTGAAGCACGAGAGAATGACTATTATTGAGTACGAGGAGGATTTTACTAGACATCTCACTATAGTGCCAGATGAGGCACCTACTGAGGAGAAGAAGATACTGTTATTTGTAGATGGATTAGACTGGGGGATCCGTCAGCACCTCATCGACAATCTATGATTGAGTACCTATACTGATGAACTCAATGCTGATTTGTTACAATGTCAGGATCACCGCTTCCATCTGCAGGGGAGAAAACGAGCAGAGGAGTCCAGCCAGCAGGGCAGGACAGGGGGCAGTAGTACTGGTGGGGCACCAACAACCCAGGAGCAGACCCATCACAGTGAGCAGAGTTCTCATCAGGGGGACCCTTCCAAGCGGTTCTGATCAGGTGACTCCATACAGGGATTTGGGGGATTCAAGCAGGGCCAGTCTAATCAGCATGGCCAACATGTCCAACACCATCAGTAGCAGGGCCATCAGGGTCAATAGCATTTCTAGCAGGACCAGTGGCGGGGTGGTAACAGCCAACAGGGCCGTGGTCAGTAGGGGCATAGGGGAGGTAACTTCAGGGGCAGATGTTTTGGATGTGGCGAGAATGGCCATAGGCGCCAGGATTGCCCAAAGGGATATAGGGCCCCACAGCAGCAGGGTGTCCGTAATGAGACGCAGAGGACACTCTTTCCAGCCACCCTCCCAGCGCTAGCTCAGGTTCCAGCCTTACCCGCCATCCCAGCAGCTCCAATTCAGTAGGGGCATTTGCAGTACGGATGTGTCTATAACGTCCACCAGGAAGCAACACCTCAGGCACCACCCGCGATTGAGGGTACGTTTCATATCCATGGCACTAAAGGTTGGGTTTTATTTGATACTGGGGCGTCGCACTATTTTATAGATACTCATTGGCATGGGCCGTAGTGTTATTAAACACGGCAGAGAGCACTGTGACATGTGTAGACTCGCCACTGGGTAATGGGTATTTGATTTTCTTTATATACCGGGGTGTAAGATTAAAGATTGGTAGCTTAATTTTACCGACATACATGCTAGTCTTAGAGATACATGAGCACGATGTTATTACTAGCATGGATTGGCTTGCTGCGTACAGAGCCGTGATAGAATGTTTCGGTGGGAGTATTATCTTTGCCATTCCGGGGCAGGAGATGTTTTTAGTGGAGATGCCTTACCCAGAGGGAGGATCTTCCACCCATTTGTACTATATAGAGGAGGATACCTCTAAGGAGATTGTAATTCCCTTAGATTCGATTCCAGTTATTTGTGAGTACTCCGATGTATTTCAGGAGATACCGGGCCTACCCCCTAGTCGAGAGATAGATTTCATTATAGACTTGATGTCAGTCACTCGGGCGATAGCACATGCACCATACCGTATGGCTCTAGCAGAGATGAGGGAGTTACGGGATCAGATAGATCAGCTGTTAGGTCAGGGATTCATTCGTAGGAGCACCTCACATCGGGGCACTCCAGTGTTGTTTATGAAGAAGAGAGATGGTTCACTGAGGTTATGGGTGGATTATCGGGAGCTGAACAAGGTCATGATACGAAACAAATATCCGTTGCCTTAAATCGATGACCTGTTCGACCAGGTGAGGGGAGAAACCTTATTTTCGAAGATAGATTTGAGATCGAGATACCATCACCTACAGATTAGGGAGCAGGATGTGTCAAAGACTTCTTTCTTGACAAGATATGGGTCCTATGAATTCAAAGTCATTCCGTTTGGGCTGACAAATGCTCTAGTCGTATTCATGGACTTGATGAACCGAGTGTTTAGAGAGTTCTTGGATCAGTTTGTCATCGTTTTCATAGATGACATCCTGATATATTCACACACTAAGGAGGAGCATGCCGAGCACTTGAGGCAGGTTCTTCAGACTCGACGAGAGCATCATCTGTATGCTAAGTATGAGAAGTGTGGATTCTGGTTACTAGAGGTATAATTTTTGGGGCATGTTTTGTCGGAATTGGGAATATCGGTTGACCCGAGTAAAGTGTCGGTGGTGAGGGAGTAGGGATATCCCACGACACCGACGGAAGTTCATAGTTTCTTGGGGTTAGCCAGGTAATACATGAGATTCATCCGAGGCTTTTCGAAGATAGCGGGTCCATTAACGAATCTAACTCACAAGGGAATTCCGTATGTTTGGGATGATGCTTGCCAATTGGCTTTTGATGAGATAAAAGATAAGTTGACTTCGGCGCCAGTTCTTGCTTTGCCCAAGCCGGGAGTAGAATATCTGGTGTACACTGACGCCTCTTTACGGGGACTCGGGGGAGTACTTCAGCAGGAGGAGAAGGCTATAGATTTTTCCTCCCATAGGCTAAAGCCTCACGAAAGGAATTACCCCACCCACGATATAGAGCTAGCAGCGATCGTTTTTGCATTGAGGATTTAGAGACATTACTTGTTGGGGGAGAAGTTTCGCTTGTTCACAGACCACAAGTCACTGCAATACTTGTTCACTCAGTGAGAGCTGAATATGCGTCAGTGCAGATGGTTGGAGTTTGTGAAAGACTACCAGTTCGAAATACAGTATCATCCGAGAAAGGCTAACATGGTTACTAATGCGTTGAGCCGTAGAACGGTGGGCGATGTAGCGGACGTCTGGAAAGCAAAGTGGAAAGAGTTGGGTCAGCAGGATGCGGTAGCCCGTTCCTCTGTATCTGTCATGATAGTCACACCAGAGATTGTTACGAGTGTGATACAGGCATAGTCAGCAGATTCATTTTGTCAGGAACAGATTGTACGACTTTTAGCTGAGGGTGCTGAATCCTATTCAGTAAGTTATAATGGAGGTTTAAGGTTTAATGGGAGATTGGTGGTCCCAGAAGGAGAAGACTTACGTCATGCAATGATGACACAGTCTCACGGGTCCAGATTTATGGTACATCTTGGAGGGATAAGATGTACCAGAATATGAGGCAACAGTACTGGTGGAGTGGGATGAAGAAGGACATTGTCGAGTTCGTGTCCAAGTGTTTTACTTGCCAGATGGTAAAGGTAGACCACTAGAAATCATCGGGATTACTTCAGCTGTTGGATATACCTATGTGGAAGTGGGAGAGTATTTCCATGGACTTCATTACTGGGCTACCTACATCACAGTGGGGTCACGACTCCATATGGGTTATAGTGGATTGGTTGACCAAGGTTGCTCATTTCCTGCCAGTACGGACAGACTATACCACGGGCCAGTATGCACAGTTATTCATTGTCAAGATTGTTAGGCTACATGCCCTGGATAGCATGTCTGATAGAGACAAGATCTTTGTATCGTGCTTCTGGGAGAGCTTTCAGGAGGCCATGGGTACAGAGTTGAGATTGAGTTCAACTTATCACCCGCAAACGAATGGACAGACAAAGCGTACCATTTAGATGTTGGAGGATATGTTACGCATGTGTGTCCTTAATTTTGGAGGAGGATGGGAGCCGTATCTTCCACTGGTGGAGTTTGCTTATAATAACTCTTACCAGTTCATGATCGACATGGACCCATTTGAGGCATTGTATGGCAGTACTTATAGTTCTCCTTCGTGTTGGCTAGAGGTGGGGGACAACAAGTTACTCAGACCAGAGGTGATTCAGGAAACTTCAGCTAGGATTGAGCTTATTAGGAGTTGCATTCGGGTAGCCCAAGACAGGCAAAAATCTACGCCGATGAAAAATGGTTTTTTGAGAGTTTAATGTGGGGGACCAAGTATAACTGCGTGTGTCTCCTATGAGAGAAGTGATGAGGTTAGGGAAGAAAGGGAAGTTGGCTCTGAGGTACTTGGGACCATTTCCCATTATCGAGAAGATTGGCCCGGTGGCATATAGATTGGGGCTGCCAGAGCACTTGCACCGCATTCACGATGTATTCCATATTTCATCGTTGAGATGATACCTTCGGGATGATATAGACCACACCCACATCGCGATAGAGGAGATTGATTTACATCCCGATAGTTCCTACGAGGAGAGACTAGTGGTTATCCTAGACCATAACAAGAGGAAATTGAGGTTGAATGCGCGGGAGATACCCAGATTTATTCTTACCAGGTATGCCTTATATTTTTTTGAATTTCGGGACGAAATTCCATTATTGGGGGGGGGGGGGGGGGGAAGTATGTAATACCCTGTATTTTTATGGCTTCTAAAATTTGGAAATTTATTAAATTTAAATTGAGATATTAATCCAAAAATTTATTTAAATAGTTACTAGCATGACGAGAAGTAGTAATTATTGGGAATTTGTCAAATATTACTAAAAGAGTAAAGTAATATATAAGACTGATTTTATAAAAATTGTCACAAGTGAATAAAATAGCAATTATAAAAATTTAAGTAGGGACGCGCCTGTGTCGTGTCAGGACTAGATTATTATTATTAAAAGTGAATAAATTATAAGTCACCCGTATGGTCATTTAGAGTGCGCCAATGTGTCCGGAAGGATCGAGATAGTCAAAATAATGTATCCGGAGGTTTGGTTTGGGTCTCCGAGCATTTTTAGGCCAAATTGACATCCCGGGAGGGTATTATAGATATTTGACATTTTTGGGTAATTAAACCCACGAATTTCCTAAGGATAAATCAACCTTTAGGAGTTGCCTTCTAGGGTTAACAAACACAAAATCAAAAATGGTCATTAGAGAATGAGTTGGAGAGCTTTCCAAGCAACTCAAGGCCAAAGACTCAACCGTTTACACTGCCACCACCACCAAAGCGTAGATCGCGCGACGAGGAACGCAATCATACATCTTTCGTCCACAAATCAGAAACTCAAATTCCAGGCAAGTATCTATCTTGCTTCTCTTTTAGTTAAATGTCACACCATGTTAGATTAGGATGATTGAACCTATGTTTCATGGAAAAATTCAAGGATTTAGAGAACCTAATCACATGTTGTAGAGAAAATAAATAAACTTTGGACATCCCAATCATATGTAGAGGATTACCCACGAAATTTGATTAATTTAGAAGTGAGAAATCTGGAAAAAGAAATAGAATAATGGAAGTTTAGTGGAAAGTTAGGGATACAATTTCGTTATTGAATTTGTACATGTTTCACATAGGAAATCTTGCATATATGTATATAGAACTTGTAGTAATATTATTTGAGAGTTGGGAGTTGTTAATGACGTTTTGGAGAAAATTGGAAGATGAAACCCGTAGGTTTTAATGGAAGTTTCTGGGTAAGAACTGCTTGATCGATCGATCGACCCCCTTTCCTCGATCGATCGACCCCTCCTGGAAAACTGCATATTTTTCGTCCGCTGGTTTAATCCGGTTAAAATACATAAGAACCCTTGATTGTTATTTTATAGAGTATAATGGGATATAAAGAGGACCAGTAGGTCCTAGGTAGACCCCGTTGAGTGAAATTTAATGTAGTGTGAAATTATGGTTAACGGGGAGTTATTCATGGATACGAAATCATGCATACGTCTAATAAAAGATCGAGACCCGTGAGTAAGTTAGACAAGGAGATAAGTGAGAGTGCCTACTGAAATTATACTCAGGGAAATAGAATACTTCGAGAGATGAGAAGTAGGTATGAAGTAACTGATATATGAGAATAAAATTGACGGGTCCGTTATGCGAGATAACCGAGTAAAATGTGCTAAGAACGGATAATTATAATTGTGGACCATGGGCGCACCTAATTTAGAAATGTGGATACTTATTATATATATATATGATTATGTGATTAGGCATATATTATATATATGTGTATAAAAATCATACCCGAGCTACTTGCTACCACGGGGGTTTCTGCGCCGGGACAGTCTTATCTCGATTGGGCCTCTATGGGGGATAACGACTTGTACGCCAGAAGATAGTATCCTTGATACAGACTATTTGAGTGATAGTCAGATGGTCCCAAGAGACGTGATGGTATGTGATGACCTCTTAGTGACTTGGAACTATACTTCGCCTCAAATTGTATGTGTTTTATGCTAATAGAGTTCGAGAGTGATTCCGAACTAGTATTTCCCTTAGTATGAGTGATATGGGGACTTGATAGCAGAGTATCTAGCACCATAGATTTTATATGGGGTGCCGATAATATATATATATATATATATATATATATATATATATAAGTATGGGAACTTTCTACTGTGCATAAAAGTAGTTAAGTAATGAATAAATACTCCAACTTTATTACAAGTGTTTGGGAATTGTGTGATATCACTGGGTTATTTTAATATAATATAAGATATATAAGAGAGCTTAATTTTCAGAAATTAATTATCTTAGCCATCGTAGTTAGCGGTATGAAACTTTATGGGAAAGTTAAGTTAAAATAAACTTTCGAGGTTAATAGTACGATAGGCGTGCACACTAGATGAGAGGTGAGAATTTCTCAAGAGAGTGACGCATACTAACATGGTTGTTACATTAGTCGGTAAGCATTTTAAATACTTGCTAAACTATTTTTAAACTGTTTTACACTCGAGCTCTGACCCGTTTCCTGTTATTTATTTTCTCTTGTATATATGTATGTATATATTACAGGTGCCCAGCCACAGGGGGTCATACTTAGATTCCTTGGAACGGACGTGCTGCAGCTTATGTTGGAGTTGCAGGCCATTGCTTAGACGACCTCATTTTTTACTATATTCTTATTTTAGTTCTGATTAGTTAGGGCACATGTCACCCGTTTCCCTATTCAGTTGGATTTGTCAGAGACTTATGTTCATTTATTTTCAGTATTTGGTACTCTTTGGGATGTAATTCTTGTCAGGATGATTTTATTTGTAGTTTTTTAAACTTGGTATTGGTTTATCTGAATGGTTAAATTCTTGTGTGTTAATTTCCACCTTTAACATTTATACAATTCTTAACTGTTAATTATTGAAAAGGTTTTCTGAATGAAATTAAATAAAATTGAAATAAGGATTAAAATTGTTTTGACACTTAGCTTAATTAATTAGGATGTTTAAATTGGAAATTTTATTTTGCGACAGTGATGCTAAGAATGAACCAACCGTTCACCTTGATTTTAATTTAATAAAGGACTGATCACCCGGTATTTAATTAGGCGGGGTGTCACAGTACACCGGCATATATGCATATCCTAGTGATAAGAATACCATTAGAAGAGCAGAACGAACAGGGGTGCGACCGGTGATGGAAACATAAGACATCACCTGAAGTATAATAACGGGAAGGTCAATGTCCCACCCCTGGGATACAATAAACATAAAGTAAACTATATCAAAACCTATCTAGGTATGGTTAATCCTAAGATATATCAAAGAAGAAACAAACACATTAAGGATGTGAAAATCATGATGCATCTGACGATGAAACATAGCATCACCAACCTGAGGTATCTCTCAGAAGCAGTGACAGAGAATATCCTCATATGAGGGACCATCGTATAAGACAGTAGGTAACACAACGTCAGGGACACGTGGTATCTGAAGCATCACCGCTATAAGATCAGCAGTGACGATGACAGAGATGCCACGGATAGAGGTCTGAAGCCCTGCTGTCATGTGAGTGGCACAAAAAAAAACTCGTGGGCTATGTCCGGATAGACAATACTATAAGCATCAAACATGGTCTACCAACCCCTACTAGTCAGCTAATGAGGAATACCAAACTGATCGAACTCAGAAAAATGAAAAACTCGATCCCTAACTACGGATCAATTATGTAGTTCGAGCAAACAGTAATGCTCATACTCCACACGAGTGGCCCACCTCACTGCAGAATAGGGAGATCTATTAGCCCGAGCTCACTGAGCTTGAGCTGAGGCCGATTTCTCATCAACGTGTCTGGATGGAGCACCTCCTCGTCTGGGTGGCATATCGAAAAGAACGGAAAAAAGGGATAATGTGTAGTGTGTGAGGAAAAGTGGTGCAACTTAACTCAACACAGAACACCTAAGAATCGTATCTTCGTACAATCATCCAACCGCACCACCACGAACACCAAACACAAACGACCAATAGCGATAAGCAGATATAGTCCAATAAATCCAACATGACCATAAAAAAAACTCACACGAGTGTGGGTATATAAAAAAATCCAAAGAAAAAAATATATATATCAACAAATTTTTCAAAACAAATTTCTTTTACATTATTGAGATACACACATGGGTAAATAAAAAATAAAAAAATAAAGCCTAAATCGACACTGTTGGCAGCCTTAAACCAAATCACTTGAAATTTTTGCGGTAAAAACACAGAATCACCCTAAACACTAATTTGAATCGAAAGAATTAACACTAAAAAAAAGTAGAGAGTGGCTATGTGTTTTAATCCAAAACTTCAAACAAACATCATCACAAATGTGATTTTTTATCCCAAATAAAAATGAGAATGAATAGTACACATAAGTAATGAAACTCAGGATCAAAAGAATGTAAAATAATGTGTATATTTATTTCAACCAAGCCTAGAATGTCAAACCAACAAACCCAAACAAAATACCTAAAACTCAAGAAAATTAAGATTAAACTAACTGTAACAAGGGGAAAACTGAACACGGGATTAACACAAGTGAAGTCAGGGAAGAAATCAATGAACAAAAAGGCTAGTTAAAGCTTCAAACAGTAACGATAATGGCGGAATGACTTCTCGGAGAGGACGAGCGAAAGAGAGAAAGATAACACACAAAATGACGTTTTCGTCTGAACGATGTTTAATATAACCCTAACTTCACTTGAAGTCGTCGTTCGAGCGACTTACACTATTATTTGAACAACAAAACACGTCACGCGATGAAATTTATCAAGCGACCAAATTTTCAATCTAGTAGCATGTTGCGCAATACATCCATCAAACGATCTTTATGCGACACATCTCGCGACCTGTACCTAACACCTTTTATCATCTCGCTTAAAGATCGCGAGATACCACAATTGAGCGACATGTACTTGTCACTTAAACGAAGTTCCAAAGTCATTTGAACGACTTCAAAAAAGTTTCAATTCCATTCCTAAAAATATTAAAGTTTTGTCCAACGAAAGAATTTCGTGAAAACAGCAACTGGAAAGACCCAACAGTAGCAAAACAAACTCAAAACAGAAAAAAAATAAAATAAGTAAAATAATGTGAGTTTCATGCTAACATAGTATCCATGTACTCAAACATGGATATGGAGTGAATGGGCGTGAACTACAACAAATGAATCACAACTTCGACACATTGAAACGTTAAAAAAGCTATAATTGATAGCTAAATGTCATCAAACTTAGTTTTAGCCATATATGACAATTAATATATTGAGCTAAACGAACTAAATAATCATCACGCGGACAAATCCGAAATTTGACAATTCTTCAAACAATAGTGTCATGATGTACTTTTTTAACATTGGGATTCGTGGTGCAAACCCGTTTAATTTTTTTAACCAAACACCCTCAAAAATATATATTCTTTTTCAAACTCTTTTGAGGTTTCTATTTTACTCAACTTAGAGAAATCCTATTGCCCCTCTTTTAGCATATGATTTTTTTTATTGCCATAAATTTTTTTGGTCTCTTTTAAACAGTGGCTTTCACGACGAGTTAATTGTACTCTCGCAACCCTTTTCTGTGAACACTCATCATTTTTTCAATATATGCAATATTAATCCTCATGGTAAACGGTTATTACAAGCACACTTCCTCCTGAGTCTATTTATGCATAGATGAAAAAATTGAGATAAGAATGTCTCACCAAACTCAATTATGAATGAGATGTTAAACATTCATATAAACTCGTGCATGTGTGCAAGAATGACATATATAAAAAGTCGAATCCAAATTCATATCAACTTTGAAACAACCCCATTAAGACAATGGTTAAGATCATTCAACACATCAATAATTATGACCATATGTCCTAGCCACGTGGATAGTGAAATGATGGGGGTCCAAGAACATCAATATGCCATATCAAACATGAAAAACTCACGACACAAAAATAAAATGAAAATATTTTTGTGTTTTTCTAAAAATATTTTTTACCCAAAGATAAAATCTTTTTGTATTTTTCTCAAAAATATTTATAACCAAAAATCTTTTTGTATCTTTCAATAAGACTCAAATAAATGAAAAATAATAACACAAAGAGATACACGTCATCACCCTAGACAAGATATATAAAAATGACACAACTAGAGTATGACAAACTGATGTGAAAGACCAAAGTAATTTCCTTTTTACATAAATGCGTAAGCGTTGAAAGATGATGGTTCAATGATTTAAACAAAACAGATTTTAGTTTAATAAAACAAAATTAAACCAATTCATTAATCCAATTCAAGCCCTAGAATTTGCCTAAGTTATAATTATCAATTATCCAAAGTTAGGCGAAACCAATTTTAGCAAATGACTTGAGTAAACCAAATTTATCCAATATTTAATATAGTCCCAAATTAAATGAGTGTGATAAATTAAACCGAATTTTATCTTGAAATTATCCTAAGCATGGATTCTAAATTATTGTGTAAGATAAAATGAACAATATCACACTACGCCGCGATGTACGAGGAAAAACCCAAGACGGGAAACAACCTCGGACGGCCCTAGCCACAAGTCCACTAGATATGGAATTACAAATACAAGACAGATAGACTTACAACGACTGACTCGATCCCTCTCAAGCCTCGACGCTTCTTCTCGTAGAAACCTCTTCTTAGCGAACAACCTCGGAACACCACCGCGGTCTCGGAATCCACCGATGGGACTTTATATGGTCACCGTCACCCAAGCATGGAGCCTTTCTCCGTGTGGGTAGAATCTCAACAAAAAGTCTTCTTTGTGATGGGGTGTAGAAGCAAACCCGAAACGTCTCTTCTTGAATTCGGTAGAGAAAACCGGTGCCAAAAACTCCAAGTAAAGATATGTATATAGAACTTGGATAAACACAACTATTGGGTGTAAACACTAGAGTGGTATATGAATTTTTCTTCGAAAAACAACACTCAAAACTTGAACATTTTCCTAAACTATTTTTGCTCTCAAACTCTCTCTAGGAGATAAACAAGGTTGGAAAAGTTAATTAGAAAAATGTGTTTTCCGTCCTTAATAAGTCTTGAAAAAGTTGGTTAAAAACCAAGTGGGGAAAGTGGGTGAAAACTGCCAAAAACTGCTCAAAATTGTTCCCGCCCTGGCATCTCGTTCAAACGAACTTGACTCTCGTTCGAACGAGACTTCTAACGAGCGACCAGACTGGGCTCGTTAGAAACTCGTTAGATACCTCGTTAGAACGAACAAACTCGTTCGAACGACATATCGAACGACTGGCCAGTTTAGGGTCGTTGGCAAACTCGTTCGAACGAAACCTGGTTCGAATACAAAACTCGTTCGAACGAAAAAACTCGTTCGAACGACATTTCTAACGAACGACCAGAAAGTTTGTAAAATTCAATTTTGGCCCAGAAACTTTTATATACTTATTTTAAAGTTCTAATTGATTCTTTCTGAAAATAAAATGCAGTTTTTATTACACCTAACACCCAATATATATTGTTCCAACCTCCTATATAAATATAATTGCATTCATACCTTGGGAGCATGGAACCTTAGTTGATGACGTAGAAACGAGGCACGCAAACCGGCATTTTGATGAAGCTTTATATTCTTTGCCGCTACGTCTTCAACACACACTTCATAGGCTTGAGAATATTACAATAGAATACTATCCTATGAATAAATGTTTTTGTCCGGAATTGAGCCAAAACTATATATGGACTCAATTGGAAATTTGTGTCCTTACAAATCTCCCCCTTTGGCTATTCCGGGACAAAAACCAAAACAAAAAATCCTAAAGGGCCGTCAAGCTCACTAGACTCAAAACATAACCCGCCCAATCTTGACTCAACCCAAGGATTAAACACTTTTGCCTTTTAAAGTTGCCGCTGTAGTAGAATACCTGCACACTTAAGCAAACTCATCAAATGCATAGGGAATATCAAAATATATTAATCGCAATTAATTAATTACTCCCCCTAAAATAATTCTCCCCTTTATCAAACAATGACATTTACTTAGAAAGACGTCTCCCCCTAAGATAAATCTCCCCCAAACTAAGATACAATAATAATAGATTTAGATACCATTTCTCCCCCTATCATCATTCTCCCCCTTTTTGGTCAGGAATAGGCAAAGGATAAAGAACTAATAAACAGCTTAAAGTGATACTACATGAAAGCATATGGGCAATAAAAGAAAGGCAAAGACAAACAAATATCATATATATATATATATACTTTAAATATACCAATAAGTACTTGCATATATAGATAGATATAAACACATACATGACACAAAATACAATAAGTTTGCACACTCGTATGGCAAAAATGTGTCATATGGAAACGGAAGTGTAGGGGTGTGAACTAGCAACAATTAAATTTAGACCCAAACACTTAAGAAACGTTCACGGAGTTCTCATTTGATTGCAAACTTCATCACAGTTAAATATAACTTCATGTGACAATATAAAGATTGAACTCAATGAACAAACATACACAATGCATACAAACCTAGCATGATGATGATTCTACAAACCAAATAGAGTCATGACATTAAAGACAACTAGGATAAACGGACATTGTGCAAATCGTTGATATACCATCCAATTCTCCCTCAATAAGCATATATATTCTTTTACTTTTGAATGAATATATCAAACAAACATAGGCCTTGGCAATTGTTTTCTTTTTAATGCCAAATATTCTGTTTTTAGGCCTTTGGATCACATATTTCTTTTAGATCCAATAAACGGTGGCTTACTATCGCAAAGGATTTAATTCATCCTTTCGGAGCCCTTCCCCGTGCACATTTTATTTATCATGTTTTCATTTTCACACAAATCTCACGTGCAACGGATTTTGACATGCACTAGTCCTCCTAGGTCAAAGATATGTAGATGACTAGATTGATAGGAGAACACCTCAAAAAGCTCAAATATAACATGTGACATTAAGATTTCAAAAGAGCTCGTGCATGTGTGAATAAAGGCATATGAAAATAGAATCCATTTAATCAATACAAAATCCAACTACTCCATATAAAACATGGTAAAGAACATTTTAAGGATTGAAAATCTAAACCAAAAGTTCTAGCCACGTGGGAGCGTAAATGATGGGATTCAAACACAAATATATGCCACATAAGGTGTGTCAAACAAAAATACACACAAAACAAAATCTTTTTGAGTCTTTAACATTTTTAATCAAAAATAAAGATATATACTCAAAAGACTAAACATGAATCATTTGTATTTTTCATTAACCTTAAATGAAATAAATAAAAACACAAATGATAAACAACAATCTTTTTATATTTTTCAGTTAAATCAAACACAAAATATAATACAAAAAGATAAACAAGTCATAATTTCTAGCATGTGATATGAAATAAGGCAATGACTAGAAACTGATTAAAATAAGCATACATTTAGCATGTGAATAGCATGAAGTACAAAGGCTAAAGTATGCAAACACTAACACATTCATCCTGTAGATTTAGCAGGGGAGGAAGCATGTGAAAGTAAATGAGAATCAACAACCCTATTTTGTAAGGCAACCAAGTCGGATTTCCTAACCCAAATTAATGAGGAATGACTATCTTGGGGTGTAGGAACGTTAACTACCGTGGTTACTTTACTATGGGGTTTTCTAGGAATTCGTTTAAGATCTAAACAAAATTTCCTAAGATGACCTTGTCGACCACAATGTGTACAAGTGAGAACATGTCGAAAAGATTTACTTAAGGAGTGATCTTTAAAAGTATTCCTAGTGGATTCTCCTAAAACATTGGTTTGGGCATTATGAGTAAAGTCATTACAAGGATTGAAGCCTAAACCACAAGTGTCATTTTTAATTTGGACCGTTCCTAACATTTTATCTAATTTTTCTGAACGACATTCCAAATCAAATTTGACTATACTAGAATCTTTTAATTTATTTTCCAATTCTACAATGTTATATTCTAGTAAAACATTTCGCTCTTCAAAAGCAAGAAGCTCCTTTTTCAAGGATTCCATTAAACCCCTAAGGCTATCTCTCTCACCTTCTACATATTCAAGCTTCTCTTGAAGAGTCCTCACATGTGTCCTAAGGTCTTCTATTAAAACATTTTCATCAATGACCTTGCCACTTTCTCTTAAACTCACTTCTAACTTCAAATTAGCTCTTTTCAATTTAATAGATTATTTATATAATTCATGAAAAGCATTTTGAAGTTCACTCAAATCAACCTCATCTTCATTTTCACTCTCACTTTCTTCTTCACTCTCACTATCATCAAAAATAAGATAATCATGTACAATGATTTTGGAAGTGGCATGTGCTATCGTTTCATCAATCGATGAGTTTTCACTATCACTCACATGACTAGCCATAAAAGCCACAAAATTTTTCTTAGTGGGGGATTCGGGCTTCTCTTCCTTATCACTATCACTAAGGGTCGCATTATATGAAATGGGTCGCTTACCATCTTTCCTTAGTTTAGTGGGGCACTCATAAGCCCTATGGCCATAACCTTCACAACCAAAACACTTATTAGACTCGTCCCTATCTAAATTGTCATTACTAGTTTTAGGGATCTTCTCGGCTTTAGAAATCTTCTCGCTTTTATCATGTTTAGAAGAATCAAATTTCTTAAAATCATTTTTAACTTTATCTTTGTTAAATTTAAGAAATTTTCTAAATTTACGAGCAAACAAAGTCATGTCTTCCGAGTCACTATCACTATCGCTCTCTACTACTTGTTTGACCTCTTTTCGGGCTTTTAAAGCAACACCCTTTTCAATTTTCTTTTCAGTTTTAAAATGAAACATATCCAGTTCATAGGTTTGTAAATCACCTACAAGCTCTTCTAATTTCGTAGAGGCTAAAGTGGGTAAAGAATTTAAAACGGTCACCTTTGGAATAAATCTATCGGGTAGGGACTTTAAAATTTTCTTTACAACACGGTCGTCAGGTATTTTCTCTCCCAAGTTAAAAGATGAATTGACAATATCAGAAAGTCTAGCATAAAATTTATCAAAAGTTTCTTTTTCATCCATTTTGATAGTTTCAAATTGAGTGGTGAGGTTTTGGGGTTTTGAAGCTTTAACGACACTAGTTCCTTCATGAGTTAATTGTAAAATATCCCATGCTTCTATAGCGGTTTCACACGTCATAATACGTCAGAATTCATCCGGTGCGACAGCGCTAAATAAGGCATTTAAACCTTGGGAATTAAAGTTAGCAAGTTTAAACTCATTTTCAGTCCATCTATCGGCGGGTTTGATAACTCGTTCATTTTCAACTAAATAAGTCGGTGGGGAGTACCAGGTAACAACAGACATCCAAACTCTCTCATCGATAGATTTTAGTGCCGATCTCATTCGCGCTTTCCAATACGCGTAGTTTGAACCATCGAAAATAGGAAATTTTGAAAATGGGGAAAAATCAATTTTAGCCAAAAATTAAAGGATCTTAACGAAATAATTTATCGTTTTTGGCTCTGATACCAATTTGAATACCAAAGTAATTTCCTTTTTACATAAATGCGGAAGCGTTGAACGATGATGGTTCAATGATTTAAACAAAACAGATTTTAGTTTAATAAAACAAAATTAAACCAATTCATTAATCGAATTCAAGCCCTAGAATTTGCCTAAGTTATAATTATCAATTATCCAAAGTTAGGCGAAACCAATTTTAGCAAATGACTTGAGTAAACCAAATTTACCCAATATTTAATATAGTCCCAAATTAAATGAGTGTGATAAATTAAACCGAATTTTATCTTGAAATTATCCTAAGCATGGATTCTAAATTATTGTGCAAGATAAAATGAACAATATCACACTACGCCCCGATGTACGAGGAAAAACCCAAGACGGGAAACAACCTCGGACGGCCCTAGCCAGAAGTCCACTAGATATGGAATTACAAATACAAGACAGATAGACTTACAACGACTGACTCGATCCCTCTCAAGTCTCGACGCTTCTTCTCGTAGAAACCTCTTCCTAGAGAACAACCTCGAAACACCACCGCGGTCTCGAAATCCACCGATAGGACTTTATATGGTCACCGTCACCTAAGCATGGAGCCTTTCTCCGTGTGGGTAGAATCTCAACAAAAAGTCTTATTTGTGATGGGGTGTAGAAGCAAACCCGAAACGTCTCTTCTTGAATTCGGTAGAGAAAACCGGTGCCAAAAACTCCAAGTAAAGATATGTATATAGAACTTGGATAAACACAACTATTGGGTGTAAACACTAGAGTGGTATATGAATTTTTCTTCGAAAAACAACACTCAAAACTTGAACATTTTCCTAAACTATTTTTGCTCTCAAACTCTCTCTAGGAGATAAACAAGGTTGGAAAAGTTAATTAGAAAAATGTGTTTTCCGTCCTTAATAAGTCTTGAAAAGGTTGGTTAAAAACCAAGTGGGGAAAGTGGGTGAAAACTGCCAAAAACTGCTCAAAACTGTTCCCGCCCTGGCATCTCGTTCGAACGAACTTGACTCTCGTTCGAACAAGACTTCTAACGAGCGACCAGACTGGGCTCGTTAGAAACTCGTTAGATACCTCGTTAGAACGAACAAACTCGTTCGAACGACATATCGAACGACTGGCCAGTTTAGGGTCGTTGGCAAACTCGTTCGAACGAAACCTGGTTCGAATACAAAACTCGTTCGAACGAAAAAACTCTTTCGAACGACATTTCTAACGAACGACCAGCAAGTTTGTAAAATTCGATTTTGGCCCAGAAACTTTTATATACTTATTTTAAAGTTCTAATTGATTCTTTCTGAAAATAAAATGCAGTTTTTATTACATCTAACACCCAATATATATTGTTCCAACCTCCTATATAAATATAATTGCATTCATACCTTGGGAGAATGGAACCTTAGTTGATGACGTAGAAACGAGGCACGCAAACCGGCATTTTGATGAAGCTTTATATTCTTTTCCGCTACGTCTTCAACACACACTTCATAGTCTTGAGAATATTACAATAGAATACTATACTATGAATAAATGTTTTTGTCCGGAATTGAGCCAAAACTATATATGGACTCAATTGGAAATTTGTGTCCTTACAAATCTCCCCCTTTGGCTATTCCGAGACAAAAACCAAAACAAAAAATCCTAAAGGGCCGTCAAGCTCACTAGACTCAAAACATAACCCGCCCAATCTTGACTCAACCCAAGGATTAAACACTTTTGCCTTTTAAAGTTGCCGCTGTAGTAGAATACCTGCACACTTAAGCAAACTCATCAAATGCATAGGGAATATCAAAATATATTAATCACAATTAATTAATTACTCCCCCTAAAATAATTCTCCCCTTTATCAAACAATGACATTTACTTAGAAAGACGTCTCCCCCTAAGATAAATCTCCCCCAAACTAAGATACAATAATAATAGGTTTAGATACCATTTCCCCCCCTATCATCATTCTCCCCCTTTTTGGTCAGGAATAGGCAAAGGATAAAGAACTAATAAACAGCTTAAAGTGATACTACATGAAAGCATATGGGCAATAAAAGAAAGGCAAAGACAAACAAATATCATATATATATATATACTTTAAATATACCAATAAGTACTTGCATATATAGATAGATATAAACACACACATGACACAAAATACAATAAGTTTGCACACTCGTATGGCAAAAATGTGTCATATGGAAACGGAAGTGTAGGGGTGTGAACTAGCAACAATTAAATTTAGACCCAAACACTTAAGAAACGTTCACGGAGTTCTCATTTGATTGCAAACTTCATCACAGTTAAATATAACCTCATGTGACAATATAAAGATTGAACTCAATGAACAAACATACACAATGCATACAAACCTAGCATGATGATGATTCTACAAACCAAATAGAGTCATGACATTAAAGACAACTAGGGTAAACGGACATTGTGCAAACCGTTGATATACCATCCAATTCTCCCTCAATAAGAATATATATTCTTTTACTTTTGAATGAATATATCAAACAAACATAGGCCTTGGCAATTGTTTTCTTTTTAATGCCAAATATTCTGTTTTTAGGCCTTTCGATCACATATTTCTTTTAGATCCAATAAACGGTGGCTTACTATCGCAAAGGATTTAATTCATCCTTTCGGAGCCCTTCCCCGTGCACATTTTATTTATCATGTTTTCATTTTCACACAAATCTCACGTGCAACGGATTTTGACATGCACTAGTCCTCCTAGGTCAAAGATATGTAGATGACTAGATTGATAGGAGAACACCTCAAAAAGCTCAAATATAACATGTGACATTAAGATTTCAAAAGAGCTCGTGCATGTGTGAATAGAGGCATATGAAAATAGAATCCATTTAATCAACACAAAATCCAACTACTCCATATAAAACATGGTAAAGAACATTTTAAGGATTGAAAATCGAAACCAAAAGTTCTAGCCACGTGGGAGCGTAAATGATGGGATTCAAACACAAATATATGCCACATAAGGTGTGTCAAACAAAAATACACACAAAACAAAATCTTTTTGAGTCTTTAACATTTTTAATCAAAAATAAAGATATATACTCAAAAGACTAAACATGAATCATTTGTATTTTTCATTAACCTTAAATGAAATAAATAAAAACACAAATGATAAACAACAATCTTTTTATATTTTTCAGTTAAATCAAACACAAAATATAATACAAAAAGATAAACAAGTCATAATTTCTAGCATGTGATATGAAATAAGGCAATGACTAGAAACTGATTAAAATAAGCATACATTTAGCATGTGAATAGCATGAAGTACAAAGGCTAAAGTATGCAAACACTAACACATTCATCCTGTAGATTTAGGAGGGGAGGAAGCATGTGAAAGTAAATGAGAATCAACAACCCTATTTTGTAAGGCAACCAAGTCGGATTTCCTAACCCAAATTAATGAGGAATGACTATCTTGGGGTGTAGGAACGTTAACTACCGTGGTTACTTTACTATGGGGTTTTCTAGGAATTCGTTTAAGATCTAAACAAAATTTCCTAAGATGACCTTGTCGACCACAATGTGTACAAGTGAGAACATGTCGAAAAGATTTACTTAAGGAGTGATCTTTAAAAGTATTCCTAGTGGATTCTCCTAAAACATTGGTTTGGGCATTATGAGTAAAGTCATTACAAGGATTGAAGCCTAAACCACAAGTGTCATTTTTAATTTGGACCGTTCCTAACATTTTATCTAGTTTTTCTGAACGACATTCCAAATCAAATTTGACTATACTAGAATCTTTTAATTTATTTTCCAATTCTACAATGTTAGATTCTAGTAAAACATTTCGCTCTTCAAAAGCAAGAAGCTCCTTTTTTAAGGATTCCATTAAACCCCTAAGGCTATCTCTCTCGCCTTCTACATATTCAAGCTTCTCTTGAAGAGTCCTCACATGTGTCCTAAGGTCTTCTATTAAAACATTTTCATCAATGACCTTGACACTTTCTCTTAAACTCGCTTCTAACTTCAAATTAGCTCTTTTCAATTTAATAGATTCTTTATATAATTCATGAAAAGCATTTTGAAGTTCACTCAAATCAACCTCATCTTCATTTTCACTCTCACTTTCTTCTTCACTCTCACTATCATCAAAAATAAAAGAATCATGTACAATGACTTTGGAAGTGGCATGTGCTATCGTTTCATCAATCGATGAGTTTTCACTATCACTCACATGACTAGCCATAAAAGCCACAAAATTTTTCTTAGTGGGGGATTCGGGCTTCTCTTCCTTATCACTATCACTAAGGGTCGCATTATATGAAATGGGTCGCTTACCATCTTTCCTTAGTTTAGTGGGGCACTCATAAGCCCTATGGCCATAACCTTCACAACCAAAACACTTATTAGACTCGTCCCTATCTAAATTGTCATTACTAGTTTTAGGGATCTTCTCGGCTTTAGAAATCTTCTCGCTTTTATCATGTTTAGAAGAATCAAATTTCTTAAAATCATTTTTAACTTTATCTTTGTTAAATTTAAGAAATTTTCTAAATTTACGAGCAAACAAAGTCATGTCTTCTGAGTCACTATCACTATCGCTCTCTACTACTTGTTTGACCTCTTTTCGGGCTTTTAAAGCAACACCCTTTTCAATTTTCTTTTCAGTTTTAGAGGGAAACATATCCAGTTCATAGGTTTGTAAATCACCTACAAGCTCTTCTAATTTCGTAGAGGCTAAAGTGGGTAAAGAATTTAAAACGGTCACCTTTGGAATAAATCTATCGGGTAGGGACTTTAAAATTTTCTTTACAACACGGTCGTCAGGTATTTTCTCTCCCAAGTTAAAAGATGAATTGACAATATCAGAAAGCCTAGCATAAAATTTATCAAAAGTTTCTTTTTCATCCATTTTGATAGTTTCAAATTGAGTGGTGAGGTTTTGGGGTTTTGAAGCTTTAACGACACTAGTTCCTTCATGAGTTAATTGTAAAATATCCCATGCTTCTTTAGAGGTTTCACACGTCATAATACGTCGGAATTCATCCGGTGCGACAGCGCTAAATAAGGCATTTAAACCTTGGGAATTAAAGTTAGCAAGTTTAAACTCATTTTCAGTCCATCTATCGGCGGGTTTGATAACTCGTTCATTTTCAACTAAATAAGTCGGTGGGGAGTACCCGGTAACAACAGACATCCAAACTCTCTCATCGATAGATTTTAGTGCCGATCTCATTCGCGCTTTCCAATACGCGTAGTTTGAACCATCGAAAATAGGAAATTTTGAAAATGGGGAAAAATCAATTTTAGCCAAAAATTAAAGGATCTTAACGAAATAATTTATCGTTTTTGGATTTGATACCAATTTGAAAGACCAAAGTAATTTCCTTTTTACATAAATGCGGAAGCGTTGAAAGATGATGGTTCAATGATTTAAACAAAACAGATTTTAGTTTAATAAAACAAAATTAAACCAATTCATTAATCGAATTCAAGCCCTAGAATTTGCCTAAGTTATAATTATCAATTATCCAAAGTTAGGCGAAACCAATTTTAGCAAATGACTTGAGTAAACCAAATTTACCCAATATTTAATATAGTCCCAAATTAAATGAGTGTGATAAATTAAACCGAATTTTATCTTGAAATTATCCTAAGCATGGATTCTAAATTATTGTGCAAGATAAAATGAACAATATCACACTACGCCCCGATGTACGAGGAAAAACCCAAGATGGGAAACAACCTCGGACGGCCCTAGCCAGAAGTCCACTAGATATGGAATTACAAATACAAGACAGATAGACTTACAACGACTGACTCGATCCCTCTCAAGCCTCGACGCTTCTTCTCGTAGAAACCTCTTCCTAGCGAACAACCTCGGAACACCACCGCGGTCTCGGAATCCACCGATGGGACTTTATATGGTCACCGTCACCCAAGCATGGAGCCTTTCTCCGTGTGGGTAGAATCTCAACAAAAAGTCTTCTTTGTGATGGGGTGTAGAAGCAAACCCGAAACGTCTCTTCTTGAATTCGGTAGAGAAAACCGGTGCCAAAAACTCCAAGTAAAGATATGTATATAGAACTTGGATAAACACAACTATTGGGTGTAAACACTAGAGTGGTATATGAATTTTTCTTCGAAAAACAACACTCAAAACTTGAATATTTTCCTAAACTATTTTTGCTCTCAAACTCTCTCTAGGAGATAAACAAGGTTGGAAAATTTAATTAGAAAAATGTGTTTCCCGTCCTTAATAAGTATTGAAAAAGTTGGTTAAAAACCAAGTGGGGAAAGTGGATGAAAAATGCCAAAAACTGCTCAAAACTGTTCCCGCCCTGGCATCTCGTTCGAACGAACTTGACTCTCGTTCGAACGAGACTTCTAACGAGCGACCAGACTGGGCTCGTTAGAAACTCGTTAGATACCTCGTTAGAACGAACAAACTCGTTCGAACGACATATCGAACGACTGGCCAGTTTAGGGTCGTTGGCAAACTCGTTCGAACGAAACCTGGTTCGAACGAAAAACTCGTTCGAACGAAATTTCTAACGAACGACCAGAAAGTTTGTAAAATTCGATTTTGGCCCAGAAACTTTATATACTTATTTTAAAGTTCTAATTGATTCTTTCTGAAAATAAAATGCAGTTTTTATTACACCTAACACCCAATATATATTGTTCCAAGCTCCTATATAAATATAATTGCATTCATACCTTGGGAGCATGGAACCTTAGTTGATGACGTAGAAACGAGGCACGCAAATCGGCATTTTGATGAAGCTTTATATTCTTTGCTGCTACGTCTTCAACACACACTTCATAGGCTTGAGAATATTACAATAGAATACTATCCTATGAATAAATGTTTTTGTCCGGAATTGAGCCAAAACTATATATGGACTCAATTGAAAATTTGTGTCCTTACAAGTGAACACACTCAATCATAAGATGTAACATGGGAAGAACCACGAGCAATGATAGGCGTATCACCGAGCCTAATCCATAAAGCCTCAAAATTCGATTTCCTAACCCAAGTAGGTATGAAGTGATGAGTGGGGGTTTGGCGAACAGAAACGGCCTTATTCTTAGTCTTTCTAGGAGGGTTTAAGATCATAGTAAACTCGTCTAAGATAACCTCTCCTACCGCAATGAGTGCAAGTGTAGATACAGTGAGGAGCATTTCCTACATGACGATTATTCCTAACATTCCTAGGTGGCTCTCTCCTAATGTTCCTAGGTAGATCTCTCCTAATCTTCCTAGGTGGCTCTCTTGCTTGCATGGTTTTGTCTTTGGGAATGGGTGCAATATGATTATCAAAGCCAATACCACACCTATCATATTTGATTTAGACGGTGCATAAAATCATATCCAACTTTTTCGACCTAGCCTCCAAATCAAACTTAACCTTAGATGAATCTCTCAATCTTTCCTCAAGCTCACCAATCCTAGACTCAAGTAAATGCCTAGAATCCTCAAATTCAAGAAGCTCTTTTTTCATAGCTTCCATTAAACCTCTAATATAATCTCTCTCACCCTCGACATATTCTAGCTTCTCTCTAATATTCTTCTCACGTTCCCTAAGATTCTCAATTAATGCCTCGGTATTATTATTTTCTATGGAGCGTTCTTTTAACTTGTCTTCTAACTTCATTTTTTCCTTCTTTACCTTCAAAGTTTCTTCATATAATTTATTGAAGGCAACTTTTAAGTTGTGCACATATCTCTTTTCTGCGCTCTCTCTATCTCTCTCTAGCCGCCATAACCCTAATTAGGGTTGCATGGCAACCATTCATCCCTTTCCTTCTTCGTCCATAACCCCTAAACCTCCTGACCCACCTAATCCTTGGCAAAAATCCTTTGCTAGTATTTTAAAAGAACAATCTCCTTCCCATGCAGTTAATATCAAACCTCTCTCAAAGTATAAAGGTGAACCAGCAATTATTTTCTCCCAAGAAGAAGTTGACATTCTATCTTCTCCTTTCAAGCATGCCCTAGTTGGAAAGTTCTCACATGGAAAGCTATCAATGGAGTTTATTCGAAAAAACTTTGAATCTTTTGGTTTAAAGGCTGCATATCATATTGGTCTTATAGATCATAAACACATCCTTATCAGAGTTAACTGCCAAGAAGATTTCATGAGGCTATGGATGAAAGATCAATGGTATATTGGTAAGTTCCCTATGAGGACTTTTAAATGGTCCCCTTTATTTAGACCTAATCAAGAAAGTCCCCTTGTTCCCATATGGTTACAATTTCCAGGTTTACCTATTCATCTTTTTGCCAAAGAACCATTGTTTTCGTTGGCTCAAGCTGTTGGAAATCCCCTTAAGATTGATCAATCCACAAAAAATATTCACAGACCTAGTGTGGCTAGAGTGTGTGTAGAATTGGATCTTCTAAAGGCAAGACCCTATAGAATTTGGATAGGGAGTGGTGATGTTGGCTATTGGCAATCCATCGAATATGAAAACATGCCTTCTTATTGTTCTCATTGTTTCAAACTTGGGCATCAAGAAGGAAATTGTATGTTTAAGAAGGAGATTAATAATAAACCTGATAAGAATGGCAAGGAAGTTGATGAAAAAGATACGCAACCTTTAAAGAATTCAGCCAAATTTCAAGAATCAGCTTGGAAGTATAGACCTATAGAAAAGGAGTCAGAGAAGCATTATGTCTTGAAGTACCAATCAGAAGCCTCTACTAGTTTAACCAAGAATCTTCCCATTGATACTGAAGAACCAGTAATAAGAATGCAAGTTGAAGATACAGACAAATAAGTAAGGTCTCTTAATCAGAATGGTATTGTGACAATTGCAGAAGTAAATGATGATTGCAAAGAGGATACTGAAGAAGAGGAAGGTGAATGGAATGAAGACAGCATGGATGAATTGAACATTGGAAATTTACTATCAGAGAATTGGATCAAGTTAAGTGATGAAAAGTATTACAGTACAGGAACTAAGATGGATAAGGTGAAATATAAAGTGCAGAATTCCAAGAGGGGGTACCACTCAGATAATGAAACGTCTGTTATCCAGGAAAAATCTGACTGGGAGGATTTGAATATGTTCTCAGCTTTGTTGACAGAAAAATTGAACAGTAAGGAGAGAAAGGAGAATCGTACAGTGAAACCTATGGTGATTATTCGAAAGAAGACTAAAGCCAAAGGAAATAAGAAGGTGATTACAGCCAAAAGAAGGGTTACCAGATCTGCTACTAGAGGTTCCAAGCCAGTTTGCCATAATCAATCTCAATGATTCAAGGTATAGTATGGAATGCTCGAGGAGTAGGGAATAAGCCAACAAAAAGAAGGATTAAAAAACTTTGTAAGAATAATAACCTTTCCTTTTTAGCCATTCTTGAACCCTTGGTTGTTAGTTCTAAAATAGAAGATATCAGGAGACTTATAAGTTTTGAGGGCTGTTGCTTTAATAGGTTAAATAAAATTTGGTGCTTCTGGAGACATGGTATTCAATGTGAGGTTTTGGTAGATGGGGATCAAAATTTTCTTCTTAATCTAGATCATCCAAACTTAAAAAATCAGATATGAGTTAATTTAGTTTATGCAAAATGTACTAGACTGGAAAGAAGAGATCTTTGGGATTCTTTAACATATAGTTCTTCTCTGTGTACTGATTATCCTCTCATTGTCATGGGGGACTTCAATATAGTTAGTACAAGTACAGAAAGGGCTAGGGGTGCTGATATTGATCTCGGGGGTGCTTCTGAGTTTAATTCTTGCTTGATTAGCTGTTCATTGCAGGATTTGGGCTATACTGGATCTAAATTCACTTGGGCTAAAAGTGTCAATGGGAATATGATGTATGAGAGACTTGATAGAGGCTTGGTTAATCCTTCATGGTTGGATTATTTCCCTAATTCCTCCATTACTTATTTGCATAGAAACTGTTCTGATCATAGTCCCTTATTACTTTATATTCAAAGTCAGTTTGATTCCTCAGTTAAACCATTTAGATTTCTAAATATGTGGAGTTCTCATGATGGTTTTATTAATTTAGTCCAAAGCTCTTGGGCAGTAGCTGCTACAGGTAGACATATGGATGTATTTTCATTCAAGCTTAAAAGACTGAAATCATCTTTGAAAAGCTGGAATAGAGAGGTTTTTAAAAATGTTTTTGAAGAAATTTCCATTATGGAGGACAATTTAATCCAAGAAGAGCAAAAGTTAGAATCTGATAATAGTGGAGCTCAAAGGTAGATCTATTCTAAAGCCAAGGCAGACCTCAATGCTGCTATGGCCAAAGAGGAACTGTTCTGGTTTCAGAAATCAAGGGGTGATTGGATAAGTAATGGAGATAGAAACACAAAATTCTATCATGCTCAGGTGCAAAACAATAGAAGAAGACAAGGCATACATGCTATAAAAGATGATGAGGGCAGAATCAAAGAGACTAAAGAAGACAATGCTAACCAGTTTATATCTTATTTTTCAAATTTGTTTTCTGCAGGTCCTCTTGAAGATAATGGTCTTCTTGAAGTTATCCCAAAGATATTGACAGAGGAGATGAATAGTATTCTTATTTCTATCCCAGAAGAAGCAGAAATTTTGAATGCCATAAAAAATATGAATCAAAATAGCTCAGCTGGATGTGATGGCTATAATGGTTATTTCTATGTGCAGTGTTGGGATATAATCAAGCAGGATCTTATGAATGCTATCCAAGCTTTTTTCTTAGGAGCTGACATTCCCAAATCATGGAGTTCTACTATGATTTGTCTTATTCCTAAAGTACATAGACCTATGTTCTGCAAAGACTACAGACCTATAAGTCTATGTAACTTTAGTTACAAGATAATCACCAAGATTATTAACTCCAGACTTAGCCCTATGCTTCCATCTATTATTTCTTGCAATCAATCAGGTTTTATGCAAGGAAGAAACATTCTTGATAACATTCTATTAGCTCAAGAGATGATGCAATTTATTGATAAAAAAGCTACTGGAGGTAATGGGATTTTGAAACTTGACTTGGCTAAATCATATGATAGAACTTCATGGCATTTCTTAATTAAATCTCTAAGAGCTTTTGGATTCTCAGAGACTTTTATTGATCTTATTTGGAGATGCATTTCTTCCACCTGGTTTTCTATAATTATCAATGGGCAGCCTATGGGATTCTTTCAACCTTCCAGAGGAATTAGGCAAGGGGATCCTATTTCCCCAAGCCTATTCATTATCATGGCAGAAGCTTTTAACAGAGGATTGAATAAGCAGATGTTGGCAGGTTCTATTGCTCCTTTCTCTCACCCTAGAGGAAGTCCATTAATTAGCCATCTTAGATATGCTGATGATTTAATTATCTTTTCTAGAGGAACAAAGCACAGTCTTATAAACCTTATGACATTTATTGATTGTTATGAGAAGGAATCAGGTCAACTCTTTAATAAAGAGAAATGTTGCTTCTCTTTAAGCTCTAAAGCTTCTGAGACTATCAGATCCAGTATTGCAGCCTACACAGGTTTCAAATTTTCTAATGGCTATATGAGCTATCTTGGTTGCCCTCTGTTCAAAGGAAGAATCAAAGCTATTTACTTTGAATCTCTAATTCATTCTATTGCATCCAAAGTTCAGAGTTGGAAGTCTAAATTTCTTTCTTTAGCTGGTAGAGTTACTCTGATCCAATCTATTTTAAATTCTATCCCTATCTTTACTTTATTTGCTTTACAGCCTCCTAAATTGGTGATTAAATCAATTATTCAATTGATTAGTTCATTCTTTTGGGGAATAAATAAAGATTATGGGAAAAAATTTCATTGGATCAAGTGGGATTCTATTTGTTTCCCAATAAAAGAAGGTGGATTAGGCATAAAAAATTTGGAGTATATCAAAGAAGCTTCTAACATCAAATTGGCCTGGAATATGAAGGAGAATACTAGCTTATGGGCTAAGTTTATGAATGCTAAATACTCTAATGTTCCTACTGGAAGTGGATCAATGACTTTTAGAAGAATCAGGTCTGCTTGGAATATAATGGAGGCTAATTCTTTATGGTTAGATAATGAGATGATTTGGCAGCCTTCTTCTACTGGAAAGTTCACATTTTCATCAGCTTATGAGATTATTAGAAAGCATAAATTGTCATCTTTAGCTTTTAACTATATATGGGATCCTAATATTCCTCCTAACATATCTACTTTTATGTGGAAAACATTATCTAAATGTGTTCCTGTTGAAGATCTTATTCAAAAGGTGGGAGTGAAATTAGCATCAAGATGTCAATGCTGCCATAAGGAAGGGGAATCTCTGAACCATCTCTTTATATCAGGTCCTATAGCTGCAGAAGTTTGGAATCATTTTTGCTGCTTACTGGGAGTTACTCCTAGACCATCCACTATTCATAGCTCGATAATTCAATGGTGGTTACATTCAGGAAATTCTCATATATCTCAGTGGCTTCATAAGATCATTCCAGTCACTATTATCTGGGAAATTTGGCTTGCCAGAAACAAAGCTCTTTTTGAAGGTATAACTATGAGAGCTAACATGATTTCATCTAGAGTGATATCTAGAATTGCAGAGGTATTCCTTCATTCCAAAATCAAAGGTGGGAGAAATGATGTATGCAAGGAGGTTATCAATGTCTTTTCTCTTAATTTCAAGATTTCCAATTCTTCTTTTATATTTATGCCTTGGAAATGTCCTCCAAAAGGTAGATTCAAACTCAACTGTGCTGCCAAGACAGGGAACAATATGGGATTTGGCTCTATTATTCGAAATGATACGGGTCAATTCATTTGGGCTTTCTCAAATGTTTTATCCACAAATTCATTGATTGAAGCTCAAGTTCAAGCTATTTTGGTTGGGATCAAGTTTTTCAAGGAGAAGGGTATTTCTAAAATAGACATAGAAGTAGAGTCAGAAAATATTCTTCAATGTTTTATTTCTTCTTCTACAGCTCAGTGGCGTATAAGGACTGAAATTTCTGAAATCAATGAATTTCTCCAAACTAATCATTGCTTCATCAAGTTATGTTCATCAGAAGCCAATAAAACTGCAGAGTTGCTTGCCAATCATGGATCGTATCATCAAAGTTATTTTAGATTTCAAAATTATTGTGATCTCCCTAGAGAGATTAGAGCTTCTATTTTAGTAGTTTTAGAAAAGGTCTTTGTTTGATTTGATTGTAAGCCATGTGAGAGGGCTTTTCTCTAAAAAAAAAAAAGTCTCTCTTATCCTTACTCTCATCCTCACTCACATCACCCTCACTTTTTTGGGCATTAGGATGAATCATGCAAAGAATTATCTTCGTGAGAAGATTTTTCGTCATCACTCACATGATTAGCCACGAATGTGGGAAGGTATCGCTTACTAACATAAACAAATTTCCTCTTTTGGGTCACTCTCACTATGGGTAGAAATACGATTTATTGGTTTTTTAACATTCTCCCTTAGTTTAGTGGGACACTCATCTATCCTACGACCAAACCCCTCATAACAAAGACACCTCTCAGAGTCATCCTTTTTAACCAAGGTCTTAAGTGCAGACTTCATACGTGATTTCCAATTAGACCCTTCAAACACTTGTGTTTTAAATTCATCAAATCCTCCGAAAGGCATACCTAAATATACGGGATCACAAACACAATAAAATAGTGCAACCTGCTCTGATACTAATTTGAGAATGCACTTTATGGCCTTTTGTGTGTGTTTTAGGTAAAGACAACTTTTTCAAAATTTCTCAAATTTTATTATGCACCAAATATGAGAATCAATTTTATTAAACTAATTTTATCTTCTTAAACCCTAATCATACATTTAAGTGATTCAAAGCATTGAATAAATAAAGCATATAGGTAAAAGACACGATTTTAGGAAAAAACTCCTTCCGGATAAAAACCTTTATTTCACTATGAATAGTAAATCGCAACTTACAAAGTACATAATAAAATCTGCAATGAATTTATTGCAGCAAAGTCACATAGGCCACAACTTAAAATTAGCAAAGGACTCCAACAATAACCCTTCGAAACCACATCTCTTCTTCAACAAGGCACACCATTGAGTATCCCCAATGACTGCAGTCATCCGATGTTTAATGATTGAAGAACACGAATTCAGTAAACACGTTCAAGATTACAAGCTTTAGATTTATGAGATTTAATCTTGAATAAACTCCGGATGATGGAAAACTTTGGAAATTTTTGCAAATTGTTCCCCTAAAAACGTTTTGGCAAAGTTCTGTATTTATTTATGAGTAAAAAGAGTCCTCAAAGAATGAAAAACGAATTTCGAGACGATAGGTCATTTGAGCGATATCACCATGTCATTTAAATGACATGTGAATGTCGTTTGAATGACTACTGAAACTTGATTTTATTTTAAAAGTAATTCCTCAAAAATTTTTAAAATAATTTAACTCAGAAATATTTAAAATATGATTTTGCAAATTATAAATTTTAATTCCCAATATTTAAAACATTTAAAAACCATTTTAAATCATCCATCATTTAGAACAATATTCTAAATCACATAAACCACTGAGCATCCATACCCGAGTGATCTAGAACTATCTGAATCTGAAGAATTAAACTCGGCATGATATTATCTTCAAAGCTCTAACCACATATTCTTAATGTCGTAGGATTTATAGGATCTTAATACAATAACTAGACTAGACTCAAATTGTTTTGTCTGGAATTAAGCCAATTACAAACAAATTGACTCTGTTGGAAATCTGTTCCTACAATTTCTGACTTTCCAATTTTTTTAGCTTTGAAATATCGGGCAATGAATTTAGGTTTTTAAGACGCAACCAATCTCTTTTTCAGTTCTATTGATTTTTTCCCCTCTACCATTAGGATACCAAATATTTCACTTATATCTTTTGGGCTTATTTTGGCAATGTTCTTCATCTCAAAACTACTCGTTTCCATTTTATAGAGCTTGATAATCGATAGAATATTTTTATCGGATTTTTTGTGCCGTGCTTCTACTACTTCCTCACTGTAATAGGCATTGAGAAGCTCCCAGAATGGAGTCTTCTTAAGCAGTTCAATATTCCTATCATTTATTTTACTTTTAATAGCAGCAAAATCATGATAAAAGCTAACAACATTCGACCTATACTGGTCGCGTTTATTCACACCATGTGTAGATTCCACATCACTGCTTGAAGAATTATCTTCAGAACTGCTATTCTTATTATTATTTCCTTTTCTTGCCCTCATCTTCATCCCCATTCTAATAATCTAAACATGTAAAATTTAAATTACAAACCTATAATAATAAACTAAAAGTACAGAAAATAAAATACACGCAGATTGAAAATACGGGCTCTAACAATAAAGTACATGCGTATTTAACAAAAGTACATGCAATATTCTCATAAACACTTCAAAAGTACATGCAATATTCTCATAAATATTTCTTATAAATCTCAACAAAATACATGCTAACTAAGGTAATACATAGTGTTCGTTACATGGTAATACCTAATACATGTTGTTCAAAAAATTATGAACCAAGATTCTTTGTTCCTAACATATTCAAAAAATAAGTGATATAATAGATCCATGCTAAACGCGCCAACATTTTCCAAAACTCTTAAGCAATACTGCTCAATTCGTTTTGCTAAATCCATCACTTTTGATTCACTTACTTGAAGCTTTTCTACATCAAAAGTACACTTAATGTCTTCATAGTAGTGGAAAAAATCTAGCAACCTTTTCGCTCTATCATTGATGTGAAGTAGAAAATGAATTTCGTCATCATAAGTAGTATTCACTGTCAGTGTGAAAGGTTTTGTATTCTTAAGATCTTCAAAGGTGCAATTAACAATTTTATAGTTGAATATGCTTGATAGTATGGCTCCTAAATAATAATACAACAATAATACTTCTTACAAACTTATAGAATATCATTCAAATGCCGCTGGCGCGGACCACAATAACATAGGTTTGATTACATTGGGAGATCACATATATATTGCATAGAGTACACGCATAGTACATAAAAGTATACGCACATTGCATTGAACCAAATCAATTTTAATGTGCGTGTACTTTATGAATTTGCATATATTGTTTAGAAGTACACGCAAATTCAAAGAGTACATGCAATCCTAAATAAATGCCACTGGCGCGAACCATAATTAATATATGACCTATACAAATACAAAGAGTATGTAGGATTAAAAGTACACGCACATTAGATTGAATCAAATCAAGTTCAATGTTCTTGTACTTTATGAATTTGCATGTACTGTTTAAAAGTACACGCAAGTTCATAAAGTACCCGCACATTGGATTAAATCAAATCAATTTTACTGTGCATGTACTTTTTGAATTTGCGTGTACTGTTTGAAAGTACACGCAAATTCATAAAGTACACGCACATAATATAAGACGTGTACAATACATGACCTAAATTAAAAGAGTACATGAAGTCCTAAATAAATATTGCTAGCACAGACCACAATTAATATAGGACCTATACAAATACAAAGAGTATGTACATATTCCAATCATGTATATATTTTCAGTCCTTAATAAATTATGTATATAAGAGGAAATGTACAATGATGAAATACATAAATGTGCAGTACTCAACATGCAAAAAGTGTTTTTTGCATTTAAAATCAGGGCAACAAATGTATTTTTTCATATCATGAACAAGAATAATGTGATTTCATCAGTTCATGCATAATGTTTACAAATTTATACATACGAGAACACAAAATACATAATAAAATAAGGAAAAAGTTATATAAAATCTAAGGACACAAAAATAGTACATGGAATACATAACATAACACTTAAAAAACAAGGGCAAACAGGTGATATAAGAAACAAAGTCCTACGAACACAACATATATATAGAGTGTATGGTATAATCTTAAGAACAAAACTTAAGAACACAATATTACATTTAATTCACAATATATTACATAAAATACATATATATGAGCATGTATCGACACTTATTAGTGTTGTTTGGAAGAATTTGATTAAAATGAGAAATGCTTGGTAGAGCTTTCACGATTAGGGTTTTGATCGCTTTAATTTCTGTGAAGTGCGTTTGTTTTGGAATTCAAGGGTATTTATATGTTGTTGTTGGACCAAAATTTGATTGAGAGTGAGAATTGTTTTCGGGCTTTGATCGAAGAGACAGTGCGGTTATAGTTTTGATCGAATAGAGAATACAGTGTTTTTGACACTTGAATTCTTGTGTAGTGCGTGTTTGTTTTAAGTTCGAGATATTTATATGTTGGACCTAATCGTTTAAAATTTATTGGGCGTGAATTTAAAGTCCAAAATTATTAATCCAAGGACTCGACAGTAAAACCCCTTCAAATATATGCGTGGATGAGGAATATAAACCACAAAATATTCATATTTTCATAAATATTTGTAAATTTTATTAATTTATTTTGAAGAATTAAATATTAATTTATTTTCAAGAATTAAATATGAATATTCATAAACATGATATTATGTGCATGAAATAACATTTACTTGAAATTTAAAAAAAAAAGCCCGTGATGCTCTCCACGTAAAACAACCCACAGGAAATTGACTTTTTCTGAGCTATCCTACATTTGTACGTCAGGTGTAACCAGAACCGTTATTTGTGCTTGTGAAATCAATAAAGACAGAGACACATCAGCATTACGCGGTAAAGGGTTTTTTCTTTTCCTTTAAGATAGAGAGAAAAAACAGATTTAGTTGTGAGGATTGGATTTTGTGAGCCGAGTTGTCGGTTTGAAAAAAAAATGAAGTTTTGCAAGAGATACGAGAAATACATGCAAGGACAAGATGAGAAAAATCTTCCTGGGGTTGGTTTCAAAAAGCTCAAGAAGATCTTAAAGAAGTGTAGGAGAGACCTTCAATCCCAAAATCTTGATCACGCGATTGTGTCCCTTCATGACCCTTCAACTTGTCCCAACCAATGCCCAGGTAAATTAATATATGATATATTTTACATTGTGGGTTTTTCTGTATTTGGTTGAATTCTTCTGGGTCTTCTGTGTTATTTGATTTAAACCATGGGTTTTTGTGTATTTTGTTAAATTTTTCTGGGTTAACTGGTTTTAATTGTCTGTATTTTGTTTGTTGCATTTTCACAAAGTAGGTAAAGTTAAGCTAGTTTTCTTTTTCATCTATGAACTTTTCCATTAATTGATAATCACATATATTCTTTTGTAATAATTTGGTTTTAATTTTTTGAAATAATTATAGATTAGTAGATTCAGTGAATATTATTTTGGTGATGAATGACTAGTAAAATTAGAATATAAAATTTATTAAGGCAAAGTATTCAGCATTTTGCTGGGGACTTGGGTGTTTACCTCTTAATATAATATAGAATAATGCTTCTACTTACCTGGTTGGGGATGACTATAAGATTTTATATCTGAATTTATTTATCGCTCTGTGAATTCGAAAAAGTACAAAATCTGGAACAAATCCTTTACTTTTAAGTTGTGTTTTTCATGGAGTTGTTTGTTTGGGTTGCAAAAGGGGAAAAAAACAAAAGAGGACTAAATTTGACTGAAGTTGAACTGTGAGGTCCTGTTCAAGAAACAATTTTTAGTACCACAACAAACAAGGCCTCCTACCTAATTTAGTTTGACAATAGATCATTTACCCACCAACTTCTAAAAGTATCTTTGATTTAATGGCATCACAAGTGAAACAATAGGGATTGAGAGGCTAGTATTGCTTTGCCTAAAGCAATATAAAAATATCCTCTTTACTGTTTGTTCATGCACCAGCCGACTATATTTGTCTAATACTAACCATTTTCTAGTTTCATTATTGACTAGAAATGCTGATTTTTTTTTCTTTTCAAATTTTGTATTGTCCCTCCATCTTCATTTTTTCTGATTAGAATTAGTGATAATCCATGTGTAGTTTGCGACGGAACCTTTTTCCCTTCTCTTCTCAAGGAAATGTCTGAAGTAGTCGGGGTCTTTAACCAGCGCGCACAAAAGTTGCTTGACATTCATCTGGCTTCAGGCTGTTTTAAGTACTTATTTTGGTTCAAAGAAAAGCTCAGGGGAAACCATGTAGCTTTAATTCAAGAAGGCAAGGACCTAGTTAGTTATGCAATAATCAATGCCATCGCCATGCGTAAAATACTCAAGAAATATGATAAGGTACGTTTACATTATGTGCTCACTTGGTTCAAGTTCTCGTATCTTTATGAAGTTCTAAATTATTAACTTCACCTACTCTTCTTTTTTTGTAAGTCCTGAGTTAAGAGTCTTACTTTGATTTTGTTTAACTCCTAAAATTAAGAGTTCACTTTGAAAATCAATGTGCCATCTTTCAAGTAAGTTCCAATTTTTTGCCACTGATTAGATTTAAAGTTTCTTTTTCTAAAAAAGTTCGACTTTTGAATGTGGGGAGAGCCCCAATTCTTATAATTCTGTATATTGACCCATAATCTTTTGTTTGTCCATTTAATATATAAGAACAGAATTATAAATTAAGGGCAATGCAACAGGCCAATAAAGGAAATTGTTACAAGCTAAGGGGATCAAACATAACAATGACCAAACAATAACTTTTTTAGAATGACCCAAACCTCCTCAAGTTGTATACGGTCTTAGTTATAAAAAATTATTTGATTTATATTTCACTTTATTATTTTTTGTGTACTTATGATGTGTTTGTGTGTGTGTGTGTGTGAGTGTTAGGAGCTCCGGGCAACGGTCAACCTTAGTCCCCTGCGTTGACTCTTAATCTAGGACGGATAGAATATAAAGTCTGAGCTTCAAAAAAGTAATTAGCATTCTATGATTCAAAATCATGACATAAATTATTACACTTTCTGTGTAAATTATCAATTTTGGATTTTAGAAGAGCGAAAGCCCAAAACCAGACGGACATGTATATATATATATATATATATATATATATGTTTACCTATTTTCATATGATAGATGGAATAGATTTGGTTTTGGTTTAGATGTTTTTATTTGTGTACCTAACTACTTCAACTGTAGATTCATTACTCTAAGCAAGGGCAAGCATTCAAGTCGCAAGCCCAAAGCATGCAAATTGAGCTCCTTCAGTCTCCATGGCTATGCGAGCTTATGGCTTTCCACATAAATTTGAGGAAAACGAAGGCCAATACAAGGAATGTCCCTGCATTATTTGAGGGGTGCTCTCTTGTATTCAACGATGACAAGCCATCACTCTCTTGCGAGCTATTTGATTCCGTTAAGCTTGATTTTGACTTGACTTGTTCTATATGCCTGGTGAGTCTCTAATTCTTCTTCTTCTCTTATGCTTTGTTTTGTTTGGTACGAATAATTAGAATTGAGGGATGAAAAGTAGGAGAGATGAACTTTCCGTCCATAGGGGAAATAAATTTTGTTATCAGAGATGGAAAATAGGAGAGACGCAATTTCCTTGTTTGGTATGCAAGGAGAAAGGGAATGAAGGAGAATTAACTCGGGCACACGTGAGAAGAAGTGATATTTTTTTCTGTACTGATAGTCTGTACGTATGGTGGTGTCACATATTTTTCACATTTAAAGCTTTTTTGTTTCTGATAATTTCCCCAAGAATCAGGTTTAGGTGCATTTAGCGTCATCTAGGACCATCATTTTGTTACAAATCCTTAGTCACGACATAATGTTTTGCCTACATCATTCTTTCTATTAATCTCCTTATTGATAAGTGCATTTGACTTCTCTAAAACAGGATACAGTATTTGATCCAGTATCCCTCACCTGTGGTCATATCTTTTGCTACATCTGTGCTTGTAAGGCTGGATCAGTGACCATTGTGGATGGATTAAAGACAGCAAACCCCAAGGAAAAATGTGCTCTCTGTCGAGAGGTATATTTTGTTCTATATCAATATTTTAGTATTTTTTTTGTCAAAATTTACTTCATAAATTTTAAAGGCCTCCCCGCTGTTAATCTTAACAGTACTATCTTTTGCCATTCACCTGATACAGATAGTTTATAGAATTTACGTGACAAAGAACAGAGTACATAATATACTATCAAATGAAATGTTTGAATGTGGAAATTTCATTTGTCCTAATAAATATGCAGTAGATTTGTTAAATTGTAAGCCCAAAAGAATGCCGCAAGTTTAACTTATGTACTTATACATGAAGTACGGACACGTCTAAAAACTGGCAAACAAGTGTAAAAGTGGTGGACACATTAATTGTATAATTAAATTATGAATGCGTTGAAAGAAGTGTCGGACACGTGTCCGAGAGTGCTGGGACAAAGTTGGTGTTCGACATATGTCGGACAAGGACTCGTTGCCTTCATGATTCCTAAACAGCTACCCAGCTTCAGAATGGACTAAACCATAATGTTTTCAAAAACCTTAGATCAGGAAACCCAATATGATGATGGCGATTTGACCTTCTACCATAGCTCTTCTATTTCCACGACTTATCCTGAAAAAATTGACTAGTTCTCTCTAACCAATTGCCATCGTCTTTGCAAGCATTTAGTTTTCTTTCTATCACTATTGAGAGTCCATTCTATTATGAGAAATATTTATATTTTTTTAGGAAAAACAACCACTCTTTAGCACCTTACTAAAAGTAAATAACGGACCTACGTCTTCGCAAATATTTCCTCATTATTTACTTCATTCTCTCTCACCCAATCATACTACTTATAGGTCCTCCATATTCTAAAAGTTTGTTATTGTTAAGTACTAGCAATGAATAAGTAAGATAGTGTCAAGACATAACCGTAGCTGGTCCCAATATGCCCAATCCCATACTTGGTATCGTGCTGCTCTGATAGTAATTGATAAAAATCCATGTGAAGAACTTGCTCCTTACTTATAAGGAAAGGGTGCCCATAAGCCCACATACTACCCCAGGATATTTTATTTCTCCAATGTCAGACTTGGGTACATATCCATTCCCTTCATCCATCCCCCAAACCCTTCCCCTACAAAACGTGATTAAGAAAATCCCATTTCACATGATCATAAGCTTAGTCAAAATCAATTACAAAAGCCAAGATCTAGAATATAAATACCCTTGATAAATAGCCCTTGCCATCAATGGTATCTTCTAATCTTCTTTTAATCTTACAGAGAGAACCGAAGCTAAAAGTTTGTACAAACTAGGGATGAGGCTATCTGGCCTATAGTCCGTCAGCTTCAAGGAAGATAATATTTTCTGGATGAGAGGCATATGTAGGTATTAAGTGGCATTTGTAACATTTTTTCTCGAGATCATCACCTCATTTAAAAAACAAACTTATTTTTTTTTAAATATCCTTTTTCACACCATCACAACAATTCTTCAGAACCACCATGGTAAACCCATCGGGCCTGGTGATCTATCTATCTTGCACCGGTTAAGAGATGAGAAAATGTCTTTCAAGCCACTTTCTCCTCTCCTCTCCTAGAGGAATTCAATCTAATCCCGTAGTCTCATAATACACCCTTTCCTTACAATAGATGATTTTCAAATGATTTCACCACTTCTCTAATTATATTCTCCTTCCTTCCCAGAAATCAATCCTTGATCGATCTCCAATTTAAACATCAACTTGTTAACCTTCATATAGTTTGCAAATCTATGGACCAGGGGTGTACTATTTTCCAATTCCCTCACTCTTGGAGTCTCACTTTTTGATTTCATGAAACTTCCTCTCTTAGAATCAGCACCTCCAGCATATTTTATAAAGAGGCTATTTCCCTAATCAACTCTAAAAACCCCTCTCTCTTCATCATCATCAATGACTTTGATTCTATTATAAATAACCCATTGTCCCAAATTGAATGTCTCCAAAAATCTCTATATTCCAGAATTTGCTCTTATGTTTCAAAAATTGTAATTTCTTCAAAAATTAAAGCATTCAAACTTCATATCCCTCCACGAATCTTTAGAAAAAGTTGGTTTTTAGAAGAATGGGACTATGGTCCAACACCACTTTAACCAAAGCCTTTATCTCACACGTGAAAGCATCCCCTCCCATCATGTAGAGGATAATAACCTATCCAAACTAGAACAGACTCTACCATTGGACCATGTAGATTGAGCATTATTAATCCCAACATCTCATTGTTGTATATAAGTATCCATAAGGTCTATTGGAGCATTCTGCATCATTCTCCAAGACATTTCAAAAATCTCATCCTTGAGTTTTGTAGTAGGGAAAAATGAGATTCTACTAACAGTGAGAGGATTACGAATGAAACTTGAATTTCCCACTTTGAATCATATGAGGGTAATTTTTTGGAAATTGATACGACAATCTCTTTCCACTATTCATACAATAAAATTGTTGAGGACGATGAAATCAATAATTTGTGAATAAAAACTTCAATCACTTCCCCCTCTCGTTACGTGTGTCATCAGTTTCAATTTTGTTCCCATTAACTAATACAAATAAGGATGTTGTTTCCTTAAATGTGACTTTAATTTTTTGACCGGGTCCAATTTCCTCTTGCTTCTTTGTAGCTTATTCACGTGCCTTAATGACAGTTTTTATTTCCGCAATTGAATCACAATGTTTAAAGAATATAGTTTTTTGCTTTGACGTAATATATCCAACATTATCTCAAACATAGTTACCGGGATCACTACATCCTGCAATCTCGGATTGCACGACCCGAAATAGGGTGGGTCGGTCCAGATCTCCAAAATTGGCGATCCCAAATTTAACATTGATTACTTGAGTTCTTATTAGTGCAAGTCAAATTTTGACTTCAACAATAGAGTAAATGGGAAGGAAAAATACTTCTAAACCAATATATATACGCAATACTTTTTATATATATTATAGAATATCGAGATTATCCACTAGTACTACATACACTCTTAGGGAGCTTCTAATATTGGTTGAGTACATGAATCTTGACAAAATACATTATTATAATACTAAAAGTACACAACAAGGGTTCTAAAGTGCCATAATGATTTGAAGTAGTGAACCAACTAAAGCATACTACCACCTTACCGTGTACCGGCTAAAGCAGCGTACCCTGTTCCCGTACCACGTACTAGAGTGACCCGCTATCCTGGTAACATTGATCTGGAATAACTGTGATTTTGTCAATTGCTGCTCGAAACGAGATAAAAATATCAAGAAAGTTCTGCTTTGTTTCTTTATGAAATTCCATTGTATAATAAAGATGGTAAGAGGGAGAAGGGTAAGGAATGGATCTGTGTTCTTCTTCCTCGTAATTTATTTTATGTTGAATCGGGTTAGGCCAAAAATCTATTGTGCTGGAAACAGGATTGAGTTGAACATTACCTGAACTTAAACGGGATTGGTATTTCTTTCTTTTTTTGCGGGGGTGGGGGAAGTTGAGGGGGGGACGGGGGAGGGGGGTGTTTGTCATATATTGTACTGTTCATGTCTAGAAAATAAATAGAATGAAATGGCTCGTTCCCTTTGGTGCTTGTGTCGACAACATTATTTGACTAGCTATACTTTCATAATGGGAGGTGCAACGCAGTTGTTACACTAACATTATGTTTGGATATCAGGAAATTTAGAGAAAAATGCAAAGAAAAGAAAAAATAAATTATGCCTCGAAATTTATGAAGGTGCTATACACTTGGAAGATCCTAAAAGTTAATTTTTCCATTTCCTTCACGTTTTCCTTGATATTTTTGAAGTCGAAACATAGCCCAAAAGATGAGTTGACTCATTGCAAATTTATTCTTTTATATTTCTTGTTGTTTAAAATGAGGTCAGCTCTCCTCTCTACTTCTGTTTGGTGAACCTTGCTTGCTTAGTATGAGAAATAACATTTGTGTTGGAATCACAGTACTATATTCACCTACTAATTTTTCAAGTACTGCGGTTTAATTTCAGGCAGGAGTTTATGAAGGTGCTGTGCACTTGGATGAGCTAAACATTCTATTAAGCCAAAGGTATGCTTTTGTTTAGCATGGGATTCACTTCATCTCCACTTAGGCCCTGTTTGGTCAGGGCGAAATAACAGTGACCTATGTGAAAGTAAAATTGAAAAAAAGTATATTCACTTATTCAGAACATTTTTATTCATGTAGAATTACAAATAACTGTACATACTAAAATTACTTTACGTTTTTTTTACACTTTACCTCTGAGATGTATTAATTAGACATCTCCCCTCTCCCCTGGCATGTGCATCAACCCAATATGAATTATCTGTTGTTGCATGACGAGGGGTATGTGTAATTGATGAACGTGTAGGGGTTAGGTCTATATACTGAATTATCTCATGGGGTAAAGTAAAAAAAGCCGTCATTCTATTTTGAACAAAACAATGAAGAAAATTTAGCTCGAATAGCTAAAAAAGTAAATTTCGCCTAGTTGAATATCATTTTACCTTTGAACCAAACGGAGCTTTATTTTAAATCTTTTACTCATTAATGCATATTGGAACAGCTGTCCGCAATATTGGGAGGAGCGGCTTCGAACTGAGAGAGCAGAGAGGGTTAAGCAGGCAAAGGAGCACTGGGAATTCCAATGCCGGCATTTCATGGGTGTTTGAACAGGAAAGTTTATATTTCTGATTGGGCTAGAATTAGCTGTACTTATATAAGCTAGTCCCTCCAGTTATGTGGTTTTGAGTTCCTTAACCATGCTTATAAATTCGCAATAATTCTTGTACATTTACTTATCTAAAGTTATTTATTTTCATTGTTTTGATATGTTGAAGTTTGCAAAAAGGCTTGTCACTCCCGTGCTAGACTGAAATGGGGATATGTTACAATATTCACCGAAATGGCTTGCGGTGATCTATTACCTGGCCTTCTTTTTCGTGAAAGATTTCGTGTTCATATATAAAAAATGTGTTTGTTATTTTATAATATGTTAGCTTTTAAGATTTTTTGTTATTACACGTTTCCCCCCAAGGTCAAATTCTCAGTTCCAAGCCACTGAAACTAGATATATATCTATGGTTGCAATTGCAATGCCATGTTTGCCACAGCTAAAAAGAGGCTTGGATTTACTAAATATCAATAGCAATAACATCTATGTTATTCCAGTAGAAAATACAAAATCTATTGTTGTCGTTGTGAAGTTAATAGGCTGATGAGTAAGAAATCCAAAATACGTGTTCACCATTGCGGGTTAAATGGGATAGTTAGTGCTACCACCGCCCGCATGCGCAACTACACAATGAAAAAAATTTCATATGTTGTAAATATGTGCCTCTGAGTTGGGCTCATTTTTTTTTTATTTGTTCGCTATGGATCAACAAGTCCAATATGCTTTTGTTTGCGGATACCACTTTAATGCATGTATTATGGGTCATTTATGGGTAGATCTTTTGGTACACAATGATCTTAGAGTTTCACAAATTGTATAGTACAAAAAGCGTTGTATCATCTGAAACAGACTTTGAGGTCAATAGAAAACAGTGTGCAGATGTCATGAGTGCTTGAAACATGTTTTGCTTGTGGAGGGAATGAAGACATCAATGGTAAGGTTATCCTACTATTATTATTATTATTATTATTATTATTATTATACACAGAGCTAACATGATAACTCATTGGTAAGGTTATCTGATTTATACGACAAATAACTTCTAAAACTATAAGAGTATATGTATACTCGAATTGCTCCATAGGATTAGATTGTCTAAAATTTCTCAACTAAAACATTCTTTGATTATTTGTCCGAGAGGGTTCCGAAAATTTTCATCAACTTCATCCCGGATCATTCATGGCAACATCACCCCACTTAGAAAAATGTATATTTGGACTAGCAGACTTAGAATCACCTCCACCCTTAATTATTTTCATAAAATGAAAAATACTTTTGAAAATTAACTTTGTGGATGTATATGTGGAATGTCAAATAGATGATGCATTATATTGTTCTTATACAAGTCTATTTCTTAGGAAAAACTTATTTAGTGAATTTTAAAGTGTCTCACTTGGTTGAATGCACCATATTCTTTTTTCCCAATTTTTTTTCAAACTTTTAGAAGCAAAACTTGACATATCTTTACTAGGCTTTCGCATGACCTGTTCGTTTTAGGTTCGCTCGCGAAGCCTCGTCGCTACCAAACTTAATCCAACTGAAAAATGCATTTCTTGTTTCGCGACTAGCTTCGCATCAGGTTTACTACAGTGAAGCATAGGTTTGTTGTAGTGAACTTGCAGCGAGCAGAATAGTTCTTTGTCATAGATTGCACTTTTTGGAAGATCTTTCTATAATATCTCGTACGAAAGCGTGTCAGTGACAAATTTTTGATTTATCAGCTATATACTGGACCTTGAAGTTTTGTGCTTTTGACACATGAACTATAAGTCACCATAGTGTTCCTCACTTTGCTATATAACTCATGTGCCCCACACTATTCTAACCAAGTTGATTGAAGAAAGAGAAAAAGAAATTTATATTTGAGATAATATTTTCACTCTTCTTCTTTGTGTTCTTCAAGTTTTTCTTATTGAGTTTTCCCTTTTATTACTCGGAACTTTTTAGAACAAATCTTTTCAAAACATTTGTTCTTGAGTTTAAGTTTTCTTCCAAAAAGTTTGAAAAATATTTTGTGAGATTTTAAAGCACCATACACTTCTCTACACCCTTTTCAACATTAGGATATCCTTACACATCCCAAGTGTCATTTTTGTGGCTGCTTGAGGTTCTAACACTTGGAATAAAAGTTTTCTTCAACTCAGAAAATAAATTTATTCAACCAAGGATTTGAAGACATTGGTTGCCACCAAAATCGGTAGTGGTTGTGTAGCGTGCTCCAGCTGCTAAAGCCTTACTCTGAAAATATTGTGGGGAAGAATGCCTAGTGAAAGTCGTTTAAGTGTATCAAAGTTTCCTTTCGTAAAACTCTACCATAGTTAATTTATCGTTCTTATCGACCCAATGTGTTTCACTTTAGTGAGTTTTTCCCTCCTACATCCCATCTGTGATATTGTTTACTTTTCTGCATTTTTAGAATCATTTTCTTAGTTAAAGAAGATAAAATTGGATTGCAAACTTAGTAAAATATTTTGTCACAGGGCTTTAGGATTGGTTTACATTTTCTAAGAGTAAAGTAAATTATCTTTTGAAAACTAGGCAATTAATTTTATTTGAGTATTGAGTGTGGAGATGACACTCTTGCAAAAAGTCTACATCTCATGTTTCTTTTATTAAATATAAAAAATATAAGATTCTCAAATAGTTATTTAAATATTGGGATCTGAAGTTCCCAATTAATTTTTGGGACACGAAGTTCTTAATTACTTTGTGAAAAAAATTGAAGCCTCAAAGTTCTCTAACTATTAATAAAACATGGAGTTTTCCAATAATCGAGAAATTTGGGACCTAAAGTTCTCTAAATAATTAAAATTCGGACTTGTCTTCGTGTAGTAAATTTAATTTCGGTCCTGAAGTTTCCATATAGTTATTTAAATTCGGAACCTAAAGTTCCCAAATTATGCAATAGTTGAGATTAAAGTTCTCTAGACGTTTAGTAATTAGGACTTTAAGTTCCCATTATTCTATACAATTGGGATATAAAGTTTCACAATAATTATTCAAATTTGGAACTGCATTTCTCTTCGTTCAAATATTGGTTCCTGGAGTTCTTGAATTATTTGGACCTAAAGTCTAATAAAACTATCACAATAAAACCTGAAATTTTGGTTATCTAATTGAAAGGTTATGGGTCGGAAGTCCCTCAATCATCATTAATTGTGAGATTAAGATTTTTAATCAATGTAATCATTATAGAGACCAAAAGTTCATAGATCATTAATTGTTATTGAGATATTATTTTCCTATTTTCTATTGAAAAATTGAGATCCAGAGTTCTCAAGTTAATACAAAAAAAGACCTGAAGTTCCAACAAAAATATACCCTAAATAAGAGCCTTAAGTTTTGATTATTTAAATGTTCTGAAATAATTATTTACAAATGGACTCGAACTTCGAATATTTTTTTACCCTTAACCAAACCTAGAGTTTTCATAGAATATGGTAAAGATTTTAAAATCCTTAAACTTTAATGATATTGAACCCCAGGTTTAACTATTTGAGGAGAGCAGAGAGAAGTTCTCATAAACTGACGATAAAACTAGAAGTTCTTCAATAAAAGTTCCATGTTTTATTTATTTTTTTCTATTGATACATATCGAGCTAAAAGTTCGATATTCATATAATTCGCACACGACACTTTATAAATTATTTTGGCCTAGAAAAAGTCTTTATGTTTTAAACTTTATAGTTTATATGAACCCAAAGACTCATGTTCATATGATATCAAAAATAAAATCCGAAAGTCTTGATCAATTTATAAACATAATGTAATTAAAAAAAAACTAGAAACTTAAATTGATATCCTCATAACCATAAGTTCCAAATTACTAGATTAAGTACTTGATGTTCTCATCATTAATCAATGAACCCAAAGTTTTAAATCAAAACCTAAAGTTCTCATACTTTATGACTAAATATTGTCTTAATAATTTTGGAAGTTTCTTGTTTAAACATGAACATAAATTCTCTAAGATCTAATCAGTAAGATGAAGTTTTAATGCACTAATTATGAACCCGAATTTCTAATTTTAACTAATAAAATCTCCATGTTTTATATTTACATTATGATTTGATATTCGTATAATATGTTTTTTAGTGCTTGAAGCATATTGGTTACATCAAAAGGTTTATAGCACATGATTTGTAATAATTTAAAGTCACCAACATGCTTGAAGCATGCTTTTTCACTTAAGACATGTATATCTTTGCATGACTATTCATAAACATAAATATCTTTATCTTGAAATATAAAAATATTTTGAAAATATTAATTATTCCAATATTCTTTATTATACAAAAAATAGAAGTTTTTGTTATTAAACATATTAATTATATTTTTCCTCACAATACTCTTAAAAACAAAATTGAGCCACGCTATTCATTCTAAAAATGTAAATTATTCTTGTGATTCAACCATATTTACTAATGAACCCCCAAAAGCTCTGAAGATCTCAAAGTTCATTTATTTTATTCTCTATCTCATAATTGTTTTATAAGAGATATATCAAATATATCCATCTATCAAGGGTTGGTCATCAAAAGCTTACTAAATACATCCATCTATCGAGGATTGGTCACCAAAAGCTTATTCCTAAAATAATTTTTTTCGTAGCTCAGAGTCCACCTTAACTCCTGTAATTGAAATTTGTAAAGTCGTTATAAAATTATATTTGTTTAGCATAAAATGGACAACCCACTATTTTAGTGCACGTGATAAAATCCTCAAAGGCTCAAAAAAATCCTACATGATATTGTCACATGGTACATGCCATTTCATATGAAATTAGTAATATACAAGTAATTTAGTCATGAGAATAAATGGGTACCATATCGAAATAAATTATTAAAAGTTGTATTTACATTACTTCCAAGAAGATAGAAACTTACATTAGAATATTGTTATTACACTATTTACATGGTTATACTATAAAACACTTATTATTGTATAACTGTATTTTGTCATGAGCCTTAAGCTCCATGGGTCAAGTACTTTGATATTATACGGGGACCATTTTGGTCACCTTAATTAATTTCCATAAGCCTACATATAGTTTTAATTGATGCATATATTTACTTCACAAAATGTTTGATAAATATTGTCATCAAAAGGCTATGCATATTAGTTGTGAGTCATCCTCTATAATTTGCTATAATGAACCACTAACAATTATGTATTTTCAATTTTATGTTTTTTTTATATCTTGATGGAACACTTCATGCCATTAGGTTGAGGCAATAACACACATGAAGTATGAATAGTTCATTTAAACAACCTCGTCCATGAATAATGGTATGTTCCTGAAAAAGGCTAAGACATGTCATGAAATACTTCCATTATGTCTCATTCTTACCCCTATACCACTCAATACGAAGTATGATACTAGTTGTATATATGACTATTGAAATAATTGTCCCAACATGACAAAAATTAATTTTGATAGAAAATAAATTTGTAACACACCACATACATGCCAGATCTATAGTTCTTAAAATACCCGAGTCCCGAGTAGAAGAGACTAAATACAAATTATAACCTAATAACACTCCAAAATAAGTTATACAGATGTTCCAAAAAAGGTTATGAACAAAATAACTACTATCTCTAGAACCCCATAAGAGGTTATTATCTATGAAAAGATACAAGTTCATAAAGTGACTTTAAAACCCCTGAAGTAAGCAAAGGTACTTAATGACAATAAGATATCTATGTTTTACATATACAAGAGAAACGTGAAATCGTCACAGATGATCATCGATGACATAACTATATATTGCGTCTACACAAATCATAAGTCAGTGATAATAAAAATACACTTATTATATTGAATGTCAACAAAAAATATATTGGTCAAAATAGAAAAATACCTTCATAGTGTAATTTGAGTATATAAATAAATGTGGTTTATTCAAACATATGATACAAACCCTATAACATAGCAATCCTGAATGTTACAAATGGGTGTTTAATTGAAAGAGGGGTGAGGAAATTACTAAATAATGCGTGACCTTTGGTACAAATTTTCTTGTAAAAAACCAAGATTAATTATATATAAACATGTTATCTCATTACTTCCTTAATTATTTTTTAGATATATTACTAGTTTAGAAGTTTTCGAAATAACATAACGATTGCTTACTTATACAAGACTTAGAAAAAACACTTCATATGAAAATCCTAAAGGGATTTTCTTTAAGTGAAGTAAATTCAAACAATATATACGTAATGTAACCAAGACAATTGATTATAAAACATGAAGTTGATCCGGAAGGATTTGATATAACCATCTTAGTCGATACTTATCTAAAAAAGAGAATGAAAAAACATATTTTCCAGCCATTATATACATATCCTTAATAGAATCTTTTCCAAAAGATCTAAATAAAGATGCAAAATACCTAATATGAAGGAATCCAAAGTTAAAAGACTTTTGGGTAACTAGTTATTATCTCGACCTGCAAATCGAGCTGGTAAAATACCCCATCAATTATCCCAATGTATTGAAAAAGTCTTGAAGTACTTTAACATGTATTATGTACACCATTATAGTTTACCCATGGTTTCCTGTCTTTGGATATTAAAATATCCATATATTTATATATGGAATAAAGATAACTTTGGTCCATAGGTGCCATAGTTGTGTATTATTAGTGTTTTTTTAACTTGTATTTGGATGTGTAATATTTTTATGTTTTTCATAGAACAATGTACAAGATCGGGCATAGTATTCACAGCTAATCTCTTAGCAAGGAACGAAGTTATAGTATTCGCAATCAATCTCTTACAATAAAATAATTATTGTGGGTACCACGTTTATTTATCTTGGCCTAGAGAAGTAGTCAGGCTAAGCCCTATCAAAAATAGGGAAAGCCTGACCCAAACTCCCAAGCCTTATAAACGGTTAATTATCAGTGACCCATTCAACCTCTAAAATCTATCCGGAGATATTCTAGGGATTATGGGTCAACATGGAGGTGCCCAACACCCCCACTCTCTAAGAATTACATGTATATATTGAACCCCACAGCCTAGGGCAAATGGTATGTAATTGTAAACACTCCTTTGGAGAAAAGAGAAATATAACTAGAGAGCACCACCGTGGACGTAGGCAATTTGCCAAACCACGTATATCTTGTGTCGTGTGTGATTGCAGCTATTCTAATTTATGTTCTTTACTTTTTCTAGTGATCGCATTTGCTTATAATTTGTGTTGAGATTTATTGTCACCACAATTGTCGTCGTCTGTGGGAAGCGATTTTTCTTCCTTTAAGAAAGCCTTCACCAATAAGAACCTATAATGTCTGGTCACAATAGCAATGCCCCTCAAGCAGGGGATATTCAAGAGCAACCTACCCCTCGCAGGGTTAGATCTGAAGTTCGGCGCTCAAACCCAAGGCCTCGCCCAGAACGACAAGCCTCAGAAGAAATCCAGGGACCAGATAGGTCCACACAAGTCTCCAGGCTGATCGACGCCTACGAGGCCAGGCTCCAAGAACAAGAGGAAGCTACTCGCAAGCAAGAAGTCGAAAATGCCCGCCTCAAAAGAAGATTGGAGAAAATGGAGGGAGAACTCCATCGCAATACAAGGCAACGTCGTTATCTAACTCCTAGCCCCCAGGCGAGCAGATCTCGTAGCCGAGGAAGGAGCCCAAGATGTGGATCTCAGAGAATTGAGGGGCACAAGTTAGATAACGACTGGTCCGAACAACAACAATCAGCTCGCCGTTACAGGAGCCCAGGCCGAGGGAACGACGACATACGAAATTTGGTCCGGAGAGAGATGGACCAACAGCCAGCACATCGGGGCACCAGATCAACCATAGAGCTAGCCAGGCGAGCTCTCAGAACCAGATGAAATCCCCTTGTTCAAAGGAAATAGAGGAAAAAGAATCCCCCAAGAAGTTTGCAATGCCCAGATTCAAGATCTATGATGGAAATACTGATCTTATCGACCATGTCAGATAGTACAGGCGGGCCATGACCCTTTGGAACCATAAGGACGCATTAATGTGTCGAATTTTTCCGTCGAACTTGCACGATGTGGCCCAAAAGTGGTTCAAGAAACTCCCTCACATATCTATTAGGAACTTCGAGTCCCTGGCAGAGCTCTTCATAACTCGCTTCATTGCCAGGAGCTCCCATCTGAAGAGGATGGATGCTTTGTTGACTATGGAGAAAAAACCTCAGGAGAGCCTCAGAGACTACGTGAAGAGGTATTGGGAACTGTTCATCAAGGTCGAGGACTGCTCGGAGAAGGTCGCCATTGCATCCTTTAAGATTGTCTTACCCAGTTCCTACCTCTCACACCAGTCCCTCACTAAGAAGGAGGCCATAACTATCGACGACTTGATGGCTCGTATTGAAAAACACTCCAAAGTTGAAGATGTGACCCATCTCAGTGTAGGGGAATATGGTCGCGCCAAGTTCGCTAGCAAGGGAGTCGACAAAATTAAGAGTCAAAAGAAAGGGAGTAAGAATGGGGGAAAAAGCGGCCCCAAGAATTGGAACAAGAGTGATGCCTCGAAGGCATTTCAAGCAGTAAACACAATTTTTAAAGAATTGATCTACAAGATTCTGGAAAAGATCAAGGACGAACCGTTTATAAAGTGGCCCAGGAATATGGGTGGAAACCCTTCAAATAGAAACAACACACTTAGATGTGCTTTCCACAAAGATGGAGGGCACAAAACTGAGCACTGCAAAGCCCTCGAGTCTCACCTTGAAGAGTTAGCTCAAATTGGACACTTAAATGAATTTATGGAAAAGAAGGCAGAGAAGGTAGATGCCAATGGAGATCAAAGTCCTGACAACGTGCTCGAGGAAGACGTCATCCATGAGTTCGCAGTAATTCATGGGGCATCCGACCTCAAACAGATTCAAGGAAACACAACTCGAATGGAAGTCAAAAAGCTTACAACAGTAATACAAGCTTTTTAAATCGATCCAGTCAAAATGCAAGCAGGAAAGCATCGGTGAGCAGAGGACGTCGACTACTGCAAGCACATTGTGTTCACAAATGAGGACCTATTGGGAATAAGAACCCCCCCCCCCATCATGATGCATTGATCATTACACTCAGGATAGTTAACTATGACATCGATAGGTTGCTCGTCGACCAAGGCAGCTCATCCGAAGTAATGTACCTCAACCTGTTCAGGAAGTTGAAGTTAAGTATCATTGACCTAAAGAAAGCCACCGTTCCTCTAGTTGGTTTCACTGGAAAAGTAACCATCCCATTGGGAAATATTTTCTTGCCAGTAAGGGCTAGAAACATCTCCAAAATGATCGAATTTCTCGTGGTTAATATTGATTCACCCTACCAAGTGATCATCGGCAGAGGATGGCTGCACGCAATGAAGGTCGTCCCCTCTACCTACCATCAGAAGCTCAAATGTGTGACTGAACGAGGAGTGGTGGAGATCCACAGAGATCAGGCGATGGCGAGAAAGTGCTTCATAGAAGCCATCCGTCCCAAGATAGAGAAGAAGGTCGAAAAAGTTATAAGCAAGGATGAAGAGCAGGAGAGGCTAATGCCCTCCAAATAGTAACTAAGATATGGGAGACTAGGAGTGGAGGAAACCAGGCTCCTCCCCTCTAAAAGAGCCGTCGAGGACCTGGAGGAAGTCATAGCCAGTAGAAGTTTAAGTGAAAGAAAGTTCTTGATTGGAACCTCACTCACCGACCATAAAAAAAGGGAATTGGCCACCCTACTCCGAAGTAACCTAGATGTCTTTGCACGAGAACCTTACGAGCTGTCCAGGATTTATCTGAACATCACTTGTCATCGACTGCATGTCGATCCAGCATTCAAGCTAATTGCGCAGAAATCTCACCGAACTGCTCCAAAAAAGGCCAAGGCAGTAGAGAAGGAAGTTGAAAAACTTTTGGACGTAGGATCCATACGGGAAGTTCAGTTCCCCAAATGGATATACAACCCAGTGGTTGTCCCTAAGAGCAATGGAAAGTGGGGAGTCTACATCGATTTCACTGACCTCAACAAGGCATGCCTTAAAGACAGCTTCCCTCTCCCAAAGATTGATCAGCTAGTGGACGCCACTGTAGCACACGAAAGGATGATCATTCTAGACGCATACTCCGGGTATCACCAGATCCCTCTATATGAGCAGGATCAAGACAAAACAGCATTTATAACCACAGTTGGGCTATATTGCTACAAGGTCATACCTTTTGGGCTAAAAAATGCAGGGGCAACTTATCAACGGTTGGTCAAAAAAATGTTCAGAGACCAAATGGGAAGCACTATAGAGGTATACATCGATGACATGCTCGTCAAGAGAAAGATCAAGGATGACCACCTCTCTGACCTATCAAGTACCTTTGAAATCCTTGGGAAGTACCGAAGGAAACTCAACGCGAGCAAGTATTCCTTCGATGTCTAGTCAGGAAAATTCCTTGGGTACTTGGTTAGAAAGAGAGGTATTGAAGCTAACCTGGACCAAATTGATGCCATTACCAGGGTGCAGCCCCCTCGTACGATAAGAGACGTGCAGAAGCTTACGGGGATGCTCCCCACCCTAAATTGGTTCATCTCAAAGTCATTAGAAGGGTGCTAGCCGTTCTTCCAGCTGTTGAAGAATAGAAAGGATGTGGAGTGGAACGATGATTGCTCAAGGGCATTAGAGGGGATAAAATCTTACCTTAGCAAACCACCCTTGCTCATAATCCCTCAAGAGAATGATTCTCTATACCTTTACCTTGCACTATCCAGTCATGGCGTAAGTTCTGCATTGGTATGTGAGAAAATGGGGATTCATCACCCAGTCTATTATGCGAGCAAGACTCTTTTGGACGTCGAACAACGATACTTGCCACTAGAGATACTCACCTTTGCGTTAGTGGTAGCCTTAAAGAAATTAAAACACTACTTTGAAGCCCACTCCATCATCGTACTTACATCCCACTCTCTTAAAGCAGTCTTGAGAAAAGCAGACCTGTCAGGAAGACTATCAAAGTGGTCAGTCGAGCTTGGGCAATTTGACATTCAGTTCCAACTGAGGAACACCATCAAAGGGAAGGTCCTCGTTGATTTCATCGTAGAGTTTATAGGAGAACACCCTTGAAACCAACCTCAAACTATTCATCAAAATGAAGTTCCCCCAGCGTCAGGCGACTGGAGACTATTCGTTGATGGAGCCTCCAATTCTAAAGGGGCAAGAGTAGGCATCGTGATGATTACCCCTGAAGATGCAATACTAGAGCAAGAAATCAGGCTTGGATTTAAAGCCTCCAAAAATAAAGCAGAATATGAAGCACTGATCGTGGGCCTACAAAAAGCGCGAACACTTGGAGCAAAGCGACTCCAAGTGTTCGGCGACTCACAGTTGGTCTATAACCAGATAAGTGACGATTTCAATGCTAGAGATGAGAGGATGTCAGCCTATCTCGCCGCTGCAAAAAAATTGATGGCCAACTTTGAACAAGTCAGCATCCAATAGTTTCCTAGAGGATATAATAGCCATGTTGATGCCCTAGCAGCCTTAAGCTTAGCGATCAACTTCGACTTGAAGAGGACAATTCAAATTAATTTTCTCGCCCAGCCAAGTATCAACCAGATTGACGAGCTACCGAGCATGGGGCACGTTCTCCAGATTGAGATAACCCCCAGTTGGATGGACACCTTAAAGGATTATTTGAAGAATAGTGTGCTACCAGCAGATAAGAAGATCGCTAATGAGATAAAAGTCAAAGTTGCTCGCTTTCACTTATCTTCTGAGGGCAAGTTGTACAAGAGATCATTCACTGGCCCTTACCTTCAATGCATTCATCCAAAGGACGTCGAGCAAGTCCTGCATGAACTCCATGAGGGAATCTGTGGGAGTCACATTGGAGGAAGGTCACTAGCCTTTCGAGCAATGAAATAAGGCTACTGGTGGCCATACATGCATAAAGACGCTGGAATCTATGCTCGAAGATGCGAAAAGTGCCAACTTCATGCACCTATGGTTCACCAGTAGGCTAGCGACCTAAAGTCACTTACTAGCCCATGGCCTTTCACCCAACGGGGTATGGGCATCATGGGCCCTCTACCTACCGCAGTTGGTAATCGCAAGTATCTGTTGGTCGCAATAGACTACTTCACCAAATGGATAGAAGCAGAGCCACTGGTAAACATTAGAGACGCGGACATGATAAGATTTATATGAAGGAACATTGTTATTCGTTTTGGGATCCCCAAGAATATTTTCACTAACAACAGAACCCAATTTGAGAGTGGCCTCTTCTAGGGTTTTTGCAGCGACCACGAGATCAGACACTACTTGATCTCTAGGGCATACCCTCAAAGCAACGGACAAGCCGAAGCTTCCAACAAAATAGTGATTAGTGGATTAAAAAAGCATTTTGAGAGAGTCAAGGGAGCATGGGTAAATGAACTACCCCATATCCTATGGGCTTACCGAACTACCCCATAATGAGCAACTGGAGAGACACCATTTGCACTAACATATGGGATGGAGGCAATTATCCCCTTGAAAGTTATCCTCCCTACCATGAGGTCCACTCTGGTCGACCAAGGCCAGAATGATGCAGCATTGCTCGCTGAACTTTACATAAATGAGGAACGGAGGGAGTTGGCTCTAGTGAAACTCGCAGCCTACCACCAACAGCTAGCAAAGCACTATAATAAAAAGGTCAATCCAAGAGCATTCCAAGTTGGGGACTACATCCTGAGGAAAGTTCTTGGCAGCGCTATAAAACCATCAGATGGAAAGCTAGGACCAAACTGGGAGGGCCATTCAAGGTGATAAAATATGACCTATAAGGAGCCTATCACTTCGAAATGATGGAGGGAAGGGAGATTCCTAGAGCTTGGAATGTAACCAATTTGAATAAATTCTACTTCTAGTTTTCTTTTTTCTTTTTGAACTCACTTTTGAATTTTCAATTCATTTCTGATTAATGAGATTTGTTTGACAGTAGCATTTTATGAAGTGTTGATTTTTCTCAACTACATTATAATTCATGCACCCTTTCCAAGCTACAGGCTCCCCTCTTAACATACAAAACTAAGATCCCGAGAAACTTATTAAAGCAGGGCCAATGTGTAACGACCCTCCTCAGGCATTCGTCAACGAACACGAATGACCTCCTAGCTTGCCCCTGGTAATATATGAAGCCCTACAGGGGACCCTTAGGTAACATGGCTAACCCAGGTTGGTCGCCAATATTGTTTGGCTCAGAAATCCTGCTCGGATATAACATCCAATACCAGGTGTATCCTCGCCATTGCCTCACTTAGGCCTAAGGGAGTGTGACGACACAACCTAAAAGTTAATGTAAGGTAGAATGGTACACTAAAAGCATATTGGACTGGGGGGATACTCACTCAATAACTAAATCAAATCTAATCATCTAGAAGAGACCAAGATAAGAGAATAAGAGATCAATAAAGTTAAAAATAACACAACACATAATGTAACTAATTTATTACATCATTACATATACAAATAGTTACATATGATGAGTAATTCAAACCCTAATGAGAGTTAGGTTATTGAGTGAGATAGTCAGCCACTCGTGCTCTTCGGCCATCATCTAGGTTAGGATCTAATTCCTCTTCAACTTCGTCTGAATTTGGTTCTACGAGCTGTCTTGGGATCGCATCTATGGGAACCCATCGATCATCCCTTCTGAATGGGTTCGGCATCAAAGTTGAAGGATATATCTCATGTCGATACCAGAGAATAGAGTTTATAGGGACTTTTAACTCCCTAAGATAACTCAACCATCCTCTTATAAAAGATAACTCTCCGACCTCCTTCAACTTCGTCGGAGCATCAATCTAACCCTGGTCATAGCCATCAGCCCACACCTACCGAGGACCTTTCCTGAACAGGTGCCTCAGCTAGGTAACATCTCTTTAAAGACCAACAACTATCACGTACACTCTGCGAACATCACCTCGCAGTTCGGTAATCTCCCTAGCTAAACCACTGTCATCATTACTAGCTTGCCGCCCAATCAATGAAGAGGAACCACGTAAAACTCGAGGGGCAATGCTCGGTGCATTCTCCCTAAGTCGCGAGACTTACCTACTTTGATCATCATTCTCCTGTTGAAGGACCTCTCCAACTTGATTAATCTCGGAAGCATCCAGAAGTTTAGCCTTCAGAGCATCCACTTCTTCTTGAACAGAAGCACCAACCTCCTCCATCTCCTCAAGCTTATCTTTCAGCTTGGCAACAAGCTCTGATTGGTCCTTATAGTCTTAATTCCTTGATCTAAGAGACTTGCAGATTTTCACAAAGGCACTGTGAACTCAGTTGCTCACATCGGGACCAAGAATTTTTTCCTATATGAGAGCTAGTAGGAATATATTCCTCAATATCGATAAGATACAAATCATACGAGCATCAAGAATAAATAAATCAGTATATGAAGAGGAATGAAACTTCATTTCATTAAGACAAAAACAGTTCGAGTACATCAATAAGAAGAAATAGAGATATAAAAAATACAAAAGCCCCCTAAGAAGACTAGCTAGCAACCTCAGTCTGCTCTGAGGATGCAAGTTACTTCCCCTTATCTGCGACAGCTTCACGTGCATCTCCCTTGAATGGAACACCCGCCATTCCTTGGTCAAGGGGGACATCAACAACACTAGGTGGGACAGTTGGGACACCTTTATTGGCAGCAAAAGAAGGCACCTCATCCATAATAGTCTTGGGGATAGGGTCATGCTCGTCAAAGATAGGGGAATCAATATCCACCTCGGCAGCGAGCAAAGCCCTATCCCAACACTTCTTGAAATTGAGGCGGCTGATGTAGTCGATCTGAGCCTCAGTATCCTCATTTGCTTCGATCCACCCAAAATTTTATGAGCTCTTCTTGAGAGTGGCAGCCTCAGATTCCATCTTCTTTATCTTCTCAATAAGCTCTTTGTTCTCCTTGAGCACCGCTAGCTTTCTCGTACAAACCAAGTCGTAGGACTACCTCAGCTCCTCCATCTCATTAGACATTTCCTCCTTTACCTTGTTATCTTTAGCCAAGGCAAGGTCAAAATACTTCTGAGCAACACTGGAAGCCTTCAAGTTCGCCTCTAACTCAGTATTTTTCCTTGCCAGCTCATCGCGACTGCGATAGAGGATGGTGAAATCAGATACAAACTCTAGGAAGAAAGAAAGCATTTAGCAAAGAAGGTACTGAAAAGAACTGTAAGAGTAGAAAAGTAAGAACAGACTTACCAAGGCTAGACTCTGACTTGCCTTTAGGCCTAACTGATCAGTACTTATAATTGATGACCTCTGGCGATCGGCTGGCAAGATTTCTCTCTCGAGCACCATCGGAGCTAGCTGAGGGGAAAGAACAACAAAAGCCCCCTCTTTTAAGGCAGACACAGGAACTAGAGACTGCCCTGTCTTGGTCCTCACCTCTTCACTCCTTCTTTCTTCTTTCCTCTCCTAATTCTTCCTCTCTTCCTCTTTCTTCTTCTCCCCTTCCTTCTTCCTCACTATCTCTCTCACTAACGCCTCCTCTTTCCTCTTCCTCTCCTACTCATGAGCCATAGTCTGGGAGCCAGTGGTAGTATCCCCACTCCCAGACTTCTTCTTCTTCAACCTGCGAGAAAGTGCCACATTGTCCTCATCATCATCTTGGATCAAATTTTTCCTAGGAGGGGCCATAGTTTCCTCACTGGAGCTATCCGAATCCTCTGAGTCCTCCAAAACCTCTGAACCCTTTGGACCCTCCTCTGAAATGGAAGATTCTTCATCGCTTGAACTCTCTTTGCTAGAGTCACCTTCAACTTTACCTTTATCATCTGCCATGTTGTCTTCACCAGAGCCGCTCTCCTCTTCGTCCAACTCGATTGGTTCAGCTATAACCTCTTCTATAATGTCAAGGTGAGGAATACTATCGACAGGCCGGGCGATGAAGTTGGATCCAATGTTCTTATACTCTAAAAGGAATGCAGCTGATCGCGGATGCTCACCGTCAACCAAGTATTCCCTAATTAGCTTAGCAGCTCGAATTTCGTGGAGTGCAAGCTCCAAGTTCTTTGTCTTCACTGAAAAAGGAAAAAGGAAAACATAAAAAATACAGTACGTTAAAAAAGAATCAATGATCAGAACAATTATTATGTCTACCTATGTACTCCTCCCCGTAAAAGGGAATCATAGGTCCCCTGTACCTCGCTCCTTCAGTTTGAGGAGGGAACTGCCATTTCCTGGCAATGAACCCTTCTTGCTAATAGTCCTTATGGTAATCACGCAGATTAACCACCAACACCCTGTCAGGACTCCTAACTTTCAGATAGAGAAGACCAGAGCTTGTTCGAGAAAAGGTGTAGCAGTAACAAATCTCGATAAGACCTAATTTGGTGCCATAGAGATGATTGATCCGATGAACACCATTCACAATTTTCCAAACGTTTGGAGAGCATTAGGCAGGAACTATATAGAAATAACTAAAAAATGCAAAAACAAGCGATATGGGGGAAAGGTCAGATCCCCCTGGGACAGCAGAAGGACATGAATCTAATGACCTTCCTCAATGTCTCGAACATTGCTAAGGACAGGAGAACATTCAATCTCCACCCAATTAGGGATGTTATAAAACTCCCTAAACTCAGCTATTGACCTATTACCTATCCTCGCCATCAAAAGAAAAAACCCTAGCAGCGATAAAGAAGAAATTTCAACAGAAAAGAAAAGGGAGGAGTTGTGGAGACCTTACGAAGAAAAAATCAGTTTGAGATGATGCAAGGCCACAAGCAAGGAAGATGGAAATACAAAAAAGAGCTCGAAAACAAAAGGAGAGACTTGAAAGTGAGAAAACGCAATGAGAAGCTAGAGAAATCTTGTGAGTGCGAAGAAGTTTGAAGTGACGCCAGAAATGGCCTCTTCAAACAAATTTAAACTCTCCCAATGATGACGCACGAAGAACGAAGTAAATCTGTCTCCTAAATCTACTTGGGAATGACGTTTCACTCCCCAAAGTATCTTGCAATTCATAAAAATTCCATTAGAGCTATGGTTTAAAATTATTGAGCCCAAATTGTGACCCAAAATTTTTAGGGGAAATTGTGGGTACCATGTTTATTTATCTTGGCCTAGAGAAGTAGTTAGGCTAAGCCCTATCAAAAATAAGGAAAGACCAGCCCAAACTCTCAAGCCTTATAAATGGTTAATTAGTAGTGACCCATTCAACCCCTAAAATCTCTCCGGAGATATTCTAGGGATTATGGGCCAACGTGGAGGTGCCCAACACCCTAACTCTCCAAGAATTACATGTATATATTGAACCCCCTAGCCCAGGGCAAAGGGCATGTAATTGTAAACACTCTCTTGGAGAAAAGATAAATATAACCAGAGAGCGCCACCGTGGACGTAGGTAATTAGCCGAACCACGCATATTTTGTGTTGTGTGTGATTGTAGCTATTCTAATTTATGTTCTTTACTTTTTTTGGTGATCGCATTTGCTTATAATTTGTGTTGAGATTTATTGCCACCACATTTACCATTGACTTTCAAGCATGGGAATAGTATCAATCATATTATGTGATACCTTGGTGGAAATATTGATGTAATATTGTTAAATAAAACCATCCCATTTAGTTGGTCATTTATGTGTTCTCTATCTTTATGATCCTCAAAGGTAGGATACGTCTACCTCAATAGTAAAGTTTACATATCATGGATATCTACTACATAAATATGTATGGCTACTTACTTTAAACACAAAACTATTGGCATTATACTCAACAGATATAAATTAGCTACTAATAAGATTATTGATTCATCATATGCGAGGCACTTATGGCTTGCCTCCAATAATATAAAAAGATAATGGTTCGCATATAGCTCACATTCATAAGGTTATATTAATGGAGATAAGACCAAGCACATCTCATAAAAAAAATTCTACATACATAAAACTGACGAAAAGTTATATAAAGAAAGTCAAATAGAACGGATAAAGTGACATTTTTAGCCTTTTTCATTAAATTATTGTCTAAGTCAAGATTTAAAAGAAAATGAGACTTAAGTAATAACAAATCTGATATTTTCACCAAGTCACTATCGAAAGCAACATTGCAGAACCTGGTGTATGATATTGTAATTCCTATGCTACTTAATTAGAGAAATGCTATAATCAAAGGGAGTAACTAATCAGGATAAACATCTTATCGTGGGAGAATCTAATAACATGTTATTTTGGTTAAATGTGTGGTGCACTCTTTTACTTTAATTAGTTTTTTCCCATTGGATTTCTATGGAAAATGTTTTGTGAAGGTTGTATCAAGCGTGTCCAACACCAACTCAATTATCACAAACGTTTTATGTTTTTCCTTCATTATGATTTTTTACCACAAGGTTTTTTCATAGTAAGGTTTTAATGATCCAACATCCATTGAATGATGGATATGGTGTGCATCAAAGGGAGAGTGTTATAAATATTTTATTATTCTGGATGTCCATTATGTTGTACTACTTGTTCCATATTATAAAATAGTGGTTGGGGAATCATCCTCGTATATTAAAATTAACAGTGGTCCCCTTGAGTATGATACATCAAAAAATGAAAATGCTTCTTCTCTCGTCTTTTCTTCATTCCCCGATTTTTTCACAATGGGATCAACACTTTTTATCTTTGTCCAAATTAGTGTTGTGATAATTACTCTAAGGGTGAGCTTCGTTTTCAAAATAAAAAACATATCTACTAATATCTCATTTTTAAGAAAAAAATATTAAAATACGGGAAACATATTAAGAAAATAGATTTTTTCATATCAAATTCAATACTCAACCCCAAAGAATTTAATTCCATGGAAACAAATTAAAAAGTAAACTAAAAATATTTTTACTCTTTTTTAAATTGAGTTGAGTTGTTTTAAATATTTTTAAAATTTATAATCAAGCACACTCTAAGAAAATAAATTCTATATATTTAGTCATCATTTTTTATTTGAAGCCTTAATCTGAAATCTGAATTTGAAGAATATTAGTTTTTATAACTAAATGAATGGATATATTCAGTCACACTTAGATTTAGTGTTCATATTTAGAGTCACTTTTACCTCTTAACTATGTAGAGGTAAGTATAATCATTATCCTCTTAATTCTTTATAAAAACATTATTTGGTACCTCTTAAATTTGAATGGTTTAGATTCAGACTTAAAAGGAAAAAATAAATAACCCTTGGGTAATCTTACTAATGGTTCAAAACCATACTTTATCATCACAATGCTCATTAATAATATTGAGTACATATTATTTATTTTATATTGCCTTTATCCCCATAAAATAAAAGGGAAAATTATTCCTCAATATTATATTTCATGGTGTTTATGCATCACTGTTGTCTTGTTAGGTCACTAATTATGTCATTTTAAGCTAAGGCCTCCAGAAGACAGAGGACTTCGGAGTAATCATATTATGATTGAGGTTATCATACTTATTTAGAGATGTTTGGTAGAGGTCTCAATTGAGGCCATTGACTTTTCACTCTAGTAAACATATGAGGAGGATTGATGACATGGACCAATCGAAACTTGGAGTACAATTTTAAGGCCTTCTAGAATGTCAAGACCAAGGACGTTTTAAGAAAAGTGGCCTTATTTGGGAAACTAGAGGTTCCACCTTAATAAAATTAATGTAAACCTTTGGCACATATTTTTGTATTATCATCTTTTAGAGAGAGAACTAGAGAGAGAAATCGTGAGACTGAGAGAGGGAATTATTATTGTTGGTGCGAGGCCACGACTAGAAAAGTATGAAAGGATATGATACCTCCTCCTTATCATCCTTTTTTTCTTTCACCTTAAACCTAATTTTTTTATTCCAGTGATATGAGCCCTAGTTTAAATTATGATTTTTTTTTATAACTCTGGAGGTTAGATATTGAAATTTTACTATTCATCTTATTTCAAATTTGGTAGCATACCTATGTTTTTGTGATTTTCTTACTATATATCTTGATATGATATTGTTATGAGGTTGAGTTTTACTTAAATATTCTTTATATCCTTTAGGTTTTGGGGTTAAGGTTTGGGGATTTTGTATCTGGAATCTTAAGATGTTATTTGTTTTTTATTTAATCACATATATTACTTAAATTCCCCTTATAACATCCCTACCCGGGGAAGAGAGAACGAATTATTGGGGAGTCTTACATTATGGGGGAGAATTGAGATTTTGATCTTAGTTTTGATTTATGTTTATCTCACATGTGTGTAGGTACAAAATTGAAGATCATTATTCTACATGGGACGATATTAGATTTGTATAGGAATTTTGATTTGATAATTAAGATTTTTTTTTATTTTGTATTGGCATAGACATAGGGGGGAATGTAAGGAAATTATTTTATTATCCGATTTACATTTGAGTACGTCGTATACCTCTACAACCGTCGAAGACTTATTCAAGTTCAATCATGCATCAAGACGGATCCGAATATCAACATTCAAGCCTCCACGAGATGAATTTTGGTAAGGTTGTGTTTTGGTTTCTTTACTGTTCATTTAAAAGTGTTGTTATATTTTTCTAAAATAATTTCTAAGTGTTGAGGCATTACTTTTCATTAAAAAAAATTCTAAGTATTGAGGTTGAGTTTTTGACGAAATAATTTTATTTTATTTTTTACGCTAGTCATTCGAGCGACATTTGTATGTCGTTAAAAAAACATTGCTTTGTCGTGTGAAGCTCGTTCGAGCGACACATGGCATCATTCGAGCGACTTCCCTATTTCGTTCAAGCGACGTGCCGAGTAAAGTTTTTTTTATATAAAGCGTGTTAAACCACTCAGTTTTCGTTAAGAAGACCTAGCGAATTTCTTTCTACACAAACTGCTAACAGCAGATTACCTTTGTCTTCTTCATTTAGGGTTCAAATCCTTTTGTCTTCAATTCACAAAAATCCCAATCTTTTAGTGAATTGTTTTAGAGCCCAAGATACGATTTTGCTAGAATTTCTCTTGTAGGGAGGATAACCTACTACTGATCTAGGTGCCACTTGAGGGAGGTGCTGGGATGACGTGGCTGCGTATCAAAGGGAGTACTCATGGGTGTTCCTGAGCTGACTGGACTGCATGTCTTTGTGGATCTTTTCAGGTTGATTCAGTACTGATTTAGGTTGCGGCCTATGAAAGTTTGCTATGGTAAATTCTTTGCAAATTTCTCTTATAATCATTGTGAGTATTATTAGTGAAATAAAAGGTTTTTCCCTTCGGGGATTTTTCCTGAAATCTGTGAGCCAGCAATACATATTTATTTGTGTTGGCATGATCCACTACACCTAGATGTTTGTTTAGGGTTGAATTAAAATTGGGTTTAATTAATTTGGTTTAAAAATTGACTCTAATTATATAAGTCGAAATTTAAAATTTGCGAATTTGATTAAATCAGTATAACACCGCGCATTTACAAATTGATATCAAACCTTATTTAAGTGATCACCACTTTTCTCAAATTGGTATCAGAGCTTTTTAAGCGATCACCACTTTTATAATTTTAGCCCATGATATGCATTGGAAATGAGTAACGTTGAAATTTCTTTTGAATAGGCTTTTCTCGTATATGATGGACCATGTAGGGTAAGTCTCATGTTTAAGAAAACTTCATATGTCATAGTATTACAAGTCCACTTTGTTCAAATCTCCGTTATTGGTTAACTCAATGTAATAACAATAGGATTGTTAAAATTATTTGTGTACCTGCAAAGGGTGAAATGCTACTCCGTTGGATATGTCGACCATGGAGGTCAAGTAGCGAGTGCATCGAAGAAATTATTTTTGGATCGAGGAGAGCAGTGAAAGGATATTTCTTCGATTTAAGATATCACTTCCTAATAGTGGGCATGAAACCTCGTGATATTTATGTCTTTGACTATCCATTTTCAAATATTTTGGCAAATAATTACAAAATAGTCCCCATATACATTGATGTAATAGATTCCTTTCTCAAGTGGAATTTGAAGATGATTATGAAATCCTCGTACTCTATCATGCTTTTGATATAGGAGAAGTCAAACTTGATTGCAATGGGAGTATTCCAGTCATTTGAAGCTACCAATAGTATCCCAATGCCATAACATTTATTATTTATTACAGCGTTAAAGACCAATTTCCAACGAGGCTCTTTAAATGATATGCTCAAAAGTCCTTCGTCGAAAAATTTGACAATCCAAATGTGAGTTTCATTAACTGGGTGATCTATGAGGTAATCGAAGATATCTTTCCTTTGATAGATTTATGTATGATGGACATAATGCCAAATTCAGCTAACAGGAGTAACCATTTGGCCATTCGAATGGATAATGAAGACTTTTTCTTACAGGTATATCATGGGATCTATGCAAGAAATAAGCTTAATAAGAAATACGAGAATACAATGTCTGAGCTTCTAGGTAACCCATACGAAAGTGACACAAGATTTTTCGATTGTTTTTTAGTTGAATTCATAAGCGATCAACTTTGTTCTAACATAATATATGATATGTTATTTGCGTGTCTCATCTAGATATTGGGCTAGCATAGCCCTAGAGATAGTATTCGTAATCGTTAAATAAAGAAAAAGTGGTAACCCTAGTTGTAGAATTATTACGGGTGGCTGATTAAGGTAATGATTTATTTTTTCAAAATAATCTTGACACTGCTGGTTTCACACTTGAGTTGAATGGTTGTGAATGATATTGAAAACTCGACTGATGTATTAAAATTTTCTAATGAAACTAGAAATTTCCTTTTTTTGAGGAGGGAGCATATCAAGAATATCACGGACCTTAGATGGATCTACTCAATTCCTTTTTCACTAACTATGAAGAGAAGGAATTTGCCCTTGGGAACGTTGAAGACACATTTATATGGGTTGAGGCGTATATGTTACCATCGTACTTTCAGAGATAAGGAATATGGCCTTCTTGACCTTTGGATTTGATGATCATATTGTCTAACTTCTTTATGAACTAGGTCATGAATAATTATTATGGAAGCCCTTTGGCATATAGACCCATGTTCTTGAGATAAAACGGTATCACAATGTAACAGAATGCTCCCCACGTAATGGTGAATATGGTATTTTCTTGATGCCTGCGATGCATCATAATTTCGTTATAATTAAAAAATTCATTGACAACGGACTTAAGAATGTGGTTGGCCATGTTATTGATGACCATGTCTACGTTAGCAAGCTATTAATAATCATTTGAAGAAGATTTGTTCAAATATCGATAATCAACATACATGCACACTTTTCCTCTTAACTTGAGCACAATTACAATGTCATCAATCCAGAATGGATGTTCGACTACATGAAGGAAGTATGCATTCAATTGATTGATTATCTTAGCTTTGATCTTAAGAGACCATTCAGCACTGATATTCCTAAGTTTATTTTATATTATATTGCATTCTGGTTATGTCGAAATCTCGTGTTGTACAATCTAAAAATCGATCCTAAACATAACGATGTAGGACTAAGCAAATAGGTTGACGAATGCTTATAGTAAGTCTTCAAACTGAGATCACTCATGATCGTTAAGAGTGAACCCTATCATAATCTCATGAGGATTATTTGAAGAATCAAGATTAATTTCATCAGCGTTAGTTTGAACGCGGGTATAATATAAATTATTTTACTTATTCAGACCAATTAATAATTATTTTTGCATTAAGTCATCTTCATTAGTTTTTTGATCAATTATATCAACACAGTTACTCAAAATCAGAATTCATTATATTATTGTAGTCAATAGGGAATACAACATTGAAATTGGAATCAAAGGACTTAGGGAACACATCATTGATAGGGTAGGGGTGCATCGTACTCTAGGAGATAAACATTAGAGGTTTTTCTAGTTATAAAAGTCAAGCATGTAGCGACACTCCACTAGATGTGAAGCAATCCCTTGATAGGGTGGATCCGATTAGTAGGTGTCTCTTTAGCAAGCCCATAGTTGATCATATAAACATCCATTCCCATATCATCAAAACCAAAATCATCACTATCGTTATTCTCCTTATCTGAAGATTTTGGCTTAGTGGGTTCAATGAGCAAAGGTTATGCACTGAGACTCGATTCTTTCTTCAAAGTAACTTTATTTTCAAAGATCTCAAATTCAGTCTTCATCTTATCCTCTATAGGGGTCATACCATGGCTAAAAAAATCACAATAAAGGAAGTACTCTCATTCTTTTATGAAATGGATGTTCAATTAATTTACACATATGTGTTCCTTTATCTTTAGGGTTTTCTTCAGGTAAGTGTGGCAACTTTGAGCCTACTCGTAGGGAGAAAAATGATAACCCCAGACATGAGGAGGGTAAGAATAATTTAATCTTGTCGTTTTGAAGATTTTTAATGACGGCGGACTAGTCCTTCTTACGGTAGGAAATTCATTTTCATAAACATTTGTATCACATTGATGTTCCCATGTGGGGTGTTTTCTTGAGACATTTTCTCTTTGAAACTTTCACTTGCGTGTAGAAGTAGATGGTCAACCATGAATCTAGACAACCTTACACCATTTGAGTTATGTTTAATATCCAAGACAAGGTTGATAGTGCCAATTCCATCGATCTTTCTGTCATCGCCTATGATAGTGATGATATGATTCTTAAAAAGAAACTTAAGATTTTGGTGAAGTGAAGAAGATATCCCTCATATGTTACGTAGTTAATGGCATCCTAGTTCAAGGTTTAATCATATCGTAATGTCTATCACTTAAAAGTAAACATAGGGTGATCGATCTATCCATGAGAGTGATAATGATGGAACCAATGTCCCATTATCGAATATTGTTATACACTCTCACTACAATAAATGTAAGAGTCAATCCACAGACTTGCAAACCTAAGCACTTAAGTCAATACACTAACTTGTAAACCTAAGCATTTGAATAATCTGAGAGGAAAAACATTGAGATCGAGATGATTCATTATCAATGGTCCCAAAGGAATCATCTTTTTAAGCACTTCTATAGAGATATTAAGAGCAAAATTATGATCGAGTCCGAAATTTGGATTTTTTTTGTCAACATAAGTTATTGACCTTTTTGGAGGTCAATGTGAAAAAATAATGCCACTTAAGTTGTTTAAAAGGTTTAAGACAATTTAAATGGCTCCGAACAGTTTGTTTGAGAAACTCCTTTTTTTACAAAACAAGTACTAACACAAGATGTGTATAAAACTTATGAATGAGATATTTCAGTTATTAAGTATCCAAGTTTTAAAAAACAAAATTAAATAATTTCTAAATCAGCACACAAGTAGAAGGCGATGAGAGGAAGATGAAACATGTAATAACACAAGATTCTAATGTGGTAAAACCCCACGTAATTGGGAAACATCCACGGAGGTCTCTACACCTAAAAAAAAATCCACTAAAAACAAATATAGGTTACAAGATATATAATAAACTAAACACACAATCAGACCTATTCTAAGTCAAGAAAATATACCAGCTCCGTTAGGTTATTCTGACTTCTCTAAAGGCTCTGATGTTGAAGTTATTCTCCTAACTTTGTTCCTCTTCTCTTTTTTAGCTTTCAGTCAACTCTAAAGTCAATGATCTCTCTACCAACACCTCTTTAGTGTTGTAGTGTGAATAGTGTAAGTGGTGAAGTTCCTAAACGCATGCATGCAACACACGCACACACCTATATAGACAATGTACCTATCAAATTCAGATTTCATTCTAAAATGCAGATATGTTTTTTGAATCTCAATTTGTTTGAAAATCTCAGACTTCTGATCTTTATTTATATCCACAGATCTCAAGGGAACCTTGAAATCAAAAGGAGCTAGGGTCCTAAACACTTTCTTTATTTTATTTACACAATTATTTCATAAAATGTGAAATATATGAAAGTGTAAAACCCCATTAAAGATCTTAACTCGATCCAAGTATGTTTTTTTTCATAAACTGGAAACAGAAAAAGATTTGTTGGTTCTAGTTTTAAAATAAACATTTAAGAGTAAAACAACCAACAAATGAAGATTTCTTGAAGAAAGAAATCAAACTAAGTACGTATATGTGTTTTGTATCACACACAGTTCAGATCTACACTTTCTATGAAGAGAAAATGAAATCCAAACTTCATGACTTATTTGGACAAGAGATTAAAGACCAGAGAGGATGGATCGTCACACGATCAAACGCACTCAAACTCACAAGGGTTTTTTTCTGAAAAAAAATTGCAAGGGTTTAAATTTCTCTCTCTCTCTCTCTCTCTCTCTCTTCTTATTTTCTCTCTAAACACAACTGATCCAAAGATCGTAAATGTATAACCAAGGTCATCTATTTATACTACTAGATGGAAGGGTCTGGAAGATATAAGCAAAATAATCGCTGAAATTAACTCTGGCTGATCGATATAAATCTAATGGCTTAAAATGCACCACAATTAAATGACATATGATTGGCCACAAGGTTCAGACTTGGATTGTTAAAAACAACATGCAGACTGTAGATAAAATAGATCCAAGGGCTGGTAATGATTCTCAGGAATGTGAGAGTAAGAAAACAATCTGGATCATTATGGATGCAACACGTGTGTGGCTCAGATGAGCTAAAAAATGTGTGTTTTGGAAGTTTAAATAATTCCATTTTGTACCACACCATTCTTTGCCGCTTTCGAATTCTACCCAACCTAAGGTTTTAGGAACTAATTAATATTATAACTAATCCCACAACATTTTAAAACCAACTTTTAATTATTTTAAAAATGTTTAAAAAATTCCTAAAAACTATTTAAAAATCCCAAAAATTATTAGGAAAATATTTTAATGGGAATTAATAGTCACACACCTAATATGATATGAATGCAACATAGAAATGCAATCCTAGGTGCAGTTTTGGTATCATACCTTTGAGACTATTAAAGGAAGAATCATATAGAGTCTGAGGTTCTTTGGTAGACAAGGGTATGACTCAAATTTTGTCACTATTTCCAAACTAGACAAGCGCCTATAATATAGACTCAAGTGAGTCAAAGATATAGGGTGCTGCAATCCTCCCTTTGGAAATATGACACAAAATCTCCTTTGAGTCATCGAGGACTCATAGGGATACTGGAAAATAAGAAAATCCTATTCATATACAAAGTTCTATCTACCCATATCCTAGAAAATAAAATTACATTACTCAACTAAATACAAATCAATACCCTAACAATATTCTGATAAAACGAGGTAATGATTTCCTGAAAATAAGAAAACTAAGATCAAGTATTTTAGTTGAAGCAAATCAAAATAATGTCCAAGTGGACTCAAATTTTCTCCCCCATTTTGTCTCAAATGGACATAGGGTAGGAACAAATATGCATGAACAAATATAAATAAGATAAATATTCATCAATGCATAAACATCAATCGAGTCACATCAAGGATCTCCTACATAAAACAGATATAGGAGGTCTCTTTTGTCATTTTTGAAACATCCGTGCCCTATATCCTTAAAAATTAATTATGAGCGTGAATATGACCCGATGATATTTATGAGATGACAAACATTTATTCAAGAAATATCATGCCAATAGATTTTTGTAAAGACTCAAATATGATATTATTTAAAGGCTTTGTGAATAAATCAGCTAATTGAAGATCGGTAGGCAAATATATAATTTCCAATTCCTTAGATTCTACCAATTCACGGATAAAGTGATATCGAATCTTAATGTGTTTTGTGCGAGAGTGTTTCATATGATTTTTGGAAATATTAATTGCACTTTGATTATCACAATAGATGTGAAACTTATCTTCAATTATGCTATAATCTTTTAACTTCCGTTTTATCCAAAGTAATTGCAAATAACATCTTTCCGCTGCAATGTACTTCGATTCAGTTGTGGATAATGATGTACAATTCTATTTTTTACTAGACCATTCTACTAAATTATTTCTTATATAATAACCTGCTCATGACGTACTCTTACTGTCATCAGAACACCCTGCCCAATCAGCATCAGTGTAACCAATTACACTGGGGGATGTGTCATTAGTGTACCAAAGATCTAAATTGAGAGTTCCTTTAACATATTTAATAATTATCTTAACACAGGAGAAATGTCTCTCTTTAGGTGCATTATGATATCTAGCACAGACACAAACAACATACATAATGTCAAGGCGTGAAGTAGTGAGATATAATAAGCTTCCTATCATACTACGATAAAGAGTGGGATCAATATATTTCCCATGTTCATCTTAGACATTTTTACGGAGGTACTTATAGGTATCCTAGCATCTTTTGCATTTTCTAGACCGAATTTCTTAACAATATTTAAAGCATATTTAGATTGCGAAATAAATAAACCTTCTGAATTATGTTTGACTTGAAGCCCTAAAATGAATTGCAACTCCCCCATAAAAGACATTTGAAATTCTTCATGCATAACTTTGGAGAAATTTTCAACTTCGGTTAAGGATGTTGATCCAAAAATGATATCATCTATGTAGACTTAGGCTATAATAGAGTTGAGTTATTACAACCTCTCATAAAGCCGTTGTTTAATAAAAATGTAGACAATGGATCATACTAAGCACGTGGTGCTTGTTTTAGACCATATAAGGCCTTTTTCAATCGAAAAACGTGATTCGGATGGTGAGGGTCAATAAACCCTTTTGGCTATTCTACATAGACTTCCTCAGTTAAAATACCATTAAGAAGCGCAGATTTCACATCCATTTGGTAGAGAATGAATTCAAAATGACAAGCTTTTGCTAAGAGTAGACGAACAGATTCAAGGTGAGTTACTCGGCTAAATGTTTCCTCTAAGTATATGCCTTCAATCTGAGAGTAGCCTTGGAAAACTAATCTAGCCTTATTTCTAATGACCATCCCAATCTCATTTGTTTTATTTTTGAAAACCTAGCATGTGCCAATAACCTTTTTATTCTCTATCCTGGGTACAAGATACCATACGTCATGAGCAGCAAATTGAAGAAGTTCCTCCTACATAGAACTTGTCCACAAGGAGTCACTTAGGGCTTAATTTACATTCTTTGGTTCCACAAGAGACATAAAGCATGCATAATGAGCAAAATTACATAAATGTGATCTTGTACGAACAGGCTGGGTAAGATTACCAACCACGCTGTCGAAAGGGTAATCTTTAGAAACCTAGTTAGGTACTTAGGGCATCTCAGTTGGTAAAGGCCATTTATCTCTGGAGAGTCACAGTTAAAAATATTTTTAGACTCTTCCACGATAGTTCGTCCTATGGGTTTACTCTCAACATTAACGTCACTAACCATTACATTAATGGATTCCATGAGGCTTTTGGTTCGAAGATTATAGACACGATAGGCTCTACTATTTGGAGAGTAACCTAAGAAGATGAATTTTTCAACTCTGGTTTCAAATTTGGGCAAATGTTCTCTGTCCTTACATACATAACAAGCATGGCCAAAGGTTCTAAAATATTTTAGGTTAGGTTTCTTTCCGTACCATAATTCATAAGGCGTCTGTTTGGTATCTTTTCTAAGATAGACACGCTTTATGATGTGGCAGGCAGTCCTAATAGCTTCTACCCAAAAATACTTAGGAAGGCTTTTGTCATGAATCATAACTCGTGCCATTTCTTGAATAGTCCTATTCTTTCTTTCTGCTATACCGTTTTGCTAAGGGTTTTTAAGAGAGCTAAATTAGTGTTGATAACCATTATAGTTACAATATTCAGTTACTCCTAAGTCTTTAAACTCTCCCCCACGATCACTACGGATGCGATTTACTTAACTATCCTTTTCGTTCTCAATACGTATAAGAATTTTTTTAAAATTATTAAAAGGTGTCGAACTTTTGTTTAAGAAAAGCTATCCAAGTAAAACGGGTAAAATCATCGACCATCACTAAGATGTAGCTATTTCCACATATACTAACCATCCTAGAAGGACCCATTAGGTCCATATGGATAAGTTATAGAGGTTCAGTAGTCAAAACTTCTTTGCCTTTCTTATGGGTAGACTTAACCATTTTTCCTTCTCGGGAAGGTCCACAAAAAATGTTTGTTATAGACTTTATCTTAGGAAGATGTCTAACTATTTCTTGAGAACACAATTTACCAAGGCTATCAAAATTTATGTGACCCAACCTATTATGCCAAATCTCATTGTCATCCATTCTGGCAATGTTACAAACCTCGTTATTTGGATTAACTGTATAACAATCATCTGGATTACGAAGGCCTGTAATAATGCAGTCACCATTTTCATTTAAAATTTTGTAATTATTCTTGGAAAATGTGGCAGTATGGTTGGAGTCACAAAATTGTGATATGTTTAATAAATTTTCTTTTAGACCTTTTACTAGAAAAACATCTTCTAAGATAGGTAACCCTTGTTCATGGGGAGTCCCTTTACTAATGATCTGGGCTGATACCCCGTCTCCAAACAAAACTTTACCTCCAGAGAAGTTAGTTTTATTTACAAGTTTGGTTTCATCGCTGGTTATGTGTTTAGAACTTCTTGAATCCAAATACCATCCAGATGTTGTGTGCTCAGCTTTCAAAGCACACCTTGAATATAAATACCATCTTGGATCGTCCATTTCCTCAATGGCATAACCCTTATTATCAAATTTTTGTGGAAGTGACCTTAGAATTTTGGAAATAATTTCCTTCCTATCATAAATTATACCATTAGCATGCAGCTTAGTCACTATGTCTGTCAACCTAATGTAGAAGTCATCAAATGACTCAGTCTCAATCATGACTAAAGTGTTGTACTGTTGGATTAAAATTTGGGGTTTACAAGCTTTAACACGTGTGTATCCCTCATGTGCATTCACTAGAGTGTACCATGCTTCCTTAGAGGTATTTCAAAGAAATATCCTCTTGAATTCGTGTTCATTGATAGACATGAATATGGCATTTTTACCTTTATTATTATTAAGGGAGATTTGTTTATCTTATTTGGTGAATTCACTTAGCAGTTTCCTAATCCTCACAGTACTTTGTTCTGCGTCTGGTTTAGTAGGGAAAGTGTAACCATTTTCAATAGCATCCCACACATTATCTCCCAATGTACCTTGGATGAAATCAACCATCCTCACTTTCCAGTAAGGGAAGTTAGTTCCATCAAAGAGTGGGGGTCTGGATAGGTTACCTAATCTCTCAAATTTCTCATCCATTGTTTTGTTTTGAAAAAAAAACAATTTTAGAAACTCAGGATCAAAAAGATTTTATAAAGCCAAAGCTCTGATACCAATTGAAAAATAATGCCACTTAAGTTGTTTAAAAGGTTTAAGACAGTTTAAATGGATCCAAAAATTTGTTTGAGAAACTCCTTTTTTTACGAAACAAGTACTAACATAAGATGTGTATAAAACTTATGAACGAGATATTTCAGTTATTAAGTATCCAAGTTTTGAAAAATAAAAACTAAATAATTTCTAGATCAGCACATAAGTAGAAGGTGTTGAGAGGAAGATGAAACATGCAAGAACACGAGATTTTAACGTGGTAAAACCCCACCTAATTGGGAAAACATCCACGGAGGTCTCTAAACCTCAAAACAAAAATCCACTAAAAAAGAATATAGGTTACAAGTCATATAACAAACTAAACACATAAGCATACCTATTCTAAGTCAAGAAAATATATCAGCTCCATTATGCTATTTTGACTTCTCTGAAGGCTCTGATGTTGAAGTTGTTCTTCCAGCTCTGTTCCTCTTCTCCTTTTTAGCTTTCAGTCGACTCTAAAGTCAATGATCTATCTACCAATACTTCTTTAGCGTTGTAGTGTGAATAGTGTAAGTGGTGAAGTGCCTAAACAAATGCATGCAACACACACACACACACACACTTATATAGATAATATACCTATCAAATTATAGATTTCATTCTAAAATGTAGATATGATTTCTGAATCTCAGTTTGTTTGAAAATCTCAGACTTCTGATCTTTATTTATATCCACAGATCTCGAGGGAACCTTGCTATCGAAAGGAGCCAAGGTCCTAAACACTTTCTTTATTTTATTTACATAGTTATTTCACAAAATGTGAAATATTTGAAAGTGTAAAACCCCATTCAAGATCTTCAAGATCTAAGTCTGGTTTTTCTAAGAAACTGGAAATAGAAAATAATTTGTTGGTTCTAGTTTTTAAATAAACATTTAAGATTAAAATAACTAACAAATGAAGATTTCTTGAAGAAAGAAATCAAACTAAGTACGTATACGTGTTTTATATCACACACAATTTAGATCTACAATTTCTTTGAAGAGAAAATAAAATCCAAACTTCGTGAAGATTAAAGACTAGAGAGGATGGATATTCACACGATCGAACACATTCAAACTCACAAGGGTTTTTCTGAAGAAAAAATTTAAGATTTTGATTTAGGGTTTGAATTTGTCTCTTTCTTTCCTTTTCTCTCTCTCTCTCTCTCTCTCTCTCTCTCTCTCTCTCTCTCAATTTTCTCTCAAAACACAACTGATCCAAAGATCATAAACGTATAACCAAGGTCATATATTTATACTACTAGATGGAAGGGTCTGGACGATCGAAGCAAAACAACGGTTGAGATTAACTCTGGTTGATCGATATAAATCTAACTTCTTACAACGCACTGAAATTAAATGGCATATGATTGGCCACAAGGTTGAGACTTGGATTGTTAAAAATAGCATGCAGACTATAGATAACATAGATCCAAGGGATGGTAATGGTTATCAGGAATGCGAGAGTGAGAAAATACAATCTGGACCGTTGGGGATGCAACACGTGTGTGGCTCAGATGAGCTAAAAAACGCGTGTTTTGGAAGTTTAAATAATTCTATTTTGTACCACACAATTCTCTGCCGCTTTCGAATTCTACCCAGCCTAAGTTTTTAGGAACTAATTGATATTACAAATAAGCCCACAACTTTTTAAAACCAAATTTTAATTGTTTTAAAAATGTTTAAAAAATTCCTAAAAATTATTTTAAAATCCCAAATATTATTAGAAAAATATTTTAATTGGAATTAATACTCACAAACCTAATATGATATGAATGAAACATAGAAATGCAATCATAGGTGCAGTGTTGGTATTATACCTTTGAGATTATTAGAGGAAGAATCATGTAGAGTCTGAGGGTCTTTGATAGACAAGGGTATGACTCAAATTTTGTCACTATTTCCAAACTAGACAAGAGCCTATAATATAGACTCAAGTGAGTTAAATATATAGGGTGCTTCACAATGTCCCATGAGACTGATGGCCCGATCTAAAAATAAATATGGAGAAACTTGAATCTAAGATAAAATCTTAAGTAAGGCATTTTGATGTAGTTGGGAAGATATGAAGTCCCTACAGGATAATGTTGGCTTTAGTTTTCTTAAGATGATCTAGGATTTCACTTTCTTCGAGAGTCATCACTAGCATGGAGGGATCTTCAGCAACCTATTTTCCTTTTTCACTGAAATCTTTTTATGAGTTCGTATCAAACCTTAATAATACCACTTTAAAAGGACTATGTGATGCACACTAGAGAAGTAAATGATAAACCTTATTTCTCCATCGACTTTAGGTGTGGTAATGACCTTATTAATTTCATACAAGAGTTCTTCCAAAGATGTGAACCCACAAAAAAGATGAGGAGAGCTAATGCAACAAATGATGAAATAATCCCTTTTCAGTAGGATATATTAGAATCATTATCCCTTCTATTGGGAGTAGTATTTTTCTAATGAGATAGATTAACAAACTCAATAACTTTAGAAGATTTGATATAAAGGTCCTCCCATGTAGGGGAGAAGTTATTGTTAGATGATACTAGCAATCCCTTTCATCTTATGGTGGGAAGGATATTAATAGGTCCATACACCTCCCCTTAATCAATGCTCTCTTTGAATTAGTATTTGTATTATTCTATCAAAGATGAGTTATGTCGGGTTGACAAACCAATCATCATATTTTCATGTTAAGTCCAGGGATCCATTTATAGATCATGAAGATTTTAACAATCTTCTGGCTGTAAGATCACGTTTTCCAATATTTCCATTCCATAAATTTTCATTTGAGTGAGAACGGTAGGAAGGTTAATGTTATGGTCCTCAATTTTAATGCTAATTGAAATATAAGCTCAAATGAAATGGTTAAAAATGATCTCAAGCATTGTCTGGGTGAACTACATTTAATGGAAACGTTTTAACTTGGATAAAATATCATAGAATGAATATTTTTTTTAATTCGGGTTGAAGGATAAAAAATTTCATCAATGTCAATGGAGATAGAATTGGTTCCGGTTGGAAGAGGTGGAAGTGGATTATGGGTATTTTTTGGTTAAGGAGTGACTAGTGGGGCCATTTTAAATTGATTAGTTTTATGATCATGCATTTGGTGATATGTATAGTGAACATTATTTTTTATATTTGGGGGTAACTGATATGATAAAGGTCTAGGATCAATAGGTTTCATGATATTAGATCTTAAAATACTTAGGATAAAGGAGAAAGGATTTCTAGTAAAGTTTCTTTTTAATACGAAATGAGGCAGTGTTTTTAGATCACAGTAGTGGAATTGTTCAATGTGGTAGGATTGGTTGTTTTCTCATTCTTATGTGGAACAAACTTACCTGAATTCTTCATTAATTTTATCTTGACTTTCAATGATTGACTTCCCACATTATCTTTAATGTCAACTACAACTTCCTAGAGTGCTTTGCAAAACATGTAATATTAGATGCCCATGACATTCTTAATATGGGGCAAGAAGTTATTCTTCGCGAAGCTGACTTGTTCTTCTTTCGAAGGGCGATTGGTCATGGTTGTAACATTTTATCTCCATTAAAATATGAAATTGTTAATGAGTTCTCCCATATCTTGTTTAAGCATCTCAAGAGCTTTATGTGTCACATCTAGCTCGTCATTGTAGTTATATTGAGTCATTAATTCCCTTAGGACATATTCCCAACTATGAATTCGAGATTCATTTATAGATAATAACCATCTCAGTGAACTCCCCTTGAGGGTTTGTTGGAATATATGTACCATGGTTTCTTTAGTTGAGCCCAAAAGGCTTATGGTTAGCTTATAATTTCATAAATCAATGATGGGAGGACCGATTCCTTTGAATTTATTAATATTTTTCATCATAAACTTTTCAATCAACAACGCCGACGAGTAAGGGTACATGAGGTGATAATCAATGCATTTCCCAAAAAACTTAACCTGGTCAATTTTTTGCAAAAGTAGCTTGATATCTTCTTTCATTCTGGAAAGTTCAGTATCTAGTAGATCAACTAGGATAGGTGTATTATCCTCTGATTAGGTGAATGGATTATTATATAGATTGGGAATAACTAGATTTCCCATTGTGTTAGCAACAAGAACAAGAAGAGGAACCCCAATAAATTGAATCGGATTCCTGACAACATGTTAATACTCATTAGGGAACCACGTTATTTCTGATACTCTCTGATAGATGATGAGTGGATAATGTGACAACATGTAAAATCCATAACTAGTTTGATCCGGTAAAAGTATAAATAATAAAGGAGTATAAACAATAAATGTCATTGTAATCATAACTTAATTAAAATAAATCGATAATAAACTAGCAGGAATAAAGAATGTAATAATGAAATAAATCCATCACTGGAATAAATAGTTGTTTTATAAATAATATCCAAATCTAAATAAATCTCCAACATAATAAACTCCATTGCAAGTGGATGTTATATTAATGTCAAAGCATAGTATATAGGGCAATTTGGGGTTCGATGCTTGAGTTTAAAAGCCTTAGAACAGGCTAACGTTGTTGTGAGGAAGAGAGTATTTTCAACTAGGGCTCCGGTTACCAACATACAATCACACAAATATGGCAAACCAAATAAAAAATTATAGAAGAAAAAAGAATATAGATATAAAGGCGATGGCGATCCATCTCACCGAATACGAGAAAAAGATTATAAATTGGTAGAGTTTTTATTTCTCTCCCCCCCCCCCCCCCCCCAAAAAAAAAAAAAAAAAAAAACACACACACACACACAAATAATCTCTTTTCTCTCACAAAATAACCTTTGCACAATAATGAAAGACTCTCACAATATTAATATCACCAAAAAAGGCTCATCAATTATACCCAAATTCTCAATACAGAATACCTTAAAATTGGTTCCCAAAATAATCAATTTTACACAAAAGTTAACTTTTAAATTTACACTTACCAAAATAGTTGCTATATACCAAATAACAATTAGGTGGAATAAACCTTATATAAAGAGCATAAAACCATAAATGACAAGAGATATGGAAGCCTTTTAGGAGACCAAGAACTTGAGGCCCATGTCTACCACACGAAATCGAAACATACTGATGTGTCCCATTAATATAGTCATCAAAACCCCAACGATATGAAAGTCTAACTTGGATAAATAATTAAGGAAGACATATATACAAACTATATTGTAGCAAACAGTTATCATTAGTCATTAGTGTTCACATAAAAAAACAAATACTTAGACCCACTTTGATTTCAAATAAACGACACTACAAAATTGGATCAATTATCACGAAGGTCTCATCGAGGACATACTTTATATATCGATGGATGTCCCTTGAGTCGAGCTTACGATTAAAAATTAAGGTTTTGGCTTCTAAAGTGGGGAATTTAGTTGAGAAATTGCTATAGTTCATTGTACTTATTAATATTTCCTGATGACTTTTAATTCATATTATTATTTAGATTTTTAGATATTTTCAAATTTGAATTTCTTGGCATGATTTGGACCGGAGTTTTTTCCTCAAGATATAAGTTTAGGAGATTTTGGAGGTCATTGACATGTTTAAATTTATAGATCAATGCCTTATCTATATAACTTGTTAACACGTTAGAACTTGTTAAGAGAAGATTTAGGCGGGGTGGAGTTAATAGAACGCTATCTGTGAGAAAGGGGGATGATCACATTCGTTTGGTTAAATTTTATGTGGGTAATATAGTGTTTAAATACACATATGGTGAACTTGATAATAAATTATTTGAGGAGATGAAAGAGGAGTCTGAGATAATCAGGGTAGGTGAGCTCAAATTTTTCTTAGCTTGCAAGTGAAGAAAATTAAAGATGGAATTTTCAAATTTCCAAAACAATATGCCATGTAACTTGTTAAGGAGTTAAGAATGAATTCATATAACAACACAAAAAATCCTATGGGACTTGATTTTAAATTTACAAGTCTTAAGAGGGAAATGATGTTGACCAAAACCTATATCATAATATGGTTAGTAGTTTGTTATACCTTAACTCCAGTTATCCTGAGATTTCCTATATCATTGGAGTTTGTGATAGATTTCAAGAGAATTGGTAAGAATCGAATTTAAAAGCGACCAAATATATCATTTCGTATATGGATGGAACTCATAAATTTAGGTTTTTGTAACCCTTATTGGGGAAACTTATACTTTTACCTTACTGATTCTCCAACCACTTGTAGCTCAGACTTGATTCAGGAAGAGCTTGAGTTTAATACCCAATGTAATATGTTAGTCGTGCTCTAGATGAGGTTAAATCAAGTACCCAAGGATGCAAAAGCTCACCTTATACCTCATCACCTCAACTAGTCATTTGAGGCATTTCTTCCAATCATACACCATCGTGGTTATGACTATTAAACCCCTTTGACAGATCCCACACAAGCATGATACCTCAAGAAGGATTGTCAAGTGGTTTGTAGAGTTGGGAGAATTAAAAATTAAGTACCATCCATAGAATTCCATGAATGGTTAGACCTTAGCTGACTTCATTATAAAGTTCAACAATCTAAAGGAAGTGAAATAAGAGACCAAGAGCTCAGAAATAAAAGAATCGGTTCTAAAGGAACCCGAGCAACCACTGTTTTAGAAGATGGACCCCATATTTTCAACACGGGTCTTTCATGTGGATAGATCTTCCAATAGTTCAAATAGTGAGGATAGACTTCATCTAGTAATCCCAGAAGGAGGTACAATTTCTCTTGCTCTCCATTATCATTGCAAAGTTTCTAACAATGAGGCATAATATGAATCCTAGTAGAAGGTCTAGACTTGGCCATTAGTTTAAAGGCGGAAAAAGTAGGCTATTAATGCCTCTTTATTAATATTCAATCAAGTCACTGAGGTCTATGAGGGCAAAAGTGACATAATGGTAGGTTACTTGACTATTTTAAAGTATCGTAGGTAGATAATCCCAAAGTTCAACTTTAGAAGAGTTCCTTGAGCATAAAACAGTGAGGATAACGACCTTGAATGAGTGGCCTCATCAGATGAGGTGGATCTAGATGTTTTGATTATCACCTTGCATTAGCTAAGTATTACCCAACTCTAGATCAACACTTCAATGGTCGATTAAAGCTCATATTGGACCATGCCCATTAAGGCATACCTCAAAGACCGTGTCTAGTCTAAGGGAAACCTTCAGATCAAATGACTAAAGTCCTTATCTTAGAAATACTACCTAGATAATGGGGTCCTATTCAAAAATTGGTATTGCCCAACACCTCATCATAAGTTGGTTATATTCTCAAAGACTTCCACGAAGGTGTTTGTAGTGCTCACATAGGCTCCAATACCTTAGTCTAAAAAGTCTTAAGGCAAGGATAATTTTATCCTACCTTGGGGAAATAAGCTAAAGAACTGGTTTAGCATTCCAAGAAAAATGTCAAATGTTCACCTTTATTACAAAATAGTCAGCAGGGAAAATGGCCCTGGTGTTAAATTCATGGTCCTTTTCTAAATGGGGGTGATTTAGTTGGGTCTTGTCTCTCAGCAAAGGCCAAAATAAATTATGCATTGTTAAAATTGGATACTTTATAAAGTGGGTTGAGCCCGAGCCATAGTTCACCATCACTAAGAAGAATACCATCAACTTTATCTCGAAAAAATCTACAACTTCAGATTTCCTATAGCCATTGTTTCCAAAAATGGGAAACAGTTTAATAACCATGCCTTTAAAGAATTTTGCTCAGATTATGGTCTAAGAGATAACTACTCATCTCCCAGCCACCCTAAGACTGTTATTCAAGTCGAAGTGACCGACTAAACTATCTTTCACAACTTAAAGAAGAGGGTGAAGAAAACTAAAGGAGCTATAGATTATCTTACACAACTTCAATTCAATATATTATTTAGTATTTTATCAGATATCTTGAAGGGGCTAAAGGATGATATCCCAATATTAAGAACCTATCGATATCCCAATATTAAGAATCTATCTTTATGTCTCATCATATCTGTTAAACATCTAAAATCTTTCTATTTAAGACCACATTATTAACCTGATGTATCAGCCTCTGCAATAGACGTTGTAGAATTTGGAGACCACAAGGAAATTGGTGAAATGGTCAGTGAGTCTCAGGGAATTAGGAATAATCAAGGTTCTAAAAAATGTGGGGCGTGGTCGAGGCGTGGAGGTCAATCCTTAAGCCTTAGAAGCCTAGGTGGGCCTTGGCGTAAAAAGGCGTGAAAAGGCATTTAGGCCTTCTTAATATATTTTAACTAGCGGATACTCGTGCCTGAAGGCACGACAAAAATTTTGAAAGTACGTAATCGCAAAGTGATAAAAATAATATTCCCCAACAAAACTTCTATATATCGTTCCCCAATATATATAAGGGCCTAATTGTTACACGGAGAAAAAATTTCAACATATTGAATTGTATATAATTCAAGTCAATTTTTATTTATTACATTTAAAGGCAAAAACACGACACTTGCATCACACCTAAATTTCATTTTAGTGAAGCACTAATAAAGTGTCGTGATAAAAAGAATTCAAGTACGATTACAATTAAAAAAATATGAAAATTTTAACACTGAATAACTATTTTTGACATGATGTCAATGTTTGCTAAAAGTGACTTGTATACCATAAGCATGTCTACAATATATATAAAGTCATTTGTTATAAACCCCAAAAAATTATAAACATCATGGCCTATGAGATGTATATTCTTTATCTATATAGCAAAATGAACCACTTATCTATTTTTCTTCTGCAAAGATGAAACCATTACATGTATTCACATTTCTTTACTCCTTCATTCTTGGAAATGACATGAACAAAGACAAAAATGAAATTCATTTAATCAAGACTACATCCCATGCTACGTTCAGCTGAAATGGTTGTTGCTAATATGGATGGAGACTCCTCTCTGTGAGCATCTTATTCCGACCCTCATAACTTCCCTCATACTTATATCTGAAAAACAATGTGTACAACGACCCTAAATTTAGTATAAAAATTACCAAGGAAAGTTATTTATATTAAAAAAAAGGTATATTTGTATGAATTACCAATAATACGTTGATAGTGCTCTTGGTTGCTCCTGCAAAATGGACATAAAAAAATCCCACTTGAGATAACCTTAAAGAAAAATACAAATTGGTATGTTTAGTATAGATTAAAACCATAAGTTCAGATTTAAATACACAATATAAAATGAGGTTACTATAACTTAGGTTTGCTCAACTTACCTATTCTTGTGTTTCTTTACTCAACTTAGGTTTCACTTGAAACTTAGAATCTCAAACTTGCACTCAACCTATTAATGAAAAAATGTAAATAGATTAGATAAAAAAATAAACGCCTTGATATAAACATAATGTGTAAACCTGCATACAAAGGAATACCAATATTTAAAGAGAGGGAACTCCCTTTATAAACCTGCATACAAAGGTTCCTACCCAGTACACTCAAATTAGAAGAAACACAAAATGCATATATTGTTCTTATTTTCATATTCTCAAGAATCATGAACTCCCTCCGTGAACAAAAGAAAGGCCAAAGTTGGTGATGGCGAGTTTGATTGAACGGAACTGAACGGTCCCGAGTAAATAAAAAAGATCCTACCTAACATTAAAAGAAAGATTGCAAGGTAAAAAAAATACTACTCAATCAAAAAATCAGCAAAGCAAAATGCTAAATGTACATCTTTTAGGAGGTTTATTTCTACTCACGATTCACGGATCTCAAAGCCCACGACCTCTCTCCGTACTTGATAATTCCATCTAGAAGCAGGGGAATGTTTAGCAACGACACTCAGGTGCCCGGCCAAGACAAAATAATAATAATAAAATGCATTACCAGTATAAAACGCAACACCTGTTAAAAAATAAAACGCAGTAAAACGCAGGTACATCGATTGGTAAAACAGGAATCACCAAGCCTTTCTTCAGCAAATGCATCGATTCCAATACACTGACTAAATATTCATTTGATTGTAAGTACACTACTGGCAGGGGTGGAGGACGTGCATTGGTTTGGGGCAACAAGCACTGCTGCGGTTGCGTTGGTTTGGGGGAGTAGAAGGTCGACCAACATAAGCAGTAGCACAACCTATGCCCCTGTGCTTGTCTGTAAATTTAAGGATGTCCACTTTTTATGTAGTTCATCATCTTCGTAATATTCAGATTAAAAACGGGTGACTTCATCTCCGCGATTACAGACTCGAAAATGGTTATCATCCACGGGTATGGGGTGAGGTCCGTATCATTGCCCTCCTCTAAAATAAGAAGTAGAGTATCCACAAAAGAATACCCTTGATCGAGACATATTAGAACTAAAAAACCAAAGTACTGATCGTGAAAATGCCTTGAAAGGGGGCTTACCTTAGATACGGTAATGGTGAGAGTCTTGAGCATGTAGTGCTAACAAAAGACACCTACAGTCCATTAGCACCTTGTATATATCAATACCATCTCCAACTCTGTTACACAACCATGAAAATATGAATGTACATAAATTAGCCATCTTAATTAATAACATAAGGGAACCACATTTGAATGCAAACATTAAGTAAAAAAAGCCCTCAAAACAGTATGTAATTAATCAGTGAACAAATTGTAGACAACATCTAATATATATATATATATATATACACAGAAATTATTAACTGAATCGCAAGAGAACTATCAAAAGAGAACTTACATAGTAAATTATATTTGCACAGGATTGATCATGTTTTTTTGTATAATATATTCAAACCATAACAAAAAAATGTCTAAAGAATCTAATAGAAACTGCCCTCTAACCTTTTGAATTTAAAGAAAAATCCTATAATTTGTATAACCAATACATTAGATACATACATGCCTACTTAAAATTATCCACATAAATATTTACATGTATAGGGAATTCGTTGATCTTATCTCCCTTTAGAAAACAAATAGAAAAATTATGGAGAACGTACCAAAATTCATGGTGGAGATAATGCTTTAATCCAAACACCAAATCTCAAAAGCACTTGCTATATGGAGATAAGGGAGGAGCTAACCCACAGTTTATAAACTTCATGCGAATAGAGAAATCATGAAAAAATTATGTCATTCCAAAGTTTTTTAAATTTAATTAATGTGGTGAACTCTATTAAAAAGACTCATATATATATATGAGCATAATCATACATTAAACCAACGATTTAACAAAAAATACGACTATAAAAATTCCCAATGCTTTAATCCAAAAAGTTTGTCCCAAGTATATGGTAAGAATGTTTGAGTAAAGTCCTAGTACTCATTCCTAAATTTCAAAACATAAACACCAAGGTTCAACATATATATGTAATCCTTTATTGAATGTTGGAAAAGAAAAAATTAAAATTATAAAACACTAACATACCAAACTAACAACTTAAAATTGTTACCAAAAATAGTGTACAAAAAGAATACCTAAAATCTGCACTCCATTTCTCCAAGATCCATAAAGATTTGTAAAACAAAAGTGAATTAAAAATATCTGTCACATAAAGATCCATAAAGATCTATCACATAATCTTGAAAACTGATTTAAAAATATCTTGCGCATGATCGTATTAGAATTAGTTCATACATTACAATTTTTTAAAAAAAAAAAGAAAAACAGAGAATGATTTCCTATCATAAAATACAAAAACAAAAGGATATCAAAAACATAATTCACGTATCTCTTTTATCAACAGTTGGGTTAGTTTACTAAAACTTCGAGAAATTTATAACATTTCAATAGCCAATCTGATGACCCTTACATGGAAGTAAGATAGTTTTGAATTTTGCACAGAAAAGTAACTTGGTATTTCATTTTGAGGAAAGTAACTTGCATTACCAAAACTCTTCTAATTAAAAGTTTATATTTTTAAGTGACTTTTTTTTTTTTAAATCACAACCTCAAAACACTAATTTGTATATAAAATTGATATGCATTATCCTTCTAAAAAAAATCATGTTCACTTCACTGCTGATTTCATTAGAAGAGTTTTTGACAACTACTCTGTGAAGCGCCAAATCATCATCTCAGGGTATGTTCTATTTTTTCTTTCAAATTTCTCTTTACAAAAGGCTGTCATAAAATAAATGCCATGGTTTAAATAGGCATGGTTTCAATTAAAGACTCCACCATCAAAGTTTGGTGTCGGTTTCGGAGAAGTAAAATGATATAGTATTTAGAGGATACTATTTTTAAAAAAAATAATAGGACTTAAGAGTCTCTGAGCAGTGACTTGGGTAGTTGATTCCCCACATTTTAGCCTCTCCCCAAATAAAATACTTGGGCATTTATGAAACTTCAGGTGGTGCCACCAAGTTGTCTGCCGGCTTAATATTCCTATACGCTGCAACTGCCATAGTGGAATAAATACACAACAAACCTATAGAAAAAAAAACACAAACACACTCAACGCCGCAACAAATTCCCCCATCGCGTGAGAAGAAACGTTTCGAACTTGGATCCAATTGGTTTCTTATTGAAACTGTCAATCAAATGTTATGAGGCCCCTGAATAAAGATGATATAATGTTATGAATACGAAAAATCTGAACAGTGGCCAAGCTTATTCTAACAACTAAGAAAATAAATGCAACAGAAAAAATAATCTACATACTAATAAATCTAACAGACAAATCTGAATAAACTCAATCTGAACTAACAACAGAAAAAATAAATGTAACAGACTAATACAGAGAGTCGAAAAAAAGAACGTCATTTCTTTTTCTTACTTTCTAAAATACATGAGATTCCTTGTAGATTCCAAAGCCAAAATCAAAACCCCATTAACAGTACATACGAAATCAGAGTGTATTGCAATATATATGTGGAACAACACCAAATAACGATGCAAAATAACAACAACAAAAAATGTCAAAATAAAAAAATAGAAGGCAATATGATGATGCTTGGGGTAAAATAACAACAAAAGATATTGTAGTTATAATTCTTTTTCTTCAGATCCATAGTAAAAAAAAGGTACAAATATGTAAACCAAATACTCAGACACGCACTTACCTATGTAAACCAATTCGTGAGAACATTTTTATGGAAAAAGGAAAAAAACAATTCGTGATACCTTGCGATGGAGCAGAACTGATGTTGATGATGATGTTGATGATGATGGGGTGGAATTGATGAAGCACAACCTCACAACATAAATAAAACTTTAAAATTGTAAATTTCTTGAGGGATCTATAAATGGGTCTACCAAAAAATATGAAACATTCAAAATTCAAAAAATAAACATTAGTGAGTTTTGATTTTGAGAGAGAGAGAGAGAAGTACCTCCAGTTCTATGTTCGTCGGGGGAGAGAGGTAGAGAGTTTGTTGGTGAGTGCGGTTCTATGGTCGGTTGGTGTTGGGTTTTTACCCCATCTGTTGGTGCTCGTTCATTCCCCCATTTATTTTGGGTTCTTCACTGCGTAGAGGCTTTTGGTTTGATGGGAGTGGGTGTGTAAGAAAGTGGGGGATGGGAGGTGCCTTTCGTGACAGAGGGAGAGAGGTTCCAGTGGGTGTGTAAAACCCTATTAATGGTGGTTTGTGGGCTTGTGGTGGTGTCTTCGGTTAAGGGAGACAAAGCTAGTTCGTGTGTTAGAGCGAGAATGAGTAGGAATGAGATAATGAGCCCATTTTCTATGGGCGGGATAACTGAAATGTTTAGGCGGGCTCCAAAAATTTGGAGGTGAATCAGAACCATTGATTTGGTAATGTAGACACGTGGCAAAATCAAGACAATTATTGTGCTTTTACATTTTTCCAAATTCAAAAACAATGCCATCTTATTATATGGATATTTTTAAAGCATAACAAGACTATTAAAATACTAAAATTGTACATATTATAAAAATATGTCCGAATATATGCAAATTAAAATACTATTGGATTATTTTGGATGAAATAATGGTCCGGTTAGTAAAAAAGTTCTTTAAAAGGCGATATCGTTTCACTAAAGCATTGTTGTTTTTAGAAAAAAGTGTGCCTTAAGGGTTTTACCAAGAATAAGGCGTAAAAAACTTAAGGCGAGGCATTTCTCCCAAGCCTTAAGCCTAGGCAGAGCCTAGGCGGGTTTTTTAGAACAGTGGGAATAATATATTAATTTATAGTGGAAATTAAATCTCAAACACTTGCATATTTTAATGTCAAATTTATCTATATGGAAGAAGAAAAGGAACCCCATGCCTCAGAAGAAAGTACTCTTGGGACTAAGCTTACCATTCACTAAATTTTGGATCCAACTATCTCGAAATGACTCCTTAACGTGGCCGGATCCTCCAACATCTCTAGTAGTAGAGCAAGACTCCATCTCCAAACTCTATATGGAGGTGAGTATGGTGCTATGGTCAGAGGTTTAGGCTTGTCCATACACTTAAAAGCACAACAAGTGATAATTGTAAGTGACTCTTAAATGGTGGCCAACCAAGTGACTTAGATTTATATTGCCAAAAGGAATCATGTTATCATCTACCTTGAGCTAGTTAGATGGGTTGAGCCTGTCATGTTCTTAAAACCTTGAATATAGTGAGAGTGACCAATTAAAAATTATCCTTGAATACAAGAAATGTTTTCTTTTAATTCCTTTTTGGAATAAAATATACAATCAATTTTTATGTGATAAAATGTTTATTATAACACTCACACATCACCAAGCTGTAGGAAAAAAACCCACAGCGGGAAAAAACCTTAGGCCAACGTAATGACTAATGCACTATGATAGAGCATTATAACTAGAATACAAAGGCTTAAATCACACAATTATATAAATGAATAGAAAATTTTTTCCACCATGTTTTATAAAATAGAGCGCTAACAGTTGGAGAATGGAACACAACCATAATCGGTTTTGGACTCGTCCAATGTCTTTTAAAGCTATGTCAAGAACCAAAATCCTTTCGAAGTAAAACATGAACATTTTTTAGGAGATACCAATGCTTGGTTACACATTTTAGGATCTGAGTTTTGCTGAAAAATTAGGAAGTGTTTGGCTTGTTAAAACCTCACAATGCATTTTTAAAGTATTCACACAAATCTTGAAGAACAAGAATACAAGTATTCTAGTTCAAGAACAAAGGTATAAGGTTTTAATATTTAATATGACTCATCGTAAAAGTTTGAAAATAAAACACTCAAGAACAAAAAGAGAAATATAAAGATATAAATAATACTTTAACTCTCTGGAGTAATCAAACTAAAAAATAATTCTCTTAAATTTTTCCTTTTTGATCAAGTGTCTTTACTCTCAAAAATATTTTCTCAATAATTTTTCTTTTAGAGTTTTTCACAAAAGATATATAAATTATGAAGTGAATCATCCATTTATCTTAAGATCTTCAAAGAGTGGAAGACAAGCTTAAGGCGAGTGGGGGATGACATCACAAAGGGATCAAAACCATTTGAGTCTAGGAAATATTTGGATGCCAAAAAGTCTTCACATTTCCCAAAAAGATATTTTGGAAAATAGCTAACTTGTAGGTAAAGGTCGTGACTGGAAAAGGTCTTACCAAGGGTGCAAAAGGAAGTGTCATTATAATGTGGGAAGTCGCGAGGAAACTTTGGAAAAATTGGTAAAAACTATGGGAAATACCATGACCAACGACGCATAACATTGTTCAGCAAAACCACACTTCATTGGAGTGAACTTTCGGTGAAGATACCCGGTTCACACATTTTAAGAAAAAATAAGCCACAAATGTTTTAAATTTTACACAAACATCCATATGATATACTAATGCAAAAAGTAACTTCACAAAGTAAAATTTATAAGAATAGTATACTTGCATAAGTTAATTACCTAAACCATAAAACCAAAACAAACACACACACACACACAAACACAAAATATTTAATATGAATGTGAAATTTTTTGGAAAGTTCTTTAGGAAGTCCAAATACCTCAACCAATTGGATACACCATTACAAGGTCATGTGGGTGTCGGTTAAAAAGTCCACGCATGTCTGGAGCAAGTATATTATGGTTGTTATATGTCGGAATAATATCAACATCTAATAAAGACACAAAATAATATTTTGTATAAACTATAAAACTATCTAGTTATGTATGGGGAACATGAGTATACATATAGTCTTAAAGGGGTCATTCTTAAAATCCTTAATTTCGTTATAAGTGGGTCCCGGGAAAGAAAACTCAGACGCAAATGACTTAGGGCGTGTAGCCTCCTCAAACGATATTGATATATAAGTCTTGGTAGAGCTTCATTAGTACTTCCATATTGGACCACCCCTATTTGGGAATCCCTTAGTACGATCATATTTCCTAAAAATAAGATAAAATCCAAATATCTAAAGTGTATAGCATCATAATATTACCTCGATCGGAAGATATTTTTCAAGCATGGGTTCATCCATTCCCCTCAAAGGTTTTTGGGACCTCAAGAAGTATAATATATCATAAGTAACACACATAAAGGGGTTTTTAGTGCTTGAACCGTACCTATGACCGAAGCCTAAAATGTCCTAAGATAAGGCTAGTTTTGTCATACCTTGGGTAAAAAAGCCAATGTTCTAGTAAAGGGTTGTGACACATTCTAGATGACCAATAGTGTCCCAAAAAAACTAGTTAAAGTAATGGTTACCATGTTGTGTCTGTGTCCCTTTGCACAATAGGGTGTAGACCTTGTAGGAGCTCTACCCCTCATCATAGGGCAAAATAAATTTTGCATAGTTGTTATAGATTATTTTAAGAAGTGGGTCAAATTAGATCACCACGCCATAATCATCGAAATGAAAATGATATTCTTCTTTTGTAATAATGTCATATTCTACTTTGTCCTACATAAATCCATCATCCAAGATAATAGGAAGAAATTTAACGACCCCACATTTTGCTAGTTTTTTCTTAAATTATGATATTAGAAACCACTACTCCTCACTGGGGAATCCTCGGGTAAATACACATGTAGAGGTCACCGACAAAACCATATTCATAAAGTTGGACGATAAAGATGGAAAAAGATAAATTGTTATGGTATGATGTACTACCAAAAATCTTATTATCATAAAAGACCTCAGTCAAAGGACCACTAGGTGAACACCTTTGTCCTTAACCTACCGAACATAAGAGGTAATCCTGATAGAGATAGAAGTTACCACTCAAAGGGGGTCACATCTCGATACCTTGGAAAGTGAAGAAGGTCTGAGGTTCGCTTTGGATGAACTCAAAAAATAAGAGAGATCGCATTCGTAAGGATGCCAACCTATAAATAGAAAATAACCTCATATTTTAATTTTAAAAAAGGTATGGTCGGTGCAAAGACCTCTGTAAGAGTATCCACGTACAAATTTGTGCCTTCATAGTTCTTAATTTTACATCTCCAGAAAGCTTCATCAACATTTAAGATCTTGAATTCGATTTTATCATCCTCATGACTCATTGATACACTTTGGATGAAAGGTAAAAATTAGAGAAGCCCTACATTCACTTCACTTGTCTTTATAAACCTTTCGGATCTTTGTAAAAACTTTTTTGTGTATAAAACTTGTGCTTTTCCCTTTAGTTTTGCTTATTTCAAAAACCTTTAAAATCTCTGAAAACAACCAAATTTGAGCAAACCATTATAGCTTTGCTACAACAAAGGTTTTTCTTCGCTGGTAGTAAACTGAGATGCTTCTCTCGATAACCCCTGGCAGAGTTCGCAGGAAGCATCGTTGATGTTTTATCGCAGTGAAAGCCTCACTGCAGTGATCCTTTGCTTCGCTGGTCGCCTAAACTCTTGAAGGATTTTCAAAAATCCCTATTTGGAAGCGTGTCTTAATTCTCCTTAAGTATGATCCAGGGAACTTTTTTTTGTTATAGAAATACTATCAATGAAGAGACCTGAGCACGAATCTTATTTTGGGCTATATGAAATATTTCTTGATTTTTATTTATATAAAGTCACTTTTTGGCTTCTGATTAGACATTAAAGTCCCCAAGAAATCTCTCACATGTGCTTTGTGTAAGATATGTGAATTTTTAGCTTACCTTGGTAATGGGTAAACCCATTTATGAGGTTTTTCTTATACAAACCATTTTTTTTCTTCATTTCAAAATATCTCTTAAAAATGTTTCAAAAGAAAAATACCATGAGAGATTTTGTGCATTCTTCATCTTATTTCTTTATAACAAGATAAGAACACACTTTTTTTGAAAAAAAAGGGAATCTAAAATCTAAATCTAGTCCACCTTTTTCCTTCTTCATATCATTGCATTTAATCACGTCTCTTTCTTGAGGTTGATTAAAAACAAAGATGACGAAGATTTTACCAAGAGCACTTGTACAAAAATCACTTGGTTTCTTACACTTTAGGGTGTACCTAATCAGATTATTGTGATCTTTGTGGCTATTTTTTGGGTTCAAAATACTTATGAACTCCAAATCTTGAAGAATAAGGCTTGTGAAGCATATTTGACATATGTCAAGACATAAGAGGTGTTGAGAACGTTTTTCAATGTATAGAGATCTCTGCTAATACATATTGGTAAAAAAAGTGTGGGGTGTAAGTTAGCGTGAAATGAGCATTAGTTATTAGTCCCCTCTATAGGTCTTTAATGGTATTTTTGCACTGGCCCAAGTTTTTTCCCGCTAGTAGTTATGCATCTATATACCATTTTCGCATCTTTTATCATCCACATGCTTAAACAAGGTTAAAACTTGATTTTGTTAGTAAAACTTTGGCGAATATTGCAACATAGACTTTTATGTGTGCTAAAATAATTGTTGGTAAGATTCCATTTTGGTAAGTAATACACACTCCCAAGCTCCAAGTTGAGGACTTAGTCCTTAAAGAAGTCACCACAAATGTGAAAAATCCAAGTGAAGTGAAGTTAGGACCCAAATAGGAAGGTCCATACGTCATCACAAACATATCCAGACCTAGATTTAATTACCTCAAATATTTGTAAGGGAATGAACTTCCCTACCCATAGAACATCAAACACTTGAATCAATGTTATTAATTATGTAAATATGTTGTATAAATAAGAAGTATTCCCTCTACTAACTTCATTTTTTACTCAAGAAAAATAATATTCGGAAATAATCCAAGCACCGACTCAAAGGTTATAATGTCCCCAAACCGTAAACATAAAAAATATTTTCCAAAGAGATCTATTGATCTTGACCTTAGCTTCAATATTTTTATCTCTCCTGACCTCCAAAATATGATTAAGAGGTCATTCCCTCTTAATTCAAACATTTCATTCTTAATGAGTTTCAATGACCCTTTATGAAATACTTAAGTCCTGATAAGGTCTAATAACCCTTGACTAAATATTTCAGTCCTACTGAGGTCCAAAGAATCTTGACAAGTACCTCAGGCTTGATGAAATCCAAGGATCCTTAACTTTATATCTAGCCTTAAGGTCTGAAAACTATAGGCTAATGCTCACTGCAGAGGTAAAACACCAAACCTAAAAACTATTCTTAAGGACCACTATTTTTTACTTTAAATAAAACTCTGAGGTCAACCTTATAGACACCTATTCTACTCAATAAAGGTAATCATGTTCCAAAGCATCTCAAAGGACCAAAGACTGACCCAAACTCATGGGGACGTTCCTAAGAGATCAAAAGACCAAAAATAAACTCACAAAAACATTCACCAAAGTGAGTCCCACATCAAAAGGTACCCAAAAGCCCATGATGAAATGCGCTTGACTGATCAGTCAGGGGCACACTGTACCCTGGATCAATAAATCATAAGCCCTATTTTTTCCCTATAAAATGAAGCCTCCACTAATCACTTGGGGGAATTTAATTAGCATCATAAATGTAGTGATATTTGCTCAGAAGCTCTTTTCTTCCAAAAAAATAGCCTCAAAACTCCCTTCGATTCAATACAAATCTTCTCCCAAGCATAAATCTAGAAGTCTAAATTCTAGCACTAGATTTTTTCCTTCATTATTCATACGCATTATCAACCCCCCCCCCCCCCCCCCCCCTTTTTCCTATTTATCCCTTTAAAGATACTTTTTCTTAAAAGTAACCTTAGATCCATCTCAAAAGTGGTTAATCCCAAGCCAGAACGATGCCGAAATAAAAAGGAGCACGTGTAACTTTGCAAGTACTCCTTATCTCACTTTTTTATTCTGAAGTCTTGATATAAGAGGGTGGTGTTGTTCTTCAACACCACCCCAAACCATATTTGTGTGCTTCCATGATCTATAAGGCTTGATATCTCTAAGTGTCAAGTTCAAACTACGTTGACTTTAATTTTTCCTATGATGATTTCGTAGGTGTGTGAGAGATACCCTATCTCTAAAACTCAAGTCAAACCATGTACATATTCACCTTTTTTACGTTTCATTTAAAAAAAAACATGAAACATTATTGTCTAGGTTATAGGATCACTAGAGTCGAGGATTATACCTATTATTGTGTACTTAATGTTGAAAGTTTTCAGAGTCTTTATCCATTAAATTGGTTTTGCAAGTGAACCCACTTCCTCCAAGCCTCTTTTATGAACACAAAGTTCTTTACATTTTCAGATCTAAACTTCAATGCACTCTAAAATCACTCTGAGATATTAAAGAGAGGTCTCATCTGTCGCATCGAGCCTTTATAGGAGGTAGAATAGCTTTTTGTCCCTTTGCAAACTATGTGAACTTTGAGTTGCTTCATGCAAGTACGTAGGAGCACTCAGACTACCTTCCGAGTGAACAAGTCTGACCTTGTATATAGTAATTCTTTGCCTATATTACCTACACACACGTCTCACATTGCACTGAACAGTCTAGGTATGTACTAAATATTTCTATTTCATTATTTATTTTACAATATAACATGATCACACACATACTTTACATATACATTTCATACGAAAAGGGCAGAGCAGATGCCTAACACCTTCCTAATTCGTATCCTAGTCCTCGGACCTTTGAATTTATGGTTAAATACGCAGACCACTTGTCATCACTAGGTCTCTACGTAGGCCTACCCCTCTTTTGTCTATTTTGGGTAAAATAGGCTAGCGACTCCATTATTTTCAAAGAGAACAAGGAGATGACCAGACGTGACCGCTTGCGTAGGGGCAAGAGAAACGCACACTGCCTAAGGTCCTGAGTTCTCACAATGGATACTTCGTTGGGCACAATTTTTATTAAGAGGACTAAACTCAATTTAATTTGAATCTTTATTTATCCCAGCATGTTATTACTGTACATTCATGTATATACTGTTCAATATCATTTATTCTTATTCTTTCTAGATACCTCACTAGGAAGATAAACACTGGTATTGCATGTTCCCCTAAGCATAAGACTACACCTTAGGCATCCTTTCAAGCTTGTTTGTGGCATGTATGCCAAGAATCTCAACTGGAAATGGCTATTGCCAAAATATAAAAGACTTTCCAAAAAATACACACACTACTTCGCAATCATAACATATGCATATCACTACATACCCCATTACCCTGGGAAATGGCTTGGGTCTAAATAATGTAAGTTCTAGAAATAGTTTCCGCTCTTCTTAGCCATGTACCCTTGATGTATATACAGGGTGGTATATTCTCACTGAAAATTACTCATATACCTCGAGTATATTGAGTCATCTCTCCCACGTATAGTATCCACAAGGTATATCAAGAGGCTCGATTTATGTATATTTGGGTATATCAGAATGTCTCTCTTACACGTACCCCCGAGGTATATCATAAGAACTTATTGACAAATAAATGATCCCTTATCATTGCGAAAAGCCTCGCATAATCTCATGTAACAGAACTCTATAACACAGCCAAATAAATGAGCTAAGAGATTCACCAGATAATGAATCTCCTAAAAAAGGGTTTTATACCCCTAAAAAAGTTTCTTAACATAGGATAGAACTATGGGGTTCAAGAATCCACACACTTTTCATAACTTCGAACTAGGGGATGCGAATCGAGTGAGGAGTACCGTAGGAAATGGGTCATTATCCAATCTCATCCTAAAAAAGAGAGAATATATATATATGCTTAAACTCATGATTTCTTCTCTTAATATAGACTTAAGGCAAGAAATCTTAATTATGTAAGCACGCATAACTTTGCAGTCACCGGCATGGATAAGGGACAAAAATTGCATTTCTCGAACTCTAATATCATATAACCCTGACAACATGAAGAACGAGGAAATTGTGTCATTAGTCAATACCGAGGGTCAAGGAACAAATTTTCACCCTACCAACGTTATATCTCCTCTATTAATGGTACAAGGTACCAATAACTCTCCAACCGTGACCATCAAAAGCATAGTTGTGACCAATATAACAGAGGTTCCAAGGGATCTTGAATGCCTCATAATGGAGTTCCAGACACTTAAATAGAACTTTCAGTAGCTTTGACCTGTTGACGACCTTGTAGACATTAAAAGCCTATCCCTTTAACCCAATGCTAGACTACTAGATAAATTTAAGATGATGGACATAAAAAATTTCACCAAAATGGGACCACTGCTAGTCCATATCAAATTGTACTTTCGAGCCATGCAAGCCCTATGAGCATCATAAGAAGTGAAGGTCCATATGTTTGGGCATACCTTGTGAGGAGGGAGACTCAAGTGATTTTTGTTCATTGATGATGGGAGAACCACCAGTTAAAATGACATTTTTTCAGAATTTATGAGGCAATACAAGTACAACGATGGGCTAAAAGTAATTCGTCGATATCTTGATATTACAGAGTAGGAGATCAACTAACAATCAGATACCTTTATATCCCATTGGAGGAAAAAGGTCTCACAAATAGTGAATCGACCCTCAGAAGAAGAACAAGTAGCCATTATAAAAAAGAATATAATCAAGTCCTACTATAATTAATTAAAAACCTAATACCTACCCCACTTTAAGGGTTTAATGGATGTAGGAGCACAACTACCGATCGATCCCATGAATTGACCATCTAAGAGAGATAATGACAACCATGGAAATATCCCCCCCCCCCCCCCCCCTTTTCAAGTAGGAGGACTGGAAAGTAAAGCATAATTATTGTCAACTCCATTCAAAGGGAACCTCGGATTACTAAAAAGGTCCAACATACATTCCACCCATGTATGCTCCTATAGTTATAGTCTACTAAGCCATCAATAAGAATAGGGGTTTTCAATCCTCGAGACCCCAAGACATTAAATGAACCTTTGCCATAAGGATTTTGAAGTGACTTATACCATCATTTCCATCAAATGACATGATACAACTTAGAGAAGTGATGAACCACGAAGTTCGCCATCCAGGACTTAATCGATTAAGGAAAAATCAAGGATCCGACTAAAACTAAGCCTAATATTAATGTAAACACCAACCCTCTACCTGACTATGGCACGAGATAAATTATCTCACCATAGAATATGAAACCGAGGATCCGTTTCTCCGAATCAGACCACTCGATGTAGTAGCTGAAGCAAACTAATTGATCTTAGGAAGCCTAGTAAACAAGTAATTAATAATGTGGTACCTACTCTAGCCCACATGGATCTTATGGATTAAACGCTAGGAGCTTTGAAATCCATGGGATGAGACCCTCTTGAAGTGAGCATATATATATTAATGTACCTAGTGTTCCGAGAAAGCTTCGATTTTTTATTGTTAAACATAGTGCATAGGCATGAGAACCTCTATGAGTATTAGAAGGTGATATATGATAAACCAAAATAGCCAACGGGTCATATCAAATGAACAAAAAATTGATAAATCATCCCAATTAGATCGAATAAGGAGTTTTAAACTGAGGAAAGTCAAGACACATAGCAATCTCGAGATATTTCATTAGCCAAATTATTTATCGAGGAAGACCTGATGTTCCACTTTAAAGATCTATTTATATCTCCTCCATGGGATAATAAAGACCAAATCTGCACTCTAAACTTTGATGAAATAATGGTAGAATTTCTCATTTTATAATGGAAATCCTTGAAGTCGACCAAGTAACTTGCTCAGGAAGATTTCATAAAAAACCCAATCCGAAACCCCATCCCTATCGAAGAAAAAGATAAAAACAAGGGAAAAGAATTACTCAATGAAACCCCATGGGTGAAAATTGATTAAAATCGAGTCCTCGAAGAGTTGAAAAAAACATAGGCTAATATTTACATATGGGGGCTTCTTGTGTCTTCCTAACCACACATGAATTCCATCCTAAAAAAAATTTCTCAAAAAAATGGTTCCAATATCTGCCAGCCCAGAAGAGCTCATGGAAATTGTCGGCAACCTAAACTTCACAAAAATCATCTCCTTATCCAACACATAACTACCTAAGATCATACCAAACCACACCATGTCTTTGAATATCATCGTGAACATCCAAAAATAGAGTATCCACATAGTACTTATCGATAAGATATCTACTTTAAATGTAAACCTAGTGATAAGGACCAAATGCATGGGAATGAAGCACTAAAATCTAATGCCTACACTCAAGCTGTAAGGGCTTATAAAAAACCTTATAGAGAAGTAATGGGATCCATCAAGATTAACCTCGGTATTATCCCACTAGATAGAATTATAGAATTATGAACGATCGACATACCTTCTTCTTTAAACCTCTTTCTATGAAGGCTGTGGATTCATGAAATTGGAGGTATTGCTTCATCGCTATGCCAAAAATTAAAAAAAAAATTACAGGAAAAACTTAAATACGGTAGTCGGAGACTCTTGTTTACTTAAGGGGAAGGAACCAACACCCTTATTCTTGATATTTTACATGAGAGTGGAGACATCTATGTTAGTGGAGTTTAGTTTGATCCACATGTACAAACCATTTAGAAAGATACAAAGGAAGAAATCCTAATGCCATACTCCAAACATGGGTGTTACCATGTTACCAATATGATGAAGAAAATGAAGATCATGCTAGGAATGGGGATTGATAAAAATTGACAAGAAATCAACGAACATGTCACCACACCATATTAATTTAACACTTGAGGCTGGGATACAAACAAAAGAGTGAGTATCTTACCCCCAAGGCGTTGAACATCAGGAAGCCAAGATTCAGGAAACCAGGGGATGCTCTGTGATTAGTCGCTCGATCCTTAACAGACACTTTACCAAAAAAGGGGATAACTTCACTTTCTATGAATTCCCAGAACCATGGATTGAAGCCAGATCAAATAGACAAATTATGGGATGGGAAATATTCTAATAGGATCATTCCTCGTGGATAAAAGAAGAAGTGCATGAGACTACATACCTAATAAGAAAGATAGATAATCCCCTTGCCAATTGGAACCCATTCGAGCATTTGAATCTTGCTAAAATGTTCTGAGAAGTGATGGAGGAAGAAGAATTCCACTGGACCTTTTGCCACCTATCAGATATTAAGAACCCCTTCAAAGATAAAATAGCCTTCATGATACAACTTTAATGCATGACATGATCCATAATGAAGTTGAGGTATATGTGGATGATATGATTATCAAGTACAAAACTCGAGAAGGACACATTCTGGCACTAAGGAAATTCTTTAAAAGGTTGAGAATGTATCAAAAGCGCTTGAACCTCCAAAAATGTGTTGTTGGCATCACTAAAGGGGAACTGCTATGATTCCTCATCGGGAAAAAATGGATAGAGTTAGACCTAACCAAAGTCGAAGCCATATTGGAAATGCAACCATCACGGACTAAGAAAGAAGTTAGAAGTTTTTAGGAAGGCTACTGTAGGAGAGTCTTCCCACAATAATTAATAGAATTACAGGAATGCCCCAAAAGTATTTGTGACACCCCGCATATTTTAACCACGGGTGATCATTCCTTTATTAAAACAAATAGGAATCTCATTTGATTCATTCTCCGCATCACTGTCAAAACCTTTTTAAATTACTATCCACCTAACTTAAATTAAGCCGGTGTCTAATTTTATCTTTCATTAATGTAACAACATGCAAAAATTAAATACATTCACCAAACCATCCACACAATATAATGGTCTGAACCAAGCAAAATATAAATAACTAAAAATATCGAATAAACCATCCATTCCTAAGATGAAATCCAACTACAAGTATAAAATAATAATCTGAATCCAAATTAAGTCTAACAAATTAATGAATATCGAAAATACTAAATCGTCTGAAGGGACAACGTGCCTAAAGGAAAAATACTAAAATGAAACTCATAATCTAGGAATGAATAACCGAAGCATCTACATCAATCCTGCAAGCCTCCACAAGTGTTGCAGTACACATCCCTGGAAAGAATCATCAAACTGGGCGTCCCTATGGCTGGACACCTAAAATATTTTGAAAAATATTTTGAAAAATAGATTTGACAAGGGTCAGAGCCCAGAACCTTATGAAAATATTTTGCAGGTATTTAAATCACAATTTAAAACAGTTATCAGATACACATGTTAGTTCCACGTACACTCCCTTGAGTTCCTCACCCCTCATCTAAAGTGCACATCTAACGCATCCTACCTCACTATGCTACTCAGCCTAACTAGATAACATATCTAACTAACGACATAAGGTTTAGCTCCATTGTATTACATATACAATACGCTACTGTACTACCACTAATTTATATTACTTGTATATTATCATTTACTCATTATTTATGTTTCTCTACTTAAATTACTTTTAGATATATATATAATCTATTAATTCTTCCATCACACATAAGTAGATTTATCACACATGTATATTTATCACACATATAATATATAAAACTATAGCATCCCCTGTAATGATCCCCGTGATGTTGGTATACTATGCTATCATGTTCATGTACCTCTCGTACCAAAATAAGGAGTATCAATTTGGAATGTCTCCTTGAACACTCAATCAACCAATATACAATTGAGGCGAACATTGCACTAAGACTTTGGGATACACACATACCTGATGTACCCAAATGACATGTCGATCCCACTAATACACAACATATAGTGAGCCTCCCTAAGTTCTATATTCTCGGGCACATATCCAGACCTCACTGGAATCATCAAGGTGAGATCTCCATCTGCGCGGAATCCCCCATGATAGCAGGCAGCGTACGCATGTTCACACACGTAAAAAATCACATCATAGGTATTCAACCAACCTATATATCTATATATTCAGTAGGTATACACACAATCCATAATCATAGTCCATACGTAGTATTTATCTCTAGACTACTCACCGTAATATTAATTTACAAATTATGACCTCTCAACGTATATTCATAAGTATCACTCATTACCCGAAGGGTCCTAGTTACCCCTTAAGTTATTTCAGTAATTATAACATCTCTCTACTATTGGTCTGATCTGAGGTTCACTTATGGTCTCCATGGTCCATTCTAATTCTCGCAATTTCATTAAGTTTCATGTTATTCCTGATAGGTTCTAGCCCTAATTCTCCAATTTTGGCTAAGCCTAAACTCTATCATAGGTCTCTTAAAATTCACTATGTCCCTCACTATAGTTTAAGAATAACCCAAACGTCTCACGATTAATTATTCATAAATTCGGGGCATAAATAAAAGAAACTCAAAAAATCTGGGTAATCGAATCGATTCAATGAAGAGATTGAATCTATTCGCCTACCGAATCGATTCGCTCTTTGATCCGAATTGATTCAAAATGCTATAGGTCATCTTCTTCATTACGTAGTTACTCTTTTCACTATTTTTAATCATTATAACTTTCATATATCACAACCAAACTCCAGCATTCTCCAACTCAATATCAAATAAAGGTATATAAACAATTTTTAACATTGATAACACATTAAATCCATACCAATTCTACCCAAGAATGGATTAAAATCCATATTTCTTCTAAAACCCTAGTTTATGTGTTCTCCATCCATAATTAATCATTTACCCAGATTTCTCCCATAATAATTACCACATATATTCTTATTATGTGTCCTATACATTTGTGGATTCATTCTACATGTAATCCCATCCCAAATCATGAGTTTTATTCCCTTAAATCCCAAGAACATAATTGAAATTATTAAATTATTAACCCTACACTACATGGGTATTATAACTTATTCAAAAACATGCAAGATAAACACTTGCCTTTGCATTAGCATGTCTGATTTCATGTTGTGTGTGATAAGGATGCCTTCCTTTCCTTTCGATTGCACTCCGGTGGTAAAGATGATGCAAAGAAGTGCTAAATCTCCAAAAACTCTCTCTCTATCCTCTTTAATGGCCTCCTCTTGATTTCTTAGGGTTTGGAATGTGTTTACATGATGCCCCAACTAATTAGACTTAGGTTTATAATCCCAAATCATGAAATTTTGCTAACAGGCCAAGCCCAAATAACCCGAACACCCCCGCGTGGGCTCAATTATGGCTAAAAAGGTCACAAGCCCCAATTACTACCCATGGGTGCACTATTTTGACTATTTCGACCCATTCAGAATCAATCATGACCTCAAAATCACTATATAAGTCACTTCAAACAAATTTTTTATATCGACCCCAAATAGTCTACACGCGACTCCCAATTGATATAAAATACTGCCACATCACCATCACTCGTATGACGTAAAATAATCATTTACTAATCACTTAGTAATTTTATTGAATAAATATTAACCATTATCTCTCTTGATTAATATTTTAATTAAAACATAATATTTAATTCCATTAAATTACGATACACGTGTAATTTAAAAATATCGAATTAAATAAATTCTAAATACTCAAAAATACGGGGTGTTATAGTATTATGAATGTAAAAAAAGGAAAATTAGAGAGCTATATATGTGGTTCGATCGTGAGATAGGCCTACGTCCATGGGGGTAACGGGGGAGTATTTTTTAATTAGAGAAAGGGGATGGAAATAACCAGAGTACTAGTGTTGCTAGCTGAGAGTCCAAGCTAATGTGTGCTAGTTACAATTACCCTCTAATGTGGGCTAGGTCACCCCTATGTATAGATTTAGTGTCCCGCACTTGTGGGTTACTTCTTACTTATCTTTATCTGTAATGGTCTTATTAAATTTGATCATATAATAAGACGATTACTTCGTATGCCCTCCTTTTTCTATTCACCATGTGTTCGTCCAAGTGGCTCCGTCCACGTGACCTTAGTTAATCTTATCCTTTCATTTTCCCCTAATGTGGGGGCGATCAATCAAGCACACTGATTGGACTTACCTTGATTTGTTATATGAGTGTTCAGCCGATCAGGTTCTTTAGCCAAACACCTTGACTTATGTGGGTGCCACATGTAAATTAATTTTAGCGCTATTTTATACGTCGTTATTTTTAGAAGCACAAAGAAATCATTGCAAATGCAGTTGGCGTACGTATTTCTTACATTAGGTCGTGTGTCTGGCGACATCATTAGAAGTAATAGTGGCATATGAGTGCTTGACATGCTTTCCCAAGCGTTATGACGTCTTTGAGGAGATGCTTCTCTAGAGAGTATAAGGTTTTCAATCCTTATACCTTGCCACTTTTACCAGTTGCCATGGTAATCTAAATTTTCACACTGTCTACATTTCTACTATTCTTATTTTATCTTCTTCTTCTTCATCTCTTCATTTTCTTCATCCACCATGTCTATAAATTTTAGAAAATACAAAGTTTTTTCAGCCCAACAACTTTCAAGAATTTCGTGATTAATATGGAATTCCTGATAATGTTGTGTTGAGAGTCTCCCTTGAGGAGGAATACATCTTCAATCTTGACCATGTGGAGCTGGGTTTCTTGACCGTGGAAATACTTGAGGGGGGGGTGGTTTTCACTCCACCCATTTCTATTAAGAATGCTCTGTTATTAAGAAATACTCTCTGCCTAAGGAAATGGTAGTTTCTACCGTATTGTAATGAGGACAATGGACATAGACCAAATTTGCAGGACCAATCTTATTATTGAGGATATTAGGTATTGTTATGACTTGAGGTCTTCCCTAGGCACCAGACTATACCATTTCCATGCTAGGGACAAGGCCCATAATTTGGTCACTTATTTACACAGATCTTAAACAAACACTGAAAAAAATGTCATAGTAGTTTCTGGGGCAATTTAGGGTAAACTCTATAATGGTCTTGGGGTTCCTGCCATAAGGGGGATCCTAGTAGGTCTCCCACTAGTAGTTTGTTTTTGTTTTTTCTATTTTTTCTTATTACTGGCCGATCTACTATTTTCTTGGAAATCGCTTTCTAAGCACCAAGCCTTCAAATTATCAAGTAAATCTCAGAGGTCTAGAGATAGTTTAGAGAAGATTGACACCAATAGGAGTTCACCCCCACTAGAGAGTGGCCCACATCCTCCTTAATTACTAGCTTATCTACCATTCTCTCTCTAATTTTACAGCCATTCTAGTTGGTATCCCAATTGTCTAGATTGTTGAACCAATGAACCATGAAAATCCAACCCTTGTCGCTACTTACATGATCTCCACTGAATCTGATTCCAATGAGAGCGAAGAGGAAGATGAGGAGGGAGAAATACAGGAAGAGAAAAGAGAGGAAGAGGAAGAAGAGGATTTTAGTTCGCTGTTGGACGACATTGATCCCCTATTCTCTTACAAAGTGAGTGTGTCAGGTCGGCCTTGGGAGGAAGTAGAAGAAGAGGAGGATTTTTCTTTACAAGACTTCACTTTAACCTCAATTTAATCCTCCTTTAAAGACATGAGTGGCCGAACTAGGAAACTGATAGAGCTGGTAGGTGTTAGGGATAACTTGAAGAAGCAATCGGCTGCCAACACACGGGGAATCCAAGTTCCCTTTGGAGATGAGTGGAGGACGTGGAAGTTGCTCTCCTTATGGGAAAAAGAATCCATTTTGCTTGAGCTCTAAAGGGAACAGGCCGAACAGGATAAGAAGAAGAATACTGATAAACTTCAATTCATGGTGGTTCTAAGATTACCCATCTGACTAATGATTATCAATGAAGTCAACCAGTGGCAAGGCCATGGGAGACAACTTCTTAGAAGGGGAAGGAGCCTATAATGGCTACTGATTCAGCCCATACGAATTTAGAGGTGTCATTTTCTGTCTCTTAGGTCGCCATGTTACCATCTGACATAACGGACCGAAGAGGCTTTACTTTGGAGAGGTTTGACAAAGAACTTCTTAGCCACAATGTGCTGGTAAGATCTCTCACCTCTTTATCTTTTTTATTCTTTTCTTAAGAAGTTATTTTAATACATCTCTTTTTTTTTATGAAGAGCATGTAGGTTCATCAAGAGATCTCCATCCGAGCTTCCTCTTACTAGAAGTTTCTTGATTCCACTAGCAAGGAGAACACCAAACTCAAGGCCTAAATGATTACTCAATCCTAGCAGGTGGATGACCTGCATACGAAGCTTAAGGAAATAGCCGATGCCCACACTAAGGTGGTGGAGGAGGTTGAACGAGTTTAATTGAGTTGATAGTCAACTCACCAAGGTTATGGTCTTCCACTAGTTCACCCTCCTTGAGAAGCTTATTCTTTCAAAGAAGAGGTCCTAAAAGGAGAAAACCAAGGGGGTCAACCTGGATAAGGCCTTTGATGAAGGCTATAATGAATCTGCCCAGGAAATCACTGCCCAAGTGAACTATCACGAGTCAATTTCCTTTAACAAAGGTTGGGTAGAAGGCTTTAAAAGGGGAAACAACGATGAGTATGAACCTGTCTATGCCGAGCACCCTCCCTTGACCAACCCCTTTACGGTCCTCCCTTGGTAGTCGTTAACCCCTACCTCCACCGATCTTCATGCCGAGGGAGATCATTGGGAGACTAGTCAGACTTGGGACCTTTTTCTTCTTTTTCTTTTTCCTTGTATCTTTTGTTGACCCTTGGTGGTTATTTGTAGGCCTTGGGCCCTTAATTATTAATGAAAAAACATCTTTTATTTATATTGTTGCATTTCTTTCTTATTTTGCTATCTTGCCTCTTCGCTTGCATTTTATTTAAAATGAAACAATCTCAGCTTTAATTTGCTTAAGTCACCCTAAGTAATGACTAAATCTAACAACTTTTAATAAAGCATCTGGCTAGAGCCATCTTTGGCAATTGGCTAAATCAAACAAGTAATCCTTACCAAATTGAGTAGTTGACCAAAGCCATCTTAGATAAATGACTAAATCAAACTTAGGTAATTTCTTAACCAAGAAAATAATTGGCCAGTCATTTCAAATGATCATCTAAATTAACCTAAATTAATTTTTTAACCAATAAAGCATTTGGCTAAAGTAATTTCGAGTGATCGACTAAATTAACCTCAAGTAATTTTTTAACTAATAAAGCAGTAAGCTACAACCATTTTAAGTGATTGGCTAAATTAAATTTATGTAAGTTTTAGCCAAAAAGATTTTGTCTAAAGAAATTTTAAGCGATTGGATAAATTAACCATAAGTAATTTTTTAACCAATAAAGCAGTTGACTGAAACCATTTTAAGTGATCAGTTGAAAATATCGTCTTTCTTTTAGATCGTGTAAGCGCAAATATTTTAGCTTAGGCTTTTTATTTGTATTTATTTTCACTTTGACATATTTGGCGTATCCCGTTACAAATAGTCAAGCATTGACACGATGAATTGAACTCCAACATCTCCAAGTTCAAGACTCCTCTGCATCTCATAAAGGTATAATTCTTTTAGGAGTACATAACTATTCATAATTTTTTTCGGATGTTATTTTTAAAAAAAATCGAGGCAGGATTTAATTCAAAAATAATTTTTTAATTCATTCTAACAAGATCAAAATCTCGTTCGAACGAAATTAGATTTTTGTTTGAAGGCTCGTTAGAACTTACATCGAACGAACATCCAACGAGGGCATACTGTTTGAATTCGTTTGAAGCTCGTTTGAAGCTGGTTCTAACGAGATTGCTATCTCGTTCAAACGATCTTTGGATTTCATTCAAACGAGATGACATTCTCGTATGAGCGACTTCTATTTCCGTTCGAATGAGATCACTGCCTTGAATTTTTTATCAGATATGTAAATACTTGTTTTACTCCAAATTTCGTAAGACTTTTGACAAAACATTTCTTGTATACTTGTTATAAAAGTTTTCAAGTTTTGTGTTATAAAAAAACTTTTTCTTCACAACTTTACATCCCCAAATATTTTTTGTTAATCATTTTTAAACCTTAGAAGTTTTCTATCTTGGATACACTTATGGATAGGATTCTCTACGACTGATTTTATGACCCGAGTGATCGCGACTGAAGAAGGCTGAATCGGTGGATACCGAGGGTGCACTGCCTCATGTGGAATGCTCTGGATCTAAGTAGTATTCTTTAGAAGTTCCGCGAAGACACTACGCGTTATACTTGTGTGTATCAAGTAGTTTGTAAGTATATAGTCTTATAAAACTTTCTAAAGTGCTGAAAAATAGGTTTTTCTATGAAAAGGGATTTTTCCTTATCTTCCATGTTTGATTGCATGCTTACTTTAATCTATGTGTTGGATCATTTATCCTATGCAAACATAATTTAATCAGAAATTAAAATTTAACTAAAATTCAATTTGTGTGTATTTGGGATTTATACTTGAGAAAAATAGAATTTTTTCTTGTGACCTTACCGGGTGTGTTCATACACGCTAACAAAGTGGTATCATAGCTTATTTATGTATTTACAAAGTGGTATCAGAGCAGGTTGTAGTAATTTGTAATGTAGTTCCTTATTTAGTGTTGTTAAGGTGGTTATTTATCCTTATCTCTTAGGTCTCTATTTTTTACTGTCGATGGATAGCCATAGTGAATATTTATCTCGTTTAAATTTGAAGTTTGCTAAAACAATTAAAATTCTTAAAAAAAAATTCATTTTAAATATGCAATTGAACTTTTGCAGACTGTTCAAACTTAAAGAGATTTCTTTCTTGAGAAGCTTGTGGACATGTACCATGATTTCAAAATTTTAGAACTATCCAAGAAAGAGAGTGATGATAGAGTTTGATTTTTAGAAAAAGAATTGGAAGACTCTAAAATTTCTAGAGTGTGTTTACGTGCCAATAAGGATAGTGATAAATTGATTAATTATATGAGAGCACGTGAGAAGAATCTTAGGGATATGTTTTCTTGCTTTGTGAGGGAGTGAGATAACATTCTAGGAATGATTAAAAATTTGAAGAAGGAGTCCCTAAAGTTGGAAGAGTCTAATTTTTTTCTCGAGTCTAAAATTTTGAAGTTAAAACATAATTTGAAAGACTCGAGTAGTTTTGGTAGTGATGGTATGGACTTATTTGATTCTAATTCTTCCGTCACTAAAGCTAAGATCATTGTTTGTTTTAGAGGGTCAATCACATCTAAGGATGTTAGAAAATGTCAACCCATAGGTAACATTTCACGCATTTACACATATTCGCATTGTGGTAGGAAAGGTCACCTTATGGTGTAAAGTTATGATCTTGGAAGAGGTGCAAGGAAGTTGAAGTCTAGTGTCCTCTAGATTTTCAAAACCCAACGCATTAAGTATACATCTACTTGGGTTAGGAAATCTAATATAGAGGTGTTAAATGTTCGACTGCTTGATTCTCACATGCTTGCACATGACTCATCACATGTTATATCTTATGGATGATTGCTTGCATGTTTTTGTTCGTCATACTCTATTTGTGCTTCATGGTACATGTTTGCTAGTGTTATGACATGTGTATCTTTTGTATTATATTTTTCTTTCATTAAATCATATTAAAAAATAAAAAAAGATTTTATTTTGATAATTTTTTTGAAAATACAAAAATATTTTCATTTGAAATTATTTAGAAAAACTCAAAAAGATTTTTGGTCTTTGTGTATTTTAGTTTTAGACATTTGGTGTGGCATATTGGTGTGCTTGAATCCAATTCACTCCATACTTTCCATATGGCTAGGACATTTGGTTATGATTATAGATACTTAGGTTGTTCTTAATTGTGTTATCATAGAGTTATTTCGAACTTGATTTGCTTTATGGATTCGACTTTGTATATGGCTCCACGCACACATGCATGAGTATTTTGAACATTAACTTTACATGTATATTTGAGCTTTATGAGATGTTCTCGCATCAATTTTGTCATCTACATATTTTATGACTATATGGGATTTGTGTATGTAAGAACCATTTGCCGTGAGCTTTATTTGATTAGATTAAAAATATGAGGGTGCATGGTAAAGGATTACGAAAGGAGAAAATCGCCTTTGCGGTTAAGCCACCGTTGGCAAGAGCCCAATGAAAAGATTAAAGGTAATAAAAATAGAAAAATTGTCAAAAAGGGGCCAACTAGTGTTTGATTATTCAAAAGAATCGAGAAAAGAAAAGAGAAGAAAAGAAAATATGACATATGTTATCTTTTGAGGGTCTTTAGTTGAAGATCAACGGGTTTGCAGAATGATTCCTAATTATTCTTATTATTTCATGACACTATGTATTTTTAGAATCATCAGTATTCTAGACTTGTGTGCATTGTGCTTGTTTATTCATTAAGTTCAATTTAGCTTGTCACTTGAGGATAAATCTTAGTTTGATAAAGTTTTGCGATTAATTAGAACTTCTTGAACATATTTGAGTGTCTGGGTCATAATTCATTTGTATCTAGTTCACACACATTCATTCCATCCCACATGTTTAGACACATCGATACTATGCTAGTATGTAAAGCTTATGTGTTTTTTGTCGAGTTTGTGGTCGTTTATACCTATATATGTGTGCCTAATTTTCTTTGGTACGTTTTGCATATATGGTATTGTGTTTTGATTCTTTACGGTTTACAATTAGTCCATGGTTGTCACATACTTGATCATAGTTTGGATTATTTGTGCTTGAGTTGGTGTTTTGTATTTGTAATATTTACAATTTTTTGAAAATTTTTGAAAATTTTCAAAAATAGTTGGTGGATTTTGCCTTTGAGATTATCATTACACATGCATGGTTTACATATCTATGTGATGATATCTTACTTTTCTATGTGATGCTTTATACTTCATGTTTAGATTCTACTCCTTTGTCTATTTCAGACAAAAAGGGGAAAAAAATGAAGGAGGAGATTTGATTATGAGTTTGATTTATGGGGGAGTTCACATATGAGTTTTGTTTTATTTTCTATTTCAAACTCTATGCATCATGAGTATTTTCTTTGCTTTATGTTTGTAGGTATCCAAAAGTAAGATCATGGTACACTGGATGAAAAAAAGTTTCCCAAGTAAAGAATAAGATGAGATTGAAGATAAAGTTTCACTATACCGTTCCAATTCCAGGGTTTGGGAAGGGTATTAGGATTTTTTTGTCATAGAGGTGTATTTATTATAATTTGGGTTTTGATTACTATTATATCAGAATAGACAAAGGGGGAGATTTATAAGTGCAAATATTTTAGCTTAGGCTTTTTATTTCTATTTATTTGCACTTTGGCATATTTGGCGTATCCCGTTGCAAACCATCACGCACCGACACGATGAATCGAACTCCAACATCTCCAAGTTCAAAACTCATCTACATTTCATAAAGGTATACTTCTTTCAGGAGTACATAAATATTCATAATTTTATTTGGGATGTTATTTTTTATAAAAAAAAAAATGAGGCAGGATTTTTTAATTTGAAAATATTTTTTTTTGGCTTCATTCTAATGAGATCAGAATCTCATTCGAACAAAATTAGCTTTTTGTTTGAAGGCTCATTAGATCTTACATCGAATGAACATCCAACGAGGGCATTCTGTTTGAATTCCTTAGAAGCTTGTTCTAACAAAATTGCTAACATGTTCGAACGATCTTTGGATTTCGTTCAAATGAGATGACATTCTCGTTCGAATGACTTATATTTTTATTCAAACGAGATCACCACCTCACATTTGTGTCAGATTTATAAATACCCATTTTGACACCAAATTTGATAAGACTTTTGACAATAAGTTTTTTGCATATCTATTGCAAAAGTTTTCAAGTTTTGTCTTATAAAAACACTTTTGATTCATAACTTTACATCCCCAAATAGTTTGTGTGAATCATTTTGAAACCCTTGAAGTTTCATATATTGGTTACGCTTGTGGAGAGGATTCTCTATGGCTGATTTTGTGACCTGAGTGATCATGGCTGGAGAAGGAATTGTAATAACCCTCTCTTCTGATAGCCCATTTTATCCTTAATTACCATGTGTAGTAATTAGTTATTATCTGATAGATGCTGAGTAAATATTAATTTGTTATGACAAGGCCAATATTTACTAAAATGTCGTATAGTTACCCCGTGAATGAATAAAATGTTCATGTGGTGATTTTTAATGTCATAAGGATTTAAAATGATATTTTGGTTTATTATGAAACCGGAAGTAAAATGAGTTATAAAATCTCCAAATGATAATTTGGATACTGTAGTTAGTCCCGGTAGGTGTGAGACAGTCAAAATAAGTGCCATATTGTATTTTGGCATTTCGGGCACTTTTGACTGGTTTTGGCTTAAATAGTGTTATCGCGTATTATTTTATCGCGCATTAGTTATTAGAGTTGGGCATTTTAGACTTATGGCCCGATTTAGTCTTGCTAAGACTTACTATTCCTTTTATGCCCCAAATTGTTATCTTAGAGAGGAAGAGAGAGAGGAAGAAAGCTTTGGAGAAAGAGAGAGATTGGAGATTGGAGCTTGGATTGTTGCTTCCTTCTTCATCAAATCAGATTCTTACACTTGAGGCAAGTAATCTACTTGCAAATTTATGATTTAAGTAGAATAATTAGTCTTGATATTTATGGATTTGTTATGATTTAGAATTGTTAGGGTTTTGATTGGATTTTTGGGTATTAACCACTAAAAATGGATTTGGATGATAAATGATGTTTAAGGTTGGTAGATAGATGGATTTAGGATGTAGAAATTGCAGCCAATGATTTCGGTTGGGCTTGGTTTTGGAGTTGGATAATTTTGATGTTCAAGACTCCATAGCCATTCTTGGCATTTTCGCAGGGGCGAATCGATTCGGCCCCTTGGGCGAATCGATTCGCATAGATGCAGAATCCCAGGTCTTGTTGTCCGAATCGATTCGGATTAGGACCGAATCGATTCGGCATTTGAAGAAACCAAATTTTTGTTGTCCGAACCGATTCGCTTTCGGCGCGAATCGATTCGCTGGGGCGAATCGATTCGGCCCTTAGGGCGAATCGATTCGGTTCCAGCAGATTTTGGGGGCCTTTTTCTTTTAATTTTCCTCCTTACTCTTTAGGATTAGGACCTAGGAAACTTCTTTAAAGAAGTCAACTTAGAGTCCTAGAGTAGTTATGGAGTTTGGTCGTTGCCCTGGATTAGAAATGGGTTCATCTGGGGTTTATTTCGGGGAGGTTTCAAGTGATGTTAAGGCATTACTTCTTTTATTCAAACTTGTAGAAGTTTGGAAGTTAAATGCCCTAACTTGGAGACTTAAGGGCTTATCGAAGTTATATAAACCTGGGAGATTTGTAGGATCATAATGATCATTTGGAGACCTAGCCTGAAATTGTAATTCGAGGAAAAATAAATGATAATGTTCGATGGGAATTAGGTTCGCATAAAATGAACCCATAGGTGTTTAAAGATGATAGGTTCAACTAGAATGAACCCCGTTGTTTAATGATGTTAGGTTTAAATAAAAAGAACTAATCTCATGATTAATGGAAATGAATATGATAATAAAATGTAAATGTTAATTTACTGTTACACACCTCTCTAAATGACATCATAGGGGAAGTTCGCTCGTGAGGTGAAGCCCCCTGGCTAATGAATGCAGGGTGGATATAGTCCTAGGCCATGGGAGCGCTTATTGTTATATTTCTTCTGCGATGGGTAGGAGATTTCGGGTGTGGTCTTGACTACCCCGCAGGCTCATGGCCGCTTCCCGACGTGTTCCGATAGGTGCCCAGGTTGTCTTATGTTAGGCCCTGGAAGATGATGGTCATTTAGGGGCGCGCACAGTGGGGAAACCCGGACGGGCGGTCTTAGATATCGTTATATGTATATGTATATAACTATATTTTCATCAAGTTGGACTTGATGGTTGATAAACGCCACAAAGAGCTTATGAAATGCCATAAAGAGCATAAATATGTGTCAGGAAGAGCACGGGAATAATATATGTGCCATATAGAGCACTTGATGTAAATGATATTCCTAATAAGGAATGGAAAGATAAAATGGGAAGTTTTAATTAATGAATAGAGTTTATAACTTCTTGATTTAACCAATTATATGGTTTTATTCCTAATAAGGAATGTCTGAAGGAAATGGAAATTGTATTTTATAAGGAAGGGTTTTAACTTAAAGTGCTTTACCTTAAATTCCTGCTTATATTGTAGATAGCATGTCATATTATCATCCTCATCATTCATGTATAGCTGTTCATATCTATCATGCTTTTTATTCTTCTAGAAATCATATAGAACCCGGCCCTGACCGGTTTACTTCCTTGTTGTATATATATTATTGTATCCGCTCAGGTGCTCCACCGCAAGGACGCCCGACTTGACTCTCCCAAGTTCCCTGCACTTTCGACGAGCTGTAAGATTTTGAGGGTTATTACAGGATGTTGTATTAGACGCTTTCATTCTTGTTATTCTAGTTATGATCGGGTCTTGTCCCTCGGGCGTGTGGCCCAAACATTTGTATTTGATTAATGGTTGTACTATGTAAGATATTTATATTGTTGTACGTTGTCTTATGTAGCTGTGGACCGACAGCTTATTCGGTCCATTTGTGTACATTCGTTTTAGTTACTTTATATATTATCTTTTGGAATTCCACTTGCTTGTCAGATTGGGTTGTTTAGTTTAAATTTTCATAACCGCATTTTTAAAATTTTACACTTTTTGGCAACCCGTTTTCTGATTTATTGGGTGGTTTTCCCGTATACTCAGTTTATATTTGTGATGCTGAGAATGATATCCGTCCATGATCCTTGTTACGTTTGAGTATCGGGCTGGCCACCCCTTATCTCGGATTGCGGGTTGTCACAGGAATAAGGCTTAGTAAGTGGATACTGAGGGTGGACTTCCGCCTGTGGACAACTCTGAATCTGAGTAGTATTCTTTAGAAGTTTTGTGACGACACTGTGCATTATACTTGTGGGTGTATCAAGTAGCCAGTAAGTCGATAGTCTTATAAAACTTTTGAAAGTGCTGAAAAATAGGGTTTTCCCTGAAAATGGATTTTTCCTTATTTGTCATGTGTGATTGCATTCTTAGTTTAATTTCTGCGATTGGATTATTTAGTTTATGCAGATATAATTTAATCAGGAATTAAAATTTGACTAAAATTGGATTTGTGTGTGTTTAGGATTTATACTTGAGAATAATACAAAAATAAAATTTTTTATTGTGACCATCCTTGTCGGGGTTTTCATACGCACTAACAAAGTGGTATAGGAGACTTTCACTCTTAGAAGTGGTATCAGATCTTATTTCCACATTTATAAATCAGTCGTCTTTAAATCATACCAATATCGGGAATGGGTTTTAATTGACCTTTCTCAGGTCGTGCCACTTGTACAAGTGGTTTTCGCTCCTCTTCTAGGATCTACTTTAGATCATACTACTAAGAGTGGTTTTTAATAGACCTTTCTTAGGTGGTACCACTTATACAAGTGGGTTTTGTACCTCTTCTAGGCCGATCTACTTTAGATCATACCACTACCAGGAGTGGGTTTGAATGACCTTTCCTAGGTCATACCACTTTTTTAAATGGTTTATGTCCCTCTTATAGGACGATCGAATTTAGATTATACCACCCCTAAGAGTGGGTTTTAACCGACCTTTCCCAAATAGTACCACTTATACAAGTAGGTTTTTTTTTTAAGGCATTTTACACAATTTAAAATAATTAAATACAAATTATTTTCTTATGCATAAATGAAAGAGTTCAACTGATTGATTATCTGATTATAAAACTTTCAAAGGTTCATGGAATTCCTTGACCTTGGGACTACCCTCCCATCTATTTCTTCTAAATGAGATAAACCCCCACATCCTTTTGAATCTAGGCGGTAAGGTCCCTGTAAGTTTGGCACCAGCTTTCCATCTGATGGTTTCTTTATAATGGACAACAACTTTCAGAGAACTAAATCATCGACTTGGAATTATATTACCTTGACTTTTTTATCATTCTTCTTTGCAAGTTCCTACTGATAGGCGACCAAATATATCAAGCTTGATCCTTCCTTTCTTTATCTAGGTCCAAGTCATGGAATATTCAATCAATTTCAGTCGTCTTAGAATGTCTCTGATCTGAGCGTTGGTAGATCGATCTCTAGAGGAATTACTTATTCCATGCCGTAAACAAGGGAATACAGAGTTTCTTTTGTGTACTTCCTTGGGATCATCCTGTATGCCCATAGAACACATGGGAGTTCATCTACCCACCGCCTCTTGACATTTTCCAGTCTTATCTTGATGTATAATATAAGGGTTTTATTAGCGATCTTTGTATACTCATTACATTGAGGGAAGATTATAGACGCATAGTGAATTTGAATTCCATATCTCAGAATGGATCATTGTCAAACTGGGTTCCATTATCGGTTACCAATGCTCTTAGAATGTCGAATCTTATGATGATGTTTCTCCAAATGATTATTCTAGCATCCGACTCTCTAATATGAGTGAGAGGTTCACCCTCAACCCATTTGGTAAAGTAGTTGGTCATCATTATTAGATACCTCCAATTTTCAAGTGCAACGCGTAGTGATCCTACAATGTCCATATCCCATTGGCCAAATGGCCATGGGCCTGTGAAAGGATTGAGATCTTCAATGGATTATTTGATAATTAGCCAGAATATCTAGAACTTTTGGACATTTTATGGTGATTTACGTTAAATCCTTCTGCATATATGACCACTAGTACCCTTGAGGGATTTCTCTATAAGAGGGAGATCTCCCACCTATGTGTGCTCCGTAGTTTTCTTCATGTATCTCCTTCAAAATCCCTTCGACTTGATCTGGATGCACACATTTTAACAGTGAACCTATAAATGACCTCTGGTAGAGTTTCTTGACTGATTTTAGGCAGAATCTAACCGATCTAATCTTCAGCTTGTGTGTTTCCTTATCATCTGAGGGTGACTCGACTATTTTCAAAAAAGATATGATGTCATCCATCCATGATAGGGATAGTTTCACTTAAAGGACTTTGATATTTCTCATTGTATCTTCAATGCTTGGTCCGTCCATATACTCCCCCTCAATTGTTCTCTTCTTGTCAGCTTCAATGGTAGAGGAAAAAGTAAATAATGCATCTCCATGGTCGTTTTCATTCCTTAGCAGGTGATCCACTGAGGTTGAATTTAACTATTGTAGTAGTCATCCAGACTTTTTTATATGCTATTATCCTTGGATCTCTTTCTTTATATTCTCCATTGATATGGTTTATGATCATTTTGGAATCACAAAACATGATGATGTGGTGAGAACCCATGTTGATCTCTCTTCAAAGATCGTGCACCACAACTTCATACTCGATTTATTTATTCGAGTCTTTGAAACACTGTCTGATGGCTTTCTCAATCAGACCGCCTTGTGGGGTCAAGAAGACTATCCCAACTCTTGTGCCTTTCTTATTTGATGATCTATAAATAAAGCGTTTCCATCGTTGCTCATTCTCAATGACTAGTAATGCTTCCATGATGGGTGGTGGTTGCTTCTCTTTTGGCGATGCTAATAATTTTTCCATGAAGTCTGCCAAGACTTATTATTGTTCTGGTTTCATACCTAATGTTGAATTGGGACAATTTAAGTGACCACTTGGTCATCCAATTAAAGAGATCAGCCATTCTGAGGGAATCCTTTAAAGGTTAGGTCATCAAGACGACTATAGACTGGGCATCAAAGTAATGCCTCAACTTCCTTACGACGGTCACCAATACCAGAACTATCTTTTCTATGGGCTTGTATCTATTTTTGGATCACTTTTTACTCCCCTTCATGTAAACAAATCAGTGATGCATAGGTTACGTGTTATTAAATGGACAAGTAGAGATACAGGTCTTCCCCATCCTTAGGAGTTGACAGTAAGGCGGAGATCCTATGTTTTATCGAATCCCTTCTAGGGCTTGACCTCATTCTTCTATCCAAAATATCGGGCTTATCTTGTCCAAGGCTTAGAAAAAAGGGAGGCACTTATAAGAGGATCTTGAAATGAACCGATTAAGGTCCATCATCATCCTACTGATAACTTGAATGTCTCTAATGGTGGTCAGCCTTCTAACATCCTGGAGAGCTTTAATATAGTCTAGATTTGCCTCTATGCCTCTCTGAGTAACCAGGTATCCCAGAAACTTACCAAAGCTTATATTGAACACACATTTAGATGCGTTGAGCTTAATAATATATTCTCTGAGGATTTTTAAGGTCTTCACAAGATCTTTTACATGATCAGCTAAATACCTACTCTTGATGAGCATATTATCAATATAAACCTACATAGTAGAGTCGATCAACTTCTTAAACATCTTGGTCACTAGACTCTAATATGCTACCCCAACATTCTTCAAGCTGAAGGGAATTACCCTATAGGCATAAAGCCTTAAGGTTGTTATGAACGAGGTATTTTCCTTATTCGGGCCGAAGATGAGTATTTGGTGGTACTTGAAGTATGCATCCATAAAACTCATTCGTCGATCCGCCACTATGGAATTCACCAGTGAATCTATTAAGGGCATTGGAAAACTATCATTTGGGCAGTATTTATTGAGGCCAGTGAAATTAACCCGTACCCTCCATTTTCCACCTTTCTTCTTAACATCAAAGGTGTTCAAGACCCATTATGGTAATTAGACTTCTTTAATGAAGCCAGCCTAGAGTAGGTTATCGACCTCAACTTCTACTGCCCTTACTTTTCTAAAATTGAATTCCTTAGTTCTATTTAATTGGCTTGGTTATTAGCTCCACATGCAATCGTTGGAAGACGATCTCTAGGTCTATTCCCAGGGGATCATAAGGATGCTAAGCGAAAAATATCTACATTTATTTAGAGGAACCGGGCAAGTTATTCAGCTTTATCTTTGATCATCTATGATCAGGATGATCTTCTCTAACTGTGTGGCATCAAGGGGAAGAGATATTAGTTCCTTTAATACACATTCAATATGGGCTAATTGAGAATTCCCTTTTATTACTACTTGGGATGATCGTCCTCAGAATTGTCTTCGGTTTGATTGTTCTTGGAGTGAGGCTTTATCTTAATTGCTGAAAAAATGCAGTTGCGTGTCGCTGCTTGATCTCCCCTAATTTTTATCACTCCTTGGTCAGCCATAAACTTGAGTTTTTTTAGTAAATGATGAGGGAACGACCATCATGTCATGAAGTCACCCTCTTCCTAGAATGGCAATGTAATGTTACTTTTACGAATTACATGGAGCTGAACCTCCTTATTAGTTGGACCAATATTTACTGGCATCTTGATTTTCTCCATGGATGACATTATATCCCCATTTAAGGCGATCAATGGGTCGACGTTAGTATACAGATCCTTGACTCGATTTCCATATTTATGAAGCACTATTAGGTACATGATCTTAGAGGAGATTCCTTGGTCTATGAGTTCCTTTCTCATGTCAAGGTTTGTAATTCGTAAGGTGAGGAATATGGCATATTTATGAGGCAAGTTTATGCTCACCAAATTATCATTGGTGAACATGATAGCTTGATCAGTATCTAGGTCCTTTCTTCCCCTTTTGACTAAGAATGGTTTGGTTAGGTCCAACTGGACTTCTCATTGAATGTTGGTTTCTACCTTTACCTTCTCCCTTAGCTTCTTGCCAGAGTGATGGTTTGGGTCGGTGTAGTAGTGGATGACGGTGACCAATCCTTCTGGTAGGAAATCATCCTCCACTTTCTGGATTACGTTAATCTTGGTCACTGCCTTTGGTTTTGATGTGTTGATGTACCCCATTAGATTCTCTTCTTGGATAAGTTACTCCAGGTATTTTTTGTACATCTTACAGTCTTTTGTGAGATTCTCGTAGTCCTAGTGATAGATGCATCTGAGACTGGCAACCTTAGCATTTGGGTCTCCAACCATCTTATGAGATCTTTTGAACAAAGTCTTGTCTTTGATCTGATGAATTAGCCTAAAGATGGTCTCTTTGAAGACTGTTTCCAACGCCTTGTAACTACTATTATTGGCCTAAGCCTTAGAGAGACTTATGGATGCTTTATTCTTGGATCCCTTCGTGGATGACGATGGATGGTTTTCCCCTGTAGGGGCCTTCTTTGGCTTGTTATTCTTTTAGTCTGGTGGGTATCCTGTATTGGAGAGTTCATCTTCTACATAGGCATATTTCTCAATGCGTGACGTAAGATCGTCCATCGAAGAAGCTGGATTCTTTGTTAAAGATTGGTAGATATAATCTAATTGTTCCAGACCAAACTAAAAGGAGGCGAACGCTATTTCCTCATAGAAATTCTCAATTCATTGTATAGCTCCCATTACCTCTAAGCATACTTCCTGCAAGCCTTTATTTTTTCTTCTTGAAAGATATTAGTGAATCTGCCTCCTTTACCACACTGCTTCTTGTGATAAATTAAGCCGTGAATTGCTCAGCAAGCTCCCTAAAGGTGGAGATTGACTTGGGGGACAGTTTTTCAAACCACTTTAGGTCAATCTATCCTAAGGTTGATAGGAATACCCTGCACATCAAGTCATCATGATGGCTCTAAAAGGGACTTGGTCTACTGGTAGTGCCTAGTATGATGAGTTGGGTTTATCTTTCCTTCATATTTTATGAATTTTGGCATGGAAAACTTCTTTAGTGTTTCGAAGGATTCTATCTGCTCGGTGAATGATGAGGCTGTGCCAAGCCCTAGTGCTTTCCTAGACAGGTACTTTGGGGTCTTAGTAAGATTTAGGTTTGTCCTTACATCCAAATCCCTATGGACGTGTCCTCTCTATTCGTCAGTCTTTATTTGGTTCGATTGTGGTTCAGAGCAAGATGGCCTACTAGTTTGGGTCGACTCCATTAGACGGGGTTGGTGATGCCTATGGTTAATGAAATTTTCTTCTAGGAAAATGATGGTGTTGGTGATAGCAATGGATTATACGGGGACTTATTGAATGAAAATCCTTATCAGGTTGATTTCTCAAAAAACGAGGTCCCCTTCTATGGCGCTGCCGAGTATGAAAATTCGAGGTATCACCCTCTAACTATTGGGATGGCTATCGAGGTACCTTTTTATGTTGATGTCGAGAATGAAAATTCGAGGCATCACCATCTAATTATTGGGATAGTTGTCTCCTCAAACGGGTGATCTCTTTATCATGACTGTTTACCTTCTCTCCATAGAAACTGGCCAAACGGGATATAACTTTCCCTTCTGCTTGGTCAATCAGCAGCATTAGATACCACCAACTGGGTCCAGATCTTCCAGGCGAACAACCTCTGGATCTTAATAGTTGTGGAGAGGAGGTATTCGCACTGGAGTTTGTTTACTACTTACGATACGTATTTCAAACTGCATGTGACTCCTTGCTTAAATGGGGTGCGATGGATATTCACTCATAGTGATCTTTCTTGACTTTGACATGGTGAGAGCTTTATTTCCCACATACTTTGCCAAATTATAGGATATTCTTCCCATAATATTTAATGGAATTGTAGGAATGCCCCAAAAGTATTATAAATGCAGAAAAAGGAAAAACAGAGAACTATATACTTAGTTCGGTCATGAGATCGACCTACATCCACGGGGGTAAATGGAGAGTATTTTTTTTATTAAAGAAAGGGAATGGAAATAACCGGATTGCTAGTGTTACTATCTGAGAGTTTAGGCTATTGCGTGCTAGTTACAATTGCCCTATAATGTGTTCTAGGTTATCCATATTTATAGACTTGGTGTCCCACGCTTATGGGTTGCTTCATACTTATCTTTATCTGTAATGATCTTATCACATAAGATCATATCATAAGATGATTACTCCGTATGCCCCTTTATCTATCCACCATGTGTTCAGCCACGTGGCTCAGGCCACGTGACCTTAATTAATCTTATCCCTTCCACTACAATATATTAGTGGGTTCATTTTACAAATGACCTCTATACGTGAACTAATTTTTAAACTTCTTCGAAAAGATTCCACTAATATTTGTAACTCAGCTTGCCATGAAGTCTTTGATAGAATCAAACATTATCCACCCAATCTAACAATTCTAGCACCAACCCAAGGGGGAGACCTCTTCTATTGTACCTTATGGTTACTGACACAATGGTAGGAACTATGTTGGACTAATACAAAGAATACTACTATAAAGAACAGACCATATGCGACTTTTAATAAAAAATTAATGTAACCAAAGAACGATATACAATTGGAAAAATCGTTCAAATCCCCAGTATAGGAAATGTAGAAGCTAAGACATTACATGGTCTCCTTCGAGATAAAGTTAATATCTCGCATGGATCCCTAAAATAACTACTAAATTTTTTTTCCTTAATAAGTGGAATGGTCAAGTGGTTGATCTTGCTTATAGAATTTGACATCGAGTTTAAATATCAAAAGGCAATTAAAAGGCTACCCATTATAGACTATATGTCTAAATTCACTTTAGATGAACAAAGAGAGAGTACAACCCATTTCCCAAATGAAGACATCATGTCCATTAAGAGTTAGGCAGGATACAGGTGCCAGTTTTACTTCGATGGAGCTGCCAAGAGAAATGGATTCAAAATCGGGATGCTACTAATTTCACCAAATGGAAAACGCCAACCATCAACCATCAAGCTCAATTATAACGGCACCAACAATGTTTTATAATATAAAGCGTGTATATCAAGGATGAGAATAACAAACAAAAGAGGAATACGAAGGATCATATGTATAGAGATTTAGCCCTCATTATTTGCTAAATTCCGAGACATTGGTGAATTAAGGAAGAAAAGCTCTTACCATACCATGATCACTTGGAGGAAGACACTGCCTTATTCTATGATGTATAATTATTTTACCACCTCTGAGCATAGAATAACTTCATTGATGAACTGGACAATTTATCCTCCATTGTAGACATCTCCAATGATGTAGATGAAGTTCAAATAGACGTGTGCAAGAAATAACAATCAATTTTCATGTATGAAATCTTCATGATTGAGGTTATAAACGAAGGTCCATGGTATCAAGATGTGAAATAACTCCTCAAAAAATCAAGTACCTTGTTGAATACAATAGGAAAGACAAAAATGAACTCCGACAATGGGATGCCCAATTTATCATGTGCGTCAGACACCTGTAGAAGAGGCACCCTAATGGCACTCATCTACAATGTGTTAACAAAGCAGAAGCATAAAGGATAATAAAAAATCCATGGGGAAGAATGTGGTCCCCATGAACAGCCACGTGCTCACGAAAAAGATCATCCTCTAAGGGTATTATTAAAGCACCCTTCAGCATGATTGCAAAAAATATGTCCAAAGATGCCCAAAGTTCCAACGGTTCACAAATTGGCAATATCTACCTCCAAGAGAACTCTATAGTGTGACATCACCATGACCTTTCTCGACCTGAGGAATTGACACGATCAGGAAGGTGACACCAAAAGCATTTAATGTCCACAAATTCATCCTCATAGCCATAGACTACTTCATCAAATGGTTCAGAGGGAAATCCTATTTTATGTTCAACATAAAAAAAGTTGCTCAATTCATATGAAATAATATCATTTATAGACGCGGGGTGTTATTTGAGCTTATATCTAACAATGGGATGCATTTTGAAGCACAAGTCGCGAACCTCATCGAAGAATACAAAATTTAGAGAAATAATTCATCCCTAAACTTTCGTCGAACTAACGGTGCTATGGAATTCGCAAGTAAAAATGTAAAGGTGATACGAAGCAAGATGGTTGAGGGATGCTAAGAATGGACTGATTACATTCTGTATACATTATGGGGGTATAGTACTACCGTCAAGACACTTAATGGGGCTACACTATTCTCATTGGGATGGAAGCCATGCTGCCAATTGAGATGGAAGTCTCCTCTTTGAGAGTAATGCTAGAAAATACAGTCTCTAAAAAAATTGGATGACAAACATATATGAAGATCTTTCACTACTAGACGAATGGAGATTATGAGCAAGGTATGATATGCAAAGTTACCAAAAGCTAATCTCCAGGGCCTTTGACAAAAAAATCATGAACCGAGGAGTCAAAAAGGGAGATCTTGTTCACAAATAAATCATCGAACCAGTATGAGATCCCGAGGCAAGTTTCTTCCTAACTGGACATGCTTCTATGTGGTGAAGAAGATTCTCTCGGGAGGTACAACCCTTCTAGTTGACCTTAATGGAATAGAGTTGGCCAAGCCAACCAATTTAGACCGCCTTAAAAAGTACTACATCTATAAGACACTCAAACTATCAACCATAACAATGTAAGGTTTGATCCTTTGTAAGATAAAAAACATCACAATCATTATCAAGTCAATCAAGTCGCGTAATGGAGGTACTTAATCAACCGCTCGGGGTAAGGTCATAAAAATAAAATGAGACACCTCCGTGGGAATAACACTCTCTCTATTTTTCTTATCTCAATTTTAAAATCCTATATTGGTCATAGAGTTGATAAGGTGACAAATAAAGGTTTGAAGCCCATAGGGAACTCGTTTTTCATTAAAATCATAAAATACTTTCATTATTCTGCACATATTCATCATCATCATCAAACAAAATAAAAATTACATAAAGATAATCAAACTGAGTTACTTCCAACATTATCAAAAGAATCGAAACCATCCACTTCCTCTTCAAATATTCTCATATCTTAGGAGTTGATACTTGTCACCATGTTATTAAAGAAAATGGAGATCTCATGAACTTCTTCAGATCCAGGCAGAGTCAACCCAAAAAGTCGAAGAATTCCAGTCTGTCTAATAGTAATGACATATTTCACATTCTCCTAGAGACAAATCATATACTCTTTAGGTAAGATCATGGGAATGCCAAACAAGTTAGGAGGAGTACGGAGAAACAGAGGAACTTTATTCCTACAGAGATTAAAAACTATATTTGTAAGGTATGGATACAATAGCATGATAGGATACAGCTGACCCGGAGAAGGTGGAATATCTTTCCTTCTTTCAAACTATCATTACCTTTCACAGGAGATAAAAAGAAGTGTAACTCAAAGAAAAAATTCAGATATAGTGGAATGGATCTAAAGACAAGTGAGGCATCATAATTGTAATCTAAGGAAGATACCAGTGGATAAAAGAACGTCTGGACACAAATAACACTTTACCCATTCCCTTTCAGCCTCCCATTTTAAGGATCAGCGGTTCTCATAAGATGTACTTAGAAGAACAAAAATGGAGATACACTCAATCAAGATCAATATCTTCAACATCCACTTATATAGAAGCAAAAGACTTTCCTACAAGAAAGGGAATTACCGCAAATAAAAGGTCGTAAGACTATTTATGATCTCACTTGGGATCAAACGAATCGGGTTCTTACCTTCCTTCATTTACAGAACAACATCTGTAAGGAGAACCTAGGTTATTACACTAACTAGAAAGTGTTATGAGACCAAAGACAAAGGAAGTGCACCTTTTCGTCCACCCTTACATCCTTTTACAGGGATGTCATAAAGGAAGAAGGTGACCACTCCAATCAAGTTAATTCCTTCTTCAGTAAGGAACTCCTTCACTATCGAAAAGTCCATATCGATCCATTATGTAAGAGAATAAATCCCCCTCTGCTCAGATATGGTTTAGCAAGAACTTGGTCTACATCATAGTCGGTTAGACATCATGAATCTTCAAAGTTTGGACAGATTTCCTTTAGTGCAAAATGAAATAAGTGATCTTATAAATACCAAAAATGGGAAACTTCAAGCAAAATGCCCAGTACATGGGCATACTCCTCCAACAAAATAGAAGAACTATGAAATAATGATCTAAACCTTAGAAGGATCAGCCATCAAAGCTATAAATAAAGTTATCTATCTGATGACTTAAGGCTATATGGTAATCAGAATTAGGGAAGACCACTTTAGAAAAAGAAAAATAAGAAGCCCATAATACTCGAGAGTTATGAGAAAGGAAGATGAAGGAAGCGTAACATTTCAAGGATAGAATAACTTCTATTTCATAAAAAGAGGAATCTGCCTGATGGTTCCTCCCATAGACTGATCGGTCATCTAATTAAAATCAGAATATTCAGCCTACTCCTCGTAGACCTGCTGATTAAAATCTATATAATGTGACCCCATATGAGAATGGTAGCAACAATTTATGCAAAAAAATGAGAATAATATTTCTTTCCATTCTAGTCTTTAATCAAAGATCTCCATGAATATTTACATATCATCCTTATCATTAGTGTGAAGTCATTTAAATAATAAAAAGAGGCAATAATTCATCTAAACATGTTTTTGTACATAATAAAAGGAATAAGGAACAAACCCCCTTAAACCCCAAAACAAAATGCAAAAAATTATGAAAAATACGATAGGTATAATCCCAAGGGTCAACAGAAGATGAGTCACCCTCATCATCCTCGAAATATGAATCTAAAGCCAGTGCCCATATTACTACACCCTCCGGGATCAAAGGAATGCCCTGAGAAAATATTAGGAAACCAGGTCCCTCATGCCTAGGGAGAACCCTTCATGAAGTCTCAAGCATGTCTACTACTCTAACCCCTGTACTGGAAAAAGGGAAGGATCTCTATGCGTCCTTAATCATAGGGTGACCTTCACCTAAAGTCCTTAGTCCGGTGCAAGTACGGTAGATATGAGCCCATCATCTGGGACATCTGCTCCATCACCACGCAAGAAAAAGTGGAGGCCTATGAAAGAAAAATAACAGTGTGTCAAGAATGAAGCGCTGAAGAAAAAATGGAAACACAAAAAAAGGAAAAAATACAGCACGTACCTTAGGACCAACAGAAATGGAGAAATAAGGATAGGAATGATGAACTCGTACATTGTACTCCACACCATCATCCCCAGTGTAGCGAATGGATAAATTGGGAACCCGTATGACTAACAGGTGAGATGAATAACAATCTAAAGTACTTATATAGAGTCCCTCAAACGAAGGGCTGAAGTAGTCGCGGCTCCTGTAGCATGTCCCTTGGAAGGAGGGACCAAAGTAGGAGGAGGAGCCTCCTTCGAACCTCGGACCTCTCCATCATGGAGGACTTCTGGTATCAATCACACAGTAATAAACTCTTCATAGGGGACGCCATGATCAAAGTGGGCCACTCCCTGCTCTATTCCCCTCATGTAAGCCTCCGACCGTTGGGCCCAAAAAATGCAGTTCCCAATATCCGAAGGAGGTACCATCGAGATTCTCATTTAAGATGATAAATGACACTAATGGACCCCCCTTTTCCCCCAAATAAAAGGCAACTGTATCGTCATTACAAAAGAACACCCTGGATATGGTCTAGATAGTGACCCTGCTTATAAGCTAATGACCTCGGGACACAGCCCAAGGGAAAAATAAAACCTGTAAACCCAATAAAAATGATCAAAAGACAAAACTAAAATCATAATACCAATAGAAGAAGACCAAAAAAATATCATACCATATCAACGGTCAAACTGGTTAAGAATGTATGAATACATCCATGAGAATGCACCGAGAAGCCTTCACCCCTATTGTTCTTTATCCATCTCCCCTGGTGAGTCCATATTCCCTCCTATAGTAACACTTTATCCCCTAATGAACATAATTTCCTAACGATTAAGTGTATCAACAAACACCTCATTCTAAGTGGACACACTTCCTAAATTATTCGGTGTATCAACAAACACCTTATGACATAATGGACACCCCGCTACAATTTGGTGTCTCGCCAAACACCTAGTCCCCAAGTATATACCTTTTCCAAATAATTCGGTGTTTCAAAAATCACCTTCCCCCAGTGCACACTCTTCTCTTAATGATTCTATGTATCAACAAACACTCTGCCTTCTAACGAACACCTATCCTCCTAAACAATTTGGTGTATCGATAAACACCTCTTCTTAGGAGGACCCCCTTTCTTAATAATTTGGTATATTGACAAATAATTTATCCCCCCCCCCCCCCCAACGGACACCCATTCCTAAATAATTATCAACAAACACCTTGTTCCCCAATAGACACCCTTATTTTAACGATTCAATATATGACAAACACCTTATCCCCCGGCCTTCACCCCTTCATAAAACTATTTAGTGTATTAACAAACACTTCGTCACAAGCGGACACCCTTATCTTAACGATTACGTGTATTGATAAACACCTTGTACCTCAAGTGGACACCCCTTCCAAAAAGATTTGGTATATCTATAAACACCTTGTCCCAAGAGAACAACCTTCCAAAATGATTTGGTGTATCGAAAAACGTCTTGTCCCCCAGTGGACACCCATTTTCCAAACAATTTGGCGTATCGACAAACACCTCATCACCCTAGAGGACACCCCTTCAAAAACAATTCGGTGTATCTAAAAACACCTTATCCCCAGCGAACACCATTCTCACAATGATTCAGCATATCGACAAACGCATTGTCCCTCAGTGGACACTCCTTTTTACAAATGATTCGGTGTATCGACAAACACCTTGTCCCCTAGCGGACACACTTTTATAACAATTAGGTGTATCAACAAAGACCTTTTCCCTTAATGGGGGATTTCCTTAAAAGAATCATTGACACTACTAACACTTTATCTTAAGAGATCATTCTTCCAGGTCAAAATGATTGGAGCAAAGCCCTATCCAAGTAAATACATATTTCGCAAATAATGCGTCCACCGCCAAACTTAATCATTAGGATCGAGAGAAAAATCACTAGTATCTTCATAGTGGGAATCTTTCTTTCCAACAATGTTCGTCTAAAAAGAACTTTGTTGTTGAGGGGCTCTTTAGATAACCAATTATGCTCCACAAAGGTAATCATGTACCAAAGCCTATCAAAGCCCCAAAAACTGACCCAAACTCATGGGTACATTCTTAAGAGATCAAAAGCCCAAAAAACTCACAAATCACCCACTAAAGTCAGGACCAAACCAAAAGGGACCCCAAGGCCCAAGGTGAAATGTTCTTGACTGATTGGTGAGAGGCGCACTATAAACTGAACCAATCGGTCATAAATGAAAAAGTACCACTTAAGTCGTTTAACTCAAGATTAAACTATCTAAATGGATCCGAACAATTTTTTGAAGAAACTCTTATCTTAAAACAAACTTCTTAACACGAGATGTGTTTAAAATAGTATGAATGAGTTATTTAAGGCATAGGTTTACCAGTTTTGAAAACCAAAACTTATAAAGAAATAAAATAAACACATCCTCAAGAAAGGGATGAGAGGAAGAAGAAGTATACAAGTACAATTTTAAACGTTGTAAAACACCACCCAATTGGGGAAACATCCACGGACGTCTCTACACCTCAAAAGTAAAAATCCACTAAAATAGAGTAACACGTTACAAACTATTTAACAATCAAGACACACAATTAAGACTAATTTAAGTTAAAAAATTATACCAACTCCTCTCGTGTTTTCTGACTTCTCCCAAGGCTCTGATGTTGTTTATGTTCTCTCAGTTTTGTAACTCCACTCCTTTTAGATTTGCAACACTCCTTTAAGCTTTATGTTGACTCAAATGTTCAGAATCTCTCTACCAACACCTTTTAGTGTTGTAGTGTGAAAGTGTAAGTGGTGATGTGCTCTAAATCACATGCATGCAACCTACACACACTTATTACAGACCAAATGATTATCAAATTACAAACAAATTCTAAAATGCAAAGAAGATTTCTAAAATCAGTTTGATCGAAACTCAGACTTTGAACCTTTCAATTTATTCAGAGATCAAGAGGGAATCTTGATATATAAACGAGCCAAGATCCTAAACACTTTCGTTATTCGAAAATATTTATAAATATTTCACAAAAAGTGAAACAATTGAAAGTGAAAATCCCCAATCAAGATCTTAACTAGATCTAAGTAAAAGTACTCTCAAAAACTGAAATCAAAAATGATTTTATTGGTTTAGGGTTTGAAAGAAACATAACAGTTTAAAACAGCCAACAAAATTTGAGATTTCTCAAAAGAAGATATAAAAACTAGTAAGATAAAACGTGAAGTGTATCACAGACTCACACATCCTAGGTTTCTATGAAAGAAAATGAGATTTGGAAAATGTGACTAGGTTGTATAAGAGATTAAGAATAAGAGAGGATGTATCTTCTCAAATTTAGAACTGACTCAACTCTAAGAACTATTTTTAGGTGAGATTTGGCCGGAGTTAGGTTAGGGTTTTTATTTTCCCTTTGGTTTTCTTTTCTCTCTCTCTCTCTCTCTCTCTCTCTCTCTCTCTCTCTCTCTCTCTTCTCTCTTTTTTTCTCTCAAAATTGAAGTGAACCAAAGGTTAGAAATGAAAGGAAAAAATATCATTTTATACAAGGAAGTGAAGGATCTGGAACGTCTCAGGAAAATGGACGATCAAGATTTGATCGAAGGAAATCTAATGGCTATTAAATCACCGCATCTATAAAAGATCTGATTGGTTTAAATTGTTAACACATGGATCAGGTAAGAACGCATGCAGGCCATAGATTAAAATGATCCAAGGGTTCTCAATCATACTCAGGTATGTGAGTGTAAAGAAATACTGATCCTACCGTTGTAAGTCCAACACGTGTAAGGCTGAGATGACTTAAAAAATGCGTGCTTTTGGTCTTTTAGAAATACAAATTTTACCCATAATATTATCTACAACTTTAGATTTCTACCTAAGCTAAAATTTAACAACTTTTACTAATAACAAAATAGCCCACAACATTTGTAAAAACCAATTTTAAATTTCTAAAAATTGTTTAAAAAATCCTAGAAATTATTTAAAATATCCTAAAAATTATGGAAAAATTATTTTAATGGGATTTAACTCACACACACCCATATTATGAATAATGCAACACATGAATACAATCCTAGGTGAGTTGTTTGTGTTCTAACTTTAGGAAGAATTTGAGGAATTCAAATGAAGAGTCTGAAGGCTTTTTGGTCAAACAGGGATATGGCTCAATTTTTTCACTATTTCCAAACTAGATGAGCACCTATATAATATAGACTCAAGTGATTCAAAGATATAGGGTGCTTCAATCTTCCCCTTTGAAAATATGAGACAAAATCTCCTTTGAGTCATCGAGGACTCGTAGGGATACAAAAGAAATAAGAAAACCCTATTCCTATACAAAAATTATATCTACCCAATGTCCTAGAAAAAGAAAATTACATAACTCAACTAATTACAGAATAATACCCTATCAAAATTCTGTTGTAAAAGAAGGTACTGATTCCTTAAAATGAGATAACTAATATAAAGCTTTTTAGTTAAGAATACATCAAGAATGTCCAAGTAGATTCAAATTTATCCGCCATTTTGTCTCAAATGGGCAAAGGGCAAAGAAAATAAGTATGAAACAATAAATCATTATTCTTCCATAACCATACCAATAGATTGGCACAAAGATTCACATAAAAGATAATCCAATGGTTTTGTAAATAATACAGCTAATTGCAATTCAGTTGGAAGGTAATTAATTTATAACTCCTTAGATTCAACTAACTCGCGTATGAAATGATATATGATTTTAATATGTTTGGTACGAGATTGCTGAATTGGGTTTTTAGAAATATTGATCGCAGTTTAATTGTCAAAATAGAGATGTAACTTATCTTCAGTTATACCATAATCTTTTAGCATTTGTTTTAGCCAAAGTAATTGAGCACAACAACTTTCTACGGTAATATATTCGGATTCGGCAGTAGATAAGGAATTGCAGTTTTGTTTATTACTATTCCATCCTACCAAATTATTACCAATGTAATAACATGCTCCTAAAGTACTCTTATTATCATCGGAACACCCAACCCAATTAGCATCAGCGTATCCTACTATAATACTAGAATTCTCTTTAGTGTACCAAAGTCCTAAGTTTAGAGTGCCTTTAATGTATTTGATAATTCTTTTAACGCATAATAGATGACTCTCTTTAGGATTATTTTGATATCGGGTACACATGAAGATAGAGTACATGATATCAGGACGGGAGGCAGTAAGGTAAATTAAGCTTCCTATCATACTACGGTACAATGTTGCATCGATGGATTTACCATTCTCATCTTTTGAAAGTTTGACAAAAGTACTAATAGGAGTCCTAGCTTCTCTAGATGTTTCTAGGACAAACTTCTTGACAATCTCTAAAGCATATTTGGATTGTGATACAAATAAGCCATCTGAATTTTTCTTAACCTGGAGTCCTAAGAAAAATTATAACTCCCCCATAAGTGACATATGATATTCATGATGCATAGTGTCAGAAATTTTTTTGACATCTATAGGGGAGGTAGATCCAAAAATGATATCATTTACATATACTTGGCCTATGGTAATGTTTCTGTCAAAATGTTTGAAAAAAGAGCTTGATAATTCCATCCTCGTTTAAAACCATTGTTTAGAAGGAAGGTGAATAATCATTCATACCAATATCTATGAGCTTGTTTTAACCCTTAAAGAGCTTTCTTAAGCCGATAGACATAATTTGGATGATGAGGGTCAATGAACCCTTTGGGTTGTTCTACGTAGGTCTCCTCAGTCAAGATGACATTAAGGAAAGAAGATTTAACATCCATTTGATATAGTGTGAAATGCAAATGATAAGCTATTGCAAAAAGTAAGCGAGTAGACTCGAGGCGAGTGACAGGTATAAAACTTTCCTCGAAGTCTATTCCTTCAATCTGAGAGTAGCCCTGGGCAACTAATCTAGCTTTATTCCAAATAATCATCCCAAGTTCATCTATTTTATTTTTAAAAATTCAACGTGTGCCGATAACCCTTTTATTTTCAAGCCGGGGTACATGATTCCATGCATTATGTATGATAAATTGAAGAAGTTACACATGCATATAACTTATCCACAATGGGTCATTCGGTGCTTCATTAACATTCTTTGGTTTTATAAGAGAAACAAAGCATGCATAATGAATAAGGGTACGTAGTTGGGATATTGTACGAACTGGCTCGATAGGATTTCCAAATACACTATCTAAAGGATGATCTTTGGAAACCCAGTTAGGTAGTTCAAGGATCTCAGTTGGTAAGGATTCATCTATTTCTGGAGAATCATAATTTGAAATTTTTTCGAATTCAACCACTATAGCTAGTTCTTTGATCTTACTTTCTACATTAGTGTCACCTACAACCACATTAATGGATTCCATCATGGTTTTGGTATGAAGATTTTAGACATGGTAGGCTCTACTATTTAGAGAATATCCTAAGAAAATATCTTTATCTCCTTTAGTTTCGAATTTAGACAGATGTTCTTTGTCCTTACAGACATAACAGGTGCTACCAAAGGTTCTAAAGTATTTTAGGTTACGTTTCTTCCCATACCACAACTGATAGGATTTTTTTGGTATTTTTCCTTAAATAAACTCGATTGATTATATGACAGGCTATACAAATGGATTCTACCCAAAAATATTTAGGTAGGTTCTTCGCATGTATCATCACACGAGCCATTTCTTGAAGAATGAAATTTTTACGCTCAGCAATTCCATTTTATTGAGGTGTCTTAGGGGAACTAAATTCATGTTTCTAACCATTATAGTCACAGTATTAGATGACACCTGAATCTATAAATTATCCTCCTCTATCACTATGAATTCTATCTACTTGGGAATCCTTTTCATTTTCTATACGAACTAAGATTTTCAAAAACTTATGGAAAGTTTCTGACTTGTGTTTTAAAAAAGTAACCCAGGTAAATCTAGTGAAGTCATCAACCATAACAAGGATGTAACTATTTCCACAAAGACTAACAGTATGAAAAGGACCCATTAGGTCCATATGGATGAGTTCTAGAGCTTTAGTGGATAAAACTTCTTTAACTTTCTTGTGGGGAGCCTTAACAATTTTTCCTTCTTGATAGGGACCACATATGATGTTTGAAATTGGTTTGATCTAAGTAAGACCTCTAACTATCTATTGGGAGCATAATTTACTAAGACTGTCATAATTAATGTGACCCAACCTATTATGCCATATCTCATTGTCATCCATTCTGGCAATGTTGCAGACCTCTTTAGTTTGATTGACTATGTAATATTTATCTGGAGTACAAAGTCCTGTAATAATGCAATTACCTTTTTCATTTAAAATTTTACAATTGTTCTTTGAAAAGGTGACAGTATGGTTGGAGCCACAAACTTGTGATATACTTAGTAAATTATCTTTAAGACCTTTTACTAAGAGAACATCCTCAAGAATGGGTAATCCTTCTTCATGGAGTGTTCCTTTACCAATGATCTGGGATGATACACCATATCCAAACAAGACTTTTTGTGACACCCTGCCTAAGTAAATACTGGGTGATCAGTCCTTTATTAAATTAAAATCAAAGTGTCCGGTTGGTTCATTCTTAGCATCACTGTCGAAAAACAATTTTCATTATTAATAGCCTAATAATTAATTAAGTTAAGTGTCAAAACATCTTCCCAATTAATCCATTAATAAATTCCATGCTTTAAGATATAAGCCATTCCCATTCCACAAGAATAAATAATGAACATGAATCAAATACTGAAATAAATGAGACTCGATAAAACATTCTAGTTCAAAGTCTAAAACCAATAGAATCATAATACCCAATCCAACAGGAAAAGGAAAGCTAATAACAACATACAATCTCTGAAATAACTAAGTTGGATATGGGCGACACATGCCCTTACTGAAGTGACTGAACTAAGTACTGAATGAAAAGATAGAAGCGTCTAGTATTAATAACCTACAACTTTCACAATAGCTGCAGCTCATCGAATGATCCACATATCTAAGTCTGGTGGTGACCCTATGGCTGGACACCTTGTATAATAAATATATATATATATATATATATCAAGGTTCTAAAAAATGCGAGGCGTGATCGAAGCGTGGAGGCCAAGCCTTAAGCCTTAGAAACTTAGGCGGGCATTAGGCGTAAAAAGGCGTGGAAAGGCGTTTACACCTTGTTAATATATTTTAATATTTTTTAACCATAACAAGGATATTAAATACTAAAATTTTACATAACATAAAAATATGTCTGAATATGGGTTAGAGCCTGATTTGTAAAAATATTTGTTTTCGCAAGTATTTAAAACTGCATTATTGCAATTATTATGTGCATATTAGTTCGGATCTCTCACCTGATATCACCACCCCTCCATTAATGTGCACACCTAGCGTACGTCTATCCTAACCTAGTTATCCATATTATCCCCAACTAGGTCATAGACATATACTACTAAATATAGCTCTTAAGAGAAACCCGTATTGCCCATACAATACGTTAATTAATACTTCACTCCCATTAATGTCATTTGATATTCTTTGTTCTAGTAGTAAATACTTTATCCCCTTTAGTTAACTTGTTTACCAACATTTACATATTTGCTAACTTTACACATTAGGATTATTCACAACAATAACTATATATTTATATATAGCCAAATCATCCCTATACATATATATACAAATCTTGCGCCCCTTAGTTAGGACCAGTTGGGGCAATGCATAATCTGATATCATGTCCCGATGCACCGCTCGCTGCATGAAGGATAACTGGTTCGGCGTCTCTCATGAACCATAAATCTCATAGCACAAATATTGGACGTGAGCATACTCACCTGCTAAATGGGTCATGGACATACCTACGTGTGACACCCTGACTAATTAAATACCGGGTAGCTACTCCTTTATTCAAATTAATACAAAACGTCAAGTTTGTTCAGTTCATAGCATCACTGTCGAAAACATTTTTAACAATTTCTAGCCACCTAATATTTAAAAAGTGAGTTGTCAAATTTTATATAAATGAGATTAACATGTAACCAATCAAATTATCAACTAATAACACCACAATCAAATCACAATCACAACTGAATACAAATGGAATAATAAATGAGTTTGGAGTAACACTCCTCTGAATAATCTAAATATTGAATAAAACAAAATACAATGTCTGAAAATTTTATTAATGAACTCCAAAACTGAAATGAAAACTGAAAGTAAAATAAAGCTTTCTCTAAGGAAAAGGGGCGACATGCCCTAACTGATGAACAAATTAGAATCAGAATCAATGTAGAATGAGGAGGCGTCTACTATTGAGGTCCTGTAACTTCCACAGCAGCTATAGAACATCAAAGGAATGGAACTCCTAAGCTTGGCGTCCCTGTGTATGGGCACCTAAAAGGTTTTTACAAGAAAATACATTTGAAAGCAAACGGGTCAGATCCGGAGGTGAAAACAGTTTAAAAATATCACAAGTGTTTAATTTCATTAAACTGTAAATATTAAAAACATGTAAGTTGCGTGCCCTCACATGAGTTCCTCACCCTTCAACTATTGCGCGCGCCTAACGTGTATCCGTAACCCGACCTAGTTATTCCATTAAATAACTAGTATATCTATCATTTAATCCTCACATTAATAAGGGATTTTATTTATAACATTCTAATATAACCTACGTAAACCTCACTTTTCACTAATCATTTGAATGTGTAACAGTTACGATAGGGAGTTCTCAGTATTAAATTCCATTCAAAAATGTCCCAATAATTTATATCCACACTTTAACATATGAATTTATAAAAATCACAAGTATATTATTCCCAGCACAATTATACAAAATAGGGCACCCCTAGGCTAAGCTGCGGTGCACACATACTATGCTATCGAATATCGGTATATCACGTACATAAGGACTACGTATTCTGAATCTCTCAGGAACCTTTTCAATAAGCAAAATCACAAATAATGGAGGCGAACATAGTCCACATACCCATGGGTCACGTATTCCCATGGTCAGCTAACTTATTAACTCACAAATAATCCATTCACAGTCCTATGTCCTTAAGGTACCAATCTAAATCCCACCGTAGGCACTCAAAGATTAGACGACCCTGTTCCAAAAGCTGACCTCCCATGATAGCAAGTATGGTAGGTATTTTATACACATAATAGTTACTACACTAAGCATTCACACAACTTAGATAACTTATAATATTATTAACGGTACGTTCTCAACCCTATATCGTTATTCAATTTTGTACGCTTTCATATTATTAGATGGTATATCATATATCCGGCCGATACGTCTCGCGTCGTATAGTTTAAGTACTTAGAACCTAAACAAGAAGGTTACTAAGTCTCCTATTATTCCCACATTTTAATTCGTTAATCTTAAGGTCCATATTTTTGTTTCTAACCTTAAATTATCAACTATATAGATTTAATTCCTTTTCCCGACATCTCTAATAGCATTTCACTCATTTGACGCTATTAAGTCTAACATAAAGTCCCAATTCAATTCTAATATAATTTGGTTCCTATATACACCCCTACTGGTTCTCCTTAAACCTAAATGTATTCAAAAGGTCCTTACCAATAATTTTCAAGGGTCAGAATTATTTAAATTCAAAAGGGGGAAAAATATTACAATTTCTGGGGAGGTCGATCGATCAATCGATCTTGAATGTCGATCGATCGATGCCGCGATCGGTCGACTATGAATGTTGATCGATCGATCGATCAAGCAGTTAAAGGTTACGGGTTTCCTTATTTTTCCGTCCCAGATTTGTCCCAAAATGCCATTACATGATAAGAAATTCTAATTTAAGTATAAGGGATCAATAAACATCTTAATTACATGATTCCTAACGTTCCAAAACCTCTAAATCATCAACAATCAACCTTTCTTGGATTAAATCTTCATTTTATCATAAAAACCACATTTTCCTCTATTTCATCAAGAATCATCATGCTTTTCTTCTAAATCCATTTTTAATTCATCTAAGGTTATGGTTTTTCTGCTGGATGATTTCCAGAACAAATCTACATGCAAGTCCTATTCAAAATTTAGGTTTCTTCTCCAATTTCCATGAGTGTTCATCAATATACAAGATTATCATTAAATCCTATACTAGCATGGATGATATATTCACTGAAACTATTGGAAATCAAATCAATTGACATAAAAATAGTGTTATGATCCGCTGGTGACGAAGATGGCTATGTTTCCCTCTCTCAACGATGACAAATTCAGTGGATTATGGTGGTGAATGGTGGTTATGGCTTTGAAAACCCTTTTTGTAACCTCTCCTCTAACTCACGTTGCCCACTCTTGATTTGTGGCTGATAATGGCCCTCATAAAAGCTGCTAAATAAACCCTACAATTCGTGGGTCTAAATTCCATAAAATTTAAAATGACTAAAATACCCTCCCGGGTTGTCGATTTGGCCTAGAAATACCCCGGGACCCAAACTAAACTCCCGACTAGTGTTTTCTGACTATTTAGGCCTCTCCGAATATGTTAGCGCACTCAAAATGACCGTACGAGTGATAGAATTATAATTTACTTTTAAATCTCATTAAATTAATTTCTGACCCGACTAACACGCGCGTCCCAACTAAATTTCTTGAATTATCATATTTATGACTCGCGACAATTTTAATAAATTTAACAATCATATGTTACCACATATATCCAGTAATATTCATCATTTATTATCATAACCAAATACCAACTCACATCTCGCTAGTATTTAAATCCGAATTAATTTCTAATTAATTCCCATTTAATTTAATTAATCCCATTAAATAAAATCAATAAAATTACGGGGTATTACATACTTCCCCCTAATAACAGAATTTCATCCCGAAATTCAGAAATAAAATATACCTGGAAAAAATAAATCTGGATAACGCTCGCGCTTCTCATCCTCTCGTTCCCAGGTAGACTCCTCGACATTATGATGCCGCCACTGAACACGTACTAATGGTACTATCTTCAACCTCAGTTTCCTCTCGCTGTGGTCCATAATAGTAATCGGACCCTACTCATATGAACTGTCAGGCTGTAGATCGATGTCCTCTAAAGAAATGTGGGTATGGGCCAAATCATCCCTAAGATATCTTCTTAGTGAGGAAATATGGAACACGTCATGGATCTATGCAGGTGTTCCAATAACCCAAGTCTATACGCAACTGGAGCAATTCTCTCAATAATATGAAATGATCCCACATATCTAGTTGCTAATTTCCCCTTCTCCCCGAAGCGGATAATCCCCTTCATAGGGGACACTTTGAGTAGCACCTGGTCCCCCACCTTGAATTCTTTGAAGAATCTCTTGGCAGCAGTATAACTCTTCGGTCGGTCCTGAGCTACCAGAATAAGATTCTGTATCATCTCTATCCTCGCTGAAGTATCCTGTATCACCTCCGGTCCTAGGAGTTTATTATCCCCCACCTCTAGCGAACATGCTCGAGAACGACAAGGTGTACCGTATAACACCTCGAATGGAGCCATGTCAATCGTGAACTGATAGGAGTTCTTATAGGAAAAATCCACTAGTAGAAGGTACTGCTCCCAACCACCTCCAAAGTCTAGGATGCACATCTGCAACATGTCTTCCAACATCTGATTCATCCGGTCGGTCTGCCCATCTGTCTGCGAGTGATATGTTGTACTCAGCTGCAACTCTGTACCCATGGCTTCCTGGAAACTCTCCCAAAATCGCGAAACAAATATCTTGTTTCGGTCAGACATGATTTTGAGAGGCACCCTGTGGAGTTTCACTATCTCCGCTATGAAAATCTCTGCATACTGTCCCGTAGTGTAGTCTGTCCGAGCCGGCAAAAAATGAGCAACTTTGCTAAACCAATCCACGATTACCCATATGGAGTCGTGATCCCTCTGCGTAGGTAACCCCGTGATGAAGTCCATGGAAATTCTCTCCCATTTCCACATAGGAACCTCTAATGGCTGTAGAAGTCCTGTCGGTCTCTGATGATCCACTTTTACCAGCTGACAAGTGTCACATTTAGAAATGAACTCGGCAATGTCTCTCTTCATCCCTCTCCACCAGTATTGTCACCTCATATCCTGGTACATATTATCCCCACCAGGATGTACCATGAACCTTGTGACTCTGTCATTACCTCGTGTCGCAAGTCTCCCCCCTTCGAAACAACTAATCTCCCATTGAAGCGTAAGCCCCCGTCTGAACCAACGGTATAGGACTCGGCTCCCTCTACCAGTAATCGGACTATCTGCTCCTGACAAAACGAGTCTTTTGCCTGGGCCTGTATCACTCTCGTAACGATTTGTGGCGTGACTGTCATCACTAACATGAATGATCGGGCTATTGCGTCCTGGTGTCCCAACTCCTGCCACTTTGCTCTCCACACCTCGGCCACCTCACTTGCTAGCCTACGACCCAATGCGTCTGCTACCATATTAGCCTTCCCTGGGTGATATTGGATATCAAACTAATAATCGTTCATGAAATCAAGCCACCTACATTGACGCATGTTCAGCTCCTTCGGTGTGAAGAGGTACTGTAAGGACTTGTGGTCCGCGAATAAACAAAATTTCTCCCCCAGGAGATAATGTCTCCGTATCCAAAGGGCGAATACTATTGCCGCTAACTCCAATTTGTGGGTGGGGTAATTATTCTCGTGAGGCTTAAGCTTACGGGAAGCATAAGCTATAGCCTGACTCTCCTGTTGCAGTGCACCCCCAAGTCCTAGTAAGGACGCATCGATGCAGACTAGATAATCAACTCCCGATTTGGGCAATGCTAACACTAGTGCTGATTTCAACTTGTCTTTCAAATAGTTGAATGCCAACTGGCAGGCATCGCTCCAGATAAATGGCACACCCTTGCGAGTTAGATGTGTCAAAGGTCCTGCTATCTTTAAGAAACCCCGAATAAACCTCATCCAGTATCCTACAAGGCCCAAGAAGCTACATATCTCTATCGGTGTCATGGGCTGTCCCCACTCCCTCGCCTTTTATACCTTCCCCGGATCAACAGATATTCCCCTGTCAGAATTGATATGCACCCAAAACTTAACCTCCTTCAGCCAGAATCCACACTTCTCATACTTTGCATATAACTCATTCTAACGCAGCGTCTGCAAAACCTGCCCCAAGTGCTCGGCATGTTCCTCCTCTGTTTGGGAGTAAACCAGAATATCATCAATGAAGACGATGATGAACTAGTCTAAGAACTCTCTAAACACCCTATTCATTAAGTCCATAAACACGACTGGGGCATTGGTTAGGCCAAAAGGCATAACCCTGAACTTGTAGGAACCATATCTCATCAAGAAGGCAATCTTCGAGACATCCTGCCTCCTAATTCGTAACTGATGGTATCCCGATCTCAAGTCAATCTTTGAAAAGAAAGAAGACCCTCTCAACTGATCGAATAAGTCATCGATTCGGAGAAAATGATACTTATTCCGTATCGTGACTTTATTCAATTCCCGATAATCATCACACAACCGTAAATGTCTATCCCTTTTCTCCTTACACACAACACGGGAGCACCCTAAGGAGAGGTGCTCCTCTAGATGGAAATTTAACCTAAACGTTGCCCAGTTTGGACTTGTAACTCCAAAGGTTGAATAGGGTTAGGCTCATTCAGCCTAATAGTTGTAGCTATAATCCTCCTTGTTTCTTCGATTCACTCACGAGGTAAGACATTCGACAACACTAAAGTTATCATTTTCTTTGCGGATGACAACTAGGGTACTAATTCGTGTACTAAAGGCCACTTATTCTCATCTCCCGACGTTCACTAGGTTTCATGCGTGGGATGTCTCGCAAAGTGAAATCCAAATAAGGAACCCCCCTGATACACTACTAACTAGCATTGTTAATTAATGAGATTTGGGGCCTTTGATATCTGACTTGTGTCCCTTATCATTACTTGTTGCTAAGAAGTTAACTTACCTCCTCTCATGACACGTGAGGCTACACTCAACACATTTCTCCTATTATCTTGGCATTAGACTCTAATATAACTACGAGATAATTCCCACGCTTAGAAGCATTTTAACAAATCTTGAATTTACTTAATAGAAATCCCTACGCACCGAAATTAAATATAACCAGTCGACGTACTTTACGAAGTCTTTATATTCCAGCATATGAAAATATATAAATAGAAATATGGCCTTGCCTCTACTCAAGTGACACTTAGTACAGTTTCTAATGAACACAATAATATCACTATAATGGTCTATTAATACTCAAACCGTTGTAGCTAATTCAAAACATAACAGTATAAGAATGCATTTTACACTCACGTTTCTTAATGCATAGGAATAAATAGTAACACTTCTAAGTTATTCGAGATTTCCATTTTATCTTAAAGGATAAAATTAATAATGAAGTATCGTACCTCCAAACGCATGTGGTAGTTGCGATATCAATGGCATAACTGCATATCGAGCATTATAGACACATCTATACTTTACTCCTTGATGTTGTTGTGGTGCCTGCGATGTTGGGGTAACTATCCAGGCTTCCTTATGTTGGGTATCTTGGCCTGACACTTTATCTAGTTGTGGGCAGTCCCTCCACCTGTGACCTTGTTGTTCTCACTTATGACATTGACTCTGAAATCCTTCCTTTTTCATGCCTTGTTGTACTTGCCAATTGGGATGAGGTTTGTCAACAGGCGAATCTGGGCAGACTAGACGTGTATGGCCATTTCGTCCACATTTAAAACACCTCTTGATGGTAGCCCTCTTCCTTTGGCTTTGTTGGCTCTGGCGAGTTTGGCTCTTCCCTCTATTTCCATTGCCCTTATGTCCTTGACGACTCCGAGGAACTTGTTTTTGTGGCGATGTTTTCCTTTTGTTGCTAACTTTAGAAACTTCATGTTGATCAACTTCTCTCGTTCTTTTGCCACCTGCAAGATTCACACTACTACTTTGGTACTGCAATATTGCGGTAGTCACTGCTTGTGCCACGATGTTCACTCTCTCAGTGATTTTCGTTCTTTCTTGGTGTACCTGAGGTACTCGTTGGTCTTGACCCGCATTTGTTCCCCCAGTAGTATTGTTTTGTACCTCCCTCATGAGCGACATCTAAAATTTTAAATGAATTATATAAGTCCATTGACCATACATAATATTGTAGAAGAAGAACTTAGTCTACAAAATGTAATCAAGGAGTACAGCAGTCCTAATAATAGGGCTCTCTATCAAAAGACTCTACGCAAAAACATAACAAGCAATACAGATCCAATAGACGCTAGAACCTGATGCTCTGATACCACCTGTGGCACCCCTACTAATTAAATACCGGGTAGCTACTCCTTTATTCAAATTAATACAAAATGTCAAGTTGCTTTAGTTCATAGCATCACTGTCGAAAACATTTTTAAACAATTTCTAGCCACCTAATATTTAAAAAGTGAGTTGTCAAATTTTATATAAATGAGATTAACATACAACCAATTAAATTATTAACTAATAACACCACAATCACATCACAATCACAATCGAATACAAATGGATTAATAAATGAGTCTGGAGTAACACTCCTGTGAATAATCCAAATATTGAATAAAACCAAATACAATGTCTGAAAAATTTATTAATCAACTCCAAAACAAAAATGAAAACAGAAAGTAAAATAAAGTTGTCTCTAAGGAAAAGGGGCGACATGCCCTAACTGATGAATAAATCAGAATCAATGTAGAATGTGGAGGCATCTAATATCGAGGTCCGGTAACTTCCACAGCAGCTTCACCACATCAAAGGAATGGAACTCCTAAGCTTGGCGTCCCTGTGGATAGGCACCTAAAAGGTTTTTACAAGCAAATAGATTTGAAAGCAAACGGGTCAGAGCCCGAGGTGAAAACAGTTTAAAAATATAGCAAGTGTTTAATTGAATTAAACATAAAATATTAAATACATGTTAGTTGCGTGCCCTCACATGAGTTCCTCACCCCTCAACTATTGCGCACGCCTAACGTGTGTCCTTAACCCGCCCTAGTTATGCCACTAAATAACTAGTCTGTCTATCATTTTATCCTCACATTAATAAGGGATTTTATTTATAACATTCTTACATAACCTACGTAAACCTCACTTTTCATTAATCATTTAAATGTGTAACAGTTACGATAGGGAGTTCTCAGTACTAAATTCCATTAAAAAATGTCCCAATAATTTATATCCACACTTTAACATATGAATTTATTAAAATCACAAGTATATTATTCTCAACTCAATTATACAAAATAGGGCACCCCTCGGCTAAGATTCGGTGCACACATACTCTGCTATCGAATTTCGATACATCACGTACATGAGGACTATGTATTCCGAATCTCTCAGGAACCGTTTTAATAAGAAAAATCACACATAATGCAGGCGAACATAGTACACATAACCATAGGTCACGCATTCCCATTGTCAGCTGACTTATTAACTCTCATATAAGCCATTCACATTCCTATGTCCTTAAGGTACCAATATAAATCCCACCGTAGGCCCACAAAGATTAGACGACCCTGTTTCGAAAGTTGACCTCCCGTGATAGCAAGTATGATAGGTATCTTATACACATAATAATTACTACACTAAGCATTCACACAACTTAGATAACTTATAATATTATTAAATGTAAGTTCTCAACCCTATACCGTTATTGAATTCTGTAATCTTTCATATTATTAAATGGTATATCATATATCCGGCCGATACGTCTCGCGTAGTATAGTTTAAGTACTTAGAACCTAAACAAGAAGGTTACTAAGTCTCCTATTATTCCCACATTTTAATTCGTTAACCTTAAGGTCCATAGTTTTGTTTTTAACCTTAAATTATCAACTATATAGATTTAATTCCTTTTCCCCACATCTCCAATAGCATTTCACTCAGTTGACCCTATTAAGTCTAACATAAAGTTCCAATTCAATTCTAATATAATCCAGTTCCTATATACACCCCTACTGGTCCTCTTTAAACCTAAATGTATTCACAAGGTCCTTACCAATAATTTTCAAGCGTCGGAATTATTTAAATTCAAAAGGGGGAAAATATCACAATTTCAGGGGAGGTCGATCGATTGACCATGAATGTCGATCGATCGACTATGAATGTCGATCGATCAAGCAGTTAAAGGTTACGGGTTTCCTTGTTTTTAAGTACCTGATTTGTCCCAAAACTCCATTACATGATAAGAAATTCTAATGTAAGTATAAGGGATCATTAAACAACCTAATTACATGATTCCCGACGTTATAAAACCTCTAAATCATCAACAATCAACCTTTCTTGGATTAAATCTTCATTTTATCATAAAAACCATATTTTCTTCTATTTCATCAAGAATCGTCATGCTTTTATTCTAAATCCATTTTTAATTCATCTAAGGTTATGTTTTTGCTTCCGAATGATTTTCCGAACAAATCCACATGCAAGTCCTATTCAAAATTTAGGTTTCTTCTCCAATTTCCATGAGTGTTCATCAATATACAAGATTATCATTAAATCCTATACATGCATGAATGATATATTCACTGAAACTAATGGAAATCAAATCACTTGCCTTAAAAATAGTGTTATGATCCGCTGGTGATGAAGATGGCTGGTTTTCCCTCTCTCTACGGTGACAAATCCGGTGGATTATGGTGGTTATGGCTTTGAAAACCCTTTTTGTAACCTCTCCTCTAACTCACGTTGCCCACTCTTGATTTTTGGCTGATAATGTCCCTAATGGCCCTCATAAAAGCTGCTACATAAACCCTAAAGTTCGTGGGTCTAAATTCCATAAAATTTGAAATGATTAAAATACCCTCCCGGGTTGCCGGTTTGGCCTAGAAATGCCCCGGGACCCAAACTATACTCCCGACTAGTGTTTTTTGACTATTTCGGCCTCTCTGGACACGTTAGCACACTCAAAATGACCATACGGGTGATAGAATTATAATTTACTTCTAAATCTAATTAAATTAATTTCTGACACGACTGACATGCGCGTCCCAACTAAATTTTCCGAATTGTCGTATTTATGACTCGCGACAATTTTAATAAATTTAACAATCAGATGTTACCACATATATCCTGTAATATTCATCATTTATTATCATAACCAAATACCAACTCACGTCTCTCTAGTATTTAAATCCGGATTAATTTGTAATTAATTCCCATTTAATTTAATTAATTCCATTAAATAAAATCAATAAAACTACGGGGTATTAAACCACGCTCCCATTCAACCGTCGAAACTATCCTATGTAACAGATAGCACATATCCAATTTCAGATGCTCTGCGTACAAGTCAAATATCCCCCCATTGGGTTACCCATGATAAGACTATCCACTGCATGAAACCTCCGCCTGATAGCAAGCAGCGTAAAAAATTTAGGTATTCACCCAACCCATATTTATATTTCTATACGTAGTATATTTCTATTTAATACTTACGTAATTTACTTGATTATTCAAACTCTCGAATTTCCCAAGGTCAATTCACCTATTCAATACTTAAGGTATCATTCTAGGACTACTTAACAAATAATTATGCACTAAGTTAATATTAGTAAATGGAAGTTTTCCTAACATAATTACATGGGTAACATTATCTGGGAAAAAATGGAGGCTTTTCTGGGACCTGTCGTTCGAACGAGGTAGCAGGTCGTTTGAATGACTCCGACTTCTCATTCGAACTAGACTCCATCTCGTTCGAATGGGGTGGGGTCTTTCTTTGGTTTGTCCATACCTGTTATGTTTCACTATTCATACTTCGTCTTCCTCAAAATTCTAGTCCTAAAACCTCTAAATTTCTCAACCCCAACACTAAAATAGCAATCCTGATTAATGTTCTAATATGTATAAATGATTTCCCTTAACTTTGAACCATTAATTCAACATAAATCAATTATAAAATCCAAAATCCCCATTTTAACAATTCAAAACCCTAGTACATCAAATTTCCATACAAGAACATCAATTTTAATTTCGTCCACCGTCAATACTCATCAATTTGGGATTTCTAAACTATCTACATGGGGGATTCATCCTACTTTAATCTCCAGATTTTAATAAATGCCATTAATCCTCCAATTTCATAAAAACTTATGAATAAAATAGTGAATATAATACACCTAAACTAATATGAACATGCCTGTTGCTATAAATTGCAAGAATTAAACACTTGCCTTAATTTCAACGGTCTGATCCACTGATGATATGGGTATGGATGGGTTCCTCGTCTCGCGATCTACACTTTGGTATAGTTTTTGGTGTGTGTTCGTGAGTTAGGCACCAAGAACACCAATAGTCCGTTCTACCTTTGTCTGTGCCTTTCTCGTTTCTCTCTCTTAGGTTTAGAACTGATAACTCCTATCTAACCTTAGTGCATCTATCTTTCATTTCCCAATTTTCGTCCATATTATTACTCCAAATTCCAAAGGACAAAAATATCCCTACGGGGTGCTAGTTAGGCTTAAAGCTACCTTGGAGTCCAAATAAAATGCCCGAGTAGAGTTTTCTGACTATCTTAACCTTTTCGGACTCATTGGCACACTCAAAATTTCCATATGAGTTATAAAAAAATAATTTGTCTTTTTATTCCGTACAATTAGTCCCGACACGACTCACACGTGCGTCCTGACTTAAAATACCAAACTGTCGTATTTCGCACTCCGATAATTTATAAAAATTCTATAATTCCATGTTACTTATACCCTCAGTAATAATCAATGATTTCCATCAATAAGTGTTAAACCTTGGCATGGTAGTTAATAATTATTTTAAATTAGGATTAATTAATAATTAAATTTCCCAACCTTTTTAATTTAATTAATCTAATAATAATAATATCATAAAAATGCGGGGTATTACATACTTCCCCCCTAATAACGGAATTTTTCTCTAAAATTCGAAAAGTAATACCTGGTCGGAATAAGTTTGGATATTTCTCACGCATATCCTCCTCTTGCTCCCATGTAGACTCCTCTACTTTATGATGCTCCCAATGAACCCTCACCAGTGGAACTACCTTTGACCTCAATTTCCTCTCGCTATGGTCTAGGATAGCTACAAGCCTCTCCTCATATGAACTATCGGGATGTAAATCAATATCCTCAATCGCAATGTGGGTGTGGGATAACTCATCCCTAAGAAACCACCTCAATGATGAGATGTGGAACACATCGTGAATACGGTGTAAGTGCTCCGGCAACCCGAGTCTGTATGCCACCGATCTGATCCTCTCGATAATGGGAAATGGTCCTATATATCTCGGAGCCAATTTCCCCTTTTTCTCGAACCTCATCACCCCTTTCATAGGAGACACTCGCAACAATAGTTGATCCCTCACGTTGAACTCCTTGAAGAACCTCTCTACATTGGCGTAGCTTTTCTGCCTGTCTTGGGCTATCTGAATACGGTTCTTGATCATCTCAGCCCTGGATGACGTTTCTTGAATTACCTATGGCCTGAGCAACTTGTTGTCCCCCACCTCTAGCCAAGAAGTAGTAGAATGACAAGACCTGCCGTACAATGCCTCGAATGGGGCCATGCCGATCGTAAACTGATAGGAGTTATTATAAGCGAACTCCACCAGTGGAAGATACGGCTCCCAACCCCCTCCAAAGTCAAGGACACACATGCATAATATATCCTCCAACATCTGATTAGTACGCTAAATCTACCCATCTGCCTGTGGGTGATAAGCCATACTTAACCGCAGTTCAGTACCCATAGGCTCATGAAATCTCTCCCAGAAGCGTGATACAAAAGTCTTACCTCTATCAGACATGATGTTCAAGGGAACCCCATGCAATCTCACTATCTCAGCAATAAATATCTGGGCATATTGTCCCGTAGTGTAATCCATCCGTACAGATAGAAAATGAGCTACCTTGATCAACCGATCCACCACCACCCATATAAAATCATGACCCCGCTGTGAAGTAGGTAACCCAATGATGAAATTTATGGAAATGCTCTCCCATTTTCACGTAAGTATCTCCAGCGGCTGAAGTAACCATGGCGGCCTCTGGTGGTCCACATTTACCAGCTGATAGGTGGCACACTTGGAAATGAACTCTCCAATGTCCTTCATCATCCCACTCCACTAGTACTGTCACCACATATCCTGGTACATTTTATCCCCTCTAGGATGTACCACAAATCTGGATCCATTAGATTGTGTCATCATTGCATGATATAAATCCTCTCCTTATGGAACCACTAATCTCTCATTAAACCGTAGTCCCCCATCTGATCTCATTGAGAAGGACTCTGCATCATCCTCTAGAATCCATACAATCTGATCCTGGCAAAATGAATCAGCGGCCTGGGCCTGGATCACTCTTGTAACAATCTCTGGAGTGACTATCATAATGGACATAAAGGATCGGGCCACTACCTCCTGATGTCCCAATTCTTTCCACTTCACCTTCCACACTTTTGCCACCTCACCTACTGGCCTATGGATCAACGCATCAACAACTATGTTGGCCTTCCCCGAGTGGTACTGTATTTCGAACTGGTAATCTTTGACAAACTCCAGCCACCTGTACTGACGCATGTTCAACTCTCACTGAGTGAACGAGTACTGTAGTGACTTGTGGTCTGTGAAGAGGCGAAATTTGTCCCACAACAAATAGTGTCTCTAAATCAGTAGGGAAAATATGACTGTTGCTAACTCCAAGTCGTGGGTGGGGTAATTCCTCTCGTGAAGCTTAAGTTTGCGGGAGGCATAAGCTATAGCATCTTCCACCTGCTCAAGTACTCCACCAAGTCCTTGTAGAGAAGAATCAGTATATTCCAGGTACTCCACCCCTGGCCTGGGTAAAGTAAGAACTGGCGTCGAAGTTAACTTATCCTTTAGCTCATCGAAAGCTAATTGACAAGCATCTTCCCAAACAAACTTCATCCCTTCGAGAGTTAAATTTGTCAATGGTCCCGCAATCTTTGAAAACCCTCTGATGAACTTCCTGTAATCTCCTGCTAACCCCAATAAGCTATGCACCTCTTTCGGTGTCGTGGGCTGTCCCCACTCCTTCACTGTCGATACCTTTCTCGGGTCCACTGATATCCCCAATTTTGACACCACGTGCCCCAAAAATTATACTTCTCATAACTATAATATGCACTTTTTATATTTGGCATACAATTTATGCTCTCGCAGAGTCTGAAGAACTCATCTAAAATGCTCGGCATCCTCCTCCTCAGTCTAGGAGTAAATCAAGATGTCATCAATGAAAACAATGACAAAATGATCTAAGAACTCTCTGAACACCCGGTTTATTAAGTCCATGAATATGTCTAGATAATTTGTCAGCCCAAACGGCATGACTCTGAACTCATAGGAACCAAATCTCATCGAGAAAGCAGTCTTCGACACATCCTGCTCCCTAATCCGTAGCTAATGGTATCCCGATCTTAAATCTATCTCTGTGAAGAAGTCAGGTCCTCTCAATGGGTCGAATGAATCATCGATTTAGGGAAATGAATACTTATTCTGTATCATGACTTTGTTCAACTATCGGTAGTCCACACACAACCTTAACGAACCATCCCTCTTCTTCACAAACAAAACCGGAGCACCCCAAGGTGCGGTACACCTACGGATGAAGCCCTGTCCCAAAAATTATTCAATTTGATCCCATAACTCCCTCATCTACGCTAGAGCCATAAGGCCTGGTGCGCGGACTATAAGATGAGTGGTTGGCATAAAATCTATAACGAACTCTATCTCTCGGCTAGGCGGTAGTCCCAGTATATCCTGGAACACGTCGAAAAACTCACAAACTAAAGGAATCGAATCAATAGGAGTTACTATCTCCTTAGGATCCTCCCTCAGTATGAGGCATCTCCACCAGAAACATCTACTGGCCCCGAATAGCAAAAATAATACTCCTACTGAAATAGTCTATCATGGCTCTATAAGTAATGAGACAATCCATGCCAATAATGGCATGAGCTCGTGCATATCTAGGACTAGCATATCGGCAGACAAAATCAAACTCCCAATCTCTATACATACCCCTCGGTATATAAAGAAAATCAAAGACCCATTTCTCGGTGGTGAGTCTATGCATGTCACTGTACTCTCTATCGTGTCTATTAACCCCGTGGCTCGTGCAAAGCTAGTGCCTATAAAATAGTGTGATGCCCCAGTATCAAATAAAACACACCCTATAGTGCTATGGATAGAAAACATACCCTCAATGGTGGGTGGTGGTGTTGCCTGGTGGATGTTATAAACACGTCCATACTGTAACTATCCCTACTGAACTAAGGGTGCTGGCATAGCTAGGACCGACACTGCTGCTAGTAGGGCAGCGAGAAAGATGGGTCTCTGCCGTTCCTATTGGGCTCCCTACTACTGGGGAAACATTCCCTTGTCGGGGCAATCCTTCTTCTTATGACCAGTCTTACCACAAGAGAAACACCTACCACTGAAGTTACCTCCTCGTTGCCCCTGTTGAGCTCTGCCCTACTGGCCATTGTCGCCCCTCCACCGGCCCTTGTTAATGCCTCTATTGGCCCTGGTGTTGGCCCTGCTGATATTGAGGTTGGCCTGCTGACTGCACTGGACCTACCTATAACCCCCATATCCCTGCCTAGAATCACCAAATCGAAATCACTTAGCAAGGTCCCCCTGGTGGGAACTCTGCTCACCCTGACGGGTCTATCCGTGAGCTGATGGTGTCCCACCGGCACTACTACCTCCTGTCCGGCCATGCTGGCTAGACTCCCTGTGACACCCAGTCTAATTAAATACCAGGTAGCTACTCCTTTATTAAATTAATACATAATATCAAGTTGGTTCAGTCTTAGCATCACTGTCGAAAAATATTTAATTAATTACTAGCCACCTAATATTTAAAAAGAGAGATGCCAAATTTTATTAATTAAGTTATCAAATAACCAAGAATGAAATCATTAACCATCAATCGCATAAACAGTCTCATATGAATAACCAACAAAATGAAATCAACTGAGTCTGGAGTAAACACTCCAATAATAATAATGCCAGAGTAAATAAAGTCCAAATACAAGAGTTTGAATAGTTACACCAATAACCGAAATAATGATAGTCCATAACTACAACCTCTAAATAAGAATGGGCATCATGCCCTAACTGATACAAATGACTCTAGAGGAACCAAGGATAAATAGGAAGGTGTCTAATACCAAGATCCTGTAGCTTCCATAGAAGCTATAGCGCGTCATCAGAATGGAACTCCTATGCTTGGCGTCCATGTGGCTGGGCACCTAAAAATGTTTTTACAGAAAAAATAGATTTGGAGGAAAACGGGTTAGAGCCCGATGTGAAAACAATTTAAAAGTTTAGAAAGTATTTAAATTACAATTAAACAACGCATATTATAAACATGTTAGTTGCGTATTCTCACATGAGTTTCTCACCTCTCAACTAATGTGCACGCCTAAAGTATGCCCTTAACCCATCCTAGTTGTGTCGCTAAATAACTAGTCTATACCACTGCCTCCTTCGCATTCTACTATAGGATGTCTACTCTTAATATCTAGGTAAGTTATATTCATAACCCATATTCGCATTCATTATCTTACTTGCCTCAAGTATTAATTATTTTCTCACATTCTTAGTCCATTACAGTTTCTTAGTTATTCACATCTACTAAGCAACAGTGAACTAGTCACAAGTACATATATAAATCACTCTCTGTATATATATAAATACATATAAGGCACCCCTAGGCTAAGCAGCGGTGCACACATACTCTGCTATCAAATCCATATACATCACGTACATAAGGATCACGTGTTCCGAATCACTCAGGAACCGTGAGAATACAAATCACACATATTGGAGGCGAACATAGTTCACATACCCATGGGTCACGCACATACCTATGCTCCCGTGATCAGCTGAATTATCAACTCATAAATAAGTCATTCACAATCCTATGTCCTTAAGGTACCGGTCTAAATCCCCCCGAAGGCACACAAGGATAAGAGGGTCCTTTTCCGAAAAAACTAACCTCCCGTGACAGCAAAGTATGGTAGGTATCTCATACACATAAGAAATCCATACACTAGGCAATTACACAACCTAAGTAATCATAATTTAATATAGGTATTATCACATTCCATCTAGTAAGTCTCGTACGTATTAAGTTTATTCGAACATCATATGTAATATGTATTTAGCTTGATAAGTCTCTCATTGTATCAATTTGAGTACTTAAACCTATCTCAAAAGGTTACTAGGTATCTTATTAGTTTCTAATGTTATCTCAGTAAATTAAAGTCCCTCCATTACTGTTCTTATTCTTACATCATCATTAATTTTCATTATAGTTTCAATTCGAACGATTTCTAATCGTACCTCACTCGGTAGACTCTCGTAAGCAATAGCATTCAGTTCCATAAGGTAAACCATTTTTTCCCGGCATCAACTAAGACCCTACTGACCTTAATTGAGTCCCACAATATCAATTTAAACATCCTAAGAATCATCATCATCCTTGGAATTTATATTAACCTTTAAGGGTAAAATAATTGCCAAAAATCATGAGGGGTCGATCGATCGAAGAAAAGGGGTCGATCGATCAACATTCTTGAGTCGATCGATCGACCAAGCAGGTATCAACCCAGATTTCTCTTAAACTGTTACGGGTTTCATCCTTTTTACACCTCTAATTCTTCATTACAACGTCCCAAACTCCCAATAAAGTTTACTAAGCATCCTATTAACATATTAGTATCATCTTTAACGTCTTAGAATCAATAAATCATCATGAATCATCAGTTTCTTAAATCAAAAATACACGTTTCTCCATAAAAAAATCCTATTTCTACTATTTCTTTCATGATCTTCATAACTCAACATAAATTCCCAATTTTCTATGCATGGATCATGGTTTCATAACTAGTTTATGCCCATAAGTTTCATCTACATGAATCCTACCCATATTCAATATTTAAATTCTCCAATTTCATAATTAATTCACTTATTTACGATAAATCATCAAATCTAAACTATCATGTAAAATATATGCTTTAAATATTTTCTAGATAAATCACTTGCCTGGAAATTATAGATTATGATCCGTTGATGGTGGTAGTGGTTGTTCCCCCTCTCTTTCCGATCACAAATCCGGCGATGGTGGTGGTGTGTGGTGGTTATGGCCATGGAAACCTATGAACTTCTTCTCTCTTCCTCTCTAACTTCCATGATTCTTTTTGGTTATGAAAACCCTAAGGGACTCAAGGGTTGGTTGATAAATTTTTCCTAATTTTCGTGGGTTAATATTCACCAAAAATAGGAATGACTAAAATACCCTCCCGGGTTGCCGGTTAGGCCTAAAAATGCCACGAGACCCAAACTAAATCCCGGGCTAGTGTTTTATGACTATCTCGACCCTTTCGGACACGTTGGAGCACTCAAAATGCTCATATGGATAACGTAAAAATAAAATACTTTTAAATCCATTAAATTGAATCCTGGCACGACTGACACGTGCGTCCCAACTTAATTACCGAAACTGTCGTATTTTTAACTCACGACAATTTTAATAAATTCAATAATCACATATTACGATAATCACTCAGTAATATTCAACAAAATTATAATAATCAAATACTAACTCTCATCTCGCTAGCATTTAAATCCGGATTATTTTGTAATTAATTATCCCATTTTAATTTAATTAATTCCCAATTAATTTAATTAATCCACAATTAAAAGAAATTACTTATAATTAATCTCATAATTAAAAGCCATAAAAATACGGGGTATTACATACTTCCCCCCTAATAATGGAATTTCGTCCCGAAATTCGGAAAAGTAAGGCATACCTGGAAAAAGTTAGGTATCCTCCAGTACTCAAAATAAAATTCAAAGTAAGGCTCAATCACTATAGCGCCCCTGCTTCATAACAAGTTTATTGAACACCCTTGACACTTTATCAGTTATAGGGTTATACCTCAATGAATGCACCTCACATTGTGCTCTTACTAAACAACACTCGAATAAGAATAGCCTATACATCATTGGCTGCATTATCTCAATATTATTATGAGTTCGCATCTCACTTCATATTAACTCCCGCGTTTATCTCAACACAAAACTCCCATCCTGGGAGAAACCTTAAAACATCTGACTAATCTTGTTCGTTCTTTGAATCTCTGTTCCCGACGTTGTGACTTTTATACAAGGGACAAGCCACTTAAGACGGGTTGTGATTATCCTAATCTAATCATCGGACTCTAGCTTCTGACTGATCCGAAACTTTGATAATCTGCTCACCTCTAAGCATCCAGAGGAAGGATAGTATGGTTCGTTTACCCCAAACATCTGCAAGTACCTTGTTCACTATGAGTAGGTATGGGTGCTGTTGCACAATTCTACTATTAGGTAACATCCTTACCCCATTACCATATTATACTTCACTTACTAGCGATATCCACTATGGAAATGAAACGGTCGTTATGAGTCCAAAATTTCTTTCACACAGTTCCATCAGTCGTCAATCACCTTGCGCCTATTCTTCGTGCAATAGGTGATACAAATTTCTCAAAACAAAACTATTTCCACTACTTCCTTATACCCCATATTGAAGGTGGGTTTCGGGTATCTCATCGTAGTTCAAAATAATACTTACTAGGACTACGTACCAGCGTGATCACTATATAATAGTGTAAATTTCCCATGGATATAACAATTTCTCTCCTTCTGGACAACCCGTCCCACATATTCGAAGGAACTCGTTACTTATCTATAAGTTGGCAACCCCTAGGGGAAATTTACCAACTCGACTTTTCCATTATGGAATCGTCGGTTTGATACAAAATCATCTAGTTGATCATCTTATCCCAACCGATATACTACTTACTATACCCCTTTCAATGCCGACATTCACGTATAATTCTTCCCGTTAAGTGATACTTAATAACCCTCTTCTTCTCTTGGCGTATACCAAAAGTTCCAACCCCTGCACTTTTTGCCACAATGCGCGTTTCTGGAATCTTATACCTTATCAACATCCGCACTCTATTTATGCATTAGCCACCCTCAACATTCTATTAGGTGGAACTCCACTCCAAATTATCCATAATAATTAAATATTTGCCTTCTCAAAAGACACTCCCCTTTTTAAATGACTTCCCACTGCCTTTTAACCAATTTTTTTTGAAGTTTTATACTGATTGCATAAGAATCAATAGATTGTCGTTCTTATCACGACGCTCAATCCACTCCACCACTTCCATTACGTCATATTAATCTCACAAGTAAAAATTTCACCCATCTATGTCCCTTCGTTCGGCGATTAACACATAGCAAACCAGGGTGTCTGCACCCCTTATAACCCATGAATACGGGTTTAAACATCATATACGCTTCATACGTACTCCAAACTCTTCATTGCCCCTGCATTAGCAACGTGGCTATACCACTTGGGCGTTCTCAATCACCCCTGAATTTTGGAATCCTAAATCCTCCTTAACCTTATTCCATCCTTCAATCCGCCAGAGTAAGACAAAATTATTTGTACTTCCTCACCACACCACTGGCTCTACTGGCCTTATATCATAATTTACCCTTTAACTTCCAGTTATAACTACATACTTCCCTAACGATCGAGGAATCCAAATCATGAACGAATGGCCACACATCTCCTTACTACTAACCTTACGCTAAGTTTCATGCGTGGGGTATCTCGTAAAGCAAAATCCAAATAAGGAACCCCCCCGACACACTACTTCCTAGCATTGTCGGACATCGGAATATATTAGGCCCTCGGTCCATAACATGTACCCCTATATTCCCGTTTCTTGACAATCAAGTTATATCTCCTTTCGCAATTACACTTAAACAAGGAACTCCTTCCAAAAGACACTGTCTCTTAACATTGATGGAAATCACCTTCCCTAAACATCATGCAATTATAATCAGGGTTTTCAAAATCTTATCCCCAGACATACAACTATTAGTATTAACTCCCACGTCTCTAAAGGGTGAAATAACAATGCACTCTTCCTATTACTACATCCTGAGATTTAATTATAATAATCAGATAAATCTTTTCGCTGAACAGTAAACTAAATATACTCCGAATCATATTAATTAAATCCCTACACATACTAGGATAAATTATCTGATACCTTTATATCTTTCAAAATTTCGATGATATATATATATATATACATATATATAAATATATAAACGCGAGCCCGACCCTCTCGCAGATGGGGTCTCACTAGAACAAAACATCCTACACCAAGGTAGTAATCCTGATAAACTTGCAATAACCACACACTATTGGTCTAACCATTATTATAAAACCACAATCAGGATAATATCATACTCGTATAACACATCAATAAAATGAGTAATTTCAATAAAGTATATACCGCTATCAATATACGCATCCATCCTCGGTGGATAACACTAAAGGTAACCCCATTATACCAAGGAGAAATATTCACATAAATAATAACATTACCGAGATACTCACTAAGCTTGACTCTCAAGCGAAAAATAGAAATAATTATAAATTTAGCAACTCATTCCTGACACAAACAACACGCATAATCATCTAAGGATATAACTCACACTTCTACCTCGCCAAACTCCCTGGCTTATCAAATGGTTCTTAGACTTAACACACCTGCCCATACTGAACCAAAAATTCCAATAACTATTGCCCTTTCTAGGCAACATACCCTTATCCCTATACTTGCTTCGGGGAACATTTTAACGCACGAGTTTTACTCCCCACAAAATACCTCTACACATACTTCACTTATCTCCGATCACACTGACCATGTTAAGGTTGCCCTTCTCTTAGACGTTGGTAGTGTCGACTCTGATGACTATCTCCATTGTTCCTTTATCTTTGATGGTCCTAAGGAACACGCTACTGGTTTCCACATCTCTGTCTGAAATCACCATCGCTTGGTAACAATTCAGCTATCTGAATCATTTAAATCGGCTCCCTAATGGATTTCCCCCTTGTGGAGCTTTTTCAACACCATTCCCCCCAGTCTTACTCTATCTAAATTCTTTGATTCTTATAGATCCACTCACAGGGAAGTGCTTACCTCCATATTAACAAAATGCGACTTAATTACCATCTACATTGACCGTCCGAGAAGAATTTCCCAGAAGTGCTAACAATCTTTCTTATATTCAAACTCTCCCTTTAATGTCCTCTTACCCATTTCACATACTTCACCCTGTGTAAGGTTCGCTAAATAATGAAATTTCTCCTCACAAAGTGACCTCTGTCTGACCCTCTTGTGTGAGTTCATAATAACATTCGCATCTCACTCTGAACATCTAATGAAGGAACTTATGATCAAACCATACTTATGCGTCTTATCTCGATGACACATTCCACTTCTAAGTGTGGTAGTTGCCTCTCATCTTTGTTACTCCGCTCGTACAAGCCAAGAAAAAATTTTACCCCAAATTTTCACTCCCGATTATCCATACCCCGTCATATGTCCAAGCCTTTGGATATTTTACGTTAGTTGTCTAGTACACGCAATCTCCGCATTTCTAGTATTTCCACTGCTGGTCCTTTTCAATGTTTCGTCTGACTCTCTCCCAATCCAACCTTTCTGTGTGATTCTAATTTGACCCCACTTTCTACTATAGTTGTACCTAGAATTCACAAGTCACGTCTTAGCCGTCTTTACCGTCCTAGACTTCCGTTCCATAATATGGGTGACTTCAACTACTGTCATCCTTCTTTAATAAATCTAGTAACCTCAACTGATATTTGCCTCCTGCTGTCCGCCCAACTGTCTTCGCCTGACATACTGCATTGTTCGGCACACGAACACACTCAAATGCAAATATGATTCACTATCATATACATCATAGCAGGAGAACGAAATCTAACCAAAGAAATCAACAATACTAAACATAGGGCTCTATATCAAAGGAAGCTACGCTGGAAGCATAATGATACACATAGATCCTAAAGGACAGTAGAACCTGATGCTCTCATACCACCTGTGACACCCCGTCTAATTAAATATCGGGTAGCTACTCCTTTATTAAATTAATACAGAATTTCAAGTTGGTTAAGTCTTAGCATCACTGTCGAAAAACATTAAATTAATTACTAGCCACCTATAATATAAAAAAAGAGATGCCAAATTTTATTAATTAAATTATCAAATGACCAAGAATGAAATCATTAACCATCAATCGCATAAACAATCTCATATGAATAACCAACGAAATGAAATCAACTGAGTCTGGGGTAAACACTCCAATAATAATAATGCCAGAGTAAATAAAGTCCAAATACAAGAGTTTGAATAATTAAACCAATAACCGAAATAATGATAATCTGTAACCACAACCTCTAAATAAGAATGGGCGTCATGCCCTAACTGATGCAAATGACTCTGAAGGAACCAAGGATAAATAGGAAGGCGGATAATACCAAGATCCTGTAGCTTCCACAGCAGCTACAACACGTCATCGGAATGGAACTCCTATGCTTAACGTCCTTGTGGCTGGGCACCTAAAAATGTTTTTACAAAACAAAATAGATTTGGAGGAAAACGGGTCAGAGCCCGAGGTAAAAATAGTTTAAAAGTTTAGCAAGTGTTTAAATTACAATTAAACAACACATATTATAAACACGTTAGTTGCGTATTCTCACATGAGTTTCTCACCTCTCAACTAATGTGCCCGCCTAACGTATGCCCTTAACCCATCCTAATTATGTTGCTAAATAACTAGTCTATACCACTGCCTTTTTCGCATTCTACCATAGGATATCTACTCTTAATATCCAGGTAAGTTATATTCATAACCCATATTCGCATTCATTATCTTACTTACCTCAAGTATTAATTATTTTCTCACATTCTTAGTCCATTACAATATCTTAGTTATTCACATCTACTAAGCAGTCGTGAACCAGTCACAACTACATATATAAATCACTGTCAGTATATATATATATATACACACATTTAAGTCACCCCTAGGCTAAGCTGCGGTGCACACATACTCTGCTATCAAATCCATGTACATCACATACATAAGGATCACGTGTTCCGAATCACTCAAGATCCATCAGAATACAAATCACACATATTGGAGGCAAACATAGTTCACATACCCATGGGTCACGCACATACCTACGCTCCCATGGTCAGCTGACTTATCAACTCACAAATAAGTCATTCACAGTCCTATGTCCTTAAGGTACCAGTCTAAATCCCCCCGAAGGCACATAAGGATAAGAGGGTCCTTTTCTAAAAAAACTAACCTCCCGTGATAGCAAGTATGGAAGGTATGTCATACACATAAGAAATCCATAAAATAGGCATTCACAGAGCCTAAGTAATCATAATTCAATATAGGTATTCACACATTCCATCTAGTAAGTCTCGTACGTAGCAGGTTTATCCCGAACATCATACGTAATATGTATTTAGCTTGATAACTCTCTCATCATATCAATTTGAGTACTTAAACCTATCTCAAAAGGTTACTAGGTCTCCTATTAGTTTCTAATGTTATCTCAGTAACTTAAAGTTCCTCTGTTACTGTTCTTATCCTTACATCATCATTAATTTCCATTATTATTTCAATTCGAATGATTTCTAATCGTACCTCACTCGGTAGATTCTCGTAAGTAATAACATTCAATTCCATAAGGTAAACCATTTTTTCCCGGCATCAACTAAGACCCTAATGACCTTAATTAAGTCCCACAATATCAATTTAAACATCCTAAGAATCATCATCGGCCTTGGGATTTATATTAAGCTTTAAGGGTAAAACAATTGCCAAAAATTAGGAGGGGTCGATCGATCGAAGAAAAGGGGTCGATCGATCACATTCTTGAGTCGATAGATCGACCAAGCAGGTATCAGCCCAGATGTCTCTTAAATACTTGCGGGTTTCATCCTTTTTACACCTCTAACTCTTCATTACAATGCCCCAAACTCCCAAGAAAGTTTACTAAACATCCTATTAACATATTAGTATCATCTTTAACGTACTAGAATCATTAAATCATCATGGATCATCAGTTTCTTAAATCAAAATACTCGTTTCTCCATAAAAAACCCTACTTCTCCTATTTCTTTCTAGATCTTCATAACTCAACATAAATTCCCAATTTTCTATGCATGGATCATGGTTTCATAACTAGTTTATGCCCAGAAGTTTCATCTACATGAATCCTACCAATATTCAATACTTAAATTATCCAATTTCACAATTAATTCATTTATTTATGATAAATCTTCAAATCTAAACTATCATGTAAAATATATGCTTTGAATGTTTGCAAGATATATCACTTGCCTGGAAATTACAAATTCTGATCCGTTGATGATGGTAGTGGTTGTTCCCCCCTCTCTTTCTAGTCACAAATCCGGCGATGGTGGTGGTGTGTGGTGGTTATGGTCATAAAAACCTTGGAACTTATCCTCTCTTCCTGCCTAAGTTCCATGATTCTTTTTGGTTGTGAAAAACCTAAGGGAATCAAGGGTTGGCTGATAAATATTTCCTAATTTTTGTGGGTCAATATTCACCAAAAATTGGAATGACTAAAATACCTTCTCGGGTTGCCAGTTAGGCCTGAAAATTCCCTGAGACCCAAACTAAACCCCCGGGTAGTGTTTCTGGACTATCTCGACCCTTCCAGATATGATGGCGCACTCAAAATCCTCATATGGATAACATAAAAATAAAATACTTTTAAATCTATTAAATTGGGTCCTGGCACGACTGACACGTGCGTCCCAACTTAATTACCGAAACTGCCGTCTTTTTAACTCACGACAATTTTAATAAATTCAATAATCACATATTACCATAATCACTCAGTAATATTCAACAACGTTATAATAATCAAATACTAACTCTCGTCTCGCAAGCATTTAAATCAGGATTAATTTCCAATTAATTATCCCAATTTAATTTAATTTAATTTAATTTAATTAATCCATAATTAATTTAATTAATCCACAATTAAAACAAATTACTTATAATTAATCTCATAATTAAAAGTCATAAAAATAAGGGGTATTACACTTTCCTACTCCTTTGCTCCCCTGATGATGGAAGCGATGGTCCTGGCAATGTAATAGGGCGACGTTGAGTACATCAGTGAATGTACCCAATGACAGATTACCTATGAGGTACTGAAGAATCCTCCAGGTCAATCCATCCATGAACATCATAATTTTCTTCTCTTCTTTATCTGCCTCATCTGGCACCATAGTAAGTAGCCTCCTGAATTCCTCCTCATATTTTGCCACTGTCATACCCTCCTACTTTAGATTCAATAGTCTCCGCCTCATCTATGTCTGCACTGCAAAGGGAAAGTATTTATGGTCAAATCGCACCCAAGATCTCTGAATAGTCATATTATCCCTCTCCTCTAAGGTGGTAGTGGACTCCCACCACTGTAAAGCGGCCCCCATAAGCTTGTAGGAAGTCAGTAACTGCCTCTGAATGTTGATACACTCGTACATGCGAAGATGCCTCTGGATATATTTCTTCCATTGGCTCGCTATGATGATGTCAGAACCGCCCGAGAACTCTAGGGGATGTGCCCTCTAGAAAACATCCCTGACCCTCTCCCATGCAGTGGGAAACTGAATCGGAACTCGCGCCACATCCTGTACCTAGGGTGGGGCCTACTGCACCACCACTAAGGCTGCATTTACTGCTTGAGAAACAATAGACGCAACGTCTGCTGCGTTAATCATTCCTTGATCTTGAGATGATGGATGCTCTGGCTAGGCATTTCTATTTCTCGAGGCTCGTCTCGGAGGTATCTGAAACGAGAAGGGATTCATTAGTCCAAAATTATTATTAAATCTGAAATAGTTAAAGACGTAAACGTATAAATAAGAGTACAACAGTCCTAAAGATAGGCCTATAAATCAAAGAACAATAAGCGGAAAACATGTTAAGCCATACAGATACTAAACGACACTAGAAGCTGATGCTTCGATACCACCTGTGACACCCCGCCTAATTAAATACCGGGTGATCAGTCCTTTAATAAATTAAAATCAAAGTATACGGTTGGTTCATTCTTAGCATCACTGTCGAAAAACAAATTTCATTATTAATCACCTAATAATTAATTAAGTGTCAAAACATCTTCCCAATTAATTATACCCAATTAATCCATTAATAAATTCCATGCTTTAAGATATAGGCCATTCGCATTCCACAAGAACAAATACTGAACATAAATCAAATACTGAAATAAATGAAACTCGATAAAACATTCCAGTTCAAAGTCTAAAACCAATAGAATCATAATACTCAATGCAACAGGAAAAGGAAAGCTAATAAGAAAATACAATCTCTGAAATAACTAAGATGGAAACGGAAGACACATGCCCTAACTGAAATGTCTGAACTAAAAACTGAATTAAAAGATAGAAGCGTTTAGTATCAATAACCTACAGCTTCCAAAATAGCTGCAGCTCATCGAATGATCCCTGCATCAAAGTCTGGTGGTGACCATATGGCTAGACACCTGGTATAATATATATATATATATATATATAGCAAAAGAGAAGAGAAATAGCAAGAAACGGCTCAGAGCCCGATTTTTAAAAATATTTGTTTTAAAAAGTATTTAAAACTGCATTATTGCAATTATTATGTGCATATTAGTTCCTAACTCTCACATGAGATCCTCACCCGTCCACTACTGTGCACACCTAGTGTATGTCTACCCTAACCTAGTTATCCATATTATCCCCAACTAGGTCATAGACATATACTACTAAATATAGCTCTTAAGAGAAACATGTATCGCCTATACAATGCGTTATTTAATACTTCACTCCCATTAATTGCGTTTGATATTCTCTGTTCTAGTGGTAAATACTTTATCCCCATTAGTTAACTTGTTACCAACATTTACATATTTGCTAATTTTACACATTAGGAGTATTCACAACTATAACTATAACTATAACTATAACTATAACTATAACTATAACTATAACTATAACTATAACTATAACTATAACTATAACTATATATATATAGTCAAATCATCAACCACTTGGCGCAATGAATAGTCTGGTATCATGTCACGGTGCATTGGTCGTTGCATAAAGGAATACTGGTTCGACGTCTCTCACGAACCATAAATCTCATAATACAAATATTGGAGGAGAGCATACTCACTGGCTAGATTGGTCATACACATACCTAAGCTCTCATTCAACCGTCAAAACTATCCTACGTAACAGATAGAACATATTCAAGTTCATATGCTCTGGGTACAAGTCAAATATCCCCCCATTGGGCCACCCAGGATAAGACTGTTCACTGCACGAAACCTCCACCCGATAGCAAGTAGCGTAGGTATGCTATACACACAATAATGATAAATATATAATAATAGGCATTCCCGAAGCCTTATAAAAATTTAGGTATTCACCCAACCCATATTTATATTTCTACACATAGTATATTTCTCTTTACTACTTACGTAATTTATTCGATTATTCAGACTCTCGAATTTCCCAAGGTAAATTCACCTATTCAATACTTAAGGTATCATTCTAGGATTACTTCCCAAATAATTATGCACTAAGTTAATACTAGTAAATTGCAGTTTTCAAAACATAATTACCTGGGTAACCCGATTTGGGGAGAAAATGGAATTTCTGGGCTTTTCTGGGACCTGGCGTTCAAACGAGTTAGCAAGTCGTTTGATCGACTCTGACTTCTAATTTGAATGAGACTCCATCCCCTTTGAACGAGATGGGGTATTTCTTTGGTTTGGCCAGACCTGTTACATTTTACTATGCATACTTCGTCTTCCTCAAAATTTTAGTCCTAAAACCTCTAAATTTCTCAACCCCAACACCAAAACAACAATCCTAATTAATGTTCTAACATGTATAAATGATTTTCCTTAACTTTGAACCATTAATTAAGCATAAATCAGTTATAAAATCCAAAATCCCCAATTTAACAATTCAAAACCCCAGTTCATCAAATTTCCATACAAGAACATCAATTTCAATTTCGTCCATCATCAATACACATTAATTTGGGATTTCTAAACTATCTACATGAGGGATTCATCCTATTTTAATCTCCAGATTTTAATAAATGCCATTAATCCTCCAATTTTATCAAAACTTATGAATCAAATAGTGAATATAATACACCTACACTAATATGAACATGATTGTTGCTATAAATGGCTGGAATAAAACACTTGCCTTAATTTCGACAGTCTGATTCGCTGATGATATGGGTATAGATGCGTTCCTCATCTCGCGATCTACACTTTGGTATAATTTTTGGTGTGTGTTCTTGAGTTAGGCACCAAGAAAACCAATAGTCCCCTCTACCTTTCTCTGTGCCTTTCTCTTTTCTCTCTCCCAGGTTTAAAACTGATAACTCCTATCTAACCTTAGTGCATCTATCTTTTATTTCCCAATTTTTGTCCATATTATTACTCCAAAATTCCAAAAGATAAAAATACCCCTATGGGATTCCGGTTAGGCCTAAAACTACCCCGGAGTCCAAATAAAATACCCGAGTAGAGTTTTCTGACTATCTCGACCCTTTCGAACTCAATGGCGCACTCAAAATTTCCATACGAGTTAGACAAAAATAATTTATCTTTTTATTCCATATAATTAGTCCCGACACGACTCACACGCACATCCTGACTTAAAATACCAAACTGTGGTATTTCGCACTCTGACAATTTATAAAAATTCTATAATTCCATATTACATATACCTTCAGTAATAATCAATGATTTCCATCAATAAGTATTAACCCTTGGCACGCTAGTTAATAATTATTTTTAATTTAATTAATCACACAATAATAATTAATCCCGGGGTATTGCACTTTTCCTCCAGAGAAGTTAGTTTTGTTTAAAAGTTTGGAACTATCCCCGGTCATATGTTTGGAACATCCAAAGTCTAAATACCATCCAGATGTTGTGTGTTCAGCTTTAAAAGCACTGATCATGAGGTTGCATTTCAACTGGGGTAATAGATCATCTTTTTTGGCCCAAATTCCTCTAGTTTTCAATTTGCACTTATTAGCTCGTATTTGATCAAAATTGCGAGCTCCTGTCTTTTCTTTAAAAAAATTTAAGTGTGCAGTGTGCAATTTCCCCTAGAGGTTTGATCAAATACGAGATAATGATCAAATACGATCGAAGTCACTAAGTGTTCAGTGTGCAATTTCCCCTAGAGGTTCATTTTAGGACTCACACACCCATTGACATCAACAATAGAGCATTCCCTTTGACTCACACATACCACGTTTGAAGCATTATCAGCATTCTCAAGTAACAAAGTAGACAAATCAGTAGGGATAGCATCATTTTACATAGCAGGATCAGGTTCCTTATCATCAGTGTAGATTATCTTAGCAAAGAATGTCATACAAGGGTTAAAAGTGTCGAATGACTCAGGTTCATCATTTTCAGATTCACTTGAGTCATCCCAATTCTTGCATAGATGATATTTATTATGTTTGTGAATTTTGTCTAATTTAACTCTAGAGTCACTAGCCATGTGACATAACTTCCCACATTTATGACATTTAACATTTTTAAGGTCTCTCTCAGGTCTCTTGTGATTATTAGTCTGGTGTTTGTCTTGTATTCTCTCGTGAGGCCTATTATTAGACTGGTTTGGATAAGTAGGTTTGCCTTATCTTTTTGCTATTTTATTTTGAAAGTTCACAATTTTCTTAAATTGTTTAGACATCAAGGTAAGCTGATTATCTAGACTATCTAAATTACAGTCCTCATCAGAGTCTAAGTCAATGTCAAGTATACTAAGTTCAGGTGTGGTCATCTTAGATGAGAAAATAAAATTAGAACTAGATTGTTTCTTATAGGACTGGGTTAATTGTTTCTTAAATTTTAATTCCATTTCCACAGTTCTCAATTGCTACTGAGGATTTCAGGTGTGAGATTTTGATCATCCATCTCCTCAATTGCATATTTTTTATTATCAAATTTCTTTGGAAGTGATCTTAGTATTTTAGAGACAATTTTTTTTCTATCATAAACAATCCCATTGGCATGAAATTTTGTCACAATGTCTGTTAATCTAATATAGAAGTCATCAAATGACTCAGTCTCAGTCATAATCAAGGAGTTGTACTGCTGGATTAACATTTGTGTTTTAGCAGCTTTAACTCTAGTGTCACCCTCATGTGCAGTCACTAGGGTGCCCTATGCTTCCTTAGAGGTAGTACATAATGATATCCTCTTAAATTTGTGTTCATTGATAGACATGAATATGACATTTTTTTCCTTTGTTATTGTTAAGGGAAGTCTGTTTCTCTTCTTTAGTGAATTTACTTAGTAACTTTCTAATCATCACAGTACTTCCTTCACCAGCTGGTTTAGTAGGAAAAGAATAACCATTTTCAATAGCATCCCAGACATCATCTCACAGCAAACCTTGAATGACAACAATCATCCTTACCTTCTGGTAAGGAAAACTGGTTCCTCAAAGAGAGGGGGCATGGACAGGTTACCTAGTCTCTCAAATTTCCCGTCCATTGTTTGTTTTGAGAAAATAATTTTAGAAACTCAAGATCTAAAGAATTTTGAAAAAATAAAGCTCTGATACCAATTGAAAATGTACCACTTAAGTCGTGTAATTCAAGATTCAACTATCTAAATGGCTCCGAATAATTTTTTGAAGAAACTCTTTTCTTAAAACAAACTTCTTAAAACAAGATGTGTTTAAAATAGTATGGACGAGTTATTTAAGGTATAGGTTTACCAGTTTTGAAAACCAAAACTTATAAAGAAATAAAATCAGTACAGCCTCAAGAAATGGATGAGAGGAAGATGAAGTATACAAGTACAATTTTTAACGTTGTAAAACCCCACCCAATTCGGGAAACATCCACGGAGGTCTCTACACCTCAAAAGTAAAAATCCACTAAAATAGAGTAACAAGTTACAAACTATTTAACAATCAAGACACACAATCAAGACTAACATAAGTTCAGAAATTATACCAACTCCTCTTGGTGTTTTCTGACTTCTCCAAAGGCTCTAATGCTGTTGATGTTCTCTCAGCTTTGTAACTCCACTCCTTTTAGCTTTGCAACAATCCTTTAATCTTTAAGTTGACTCAAATGTTCAGAATATCTCTACCAACATCTTTTAGTGTTGTAGTGTGAAAGTATAAATGGTGATGTGCTCTAAATCACGTGTATGCAAGCCCCTCACTCTTATTACAGACCAAATGATTATCAAATTACAAACAGATTCTAAAATGAAAAGAAGACTTCTAAAATCAGTTTGATCGAAACTCAAACTTTGAACCTTTCAATTTATCCAAAGATCAAGAGGGAATCTTGCTATATAAACGAGCCAAGATCCTAAACACTTTCCTTGTTCGAATATATTTACAAATATTTCAGAAAATGTAAAATAATTGAAAATGTAAATCCCCAATCATGATCTTAACTAGATCTAAGTCAAAGTACTCTCAAAAACTGAAATCAGAAATGATTTTGTTGGTTTAGGGTTTGAAAGAAACATAACAGCTTAAAACAACCAACAAAATTTAAGATTTCTCGAAAGAAGAAATAAAAACCAGTAAGATAAAACGTGAAGTGTATCACAGACTCACAAATCTTAGGTTTCTATGAAAGAAAATGAGATTTGGAAAACGTGATTATGTTGGACAGGAGATTAAGAATAAGAGATCATGGATATTCTCAAATCTAGAACTAACTCAACTCTCAGAACTATTTTTAGCAGAGATTTGGTCGGAGTTAGGTTAGGGATTTTTTGTTCCCTCTATTTTTATTCTCTCTCCCTCTCTCTCTCTCTCTCTCTCTTCTCTCTTTTTTCTCTCAAAATTGAGATGAACCAAAAGTTAGAAATGAAAGGACGGAGTATCCTTTTATACAAGGAAGATAATGATTTGGAACGTCTCAGGAAAATGGACGATCCAGATTTGATCGAAGGAAATCTAATGGCTATTAAAGCACCGCATCTATAAAAGCTCTGATTGGTTTAAATTGTTAACACATGGATAAGGTAGGAACGCATGCAGGCTATAGATTAAAATGATCCAAGGGTTCTCAATCATACTCAGGTATGTGAGTGTAAAGAAACACAGATCCAACCATTGTAAGTCCAACACGTGTAAGGTTGAGATGACTTAAAAAATGCATGTTTTTGGTCTTTTAAAAATACAAAATTTACCCGCAATATTATCTAGCGCTTTCGATTTTTACCCAAGCTAAATTTTAACAACTTAACAAAACAACCCACAACATTTGTAAAAACCAATTTTAAATTTCTAAAAATTGTTTAAAAAATCCTAGAAATTATTTAAAATATACCAAAAATTATGGAAAAATTATTTTAATGGGATTTAACTCACACACACTCATATTATGAAGAATACAATACATGAATGCAACCCTAGGTGAGGTGTTAATGTTCTAACTTTAGGATCAATTTGAGGAATTCAAATGAAGAGTTTGAAGGCTTTTTGGGCAAACAAGGATATGACTCAATTTTGTCACTATTTCCAAACTAGATGAGCACCTATATAATATAGACTAAAGTGAGTCAAAGATATAGGGTGCTTCAATAAACCCTATATTTATGCCCATAAAAGGAGGCCTCCACTAACCAGTTGGGAGAATTAACTTTGCACCATAAATGCAGTGCGCTTTTCCAATAAGATCTTTTATTCCCATGGAGCCTCGAAACTCTCTCCGATTCACTACAAACTTTTTCCCAAGCATAGATGTAGAAGTGTAACTTCTAGACCTAGGTTTTTTCCTTCACTATCCATACCCATTATCAACCAAAATCAATTTTTCCTATTTCTTATTTTCAAGGTACTTTTTCTTAAAAGTAACCTTAGATCCATATAAAAAAAGAGTATCAAAATGGAAACCAACACGTGTAACTTCGCAGGTACTCCATATCTCACTCTTTTATTTTGAAGTCTTGATATAAAAGGGTGGTGTTGTGCTTCAACACCACCCCAAATCGTCTTTGTGTGCTTATGTTATCTATAAGGCTTGATCTATCTCCAAGGATCATGTTCAAACTACATTGTCTTTGATTTCTGCCTACGACGGATATGTAGGCATGTTAGAGAAACCCAATCTCTAAAACTCAAGTCAAACCATGTACATATTCACCAATTTTAAATTTCATTTTCAAAACTAAACAAAATCAACATCAAAAATAAGAAACATTCTTATCTAGGTTAGAGGATAACTAGATCAGGGGATTTTACCTATAATTTTGTTCTTAATATTGGAAGTATCCACACTTTTTATCAATTAGAGTGGTTTTACGTGTGATCTTTCATGAACATAACATTATTTACATTTTTGTATCTAGATTTACTTCACTCCAAAAAAAAAAATTTCACATCAAAGAGAGTTCATATCTCTCGTATCAAGCCTTTATAAGAGGTAGAATCCCTCTTTCTCCATTTGCAATCTATGAGGACTTTGAATCACTCTGCGCAAGTACGTGGGTTCACTCGGACTGTTGTTAGAAAGAACAAGTACGACCTTGTATATATATATTTCGTGTCTATATTACCTATACACAAATCTCATATTTCACTCCAAAGTATTGGTATGTAGTGAATATTTTCATTTCATTATTTATTTTACACTGTAATATGCTAACACGCAAATCTACAGTTGAGACTAAAAAGGAGAAGCGGATGCCTAACACTTTCCCAATTTGTAACCAAATCCCTCGATCTTTGACTCTCTAGTTAAATACACAGACCACTTGCCATAACTCGGTCTCTATGATGGCCTACCCCCTTTTTGTCTATTTTGGTAAAATACATTGGCGACTCCATTATTTTCAATGAGAACGAGGATATGACCAAGCGTTAATGCCATTAACCTTTGTCCACCAAATTCCATCCTGAACGGATGCACAAGCGCGTGCGGAAGGGTATGAGAGAGGTGCACTCTCGAGTCCCAGCTTCTCACAATCCCTCGTAGATCAAATCTAAATTCAACAACCTTAAAATTCAATGAAGTGATAGAATACGCTTAAGGAATAATAATACCTAACCCAGGCAATTCCAACATAATTCTTAGGCTATCATTATTAACCAATGGGTAATTCGACAACCTAATGCGAAATTTTATTGCCCCTTTTATGTTATAAAAGGAACAATAATGGCCTAGTGATGATACTAGATATAATCTATGACCTCAAACATACTCAGGAAAACTTAAATAATCAGGTCAAGGTCAAAACACTGTACTAAAAACCTCAACTCTTTAACCTCGTGACCTCATGAAGAAATTAAACATACATAAAAACAATTGCATCTCAGCGAATCCCTCCATGTCATCTTCATACACTCAGAACCAACCGCGGATCTCTGTGGTTGAAAGCAGAATCATTATGTTAAACAAAGGACCCTCGCAATCCTCCTTAGTGACCGACTAAGGAATTAAAGGTGATATACTGATCCTTACACTAAAAAATAAAGGTTTTCTAATTAACCTTCGTAATTGATGTGGACTAAAGGAACTCGAACAGGAAGGAATCAACCTCAGCTAGTCTTTGCATACCACATCATGTCTCGGGTCCATACATACACAATTAATATAACCTTAGTGTCTCAAAACTTCAAACTCACCTCCATAGGAGCTTCTCATAAGGCTTACCAAGCTCTATAGATCGATCTATCGACTAGTTTGAAAGTATAAACACTAGTCAACCAACCCACACTCACCATTTTTTCATTTTTCTAGAAGCATTCAATGTAATTTAATTCTCCTACAACCATCACCACTCACCCATAAGATCTTCCACTAACACCCCACTTCTCCATTATAGCGGTAGAACTTATGCATGGTCGCACCTGCTTTAACCAACTACCCCTAATAGCTAGCTATATAAAGGGTATTTGAGGAAGGTTCAAATGATTAAATCTAAGCGTTTCTACTAGATAACAACTGAAAATGATATTTAGCATTTGTAAAGAGGGATTGGACCACTTTCAACCCTCAGGTTGTATATTGATCATCTTGCCCAAGTTATTTATCTCATTTTATTGTCTAAGTGGGTCCAAAGTAAGTAAGAAGTATTTAGAGAGTCCAACCAGTTGCTTCTTAAGAGATCTATACTTATCACAAAGTCCTTAGACCTCATCAAACTAATCTAATTAATGTATAAGGTTGGTTATATTTGTATCATTCAACCTTATGTTGAATATACCAGACAATGATAGATTCAAAGTGGATGTAGGTACCTCAAATGACGTGTTGAACCCTTATACATCCTTTTGTCTTTAACATTTTTAGTTTTAGAACACCTCATACTATTCTAAGGAGGATTATTTGGTGGGTTGAGTTTAAAACCAATTTTAGTACCATCAAATGAGATTTAATCATTCATATGACTTCTCATTTAAATTTTAATTGATTTATGTTGAATGAAGATTTGATCTTTAGATTTCAAATCTGAGTTTAATTTTAATGGTTTATTGGAGAGATAATTCAATTAAATGTGGATGGTCGATAGAGAATGGACTTCTAATCAATCGTAATGGATCTCCTCGCTTCACTCTTGTTAAATAAGGGAAAATTTTGGTTTTAAAACAAGTCACATGTGAGAGATCTCGAGTATATAGAATACCTCTTGAATTGTGTAAATGATTTCTTTAAGCTTGGTGATAGAGTATGCATCTTGAGGTTTTTTTCCCTAGGTGGAGTTTTTCCTCATAGATCTTGTTTTGCGTTATGATTGTAATTTTAACTTTCTCTGAACATTACTCTTCAACTTTAATTGCGCTTGATGTTGTTGAATTGGAAAATTTTGACTTGAGATTTAAAATTTCTTGACAAATTGGATTTTTGGGACTTCGCCTTAATGGAATGTAATTAGTTATTTTAATATGTATGTTTTAGGAGATATTTCACCCATAATAATTGCAATATTATGAATGTTACCTAACTATATTAATGCAATAAAATAATGACACCAGATGTACGTGGTTTTGCAGATCATCCTACCTACATCCATGGGGAAGAGAGGGAGTGTAATTTATTAACTTGTAAGAACAAAGGATGATTAGAACATCATGGTTTCTAGATGAGATTACAAGTTACCATGATCAACATACAATTCAATACCTAAAAATAGGATGAGGTCGCATTTATTTATAAGTACAAGGTTCATAAAACTCTAGGTTTTTCTCCTTCGATCTTATCTCTGGGTGGTACATATATATTAAGATTGATCATCTATGTTGTATTATGATCTTCCTAGATTTTGAGTTGCTACTCCTTGATATTCAATCGATTATGCCCCTTTAAAACTTAGATGCCATGTGCCATCCCACATGGCATGATTGGCCACATCTCCCTTCAATTTCCCCTAAGATTGGGGTGGCCGATCTTTCAAATCAGGTCGGACTAATCTTGTAATTTAGTTGGACAAATGTTTGTGTGGGTTTTCTCAAATGTTGCTAACAGCACAACATGTGCCCACTCAAGTGAGTGGGGGTATAATTATTTAATCTCTAACGTGCACAATACCCATAGTTAGGTTTCCATGCCCCGTCAGTTATACTCCTAAGGAAATGATTGTTCATGAGCACGTGACCATGGGAGAAACACCAAATTGTTGCTCCATTTGATTTTAGCAACAGAAGGTATAAGACCTTAGGAGCCTTATACCTCCCCTATTTCATCAAAGTTTCAGCTATAACTCCTGAGAGTGCGCACGAACTAATAGATCAATTTATTAATTAAATGCCCCAACACAGAAATCCAAATTTTAATCTTTAACTAATTGTGGTGTGCATGCGAATCGTATTAAAATATAGGTTTACAATTTTCAGATCAAACATGCAAAAACACACGAGATGGGGAATAATCCCTTTAGAGGGAAAAACCTTTTATTCAGCATTATTGACCGTTTTGAAAATAATCGACTTACAAAACACTTAGTATATACCAATTTATGCTTCTTCCTTCTTCACTAGTGAAACCTCATTTCACTAAGTTAGTCATAGAGAAAAGTCCCTACAAGTGTGTATCATAAGAATATGATTATGAGGTGTTTGATCACAAAAAGATAACTCAAATGGTGTTTTTCTTTTTGAAATAGAGTTCCTGGAATATCTTATCCCATTATAAAAAGGATAGAATAAAAAGGATAAACACAAAAGAAATTGGAAAGATATTTAATAAAAAAAATCTGTGTCGGTCATTTGAACAAAAAGGTATGTCATTCGAACAACTGCCTTATTTCGTTCGAACGACTTCGAACAAAATCATCTAACGAGATTATAGTGCTTAAAGCCTTGGAACCTCGTCAAATCTGGTTACAACGACCATGACTCTCATTCAAACGAGGCGTTATTTTCAGTGCAATTTTCCTTATAAATAATTTGAGCTCTTTCATATAAAAGATTGCCTCATAAAAGATAAACAAACCCCAGAAAGTACTCAAAAACTTTTTACCAATCAAAATTCATACTTATTCTATGATTGTTGAGATGACCAAGTCTTCAATTCTTTTACGGTCTTCAAAATAGTCTTCAAGTATCGAGTAGTAGTGACGTAGATGTGTTTAGGAGACTTGTTTGTGTAACGTATACACCAAAATAAAATAAAATGTGAGAAATCATAAATTTTTCTCTTACAAATCTCCCCCTTTGGCTATTCCGGTACAAAGCACCATCCTAAGATCAATTGAATCTTATGACTTAATACAATAATCTACCCTCCCAAAATATAAATAAAAATGGAACATAGAATATATAAGAGTCTTCAATCATGAAACTGGATCCTTTCTTTGGCAAACGTTATCTTCATCCTATGTGGGTCAAAATGATCATCATCAAAGTGGAATACACACAAGAGATAAGAAAAGATATTGGGATGCATAAAGTTTTACACAGAGAATAAAAACTCCCCCTCAATTTGTTCTCCCCCCTTTTATCCATAATTGACAAAGCAGTCGAAACTAAGCAAGAAATATCGACATCACACGAAGAAGTAAGATATCATCACAAGTATAATCAAGTAAGCATAGGTGATGATAATATCAATGGCATGTAGCAACCAACTATTTTTAACCTTTTCAATTTTTTTAAAAAATAAACGTAAGTATAAACGGAATGAATACAACACACCATGGAATAACACTAAAATATCTGAACTGTGAATATGGAATGTAGGGGTGTGAACATTTTCCATAGGTTAATAAACATATATAGTCATAGAATGTGTGCACGAAGTTTTGAGATACTGCTATCGAAAGAGCTCAAAGTATACCTTAGGTGTAAAATTGATGAACTCAAGTAAAATTGACTCAACCTAATCAATAAGTCATGAACACAAATGATTCTCACACAAATGACACCAAACTATGTAATGTTTTCCCAAGACATTTTAGTTGTGCGAACCCGTTGATCTTAGATTTTAACTCCATCAAAATATTACATAGATGATGATAAACTCTCAAATTTTTTTTGAAGAAATTAATGCTCATATGTAGCAAAGCATCAATGTATCAAAAATTGGCCTAGCACTTCTGTTTTATGTGCCTTTAATCTTTTTAGGCTCTTTTATAAAAAAAAGTGGCTTTTAACGCAAAGAATATATTTTTATCTTTCGTAGCCCCATTTCCATTGCTTAACATGTAACAATATTTTCCGAAAAATGATCTAAATCTTGGAAATGGTTCTTATATGCACAACCTTATCTCTTTTTGTATTTGGTTCGTTATAAAGAAAAAATTGAGATGAGAACATCGTATTCGATAAGTGACAAGTAAATGCAATGTTCAAACAAGTTCTTGCACATGTGCATTAAAGGTGACTAATAGTCCAACATGTGGAAAGTAATCATCAAATATCAATGTAATGAGTCCACACATTATTAAGCACACTATAGAAATGACATCATGTCTTAAAACACTATATAAAAAAGTCACGCACAAATATGGAATGAATGGGTGATCCGAACATCTTAAATGTTGATCCATATATGGTGATAAAAAAAATACAAAACTCTTTTTTTCTTTTTCAAAAATTTTATCAAAAATATAATCTTTTGTATTTTTCAAACTTTTACAGAATAACAAAACCCTTTTCGAATTTTTCTAAAAATGTCAAAATGAAAAATATAGATACAATGATAACATAATAATACAATCTAGCAATAGTAATAAGAGATATAATCATGAAAATATCCTATACTGGACAAAGTATTTCAACTCAGTCAATTGTGCAAATACCTAAAGATTTTCTATAATCCACAAATCAAAGTGCATCTAAAGGTTTCGCAAATATATTGGCTAACTCATAAATGATGCTCACAAAGCTCAAAGATACAACCTTATCCTCAACTAGGTCACGTATAAAGTCTCGCATAGCCTAATATGCTTTGTGCGCTAATGTTGGATCTCATTAGGGGCAATATGGATTTCAGTCATATTATCACAAGAAATAGTCATCGTACCTTGTGTAATAGCATAATCCTCCAACATTTGCTTCATCCCTAAGAGTTGCGTGCAACAACTCCCGATGGTAATATACTCAACCTCCATCGTGAAAAAAGATATGGAGTTTTCCTTATTGTTTCACCATGAGACAAGAGCACTCCCAAAATAGAAACACCCACCCTAAGTTCTCCTTTAACCATCTACATCCCAGACCCAATCAGCATCCGAATAGGTGGACAAATGGTCATCGGTATCAAAGGAATACCAAATACCGTATGAAAGATTTCCACTCATGTATTTGATGATACATTTAAATATGTATAAGTGTGACTCTTTTGGGGACACCTGGTATCGTGAATAGACTCCAACACTAAAGGCAGTATCGGGATGACTAGCGGTCAAGTAGAAGAGACTACCTATCATGCTCTAATAAAGGGTATGATATACATCCTTGCATAAAGCGTATTTGCTAAGCTTTGTTGATGTATTCATGCGTGAGCTCTTAGCGAAGTCTAAGCCAAATTTCTTCATAAGGTCTCTTGCATATTTGGATTGAGAGATGAATATTCCATTCTCAAGCAGACGAACTAAGAGACCTAGGAAGAACATAAGCTCACCTACCATTCTCATCTCAAACTCACTCTTCATCTCCTCCTGAAAGGTGTGAGCACGTGGATCTAAAGACTATGTCGTCCACATAGACTTGGGTAATTAAAATAGCACCAATCTCTCTCCTCACAAATAACTTCTTATCCACTCCCCCCCTCTTAAATCCATGAGCTAAGAGATAGAAAATGACCCTCTCATACCAATCACAGAGTTCTTTCTTCAAACCATACAAGGACATCTAAAAATAATAGATATGTCCCGGGTGTTTAGGGTCTTCAAACCCTTTTGGTTATTCCACGTAAACCTCCTCCAGTAGAATGCCATTTAGAAAGGCACTCTTGACGTACATATGATATAACTTTAAGTGCAGATGACATGTTATGGTGAGTAATAAGTGAATGGATTCAAGGCTAGAAATAGGAGCGAATATCTCTTCAAAGTCTATAACCTCAATTTTTGTGTAGCTTTGAGTGATCAACCTAACCTTATTGCGAACTATGGTAACATTCTCATCCATCTAATTCTTATAAACGCACCTAGTAACTATCGCATTAGACTCGTTAGGTCGAGAGACTAACTCCTAGGAACCGTTCTTACGAAACTGAATTAACTCATCTTGCATGTCGGATACTCAATGCTAGTCCTTGAGTGCTTCTTTCACATTATTGGGATTTACTAAGGATGTGTAGCACAAATACCTTACCCCATTTTTTAGATGAGCATGAGTCTTGACACCTAGTGTAGGATCACCTAGTATAGCGAAAGGCATGACTCTTTCGAACCCAAAATGGTGTCTCCCCTAAAATATAAATGGGGTCCACCGTGGTACCAAGAAGAAGGATGGGATCATCACCATGGGTGCATCATCCTCACAATTAGATCTAGGAGAAATAAACATTGGTGGCTCATCATATATAATCTTGATGTTTATTGCCTCCATAACCTTAGATATTGCAAGATTAAAAATCCTATAATCCCTACTCGTCGATGAATATCGTAAAAATATCCCCTCATCACACCAGGAGTCAACATTTCCTAAGTTCTCTCTATCTCGTAAGATATATTAAGTACTCCAAAAGAAAATAAAATTATAATAGGTTGGATTTTTCCTTTTCAACAACTCATAAGGTGTGTGAAGTATGTGCATATAAAGATATATTATATTCATCGTATGGCATACGGTGCTCACTGCCTCTACCCAAAAATGTCTAGGCATGTTTCTCCCAAGAAGCATGGATTTAGCCATTTCTTATATTGTCTAGTTCTTTCTCTTAACAATCCCATTTCGTGGAGGAGTATGAATGCCCAAAAACTCATGTTTGATGCCCACTCCCCCCAATAGCTATCCACTTTAGCTTCTTTAAATTTAGTATCGTTGTCATTACACGTCTGATTAACAGTGACACAGTGTTGGTTTTGTAGGATACGACACTTGACCATCAGGAACTCAACCACATTAAAATTTTCTCTAAGAAATTCTACGATAGATTATCTAGAAAATTCATCGACCATCATGAGAATATATCTCTTACCAACTAAGCTCTCCGAGTGAGCAAGACCCAAAAGGTCCATGTGAATCAACTCTAAAGAACGAGAGGTAATAATGGTATTCAACTTTCTATGGGAACATTGAATTTGTTTCCCTTGTTGGCAAGGTTCACAAATCGAGGAAGTTGGTTTTCCAAGTCATAGTAGCCACGAACTGGGTCCTTTTTCACTAATTTCTCAAGATCTCTAACATTCAAGTGACCTAGTTATTGATGCCAAAGGTCTACAGAGGATACCATGACACTGTTGCACACAAAGGACGATTTGACCATAATCCCATAATAATTATCTTCAGTCATTATACCTCATAGAAAAGTTCACTTAATTAGTCATAAATATTGCATTCATATCGGTCAAACTTTACCGCAAAGTTTACGTCACATAGTTAGCTTATTCTTATTAAGTTTGCTTCCAACCCTTTCACATACAACACACTTTCTAGTTTAGGGATCCAGGTATCTGAACACATACACACCCTAAAATACTAGACTTACTCCCATCTCCAAAAGTTACATTACTTTCCTAGCTATCCTCAAGGTGGTAAAAAATGAGATGTCACCAGTCATGTGCCTAGAGCACCCACTATCAAAACAACACTGGGAAGTATTTTGAACCTTGAGAGCGATGTGCACAATAAGGGCTTTGACGTATTGCTTAGGTACCCAAGTGGAGGTAACCTTTTGTTTCCCCTTGTCGTTATTGGCTCTAGCCAGAGCATTGGAAGCATTCTCAAACGGCAACGACATCTGTTGAAATTTTTTCATTAAGCTTTGAGAAGTTGTGAATTGGAATTTAACTTGATCTTTAAGACTAGAAAAGTCGCTAGAGCAGTGCGTGGTAGTATGTGTATGCCTAGTTCTACCTAATTTATATCAAAACTCTTTAAGGAGGCCTTTTTTACAAAAAGTGCAAACATAGATAGGTTTACCTTATCTAGTTTTTCTAGGATGAAGTCTCTTTGGTGGTTTAGGTTGGGAGCTGTAAGGATTTGCCAAAAATTTAGGAACCGATTTCGGTGTAGTATTGGAAGTGGATGCACCATCATAACCTATTCCATACCTATCACCAAAACCTAAAGGAGGGCCGAGGAACATCTTAGCTACCTTCTTCAATGTATCCTCGATAGTTACCTTGACCTCCCGAGCACGTTCGAGATCTTTCTCGAGTTGGGATATAAGGGCTTTAAGTTTATCAAGTCCCCGTTCTTTCTCTTAACTAAACAAACTCTCTCTCAAAGCTTCTCTCACCGAGGATTAACGCTCTATTTCCTCTCATAACTTAGCCTTTTTTTCTTTCTTAGTTTAAAAGGACTTAGAATAAAGATCGGCATAGGTGCGTTGTAGGTCACTCTCACTTAAAACATTTTCCCTCACTCTTATCAAAATGACTAGACTCAAGATTGAGGTGTCCATGTTTAGTATCTTCCTCATTGGCGTAAGGTGGCTCAGTGTATTAACATGACTAACCATGAATGCAGTGAAGTTTCATCCATGCGATGATTCATCCCCCGGACTCACAAACTTGACATCGCTGCCACTAAATGTGACATTTAAGTCAACTTTTCTTTCCCTTGTCTCTTTAACCTAGTCAGATGCTCATGAGCTTTGTGACCCTTTTCCTCACACTCATAACATCTTTCCTCTTCTTTTTTTGGTAAATCTTTATTTTCTTTTTCAATTTTTTTCCTAATTTATATTTTTATCTTTTTCAAAAAATTTCTTTTCTTTTGAAGTATTTCGCTTTTTAAGTTCAAGAAACTTTTTGATTTTTTTTGCAAAAAAGGCTAAATCATATAAATCAAAATCATACTCAGAATTTGACGACAGCTCCTCTTTCTTTTTAGATTGGGATTTATTGCAATTCCCTTTTCCTTAGTCTTAAGAGTTTTAGGAAATATTTGCATTTCTTATGTTTGAAGATCTCCTACAAGTTCTTTTAACCTAAGAGTATTAAGTATTCCTAATAAATTTAGCACGGTAACCTTAGAAATAAAATGGGCATGGAGCAATCTCAAGATTTTCTTAACTACACGTGTCTCGGGTATTCTCTCACCTAAACTGAAACTCAAGTTTACTATATCGAACAGTCGTGTGTAAAACTCATTAAATGATTTAGATTCAATCATAGTTATAGTTTCAAATTTTATGGTCAAATTTTGCAAATTAGAAGCTTTAACATCATTAGTTCCCTCGTGAGTGAGCTAGAGGGTATCCCAATCTTCTTTAGATGTGGTACATGTCATAATGCAATAGACCTCGTCAAAAGTGACAACTCCCGAGATGGAACTCAATTCGCGTGAGTTAAAATTAATCTATTCTCGTTGTCCATTGAGAGATAGGTTTAAGGCCAACGATATTACCAACAGTTATAATGGGTGGTGTCCACCCTCTTTCTCAAAGCAATCAGACACGCTCATTAATTGATTATAGTGTAGACCTTATTCTACCATTTTCATAAGCATAATTGGAACCATAAAAATTGAGCAATCGATTATACAAATTATCCATTAAATTCTGCCTTTTTAAAGATGAATAATTTTTTAAAAATTGATATCAAAAAATATTTTTGCCAAAAAGGATTACATAATAAATTAGTGCAACTTGCTCTAATACCAATTTGAGAGTGCGCGTGATCTAATGGATCAATTTCTTTAATTAAATTCCCCAACACACAAATTCAAATTTTAATCAAATTTTATTCTTCAATTAATTATGGTGTGCATGTGAATTGTGTTCAAGTATAGATTTGTAGTTTTTAGACCAAACATGAAAAAACACACGAGATGAGGAAAAATCACTTTGAAAGTCAAATACTTTTATTCAAGACTATTGACAGTTTTGAAAACAATCAACTTACAAAAGACTTAACTACATCAAGTTAAATGCACAGAGTCTTCAAAATGTCAACAGATACGACCCAACTCTAGAGCCGTCCATGGGTAGAGGTCTACCCTAGATATCCACCAATTCAGCCTTCTTCCTTCTTCACTAGTAAAACCTTATTTCACAAAGTCATTCATTGAGAAAAGTCCCTACAAGAGTGCATCACAAGAAACCTTTTTGATGTTGGTAAAAGTGATCTTGAATATATCCCGTGGATGAGGAATATGATTATGAGGTGTTTGATCACAAAAAGAGAACTCAAAAGGTGTTTTTCTTTTTAAAAAATAGTTATTAGAATATCTGATCCCGTTCATACTTTTTATAAAAGCAAAAAATCAAAAGGATGAACACAAAAGAAATTGGCAAGATTTTCATTAAAAAAATAAAATTTGCGTTGGTCGTTCGAAGGTATGTCGTTCGAACGACTGCCTAATTTCATTCGAATGACTTCGAACAAAATCATCTAACAAGATTACAGTGTTGAAAGCTTAGGAAACTCGTCAAATCTCATTCGAACGACAATGACTCTCGTTTGAACGAGGCATCATTTTCAGCTCAATTTTCCATACAAAGAATTATCACATCCCGCTTAATTCTGGCGTCGGCCGCCACCAAAACTACGTTGGGTGCAAGTAAATAAAATACCATTCTTAGCATGAGATAGATATAAGAGATAATAAATCAATCTAGAAGATAAATATTTAAATCAATCCCAAATGATAATAGCAACTGAACGATAAAAGATCCACCACATGCTAAAACTTCGAATAAATCCAATCTCCAAATGATTTAATTAAAACTGAGTAATAATCAACTATGAATAATCCAACTGAAATCCTCTAACAACTTTGGGACCGAATGGCCCGATAAAACCCAAATAAAGTCTCATAATTAAATACGATTGAAAAGAAAGTCTAACTAAATAAAGCAATAAAAAGAATAAACTCCAGCTGCACCTCCAAACGATATCCAATCAATCCAATGCAGCTACTCCAACACTAATACCTGAAAAAGTTAGTCAACGCACTGTAATACCCCTTATTTTCATGGCTTTTAAATTTAAGGATTTATTAAATTTAATTGAGATAAATTAATTTAATTTTAATCCGAAATGTTGTTTTAAATATTTACTAGCGTGACAAGAGTTAGTAATTATTGGGAATATATTATTTGTTGCATATTACTGGATGAGTATAGTAATATATGAGATTTATTTTTATAATATTGTCACGTGTGAATAAAATGACAATTGTGGAAATTTAAGTCGGGACGCGCCTGTGTCGTGTCGGGACTAAATGTGGATTAATAAAAGTGAATATTTTATAGGTTGTTTGTATGGTCGTTTTGAGTACGCCAACGCTTCCGGAAGGGTTGAGATAGTCAAAAAAGTATACCCGGAGATTTGATTTGGGTCTCGGGGCGTTTTTAGGCCTAATTAGTACCCCGGGAGGGCATTTTAGTCATTTTGTATTTTTGGGTAATTAAACCAACGAAAATTAAAGGGGTTATATCAGATGTTTAGGTTATCTCCTACGGTTAGATAACTCAAAACACTATAACAACCATTAGAGAGGAGAGGAGAGAACTCTCAAGGCATTCCAAGGCTCAAAACTCATCCGTTTACACCGCCGCCACCGCCAACACGTAGATCGCGAGACGGGGAACGCAACCACACCAAATTCAACACAAAACCAGATTTCTGAAAATCCCAAACACGTGTTTATCTTGCTTATTTCATTGATGCATCATCCATATTAGTTTAGGAGTTATTAGGATGAGATTTATGGAAGAAAAACCCAATTTGAGATGGGAAATTTTCATGTAGTGATGATTTATATGATATTCTGGAAACCCTTTGTCATGTAAAGGATTAAGAGTTTGATTAAGAAAAGAGTTCTAATCAGATACAAACACTAAAACATTTATCCCGGAAAATCGGACCGTTGGAATTGGATGAAATTTTACAGAGAATTAGCTGAAGACGAGAGAAAGATACAGAAAAAAATTCAGCTCTATCGGACCGTTCAATATTTTTTAATATTTTTTTTTGCTAGACAGTTTTATGTTTTGAGGACTCTTAGAGATAATAAAAATTCAATTAAAACTCCATTTTAATTCAGATTTCGAAACCGTTTGAAATTCTCATCTGTGAAAATAAAATTCAAAATCCTTTAATGTAAGGCAAAATCTATATTTTTGGGATATTTTGCATAAGGGATAATGTAAGTATATATTAAAGGGGAGAGACACGTAAGAGAGAGTTACGTTGGAACATAAATAGATATTTACTGAATTGTACATTTGGAAGAATAGAGTCCATGAGGGTTACGTAGTAAGTTGGAAAAACCCTTCGAATTAAAGTTAGAAACGAACCATTATACTTGATAAATAATAATGGGAAAATAAGGATAAATGTTGTGAGTGTGGGTTATTGGATAAACCTAAATTGATATAATAAAAGTGGTATATTTATATGATTGTGTATGCATATATTATATACTTGTGAAAATCATGCCCGCGCTACTTGCTATCCCTGAGGTTTCCGCGCTGTGACGATCTTATCTCGTGTGCCTTATGGGGGATATTGACTCGTACCCTAAAAGATAGAAATCCTAGGTATAGGCTATCGAATCGGTAGTCACGGTCCTAAGAGACGTGAGGGTATGTACTGACCTCTTGGACTTGAAAACTATGCTTCGCCTCAATATTGTTTGTGTATGTATTTATACAGTTCGAGAGTGATCCCGAACTTGTATTCCCTTTAGTACGATTGATACGGGGATTGGATAGCGGAGTATGCCCGCACTATAATTTTTATGTGGGGTGCTGTTAGAATATATATATTATAGGAGCATTTAATATATTCATGAACTTCTGAAATTTGGGAAACTGCCTACTGTGTTATGGTAAGTAAGACATGTATAATGACTCAAATTGGAAATACTTGTTTTGAAAAGTATAATATGATATTGTAAAACTTTATGAATCAATAAAGTTAAAATGAGCGTTTTGGTACTAAATGAAATTATCCTTTTAAACCATGATGTTGTTAAATTTTAAATCTTGAGAGTCACCTAAGATAAGTTAAATCCTTGGGGAAAGATAGTGTGATATATGATGAGATAAACCCTTGGGGAGGTTAGTGCGATGAGAGTGCACATTAGAAGAGAAGTGAGAATTTCTCAAGAGAGTGTCATACTAATATGTTGTTGCATTGGCCTGTATCAATTTAAATACTTGCTAAATGAATTTTTAAATCATATACACTATCGGGCTCTGACCCGTTTCCATTTCTCTTTCTCTCTTGTATATATATATATGTATATATTACAGGTGCCCAGCCACAGGGGCGTCTTGCATAGGGTCCTTTGGCAGGAACGCGCTGCAGCTTAGGTGGGAGTTGCAGGCCTGTTGTTTAGACGACTTCATCCATTTGATTCTACTCCTAGCATGTTCATTATTGGGGCATGTGTCGCCCTTTCCATTTTTCAGTTGTTATTTGGATATTGTACTTCATCTATTTCTAGTATTGTCACTTTGGGATTTATTATATTCTGGATGGTCTACTTTAAGTTTTATTGTTAGTAGCCAGTTGTTGAATGTTAAATTATTGGATTGATTGTTTAATAAAATAAATAAATAAAACTTGAACGGAATGTTAAAAATGGTTTTGACACTTAGCTTAATTAATTAGGGTGTTTAAATTGGAACGACAATGATGCTAAGAATGATCCAACTGTTCACCTTGATTTTAATTTAATAAAGGAGTGATCGCCCGATATTTAATTAGTCGGGGTGTCACACGCACGAGGTCAGATCCCCGAGTATGAATACACACTACTCCCCTCAAATAGGATCCATGAATCCAGAAAATAGTATTATATGCAATAAATATCACAATAGAGTATTTTAATTGCGAATATAATTAAGCACGGGAAGGATAAATAACTAACCACCTCCAAAGGTTCTGATAAAAATACACCAATATCATTTTAATTATCCCACAGCCTTAAAGTATTAATTTAATTAAATTAACCGAAATTATTATTTTCTCAATTTATTTCTCTTAAGAATAGCGGTCCTCCCGCCTCGGGTGATTTCTCCACCAAAATACACATCTCCTTGCCAAAATGCCAGCTAGTCCATTTAAACTATCGCCCCCCTGTTATATGACAAGGTTCCACACACGACATAAAATGTCGGCTGGCCCGTTTAAACTGTCGGCCCTCACTGATTATATCGCCAACATATTTTAATACCCGTTTTATTATCTTAGGTATTAAATCTCAATTATCTCAATTTCACAATTAACTAATTCCCCCACCCTTATTATTGATGTGAGATCCTCAAAATACCCCTTAGTCCCATACGTAACGGTCCCCAAGTTATCAGTACATCCTACCTTATGTATAGGATTAATTTCTGACTTAAATCTCGACCTAGTCTAATGTCTAGGCTATCATAATGACGATAAAATACCAAAAATCAGCCCACCCCCGATATGATAAAATCGCGATAATCTACCCTCGCTAGTCCCATACCTAGAAGGCGTAAATCATCAAAAGGCCTACCCACTAGTCCCATACCTAGAAGGCATCCTAAAATATAGGTAGAGTAAAAATACCCAACAGCCCGTCGTAACAAAGGCAATTTAATAATACCAATAAGTCACACAAACAAGTATAATACATCAATGTACAAAACTACTCATGATAGTCCAATTCGATTAAATCTTAATTTACTTATCACATCGTCATAAACACCCAATTAATCCCATTTAAATATTTTAAATAAAACATGCCGAGATTTCATCATTAATATATCATCTTTCAAATTTCATTATTTATACACAATTTACATGAGTTATACGCCCCCAAATTCATTTCATTTAAAGATAGGGTTTTTCTACATGCAACCTACACCAATAAAACCCAAAATCCACTCATAAATCCTACGTATCCAAGGGTTGTGAATATTATTCATATTAAAAGTGTTTACAAAAACAACCCCAAAATTTAGTGTCTGCTTTCTCTAATTAGGTTGCTAATTGATTTTAAGAAAGATATGAAATTAAGGGTTGAGGTGACACTTAAAACGCATAATACTACAGGAAAGAAATAGAGTATTCATGCCTGAGATTAAGTTAAAAAAATTCTGGTAGCACGGTTGGATTCATCTCGAAAAATTAACAAAGAAGTGTTCTTGAACAACCTTGATTAAACCCCAATTATGACTCCAAAATCTTATGACGAAAACTTGATTATGTTGAGGGTTGATGATTATGATTGAGTGGAAAATATTTTAGAAGTGTTCTCTGGAGAAAAAACTTGTGGAAAAATGATTATAAGAAGTCCACCCACGAAATATAATGGTTATATACTAATTAGGACTCCTAATCCCAATCCAACTCTACAAATAAAATCACCGAACCGCCTCAAATCTGGGCAAGTCAATCGATCGATCAGGCACGCCGCCTCTACCGGATCCCCTAGTTTAATACTATTTAACTAAAAAACATTCTCATTAGTCACGAACTAAATCTGTGACAAACGCCTTTTATTTATTTATTTATTTTTAAATCCCATTATGACTCCGATTTTTATTTCGATTACAATCCGATTGAAAATCCAAGTTTCAAATATAAAACTCAACATATTTAATTATAAAAATAATTATATCCCCAAAAAATTATTTTCCTCGAATTTTTCAAAATTAATTTAAAAATACGCATTTAAAAATTCGAGTTGTTATAAGAATTTGATTTCTTTTATATAAAATATTTCCTCATAAAATATAAAAAAATAGAAAGTACTCAGAACCTTTATACTAATCAAAATGCATACTTCTTCCATGATCATTGAGATGATCATGTCTTTAATTCTTTGACGGTCTTCAACATAGTCTTCAAGTAACAAGAAGTAGTGATATAGATGTGTTTAAGATACGTGTTTGTGTAACGGGATACACAAAAATTAAATAAAATGTGAGGAATCATAAATTTTTCTCATACAAGTCCATTTCCCTCTTTGTAGACTCGACAAAAAGACAGAGGACGTCTTCTTCTTCTTTTATTATTCTCTTCACCTTTTCTGTCAATATACTTATCTCCCCATGTCTAGGCATTTGAGAAAGTATGAATTGCGTTCATAGAATAATTTTGAAGAATTCTTCATAAAGTACTTAATACAAGACAACGTCTATATTAAGACTTTCCCAAATAAAGAGGATACCTTTTGAATTGGCGATGAAGTCGCTTTTATGACGATTGTCATAATTGAAGGGAGAGTTTATTTTACCCTCCACCCATTACCGGTGGAAGTACTCCGCTACTACGAAATACTTTCAATCCAGGCAAACTTTAGATTTTACTTGATTGTTATACAATTGCCTTAAATCAATATGTGGGACCAATGTTGGTTTCAATGAGATTAGGTACAATTATGACCTATGGTTCTCTCTTGGGTCGTATGTGTACCATTTCTAAGTTATGTATACATCCATTAGTTTGGTAACATGGTTGAGTAGATCATAAAAATACATTAAAAAGAATGTCTTAGTGTTTTCTAGGCTTATATATGGTGAGAACTACATAAGTCTTTGGGTGCCTGCAATGGTCAGCTCCCCTGGTAGGTCGTTAATCATTTTTAATATTGGATTGTATTTTTTATACTGTCATTAATTGGACATTATTGTGTGACAATCACCATCACAACAGAAAACCTTGAGATTTTGAAGTCAATCTACATGATCTTGATATTGTTTAGAGAAGGAAAACTTCATTTGGTGTGAGCCCACATTAAATATCGGCGGCCCACGTACTACTTAGTTATGATCTCATTATCACCTCCGCCAATAACTTCATAATCATCCCAAAGATAATGATAGTTGATTACAATGTGGTCAGCGATCCATCTATTCCCACTGCCACCCCCACTCTAAGTTATGTTGCAATGGGCGTTTATCTTAGGGAGTCTTCCCCCATTTACATTGTAAATACAAAATCTGGTGAAGACCGAGAGGAAGAAAAAGAGGGAATAAGGGTAAGAATAAATGGATCAAATTATGGAAACAAATCCTCTTTTTGACAATCTTGATCCTATTTTTTCATAGGAAGAGGTCGACAATTTTAGTCGCATTGGGGAAGAAGTTCGAGAAGATGGCAACGTCAAAGTAGACGACTTCACTTTTCCCTCTCTTCCAAATAATCTTAAAGACATGACTTCTCGTCCAAGATGAATAGTGGATTTAGCAGTCATTAAGACCAACAAAAAAAGTAGGGTGACCAAGACAATCAGGATGCCCAAAACATAGTTGCATAAAAAAATAGGGTAATCACCATCAGGGAGAAAAAAACTCTTGAACTGGAGAAGTAGAGAGAGAAGGGGGGAGAGAGAAAGAGGCGAGGGGGAGAGAGAGGCATTCCTAGTAGACCAAATAGAGGATGATAGACAAGTCTCATCCTAATGTTCGTATTCTAGCCCCACCACCATATTGAATCATCTTGTGGTCATCCATCCTCAGCCACAGAATCACTAAAGGATGACCCCACCATCCACATCTAGGTTACATCCCTAGGATATTTCCTTCCACAAAGTCAAAGAGCTGATCAAATTACTGATTTGGCTCATTGTGATATAGAAGTTGCATACTATGTTGCACAAGTATCCATGTTGACTTTTGAAATGGCTAACTTCAATACTTTCCCTCTGGAGCACTATCATATAGAAGGGCTTTACCACGGCATCCAGGTACATTTTAACCTTTTTAAAAAATTTAATTTTACATATTGCTCTCCTATTTAACTATTATGTTTACTTCCACAGTCCATTTAGGTTATGCATGAGCCCATCAACCTAACCGACCACCTGAAGAAAAGTAATGATGTTCTTCTTAACAACAATAACGTCTTGAAAAATGTCATGATATAGAAAATAAGGAGGTGGCCAACCTCCAAAAAAAGTTGAAGGAAGATATTTCTACCAAGGACAAAGTGTTTAAGAGTTCATGTGAAGTAAACTGGAGTTCAAAAAGATCGACGGTGATTTTTTTTATTAAAAAAGCATATTTTTGAAAGACTCTACATAAGATTATTTTGTATTAGCAAAAATTTATCACAGAGAAGATAGCCTAAGCCAACCTCAGCGAGGCTTATGATGACAGTTTTGATTTATCCATTCAGGATGTTTTGTATAACTTGGGATATTTATTTGAGATTTAAAGGGGAAACATCCTAGAAGGTGACCCGACTTACGCCGAACACCCTCCCATGGAGGACCCGATGAAGAGAGGGGATGATTCCATCAAAGCCCCTTTTGTCGAAGTCCCTTATGTCAAAGTGAACTAAGACATTGGTGATTTTATTTATGCCACTAGTGAAGTCAATCAGATCATTGTCGACATAGTTACCCCAGCTGAGTGGGTGCCCGATGCTTTGGAAAAAGTTCCTCCAATAAGTTAGTGGGAGGTAACCCCTAACTTTTATTTTTGTTGTTTTTTTTCAACTTTTGTAGACCAACCAATTATATTTCGTAGGACTCGGGCCATTTTATTTTATGTAATGAAATTTATTTCATTTTCTATCATGTTTTATTTGTCTGGATTTCATATCTTCTTATGAAAAAATTAATACTGCTTGTCTTAATTATGCCTTGCATGATGATGTGTTTTCAAAAGTGATCATTCAATTTGACTTTCTTTCCAATTTATTTTGGACTATGTATAAATTATTTCCATTTTTACCTTAGTCAGTCCCAATATGGTCTACGAACCGATCAATGAAACTTGTAAATTAATTAAATGAGAAAAATTGACAGACTTTTAATTCATTAGAGTGTGTTTGAGGCCAAGAAGTGCAACTTGGGTTGTTCCATAGTTATCAGGTGGGTTTATTCCAAAAGTAAGCCCTTAAATTATTTCTATGTTATACTAGTGAATTCTTAAGTGGGTTTATGCGTGTTCTAGGCTCACCAGTCCAACTAGGACTACACCATCATTTGCAGGTGGATTTTATGAGTGGGTTTATGCTTGTTCTAGGCCCGCCAGTCCAACTTGGACAGTACCACCATTCTCAAGTGGGTTTAATGTCAAACATAGGCCCCCAACTTATATTTAAGGTCTATCACTTAATTCTGAAGTGGGTTTATGTCAGTTCCGGACTGACTAGTCCAACTTGGACTTTACCACCATTTTCAGGTGGGTTTTTTTACTAAACGTCAACCCCTGACTTTTTTTTAAGTTGTACAGCTAAATTTTTAAGTTGTTTATGCATTTTTAGTTCAACCAGTCCAACTTGAACCGTACTACTGTTTTCATTGCATTTTATTCCAAATGTAGGACCCTAACTTATTTCTAAGTTGTGCCACTCAAATTTTAAGTGCATTTATGTATGTTTTTAGGACGGCAAGTACAACTTGGACTGTACCACCATTTTTAGGTGGGTTTTTACTGAAGAGTTATGTCACGGTCACAATTATAAAGAAATAAATTTTATTAACATGAATAACATGAAAAGAAATTTGGAAATTAAATCCTAGGTATTGACAAAACTTCCTAATTTTCATGGAATTCCATGACCTTGGTACTAATGTGCCATTTAACTCTTCCAAATGGTAGGATCCTCCGCCTCCCTTTAATGTTGTTATGTATGGTCCCTGCCTGTTCAGTGTTAGCTTTTCATCTAAAGGTTTCTTTATTATTGGAAGGAGCATCCTAAGAACTAGATCGTCGACATGTAATTCACTGATTGACTTTTCATTCATCATGTTTGGAAAGATTTTGTTGGTTTGCAGAAAGATGTATGAGTGAATGTCCTCTACTTTCTTCTGGTAAATACATCTCATGAACTAATGATCATCATTTTTACGATCTTCACAAACTTCAATCCTCATGGTTAGAAGATTGATCTTAAGAGAAATGACTATTTTCATGTTGTATGATAATGAGTGTGGGGTTCGTACTGTTAGAATCGTGGGCATTGTTCTATATTCCCAGAGTATGGATCGAGCTCTTTCACCCATTTTACCTTCGCATTTTGCATTCAACGGTTAATTATGGAGATCAAAATCTTATATCGTCCTAGCCATTGCACTATGGAATGAAGACTAAAGAATAGTGGATATTGATATTGTATCCTGCACAGAAGTCTCTGAAGGTGTCATTATCAAATTGGGTCCCATTTAGGCTACCAAATCCCTTGGATTCTAAATTTGCTATTGATTCTCCTCCAAAAAATCATTTGGCATCTACCTCTCTAATGTGGGTGAGCATTCTACCTCCACCCACTTAGTGAAGTAATCGGTGGTTGTTATTAGGTACTTTAAGCTTCTCAGAGCTGCAGGTATAGGCCTCAAAATGTCCATACCCCAGTGAGAAAAATTATAATGACCCATGAGGGTGTTCAAGTCATTGACAGGCTCCCTAATGATCAATGAGAACTCCTGGCATTTATCACATTTACGAATGAACTGAAGAGCATCTTTTTGCATGAAAGGCCACAGTATCCCTAGGAGATCACCCTATAAGAGCTTGACCTTCAACCTACATGAGATCCATCACTACCTTTATGCATTTCCCCAAGGATCCCTTTCACTTAATCTGCATGGATAAATTCTAGGAGATGACCAGTGAAAGATAATTGAAAAAACTTCCATTCATAGTTAAGGCGAAACGTGACCAACTGGATTTTGAATTTGTGCATATCCTTACCATATGTCGGTAGATCACCATTATTAAAGTAGGACATTATCGAATCCATCCATGAGGGTGCCAGCTAGATATGCATGTTGTCTAAGGTCGGCTCTATTTCCTCAATGTTGGGTTGATCTCCATACTCTACCTCGATTAATTTTTTAAGTCAGTTTCAACAGAAGATGCTAGGGTATATAATGTGTTAGTGTAAATGTTGTTATTACTTGGAAATTTCTTCACTGAAGAAAGTCTAAAAAGACTCAGGAATCCTCTTGATTTATCTTGATAAGAGAGCATCATGGGGTCTTTGGCCTGGTATTCATCATTGAGATCATTCATGATCAAAAGAGAATCATAATATATTGAACAACCTTGTCTCCCATGTTGATTGCATATGATAGACCACGAATCATATTTTTTTATTTAGCCTCATTATTTGAACCTTTGAAATCAATTTGAATTACTTGTTTGATAATATACCCTTGAGGGGTGAAAAAAATGATACAAATGTTACACCCATGATCATTAGATGCCCCATATACAAACAGGTTCCATCCATAGTTTTAATCATCTTTAGTGATGGCTAGTGACTCCATAATTGGACTCCTCTTCACCTCATCCTTTTCTGGTGGGGATATAGAGAACTCAATGATGAAGTCATCCAGGATATATCCCATAATGGTTATTTACGGATCATATCTGATGTCAAACTTTACGGATCATATCTGATGTCAAACTATGTCATCTTTAATAACCACTTTGTCATCATATGGGAGAGATGTACTTTTTTTAAGAATTTCTGTAATTGATAAGTCATCGGGATAACTATTGTGTAGGCATCAAAGTAGTGTCACATATCTCTGCCAAATGTTACTTGTGCCAGAACCATTCGCTCAATGGGAATGGATCTTATTTCTACCTCAAAGACAGTATGGATAACATTATAAACCAGCTATTATTCGTCATCTTGGAATCATACTAGCACTCCACTGGTTTCATGTTGTGATACATCCAGTTATAGGAAGATATTTTCTCATGTGGTAAGATTTGACAACAAGAGGGTAGATCCCAGGTAATGCTGAATTCTTTATATTTACCTATCATATTCCTTTATGTAGACTGTCATGCTTTCTTTCTTTGAGGATTGAAAGATGGGTTCCATTTATTTAACGATCAAGATATGAACCGATTGAGAGAAGTTAGCATCCAAATTAGGACCTGAACACCCCTGATCGTGATTGGCTTTCTAATATCTTGTAAGGCCTTGATTTGATAAGGATTTATTTCTATTCCCCTTTGTGTCATTAAGTAACCTAAACTTCTTGGAGTTAACTTCGAAGACATACTTAGATTTATTCACCTTCATCTTTTATTCTTTAAGGATCTTGAAGGCCCATATCGGGTCTTTGATATGGTCGGCTTCCTGTTTGATCTTGGCAAGCATGTCCACAATATAGATCTCCATGATGGTGCTAATATTCTTAATCATTTTATTTATAAGGCATTGATAGGTCGTCCCACTATTCTTCAAGATAAAGGGCATTCCTTTACAGCAATTAAGCCCTAAAATCCTGACAAATGAAGTTTTATCCTTATCAAGGCTGAAAAGTGGGATCTGATGGCATCCACAGTAAGCATCCATGAAAATCATCCGGTGATGTCTAGTCGTTGAATTTACGCACTGATTGATCCATGGTAGCGAAAAATTATCTTTTGGATAGTTCTTGTTGAGGTAAGTGAAATTGATGTAGACCTTCCATTTTTTTCTCTTCTTTCTGGTCATGATGGTATTTGAAATCAATTCTGGAAATTGGACCTCTCTAATGGAGCTGGCATGGAGGAGATTTTTTACTTCTCTTTCTATAGCTCTCACATTCTCTAGAGCTGACATTTTTAGCATCTGCTTGATCGATCGACATGTTGGATCCATTTGTAGACGATGACAGACCATGTTTGGTTCTATATCGAGTAAATCACATATATGCCATGCGAAAATTTTCACATTGGCCCTGAAATAATGAGTGAGATTCTCTGTTTTTCCTTGGGAAACTTTTATCCTATTTAGAAGAACTTATCTATTTGGAATGAATCTAAAGGAATGATAATGATTTCCTCCATTACTCGTTCAATCGAAGTCGATATAGTCTCCTCGATTCCAGTACGAACCCCCTTTGCTTTCTACTTGGGTTGTTCATCCCCTAAATCATCATTATTTTGGAATGATTCTTCTTGGTCTTAATGGCATCTACAAAATAACTATGGGTCACTTCTTGGTCCCCTAATCCCCATAACTCCTTGATTTCTCAAAACTTGAGCTCCTAGTTAAGATATAAAAGGAAGGATCTCATGGTATGGATCTAGGCTCTAACTAAAATGGCATTATATGGCTACTCTGATTGGATAATGTGAAATTATATCTCTTAGTTGATCGTTATAACCTTATCAGGTAACTTGGTCTTCCCTAATGGGGTCTCCACATCTCCATTGAACATGATCAGTTATCCCACTTTTACGTCCAGATATGGACACGGTAGATGATTTTGAGAAATTGGTTGAGGTTCCTTGGTAGACCAGGAACTTTTTAGCATCAAAATTTTCTATCTGTAGGGTCAAAACAAGGGAGTATTTATAGGGCATGTTCACATCGACAAGATCTTTATCGGTCAACATTATCGTTCGATCAATATTTATATTCTTATGATCTCATTTAGCTATGATTAGATTAGATACCCATGGCGCCCCATAAAATCTAATCTAGATAGATCGGATCTAAAATAAATAATACATGAGACTAAACAATTGGATATCATTATAATAATGATGAAAAAGTAAACTAGATACATAAGGTAATAACTTAATACAACTACAATAATAAACTAACATAAACCTATGATACCATAATCTCACTGTAATAAAATCCAACACTGAAAGTAAAATTGTCTCAAATATAAATCCAACCCATTGAGAAAAATAATAACTAGCAAAATGTCTTAAAAGTCTGAAAAATAAAATGGAATAGAGAGTGAACACACACGTTCGACACCTACATCCTATAAGAGCAGAAATATAGAAATACAATATAGACTTAGGGGTGATATTACACCGGTGGCCTAGGTCCTTAAAAGGGAATTCAACAACATCATTACTAACAAGTTTGCGAAGAGTAATATAATAACTGATTTTGGTCTACAATAAAATTACGCATCTTCGTCATGTAATTTAATTTATTTTAATTTATCCCAACCTAAAACAATCCTAATTATCACATGTGTCTAATTCCCTAACCCCAAGTGAACCCCATGATTACATATTATCCATATCAACTAAATATAATTAAATTTTCTGACATGACCAAATACGACCTCATCCCAGGACGAGACCTCACAATTCTAAGCAGCCGAGCTTCAAGAAGGAACTCATTTGTCGCTTCCAAGACTCATCCAAGACCAAGGTTGGCCTCGTACATATTAACCTCGGCCATATAATAAGCCGAGACTTCAAGAAAGAATCACAACAATAAGGACATCTCTCGTCTTATCGCCCAGTCGACACCAGAAGATGGCTAGCTTAGTCAACCTCAGCCTGATCATCTCAGGCCGAGACCACACTTGCTTATTTCACGCATAAGGTCAAGCACTTAATCAGCAACCTCGTACTCGTCCAGGTCGAGATATCTACATACGACACCATGACTGGATGAGCAGTAGAATGTACCAATGTGACGTGTACCAAGTGAGCAATTTAGTTATAACTAAGATTATGCTCCTCGCGCGAGGGGAGATTTCATCATCATAACATACATATGCATGGATAGTTGTCACTGCCTGAGTGGATTCCCTCATATGTGCACACCTTCAACATGCTTGGGGATGTATTACACCTTCTAGGAACTATATAAACTCTTTATCTTCTCCATTGTAAAGTATTGATTAATAAAAACCCTAGCTAAAACTCTACTCATTAGTATACAAAAGAGAGAGAGAGAGGGAGATAGATAGATAGAATGCTTGTGTTGTAACCAGGCCATTAGAGCCATATTTACTAGTGGATTTCACTCACACACATAGTGGATGTAGGCTCCAGCCGAACCACTTAAATCCATGTGTTCATTCTTTTTACCTTATCTCCTTCGTTGTTGATTTGGTGTGCGATTATTGCCATTGTTGTATACCTGTTTGAGCTTCATATATCTGTGACCTGATGATACCATTTCTGGTATCATCGGTTTCCATAATCAACATAGTCTATAACTCAAGTATATGCACATATAAGGAAATACGTATCGTATAGTATTAACCACGTATATGATAAATGGTCTATGCTCAAGCCTTCACACAATAAAGGCATGTCCCTAGTTCTTTAGAGGATTTCTTATGCGTTCTAGGCCTAGTTATAGGTTTTCCCACACCTATAACCTCAAACCATAGACAAATGATAATTAATATGACTTCACACCAATCATATTGCACTATACCCTAGGTTGTATGAGAGGATCCCCTTATTAATCCCCTAACAACTCAATAGGTACTTTCAGCATGTAGTGTTTAGGGTAAAATAACTAAGGTAAATCCCATTTCTATCACCCGATTGCCATTACGGTCGACATCGTACAAGCCCTATAAATGATATTGCCTGTAGTATGTATCCCACTAACACTCACATGTGGTATATAACACAAAATACCCAAGAGTAGTAATCGTAATCGTACAAAGGTTACCAAGTCATAATCCAGATTACTTCAATTAATTAAAATCATATAATTAAGAAAGCATCACTAAAATACTATCAAACTAATTCAAACAAGTTCCCATGTCCCATTCTAATGAGATTTTATAGTTTGTTTGAATAAAAAGACTTAACTAGTTCAAACAAGTCTAACACTCGTTCGAACAAACAACCCAATCTCTTTTAAATGAGATACAAATCTCGTTTGACCAATATGAATTCAAATTCATCTTCTCCAACACCTAATTCTTCCATTGATAACACAAAAACTAATTTTAAAGCCTCTAAATGTCTCCAAACCCAATCCCCTATAGCCAAAATTGGTCTAAAATCAATCCTAACCCATATCTAAAGTTTTTAGGTGATTTAAATATGAATTAAATGGATTAATATCATAGTCAATCCAAGAACCCTAGCGTCATATCTTTTAATCAGTTAAGTCCAGATTGTTATCAATTCATTTTATTATTAATGGGACTTTGATGGATTGTTAGTGTATAATATCATTCTAATAATTATATGTGAAATCTATCTCAAACTCATAAGGATTTCTACTTAATTCAGATTATACAATTAACATGTGTATTAACTTAATTTCTCTCACTAACTTAATTAAGAAATTAGTTAGTTGATTATCAATATAAGATTACATTATAATTAGGTTTAGATTCCAAACGAATCGTAACACTATAACACAAAAACAATTAGATTTCTACACTCGATGAACTTGCGTTAATTCAAAGGGACGAATTCCAGGCTCGAAAGCTCCAACTCATCTTTTCCCTAAGATGCCTCTTCTCTTTAACCTTAGGGTTTCTCTCTAAAATTATTTGTGTGATAACAAATTAACCTCATAACCCTCTAAGGGTGTTAATCCCAACATTAGACTTAGACCACATATATGTCTCAACCGAATGAGCCTAAATATACCATTGCCCCAAAATCAAGCCAAAATAGAATACAAAAAAACTAATATTTTAACTGGTATAAGTACTAAAATCAATTGTTAAATTATTTACTAATTTATCATGACACGAAATTATAAGAAACTACTTCACTATAGGTGGAACTTGACACCGAGGGGGTAATCCAAATAAGAAAACACTTAATACTAAATCCTTGAACATTCCATCGTCGCCCATAATACACACTTCCAAATGTTTAATAAATGAATTATCATGTATTAACTTTTGTTTCAATTTTGAATTATAAATACACATAAAAGATTAATAGTGACATCACTTGTCACAACAAGAGCATAATATAAATTTAAAAATTCAACTAATTTTAATAATGCAAGAAAATTATAGTCTATTACAATACCTCTACCTGGAAGTCCTGTTGGATGCAATAGTAATCTTCACCCTTTATTTAAGCTTTTTTCTAGTTCACTGTGAAGGATCGGTGTAACTATGGGGTATCACCATTATTGAAGGTAGGAGATCATCACCGTTGCGTGCTTTCAGTAATGCATTTACTTACGTTGAGGACTTTGTCTTGGCTAAGTTAAACATACTCCTTGAGATGCTAGGCCTGCACGAGATCCTTTGGGTAGTGCTTAAACATCTTGAAATTCACTGTAAGGTGACTATGGTCCTATGGTATGTACACATGAGATTAGTGTCCCTAATGTTTGGATCACATGCCATATTTATTGGTGTCTTCAAGAATGGTTTGTCCTTTATATGAGGGATCAACTTATCTATAGGATCTTAAAAAATGTATCAATTGCTTGATGGTGTTATCTTTGTTATGTGATGGGAACCATCCCTTGGAAGTATTGTTATGCGTTCCTTTCTTCGACGGGGTTGACTGGTTTCCCCTTTTGGATGGCTTATTTGAATCATTATTTTTAGACTGTTTGGAATCCTGGTCGGCAAGAGTATCCTTAAATAGAAGATCATATTACACCTTTGTGTATTTCTTAATTCGTACTATGAGAATGTCCATGGTTAAAGTTGGCTTCTTAGTCAAGGATTAATAAATATCGTCTAATCTGGCGAGTCCAAACTTGAAGGATGAGAGCCAACAGCTCATCACAATCACTGATTTCATTAGATAATTCCCAATAGCGCTATGTTTATTACGTGAGGGACTCTCCTTTCTTTATTCTGAGGGAGATCAATGAATCGACCTCTTTAACTTCCTTATTGGTGGTGATAAAGAAGGTGGTGAACAGCTTTGCCAGCTCTCAGCATGATGAAATTAATCTGGATATCTATTTCTCAAACCACTTCAAACTGTTATCCAATAGAGTGAGGGGAAAACTCCGCACATGAGGGAGTTATGGTGACTCCAAAGGGACATCATTGTCCTGTATTGACTGATGTGATAAGAACAATCTTCCTTTAGGTCATATCTAGTGATATTTGGGATGGAAAACTTCTTTGGCAGTTCTGACTTTTCTATCTCCATTATAAAGGGTGAGGTCGATCCATGCCTCAATGCTCTCCTAGTGAGGTCCTTTAGAGTTCATGCTAAATTGTGATTTAACCTTCCCTACAATTCCTAATTAATGAGGTCTCTAATATCATCACTCCTAATATTTTTGGTAGCATCCTAGGATGAGTCGACATGCTACTATGTGTTGGCTCTACCGATTAGATAGGCACATGGTTATGACTGGCGGACGGGTAGGCCCGTACTTAGTTGACACATCAATTATTAGATTGAACTAAACTAGGAGTCCTTGATCTGGAAAAGTTATCATCTCGGTTCATTCTGAAGTGCCTTAGAGAACGGGGTCTCCACCTCCCGATGCGTTCCAAATTGTGAGAACAAGAACTATGCTCTTATGACTACTCGATCCACTGCCTTCTCAAGCAATCAATCTCTTTGTCATGATCAGCCAGTCTATCTTAATAAAGGCAGACCAACCAAGATGATGCTCTCACCATAGGTTGCTCTTCTAAACGAGTAAAACTTCATTGAATAGGAGCGAACCTTCTAGATGAGCATCCCTTGTTCAATCAAGTTGTGGAGGGGACCTCAAAGTAGTTTTTCCCTCCCACGATTCGTATCTCATATTGTATTTGATTTCTCGCTTATTAATGATGATATTGGTGAGCATTCATATTGCTATAGGGATGATATTTCATGATGGTGAGAATTCAAACTTTCCCAAAGACAACGCTAAATTGTAAGGGATATCTCACCCATAATAATGGCAATATTATAGATATGAGTGTAATAAAATAAGTGGCACTGTATGTATGTGGTTCGATAGGTCGTCCAAACAATATCCATGGGAAAGAGAGGGAGACCGGTAACTAAGAAGAACAAAGGACGATTGGAGTGCTAGATTTACTAGTTGAAAGTCTAAGTAGCTTTGAGCAAGATATAATTAAATAACCCACAATAGGGGGAGGTCGTCCTTATTTATAAGTACAAGGTTCCTATTAATATAGGTTTTTCTCCTCCGATCTTATCTTTAGATGGTAGATTTTTATTAGGATTAATTTTTCGTGATGTATTATGATCTTCATAGATTCTGAGTTAGCTTTTCCTTGATATTTGACTGACTATGCCCCTTAACACTTGGATTCCATGTGTCATCTCACGTGGCATGATCAGCCACATTTATCTTCATGTGTTTTTATCATTAGATGTTCAATTGAATTGGAATAGGTTTAATTGGTGTTAAGTTTATATTTAACTCAATTATTTGTGAATTTGGTAGTTTGAACCAAACAAATGTTATAACTGTGATTTCTCTTGTTTAGTCATATTCAACCCCCTAAGGGACTGTTTAGACGTTTTTTATTCTCCAAGGAAAAGTTATAATCTATTCTCTAAGGAAAACTAATTATATTGTTTGTTAGAACAATTTCATCTCCTTAAAATGCATGTAGTTAAAAATACCTTTATTTTTTTAACGACTTTCTATTTCCCCCAAATACAAAATTAATCATTTTATGATTTTACCATATGCCTAAATTCTCCTAAAATACTCTCATTTAGTCCACTTATTTATAAATAGTCACGAAAAATATATTCCATCATTTTAATATTTTAAAAAATCCCTTGAAAATACAGATTATTATATTAGGTTTACCTCTAGAATGACTATTAGAATCCATATTAAGATAGTTATAAGTGGGAGGAAACCAAACGATGTGTGGAAAATATAGGAGGGTAATGTGATTGGGGTCCGATAAGATACTAAAATGGGTAAGGCATGACCCACTCCAATGGACTCTGTCTCTAAGGTCATCAAAGTCTCAAGAGCAGCTCCTGGTAAAACCTTCATCTTTTGGTAAAAATGGAGTCAAAACTAGAACCTTTTTCCTGTAAGAAGATAAACTTCATAAGCAATAACAGTAACTTGAAGAGAAGAATCTCTTGAGAATGATGGTTGTAAAAGTGGGAGTGAAGTAACAGGCACTTAACACTTAGAGAGAGAGCGAAGGGAGAGAATATTAGGTGGTCTGGTGTGATTTTGATAGAGTAATGGTATGACTTAAGTTTCTGATATCTAATTTTACCTCACCAATGGTCATATTTATAGGTTAATACTTAGGTAGGTTTGAGCCTGTTTTACAATGTACCTTTTGTCCCTGATAGGTCTACAGCCACTTTCACCCTCTGATAGACGAAACCTGGTGTAAACTAAAGTCAAAAGTGAAATATGTCTCCTAATGGTGACAAAATATCTGATATGGTAAATATCTTTTCAAATGGTAACTTGTTGTATAAACTTTGTAAACTTGAGAGTAGACTCGAGGATCACCCACTTTAAAACCATTTTATAAAAGGTTCATTTCTTGTGAGCAGCCTCTTGGCTACTCACTTCAGTTATGACTAAATGTGAGGTGTGTAAGAACTTGAGTGCCTCCTAGGGTGTCTCTAATAGTATTCTTTATATCTTAAAGTGCTAAGTGGCTGAGCTTGTGTAACAACCCGCTTATTAAAATAAGAGGTGGCCAACCCGATACTCCAATAATTATAGGAATCATAGATGGTCCATTCTTAGCATCACTGTCGTGAAAATAATAATACGAGGTAACCACCAATTATTTTAGAAAATGAAGTGTCAAAATTTAATTTATAGGTTTAAGGAAAATAAATTAAACAATACAATTTTAAAAGAAGGTGGATATCGAAAACAAACGATTAGTTGTATAACAATCATGCACAATAAAATAATCGAATAAGTTGTTGGTTAACAGACCAATTACAAGTAGGTTATACCGAGTATTAAAATTAAATATCACACTATATAAACAAGTACAAAACTAGGGCAATACACCCGAATATGTAAACTGATCATAGATAGAGTAAAGAAATAGAGGCGTCTACAACGAATATCTTACAACATCCACAATATGTTATAGCTCCAGGACAACTGTGATGGAGAGGTCAATATGGGTGTCCTTGCAGTGGAGCACCTGGGCGAATATAGAGTTGATGCGAAACAAAGAGATATAGACAGGTCAGGGCCCGATTTGATATGATCACCATGTTAATAAAATGCATGACAGTTATTAACATTATAATATCATCGTAAACTTATCTCGCTTTCACAAATAATGATAAGAATTCTCACCTCTCCATCTAAAAGCACAACCTAGCGCAGTATCAATGACCTATTTAATGTTCATATACGCATGAGAGAAATGTCTAAGTTTAACTTAATGAGATTTCATTTTAGTTTTACACAACTTAAATACACAGTTCCTTTTTCTCTCTAGGAAACAAATTCAAAGCAGTTTATCTCACAAAATGCTTTACCATAATTACCATTTCCACTTTATTAAGAATAGTTATAAGCACATCATAACGATTCTTAGACCATCCTTCCGGGTATCCCCACTGGATGCGCCCCTAAATGGATAACATCTTCCAGGACCTATCACACAAGACAACCTAGGCATCCTACATCGCGTGACGTCGGGAAGAGGCCATATATCTACGGCAGTGAGTCATAACCACACTCGCAATTACCTCACTTGGCACAGTAAACACACAACATATAATAATTGGTCCTATGGCTGAGGACTATATTCACCTTGCATTCACTAGCCACGGACTTCACCTCATGCGCGTAACTTCCCCTATGATAGAAATTTAGAGAGGTGTGTATATACAATTTATCATTTACAAGTTATTTACTTTATCAAGTATGCATTACATTTTATCCGGAGCCATGAGCGTTTAATGTCATCGTTATAAACCTTAATGTTTAACTATCTCCAATATAAATCTCCATGAATTAACATTCATTCCTCAACCAATAATGTATGATATTACTTTAACCCAATTCTAAAAACTTAAATTTGAATCACTTTATTACGCTTTAGACCAAAGCTAACTCACTTTATAAAAAGTCATTATCTTTATCTAATTTAACTAGATAATTTAATTCCAAATCTAAGCCCCAACTCTCACTTCTAACTTAGGTTCTTAGATACCTTACTACTAGCCCCAGAACGGCCCCGTGGGTGGCACCAACACCTCCCACGGGCCCAATGTAACTCGTAGGAACTGACCCCGCAGCCGCGGGACTCCCGGTTTCAGAATACGACGGTAATTTACATATTTCTAGACTTAGGCTTAAAAACGTGGCGTTAGAGGGTGAGAACTAGAAACAGCCACCGAACGGCCCCGAGGGTGGAACCAACACCTCCCACGGGACCAATGTAACTCGTAGGAACTGACTCCGCACCCGCGGGACTCCCATCTTGAGAATACGATGGTAATTTTCATATTTCTAGACTTAGGCTTAAAAACACGGCGTTAGAGGGTGATATCTAGAAACAGCCCCCGAACGGCCTCGTGGGTGGCACCAACACCTCCCACGGGACCAATGTAACTCGTAGGAACTGACCCCGCAGTTGCGGGACTCCCGGTTTGAGAATATGACGGTAATTTGCATATTTCTACACTTAGGCTTAAAAACATGGCGTTAGAGGGTGAGAACTAGAAACAGCCCCAGAACGGCCCCGTGGGTGGCACCAACACCTCTCACGAGACCAATATAACTCGTAGGAACTGACCCGCATCCGCGGGACTCCCGGTTTGAGAATACGATGGTAATTTGAATATTTGTAGACTTAGGCTTAAAAACATGGCATTAGACGGTGAGAATTAGAAACAACTCCCGAACGGCCCCGTGGGTGGCACCAACGCCTCCCACGGGACCAATGTAACTCGTAGGAACGGACCCCTCATCCGCGGGACTCCTGATTTGAGAATAAGATGGTAATTTGCATATTTCTAGACTTAGGCTTAAAAACATGGCGTTAGAGGGTGAGAACTCGAAACTGCCCCCGAACGGTCCCATGGGTGGCACCAACATCTCCCACGGGGCCAATGTAACTCGTAGAAACTGACTCCGCGGCCGCGGGACTCCAGGTTTGAGAATACGATGGTAATTTGCATATTTCTAGACACGGGCTTAAAAACATGGCGTTGGAGGGTGAGAACATGAAACTTCCCCCGAACGGCCCCGTGGGTGGAACCAACACCTCCCACGGCACCAATGTAACTCGTAGGAACTGACCTCGTAGCCGCGGGACTCCCGGTTTGAGAATACGATGGTAATTTGCATATTTTTAGACTTAGACTTAAAAATATTGCGTTAGAGGGTGAGAACTAGAAACATCCCCCGAACGGCCCCGTGGGTGGCACCAACACCTCCCACGGGATGAATGTAACTTGTAGGTACAGACCCCGCATCCGCGGGACTCCTAGTTTGAGAATATGATGATAATTAGCATATTTCTAGACATAGGCTTTAAAACATGGCGTTAGAGGGTGAGAACTAGAAACAGTCCCCGAACGGCCCTTAGGGTGGCACCAACACCTCCCAAGGGGACAATGTTACTTGTAGGAACTGACCCCGCAACCGCGGGACTCCCGGTTTGAGAATACGATGGTAATTTGCATATTTCTAGACTTAGGCATAAAAATATGGCGTTAGCGGGTGAGAACCGGCACCGTGGGTGGCACCAACACCTTCCACGGGACCAGTGTAACTCGTAGGAACAGACCCCGTAGCCGCGGGACTCCTGGTTTGAGAATACGACGATAATTTTCATATTTTTAGACTTAGGATTAAAAACATGGTTTTAGAGGGTGAGAACTCGAAATAGCCCTCGAAAGGCCACGTGGGTGGCACCAACACCTCCCATGGGACCAATGTAACTCGTAGGAACTGACCCCGCAGCCGCGGGACTCCCTGTTTGAGAATACGATGATAATTTGCATATTTCTAGACTTAGGCTTAAAAACGTCGCGTTAGAGGGTGAGAACTAGAAACAGCCCCTGAACTGCCCCATGGGTCGCACCAACACCTCCCACGGGACCAGTGTAACTCGTAGGAACTGACCCCACAGCCGCGGGACTGCCGATTTGAGAATACGACGGTAATTTTCGTATTTTTAGACTTAGGCTTAAAAACATGGCGTTAAAGGGTAAGAACTAGAAACAGCCCCCGAACGGCCCCGTGGGTGGCACCAACACCTCCCACGGGGATAATGTAACTTGTAGGAACTGACCCCGCAGCCGCGGGACTCCCGGTTTTAGAATACGACGATAATTTGCATATTTCTAAACTTAGGCATAAAAATATGGCGTTAGAGGGTGAGAACTAGAAACAGCCCCCAACGGACCCGTGGGTGGCACCAACACCTCCCACGGGACCAGTGTAACTTGTAGGAACTGACCCCGTAGCCGCGGGACTCCCGGTTTTGAGAATACGACGGTAATTCGCATATTTCTAAACTTAGGCTTAAAAACATGGCGTTAGAGGGTGAGAACTAAAAACAGCCCCTGAACGGCCCCGTGGGTGGCACCCACACCTCCCACGGGACCAATGTAAATCGTAGGAACTGAACCCACAGCCGCGTGACTCTCGGTTTAAGAATACGACGGTAATTCGCATATTTCTAGACTTAGGCTTAAAAACATGGCGTTAGAGGTTGAGAACTAGAAACATCCCCCGAACGGCCCCGTGGGTGGCACCAACACCTCCCACGGGACCAATGTAACTCGTAGGAACTGACCCCGCACCCGCGGGACTCCTGATTTGAAAATACGATGGTAATTTGCATATTTATAGACTTAGGCTTAAAAACATGGCGTTAGAGGGTGAGAACTCGAAACTGCCCCCGAACGGCCCCGTGGGTGGCACCAACACCTCCCACGGGGCCAAGGTCACTCATAGGAACTGACTCCGCGGCCGCGGGACTCCATGTTTGAGAATACGATGGTAATTTGCATATTTCTAGACTTATGCTTAAAAACATTCCGTTAGAGTGTGAGAACTAGAAACAGCCCTCGAACGGCCCCGTGGGTGGAACCAACACCTCCCACGGGACCAGTGTAACTCGTAGGAACTGACCCCACAGCCGCAGGACTCCCGGTTTGAGAATATGATGGTAATTTTCATATTTTTAGACTTAGGCTTAAAAACGTGGCGTTAGAGGGTGAAAACTAGAAACATCCCCCGAACGGCCCCGTGGGTGGCACCAACACCTCCCACGGGGATAATGTAACTTGTAGGAACTGACCCCGCAGTCGCGGGACTCTCGGTTTTAGAACACGACGATAATTTGCATATTTCTAGACTTAGGCATAAAAATATTGCGTTAGAGGGTGAGAACTAGAAACGGCATCCAACGGACCCGTGGGTGGCACCAACACCTCCCACGGGACCAGTGTAACTCGTAGGAACTGACCCCGCAGCAGCGGGACTCCCGATTTTGAGAATACGACGTTAATTCGCATATTTCTAGACTTAGGCTTAAAAACATGGCGTTAGAGGGTGAGAACTAGAAACAGCCCCCGAACGGCCCTGTGGGTGGCACCAACACCTCCCACGGGACCAATTCAACTCGTAGGAACTGACCCGGCAGCCGCGGGACTCCCGATTTGAGAATACGACGGTAATTCGCATATTTTTAGACTTAGGCTTAAAAACATGGCATTAGAGGGTGATAACTAGAAACGGCCCCCGAATGCCCCGTGGTTGGCACCAGCACCTCCCACGGGACCAATGTAACTCGTAGGAACTGACCCCGCACCCGCGGGACTCCCAGTTAGAGAATACGATGGTAATTTGCATATTTCTAGACTTAGGATTAAAAACATTGCTTTAGAGGGTGAGATCAAGAAAGTGCCCCCGAACGGCCCCATGGGTGGCACCAACACCTCCCACGGGACCAATGTAACTCGTAGGAACTGACCCCGCAGTCGAGGGACACCCGTTTTGAGAATACGATGGTAATTTTCATATTTCTACACTTAGGCTTAAAAAGATGGCGTTAGAGGGTGAGAACTAGAAACAGCCCCCGAACGGCCCCGTGGGTGGCACCAACACCTCTCATGGGACCAATATAACTCGTAGGAACTGACCCGCAGCCGCGGGACTCCCGGTTTGAGAATACGACGGTAAATTTCATATTTATAGACTTAGGCTTAAAAACATGGCGTTAGAGGGTGAGAATTAGAAACAACTCCTGAACGGCCCCGTGGGTGGCACCAACACTTCCCACGGGACCAACGTAACTCGTAGAAACTGACCCTGCATCCGCGGGACTCCTGATTTGAGAATACGATGGTAATTTTCATATTTCTAGACATAGGCTTAAAAACATGGCGTTGGAGGGTGAGAACACGAAACTTCCCCCGAACGGCCCCGTGGGTGGCACCAACACCTCCCACGGGGCCAATGTAACTCGTAGGACCTGACCCCGCAGCCGCGGGACTCCCGGTTTGAGAAAATGATGGTAATTTGCATATTTCTATATTTAGGCTTAAAAACATGACGTTAGAGGGTGAGAACTAGAAACAGCCCCCGAACGGCCCTGAGGGTGGAACCAACACCTCCCACGGGGCCAATGTAACTCGTAGGAACTGACCCCGCACCCGCGGGACTCCCGGTTTGAGAATATGATGGTAATTTGCATATTTCTAGACTTAGGCTTAAAAACACGGCATTAGAGGGTGAGATCTAAAAACAGCCCCCGAATGGCCCCGTGGTTGGCACCAACACCTCCCATGGGACCAATGTAACTCGTAGCAACTGACCCCGCATCCGCGGGACTCCCAGTTTGAGAATACGACGATAATTTGCATATTTCTACACTTAGGCTTAAAAACATGGCGTTAGTGGGTGAGAACTAGAAACAGCCCCAGATCGACCCCGTGGGTGGCACCAACACCTCTCACGGGACCAATATAATTCGTAGGAACTGACCCGCAGCCGCGGGACTCCCGGTTTGAGAATATGGCGGTAATTTGCATATTTGTAGACTTAGGTTTAAAAACATGGCATTAGAGGGTGAGAATTAGAAACAACCCTCGAACGGCCCCGTGGGTGGCACCAACACCTCCCACGGGACCAATGTAACTCGTAGGAACTGACCCCGCATCCACGGGACTCCTGATTTGAGAATACGATGGTAATTTGTATATTTCTAGACTTAGGCTTAAAAACATGGCGTTAGAGGGTGAGAACTCGAAACTGCCCCCGAACGGCCCCGTGGGTGGCACCAACACCTCCCATGGGGCCAATGTAACTCATAGGAACTAACTCCGCGACCGCGGGACTCCAGGTTTGAGAATACGATGGTAATTTGCATATTTCTAGACATAGGCTTAAAAATATGCCGTTAGAGTGTGAGAACTAGAAATTGCCCCCGAACGGCCCCGTGGGTGGAACCAACACCTCCCACGGCACCAATGTAACTCGTAGTAACTGACCCCGCAGCCGGGGGACTCCCGGTTTGATAATACGATGGTAATTTGCATATTTCTAGACTTAGGCTTAAAAACACGGCGTTAGAGGGCGAGATCTAGAAACAGCCCCCGAACGGCCCCATGGGTGGCACCAACACCTCCCACGGGACCAATGTAACTCGTAGGAACTGACCCCGCAGCCGCGGGACTCCCATTTTGAGAATACGATGGTAATTTGCATATTTCTACACTTAGACTTAAAAACATGGCGTTAGAGGGTGAGAACTAGAAACAGCACCAGAACGGCCCTGTGAGTGGCACCAACACCTCTCACAGGACCAATATAACTCATAGGAACTGACCAGCAGCCGCGGGACTCCCGGTTTGAGAATACGACGGTAATTTTCATATTTGTATACTTAGGCTTAAAAACATGGCATTAGACTATGAGAATAAGAAACAACCCCCGAACGGCCCCGCGGATGGCACCAACACCGCCCACGGGACCAATGTAACTCGTAGGAACTGACCCCGCATCCGCGGGACTCCTGATTTGAGAATACAATGGTAATTTGCATATTTCTAGACTCAGGCTTAAAAACATGGCGTTAGAGGGTGAGAACTCGAAACTGCCCCCGAACGGCCCTGTGGGTGGCACCAACACCTCCCACGGGGCCAAGGTAACTCATAGGAACTGACTCCGCGCCCGCAAGACTCCAGGTTTGAGAATATGATGGTAATTTGCATATTTATAGACTTAGGCTTAAAAACATGCCGTTAGAGTGTGAGAACTAGAAACAGCCCTCGAACGGCCCCGTGGGTGGAACCAACACCTCCCACGGGACCAGTGTAACTCGTAGGAACTGACCCCATAGCCGCGGGACTCCTGGATTGAGAATACGACGGTAATTTTCATATTTTTAGACTTAGGCTTAAAAATGTGGAGTTAGAGGGCGAGAACTAGAAACATCCCCCGAACGGCCCCGTGGGTGGCACCAACACCTCCCACAGGGATAATGTAACTTGTAGGAACTGACCCCGCAGCCGCGGGACTCCCAGTTTTAGAACACAATGATAATTTGCATATTTCTAGACTTAGGCATAAAAATATGTCGTTAGAGGGTGAGAACTAGAAACAACATCCAACGGACCCGTGGGTGGCACCAACACCTCCCATGGGACCAGTGTAACTAGTAGGAACTGACCCCGCAGCCGCGGGACTCCCGGTTTTGAGAATACGACGTTAATTCGCATATTTCTAGACTTAGGCTTAAAAAGATGGCGTTAGAGGGTGAGAACTAGAAACAGCCCCCGAACGGCCCTGTGGGTGGCACCCACACCTCCCACGGGACCAATGTAACTCGTAGGAACTGAACCCACATCCGCGTGACTCTCGGTTTAAGAATACGACGGTAATTCGCATATTTCTAGACTTAGGCTTAAAAACATGGCGTTAGAGGGTGAGAACTAGAAACAGCCCCCGAACAGCCCCGAGGGTGGAAACAACACCTCTCACGGGACCAATTTAACTCGTAGGAACTGACCCCGCACCCGCAGGACTACCGATTTGAGAATACGATGGTAATTTTCATATTTCTAGACTTAGGCTTAAAAACATGGCTTTAGAGGGTGAGATCTAGAAAGAGCCCCCGAACGGCCCCATGGGTGGCACCAACACCTCCCACGGGACCAATGTAACTCGTAGGAACTGATCCCGCAGCCGAGGGACTCCCGGTTTTAGAATACGATGGTAATTTTCATATTTCTACACTTAGGCTTAAAAAGATGGCATTAGAGGGTGAGAACTAGAAACAGCCCCCGAACGGCCCCGTGGGTGGCACCAACACCTCTCATGGGACCAATATAACTCATAGGAACTAACCCGCAGCCGCGGGACTCCCGGTTTGAGAATACGATGGTAAATTTCATATTTATAGACTTAGGCGGAAAAACATGGCGTTAGAGGGTGAGAATCAGAAACAACCCCTGAACGGCCCCGTGGCTGGCACCAACACTTCCCACGGGACCAACGTAACTCGTAGAAAGTGACCCTGCATCCGCGGGACTCCTGATTTGAGAATACGATGGTAATTTTCATATTTCTAGACACAGGCTTAAAAACATGGCGTTGGAGGGTGAGAACACGAAACTTCCCTCGAACGGCCCCGTGGGTGGCACCAACACCTCCCACGGGGCCCATGTAACTCGTAGGAACTGACCCCGCAGCCGCGGGACTCCCGGTTTGACAATACGACGGTAATTTGCATATTTCTAGACTTAGGGTTAAAAACATGGCGTTAGAGGGTGAGAACGAGAAACAGCCCCCGAACGGCCCTGAGGGTGGAACCAACACCTCCCACGGGACCAATGTAACTCGTAGGAACTGACCCCACACCCGCGGGACTCCCGGTTTGAGAATACGATGGTAATTTGCATATTTCTAGACTTAGGCTTAAAAACACGGCGTTAGAGGGTGAGATCTAAAAATAGCCCCCGAATGGCCCCGTGGTTGGCACCAACACCTCCCATGGGACCAATGTAACTCGTAGGAACAAACCCTGCATCCGCGGTACTCCCGGTTTGAGAATACAACCGTAATTTACATATTTCTACACTTAGGCTTAAAAACAGGGCGTTAGTGGGTGAGAACTAGAAACAGCCCCAGATCGGCCCCGTGGGTGGCACCAACACCTCTCACGGGACAAATATAACTCGTAGGAACTGACCCGCAGCCGCGGGACTCCCGGTTTGAGAATATGACGGTAATTTGCATATTTGTAGACTTAGGCTTAAAAACATGGCGTTAGAGGGTGAGAACTAGAAACAGCCCCCGAACGGCCCCTTGGGTGGCACCAACACCTCCCAGGGGGCCAATGTTACTTGTAGGAACTGACCCCGCAACCGCGGGACTCCCGGTTTGAGAATACGATGGTAATTTGCATATTTCTAGACTAAGGCAAAAAAAATTGGTTTTAGCGGGTGAGAACCGGCCCCGTGGGTGGCACCAACACCTCCCACATGACCAGTGTAACTCGTAGGAACTGACCCCGTAGCCGCGGGACTCCCGGTTTGAGAATACGACGATAATCTGCATATTTGTATACTTAGGCTTAAAAACATGGGTTTAGAGGGTGAGAACTCAAAATATCCCCCGAACGGCCCCATGGGTGGCACCAACACCTGCCACAGGGCCAATGTGACTCGTAGGAACTGACCCCGCTGCCGCGGGACTCATAGTTTGAGAATACAATGGTTATTCGCATATTTCTAGACTTAGGCTTAAAAAGATGGCGTTAGAGGGTGAGAACTAGAAACATCCTCCGAACGGCCCGGTGGTGGCACCAACACCTCCCACGGGACCAATGTAACTCGTAGGAACTGACCCCGCAGCCACGGGACTCCCGGTTTGAGAATACGACGGTAATTTTCATATTTTTAGACTTAGGCATAAAAACATGGCATTAGAGGGTGAGAACTAGAAACAGCCCCCAACGGCCCCGTGGGTGGCACCAACACCTCCCTCGGGACCAGTGTAACTCGTAGGAACTGGCCCCGCAGCCGTGGGACACCCGATTTTGAGAATACGACGGTAATTCGCATATTTCAAGACATAGGCTTAAAACATGGCGTTAGAGGGTGAGAACTAGAAACAGCCCCCGAACGGCCATGTGAGTGGCACCAACACCTCCCACGGGACCAATGTAACTCGTAGGAACTGAACCCACAGCCGCGTGACTCTCGGTTTGAGAATACGACGGTAATTCGCACATTTCTAGACATAGGCTTAAAAACATGGCATTAGAGGGTGAGAACTAGAAACATCCCCAGAACGGCCCCGAGGGTTGAACCAACACCTCCCACGGGACCAATGTAACTCGTAGGAACAGACCCCGCACCCGCGGGACTCCCGGTTTGAGAATACGATGGTAATTTGCATATTTCTAGACTTAGGCTTAAAAACATGACGTTAGAGGGAGAGATCTAGAAACAGCCCCCGAACGGCCACGTGGGTGGCACCAACACCTCCCACGGGACCAATGTAACTCGTAGGAACTGACCCCGCAGCCGTGGGACTCCCGGTTTGAGAATACGATGGTAATTTTCATATTTCTACACTTAGGCTTAAAAACATGGCGTTAGAGGGTGAGAACTAGAAACAGCCCCCGAACGGCCCCCTGGGTGGCACCAACACCTCTCACGGGGCCAATGTAACTCGTAGGAACTGACTCCGCGGCAGCGGGACACCCGATTTTGAGAATACGACGGTAATTCGCATATTTCAAGACATAGGCTTTAAAACATGTCGTTAGAGTGTGAGAACTAGAAACAGCCCCCGAACGGCCCCGTGGGTGGAACCAACACCTCCCACGGAACCAATGTAACTCGTAGGAACTGACCCCGTAGCCGCAGGACTCCCGGTTTGAGAATACGATGGTAATTTCCATATTTCTAGACTTAGGCATAAAAATATGGCGTTAGAGGGTGAGAACCGGCCCCATGGGTGGCACCAACACCTCCCACGGGACCAGTGTAACTCGTAGGAACTGACCCCGTAGCCGCGGGACTCCCGGTTTGAGAATACGACGGTAATTTGCATATTTCTAGACTTAGGATTAAAAACATGGTGTTAGAGGGTGGAACTTGAAATAGCCCCCCGAAAGGCCCCGTGGGTGGCACCAACACCTCCCACGGGACCAATGTAACTCGTAGGAACTGACCCCGCAGCCGCGGGACTTCCTATTTGAGAATACGACGGTAATTTGCATATTTATAAACTTAGGCTTAAAAACATCGCGTTAGAGGGTGAGAACTAGAAACAGCCCCCGAACGGCCCCGTGGGTGGCACCAACACCTCCCACGAGACCAGTGTACCTCGTAGAAACTAACCCCACAGCCGCGGGACTCCCGGTTTGAGAATACAACGGTAATTTACATATTATTATACTTAGGCTTAAAAACATGGCGTTAGAGGGTGAGAACTAGAAACAGCCCCCGAACGGCCCCGTGGGTGGCACCAACTCCTCCCATGGGGCCAATGTAAATAGTAGGAACTGACCCCCAGCCGCGGGACTACCGGTTTTAGAATAAGACGATAATTTTCATATTTCTAGACTTAGCCATAAAAATATGGCATTAGAGGGTGAGAACTAGAAACAACCGCCGAACGGCCCCGTGGATGGCACCAACACCTCCCACGGGGCTAATGTAACTTGTAGGAACTGTCCCCGCAGCCGAGGGACTCCCGGTTTGAGAATACGATGGTAATATGCATATATCAAGACTTAGGCATAAAAATATGGCGTTAGAGGGTGAGAACCGACCCCGTGGTTGGCACCAACACCTCCCACGGGACCAGTGTAACTCGTAGGAACTGACCCCGTAGCCGCGGGACTCTCGGTTTGAGAATACAACGGTAATTTGCATATTTCTAGACTTACGATTAAAAACATGGTGTTAGAGGGTGAGAACTCGAAATAGCCCTAGAAAGGCCCCGTGGGTGGCACCAACACCTCCCACGGGACCAATGTAACTCGTAGGAACTGACTCCGCGGCAGCGGGACTCCTGGTTTGAGAATACGATGGTAATTTACATTTTTCAAGACTTAGGCTTAAAAACATGCCGTTAGAGTGTGAGAACTGGAAACAACCCCCGAACGGCCCCGTGGGTGGAACCAACACCTCCCACGGCACCAATGTAACTCGTAGAAGCTGACCCCGCAGTCGCGGGACTCTTGGTTTGAGAATACGACTGTAATTTGCATATTTCTAGACTTAGGCTTAAAAACATTGCGTTAGAGGGTGAGAACTAGAAACAGCCCCCGAACTGCCCCGTGGGTGGCACCAACACCTCCCACGGGATGAATGTAACTCGTAGGAACAGACCCCGCTGCCGCGGGTATCCCGGCTTGAGAATACGACGATAATTCACATATTACTAGATATAGGCTTAAAAACATGGCGTTAGAGGGTGAGAACTAGAAACAGCCCCCGAACTGCCCCTTGGGTGGAACCAACACCTCCCACGGGGCCAATGTTACTTGTAGGAACTGACCCCGCAACCGCGGGACTCCGGGTTTGAGAATACGATGGTAATTTGCATATTTCTAGACTTAGGCATCAAAATATGGTTTTAGCGGGTGAGAACCGGCCCCGTGGGTGGCACCAACACCTCCCACGGGACCAGTGTAACTCGTAGGAACTGACCCCGTAGCCGCGGGACTCCCGGTTTGAGAATACGACGATAATTTGCATATTTCTATACTTAGGCTTAAAAACATGGCGCTAGAGGGTGAGAACTCAAAATATCCCCCAAACGGCTCCGTGGGTGTCACCAACACCTCCCACAGGGCCAATGTGACTCGTAGGAACTGACCCCGCTGCCGCGGGACTCATAGTTTGAGAATACAATGGTTATTTGCATATTTCAAGACTTAGGCTTAAAAAGATGGCGTTAGAGGGTGAGAAATAGAAACATCCTCCGGACGGCCCGGTGGGTGGCACGAACACCTCCCACGGGACCAATGTAACTCGTAGGAACTGACCCCGCAGCCGCGGGACTCCCGGTTTGAGAATACGACGGTAATTTTCATATTTTTAGACTTAGGCTTAATAACATGGCGTTAGAGGGTGAGAACAAGAAACAGACCCCAATGGCCCCGTGGGTGGCACCAACACCTCCCACGGGACTAGTGTAACTCGTAGGAACTGACCCCGCAGCCGCGGGACTCTCGGTTTGAGAATACAACGGTAATTTTCATATTTCTAGGCTTAGGCTTAAAAACATTGCGTTAGAGGGTGAGAACTAGAAACAGCCCACGAACGACCCCGTGGGTGGCACCAACACTTCCCACGGGGATAATGTAACTTGTAGGAACTGACCCCGCAGCCGCGGGACTCCCGGTTTTAGAATACGACGATAATTTGCATATTTCTAAACTTAGGCATAAAAATATGGCGTTAGAGGGTGAGAACTAGAAACAGCCCCCAACGGACCCGTGGGTGGCACCAACACCTCCCACGGGACCAGTGTAACTTGTAGGAACTGACCCCGTAGCCGCGGGACTCCCGGTTTTGAGAATACGATGGTAATTCACATATTTCTAGACTTAGGCTTAAAAACATGGCGTTAGAGGGTAAGAACTAGAAACAGCCCCCGAAGGGCCCTGTGGGTGGCACCAACACCTCCCACGGGACCAATGTAACTCGTAGGAACTGAACCCACAGCCGCGTGACTCTCGGTTTGAGAATAAGACGGTAATTCGCATATTTCTAGACTTAGGCTTAAAAACATGGCGTTAGAGGGTGAGAACTAGAAACAGCCCCCGAACGGCCCCGAGGGTGGAACCAACACCTCCCACGGGACCAATGTAACTCGTAGGAACTAACCCCGCACCCGCGGGACTCCCGGTTTGAGAATACGATGGTAATTTGCATATTTCTAGACTTAGGGTTAAAAACATGGCGTTAGAGGGTGAGAACTAGAAACAGCCCCCGAACGGCCCCGAGGGTGGAACCAGCACCTCCCACGGGACCAGTGTAACTCGTAGGAACTGACCCCGCACCCGCGGGACTCCCGGTTTGAGAATACGACGGTAATTCGTATATTTCTAGACTTAAGCTTAAAAACATGGCGTTAGAGGTGAGAACTAGAAACAGCCCCCGAACAGCCCTGTGGGTGGCACCAAAACCTCCCACGGGACCAATGTAACTCGTAGGAACTGAATCCACAGCCGCGTGACTCTCGGTTTGAGAATACGACGGTAATTCGCATATTTCTAGACTTAGGCTTAAAAACATGGCGTTAGAGGGTGAGAACTAGAAACAGCCCCCGAACGGCCCCGAGGGTGGAACCAACACCTCCCATGGGACCAATGTAACTCGTAGGAACTGACCCCGCACCCGCGGGACTCCCGGTTTGAGAATACGATGGTAATTTACATATTTCTAGACTTAGGGTTAAAAACATGGCGTTAGAGGGAGAGATCTAGAAACAGCACCCGAACGGCCGCGTGGGTGGAACCAACACCTCCCACGGGACCAATGTAACTCGTAGGAACTGACCCCGCAGCCGCGGGACTCCCGGTTTGAGAATACGATGGTAATTTTCATATTTCTACACATAGGCTTAAAAACATGGCGTTAGAGGGTGAGAACTAGAAACAGCCCCCTAACGGCCCCGTGGGTGGCACCAACACCACTCACGGGACCAATATAACTCGTAGGAACTGACCCGCAGCCGCGGGACTCTCGGTTTGAGAATACGACCGTAAATTTCATATTTATAGACTTAGGCTTAAAAACATGGCGTTAGAGGGTGAGAATTAGAAACAACCCCCGAACGGTCACGTGGGTGGCACCAACACCTCCCACGGGACCAATGTAACTCGTAGGAACTAACCCCGCATCCGCGGGACTCCTAATTATAGAATACGATGGTAATTTTCATATTTCTAGACTTAGGCTTAAAAACATGGCGTTGGAGGGTGAGAACACGAAACTTCCCCCAAACGGCCCCATGGGTGGCACGAACACCTCCCACTGGGCCAATGTAACTCGTAGGAACTGAACCCACAGCCGCGGGACTCCCGGTTTTGAGAATACGACGGTAATTAAAATATTTCTAGACTTAGGCTTAAAAACATGGCATTAGACTGTGAGAACTAGAAACAGCCCCCGAACAGCCCTGTGGGTGGCTCCAACTCCTCCCACGGGACCAATGTAACTCGTAGGAACTGTCCTCGCAGTCGCCGTGCTCCCGGTTTGAGAATACGATGGTAATTAGCACATTTCTAGATTTAGGCTTAAGAACATGGTGTTAGAGGGTGAGAACTAGAAACAGCCCCGAACGTCCCGTGGGTGGAACCTACACCTCCCACGGGACCAATGTAACTCGTAGGAACTGACCCCGAAACCGCGGGACTCTAGGTTTGAGAATACGACAATAATTTGCATATTTCAAGACTTAGGCTTAAAAACATGGCGTTAGAGGGTGAGAACTAGAAACAGCCCCTGAACGGCCCCGTGGGGGGCACCAACACCTCCCACGGGACCAATGTAACTCGTAGGAGCTGACCCCGCTTCCGCGGGACTCCCAGTTTTGAGAATACGACAGTAATTCGCATATTTCTAGACTTAGGCCTAAAAACATGGCGTTAGAGGGTGAGAACTAGAAACAGCCCCCGAACGGCCCTGTGGGTGGCACCAACACCTCCCACGGGACCAATGTAACTCGTAGGAAAAGACCCTGCGGCCTAGGGGCTCCCGGTTTGAGAATACGACGATAATTCACACATTTTTAGACTTAGGCTTAAAAAATGGCGTTAGAGGGTGAGAACTAGAAACAGCCCCCGAACGTCCCCGTGGGTGGCACAAACACCTCCCACGGGACCAATGTAACTCGTAGGAACCGACCCCGCAGCCGCGGGACCCCCGCTTTGAGAATATGATGGTAATTTGTATATTTCCAGACTTAGGCTTAAAAACATGGCGTTAGAGGTTGAGAACTAGAAACATCCCCCGAACGGCCCCGTGGGTGGCACCAACACCTCCCACGGGACCAATGTAACTCGTAGGAACTGACCCCACAGCCGCGGGACTCCCGGTTTGATAATACGACGATAATTCGCATATTTCTAGCCATAAACTTAAAAACATGGCGTTAGAGGGTGAGAACTAGAAACAGCCCCCGAACGGCCCGTGGGTGGCACCAACACCTCCCATGGGACCAATGTAACTCGTAGGAACTGACCCTGCAGCCGCAAGACTCCCGATTTCAGAATACGTTAGTAATTCGCATATTTCTAGACTTAGGATTAAAAACATGGCGTTCATGGGTGAGAACTATAAACAGCCCCCGAACGGCCCCGAGGGTGGAACCAACACCTCCCATATGACCAGTGTAACTCGTAGGAACTGACCCCGCACCCGCGGGACTCCCGGTTTGAGAATACGACGGTAATTCGCATATTTCTAGACTTAGGCTTAAAAACTTGGCGTTAGAGGGTGAGAACTAGAAACAGCCCCCGAACGGCCCTGTGGGTGGCACCAACACCTCCCACGAGACCAATGTAACTCGTAGGAACTGAACCCACAGCCGCGTGACTCTCGGTTTGAGAATACGACGGTAATTCGCATATTTCTAGACTTAGGCTTAAAAACATGGCGTTAGAGGGTGAGAACTAGAAACAGCCCCCGAACGGCCCCGAGGGTGGAACCAACACCTCCCACGGGACCAATGTAACTCGTAGGAACTGACCCCGCACACGCGGGACTCTCGGTTTGAGAATACGATGGTAATTTGCATATTTCTAGACTTAGGCTTAAAAACATGGCGTTAGAGGGAGAGATCTAGAAACAGCCCTCGAACGGCCACGTGGCTGGCACCAACACCTCCCACGGGACCAATGTAACTCGTAGGACTTGACCCCGCAGCCGCGGGACTCCCGGTTTGAGAATACAATGGTAATTTTCATATTTCTACACTTAGGCTTAAAAACATGGCGTAAGAGGGTGAGAACTAGAAACAGCCCCCGAACGGCCCCGTGGGTGGCACCAACACCTCTCACGGGAAAAATATAAGTCGTAGGAACTGACCCGCAGCCGCGGGACTCTCGGTTTGAGAATACGACAGTAAATTTCATATTTATAGACTTAGGCTTAAAAACATGGCGTTAGAGGGTAAGAATTAGAAACAACCCCCGAACGGCCCCGTGGGTGGCACCAACACCTCCCAGAGGACCAATGTAACTCGTAGGAACTATCCCCGCATCCGCGGGACTCCTGATTTGAGAATACGATGGTAATTTGCATATTTCTAGACTTGGGCTTAAAAACATGGCGTTGGAGGGTGAGAACACGAAATTTCCCCCAAACGGCCCCATGGGTGGCACCAACACCTCCCACGGGGCCAATGTAACTCGTAGGAACTGAACCCACAGCCGCGGGACTCCCGGTTTGAGAATACGACGGTAATTTGCATATTTCAGGACTTAGGCTTAAATACATGGCGTTAGAGGGTGAGAACTAGAAACAGCCCCTGAACGGGCCCGTGGGGGCACCAACACCTCCCACGGGACCAATGTAACTCGTAGGAACTGACCCCGCTGCCGCGGGACTCCCAATTTTGAGAATACGACGGTAATTCGCATATTTCTAGACTTAGGCCTAAAAACATGGCGTTAGAGGGTGAGAAATAGAAACAGCCCCCGAACGGCCCTGTGGGTGGCACCAACACCTCCCACGGGACCAATGTAACTCGTAGGAACAGGCCCTGCGGCTTAGGGGCTCCCGGTTTGAGAATACGACGGTAATTCACACATTTTTAGACTTAGGCTTAAAAATATGGCGTTAGAGGGAGAGAACTAGAAACAGCCCCCGAACGTCCCCGTGGGTGGCACAAACACCACCCACGGGACCAATGTAACTCTTAGGAACTGACCCCGCAGCCGCGGGACTCCCGCTTTGAGAATATGATGGTAATTTGTATATTTCTAGACTTAGGCTTAAAAACATGGCGTTAGAGGTAGAGAACTAGAAATAGCCCCTGAACGGCCCCGTGGGTGGCACCAACACCTCCCACGGGACCAATGTAACTCGTAGGAACTGACCCCACAGCCGCGGGACTCCCGGTTTGAGAATACGATGATAATTCGCATATTTCTAGACATAGACTTAAAAACATGGCGTTAGAGGGTGAGAACTAGAAACAGCCCCCGAACGTCCCCGTGGGTGGCACCAACACCTCCCATGGGACCAATGTAACTCGTAGGAACTGACCCTGCATCCGCGAGACTCCCGGTTTGAGAATACGTTAGGATTAAAAACATGGCGTTCATGGGTGAGAACTCGAAACAGCCCCTGAACGGCCCCGTGGGTGGCACGAACACCTCCCACGGGACCAATGTAACTCGTAGGAACTGACCCCATAGCTGTGGGACTCCCGGTTTGAGAATACGACGGTAATTTGCATATTTCTAGACTTAGGCTTAAAAACATGGCGTTAGAGGGTGAGAACAAGAAACAACCCCTGAACGTCCCCGTGGGTGGCACCAACACCTCCCACGGGACCAATTCAACTCGTAGGAACTGACCCGGCAGCCGCGGGACTCCCGATTTGAGAATACGACGGTAATTCACATATTTTTAGACTTAGGCTTAAAAACATGGCATTAGAGGGTGATAACTAGAAACGGCCCCCGAATGCCCCGTGGTTGGCACCAGCACCTCCCACGGGACCAATGTAATTCGTAGGAACTGACCCAGGAGCCGCGGGACTCCCGATTTGATAATACGATGATAATTTTCATATTTCTAGACTTAGGCTTAAAAACATGGCGTTTGAGGGTGAGAACTCGAAACATCCCCTAAACGGCCCCGGGGGTGGCACCAACACCTTCCATGGGGCGAATGTAACTCGTAGGAACTAACCCCGCAGTCGCGGGACTACCAGTTTTGAGAATACGACCGTAATTCGCATATTTCTAGACTTAGGCTTAAAAACATGGCGTTAGAGGGTGAGAACGAGAAACAGCCCCCGAACGGCCCCGTGGGTGGCACCAACACCTCCCACGGGACCAATGTAACTCTTAGGAACTGACCCCGTAGCCGCGGGAGTCCCGGTTTGAGAATATGATGGAAATTCACATATTTCTAGACTTATGTTTAAAAACACGGATTTAGAGGGTGAGAACAAGAAACCTCCCCTGAACGTCCCCATGGGTGGCACCAACACCTCCCACGGGACCAATGTAACTCGTAGGAACTGACCCCGCACCCGCGGGACTCCCGGTTTTGAGAATACGATGGTAATTCGCATATTTCTAGACTTAGGCTTAAAAACTTGGCGTTAGAGGGTGAGAACTAGAAACAGCCCCCGAACGGCCCTGTGGGTGGCACCAACACCTCCCACGAGACCAATGTAACTCGTAGGAACTGAACCCACAGCCGCGTGACTCTCGGTTTGAGAATACGACGGTAATTCGCATATTTCTAGACTTAGGCTTAAAAACATGGCGTTAGAGGTTGAGAACTAGAAACATCCCCCGAACGGCCCCGTGGGTGGCACCAACACCTCCCACGGGACCAATGTAACTCGTAGGAACTGACCCCGCACCCGCGGGACTCCCGGTTTTGAGAATACGATGGTAATTCGCATATTTCTAGACTTAGGCTTAAAAACATGGCGTTAGAGGGTGAGAACTAGAAACAGCCCCGTGGGTGGCACCAACACCTCCCACGGGACCAATATAACTCGTAGGAACTGACTCCGCAGCCGCGGGACTTCCGGTTTGAGAATACGACAGTAATTCGCATATTTCTAGACTTAGGCTTAAAAATATGGCATTTGAGGGTGATAACTAGAAACGGCCTCCGAATGCCCCGTGGGTGGCACCAACACCTCCCATGGGGCCATTGTAACTAGTAGGAACTGACCCCGCAACCGTGGGACTCCCGGTTTGAGAATACGACAGTAATTTTCATATTTCTAGACTTAGGCTTAAAAACATGGCGTTAGAGGGTGATAACTAGAAATAACCCCCGAACGGCCCCATGGGTGGGACCAACACCTCCCACGGGACGAATGTAACTCGTAGGAATAGACTCCGCAGCCGCGGGACTCCCGGTTTGAGAATACGACGGTAATTCACATATTTCTAGACTTAGGCATAGAAACATGGTGTTAGAGGGAGAGAACTCGAAATACCCCCCGAACGGCCTCGTGGGTGGCACGAACACCTCCCAGGGGACCAATGTAACTCATAGGAACTGACCCCGTATCCACGGGACTTTCGGTTTGAGAATATGAAAGTACTTTGCATATTTCTAGACTCAGGCTTAAAAACCTAGCGTTAGAGGGTGAGAACTCGAAACAGCCCCCGAACTTCCCCGTGGGTGGCACCAACACCTCCTACGGGACCAATGTAACTCATAGGAACTGACCCGCATCCGCAGGACTCCCGGTTTGAGAATACGACGGTAATTTGCATATTTTCTAGACTTAGGCTTAAAAACATGGCGTTAGAGGGTGAGAACTAGAAACAACCCTCGAACGGCCCCGTGGGTGCCACCAACACCTCCCACGGGGCCATTGTAACTAGTAGGAACTGACCCCGCAGCCGCGGGACTCCCGGTTTGAGAATACGACGATAATTTGCATATATCTAGACTTAGGCTTAAAAACATGGCGTCAGAGGGTGAGAAATAGAAATAGCCCCCGAACGTCCCCGTGGGTGGCACCAACACCTCCCACAGGCCAATGTAACTTGTAGGAACTGACCCCAAAGCCGCGGGACTCCCGGTTTTAGAATACGACGGAAATTTGCATATTTTTGGACTTAGGCAAAAAAATATGGCGTTAGAGGGTGAGAACTAGAAACAACCCTCGGACGGCCCCGTGGGTGCCACCAACACCTCCCATGGGGCCATTCTAACTAGTAGGAACTGACCCCGCAACCGTGGGACTCCCGGTTTGAGAATACGACAGTAATTTTCATATTTCTAGACTTAGGCTTAAAAACATGGCGTTAGAAGGTGATAACTAGAAACAACCCCCGAACGGCCCCATGGGTGGGACCAACACCTCCCACGGGACGAATGTAACTCATAGGAACAGACTCCGCAGCCGCGGGACTCCCGGTTTGAGAATACGACGGTAATTCGCATATTTCTAGACTTAGGTTTAAAAACATGGCATTAGAGGGTGAGAACTAGAAACAGCCCCCGAACGGCCCCGTGGGTTCCACCAACACCTCCCACGGGGCCATTGTAAGTAGTAGGAAGTGACCCCGCAGCCGCGGGACTCCCGGTTTGAGAATTCGACGGTAATTTGCATATTTCTTGACCTAGGCTTAAAAACATGGCGTTAGAGGGTGAGAACTAGAAATAGTCCCCGAACATCCCCGTGGGTGGGACCAACACCTCCCACGGGGCAATGTTACTTGTAGGAACTGACCCCGCAGCCTCGGGACTCCCGGTTTTAGCATACGATGATAATTTGCATATTTCTAGACTTAGGCAAAAAAATATGGCATTAGAGGGTGAGAACTAGAAACAACCCCCGAACGGCCCCGTGGGTGGCACCAACACCTCCCACTGGACCAGCGTAACTCGTAGGAACTGACCCCGCAGCCGTGGGACTCCCGGTTTGACAATACGATGGTAATTTGCGTATTTCTAGACTTAGGCTTAAAACCATGGCGTTAGAGGGTGAGAACTAGAAACAGCCCCCGAACGGCCCCGTGGGTGGCACCAACACCTCCCACGGGACCAATGTGACTCGTAGGAACACATCCCGCAGCCGCGGGACTCCCGATTTGAGATTACGATAGTAATTTGCATATTTATAAACTTAGGCTTAAAAACACGGCGTTAGAGGGTGAGAACTAGAAACAACTCCCGAACAACCTTGTGGGTAGCATCAACACCTCCCACGGGACCAATGTAACTCGTAGGAACTAACCTCGTAGGTGTGGGACTCCCGATTTGAGAATAAGAAGGTAATTTGCATATTTCTAGACTTAGGCTTAAAAATATGGCGTTAGAGGGTGATAATTAGATATAGCCCCCGAACGGCCCCATGGGTGGCACCAACACCTCCCACGGGACCAATGTAACTCGTAGAAACTGACCTCGCAGCCGTGGGACTCCCGGTTTGAGAATACGATGGTAATTTGCATATTTCTATACTTAGGCTTAAAAACATGGCGTTAGAGGGTGAGAACTAGAAATAGCCCCCGAACGTCCCCGTGGGTGGCACTAACACCTCCCACGGGACAAATGTAACTCGTAGGAACTGACCCCGCAGCCACGGGACTCCCGATTTGAGAATACGACGGTAATTTGCATATTTCTAGACTTTGGCTTAAAAACATGGCGTTAAAGGGAGAGAACTAGAAACATCCCCTAAACTGCCCCGTGAGTGGCACCAACACCTCCCACGGGACCAGTGTAACTCGTAGGAACTGACCCCGCAGCCGCGGGACTCCCGGTTTGAGAATACGATGGTAATTTGCATATTTCTAGACTTCGTCTTAAAAACATGGCGTTAGAGGTTGAGATCTAGAAACATCCCCCGAACGGCCCCGTGGGTGGCACCAACACCTCCCACGGAACCAATGTAACTCGTAGGAACTGACTTCGTAGCCGCGGGACTCCCGGTTTGTGAATATGACGATAATTTGCATATTTCTAGACTTAGGCTTAAAACCATGGCGTTACAGGGTGAGAACTCGAAATAGCCCCCGAACGGCCCCGTGGGTGGCACCAACACCTCGCACGGGACCAATGTAACTCGTAGGAACTGATCCCGCCGCCGCGGGACTCCCGGTTTGAGAATACGACGGTAATTTGCATATTTCTAGACTTTGGCTTAAAAACATGGCATTAGAGTGTGAGAACTAGAAACAACCCCCGAACGGCCCGGTGGGTGTCACCAACACCTCCCACGGGACCAGTGTAACTCGTAGGAACTGACCCCGCTGCCGCGCGACGCCCGGTTTGAGAATACGACAGTAATTTGCATATTTCTAGACTTAGGCTTAAAAACATTGCGTTAGAGGGTGAGAATTAGAAACAGCCCCCGAACGGCCCTGTGGGTGGCACCAACACCTCCCACGGGACCAATGTAACTCATAGGAACTGACCCCGCAACCGCGGAATTCCCGGTTTGAGAATACGACGGTAATTTGCATATTTCAAGACTTAAGCTTAAAAACATGGCGTTAGAGGGTGAGAACTAGAAACATCCCTCGAACGTCCCTGTGGGTGGCCCCAACACCTCCCACGGGACCAATGTAACTCGTAAGAACTGACCCCGCAGCCTAGGGACTCCTGGTTTGAGAATACGACGGTAATTTGTATATTTCTAGACTTTGGCTTAAAAACATGGCGTTAGAGGGTGAGAACTAGAAACAGCACCCGAACGGCCTCCTGGGTGGCACCAACACCTCCCACGAGACCAATGTAACTCGTAGGAACTTACCCCGTAGCCGAGGGACTCCCGGTTTGAGAATACGATGATAATTCACACATTTTTAGACTTAGGCTTAAAAACATGGCGTTAGAGGGTGAGAACTAGAAACAGCCCCCGAACGTCCCCATGGGTGGCACCAACACCTCCCACGGGACCAATGTAACTCGTAGGAACCGACCCCGCAGCCGCGAGACTCCCGGTTTGTGAATACGATGGTAATTTGTATATTTCCAGACTTAGGCTTAAAAACATGGCGTTAGAGGTTGAGAACTCGAAATAGCCCCTGAACGGCCCCGTGGGTGGCACCAACACCTCCCACGGGACCAGTGTAACTCGTAGGAACTGACCCCGCTGCCGCACGATGCCCGGTTTGAGAATACGACGGTAATTTGCATATTTCTAGACTTAGGCTTAAAAACATTGCGTTAGAGGGTGAGAATTAGAAACAGCCCCCGAACGGCCCCGTGGGTGGCACCAACACCTCCCACGGGACCAATGTAACTCATAGGAACTGACCCCGCAACTGCGGAATTCCCGATTTGAGAATACGATGGTAATTTGTATATTTGTAGACTTAAGGTTAAAAACATGGCGTTCGAGGGTGAGAACTAGAAACAGCGCCCGAACGGCCCTGTGGGTGGCCCCAACACCTCCCACGGGACCAACATAACTCGTAAGAACTGACCCCGCAGCCTAGGGACTCCGGGTTTGAGAATACGATGGTAATATGCATATTTCTAGACATAAGCTTAAAAACATGGCGTTAGAGTGTGACAACTAGAAACAGCCCCCGAACGGCCCCGTGGGTGGCAACAACCCCTCCCACGGGACCAATGTAACTCGCAGTAACTTACCCCGTAGCCGAGGGACTCTTGGTTTGAGAATACGATGGTAATTTACATATTTCTAGACTTAGGCTTAAAAATATGGCGTTAGAGGGTGATAACTAGAAATAGCCCCCGAACGGCCCCATGAGTGGCACCCACACCTACCACGGGACCAATGTAACTCGTAGGAACTGACCCCGCAGCCGTGGGACTCCCGATTTGAGAATACGATGGTAATTAGCATATTTCTAGACTTAGGCTTAAAAACATGGCGTTAGAGGGTGAGAACTACAAATAGCCCCCGAACGTCCCCGTGGGTGGCACTAACACCTCCCACGGGACAAATATAACTCGTAGGAACTGACCCAGCATCCACGGGACTCCCGATTTGAGAATACGACGGTAATTTGCTTATTTCTAGATTTACGCTTAAAAACATGGCGTTAAAGGGTGAGAACTAGAAACATCCCCTAAACTGCCCCGTGGGTGGCACCAACACCTCCCACGGGACCAGTGTAACTCGTAGGAACTGACCCCGCAGCCGCGGGACTCTCGGTTTGAGAGTACAATGGTAATTTACATATTTCTAGACTTCGGCTTAAAAACATGGCGTTAGAGGTTGAGAACTAAAAACATCCCCCGAACGGCCCCGTGGGTGGTACCAACACCTCCCACGGGACCAATGTAACTCGTAGGAACTGACTTCGCAGCCGCGGGACTCCCTATTTGTGAATATGACGATAATTTGCATATTTCTGGACTTAGGCTTAAAAATATGGCGTTAGAGGGTGAGAACTAGAAACAACCCCTGAACTGCCCCGTGCGTTGCACCAACACCTCCCAAGGGACCAGTGTAACTCGTAGGAACTGACCCCGCAGCCGCGGGATACCCGGCTTGAGAATATAATGGTAATTTGCATATTTCTAAACTTAGGCATAAAAATATGGCGTTAGAGGGCGAGAACTAGAAACAGCCCCCGAACGGCCCGTGGGTGGCACCAACACCTCCCACGGGACCAGTGTAACTCGTAAAAACTGACCCCGCATTCGCGGGACTCCCGGTTTGAGAATATGATGGTAATTTGCATATTTCTAGACTTAGGCTTAAAAACATGGCGTTAGAGGTTGAGAACTAGAAACATCCCCCGAACGGCCCCGTGGGTGGCACCACACCTCCCACGGGACCAATGTAACTCGTAGGAACTGACCTCGCAGCCGCGGGACCCCCGATTTGTTAATATGACGATAATTTGCATATTTCTAGACTTAGGCTTAAAAACATGGCGTTAGCGTGTGAGAACTGGAAACAGCCCCCGAACGTCCCCGTGGGTGGCACAAACACCTCCCACGGTACAAATGTAACTCATTGGAACTGATCCCGCAGCCGCAGGATGCCCGGTTTGAGAATACAACGGTAATTTGCATATTTTTAGACTTAGGCTTAAAACATGGCGTTAGAGGGTGAGAACTCGAAATAGCCCCCGAACGGCCCCGTGGGTGGCACCAACACCTCGCACGGGGCCAATGTAACTCGTAGGAACTGATCCCGCAGTCGCGGTACTCCTGGTTTGAGAATACGACGGTAATTTGTATATTTCTAGACTTAGGATTAAAAACATGGGGTTAGAGGGTGAGAACTGGAAACAACCCCCGAACGGCCCCGTGGGTGCCACCAACACCTCCCACGGGACCAGTGTAACTCGTAGGAACTGACCCCGCTGTCGCGGGACTCCCGGTTTGAGAATACGACGGTAATTTGCATATTTTTAGACTTAGGCTTAAAAATAGGGCGTTAGAGGGTGAGAACTAGAAACAGCCCCCGAACGGCCCCGAGGGTGGAACCGACACCTCCCGCGGGACCAATGTAACTCGTAGGAACTGACCCCGCACCCGCGGAATTTCCGGTTTGAGAATACGATGGTAATTTGTATATTTGTAGACTTAGGCTTAAAAACATGGCGTTAGAGGGTGAGAACTAGAAACAGCCCCCGAACGGCCCTGTGGGTGGCCCCAACACCTCCCACGGGACCAATGTAACTCGTAAGAACTGACCCCGCAGCCGTGGGACTCCCGGTTTGAGAGTACGATGGTAATATGCATATTTCTAGACATAAGCTTAAAAACATGGCGTTAGAGGGTGAGAACTAGAAACAGCCCCCGAACGGCCCTGTGGGTGGCCCCAACACCTCCCACGGGACCAATGTAACTCGTAAGAACTGACCCCGCAGCCGTGGGACTCCCAGTTTGAGAATACGAGGGTAATATACATATTTCTAGACATAAGCTTAAAAACATGGTGTTAGAGGGTGAGAACTAGAAACAGCCCCGAACGACGCCGTGGGTGGCACCAACACCTCCCACGGGACCAATGTAATACGAAGGAACTGACCCCGCAGCCGCGAAATTCCCGGTTTGAGAATACGATGGTAATTTGTATATTTGTAGACTTAGGCTTAAAAACATGGCGTTAGAGGGTGAGAACTAGAAACAGCCCCCGAACGGCCCTGTGGGTGGCCCCAACACCTCCCACGGGACCAATGTAACTCGTAAGAACTGACCCCGCAGCCGTAGGACTTCCGGTTTGAGAATACGATGGTAATATGCATATTTCTAGACATAAGCTTAAAAACATGGCGTTAGAGGGTGAGAACTAGAAAAAGCCCCCGAACGGCGCCGTGGGTGGCACCAACACCTCCCACGGGACCAATGTAACACGTAGGAACTGACCCCGCAGCCGCGGGACTCCCGGTTTGAGAATACGATGGTAATTTGCATATATCTCGACTTAGGCTTAAAAACATGGCGTTAGAGGGTGAGAACAAGAAACGGCCCCCGAACGGCCCTGCAGGTGGCACCAACACCTCCCACGGGACCAGTGTAACTCGTAGGAACTGACTCCGCTGCCGCGGTACTCTCGGTTTGAGAATACGACGGTAATTTGCATATTTTTAGACTTAGGCTTAAAAATAGGGCGTTAGAGGGTGAGAACTAGAAACAGCCCCCGAACGGCCCCGAGGGTGGAACCGACACCTCCCACGGGACCAATGTAACTCGTAGGAACTGACCCCGCACCCGCGGAATTTCCGGTTTGAGAATACGATGGTAATTTGTATATTTGTATACTTAGGCTTAAAAACATGGCGTTAGAGGGTGAGAACTAGAAACAGCCCCCGAACGGCCCTGTGGGTGGCCCCAACACCTCCCACGGGACCAATGTAACTCGTAAGAACTGACCCCGCAGCCGTGGGACTCCCGGTTTGAGAGTACGATGGTAATATGCATATTTCTAGACATAAGCTTAAAAACATGGCGTTAGAGAGTGAGAACTAGAAACAGCCCCCGAACGGCCCTGTGGGTGGCCCCAACACCTCCCACGGGACCAATGTAACTCGTAAGAACTAACCCCGTAGCCGTGGGACTCCCAGTTTGGGAATACGATGGTAATATACATATTTCTAGACATAAGCTTAAAAACATGTTGTTAGAGGGTGAGAACTAGAAACAGCCCCGAACGGCGCCGTGGGTGGCACCAACACCTCCCACGGGACCAATGTAACACGTAGGAACTGACCCCGCAGCCGCGAAATTCCCTGTTTGAGAATACGATGGTAATTTTTATATTTGTAGACTTAGGTTTAAAAACATGGCGTTAGAGGGTGAGAACTAGAAACAGCCCCCGAACGGCCCTGTGGGTGGCCCCAACACCTCCCACGGGACCAATGTAACTCGTAAGAACTGACCCCGCAGCCGTGGGACTTCCGGTTTGAGAATACGATGGTAATATGCATATTTCTAGACATAAGCTTAAAAACATGGCGTTAGAGGGTGAGAACTAGAAACAGCCCCCGAACGGCGCCTTGGATGGCACCAACACCTCCCACGGGGCCAATGTTACTCGTAGGAACTGACCCCGCAGCCGCGGGACTCCCGATTTGAGAATACGACGGTAATTTTCATATTTCTAGACTTAGGCTTAGAAACATGGCGTTAGAGGGTGACAACGAGAAACAGCCCCCGAACGGCCCCGTGGGTGGCACCAATACCTCCCACAGGACCAATGTAACTCGTAGGGACTGACCCCGCAACCGCGGGACTCCTGGTTTGAGAATATGACGGTAATTTGCATATTTCTAGACTTAGGCTTTAAAACATGGTGTTAGAGGGTGAGAACTCGAAACCGTCCCCGAACTGCACCGGGGGTGGCACCAACACCCCCCACAAAACCAATATAACTCATAGGAACTGACCCCGCAGCCGCGGGACTCCTGGTTTGAGAATACGACTGGATTTTGCATATTTCTAGACTTAAGCTTAAAAACATGGCGTTAGAGGGTGAGAACTGGAAACATCCCTCGAACCTCCCCGTGGGTGGCACCAACACCTCCCACAGGACAAATGAAACTCGTAGGAACTGACCCCGCCGCCGGAGGACTCTCGATTTGAGAATACGAAGGTAATTTGCGTATTTTAAGACTTAGGCTTAAAAACATGGCGTTAGAGGGTGAGAACTCGAAACAGCCCCCAAACGGCCCCGTGGATGGCACCAACACCTCCCACGGGGCCAATGTAAGTTGTAGGAACTGACCCCACAGTCGCGGGACTCTCGGTTTGAGAATATGATAGTAATTTGCATATTTCTAGACTTAGGCATAAAAATTTGGCGTTAGAGGGTGAGAACTAGAAACAGCCCCCAAACGGCCCCCGTTGGTGGCACCAACACCTCCCTCGGGACCAGTGTAACACGTAGGAACTGACCCCGCAGCCGTGGGACTCTCGGTTTGAGAATACTACGGTAATTTGCATATTTCTAGACGTAGGCTTAAAAACATGGCGTTAGAGGGTGAGAACTGTAAACAGCCACCGAACGTCCCCGTGGTTGGCACCAACTCCTCCCATGGGACAAATGTAACTCCTAGGAACTGACCCCGCAGCCGCAGGACTCTCGGTTTTAGAATACAACGGTAATTTGCATATTTCTAGACTTAGGCTTAAAAACATGGCGTTAGAAGGTGAGAACTTGAAACAGCCACCGAACGGCCCCGTGGGTGGCACCAACACCTCCCACAAAACCAATATAACTCGTTGGAACTGACCCCGTAACCGTGGGACTCTGGGTTTGAGAATACGATGGTAATTTGCATATTTCTATACTTAGGCTTAAAAACATGGCGTTAGAGGTTGAGAACTAGAAACAGCACCCGAACGGCCCCACGGGTGGCCCCAACACCTCCCACGGGACCAGTGTAACTCGTAGGAACTGACCCCACAGCCCCGGGACTCCCGGTTTTAGAATACGACGGTAATTTGCATATTTCTAGACATAGGCTTAAAAACATGGCGTTAGAGGGTGAGAACTGGAAACAACCCCCGAACGTCCCCGTGGGTGACACCTACACCTCCTACAGGACTAATGAAACTCGTAGGAACTGACCCCGCAGCCGGAGGACTCCCGGTTTGAGAATACGATGGTGATTTGCATATTTCTCGACTTAGGCTTAAAAACATGGCGTTAGAGGGTGAGAACTCGAAACAGCCCCCGAACGGCCCCGTGGATGGCACAAACACCTCCCACGAGGCCAATGTAACTTGTAGGAACTGACTCCGCAGTCGCGGGACTCCCGGTTTGAGAATACGATGGTAATTTGCATATTTTCTAGACTTAGGAATAAAAATTTGGCGTTAGAGGGTGAGAACTAGAAACAGCCCCCAACAGCCCCGTGGGTGGCACCAACACCTCCCACGGGGCCAATGTAACTCATAGGAACTGACCCCGCTGTCGTGGGACTCCCGATTTGAGAATACGACGGTAATTTTCATATTTCTAGACTTGGGCTTAAAAACATGGCGTTATAGGGTGAGAACTCGAAACTGCCCCCGAACGGCCCCGTTGGTGGCACCAACACCTCCGACAAAACCAATATAACTCGTAGGAACTGACCCCATAGCCGCGGAACTCCTGGTTTGAGGATACGATAGTAATTTGCATATTTCTCGACTTAGTCTTAAAAATATGGCGTTAGAGGTTGAGAACTAGAAATAGCCCCCGAACGGCCCCGTGGGTGGCACCAACACCTCACACGGGACCAATGTAACACGTAGGAACTGACCCCGCAGCCGCGGGACTCCCGATTTGAGAATACGATGAAAATTTGCATATTTCTAGACTTAGGGTTTAAATAATGGCGTTAGAGGGTGAGAACTCGAAACTGCCCCCGAACGGCCCTGTGGGTGGAACCAACACCTCCCACAAAACCAATATAACTCGTATGAACCGACCCCGTAGCCGCGGGACTCCCGGTTTGAAAATACGACGGTAATTTGCATATTTCTAGGCTTCGGCTTAAAAACATGGCGTTAGAGGTTGAGAACTAGAAACATCCTCTGAACGTCCCCGTGGGTGGCACCAACACCTCCCACGGGACGAATGTAACTTCAAGGAACAGACCCAGCAGCCGTGGGACTCCCGGTTTGAGAATACGATGGTAATTTGCATATTTCTGGACTTCGTCTTAAAAACATGGCGTTAGAGGTTGAGATCTAGAAACATCCCCCGAACGGCCCCGTGGGTGGCACCAACACCTCCCACGGGACCAATGTAACTCGTAGGAACTGACTTCGTAGCCGCGGGACTCCCGGTTTGTGAATATGACGATAATTTGCATATTTCTAGACTTAGGCTTAAAACCATGGCGTTAGAGGGTGATAACTCGAAATAGCCCCCGAACGGCCCCGTGGGTGGCAGCAACACCTCGCACGGGGACAATGTAACTCGTAGGAATTGATCCCGCAGCCGCGGGGCTCCCGGTTTGAGAATACGACGGTAATTTGCATATTTCTAGAATTTGGCTTAAAAATATGGCATTAGAGTGTGAGAACTAGATACAACCCCCGAATGGCCCCGTGGGTGGCACCAACACCTCCCACGGGACCAGTGTAACTCGTAGGAACTGACCCCGCTGCCGCGCGACGCCCGGTTTGAGAATACGATGGTAATTTGCATATTTCTAGACTTAGGCTTAAAAACATTGCGTTAGAGGGTGAGAATTAGAAACAGCCCCCGAACGGCCCCGTGGGTGGCACCAACACCTCCCACGGGACCAATGTAACTCATAGGAACTAACCCCGCAACCGCGGAATTCCCGGTTTGAGAATACGACGGTAATTTGCATATTTCAAGACTTAAGCTTAAAAACATGGCGTTAGAGGGTGAGAACTAGAAACATCCCCCGAACGTCCCTATGGGTGGCCCCAACACCTCCCACGGGACCAATGTAACTCGTAAGAACTGACCCCACAGCCTAGGGACTCCTGGTTTGAGAATACGACGGTAATTTGCATATTTCCAGACTTTGGCTTAAAAATATAGCGTTAGAGGGTGAGAACTAGAAACAGCACCCGAACGGCCCCGTGGGTGGCAACAACACCTCCCACGGGACCAATATAACTCGTAGGAACTTACCCCGTAGCCGAGGGACTCCCGGTTTGAGAATACGATGATAATTCACACATTTTTAGACTTAGGCTTAAAAACATGGCGTTAGAGGGTGAGAACTAGAAACAGCCCCCGAACGTCCCCATGGGTGGCACCAACACCTCCCACGGGACCAATGTAACTCGTAGGAACCGACCCCGCAGCCGCGGGACTCCCGGTTTGTGAATACGATGGTAATTTGTATTTTTCTAGACTTAGGCTTAAAAACATGGTGTTAGAGGTTGAGAACTCGAAATAGCCCCTGAACGGCCCCGTGGGTGGCACCAACACCTCCCACGGGACCAATGTAACTCGTAGGAACTGACCCCACAGCCGCGGGACTCAAGGTTTGAGAATACAATTATAATTCACATATTTCTTGACATAGACTTAAAAACATGGCGTTAGAGGGTGAGAACTAGAAACAGCCTCCGAACGGCCCCGTGGGTGGCACCAACACCTCCCACGGGACCAGTGTAACTCGTAGGAACTGACCCCGCTGCCGTGCGATGCCCGGTTTGAGAATACGACGGTAATTTGCATATTTCAAGACTTAGGCTTAAAAACATTGCGTTAGAGGGTGAGAATTAGAAACAGCCCCCGAACGGCCCCGTGGGTGGCACCAACACCTCCCACGGGACCAATGTAACTCATAGGAACTGACCCCACAACTGCGGAATTCCCGATTTGAGAATACGATGGTAATTTGTATATTTGTAGACTTAAGCTTAAAAACATGGTGTTCGAGGGTGAGAACTAGAAATAGCCTCCGAACGGCCCTGTGGGTGGCCCCAACACCTCCCACGGGACCAATGTAACTCGTAAGAACTGACCCCGCAGCCAAGGGACTCCTGGTTTGAGAATACGACGGTAATTTACATATTATTATACTTAGGCTTAAAAACATGGCGTTAGAGGGTGAGAACTAGAAACAGCCCCCGAACGGCCCCGTGGGTGGCACCAACTCCTCCCATGGGGCCAATGTAAATAGTAGGAACTGACCCCCAGCCGCGGGGCTACCGGTTTTAGAATAAGACGATAATTTTTATATTTCTATACTTAGCCATAAAAATATGGCATTAGAGGGTGAGAACTAGAAACAACCGCCGAACGGCCCCGTGGATGGCACCAACACCTCCCACGGGGCTAATGTAACTTGTAGGAACTGTCCCCGCAGCCGAGGGACTCCCGGTTTGAGAATACGATGGTAATATGCATATATCAAGACTTAGGCATAAAAATATGGCGTTAGAGGGTGAGAACCGACCCCGTGGTTGGCACCAACACCTCCCACGGGACCAGTGTAACTCGTAGGAACTGACCCCGTAGCCGCGGGACTCTCAGTTTGAGAATACGATGGTAATTTGCATATTTCTAGACTTACGATTAAAAACATGGTGTTAGAGGGTGAGAACTAGAAATAGCCCCCGAACGTCCCCGTGGGTGGCACTAACACCTCCCACGGGACAAATATAACTCGTAGGAACTGACCCCGCAGGCACGAGACTCCCGATTTGAGAATACGACGGTAATTTGCATATTTCTAGACTTAGGCTTAAAAACATGGCGTTAAAGGGTGAGAACTAGAAACATCCCCTAAACTGCCCCGTGGGTGGCACCAACACCTCCCACGGGACCAGTGTAACTCGTAGGACTGACCCCGCAGCCGCGGGACTCTCGGTTTGAGAATACAATGGTAATTTACATATTTCTAGACTTCGGCTTAAAAACATGGCGTTAGAGGTTGAGAACTAGAAATATCCCCCGAACGGCCCCGTGGGTGGCACCAACACCTCCCACGGGACCAATGTAACTCGTAGGAACTGACTTCGCAGCCGCGGGACTCCCTATTTGTGAATATGAAAATAATTTGCATATTTCTGGACTTAGGCTTAAAAATATGGCGTTAGAGGGTGAGAACTAGAAACAACCCCTAAACTTCCCCGTGGGTGGCACCAACACCTCCCAAGGGACCAGTGTAACTCGTAGGAACTGACCCCGCAGCCGCGGGACACCCGTCTTGAGAATACAATGGTAATTTGCATATTTCTAAACTTAGGCAAAAAAATATGGCGTTAGAGGGCGAGAACTAGAAACAGCCCCCGAACGACCCGTGGATGGAACCAACACCTCCCACGGGACCAGTGTAACTCGTAAAACTGACCCCGCAGTCGCGGGACTCCCGGTTTGAGAATATGATGGTAATTTGCATATTTCTAGACTTAGGCTTAAAAACATGGCATTAGAGGTTGAGAACTAGAAACATCCCCCGAACGGCCCCGTGGGTGGCACCACACCTCCCACAGGACCAATGTAACTCGTAGGAACTGACCTCGCAGCCGCGGGACCCCAGATTTGTGAATATGACGATAATTTGCATATTTCTAGACTTAGGCTTAAAAACATGGCGTTAGCGTGTGAGAACTGGAAACAGCCCCCGAACGTCCCCGTGGGTGGCACAAACACCTCCCACGGTACAAATGTAACTCATTGGAACTGATCCCGCAGCCGCAGGATGCCCGGTTTGAGAATACAACGGTAATTTGCATATTTTTAGACTTAGGCATAAAACATGGCGTTAGAGGGTGAGAACTCGAAATAGCCACCGAACCGCCCCGTGGGTGGCACCAACACCTCCCACGGGACCAGTGTAACTCGTAGGAACTGACCCCGCTACCGCGGGACTCCCGGTTTGAGAATACGACGGTAATTTGCATATTTTTAGACTTAGGCTTAAAAATAGGGCGTTAGAGGGTGAGAACTAGAAACAGCCCCCGAACGGCCCCGAGGGTGGAACCGACACCTCCCACGGGACCAATGTAACTCGTAGGAACTGACCCCACACCCGCGGAATTTCCGGTTTGAGAATACGATGGTAATTTGTATATTTGTATACTTAGGCTTAAAAACATGGCGTTAGAGGGTGAGAACGAGAAACAGCCCCCGAACGGCCCTATGGGTGGCCCCAACACCTTCTACGGGACCAATGTAACTCGTAAGAACTGACCCCGCAGCCATGGGACTCCCGGTTTGAGAGTACGACGGTAATATCCATATTTCTAGACATAAGCTTAAAAACATGGCGTTATAGGGTGAGAACTAGAAACAGCCCCCGAACGGCCCTGTGGGTGGCCCCAACACCTCCCACGGGACCAATATAACTCGTAAGAACTGACCCCGCAGCCGTGGGACTCCCAGTTTGAGAATACGATGGTAATATACATATTTCTAGACATAAGCTTAAAAACATGGTGTTAGAGGGTGAGAACTAGAAACAGCCCCGAACGGCGTCGTGGGTGGCACCAACACCTCCCACGGGACCAATGTAACACGTAGGAACTGACCCCGCAGCCGCGAAATTCCCGATTTGAGAATACGATGGTAATTTGTATATTTGTAGACTTAGGCTTAAAAACATGGCGTTAGAGGGTGAGAACTAGAAACAGCCCCCGAACGGCTCTGTGGGTGGCCCCAACACCTCCCACGGGACCAATGTAACTCGTAAGAACTGACCCCGCAGCCGTGGAACTTCCGGTTTGATAATACGATGGTAATATGCATATTTCTAGACATAAGCTTAAAAACATGGCGTTAGAGGGTGAGAACTAGAAACAGCAACCGAACGGCGCCGTGGGTGGCACCAACACCTCCCACGGGACCAATGTAACATGTAGGAACTGACCCCGCAGCCGCGGGACTCCCGGTTTGAGAATACGATGGTAATTTGCATATATCTCGACGTAGGCTTAAAAACATGGCGTTAGAGGGTGAGAACTAGAAACGGCCCCCGAACGGCCCTGCAGGTGGCACCAACACCTCCCACGGGACCAGTGTAACTCGTCAGAACAGACCCCGCAGCCGCGGGATTCCCGATTTTAGAATACGACGGTAATTTCCATATTTCTGGACTTAGGTTTAAAAACATGGCGTTAGAGGGTGAGAACTCGAAACAGCCCCCGAACGGCCCCGTGGGCGGCACCAACACCTCCCACGGGGCCAATGTTACTCATAGGAACTGACCCCGCAGCCACGGGACTCCCAGTTTGAGAATACGACGGTAATTTTCATATTTCTAGACTTAGGCTTAGAAACATGGCGTTAGAGGGTGACAACGAGAAACAGCCCCCGAACGGCCCCGTGGGTGGCACCAATACCTCCCACAGGACCAATGTAACTCGTAGGAACTGACCCCGCAGCCGCGGGACTCCCAGTTTGAGAATACGACGGTAATTTTCATATTTCTAAACTTAGGCTTAGAAACATGGCGTTAGAGGGTGACAACGAGAAACAGCCCCCGAACGGCCCCGTGGGTGGCACCAATACCTCCCACAGGACCAATGTAACTCGTAGGAACTGACCCCGCAACCGCGGGACTTCCGGTTTGAGAATACGATGGTAATTTTCATATTTCTAGACTTAGGCTTAAAAACATGGCGTTAGAGGGTGAGAACTGGAAACAGCCCTCGAACGTCCCCGTGGGTGGCACCAACACCTTCCACAGGACAAATGAAACTCGTAGGAACTGACCCCGCCGCTGGAGGACTCCCGATTTGAGAATACGAAGGTAATTTCCGTATTTCAAGACTTAGGCTTAAAAACATGGCGTTAGAGGGTGAGAACTCGAAACAGCCCCCAAACGGCCCCGTGGATGGCACCAACACCTCCCACGGGGCCAATGTTACTTGTAGGAACTGACCCCGCAGTCGCGGGACTCTCGGTTTGAGAATACGATAGTAATTTGCATATTTCTAGACTTAGGCATAAAAATTTGGTGTTAGAGGGTGAGAACTAGAAACAGCCCCCAAACGGCACCCGTTGGCGGCACCAACACCTCCCACGGGACCAGTGTAACACGTAGGAACTGACCCCGCAGCCGTGGGACTCTCGGTTTGAGAATACTATGGTAATTTGCATATTTCTAGACGTGGGCTTAAAAACATGGCATTAGAGGGTGAGAACTGTAAACAGCCACCGAACGTCCCCGTGGTTGGCACCAACTCCTCCCATGGGACAAATGTAACTCCCAGGAACTGACCCCGCAGCCGCAGGACTCCCGCTTTTAGAATACAACGGTAATTTGCATATTTCTAGACTTAGGCTTAAAAACATGGCGTTAGAAGGTGAGAACTCGAAACAGCCACCGAACGGCCCCGTGGGTGGCACCAACACCTCCCACGGGGCCAATGTAACTCTTAGGAACTGACCCCGCAGCCGCGGGACTCCGAGTTTGAGAATACGACGGTAATTTGCATATTTCTAGACTTAGGCATAAAGATATGGCGTTATAGGGTGAGAACTCGAAACTGCCCCCGAACGGCCCCGTGGGTGGCACCAACACCTCCCACAAAACCAATATAACTCGTAGGAACTGACCCCGTAACCGCGGGACTCTGGGTTTGAGAATACAATGGTAATTTGCATATTTCTATACTTAGGCTTAAAAACATGGCGTTAGAGGTTGAGAACTAGAAACAGCACCCGAACGGCCCCGCGGGTGGCCCCAACACCTCCCACGGGACCAGTGTAACTCGTAGGAACTGACCCCACAGCCCCGGGACTCCCGGTTTTATAATACGACGGTAATTTACATATTTCTAGACTTAGGCTTAAAAACATGGCGTTAGAGGGTGAGAACTGGAAACAACCCCCGAACGTCCCCGTGGGTGACACCTACACCTCCTACAGGACTAATGAAACTCGTAGGAACTGACCCCGCAGCCGGAGGACTCCCGGTTTGAGAATACGATGGTGATTCGCATATTTCTTGACTTAGGCTTAAAAACATGGCGTTAGAGGGTGAGAACTCGAAACAGCCCCCGAACGGCCCCGTGGATGGCACAAACACCTCCCACGAGGCCAATGTGACTTGTAGGAACTGACTCCGCAGTCGCGGGACTCCCGGTTAGAGAATACGATGGTAATTTGCATATTTTCTAGACTTAGGAATAAAAATTTGGCGTTAGAGGGTGAGAACTAGAAACAGGCCCCGAACAGCCCCGTGGGTGGCACCAACACCTCCCACGGGGCCAATGTAACTCATAGGAACTGACCCCGCTGTCGCGGGACTCCCGATTTGAGAATACGACGGTAATTTGCATATTTCTAGACTCTGGCTTAAAAACATGGCGTTATAGGGTGAGAACTCGAAACTGCCCCCGAACGGCCCCGTCGGTGGCACCAACACCTCCGACAAAACTAATATAACTCGTAGGAACTGACCCCGTAGCCGCGGAACTCCTGGTTTGAGGATACGATAGTAATTTGCATATTTCTAGACTTAGTCTTAAAAATATGGCGTTAGAGGTTGAGAACTAGAAATAGCCCCCGAACGGCCCCGTGGGTGGCACCAACACGTCACACGGGACCAATGTAACACGTAGGAACTGACCCCGTAGCCGCGGGACTCCCAATTTGAGAATACGATGAAAATTTGCATATTTCTAGACTTAGGGTTTAAATAATGGCGTTAGAGGGTGAGAACTCAAAACTGCCCCCGAACGGCCCTGTGGGTGGAACCAACACCTCCCACAAAACCAATATAACTCGTATGAACCGACCCCGTAGCCGCGGGACTCCCGGTTTGAAAATACGACGGTAATTTGCATATTTCTAGGCTTCGGCTTAAAAACATGGCGTTAGAGGGTGAGAACTAGAAACAGCCCCAGAACGGCCCCGAGGGTTGAACCAACACCTCCCACGGGACCAATGTAACTCGTAGGAACTGACCCCGCAGCCGCGGGACTCCCAGTTTGAGAATACGATGGTAATTTGCATATTTCTAGACTTCGTCTTAAAAACATGGCGTTAGAGGTTGAGATCTAGAAACATCCCCCGAACGGCCCCGTGGGTGGCACCAACACCTCCCACGGGACCAATGTAACTCGTAGGAACTGACTTCGTAGCCGCGGGACTCCCGGTTTGTGAATATGACGATAATTTGCATATTTCTAGACTTAGGCTTAAAACCATGGCGTTAGAGGGTAAGAACTCGAAATAGCCCCCGAAAGGCCCCGTGGGTGGCACCAACACCTCGCACGGGGCCAATGTAACTCGTAGGAACTGATCCCGCAGTCGCGGGACTCCCGGTTTGAGAATAAGATGGTAATTTGCATATTTCTAGACTTAGGCTTAAAAACATGGCATTAGAGTGTGAGAACTAGAAACAACCCCGGAACGGCCCCGTGGGTGGCACCAACACCACCCACGGAACCAGTGTAACTCGTAGGAACTGACCCCGCTGCCGCGCGAGGCCCGGTTTGAGAATACGACGGTAATTTGCATATTTCTAGACTTAGGCTTAAAAACATTGCGTTAGAGGGTGAGAATTAGAAACAGCCCCCGAACGGCCCCGTGGGTGGCACCAACACCTCCCACGGGACCAATGTAACTCATAGGAACTGACCCCGCAACCGCGGAAATTATCGGTTTGAGAATACGAGGGTAATTTGCATATTTCAAGACTTAAGCTTAAAAACATGGCGTTAGAGGGTGAGAACTAGAAACATCACCCGAACGTCCCTGTGGGTGGCCCCTACACCTCCCACGGAACCAATGTAATTCGTAAGAACTGACCCCGCAGCCTAGGGACTCCTGGTTTGAGAATACGACGGTAATTTGCATATTTCCAGACTTTGGCTTAGAAACATGGCGTTAGAGGGTGACAACTCGAAACAGCACCCGAACGGCGCCGTGGGTGGCAACTACACCTCCCACGGGACCAATATAACTCGTAGGAACTTACCCCGTAGCCGAGGGACTCCCGGTTTGAGAATACGATGATAATTCACACATTTTTAGACTTAGGCTTAAAAACATGGCGTTAGAGGGTGAGAACTAGAAACAGCCCCCGAACGTCCCCATGGGTGGCACCAACACCTCCCACGGGACCAATGTAACTCGTAGGAACCGACCCCGCAGCCGCGGGACTCCCGGTTTGTGAATACGATGGTAATTTGTATATTTCTAGACTTAGGCTTAAAAACATGGCGTTAGAGGTTGAGAACTCGAAATAGCCCCTGAACGGCCCCGTGGGTGGCACCAACACCTCCCACGGGACCAATGTAACTCGTAGGAACTGACCCCACAGCCGCGGGACTCCCGGTTTGAGAATACGATTATAATTCGCATATTTCTTGACATAGACTTAAAAACATGGCGTTAGAGGGTGAGAACAAGAAACAGCCCCCGAACGGCCCCGTAGGTGGCACCAACACCTCCCACGGGACCAGTGTAACTCGTAGGAACTGACCCCGCTGCCGTGTGATGCCCGGTTTGAGAATACGACGGTAATTTGCATATTTCTAGAGTTAGGCTTAAAAACATTGCGTTAGAGGGTGAGAAATAGAAACAGCCCCCGAACGGCCCCGTGGGTGGCACCAACACCTCCCACGGGACCAATGTAACTCATAGGAATGGACCCCGTAGCCGCATAATTACCGGTTTGAGAATACGACGGTAATTTTCATATTTCTAAACTTAGGCTTAAAAACATGGTGTTAGAGGGTGAGAACTAGAAACAGCCCCGAACGGCCCCGTGGGTGGCACCAACACCTCCCACGGGACCAATGTACCTCGTAGGAACTAACCCCGCAGCCATGGGACTCCCGATTTTGAGAATACCACGATAATTCGCAAATTTCTGTACTTAGGCTTAATAACATGGCGCTAGAGGGTGAGAACTTGAAACAGCCCCCGAACGGCCCTCGGGGTGGCTCCAACACCTCCCACGGGTCCAATGTAACTCGTAGGAACTGACCTCACAGCCGCGGGACTCTCTGTTTGTGAATACGACAATAATTTTCATAATTCTAGGCTTAGGCTAAAAAACATGGCGTTTGAGCGTGAGAACTAGAAACATCCCCCGAACGGCCCCGTGGGTGGCACCAACACCTCCCATGGGACCAATGTAACTAGTAGGAAAAGATCCCGCAGTCGCGGGACTCCCGGTTTGAGAATACGATGGTCATTTGCATATTTCTAGACTTAGGCTTAAAAACATGGGGTTAGAGAGTGAGAACTAGAACCAGCCCCCGAATGGCCCTATGGGTGGTACCAACCCCTCCCACGGGACCAATGTAACTCATAGGAACTGACCCCACAGCCGCGGGACTCCCGGTTTGAGAATACGGCGATAATTCGCATAATTATAGACGTACGCTTAAAAACATGGCGTTAGAGGGTGAGAACTAGAAACAGCCCCCGAACGTCCCCATGGGTGGCACCAACACCTCCTACGGGTCCAATGTAACTCGTAGGAACTCACCCCGCAGCTGCGGGACTCTTGGTTTGTGAGTACGACGGTAATTTTCATATTTCTGGACTTAGGCTTAAAAACATGGCGTTAGGGGGTGAGAACTAGAAACAACCCCCGAACGTCCCTGTGGGTGGCACCAACACCTCCCACGAGACCAATGTAACTCGTAGGAACTGACCCCGCAGCCGCGGGACTCCCAGTTTGAGAATACGACGGTAATTTGCATATTTCTAGACTTAGGCTTAAAAACTTGTCGTTAGAGGGTGATAACTGGAAACTGCGCCCGAACGGCCCCGTGGGTGGTACCAACACCTCCCACGGGACAAATGTAACTCGTAGGAACAGACCCCGCAGCCGCGGGACTCCCGGTTTGAGAATACGACGGTAATTTGTATATTTCCAGACTTAGGCTTAAAAATATGGCGTTAGACGGTGAGAACTCGAAACAGCCCCCAAACGTTCCGGTGGGTGGCACAAACAACTCCCACGGGACCAATGTAACTCGTAGGAACTGACCCCGCAGCCGCGGGACTCCCATTCTGAGAATACGATGGTAATTTGCTTATTTCTAAACTTTGGCTTAAAAACATGGCGCTAGAGGGTGAGAACTAGAAACAGCCTCCGAACGGCCCCTTGGGTGGCACCAACACCTCCCCTGGGGCCAATGTAACTCGTAGTAACTGACCCCGAAGCCGCGGGACTCCCGATTTTAGAATACAACCTTAATTTGCGTATTTCTAGACTTAGGCATTGAAACATGGCGTTAAAGGATGAGAACTATAAACAGCCCCCGAACGAACCCCCATGGGTGGCACCAACTCCTCCCACGGGACAAATGTATCTCGTAGGAACTGACCTCGTAGCCACGGGACTCCCGATTTGAGAATACTACGATAATTTGCATATTTCAAGACTTAGACTTAAAAACATTGCGTTAGATGGTGATACTTAGAAACAGCCCCCGAACGGCCCCGTGGGTGGCACCAACACCTCCCACAGGACCAATCTAACTCATAGGTACAAACCCCACAGCCGCGGAATTCCCGGTTTGAGAATATGACGTTAATTTTCATATTTCTAGACTTAGGCTTAAAAACATGGCGTTAGAGGGTGATAACTGGAAATAGCCCCCGAACGTCCCCGTGGGTGGCACCAACACCTCCCCCGGGACCAATGTAACTCGTAGGAACTGACCCCGCAGCTGCGGGACTCCCGGATTGAGAATACAACGGTAATTTGGATATTTTTAGACTTAGGCTTAAAAACATGGCGTTAGAGGGTGAGAACTCGAAACAACCCCCGAACAGCCCCGTGGGTGGCTCACCTCCCATGGGGACAATGTAACTTGTAGGAACTGACCCCGCAGTCGCGGGACTCACGGTTTGAGAATACGGCGGTAATTTGCATATTTATAGACTTAGGCATAAAAATTTAGTGTTAGTGGGTGAGAACTAGAAACAGACCCCGAACGGCCCCGTGGGTGGCACCAACACCTCCCACGGGACCCATGTAACTCGTAGGAACAGATCCCGCAGCCGCGGGACTCCCGGTTTGAGAATACGATGGTAATTATCATATTTTTAGACTTAGGCTTAAAAACATGGCGTTATAGGGTGAGAATAAGAAACAACCCCTGAACGGCCCCGTGGGTGGCACAAACACCTCCCACGGGACCAATGTAACTCGCAGGAACTGACCCCGCTGCCGCGGGACTCCCGATTTGAGAATACGATGGTAATTTGTAAATTTTTAGACTTAGGCTTAAAACAGGGCGTTAGAGGGTGAGAACTCGAAACAGCCCCCGAACGGCCCCGGGGGTGACAACAACACCGCCCACAAAATCAATATAACTCGTAGGAACTGACCACACAGCCGTGGGACCCCTGGTTTGAGAATACGATGGTATTTTGCATATTTCTAGACTTAGGCTTAAAAATATGGCGTTAGAGGTTGAGAACTAGAAACAACCCACGAACGGCCCCGTGGGTGGCACACCTCCCATGGGGCCAATGTAACTTGTAGCAACTGACCCCGCAGTCGCAGGACTCCCGGTTTTAGAATACGACGATAATTTGCATATTTCTAGACTTAGGCTTAAAAACATGGCATTAGACGGTGAGAACTCGAAACAGCCCCCGAACGTCCCGGTGGGTGGTACCAACAACTCCCACGGGACCAATGTAACTCGTAGGAACTGACCCCGCAGCCGCGGGACTCCTATTCTCAGAATACGATGGTAATTTGCATATTTCTAAACTTTGGCTTAAAAACATGGCGTTATAGGGTGAGAACTAGAAACAGCCTCCGAACGGCCCTTTGGGTGGCACCAACACCTCCCCTGGGGCCAATGTAACTCGTAGTAACTGACTCCGCAGCCGCGGGACTCCCGATTTTAGAATACAACCGTAATTTGCATATTTCTAGACTTAGGCATAAAGACATGGCGTTAGAGGGTGAGAACTATAAACAGCCCCCGAACGAACCCCCGTGGGTGGCACCAACACCTCCCACGGGACCAGTGTAACTCGTAGGAACTGACCCCGCAGCCTCGTGACTCCCGGTTTGAGAATACGATGGTAATTTTCATATTTCTAGACTTAGACTTAAAAACATGGCGTTAGAGGGTGAGAACTGGAAATAGCCCCCGAACGTCCCCGTGGGTGGCACCATCACCTCCCCGGGGACCAATGTAACTCGTAGGAACTGACCCCGCAGCTGCGGGACTCCCGGATTGAGAATACAACGGTAATTTGGATATTTCTAGACTTAGGCTTAAAAACATGGCGTTAGAGGGTGAGAACTCGAAACAACCCCCAAACAGCCCCGTGGGTGGCACACCTTCCATGGGGCCAATGTAACTTGTAGGAACTGACCCGGCAGTCGCGGGACTCACGGTTTGAGAATACGGCGGTAATTTGCATATTTATAGACTTAGGCCAAAAAATTTGGTGTTAGAGGGTGAGAACTAGAAACAGCCCCTGAACGGCCCCGTGGGTGGCACCAACACCTCCCACAGGACCAGTGTAACTCGTAGGAACTGACCCCGTAGCTGCGGGACTCCTGGTTTTAGAATACGACGGTAATTTGTATATTTCTAGACTTAGGCTTAAAAATATGGCATTAGAGGGTGAGAACTCAAAACAGCCCCCGAATGATCCCGTGGGTGGCACCAACACCTCCCACGGGGCCAATGTAACTCGTAGGAACTGACCCCACAGCCGCGGGACTCCCGATTTGAGAATACGATGGTAATTTGCATATTTCCAGACTTAGGCTTAAAAACATGGCCTTAGAGGGTGAGAACTAGAAACAGCCCCCGAACGGCCTCGTGGGTGGCACCAGCACCTCCCACGGGACCAATGTAACTCGTAGGAACTGACCCCGCAGCCGCGGGACTCTCGGTTTGAGAATACAACGGTAATTTTCATATTTCTAGGCTTAAGCTTAAAAACATTGCGTTAGAGGGTGAGAACTAGAAACAGCCCGCGAACGACCCCGTGGGTGGCACCAACACTTCCCACGGGAGCAATGTAACTCATAGGAATTGACCCCGCAGCCGCAGAATTTCCGATTTGAGAATACGACGGTAATTTCAATATTTCTAGACTTAGACTTAAAAACATGACGTTAGAGGGTGAGAATTAGAAACAACCCCCGAACGGCCCTGTGGGTGGCACCAACACCTCCCGCGGGACCAATGTAACTCGTAGGAACTGAGCCCGCAGCCGCGGGACTGCCGGTTTGAGAATACGACGGTAATATGCATATTTCTAGACTTGGGCTTAAAAACATGGTGTTAGAGGGTGAGAACTAGAAACAGACCCCGAACGGCCCCGTGGGTGGCACCAACACCACCCACGGGACCCATGTAACTCGTAGGAACAGATCACGCAGCCGCGGGACTCCCGGTTTGAGAATACGACCGTAATTATCATATTTTTAGACTTAGGCTTAAAAACATGGAGATATAGGGTGAGAATAAGAAACAGCCCCTGAACGGCCTAGTGGATGGCACCAACACCTCCCACGGGACCAATGTAACTCGCAGGAACTGACCCCGCAGCTGCGGGACTCCCGATTTGAGAATACGATGGTAATTTACATATTTCTAGACTTAGGCTTAAAAACATGGCATTAGAGGTTGAGAACTAGAAACAGCCCACGAACGGCCCCGTGGGTGGCACACCTCCCATGGGGCCAATGTAACTTGTAGCAACTGACCCCGCAGTCGCAGGACTCCCAGTTTTAGAATACGACGATAATTTGCATATTTCTAGACTTAGGCTTAAAAACATGGTATTAGAGGGTGAGAACTAGAAACAACCCCCGAATGGCCCCGTGGGTGGTACCAACACCTCCCACGGGACCAGTGTAACTCGTAGGAACTGACCCCGCAGCCGCGGGATACCCGGCTTGAGAATATAATGGTAATTTGCATATTTCTAAACTTAGGCATAAAAATATGGCGTTAGAGGGCGAGAACTAGAAACAGCCCCCGAACGGCCCGTGGGTGGCACCAACACCTCCCACGGGACCAGTGTAACTCGTAAAAACTGACCCCGCATTCGCGGGACTCCCGGTTTGAGAATATGATGGTAATTTGCATATTTCTAGACTTAGGCTTAAAAACATGGCGTTAGAGGTTGAGAACTAGAAACATCCCCCGAACGGCCCCGTGGGTGGCACCACACCTCCCACGGGACCAATGTAACTCGTAGGAACTGACCTCGCAGCCGCGGGACCCCCGATTTGTTAATATGACGATAATTTGCATATTTCTAGACTTAGGCTTAAAAACATGGCGTTAGCGTGTGAGAACTGGAAACAGCCCCCGAACGGCCCCGTGGGTGGCACCAACACGTTCCACGGGACCAATGTAACTCATAGGAACTGACCCCGCAACCGCGGAATTCCCGGTTTGAGAATACGACGGTAATTTGCATATTTCTAGACTTAGGCTTAAAAACATGGCGTTAGAGGGTGAGAACTAGAAACAGCCCCCGAACGGCACCGTGGGTGGTACCAACACCTCCCACGGGACCAATGTAACTCATAGGAACTGACCCCGCAGCCGCGGGACTCCCGGTTTGAGAATACGATGATAATTTGCATATTTCTAGACTTAGGCTTAAAAACATTGGGTTATTGGTTGGGAACTAGAAACAGCCCCCGAACGGCCCCGTGGGTGGCACCAACACCTCCCACGGGACCAATGTAACTCATAGGAACTGACCCCGCTGCCACAGAATTCCCGATTTGGGAATACGACAGTAATTTCCATATTTATAGACTTAGACATAAAAACATGGCGTTAGAGGGTCAGAACTAGAAACATCTCCTGAACGGCCCTGTGGGTGGCACCAACACCTCCCACGGGACCAATGTAACTCGTAGGAAGTGACCCCGCAGCCGCGGGACTCCCGATTTGAGAATACGACGGTAATTTGCATATTTCCAGACATAGGCTTAAAAACATGGCATTAGAGGGTGAGAACTAGAAATAGCCCCCGAACGGCACCGTGGGTGGCACCAACACCTCCCACGGGACCAATGTAACTCGTAGGAAAAGATCCCGCAGTCGCGGGACTCCCGGTTTGAGAATACGATGGTCATTTGCATATTTATAGACGTAGGCTTAAAAACATGGCGTTAGAGGGTGAGAACTAGAAACGGCCCCTGAACGTCCCCGTGGGTGGCACCAACACCTCCCACGGGTCCAATGTAACTCATAGGAACTCACCCCGCAGCTGCGGGACTCTTGGTTTGAGAGTACGACGGTAATTTTCATATTTCTGGACTTAGGCATAAAAACATGGCGTTAGGGGGTGAGAACTAGAAACAGCCCCCGAACGTCCCCGTGGGTGGCACCAACACCTCCCACGGGACCAATGTAACTCGTAGGAACTGACCCCGAAGCCGCGGGACTCCTAGTTTGAGAATACGACGGTAATTTACATATTTCTAGACTTAGGCCTAAAAACTTATCGTTAGAGGGTGATAACTGGAAGCTACCCCCCGAACGGCCCCATGGGTGGTACCAACACCTCCCACGGGACAAATGTAACTCGTAGGAACTGACCACGCAGCCGCGGGACTCCCGGTTTGAGAATACGACGATAATTTGCATATTTCTAGACTTAGGCTTAAAAACATGGCATTAGACGGTGAGAACTCGAAACAGCCCCCGAACGTCCCGGTGGGTGGCACCAACAACTCCCACGGGACCAATGTAACTCGTTGGAACTGACCCCGCTGTCGCGGGACTCCCATTCTGAGAATACGATGGTAATTTGCATATTTCTAAACTTTGGCTTAAAAACATGGCGTTAGAGGGTGAGAACTAGAAACAGCCTCCGAATGGCCCCTTGGGTGGCACCAACACCTCCCCTGGGGCCAATGTAACTCGTAGTAACTGACCCCGAAGCCGCGGGACTCCCGATTTTAGAATACAACCGTAATTTGCATATTTCTAGACTTAGGCATAGAAACATGGCGTTAGAGGGTGTGAACTATAAACAGCCCCCGAACGAACCCCCGTGGGTGGCACCAACACCTCCCACGGGACCAGTGTAACTCGTAGGAACTGACCCCGCAGCCTCGTTACGCCCGATTTGAGAATACGATGGTAATTTTCATATTTCTAGATTTAGGCTTAAAAACATATTGTTAGAGGGTGAGAACTCGAAACTGCGGCCGAACGGCCCCGTGGGTGGCACCAACACCTCCCACAAAACCAATATAACTCGCAGGAATTTACCCCGCAGTTGCGGGACTCCTGGTTTGAGAATACGACTGTAATTTGCACATTTTTCTAGACTTAGGCTTAAAAACATGGCGTTAGAGGCTGAGAACTAGAAACAGCCACCGAACGTCCCCGTGGGTGGCACGAACACCTCCCACGGGACAAATGTAACTCGTAGGAACTGACCTCGCATCCACGGGACTCCCAATTTGAGAATACTACGGTAATTTGCATATTTCAAGACTTAGACTTAAAAACATTGCGTTAGATGGTGAGACTTAGAAACTGCCCCCGAACGGCTCCGTGGGTGGCACAACACCTCCCACAGGACCAATCTAACTCACAGGTACTAACCCCACAGCCGCGGAATTCCCGGTTTGAGAATACGACGTTAATTTGCATATTTCTAGACTTAGGCTTAAAAACATGGCATTAGAGGGTGAGAACTGGAAATAGCCCCCGAACGTCCCCGTGGGTGGCACCAACACCTCCCACGGGACCAATATAACTCGTAGGAACTGACCCCGCAGCCGCGGGACTCCCATTCTGAGAATACGATGGTAATTTGCATATTTCTAAACTTTGGCTTAAAAACATGGCGCTAGAGAGTGAGAACTAGAAACAGCCTCCGAACGGCCCCTTGGGTGGCACCAACACCTCCCCTGGGGCCAATGTAACTCGTAGTAACTGACCCCGAAGCCGCGGGACTCCCGATTTTATAATACAACCATAATTTGTATATTTCTAGACTTAGGCATAAAAACATGGCATTAGAGGGTGAGAACTATAAACAGCCCCCGAACGAACCCCCGTGGGTGGCACCAACACCTCCCACGGGACCAGTGTAACTCGTAGGAACTGACCCCGCAACCTCGTGACTCCCGGTTTGAGAATACGATGGTAATTTTCATATTTCTAGACTTAGACTTAAAAACATGGCGTTAGAGGGTGAGAACTCGAAACTGCGGCCGAACGGCCCTGTGGGTGGCACCAACACCTCCCACAAAACCAATATAACTCGCAGGAACTGACACCGCAGTTGCGAGACTCCTGGTTTGAGAATACGACTGTAATTTGCACATTTTTCTAGACTTAGGCTTAAAAACATGGCGTTAGAGGCTGAGAACTAGAAACAGCCCCCGAACGTCGCCGTGGGTGGCACCAACACCTCCCACGGGACAAATGTAACTCGTAGGAACTGACCTCGCAGCCACGGGACTCCCGATTTGAGAATACTACGGTAATTTGCATATTTCAAGACTTAGACTTAAAAACATTGCGTTAGATGGTGAAACTTAGAAACAGCCCCCGAGCGGCCCCGTGGGTGGCACCAACACCTCCCACAGGACCAATCTAACTCATAGGTACTAGCCCCACAGCCGCGGAATTTCCGGTTTGAGAATACGACGTTAATTTGCATATTTCTAGACTTAGGCTTAAAAACATGGCGTTAGAGGGTGAGAACTGGAAATAGCCCCCGAACGTCCCCGTGGGTGGCACCAACACCTCCCCCGGGACCAATGTAATTCGTAGGAACTGACCCCGCAGTCGCGGGACTCCCAGTCTGAGAATACGATGGTAATTTGCATATTTCTAAACTTTGGCTTAAAAACATGGCGTTAGAGGGTGAGAACTAAAAACAGCCTCCGAACGGCCCCTTGGGTGGCACCAACACCTCCCCTGGGGCCAATGTAACTCGTAGTAACTGACCCCGAAGCCGCGGGACTCCCGATTTTAGAATACAACCGTAATTTGCATATTTCTAGACTTAGGCATAAAAACAATGCGTTAGAGGGTGAGAACTATAAACAGCCCCCGAACGAACCCCCGTGGGTGGCACCAACACCTCCCATGGGACCAGTGTAACTCGTAGGAACTGACCACGCAACCTCGTGACTCCCGGTTTGAGAATACGATGGTAATTTTCATATTTCTAGACTTAGGCTTATAAACATGGCGTTAGAGGGTGAGAACTCGAAACTGCGGCTGAACGGCCCCGTGGGTGGCACCAACACCTCCCACAAAACTAATATAACTCGCAGGAACTGACCCCGCAGTTGCGGGACTCCTGATTTGAGAATACGACTGTAATTTGCACATTTTTCTAGACTTAGGCTTAAAAACATGGCGTTAGAGGCTGAGAACTAGAAACAGCCCCCGAACGTCCCCGTGGGTGGCACCAACACCTCCCACGGAACAAATGTAACTCGTAGGAACTGACCTCGCAGCCACGGGACTCCCAATTTGAGAATACTACGGTAATTTGCATATTTCAAGACTTAGACTTAAAAACATTGCGTTAGATGGTGAGACTTAGAAACAGCCCCCGAACGGCCCCGTGGGTGGCACCAACACCTCCCACAGGACCAATCTAACTCATAGGTACTAACCCCACAGCCGCGGAATTCCCGGTTTGAGAATACGACGTTAATTCGCATATTTCTAGACTTAGGATTAAAAACATGGTGTTAGAGGGTGAGAACTGGAAATAGCCCCCGAACGTCCCCGTGGGTGGCACCAACACCCCCCCGGGACCAATGTAACTCGTAGGAACTGACCCCACAGCTGCGGGAGTCCCGGATTGAGAATACAACGGTAATTTGGATATTTCTATACTTAGGCTTAAAAACATGGCGTTAGAGGGTGAGAACTCGAAACAACCCCCGAACAGCCCCGTGGGTGGCACACCTCCCATGGGGCCAATGTAACTTGTAGGAACTGACCCCGCAGTCGCGGGACTCACGGTTTGAGAATACGACGGTAATTTGCATATTTATAGGCATAGGCATAAAAATTTGGTGTTAGAGGGTGAGAACTAGAAACAGCCCCCGAACGGCCCCGTGGGTGGCACCAACACCTCCCACGGGACCAGTGTAACTCGTAGGAACTGACCCCGCAGCTGCGGGACTCCTGGTTTTAGAATACGACGGTAATTTGCATATTTCCAGACTTAGGCTTAAAAACATGGCGTCAGAGGGTGAGAACTAGAAACAGTCCCCGAACGGCCTCGTGCGTGGCACCAACACCTCCCACGGGACCAATGTAACTCGTAGGAACTGACCCCGCAGCCGCGGGACTCTCGGTTTGAGAATACGACGGTAATTTGCATATTTCTAGGCTTAGGCTTAAAAATATTGCGTTAGAGGGTGAGTACTAGAAACAGCCCCCGAACGACACCGTGGGTGGCACCAACACCTCCCACGGGACCAATGTAACTCGTAGGAAAATTTCCCTCAGTCGCGGGACTCCCGGTTTGAGAATACGATGGTCATTTGCATATTTATAGACGTAGGCTTAAAAACATGGCGTTAGAGGGTGAGAACTAGAAACAGCCCCCGAACGTCCCCGTGGGTGGCAACAACACCTCCCACGGGTCCAATGTAACTCGTAGGAACTCACCCCGCAGCTGCGGGACTCTTGGATTGTGAGTACGACGGTAATTTTCATATTTCTGGACTTAGGCTTAAAATCATGGCGTTAGGGGGTGAGAACTAGAAACAGCCCCCGAACGTCCCCGTGGGTGGCACCAACACCTCCCACGGGACCAATGTAACTCGTAGGAACTGACCCCGCAGCCGCGGGACTCCCAGTTTGAGAATACGACGGTAATTTGCATATTTCTAGACTTAGGCTTTAAAACTTGTCGTTAGAGGGTGATAACTGGAAACTGCCCCCGAACGGCCCCATGGGTGGTACCAACACCTCCCACGGGACAAATGTAACTCGTAGGAACTGACCTCGTAGCCACGGGACTCCCGATTTGAGAATACTACGATAATTTGCATATTTCAAGACTTAGACTTAAAAACATTGCGTTAGATGGTGAAACTTAGAAACAGCCCCCGAGCGGCCCCGTGGGTGGCACCAACACCTCCCACAGGACCAATCTAACTCATAGGTACTAGCCCCACAGCCGCGGAATTTCCGGTTTGAGAATACGACGTTAATTTGCATATTTCTAGACTTAGGCTTAAAAACATGGCGTTAGAGGGTGAGAACTGGAAATAGCCCCCGAACGTCCCCGTGGGTGGCACCAACACCTCCCCCGGGACCAATGTAATTCGTAGGAACTGACCCCGCAGTCGCGGGACTCCCAGTCTGAGAATACGATGGTAATTTGCATATTTCTAAACTTTGGCTTAAAAACATGGCGTTAGAGGGTGAGAACTAAAAACAGCCTCCGAACGGCCCCTTGGGTGGCACCAACACCTCCCCTGGGGCCAATGTAACTCGTAGTAACTGACCCCGAAGCCGCGGGACTCCCGATTTTAGAATACAACCGTAATTTGCATATTTCTAGACTTAGGCATAAAAACAATGCGTTAGAGGGTGAGAACTATAAACAGCCCCCGAACGAACCCCCGTGGGTGGCACCAACACCTCCCATGGGACCAGTGTAACTCGTAGGAACTGACCACGCAACCTCGTGACTCCCGGTTTGAGAATACGATGGTAATTTTCATATTTCTAGACTTAGGCTTATAAACATGGCGTTAGAGGGTGAGAACTCGAAACTGCGGCTGAACGGCCCCGTGGGTGGCACCAACACCTCCCACAACACCAATATAACTCGCAGGAACTGACCCCGCAGTTGCGGGACTCCTGATTTGAGAATACGACTGTAATTTGCACATTTTTCTAGACTTAGGCTTAAAAACATGGCGTTAGAGGCTGAGAACTAGAAACAGCCCCCGAACGTCCCCGTGGGTGGCACCAACACCTCCCACGGAACAAATGTAACTCGTAGGAACTGACCTCGCAGCCACGGGACTCCCAATTTGAGAATACTACGGTAATTTGCATATTTCAAGACTTAGACTTAAAAACATTGCGTTAGATGGTGAGACTTAGAAACAGCCCCCGAACGGCCCCGTGGGTGGCACCAACACCTCCCACAGGACCAATCTAACTCATAGGTACTAACCCCACAGCCGCGGAATTCCCGGTTTGAGAATACGACGTTAATTCGCATATTTCTAGACTTAGGATTAAAAACATGGTGTTAGAGGGTGAGAACTGGAAATAGCCCCCGAACGTCCCCGTGGGTGGCACCAACACCCCCCCGGGACCAATGTAACTCGTAGGAACTGACCCCACAGCTGCGGGAGTCCCGGATTGAGAATACAACGGTAATTTGGATATTTCTATACTTAGGCTTAAAAACATGGCGTTAGAGGGTGAGAACTCGAAACAACCCCCGAACAGCCCCGTGGGTGGCACACCTCCCATGGGGCCAATGTAACTTGTAGGAACTGACCCCGCAGTCGCGGGACTCACGGTTTGAGAATACGACGGTAATTTGCATATTTATAGACATAGGCATAAAAATTTGGTGTTAGAGGGTGAGAACTAGAAACAGCCCCCGAACGGCCCCGTGGGTGGCACCAACACCTCCCACGGGACCAGTGTAACTCGTAGGAACTGACCCCGCAGCTGCGGGACTCCTGGTTTTAGAATACGACGGTAATTTGCATATTTCCAGACTTAGGCTTAAAAACATGGCGTCAGAGGGTGAGAACTAGAAACAGTCCCCGAACGGCCTCGTGCGTGGCACCAACACCTCCCACGGGACCAATGTAACTCGTAGGAACTGACCCCGCAGCCGCGGGACTCTCGGTTTGAGAATACGACGGTAATTTGCATATTTCTAGGCTTAGGCTTAAAAATATTGCGTTAGAGGGTGAGTACTAGAAACAGCCCCCGAACGACACCGTGGGTGGCACCAACACCTCCCACGGGACCAATGTAACTCGTAGGAAAATTTCCCTCAGTCGCGGGACTCCCGGTTTGAGAATACGATGGTCATTTGCATATTTATAGACGTAGGCTTAAAAACATGGCGTTAGAGGGTGAGAACTAGAAACAGCCCCCGAACGTCCCCGTGGGTGGCAACAACACCTCCCACGGGTCCAATGTAACTCGTAGGAACTCACCCCGCAGCTGCGGGACTCTTGGATTGTGAGTACGACGGTAATTTTCATATTTCTGGACTTAGGCTTAAAATCATGGCGTTAGGGGGTGAGAACTAGAAACAGCCCCCGAACGTCCCCGTGGGTGGCACCAACACCTCCCACGGGACCAATGTAACTCGTAGGAACTGACCCCGCAGCCGCGGGACTCCCAGTTTGAGAATACGACGGTAATTTGCATATTTCTAGACTTAGGCTTTAAAACTTGTCGTTAGAGGGTGATAACTGGAAACTGCCCCCGAACGGCCCCATGGGTGGTACCAACACCTCCCACGGGACAAATGTAACTCGTAGGAACTGACCCCGCAGCCGCGGGACTCCCGGTTTGAGAATACGACGGTAATTTGCATATTTCTAGACTTAGGCTTAAAAACATGGCATTAGACGGTGAGAATTCGAAACATCCCCCGAACGACCCGGTGGGTGGCACCAACAACTCCCACGGGACCAATGTAACTCGTAGGAACTGACCCCGCAGCCGCGAGACTCCCATTCTAAGAATTCGATGGTAATTTGCATATTTCTAGGCTTAGGCTTAAAAACATTGCGTTAGAGGGTGAGAACTAGAAACAGCCCCCGAACGGCACCGTGGGTGGCACCAACACCTCCCACGGGGCCAATGTAACTCGTCGGAACTGACCCCGCAGCCGCGGGACTCCCGGTTTGTGAATACGACGGTAATTTTCATATTTCTGGACTTAGGTTTAAAAACATGGCGTTAGAGGGTGAGAACTCGAAACAACCCCCGAACAGCCCCGTGGGTGGCACACCTCCCATGGAGCCAATGTAACTTGTAGGAACAGACCCCGCAGTCGCGGGACTCACGGTTTGAGAATACGGCGGTAATTTGCATATTTATAGACTTAGGCATAAAAATTTGGTGTTAGAGGGTGAGAACTAGAAACAGCCCCCGAACGGCCCCGTGGGTGGCCCCAACACCTCCCACGGGACCAGTGTAACTCGTAGGAACTGACCCCGCAGCTACGGGACTCCTGGTTTTAGAATACGACGGTAATTTGCATATTTCCAGACTTAGGCTTAAAAACATGGTGTCAGAGGGTGAGAACTAGAAACAGCCCCCGAACGGCCTCGTGGGTGGCACCAACACCTCCCACGGGACCAATGTAACTCGTAGGAACTGACCCCGCAGCCGCGGGACTCTCGGTTTGAGAATACGACGGTAATTTGCATATTTCTAGGCTTAGGCTTAAAAACATTGCGTTAGAGGGTGAGTACTAGAAACAGCCCCCGAACGACACCGTGGGTGGCACCAACACCTCCCACGGGACCAATGTAACTCGTAGGAAAGGATCCCTCAGTCGCGGGACTCCCGGTTTGAGAATACGATGGTCATTTGCATATTTATAGACGTAGGCTTAAAAACATGGCGTTAGATGGTGAGAACTATAAACAGCCCCCGAACGTCCCCGTGGGTGGCACCAACACCTCCCACGGGTCGAATGTAACTCGTAGGAACTCACCCCGCAGCTGCGGGACTCTTGGTTTGTGAGTACGATGGTAATTTTCATATTTCTGGACTTAGGCTTAAAAACATGGCGTTAGGGGGTGAGAACTAGAATCAGCCCCCGAACGTCCCCGTGGGTGGCACCAACACCTCCCACGGGACCAATGTAACTCGTAGGAACTGATCCCGCAGCCGCAGGACTCCCAGTTTGAGAATACGACGATAATTTGCATATTTCTAGACTTAGGCTTTAAAACTTGTCGTTAGAGGGTGATAACTGGAAACTTCCCTCGAACGGCCCCATGGGTGGTACCAACACCTCCCACGGGACAAATGTAACTCGTAGGAACTGACCCCGCAGCCGCGGGACTCCCGGTTTGAGAATACGACTGTAATTTGCATATTTTTAGACTTAGGCTTAAAAACATGGCATTAGACGGTGAGAACTCGAAACAACCCCTGAACGTCCCGGTGGGTGGCACCAACAACTCCCACGGGACCAATGTAACTCGTAGGAACTGACCCCGCAGCCGCGGGACTCCCATTCTGAGAATACGATGGTAATTTGCATATTTCTAGGCTTAGGCTTAAAAACATTGCGTTAGAGGGTGAGAACTAGAAACAGCCCCCGAACGGCACCGTGGGTGGCACCAACTCCTCCCACGGGGCCAATGTAACTCGTAGGAACTGACCCCGCTGCCGCGGGACTCCCGGTTTGAGAATACGACGGTAATTTGCATATTTCCAGACTTAGGCTTAAAAACATGGCGTTAGAGGGTGAGAAATAGAAACAGCCCCCGAACGGCACCGTGGGTGGCACCAACACCTCCCACGGGACCAATGTAACTCGTAGGAAAAGATCCCGCAGTCGCGGGACTCCCGGTTTGAGAATATGATGGTCATTTGCATATTTTTAGACTTAGGCTTAAAAACATGGCGTTAGAGGGTGAGAACAAGAAACAGCACCCGAACGGCCCCGTGGGTGGCATCAACACCTCCCACGGGACCAATGTAACTAGTAGGAACTGAACCCGCAGCCGCGGGACTCCCGGTTTGAGAATACGACGATAACTTGCATATTTTTCTAGACTTAGGCTTAAAAACATGGCGTTAGAGGGTGAGAACTAGAAACAGCCCCCGAACGGCCCCGTGGGTGGCACCGACACCTCTCACGGGAACATTGTAACTCGTAGGAACTGACCCCGCCGCCTCGTGACTCCCAGTTTGATAATACGATGCTAGGTTTCATATTTCTAGACTTAGGTTTAAAAACATTGCGTTAGAGGGCGAGAACTCGAAACTGCGCCCGAGCGGCCCCGTGGGTGGCACCAACACCTCCCACAAAACCAATATAACTCGTAGGAACTGACCCCGCAGCCGCGGGACTCCTGGTTTGAGAATACGACGGTAATTTGCACATTTTTCTTGACTTAGGCTTAAAAACATGGCGTTAGAGGTTGAGAACTAGAAACAGCCCCCGAACGTCCCCGTGGGTGGCACCAACACCTCCCACGGGACAAATGTAACTCGTAGGAACTGACCCCGCAACCGCAGGACTCCCGGTTTGAGTATAAAACAGTAATTTGCATATTTCTAGACTTAGGCTTAAAAACATGGCGTTAGAGGGTGGGAACTTGAAACATTCCCCGAACGGCCCTGTGGGTGGCACAAACACCTCCCACGAGACCAATGTAAATCGTAGGAAGTGACCCCGCAGCCGCGGGACTCGCGGTTTGAGAATACGATGGTAATATGCATATTTCTAGACTTAGGCTTAAAAATATGGCGTTAGAGGGTGAGAACTAGAAACAGACCCCGAACGGCCCCGTGGGTGGCACCAACACCTCCCACGAGACCAATGTAACTCGTAGGAACAGATCCCGCAGCCGCGGGACTCTCGGTTTGAGAATACGACCGTAATTTACATATTTCTAGACTTAGGCTTAAAAACTTGGCGTTAGAGGGTGAGAGATCAAAACAACCCCCGAACAGCCCCGTGGGTGGCACACCTCCCATGGGGCATATGTAACTTGTAGGAACTGACCCCGCAGTCGCGGGACTCCCGGTTTGAGAATACGATGGTAATTTGCATATTTCTGGACTTAGGCATAAAAATTTGGCGTTAGAGGGTGAGAACTAGAAATAGCCCCCGAACGGCCCCGTGGGTGGCACCAACACATCCCACGGGACCAGTGTAACTCATAGGAACTGACCCCGCAGCCGCGGGACTCCCGATTTTAGAATACGACGGTAATTTGCATATTTCAAGACTTATGCTTGAAAACATGGCGTTAGGGGGTGAGAACTCGAAACAGCCCACGAACGGCCTCGTGGGTGGTACCAACACCTCCTACGGGGCCAATATAACTCGTAGGAAATGACCCCGCAGCCGCGGGACTCTCAGTTTGAGAATACGACGGTAATATACATATTTATAGACTTAGGCTTAAAAACATGGCATTAGAGGGTGAGAACTAGAAACAGCCCCCGAACGATCCCGTGGGTGGCACCAACACCTCCCACGGGACCAATGTAACTCGTAGGAACAGATCCCGTAGCCGCGGGACTCCCGTTTTGAGAATACGACGGTAATTTTCATATTTCTAGACTTAGGCTTAAAAACATAGCCTTAGAGGGTGAGAACAAGAAACAGCCCCTGAACGGCCCCGTGGGTGGCACCAACACCTCCCACGGGACTAATGTAACATGTAGGAACTGACCCCGCAGCCGCGGGACTCCCGATTTGAGAATACGATGGTAATTTGCATATTTCTAGACTTAGGCTTAAAAACATGGCGTTAGAGGGTGAGAACTGGAAACAGCCCTCGAACGTGCCCGTGGGTGGCACCAACACCTCCCATGGGACAAATGTAACTCGTAGGAACTGACCCCGCAGCCGCAGGACTCCCGGTTTGAGAATACGACGGTAATTTGTATATTTCTAGACTTAGTCTTAAAAACATAGCGTTAGAGGTTGAGAACTAGAAACAGCCCCCGAACGGCCCCGTGGGTGGCACCAGCACGTCCCACGGTACCAATGTAATACGTAGGAACTGACCCCGCTACCGTGGGACTCCCGATTTGAGAATACGATGGTAATTTGCATATTTCTAGACTTAGGCTTAAAAACATGGCGTTAGAGGGTGAGAACTGGAAACAGCCCCTAAACGTCCCCTTGGGTGGCACCAACACCTCCCACAGGACAAATGAAACTCGTAGGAAGTGACCCCGCAGCCGTAGGACTCCCGATTTGAGAATACGACAGTAATTAGCATATTTCTAGACATAGGCTTAAAAACATAGCGTTAGAGGGTGAGAACTCGAAACAGTACCCGAACGGCCCCGTGGATGGCACCAACACCTCCCACGGGGCCAATTTAATTAGTAGGAACTAACCCCGCAGTGGCGGGACTCCCGGTTGAGAATACGACGGTAATTTGCATATTTCTAGACTTTGGCATAAAAATTTGGCGTTAGAGGGTGAGAACTAGAAACAACCCCCAAACGGCCCCGTGGGTGTCACCAACACCTCCCACGTGACCAGTGTAATATGTAGGAACTGACCCCGCAGTTGCGGGACTCCCAGTTTTAGAATACAACGGTAATTTGCATATTTCTAGACTTGAGCTTAAAAACAAGGCATTAGAAGGTGAGAACTCGAAATAGCCCCCGAACGGCCCCGTGGGTGGCACTAACACCTCCCAGGGGGCCAATGTAACTCATAGGAACTGAACCCGTAGCCGCGGGACTCCCAGTTTGAGAATATGATGGTAATTGGCGTATTTTTAGACTTAGGTTTAAAAACATGGCGTTATAGGGTGAGAACTCAAAACTGCCCCAGAACGGCTCTGTGGGTGGCACCAACACCTCCCACAAAACCAATATAACTCGTAGGAACTGACCCCGTAGCTGCGGGACTCCTGGTGTGAGAATATGATGGTAATTTGCATATTTCTAGACTTAGGCTTAAAAACATGGCGTTAGAGGTTGAGAACTAGAAACAGCCCCCGAACGGCCCCGTGGGTGGCACCAACACCTCCCACGGGACCAATGTAACACGTAGGAACTGACCCTGCAGCGGCGGGACTCCCGATTCTAGAATACGATTCTAATTTTCATATTTCTAGACTTAGGCTTAAAAACATGGCGTTACAGGGTGAGAACTGGAAGCATCCCCCGAACGTCCCCGTGGTTGGCACCAACACCTCCCATGGGACAAATGTAACTCGTAGGAACTGTCCTCGCAGTCGCAGGACTCTCGGTTTGAGAGTACGATGGTAATTTGTATATTTCTAGACTTAGGCTTAAAAACTTGGCGTTAGAGGGTGAGAGATCGAAACAGCCCCCGAACAGCCCCGTGGGTGGCACACCTCCCATGGGGCCAATGTAACTTATAAGAACTGACCCCGCAGTCGCGGGACTCCTGGTTTGAGAATACGACGGTAATTTGCATATTTCTAGGCTTAGGCATAAACATTTGGCGTTAGAGGGTGAGAACTAGAAACAGCCCCCGAACGGCCCCGTGGGTGGCACCAACACATCCCACGGGACCAGTGTAACTCATAGGAACTGACCCCGCAGCAACGAGACTCCCGATTTTAGAATACGATGGTAATTTGCATATTTCTTGACTTAGGCTTAAAAACATGGCGTTAGAGGGTGAGTACTCGAAACTGCCCCCGAACGGCCCCGTGGGTGGCACCAACACCTGCCACGGGGCCAATGTAACTCGTAGGAACTGACTCTGCAGCCGCGGGACTCCCGATTTGAGAATGCGATGGTAATTTGCATATTTCTAGACTTAGGCTTAAAAACATGGCGTTAGAGGGTGACAACTAGAAACAGCCCCCGAAGGGCCCCGTGGGTGGCACCAACACCTCCCACGGGACCAATGTAACTCGTAGAAAACTGACCCCGCATCCGCGGGACTCCCGTTTTTAGAATATGACTTTAATTTTCATATTTCTAGACTTAGGCTTAAAAACATGGCGTTAGAGGGTGATAACTCGAAACTGCACCCGAACGGCCCCGTGGGTGGAACCAACACCTCCCACAAAACCAATATAACTCGTAGGAACTGACCCCGTAGCCGCGGGACTCCTAGTTCGATAATACGACGGTAATTTGCATATTTCAAGACTTAGGCTTCAAAACATGGCGTTAGAGGTTGAGAACTAGAAACAGCCCCCGAACGGCCCCGTGGGTGGCACCAACACCTCCCACGGGACCAATGAAACACATAGGAACTGACCCCGTAGCCGCGGGACACCTAGTTCGAGAATACGACGGTAATTTGCATATTTCTAGACTTAGGCTTCAAAACATGGCATTAGAGGTTGAGAACTAGAAACAGCCCCCGAACGGCCCCGTGGGTGGCACCAACACCTCCCACGGGACCAATGTAACACGTAGGAACTGACCCCACAGCCGCGGGACTCCCGGTTTGAGAATACGATGGTAATTTTCATATTTCTAGACTTAGGCTTAAAAACATGGCGTTAGAGGGTGAGAACAGGAAACAGCCCCCGAACGTCCCCGTGGGTGGCACCAACACCACCCATGGGACAAATGTAACTCGTAGGAACTGACCCCGCAGCGGCAGGACTCCCGGTTTGAGAATACGACGGTAATTTTCATATTTCTAGACTTAGGCTTAAAAACATAGCGTTAGAGGGTGAGAACCCGAAACAGCCCCCGAACGGCCCCGTGGGTGGCACACCTGCCATGGGGCCAATGTAACTTGTAGGAACTGACCCCACAGTCGCGGGACTCCCGATTTGAGAATACGATGGTAATTTGCATATTTCTAGACTTAGGCATAAAAATTTGGCGTTAGAGGGTGAGAACTAGAAACAGCCCCCGAACGGCCCCGTGGATGTCACCAACACCTCCCACGGGACCAGTGTAACTCATACGAATTGACCCCGCATCCGCGGGACTCCCGGTTTGAGAATACAACGGTAATTTTCATATTTCTAGACTTAGGCTTAAAAACATGGCGTTAGCGGGTGACAACTAGAAACAGCCCCAGAACGGCCCCGTGGGTGGCACCAACACCTCCCACGGGACCAATGTAACTCGTAGGAACTGACCCCGTAGCCGCGGGACTCTCGGTTTGAGAATACAATGGTAATTTGCATATTTCTAAACTTAGGCTTAAAAACATTGCGTTAGAGGGTGAGAACTAGAAACAGCCCCCGAACGGCCCCGTGGGTGGCAACAACACCTCCCACGGGACCAATGTAACTCGTAGGAACTGACCCCGCTGCCGCGCGACGCCCGGTTTGAGAATACGACGGTAATTTGCATATTTCTAGACTTAGGCTTAAAAACATTGCGTTAGAGGGTGAGAACTAGAAACATCCCCCGAACGGCCCCGTGGGTGGCACCTACAACTCCCACTGGACCAATGTAACTCGTTGGAACAGATTCCGCAACCGCGGGACTCCCGATTTGAGAATACGACGGTAATTTGTATATTTATAGACTTAGTTTTAAAAACAAGGCGTTAGAGGGTGAGAACTCGAAAACAGCCCCCGAACGGCCCCGGGGGTGGCACCAACACCTCCCATAAAACCAATATAACTCGTAGGAACTGCCCCCACAGACGCGGGACTCCTGGTTTGAGAATACGATGGTATTTTGCATATTTCAAGACATAGGCTTAAAAACATGGCGTTAGAGGTTGAGAACTAGAAACAGCCCCCGAACGTCCCCGTGGGTGGTACCAACACCTCCCACGGGACCAATGTAACACGTAGGAACTGACCCCGCAGCCGCGGGACTCCCGGTTTGAGAATAGGATGGTAATTTGCATATTTCTGGACTTAGGATTAAAACATGGCGTTAGAGGGTGAGAACTAGAAACTCCCCCCGAACGTCCCCGTGGGTGGCACCAACACCTCCCGCAGGACAAATGAAACTCGTAGGAACTGACCCCGCAGCCGGAGGACTCCCGGTTTGAGAATACAACGGTAATTTGCATATTTCTAGACTTAGGCTTAAAAACATGGCGTTAGAGGATGTGAACTCTAAACTGCCCCCGAACGGCCCCGTGGATGGCGCCAACACCTCCCCACGGGGCCAATGTAACTTATAGGAACTGACCCCGCAGCCGCGGGACTCCCGATTAGAGAATACGAGGGTAATTGGCATATTTCTAAACTTAGGCATAAAAATTTGGCGTTAGAGGGTGAGAACTAGAAACAGCCCCCGAACGGCCCAGTGGATGGCACCAACACCTCCCACGGGACCAATCTAACTCTAAGGAACTGACCCCGAAGCCGCGAAATTCCCGATTTGAGAATACTACGTTAATTTGCATATTTCTAGACTTAGGCTTAAAAACATGGCGTTAGAGGGTGAGAACTCGAAACATCCCCCGAACGGCCCCGGGGGTGGCGCCAACACCTCCCACAAAACCAATATAACTCGTATGAACTGACCCCACACCCGCGGGACTCCTGGTTTGAGAATACGACGGTAATTTGTATATTTCTAGACTTAGGCTTAAAAACTTAGCATTAGAGGGTGAGAGATCGAAACAGCCCCCTAACGTCCCCGTGGGAGGCAGACCTCCCATGAGGCCAATGTAACTTGTAGGAACTGACCCCGCAGTCGCGGGACTCCCTCTTTGAGAATACGACGGTAATTTGCATATTTCTAGACTTAGACTTAAAAACATGGCGTTAGAGGGTTAAAACTAGAAACAACCCCCGAACGGCCCCGTGGGTGGCACCAACACCTCCCACGGGACAAATGTAACTCGTAGGAACTGACCTCGCAGCCGCGGGACTCCCGGTTTGAGAATACGACGATAATTTGCATATTTCTAGACTTAGGCTTAAAAACATGGCGTTAGAGGGTGTGAACTAGAAACAGCACCGGAACGGCCCCGTGGGTGGCACCAAGACCTCCCACAGGACCAATGTAACTCATAGGAACTGACCCCGCAGCCGCGGGACTCCCGGTTTGAGAATACAACGGTAATTTGTAGATTTCTAGACTTAGGCTTAAAAACATGGCGTTAGAGGGTGAGAACTCGAAACTTCCCCCGAACGGCCCCGTGGGTGGCACCAACACCTCCCACAAAACCAATATGACTCGTAGGAACTGACCCCGCAGCCGCGGGACTCCCGGTTTTAGAATACGGCGGTAATTAGCATATTTCTAGACTTAGGCTTAAAAACATGGCGTTAGAGGTTGAGAACTAGAAACAGCCCCCGAACGGCCCCGTGGGTGGCACCAACACCTCCCACGGGACCAATGTAACACGTAGGAACTGACCCCACAGCCGCGGGACTCCCGGTTTGAGAATACGATGGTAATTTGCATATTTCTAGACTTAGGCTTAAAATCATGGCGTTAGAGGGTGAGAACTGGAAACAGGCCCTGAACGTCCCCATTGATGGCACCAACACCTCCCACGAGACAAATGTAACTCGTAGGAACTGACCCCGCATCCACAGGACTCTCGGTTTGAGAATGCAACGGTAATTTGCATATTTCTAGACTTAGGCTTAAAAACATGGCGTTAGAGGGTGAGAACTCGAAAAAGCCTCCGAACGGCCCCGTGGGTGGCACACCTCCCATGGAGCCAACTTAACTTGTAGGAACTGACCTCGCAGTCGCGGGACTCCCTGTTTGAGAATACGACGGTAATTTACATATTTCTAGACTTAGGCATAAAAATTTGGCGTTAGAGGGTGAGAACTAGAAACAGCCCCCGAACAGCCCCGTGGGTGGTACCAACACCTCCCACGGGACCAGTGTAACTCGTAGGCACAGACCCCGGAGCCGCGGGACTCCGAGTTTTAGAATACGACGGTAATTTGCATATTTCTAGACTTAGGCTTAAAAACATGGCGTTAGAGGGTGAGAACTCGAAACAGCCCCCGAACGGCCCCGTGGGTGGTACCAACACCTCCCTCGGGGCAAATGTAACTCGTAGGAACTGACCCCGCATCCTCGGGACACCTGGTTTGAGAATACGATGATAATTTGCATATTTCTAGACTTGGGCATAAAAACATGGCGTTAGAGGGTGACAACAAGAAACAGCCCCCGAACGGCCCCGTGGGTGGCACCAACACCTCCCACGGGACCAATGTAACTCGTAGTAACTGACCTCGCAGCCACGAGACTCCGGATTTGAGAATACTACGGTAATTTGCATATTTCAAGACTTAGACTTAAAAACATTGCGTTAGAGGGTGAGACTTAGAAATAGCCCCCGAACGGCCCCGTGGGTGACACCAACACCTCCCACGGGACCAATCTAACTCATAGGTACTAACCCCACAGCCGCGGAATTCTCGGTTTGAGAATACGACGTTAATTTGCATATTTCTAGACTTAGGCTTAAAAACATGGCGTTAGAGGGTGAGAACTAGAAACAACCCCCGAACAGCCCCGTGGGTGGCACCAACACCTCCCAAGGGACCAATGTAACTCGTAGGAACAGATCCCGCAGCGACGGGACTCCCGGTTTGAGAATACGACGGTAATTTGCGTATTTCTAGCTTTAGGCTTAAAAACATGGCGTTAGAGGGTGAGAATAAGAAACAGCCCAAGAACGTCCCCGTGCGTAGCACCAACACCTCCCACGGGACCATTGTAACGAGTAGGAACTGACCCTGCAGCCGCGGGACTCCCGGTTTGAGAATACAACGATAATTTGCATATTTCTAGACTTAGGCTTAAAAACATGGCGTTAGAGGGTGAGAACTCAAAACAGCCCCCTAATGGACCCGGGGGTGGCACCAACACCTCCCACAAAACCAATATAACTCGTAGGAACAGACCTCGCAGCCGCGGGACTCCTGGTTTGAGAATATGACGTCAATTTGCATATTTCTAGACTTAGGCTTAAAAACATGGCGTTAGAGGTTGAGAACTAGAAACAGCCCCGAACTGCCCCGTGGGTGGCACCAACACCTCCCACGGGACCAATGTAACAAATAGGAACTGATCCCGCAGCCGCGGGACTCCCGGTTTGAGAATACGATGGTAATTTTCGTATTTCTAGACTTAGGCTTAAAAACATGGCTTTAGTGGGTGAGAACTGGAAACAGCCCCCGAACGTCCCCGTGGTTGGCACCAACACCTCCCATGGGACAGATGTAACTCGTAGGAACTGACCCCGCAGCCGCAGGACTCCCGATTTGAGAAGACAACGGTAATTTGGATATTTCTAGACTTAGGCTTAAAAACTTGGAGTTAGAGGGTGAGAGATCGAAACAGCCCCCGAATGGCCCCGTGGGTGGCACACCTCCCATGGGGCCAATGTAACTTGTCGGAACTGACCCCGTAGTCGCGGGACTCCCGGTTTGATAATACGACGGTAATTTGCATATTTCTAGACTTAGGCATAAAAATTTGGCGTTAGAGGGTGAGAACTAGAAATAGGCCCCGAACGGCCCCGTGGGTGGTAGCAAACCGCCCACGGGACTAGTGTAACTCGTAGGAACTGACCCCGCAGCCGCGGGACTCCCGATTTTAGAATACGACGGTAATTTGCAAATTTCTAGACTTTGGCTTAAAAACATGGCGTTAGAGGGTGAGAACTCGAAACAGCCCCCGAACGGCCCCGTGGGTGGCACAAACACCTCCAACGAGGCCAATGTAACTCGTAGGAACTCACCCCGCAGCCGCGGGGCTCCCGATTTGAGAATACGACGGTAATTTTCATATTTCTAGACTTAGGCTTAATAACATGGCGTTAGAGGGTGACAACTAGAAACATCCCCCGAACGGCCCCGTGGGTGGCACCAACACCTCCCACGGGACAAATGTAACTCGTAGGAACTAACCCCGCAGCTGCGGAATTCCCGGTTTGAGAATACTACGTTAATTTGCATATTTCTAGACTTAGGCTTAAAAACATGGCGTTAGAGGGTGAGGACTAGAAACAGCCTACGAACGGCCCCGTGGGTGGCACCAACACCTCCCACGGGACCAATGTAACTCGTAGGAAATGACCCCGTAGGCGCGGGACTCCCGATTTGAGAATACGACGGTAATTTGCATATATCTACACTTAGGCTTAAAAACATGGCGTTAGAGGGTGAGAACTAGAAACAGCCCCCGAACGGCCCCGTGGGTGGCACCAACACCTCCCACGGGACAAATGTAACCCTAAGGAATAGATCCCGCAGCCGCGGGATTCCCGGTTTGAGAATAGGACAGTAATTTGCATATTTCTAGCTGTAGGCTTAAAAACATGGGGATAGAGGGTGAGAACAAGAAACAGCCCCCGAATGGCTCCGTGGGTGGCACCAACACCTCCCACGGGACCAACGTAACTCGTAAGAACTAACTCCACAGCCGCGGGACTCCAGATTTGAGAATACGATGGTAATTTGCATATTTCTAGGCTTAGGCTTGAAAACGTGGCGTTAGAGGGTGAGAACTTGAAACAGCCCCCGAACGGCCCCGGGGGTGGCACCAACACCTCCCACAAAACCAATATAACTCGTAGGAACTGACCCGACAGCCGCGGGACTCCTGGTTTGAGAATACGATGGTAATTTGTATATTTCTAGACTTAGGCTTAAAACCTTGGCGTTAGAGGGTGAGAGATCGAAACAGCCCCCAAACCGCCCCGTGGGAGGCAGACCTCCCATGGGGCCAATGTAACTTGTAGGAACTGACCCCGCAGTCGCGGTACTCCCTCTTTGAGAATACGACGGTAATTTGCATAATTCTAGACTTAGACTTAAAAACATGGCGTTAGAGGGTGACAACTAGAAACAACCCCCGAACGGCCCCGTGGGTGGCACCAACACCTCCCACGGGACAAATGTAACTCGTAGGAACTGACCTCGCAACCGCGGGACTCCCGGTTTGAGAATGCGACGATAATTTGCATATTTCTAGACTTAGGCTTAAAAACATGGCGTTAGAGGGTGAGAATTCAAAACTTCGCCAGAACGGCCCCGTGGGTGGCACCAACACCTCCCACAAAACCAATATAACTCGTAGGAACTGACCCCGCAGCCGCGGGACTCCCGGTTTGAGAATACGGCGGTAATTAGCATATTTCTAAACTTAGGCTTAAAAACATGGTGTTGGAGATTGAGAACTAGAAACATCCCCCGAACGGCCCCGTGGGTGGTACCCACACCTCCCACGGGACCAATGTAACACGTAGGAACTGACCCCACAGCCGCGGGACTCCCGGTTTGAGAATACGATGGTAATTTGCATATTTCTTGACTTAGGCTTAAAAACATGGCATTAGAGGGTGAGAACTGGAAACAGGCCCCGAACGTCCCCGTGGATGGCACCAACACCTCCCATGAGACAAATGTAACTCGTAGGAACTGACCCCGCATCCACAGGACTCCCGGTTTGAGAATGCGACGGTAATTTGCATATTTCTAGACTTAGGATTAAAAACATGGCGTTAGAGGGTGAGAATTCTAAAAAGCCCCCGAACGGCTCCGTGGGTGGCACACCTCCCATGGGGCCAACTTAACTTGTACGAACTGACCCCGCAGTCGCGGGACTCCTTGTTTGAGAATACGATGGTAATTTACATATTTCTAGACTTAGGCATAAAAATTTGGCGTTAGAGGGTGAGAACTAGAAACAGCCCCCGAACGGCCCCGTGGGTGATACCAACACCTCCCACGGGACCTGTGTAACTCGTAGGCACTGACCCCGCAGTCGCGGGACTCCCAGTTTTACAATACGACGGTAATTTGCATATTTCTAGACTTAGGCTTAATAACATGGCGTTAGAGGGTGACAACTAGAAACAGCCCCCGAACGGCCTCGTGGGTGGCACCAACACCTCCCATGGGACCAATGTAACTCGTAGTAACTGACCTCGCAGCCACGGGACTCCCGATTTGAGAATACTATGGTAATTTGCATATTTCAAGACTTAGACTTAAAAACATTGCGTTAGATGGTGAGACTTAGAAACAGCCCCCGAACGGCCCCGTGGGTGGTACCAACACTTCCCACAGGACCAATCTAACTCATAGGTACTAACCCCACAGCCGCGGAATTCACGGTTTGAGAATACGACGTTAATTTGCATATTTTTAGACTTAGGCTTAAAAACATGGCGTTAGAGGGTGAGAACTAGAAACAGCCCCCGAACGGACCCGCGGGTGGCACCAACACCTCCCGAGGGACCAATGTAAGTCGTAGGAACAGATCCCGCAGCGGCGGGACTCCCGGTTTGAGAATAGGACGGTAATTTGAATATTTCTAGCTTTATTCTTAAAAATATGGAGTTAGAGGGTGAGAATAAGAAACAGCCCAAGAACGTCCCTGTGGGTGGCACTAACACCTCCCACGGGACCATTGTAACTCGTAGGAACTGACCCCGCAGCCGCGAGACTCCCGGGTTGAGAATATGACGGTAATTTGCATATTTCTAGACTTAGGCTTAAAAACATGGCGTTAGAGGGTGGGAACTCAAAACAGCCCCCTAATGGCCCCCTGGGGTGGCACCAACACCTCCCACAAAACTAATATAACTCGTAGGAACTGACCCCGCAGCCGCGGGACTCCTGGTTTGAGAATACGACGTCAATTTGCATATTTCTAGACTTAAGCTTAAAAACATGGCGTTAGAGGTTGAGAACTAGAAATAGCCCCCGAACGGCCCCGTGGGTGGCACCAACACCTCCCACGGAACCAATGTAACACATAGGAACTGACCCCGCAGCCGCGGGACTCCCAGTTTGAGAATACGATGGTAATTTGCATATTTCTAGACTTAAGCTTAAAAACATGACGTTAGTGGGTGAGAACTGGAAACAGCCCCCGAACGTCCCCGTGGTTGGCACCAACACCTCCCATGGGACAAATGTAACTCCTAGGAACTGACCCCGCAGCCGCAGGACTCCCGATTTGAGAATACGACGGTAATTTGGATATTTCTATACTTAGGCTTAAAAACATGGCGTTAGAGGGTGACAACTAGAAACATCCCCCGAACGGCCCCGTGGGTGGCACCAACACCTCCCACGGGACCAATGTAACACGTAGGAACTAACCCCGCAGCCGCGGGACTCCCGGTTTGAGAATACGACGGTAATTTGCATACTTCTAGACTTATTCTTAAAATAATGGCGTTAGAGGGTGAGGACTCGAAACTGCCCCCGAACGGCCCCATGGGTGGCACCAACACCTCCCACAAAACAAATATAACTCGTAGGAACTGACCCCGTAGCCGCTGGACTCCTGGTTTGAGAATACGATGGTAATTTTCATATTTCTAGACTTAGGCTTAAAACATGTCTTTAGAGGTAAACAACTAGAAACATCCCCCGAAAGGCCCCGTGGGTGGCACCAACACCTCCCACGGGACCAATGTAACACGTAGGAACTGACCCCGCAGCCGCGGGACTCCCGGTTTGAGAATACGATGTTAATTTACACATTACTAGGCTTAGGCTTAAAAACATGGCGTTAGAGGGAGAGAACTGGAAACAGCCCTCGAACGTCCCCGTGGGTGGCACCAACACCTCCCACGGGACCAATGTAACTCGTAGGAACTGACCCTTCAGCCGCGGGACTCCCAGTTTGAGAATTCGACGGTAATTCGCATATTTTTAGACTTAGGTTTTAAAACATGGTGTTAGGGGGTGAGAACATGAAACATCCCCCGAACGTCCCCGTGGGTGGCACAAACACCTCCCACGGGACAAATGTAACTCGTAGCAACTGACCCCGCAGCCGCCGGACTCGCGGTTTGAGAATACGATGGTAATTTGCATATTTCTAGAATTAGGCTTTAAAACATGGCGTTAGAGGGTGAGAACTTGAAACAGCCCCCGAACGGCCCCGTGGGTGGCACCAACACCTCCCACGGGGCCAATGTAACTCGTAGGAAAAGATCCCTCAGTCGCGGGACTCCCGGTTTGAAAATACGACGGTAATTTGCATATTTCTAGACTTAGGATTAAAAACATGGCGTTAGAGGGTGAGAATTAGAAACCGCCCCCGAGCGGCCCCGTGGGTGGCACCAACACCTCCCATGGGACCAATGTAACTCGTAGGAACTAACCCCGCAGCCACGGGACTCCCGATCTAGAATACGATGGTAATTTGGATATTTTTAGACTTAGGCTTAAAAACATGGCGTTAGAGGGTGAGAACTAGAAACTTCCCTCAAACGGCCCCGTGGGTGGCACCAACACCTCCCACGGGGCCAATGTAACTTGTAGGAACTGACCCCGCAGCCACGGGAATCTCGGTTTGAGAATACGACGGTAATATACATATTTTAAAACTTAGGCTTAAAAACATTGCGTAAGAGGGTGAGAACTAGAAACAACCCCCGAACGGCCTCGTGGGTGGCACCAACACCTCCCACGGCACCAATATAACACGTAGGAACTTACCCCACAGCCGCGGGACTCCCGGTTTGAGAATAAGATGGTAATTTGCATATTTCTAGACTTAGGCTTAAAATCATGGCGTTAGAGGGTGAGAACTCGAAACAGCCCCCGAACGGCCCCGTGGGTGGCACCAACACCTCCCACGTGGCCAATGTAACTTATAGGAACTGACCCCGAAGTCGCGGGACTCCCGATTTGAGAATACGATGGTAATTTGCATATTTCTAGACTTAGGCTTCAAAACATGGCGTTAGAAGGTGAGCACAAGAAACAGCCCCCGAACGGCCCCGTGAGTGGCACCAACATCTCCCACGGGGCCAATGTGACTCGTAGGAACTGACCCCACAGCCGCGGGACTCCCCGTTTGAAAATACGACGGTAATTTGCATATTTCTAGACTTAGGATTAAAAACATGGCGTTAGAGGGTGAGAATTAGAAACCGCCCCCGAGCGGCCCCGTGGGTGGCACCAACACCTCCCATGGGACCAATGTAACTCGTAGGAACTGACCCCGCAGCCACGGGACTCCCGATCTGAGAATACGATGGTAATTTGCATATTTCTAGACTTAGGCTTAAAACCATTGCGTTAGAGGGTGAGAAATAGAAACAGCGCCCGAACGGCCCCATGGATGGCACCAACACCTCCCACGGGACCAATGTAACTCATAGGAACTGACCCCGCAGCCACGGGAATCTCGATTTGAGAATACGACGGTAATATGCATATTTCAAAACTTAGGCTTAAAAACATTGCGTTAGAGGGTGAGAACTAGAAACAACCCCCGATCGGCCCCGTGGGTGGCACCAACACCTCCCACGGCACCAATATAACACGTAGGAACTGACCCCACAGCTGCGGGACTCCCGGTTTGAGAATAAGATGGTAATTTACATATTTCTAGACTTAGGCTTAAAATCATGGCGTTAGAGGGTGAGAACTCGAAACAGCCCCCGAACGGCCCCGTGGGTGGCACCAACACCTCCCACGTGGCCAATGTAACTTGTAGGAACTGACCCCGAAGTCGCGGGACTCCCGATTTGAGAATACGATGGTAATTTGCATATTTCTAGACTTAGGCTTCAAAACATGGCGTTAGAAGGTGAGAACAAGAAACAGCCCCCGAACGGCCCCGTGAGTGGCACCAACATCTCCCACGGGGCCAATGTGACTCGTAGGAACTGACCCCACAGCCGCGGGACTCCCGGTTTGAAAATATGACGGTAATTTGCATATTTCTAGACTTACGATTAAAAACATGGCGTTAGAGGGTGAGAATTAGAAACCGCCCCCGAGCGGCCCCGTGGGTGGCACCAACACCTCCCATGGGACCAATGTAACTCGTAGGAACTGACCCCGCAGCCACGGGACTCCCGATCTGAGAATACGATGGTAATTTGCATATTTCTAGACTTAGGCTTAAAACCATTGCGTTAGAGGGTGAGATATAGAAACAGCGCCCGAACGGCCCCATGGATGGCACCAACACCTCCCACGGGACCAATGTAACTCATAGGAACTGACCCCGCAGCCGCGGAATTCCCGGTTTGAGAATACGATGGTAATTTGCATATTTTTAGACTTAGGCTTAAAAACATGGCGTTAGAGGGTGAGAACTAGGAATAGCCCCCGAACGGCCCCGTAGGTGGCACCAACACCTCCCACGGGGCCAATGTAACTCGTAGGAACTTACCCCGCAGCCACGGGACTCCCGGTTTTGAAAATATGACGGTAATTTGCATATTTCTAGACTTAGGCTTAAAAGCATAGCATTAGAGGGTGAGAACTAGAAAAACCCCCCCGAACGGCCCTGTGGGTGGCACCAACACCTCCCACGGGTCCAATGTAACTCGTAGGAACTGACCCCGCAGTCGCGGGACTCCCGGTTTGAGAATACGATGGTAATTAGCATATTTCTGGACTTAGGCTTAAAAATATGGCGTTAGAGGGTGAGAACTAGAAACAGTCCCCGAACGGCCCCGTGGGTGGCACCAACACCTCCCACGGGACCAATGTAACTCGTAGGAAGTGACCCCACAGCCGCGGGACTCCCTGTTTGAGAATGCGATGGTAATTTGCATATTTCTAGACTTAGGCTTAAAAACATGGCGTTAGAGGCTAAGAACTGCAAACAGGCCCCGAATGTACCCGTGGATGGCACTAACCCCTCCCACGGGACAAATGTAACTCATAGGAACTGACCCCGCAGCCACAGGACTCCCGGTTTGAGAATACGACGGTAATTTGCATATTTCTAGACTTAAGATTAAAAGCATGGCGTTAGAGGTTCAGAACTAGAAACAACCCTCGAACGGCCCCGTGGGTGGCACCAACACCTGCCACAGGACCAGTGTAACTCGTAGGAACTGACCCCGCAGCCGCGGGACTCCCGGTTTTAGAATACGACGGTAATTTGCATATTTCTTGACTTAGGCTTAAAAACATGGCGTTAGAGGGTGAGAAATTGAAACAGCCCGTGAACGGCCCCGTGGGTGGCATCAACACCTCCCACGGGACCAATGTAACTCGAAGGAACTGACCCCGCAGCCGCGGGACTCTCGGTTTGAGAATATGACGGCAATTCGCATATTTCTAGACTTAGGCTTAAAAACAATGCGTTAGAGGGTTATAACTAGAAATAGCCTCCGAACGGCCCTGTGGGTGGCACCAACACCTCCCACGGGACCAATGTAACTCGTTGGAACTGACCCCGTAGCCGAGGGACTCCCGGTTTGAGAATACGATGGTAATTCGCATATTTTTAGACTTAGTCTTAAATCTTGGCGTTAGAGGGTGATACCTAGAAACAGCCTCCGAACGGCCCCATAGGTGGCACCAACACCTCCCACGATACCAATGTAACTCGTAGGAAGTGACCCCGCAGCCGCGGGACTCCAGATTTGAGAATACGATGGTAATTTGCATATTTCTAGACTTAGGCTTAAAAACATGGAGTTAGAGGCTGAGAACTGGAAACAGCCCCCGAACTTCCCCGTGGGTGGTACCAACACCTCCCACGGGGCCAATGTACCTCGTAGGAACTGACCCCGCAGTCGCGGGACTCTCGGTTTGAGAATAAGACGATAATTTTCATATTTCTAGACTTAGGCTTAGAAACATGGCGTTAGAGGGTGAGAAATCGAAACACCCCTCGAGCGGCCCCGTGGTGGCACCAACACCTCCCACGGGACCAATGTAACTCTTAGGAACTGACCCCGCAGCCGTGGTTCTCCTGATTTGAGAATACGATGGTAATTTGCATATTTCTAGACTTAAGCTTAAAAACATGGAGTTAGAGCGTGAGAACTAGAAACATTCCCCGAACGGCCCCGTGGGTGGAACCAACACCTCCCACGGGACCAATGTAACTCGTAGTAACTGACCCCGCAGCCGCGGGACTCCCGATTTGAGAATACGATGGTAATTTGCATATTTCTAGACTTAGGCTTAAAAACATGGCGTTAGAGGGTGAGAACTCAAAACAGCCCGCGAACGGCCCCGGGGGTGGCACCAACACCTCCCACATGGCCAATGTAACTCGTAGGAACATACCCCGCAGCCGCGGGACTCCCGGTTTTGAGAATACGACGGTAATTCGCATATTTCTATACTTAGGCTTAAAAACATGGCGTTAGAGGGTGAGAACTAGAAATAGCCCCTGAACGGCCCCGTGGGTGGCACCAACACGTCGCACGAGACCAATGTAATTCGTAGGAACTGACCCCGCAGCCGCGGGACTCCCGGTTTGAGAATACGACGGTAATTTGCATATTTCTAAACTTAGGTTTAAAAACATGGCGTTAGAGGCTAAGAACTAGAAACAGCCCCTGAACGACCCTGTGGGTGGCACCAACACCTCCCACGGGACCAATGTAACTCGTAGGAACGGACCACGCAGCCGCGGGACTCCCGGTTTGAGAATACGATGGTTATTTGCATATTTCTAGACTTACGCTTAAAAACATGGCGTTAGAGGGTGAGAACTGGAAACAGCCCCGGAACGTCCCCGTGGGCGGCACCAACACCTCCCACGGGACCAATGTAACTAGTAGGAACTGACCCTGCAGCCGCGGGACTCCCAGTTTTAGAATTCGATGGTAATTCCCATATTTTTAGACTTAGGCTTAAAAACATGGCGTTAGAGCGTGAGAACTATAAATAGCCCCCGAACGGCCCCGTGGGTGGCACCAACACCTCCCATGAGACCAATGTAACTCTTAGTAACTGACCCCGCAGCGGTGGGACTCCCGATTTGAGAATACAATGGTAATTTTCATATTGCTAGACTTAGGCTTAAAAACATGACGTTAAAGGTTGAGAACTCGAAACAGCCTACGAACGGCCCCGGGTGTGGCACCAACACCTCCCACGTGGCCAATGTAACTCGTAGGAACAGACCCCGCAGCCGTGGGACTCCCGGTTTTGAGAATATGAAGGTAATTTGCATATTTCTATACTTAGGCTTAAAAACATGGCGTTAGAGGGTGACAACTAGAAACAGCCCCCGAAGGGCCCCGTGGGTGGCACCAACACCTCCCACGGGACCAATGTAACTCGTAGAAAACTGACCCCGCATCCGCGGGACTCCCGTTTTTAGAATATGACTTTAATTTTCATATTTCTAGACTTAGGCTTAAAAACATGGCGTTAGAGGGTGATAACTCGAAACTGCACCCGAACGGCCCCGTGGGTGGAACCAACACCTCCCACAAAACCAATATAACTCGTAGGAACTGACCCCGTAGCCGCGGGACTCCCGGTTTTGAGAATACGACGGTAATTTTCATATTTCTATACTTAGGCTTAAAAACATGGCGTTAGAGGGTGAGAACTAGAAACAGCCCCCGAACGGCCCCGTGGGTGGCACCAACACCTCCCACGGGACCAATGTAATTCGTAGGAACTGACTCCGCAGTCGCGGGACTCCCGGTTTAAGAATACGATGGTAATTTGCATATTTGTAGACTTAGGCTTAAAAAAATGGCGTTCGAGGGTGAAAACTAGAAACAGCCTCTGAACGGCCCGTGGGTGGCACCAACACCTCCCACGGAACCAATGTAACTCGTAGGAATGGACCTCGCCGCCGCGGGACTTTCGGTTTGAGAATACTATGGTAATTTCCATATTTCTTGACTTAGGCTTAAAAACATGGTGTTAGAGGGTGAGAACTGGAAATAGCCCTGAACGTCCCGATGGGTGGCACGAACACCTCCCACGGGACCAATGTAACTCGTAGGAACTGACCCTGCAGCCGCGGGACTCCCAGTTTGAGAATTCGACGGTAATTCGCATATTTTTAGACTTAGGTTTACAAACATGGTGTTAGGGGGTGAGAATTAGAAACAGCCCCCGAACATCTCCGTGGGTGGCACCAATACCTCCCACGGGACCAATGTAACTCGTAGGAACTGACCCCGTAGCCGCGGGACCCCCGGTTTGAGAATACGACGGTAATTTGCATATTTCTAGACTTAGGCTTAAAAACATGGCGTTAGAGGGTGAGAACTAGAAACAGCCCCAGAACGGCCCCGTGGGTCCACCAACACCTCCCACGGGGCCAATGTAACTTGTAGGAACTCACCCCGTAGTCGCAGGACTCCCGATTTTAGAATACGACGGTAGTTTGCATATTTCTTGACTTAGGCTTAAAAACATGGTGTTAGATGGTGAGAAATCAAAACAGCCCTCGAACGGCCCCGTGGGTGGCACCAACACCTCCCACGGGGCCAATGTAACTCGTAGGAACTGACCCCGCAGTCGCGGGACTCCTGGTTTGAGAATACGATGGTAATTTGCATATTTCTAGACTTAGGCTTAAAAACATGGCGTTAGAGCGTGAGAACTAGAAACAGCCTCCGAACGGCCCAGTGGGTGGAACCAACACCACCCACGGGACCAATGTAACTCGTAGTAACTGACCCCGCAGTCGGGGGACTCCCGATTTGAGAATACGATGGTAATTTGAATATTTCTAGACTTAGGCTTAAAATCATGGCGTTAGAGGGTGAGAACTCAAAACAGCCCGCGAACGGCTCCGAGGGTGGCAGCAACACCTCCCACATGGCCAATGTAACTCGTAGGAACAGGCCCCGCAGCCGCGGGACTCCCGGTTTTGAGAATACGATGGTAATTCGCATATATCTATACTTAGGCTTAAAAACATGGCGTTAGAGGGTGAGAACTAGAAACAGCCCCCGAACGGCCCCGTGGGTGGCACCAACACCTCCCACGGGACCAATGTAATTCGTAGGAACTGACCCCGCAGCCGCGGGACTCCCGGTTTGAGAATACGACGGTAATTTTCATATTTCTAGACTTAAGCTTAAAAACATGGCGTTAGAGGCTGAGAACTAGAAACAGCCCCCGAACGGCCCCGTGGGTGGCACCAACACCTCCCACGGGACCAATGTAACTCGTAGGAATGGACCCCGCAGCCGCGGGACTCCCAGTTTGAGAATACGACTGTAATTTGCATATTTCTAGACTTAGGATTAAAAACATGGCGTTAGAGGGTGAGAACTGGAAACAGCCCCCGAACGTCCCCATGGGTGGCACCAACACCTCCCACGGGACCAATGTAACTAGTAGGAACTGACCCTGCAGCCGCGGGACTCCCAGTTTGAGAATTCGACGGTAATTCGCATATTTTTAGACTTAGGTTTAAAAACATGGTGTTAGGGGATGAAACTAGAAACAGCCCCGAAACGTCCCCGTGGGAGGCACCAACACCTCCCACGGGACCAATGTAACTCGTAGGAACTGTCCCCGCAGCCGCGGGACTCCCGGTTTGAGAATACGACGGTAATTTGCATATTTCTAGACTTAGGCTTAAAAACGTGGCGTTAGAGGGTGAGAACTAGAAACATCCCCTGAACGGCCCCGTGGGTGGCACCAAGACCTCCCATTGGACCAATGTAACTCATAGGAACTGACCCCGCAACCGCGGGACTCCCGGTTTGAGAATACAACGGTAATTTTCATATTTCTAGACTTAGGGTTAAAAACATGGCGTTAGAGGGTGAGAACTCGAAACAGCCCCCGAACGGCCCCGTGGGTGGCACAAACACCTCCAACGAGGCCAATGTAACTCGTAGGAACCCACCCCGCAGCCGCGGGATTCCCGATTCGAGAATACGACGGTAATTTGCATATTTCTAGACTTAGGCTTAAAAACATGGCGTTAGAGGGTGACAACAAGAAACATCCCCCGAACGGCCCCGTGGGTGGCACCAACACCTCCCACGGGACAAATGTAACTCGTAGGAACTAACACCGCAGCCGCGGAATTCCCGGTTTGAGAGTACTACGTTAATTTGCATATTTCTTGACTTAGGCATAAAAACATGGCGTTAGAGGGTGAGGACTAGAAACAGCCCGCGAACGGCCCCGTGGGTGGCACCAACACCTGCAACGGGACCAATGTAACTCGAAGGAACTGATCCCGCAGCCGCGGGACTCTTGGTTTGAGAATATGATGGTAATTCGCATATTTCTAGACTTGGGCTTAAAAATAATGCGTTAGAGGGTGATAACTAGAAGCAACCCCCGAACGTCCCCGTGGGTGGCACCAACACCTCCCACGGGACCAATGTAACTCGTTGGAACTAACCCCGTAGCCGAGGGACTACCGGTTTAAGAATACGAAGGTAATTCGCATATTTCTAGACTTAGTCTTAAAACATGGCATTAGAGGGTGATAACTAGAAACATCCCCCGAACGGCCCCATGGGTGGCACCAACACCTCCCACGGGACCAATGTAACTCGTAGGAAGTGACCCCGCAGCCGCGGGACTCCCGATTTGAGAATACGACCGTAATTTGCATATTTCTAGACTTTGGCTTAAAAGCATGGCGTTAGAGGCTGAGAACTGGAAACAGCCCCCGAACGTCCCCGTGGGTGGTACCAACACCTCCTACGGGGCCAATGTACCTCGTAGGAACTGACCCCGAAGCCGCGGGACTCCCGGTTTGAGAATAAAACGGTAATTTTCATATTTCAAGACTTAGGCTTAAAAACATGGCGTTGGAGGGTGAGAACTAGAAACAGCCCCCGAACTGCCCCGTGGGTGGCACCAACACCTCCCACGAGGCCAATGTAACTCGTAGTAACTGGCCCCGCAGCCGCGGGACTCCAGGTTTTAGAATACAACTGTAATTTGCATATTTCTAGACTTAGGCATCAAAATATGCCGTTAGAGGGTGAGAACTAGAACCATCCCCCAAACGGCCCTGTGGGTGGCACCAACACCTCCCACGGGACCAGTGTAACTCGTAGGAACTGACCCCGCAGCCGTATGACTCCCGATTTGAAAATACGACGGTAATTTGTGTATTTATTGACTTAGGCTTAAAAACTTGGCGTTAGAGGTTGAGAACTAGAAACAGCCCTCGAACGGCCCCGTGGGTGGAACCAACATCACCCACGGGACCAAGGTAACACGTAGCAACTGACCCCGCAGTCGCGGAACTCCCGGTTTGAGAATACGATGGTAATTTTGCATATTTCTTGACTTAGGATTAAAAACATGGCATTAGAGGGTGAGAACTGGAAACAGCCCCCGAACGTCCCCGTGGGTGGCACCAACACCTCCCATGGGACAAATGTAACTCGTAGGAACTGACCCCGTAGCCCCAGGACTCCCGGTTTGAGAATACGACGGTAATTTGCATATTTCTTGACTTAACCTTAAAGACATGGAGTTAGTGGGTGAGAACTAGAAACAGCCCCCGAACGGCCCCGTGGGTGGTACCAACACCTCCCACGGGACCAGTGTGACTCGTAGGAACTGACCCCACAGCCGCGGGACTCCCGGTTTTAGAAAACGGCGGTAATTTGCATATTTCTTGACTTAGGCTTAAAAACATGGCGTTAGAGGATGAGAAATCAAAACAGCCCTCGAACGGCCCCGTGGGTGGCACCAACACCTCCCACGGGGCCAATGTTACTCGTAGGAACTGACCCCACAGTCGCGGGACTCGTGGTTTGAGAATACGACGGTAATTTGCATATTTTTAGACTTAGGCTAAAAAACATGGCGTTAGAGCGTGAGAACTAGAAACAGCCCCCGAACGGCCCCGTGGGTGGCACCAACACCTCCGCGGGACCAATGTAACTCGTAGTAACTGACCCCGCAGCCGCGGGACTCCCGATTTGAGAATACGATGGTAATTTGCATATTTCTAGACTTAGGCTTAAAAACATGGCGTTAGAGGCTGAGAACTTGTAACAGCCCGTGAACGGCCCCGGGGGTGGCACCAACACCTCCCACGGGACGAATGTAACTCGTAGGAACGGACCCCGCAGCCGCGGGACTCCCAGTTTGAGAATACGATGATAATTCGCATATTTCTATACTTAGGCTTAAAAACATGGCGTTAGAGGGTGAGAACTAGAAACAACCCCTGAACGTCCCTGTGGGTGGCACCAACACCTCCCACGGGACCAATGTAACTCGTAGGAACGGACCCCGCAGCCGCAGGACTCCCGGTTTGAGAATACGATGGTAATTTTCATATTTCTAGACTTAGGCTTAAAAACATGGCGTTAGAGGGAGAGAACTGGAAACAGCCCCCGAACGTCCCCGTGGGTGGCACCAACACCTCCCACGGGACCAATGTAACTCGTAGGAACTGACCCTTCAGCCGCGGGACTCCCAGTTTGAAAATTCGACGGTAATTCGCATATTTTTAGACTTAGGTTTTAAAACATGGTGTTAGGGGGTGAGAACTAGAAACTGCCCCTGAACGTCCCCGTGGGTGGCACCAACACCTCCCACGGGACCAATGTAACTCGTAGGAACTGACCCCGCAGCCACGGGACTCCCTATTTGAGAATACGACTTAGGCTTAAAAACATGGCGTTAGAGGGTGAGAACAAGAAATAGCCCCTGAACGGCCCCGTGGGTGGCACCAACACCTCCCACGGGACTAATGTAACTCATAGGAACTGACCCCGCAGCCGCGGGACTCTTGGTTTGAGAATACAACGGTAATTTGCATATTTCTAGACTTAGGCTTAAAAACATGGCGTTAGAGGGTGAGAACTAGAAACAGCCCCCGAACGGCCCCGTGGGTGGCACCAAAACCTCCCACGGGACCAATGTAACTCATAGGAACAGAACCCGCTGCCGCGGAACTGTCGGTTTGAGAATACGATGGTAATTTCATATTTCTAGACTTATGGTTAAAAACATGGCGTTAGAGGGTGAGAACTACAAAGAGCCCCAGAACGGTCCCATGGGTGGCACCAACACCTCCCTCGGGGCCAATGTAACTTGTAAAAACTTACCCCGCAGCCGCAGGACTCCCGGTTTGAGAATACGACGGTAATTTGCATCTTTCAAGACTTAAGCTTAAAAACATGGAGTTAGAGGGTGAGAACTAGAAACAGCCCCCGAACGGCCCCGTGGGTGGCACCAACACCTCCCACGGGACCAATGTAACTCGTAGGAACTGACCCCGCTGCCGCGGGACTCCCAGTTTGAGAATTGGATGGTAATTTGCATATTTCTAGACTTAGGCTTAAAAACATGGTCTTAGAGGGTGATAACTAGAAACAATCCCCGAACGGTCCCATGGGTGGCACCAACACCTCCCACGGGACCAATGTAACTCGTAGGAACTGACCCTGCAGCCGCTGAACTCCCAGTTTGAGAATACGACGGTAATTTGCATATGTCCATGGGCTTATGCTCAATGGGGATTAGACACCGTGGGACCATTATTGATGACATCTGGAAATCATAAGTATTTGCTGGTCCCCACAGATTACTTCACCAAATAGGTAAAGGCAGAACCATTGGCAAATATTCGAGACTCTGACATGACAAGGTTCATATGGAGGAACATCATCATCGACAACGATACACAATTTGAAAGTCGTTTCTTTGATCTTTCTTCGACGAACACATCATCAATCACCTCTCCAGTTCTGTGGCTTATCCCCAAATCAATGGGCAAGCAGAAGCTTTCGACAAAACCATGATCGATCGACTGAAAAAATAATTGGAAAAAGTTAAGGGCGATGTGGTAGATGAAATCCCTCATGTTTTATGGGCTTACCGCACAACGCCTAGGAGACCAATTGGGGAAACACCATTTTCCCTCGCTTATGGAATGGAGGTTGTCATCCCTTTAGAAGTAGGTCTCCCCACTGTAAGAACCACTATGGCCGTCCAAGGCCTCAATGATGAAGCACTACACACTGAACTTAACCTAGTATATGAGTGACGAGAGCTAGACTTGATCAATTTGTCCTCCTACCAACAACAACTAACCAAGAAGTACGAGAAGAGATTCAAGCTGAGGAAGTTTTCTATAGGAGATAATATCCTACAAAAAGTCTTCTGCAGTGCTGTAAAACCATCAAACGACAAACTGAGACCAAATTGGGAAGGACCCTTCAGAATAATCCAAGATAATCTTCAAGGAGCATATCATTTGGAAACACTAGAGGGCAGGAAGATACTAAGAGCATGAAACATAGACAATCTCAAGAAGTTATACTTTTAGATCTTTTTTTTTCTTTTAAGTTAGCAAAATTTTTATTTTTGTTTCTTGATAGACAATTTACAATGAATAAAGGCTGGTTGGCCTCTCCATTCTAGTATTTTGCATTGGCTGCTTAACTTATCTTAATTATATCTCATTAATTTTCACATTTTCCAATGATAACTCCTTTGCACATATCTAAATGCCTAACGAATAGGGTTAGCAAGTTAACTACAAGTACTTAACATTACCCTGTTGCACTTGTTTCAAACACAAGAGGCCTTATGAGTTGCCTCGATAATAACAAATGCCCTACATGGGATCCTTAGGCAACAAAGCTAACTCCGATTGGTCGCTAACCTTCGTTGGATGAAAAAATCCTGCTCGGGCAGATTTCCCACTAGCCAGGTGCATTCTTGCCATTATCTCACTTAAGCTTTAGGGAGTGTGACGACACGACCTAAAAGGTAAAGTGAATGGAATGATATTTCTTAAGCATATTGGACTGGGAGAATGTTCAAACACATCGAAGGCAGAGTGCCAATACTTAAACATCGTTTAGTCGGCTCCAAAAGCACAAAATGATTCAAACTGAGTATGAGCCTACCTAAAGCCTGCGATTGGTCAATCAAAGTATTAAGTAACCTTCGATCAGACGGAATCAATATATGTTTAGTTAGAAAACGCTCAAAATATAAGAATTTTTTAAAAAAATATAAGGTTACAACTAGAGACCAAAAAGAAATACATAAAGGTCTAAGAAAGGCCAGGGCAACGAGAAAGATATTCTGCTACAATCTCTCTCTAACCATCATCTGGATTTGGGGCAAACTCTTCTACATCTTTATCAAGATCATGATCCAAGATTTGATAGAGAATAACATCGCTAATGATCAATTAATCATCTTTCGAGAAGGGATTAGGGCTATAGGCATGACATTCAATACGAAATTTATACCAAAGCTTGGACTCGTTTGGAGTTTTTGTCTCCTTAAGGGCACTCAACCATCCTTGAGAAAAGGAAATTCTTTCTGCTTCCTTAAGTTTTGATGGGGCATCTGCCCAACCAGCATTGTAACTCTCTCCCCAGACCTCTCGGGGTCCCTCTTGAATGCATATCTCAGTTTCTTGACGTTGTCTTTAAGCACAACTATAAAATACTCGAATCTAGCAACCTCCTTTCTCAAAATGTCATTTTCAGACTGCAAGACCTCTCCCACTTGGTCGACCTTAGTCCTCTCTAACTGTTAGGTCCTCAAGGAATTTACCTCCTCTTAAAGAGAGGCCCTTATTTCCTCTATTTCCTGGAGATTGTCTTTTAATTTCGCCATCACTTCAGTCTGGTTCTTATATTTCTCGCTCCTCTCTTTTAGCGACTTGTAGATTTTTACAAACACTTTGCGAGCATGTAAGCTGATGTAAGGTCCAAGAATTCTCCCCAGTTGAGAGTTGCGAGAAATATATCGATCTAAATCAGCAGACTACAAATACTACACACCAGACCAAAAGTAAGTATATTAGCATATGGAAAATCAGATAAATACATATAAAAAAAAGAAACAGGAGAAATGTTTAACTGTCATATAACATAGACAGGTGCATAACGGCCAATATATGAGGTTCTAAAAAATGGATACAAATAGACAAGAATAAAAGTTCTATAAGGAAAATGTAAACTCCTAGTCACAAATCCCCAGTCTTTCACCTAATCTCCCTCAACTATGATTTTCCCCTTAGCAACCACCTGCTTCTCCTAGTCAGCACCAATAATTCTGCCAACCTCAATAGGAAGAATTTTAGTATTTCCAGCAACATGGTCGCCACCTTCTTTCTCTTCTTCAAGATAAGGGTCGGGACCGGAGAATGAAGATTGAAAAGCTTAGAGTCTACAGGAGTTCCAGCAGCCTTCAAACCTTGGTCCCATCCCTTCTTAAAGGAGACCTTGCAACCATATGCCATTTAGTGCTCTGCATCCTCATAGGATTTGTAAAATCCCTCGCGGTAGTTATCATCCTTCGCTTGGGGAAGATCACTTTCCATCTTGGCAACTTTGTGAGATAAATTTTTGTTGGCCTCCACTAGTTTGGACTTGTCGGTAAATATCACCTTCTAAGAAGCCCCGAGAGCATAATAGGACTTAGATATTTCCTTCTTTTCACGCTCCCACTCTTGGCGAGCATTGACAAAAGCCTCTTGTTCAGCTTTCAGGGCACTCTTTAGTTCTTGCTCCCTTCTAAAGACATCTACTTGGTTATCCAAAAGAGTAGTAAAATCAGATAGCATCTGCGCACAAGAGAGAATAACAGAGAATCAAAACAAAAATAAAAAGATCAAAGGAAAAGAAAAAATAAGGAAAAACTTAATAGAGCCATCCCTTGTGCAGTCTTAAGGGTGAGTGGGGGATGACCCCAATCTAGAGAAACTCTCGCGATCAGCAATGAGCACGGACTTTTTTAGAAGGTCAGGGGCCAGAGTTGGGGAATCACCCACACTAGCCCCCTCAAGACTAGGGAAAGTGGACATCCCAGAGGATTGTAGGACTAACTTACTCTTAACCTCAACCCTCTCCTTTTCTTTCCTCTTCTCTTCTTATTTTTTTCTCCCTCTTTCTCTCTTCTTCTCTTTTATTCTCTCTCTCTTTTTCTTGCTCTCTCCCTTTATGAGATGGGCCATGTTAGCCTAAGAATAATTTTCCTACGGGTGGTTTCAAACAATTTTCAATTTTTAAATCAATTGGAGTTAAAAGCATATAAAACCCAATTTTAAACCAAATTTTAGTTCATCCCTAAAATATGCAACTATGTGTCAAAACAAATTAAATATGCACAAGCTTCAGGGAAAATCCCCCACAGGGGTAAAACATATTATATTTCTAGAACTTTGAAATAATTTACAAGACCCTTGACTTACAGACTACTTGATAATCGCTCACAAGTGTAACGCACAGTGCCTTCAGCAAATCTTCAAAGTACCGGTCTAGAAATCAGCAGTGGTTTATGCGCAGCAACACTACAAGGACACGCAGTTTTTTAGCAAAGAATCAACATGCAGAAGATCCTCAATGACACGCAATCATAAACTTTCTAGAGTATCCCTCCCCAATAGCACGCATCTTTTCAATTGTTGAGATCTCCCCACCAAGGATGAACAAAATCTCCTAGCGTTCCAAGAAACAACTCACACAAAAGCACTGGGATTTGTAGATTGTAAAAGCTAATTTTGAACCCTTAAAGCGATGGAGAATAAACCAAAAACACTTAAGAACGTATTTTGTGAAAACCTATGTTTTATCCACACGAAATCAATACGTCTGACACTCTAATTATAAAACATTTAAGGTGGTGATGTGTCAAACAAAAAGTCTTCTCATTTGAGTGAACTGTCATGTCTTTCGAATGACTTCTGGTCTCGTTAGAACAAGATAGTATATCGTTTGAACGACCAGGCACAAATCTTGAGATTCATTTTACAGAGTTTTAAAACATTTAGAGACTTAGAAACCAACACTCTTACGAATCTGAGAATAGTTATCCAAAAAGCTTTTATGATAAAAATATTTTTGAAAAAATAAAAACCATTTAAAATAATTCAAAAATCATTTTTCGTAAAAGAAAAAATATTTTAATTTTTTATAAAAATTATCCCAACACTTTATGCAAATTGTAAATGGAACTTAACCAATTTACCAAGTTCGTCCTTGTTGGGCATGATTGTTGAAGATGACTTGAAGTTCGGATCGTCGATTGTAGACGTTCTCTTTCCAATGCTTCGACAAAATTATAGCGGTATACGACATACTAAATGTGATGGACAGTGTCCTTACAAATTTCCCCCTATGTCTATGCCATTACAAAATAAAAATATCCAAATTATCAATCAAAATATGACCTATACAAATCTACCCTGCCATAAATAAAAAAGGAAAGATAAACTGAACAAGTCTTCAAAATTTTCAAACATATATTCAATTGTTCAAGTCTTCAAAATCAACTTTTCAAATCTCCAAGCTTTTGTCATCAGGGTGTGCAACATTATGATCTTCAATTGTTCCTACACACACGAGACAAAGTAAAAACCTCGTGACGTATTGAGTTTGAAATGATATAAACATAAAATATGTAAGCATGATCAAATCTCCCCCATACTTAAACTCCCCCATAATATCATAATTATATCTCCTCCTTTTTATTTGTATGAAATAGACAAGGAAAAGAATAAGTTAAGTCAATGCAAATTAGGGTGTCACGGGAAAACAAAACAAACCAACTATTTTTGTATTTTTTATTTTTTCATATATAAAAAAAGAAAATGATGTCACAAAAACACACACCATGAATTTATACTAAGATAACCAAAACATGGATACAGAATGAATGGGTGTGAACAAATTCGATAGGAGAATCAACTCAATCATATCATATGTGAAAGATGCATAAATGTACTCCTAAATAATGACCATAAAAAGCAGTCATTTGGTGTAAAATTGTTGAATTTAAACGACAACATCTTAAATCAAAATCAACAAATCAAAGTCAACATGATTTTCACACCAATAACGTCTAAAACGATTTCATGCTTTTTCAAGATTTTTTTTTAGGACATGCAAAGCCGTTTGAAATCTTCAACCAAACTCCCTCATATATATTTTCTTTGAGAGGTGATCTAAATTCTCTAACATTGGAGAATTGGTGAATAAACCTAATGGCCCATAATTAACACATATTTTTTTTATTGCCATGCAATTTTTTTCGGGATCTTTTAAACCTCTTTGGATCCAGGATAATTCAAATTCCTCGATTTTTTAGGTCCTTTTAAAATGTTGGCTTAATCTCAAAGGATGAATGTGTACGTTTCGTAGCCCTTCACCGTTTATAAAATTCACACAAACTTACAGCAAACGGTAAAAAATATGCACACCTTTTATTATCTTGTTTTATCGCATTTGATTCATTTTAATAGACAAAATTGAGATGAAAACACGTAACCAACATGTGATTTAACAAGAACAAACATCAATGAAATCCGTGCTCGTGTGCAATAAAGGACAAAATGAGTCAAACATGTAGGTAGCAACAGTATAGCAACTCAAAGACTCCAAACTTTGTAAAGCACATGAATGACATAAGATATTGTCTCAAATCACTATCAAATAGTCACATGAATATGGCATGAAGTTGTGACTTGGTCATCCTAAGTGTGCATTCATATACGGTGCAGAACAAACTACAAAAATCTTTTCAGAATTTTTCTAATAAAAAATATAATATAAAAAGTACACACGTCATAACACTAGCATGGATATATCATGAAGTATAACTAGCGTATGACAAAAGAAACTGACACAATCATTTATAAGATATAGCGATAGAAGAATCATGTGCAAGTTTCAAAATATCAAAATTTTCTTTGATAAAACTACACAAATCCATTAAGATTAAAACAAACCACCCAAGATGAAAGGCAAACAAGATCAAACGCAATAAATTTGCTTAACTCACACTTATACCACTTTGTTAGCCCATGAATAATTTTCCTAGGGGTGGTTTCAAACAATTTTCAATTTTTTAAATCAATTGGAGTTCAAAGCATATAAAACCCAATTTTAAACCAAATTTTAGTTTATCCCTAAAATATGTAACTACGTGTCAAAACAAATTAAATATGCACAAGCTTCAGTAAAAATCCCTCACAGGGGTAAAACCTTTTATATTTCTAGAACTTTGAAATAATTTACAATACCTTTGACTTACAGACACCTTGATAATCTCCCACAAGTGTAACGCACGGTGCCTTCAACAAATCTTCAAAGTATCGGTCTAGAAATTAGCAGTGATTTATGCACAGTAACACCACAAGGACACGCAGCCCTGACACGCAATTTTCAGCAAAAAATCAACACACAAAAGATCCTTAATGACACGCAATCATAAAATTCCTAGAGTCTCCCTCCAAAATAGCATGCAACTTTCTGGTTGTAGAGATATCCCTACCAAGGATGAACAAAAGCTCCCAGTAAAACTAAGTTTTGGGTTTCAAAAAATAACTCTCACAAAAGCACTGGGATTTGTGAATTGTAAAAATAAATTTTGAACCCTTAAAGTGATGGAGAATAAACCAAAAACACTTAAAAACGTATTCTATGAAAACCAGTGTTTTCTCCACACGAAATCAATACGTCTGACGCTCTATTTATAAAACATTTAAGGCGGTGACATGTCATACAAAAAGTCTTCTCATTCGAATGAACTGTCATGTCGTTCGAACAACTTCTGGTCTCATTCGAATGAGATAGGATCTCGTTTGAATGACCAGGCACAAATCTCGAGATTCGTTTTACAGAGTTTTTAAACATTTGGAGACTTAGAAACCAACACTCTTACGAATCTGAGAACAATTATTCAAAAAGCTTTTACGATAAAAATGTTTTTAAAAAAATAAAAACCATTTAAAATAATTCAAAAAGTATTTTTCATAAAAGAAAAAAATATACCAACACCTTTATGCAAATTGTAAAAGGAACTTAACCAATTTTCCAAGTTCGTCCTTGTTGGGCATGATTGTTGAAGATGACTTGAAATTCAGATCATCGATTGTAGATGTACGCTTTCTAATGCTTCGACAAACTTATAGCGGTATACGACATACTAAATGTGATGGACAATTTCCTTACATGCCAGAACCACTTCCCTTAGAAGAATCTCTTGCATAGGTTTTCAAAAATGGAATCCTATAAGAAAAGACCGTATGGTCGTCTTCATCATCAAGAAGCTTTAACTTCCTCTTCTTGATCAAAGGGGTCATGTCTTCTTCTTCTTCTTCTTTGCTCTCTTCCTCTTCTTCAGAACTCTCCTCTTTAATAGCAATTGGATCAGAAGGACCTACTTCTGGAGCTTTCAAAGATGGGACGTTATCAATCGGTCTAGTTATAAATTTGGTGCTTGTGTTCTTATATTCTAAGAGAAAGGTCGCCAACCTTAGATGTTCACCGTCTACCAATCTTTTTCGAATGTTCTAGGTCTTCACAAGATCGTTAGTATTAATCTCCCTAATATTAGGTTCCTAATTTTTAGCATGAGCTGCAATAACAAAGAAGAGGACTATTAGCCACAAGAAAGGGGAAAAATCATAAGAAGTTAGCAGAAAAGAAAAAGAAGAAGCGACATATTTTTCCCTCTCCGTATTCAAAAATTATAGGGCCTCGTGGTCTTCCCCCTCCAACGATGGGGGTGTTGTCAGTTCCTTGCCTTGAACCCATTTTTTTAGTAATATTTATGGGAATCCGAAAGATTTACCCACATAACTCGCTCGGATTTTTTGGTTTTCAAATATAACAGATTTTCTTTGGTCCTCGAGAACACATAGTAGTAACATATATCAGTAAGACCTAGTTTTATCCCATAGAGTGTATTTATTTTGTAAACTCCATTTACTATCTTCCACACATCGGGGCACACTGGGAATGTACGATGGCAAAATACCTAAAAAATCTAAGAAACAACTCATTTAGGGGTAATGTCAAACCCCTTGAGTTACCAAAATGGTGTGAATCCAGTTCCCCCGTCAACATCACGAACATTTTAAGGAAGGGGGCGCAATCGATAATCACCCAATTAGGAATATTATACTTGAGCCTACACTCCTCTACTGACTTATTATACAGCAACACCAGAATCTCACAATGAAGAAGAAACCCTAATTACAATATCAAGCTAATGCAAAGAAAATGAACTGAAAGGGTAAAGACCAGAACTTATAAGTAGTAACAAAGCTTTGGGAAAGCATAAAAGAAGGACTTCGAGTTTTGAAGTAGAAGAGAAGCTTATGAGCGAAGTCGTCACAAGAACGACTAGAGGCAGTGAATGAATAGTTGAGTATACCCCAACTAATCACCAGAACTTCTAATAATGAGTTTCGTCTTCCCAAGAAGATTTTGGCGCTTCAATTTCTTTTTAGACAAGCGTACCCCTTGTGTAAGCCTTACAATTACAATCATCCTATGGCGGTTTTTCATCATATTTAAGGCTTTAGGCCTCTAACCCAGTTGAAATCTATTGACCAAGAATTATTAGCCCAAAGATTTCAGGGGCAATTGTGGGAGCCCTTTTTTTATGAGAGTTGGCCCAGCCCAAATCATGACTTAATTTCTACACGAATAGTTTATTTGAAGCATGCCACTCTTAGATATGATCAAATCAGGTACCAAGAATCTCCGATGACATATTCAGGTACCTCATGGGAAATCCTCACCCTATTATGGAGTTCCTTATGAAACTCAAGCTCAGGAACAACTTATATAAATTATACACCCTGAACCGGGGCAAAGGAATGAAAAACTTGAGACTTTGATAGACACTTAATAAGAACAAGTAACCTCTTCGTGGAGGTAGGCAAGTTATTGAACAATGTACGTCGTTGTTGTGTGTTTGATTCCATTTATTTTCTGCCATTTGTAATTGTTTTTGTAGAATCTTTTATCGTGAATTTTTCTGCACTCACATATTACAATCGGAATCTACAGGTACTAACACTAATAAGCAATTTTTTTTCCTAAAAGAATCTCATAGGCTATAATTAATACGTGCTCTTATCAAACCTGGTAGATATAAAATGGCCTATGGATACTTGTAGAACTAAGTTTCCTAATCAAGTAATAGCTGACATTGAACCAATCAAATTTAGGAAACCACTTGCTCTAGCAGGTTATCTATTCGGTAAAAAATAGTGGTGTGTTTCGGCCAGATCAGATCGAAATAAGGGTATGAAGAAAATTTTCCAAAATATTTGGAATTTTAAAATCCTTTCCAAATAATATTTTTACCGATTTTTTTCCCCAATTCAACTAATTTAGAATATTCAAAAATTTCAAAAAAAAATTTAGTCGAAAAAGCATCGAAAGACTCGAATTTTCAATTCTAAAAAATCTCAAAAAATATTGGTCGAGGCTATAAATTTTTTCTTATTATATTGTTTGGTTTTAGTCATTTGGAGATTGTGGGGGGAGGGGCTTGAAACTAATCTCGTGATTAGAGAGAGCTCGTTGTCTTAACAAAAGAGTCTCAAGAGAAAGAAAAATCATGAAGGTAGCGAGGGAGCCCGCAACCCAGCGAGGCAGCTCATCGAGGAGACTTGGCGAGATAGCTCATCTTTATTTTCCATTTTACTTAGTCAAATTTTATCTTTTAATTCCATTAATTGTAAGCTGTAACAATTGTAATTTTAAGTGCGACGTCAAACGGTACTCACGAGGGATCAGGCTGGAAGGGCTTAGGAGAGCTTACATGCTCTATCAAAGGGAACTTTAAAGGGACTTGGTTTGGAGGATTGATAAGTGAGGTAGTGTTAAGGCTTGTCTTAACTATATTAGATATACCTGGTAAAACACCAGGAGACCATTTTTCGTGAAAGCTTGCGTAGACTAACCTTGAGTTCCATCTTACATTGAGCTCTGATCCAAACAACCCTCTACCAAAGGCCACATATACTGTGAGTGATGTCACGAGCCACCTACCCATTGTCCAATCCAAACTTAAGTAAACCACTGTGGTATTGGGTCTATCAGATGGTTTGGTGAACTACCATTGTCGTGGTTGTCCTCTGACTCACAGTTGGTAGCTAAAATTTGTGCACTAGAATTTAATGATTTTGGCGTAGGGTGTGTTGACCCATTAGGCATTTAATGATTATGACTTAAAGCGTGAAGGGAATTTCTTTCACATTAATGATCACTAAGACGTATCTGGAGGGGTGTGGGGCTATTTATTAACCTCAACCACTTCTGAGAAGAGAGAGTTCATCCTAGAGATAGAGAGAGAGAGAATGAGAAAGAGAAAGAGAGGGTAAACACACTGAGAGCAAACAAGTTATTGCAAACCAGAGTTTATCCACCAACCATTGGCATTTACTACGATGCTTTTATTAGCTAACCAAATAGATATTGAAGGTTGTTGGTGTGGTGGATGTCTTCCAAGGTGTATCTAGGGTGATTGATTCTCTCTCCTTTTGAATGAGTTGTTTATGAGGTTATTTTGTTATTATCTGAGTTATACATGAGTGATTTGTGAGTCCAAACTGAGTGTTTGTCATATACAATACTGTGTGTTCATTTGTGATTATTAAGGATATTTGGGTTATTATCTCATCATCATATCTATAGGGGTTATGCCTCTATTTGTATTATAGTACTCCCAGCCCCAAGAGGACTCCACTCTTACATTTTGGCGACTCTGATGGGGAGGCATTCTTCTTGAAAATATGGTGGAAGATAACGTTAGCTGAGTCCTTGACTTTGATGATATTCAATGCACGGAGGACTAAAAAACGAGGGAGCTTGAGACCTTAAGAGATGGGGCGCCTCGAGTGGAGGTTTCCCAGGTCCTAACGACACCAAGAGTCCTAACGATTACATAGGCTTCCACTAGCGCTGTGATGGGACTAGTGAAGATGGCCCATATGATGGGTAAATTTATAGAGTTTTTGCAGACTCTTAAAGAGGCTGTGGCTCTGAGAGAGGGATCGACCTTAGCTCTTTTGTCACTCCAATATCGTCTCAAATAGCCCCTTTAAGTTCAGCTCCAATGAGCACAGTCCCCATGATCATTGTCCCCACCTCTGTTCTAACTATGTATGCTCCAAGTGTGACTAGTGTTCCACCTGGGGTCCCTCAGCCTGGTGTCCCAATGGCTGAGAAGGATCCTCAATATTCCTCAGAGGAAATGAGAAAAGAGATGCTAAAGATGATAACAATGATTATGGGGTCCCAGTCAGCCAATGATGTAGCATTAATATATGGCAATTTTCGTACTCCTTACCCAGATGAGTACAATAAGGAACTTTACCCTAAGGATTACATACCACAAATCTTTGATAAGTACATGAGGAAAGGAGGGAATCCTAAGGAGCACATCAAGAGGTTTGTGGAGCATTTGGGAGCACACTGCAACAACAAGAAGTTACATTTGTGGGAGTTTTCTAAATCCCTCACTGAATACACATGGTGCTCTCACTTGGCTCCAAACAATGTCTCTACGTTGGAAGAAATGCTCGTTCTTTTTTGCATGAAGTTCTTTCTGTCAAAAAATGAATTCACACTAACACAGTTGGATAAGGAGAAGCAACGAACAGGTGAGGAGGTTGTAGCATATATTCGAAGGTTAAGGGAGAGGTCCCTCGATGTGAGGGATGAGGTCAAGGAGTCCAAGTTACTCAAATTTGCGCTGAAGGATTTTTGCTGAAGTACATCTGCCATCTGATAAATGAAATGCGTGAAGGAACTTTTGCGGCGTTCCTAAACGCTGTAAGAAATATCTCTCTGGTGGTGCGCTCAAACCTCCATTGTGGTGCCAATAATGTTCAAGAAGCAAGTACAACCCGATGGGGGACGGGGCCAGCCACCATGAGTGGGTTAGGCCGATGGATGAGAGGAAGGAGCCAATTAGCCGAAGAGGGATAACAAGAAGACATTTGGCAGAGAAAAAGATGACCCACAACTATTACCTTACACCGTGGAGGAGGTAGTTGGTTGCGGTGATAACATTTTATTATCATTATTATGATTATTTCCATTATTAGTCGTTGTTTGTAATTCAATGACTAATTTAAGTTTGGTCAGTTGGCCTCTATATTGTGGCACCCTATTTTGTTTGAACTTCGAGAACTTAATGTTTTATACTTATGTTCTAAATATTTTTTTTCAAGTAGAATTACTTGTGATTGTGATTTATTATTTTACTATTAAAGTGTATCCACTTGGTATGTACATGTCCAACAGGTTTCTTTGGAGATTACGTTGCTGTGACGGTTTAAAGAAAGAAAAAAAGTTACGACCATACACAATAAAGAGAGAAAAGTGTTTTATACTTATTTAATTATCTTTACTCACTAAAGTATCGTTGGTGCATAAAGTTAAGAATTTTGGTGTGTATCTTCCTTTTCTATCATGGGGGGGGGGATTGAACTCATGTATATGAACATTAAAGCTTAGTACTTAATTTCAAACATTCTATTAAGAATTTGTATTGTCGATTTTTCAGTTAGTTATAGAAAAATTCTCTGGGACTTTGATCATCTAATTTTTGTTAAATATGAATTTTAATTAATGTTAATTGCAATGGATGAACAATGTAAATGGATACGAAGATTATCCGAATATGGGGAATTCGAGAGGATACATATATAAATAATTATTTTTACTAACCGGACGGATATGGATACATATACAGATATGGATAGTGCATTCATAAACGGATACAAATAATGGATATCATGGTATTCACCCTGTATCCATCCGTTTACCACCCCCAGGTTCGATGATATCAAAGTTATCTTATCTTATCTTATTTATTAATTATTGTGTTATTTAGCATGATCGTTATTTATATTGTTATTATTATCTCAGCCATGCTTAGAATGTTTTTAATTTTTTTACTCTTGTAAATTTATTATTTAGAACTAATCAACCTAATTATGAATTTCACGAGGAGCCACACACCCCATCTTCCATCATAACTCACAACTGACCCTAAACCCTATAAAACCTCATGGTTGTCCCTAAAACAATTACATGCTTTCGATTTCCAAAGTGATAAATCTTGTTGTGCTCATAGTCCCCACAAAAAATCCTCCTCGAACTTATGTCCTGCAAATAACAATGAGAGGGTTAGAAAAAAATGCACAATTGAGGTGTTTACTTAATTGGATCACAAACAAGAGATTAAAGAAATGTTTGGGAACATATAAGATAGAAGAGAGGGTAATATTATGGGATAGGTGTATTTATCCCTTGATGTGAATGCACATAAGAGAACCATCCGCAAGACATACATGTTGATAAATAGGTGAGGTAGTGGATAGGAACAAGGATGACTTAGCGGTTATATAATCTGTGGCACCAGAATTTAGAATCTATATATTCTTGACAATGTTAACATGAAAAGAAAAATGGATACCTAAAACTATAGTGGATGCAGGAGTCGTTATGCCAGCACGACAGAGTGAACTCCTCCTCCTGAATCAATGCAAGATACGACTGTAACTGACTCAAATCAACAGATGAAGTCGGGGGTGAAGGGGCAGTCGCAGGAGATGCAACGGTAGGGACAGAGGTGCTGGAGATAGAAGCAATGCGGGATGAGCTAGATGACCTTGTCCGAATAAAAATTTTCCTCAACTCTGGATGGAGTTTGAAGCATCGAACTCGAACATGTCTCGTAACACCACAGTGGTGGCAAACAACTTTCTCATCCTTATAACGAGAACCTGAGTGAGCAGCTAATGCAATCTGATCAATAGTGGTAGTAGGAATCATGAATGTTATTTCATGATGGGATTAGTTCCATCCTTTTGATTCAACCTGAATATTCTTCCTATCAATTCACTTCGAATCGTCTCTTTGGTAGATTTTTTCATATATAAATAGTCAAAGCTTCTGTAAATAAACTGTAGGTTTTACTGGGGTAGGTGTTCCCCTGGATTAGTAATAAGTGTCTCTATTAAAGTTCAAACTCGCAAGATTGGGAGTGAACGGATGCTATTTAGGGTGACTCGCTTTCGAACGACTGAGGCAGACGACAATGATTCTCTTCCCCATCATTGATAGCAAACAACTCTTGCAGAGGAAGCATATGCTAGGTATTAACGATTCGAGTTTTCAACTAATCAAACTCGGATCCTAATCCCATAAAAAACTGATATCTATGCTAACGGTCCAAACATGCCAAAAATAGGGATGTGGTCTCAGGTGGAAAATTATTGAGAGGCTCATATTGTGCCAATTCTTCCCAACGAGATTGAAGGTAACCAAAATAATCAGGGACGGAGAGATGTAGGGACTCCTAAGAGGCCGTAGAAATTTCCTGATATAGCTCGAATATACAAGAATCATTATGCACATGGGTAAACATCTGAGTGAGGGCCTTCCCAAGGTCTGGTACTGACTCATGAAACATAAACATCGTATAAATTTATTCCTCCATTGAGTTGAACATCTAACTCAAGATAATGCACCGCTTTATGTCTCATTGATTGAATGCCTTAGTATCATTAGGGTAAGGATGCTTCTCAGCTCCCAAAAGCCATCTTGTCTTTCTTTTCCCTTTAATATAGGGGCGAAAGGACCAAGACCATGATGAAAAGTTTCGCCCATTCAATAGGATGCTCGTGACCCGTTGATTTGGACAATGTTGTGTCACGAAATATTTCGCTATTTAAGCCATATCTATTCCAACCAGTCAAAGGTATCAATGCCCTCTCCATAGAAAAATAACGTAAAAGGCCAAAAAATGGCAAATAGTCAATGAATTACACCAAAATGAAAAACTCGATAACCCATAAGGGTGCAAAACAGATTCCAATTTAGTACATCACAAAGAAGAAGAAAGAAATCCTAGAGAAAGGTTTAGAGGAAACTAAGAGATGAGATTAGGGTTTGAAAGAAGGGAATGGGCCAGATCTACAAAGAGGAGGAGCTGGAGGTCGGCGACATCATCACTGGTGGTCGAAGATCCCAAAAAATATGAGATTGAAATCTTCTCAAACACTCAATAGATGTTACGATTGGAGATTGACGGTAAAGGGTTGGCGGTTGGAGGTCGACGGTCGAAGAGAAGGGACAGGAAGGTCACTGATTTGTGTAGGGTTTAGGGTTAGAGTTTTCGGTTAACGTGGTGGTGGATGATGTAAGAGAGATTAGGGTTTAGCGACTCCGATAACAAGAAGAATTTTATGAGGTAATGGCTTATCCAATTCAGAGACCACAAATTTTATTTATACTAGAGTTTAGATGGTTGTAGAACATACAAGATATAAAAGGAAAATAACACGCTACAGCATTTAAATCCCAATACATGATGGGCCAAACAATAAAAAGAGAATACAAAAAATGTGACTTCCAACACTCCCAATTCCCAATAAGGGATACAAAATCAAGATAATATCTTATCAATCAGATCTATAGTCCAAGAATAATTAAAGGAAGCATAATGAGTGACCAAAGAATTAATGGCCTCACGGCGAGATTTCATATTAGTTTTTCCATTTTCTTAGCAATAAAAATGAGGATCCTTAAGAGAGGCAAAGAGTAAACTGTGAAGACTTCCTCACGCCAAATCGACTAGAATGAGTCCACCTCCCCTCCCCTCGATAAACATTCTCTCTTCCACCGTTGCCCTTTTGAATTTTTTCCCTTAATAGTTTCCTAAAGAGAAAAAACCTTGGGGCCTCCCCTCCAAAGGGCATATACCCAAGTACTCAATGGGCCAAGAGCCAATAACATAATATACTCCAATTGCTAAATTTGTTAAAGTAACCTTTTTTCGAAATTTATTCCCAACGAAGCGATTTTTGACATTTATTTTAACCCCATTATTTCCCAAAATGTTTCCACAATACCTATAAGGTTTGAAATTTTTCTTTAATCTGCATGTACAATGAAAATGGTATCGTTAACAATTGAAACTCTAATTTATTCTGTACCCACTTCGAACCTATTTATAACAAATAGTTCATTTGCATTTTCCACTAATAGACTTCATACATCAGGGTTGTTTGTTATAAATAATTTTGAGTTGGGTTTTTGTTAATAGGAAGGAGCTTTTTTTTTTAATTGTGGGTTTTGATTTGATGGTCTTAAAATAATTAAAAAATAATCGCTTAATTACATCTAGCCGCGCCTAGGCTCCCAAGGCTTGAGGCTTCACCTCTATGCCTAGACCGTGACTTTTAGAGCATTGGCTATTAACCATTATCGAGAAGTTGGATGAACTAAAACTACCGATAATGCTATATTGGAGGTAATCTGCATAGAAAGGAGAGTTATATTTTCTTAACAAGCAACTCCGTTGTACGTGTAGTGGTGTTTTTGGAAGGATTAAAATATGAGGCAACTGTCAAGTTTATTGAGTCGAGCTAGACCGCGGGGATATTTTTAATTCAGTGGCACATTTGTTGATTTTCATAGAGTTGATTTTTTTTGTTGGATTTTGTATACTTTTGGTAGTTCCTACTGTTTGCCATATGTGAAAAACGTGTGCTGTATTTGGTGTGTGTGTTGGGGGGGGGGAGGGGGGTTAGGGGATGAAGTAAAGAGGGATTTTAGTCACAAAATATATTTTTATATCAAATTATGTTTTTGATAAAAGCGTTTTTTACGTTTTTTTATAAGCATTTACCACCGTAGTAGACTCTCAAAGTGACTTGTGCTTCATTATGAGTTCCTGTTTGTTCTTTTATAACCTGGTAGAATATTGAGAAAGAGATAATGATGTGCAAGAGATAAGAAGGCATGCCTTGGGACGATTTGTAGCAAAAAGCAAGGGATAATATTAGTAATTTATTATCAGAATTATATAGGATATATTTTAGGAGATCTAATCTGATTTGATTAGGATTTATTTGAATTGTTGCCTCGTTTATCTTTAATTCCTTTAGTATTACCATAATCTGGAATCTAGTTGTAGGAGGGTGGTCCTCGTTGGTTGTGTTAGGAAGTTACTCCTTAAGAGCCGTGATGTAACCCATTTTGGAGAACGTACGTCGAAATGCTATAAGGAATATGAGAGTCTATGGAACGGAGGGCGAGAGGACATGCCCTTTGATTACAAAATATCTGTGTTAGGAGGCAACCTAAACACAATTAATTAGGGTTGTTCATTGGTAAAAAAATGACAATAGTAATAGATAAGAGTCAAGGCTCCAAGGAATGTTCTTTTAAGGTTTCTTGATGGTGATTTTTGGAAGTACCTTCTCCCCCCCCCCCCCCCCTATAAATGAGGTTGAGAGTGGTATTTTATAGTGTTTTTTTTTTATCTTGGCGATGGATCTAGTTGAGAGAAAATTAAACAGTGCCGTGCATTTAATGTGAGTTAATGCATTAAATAAGAGATGATACGCTATCAAATAAATACTCATGAAAGGGATGGTATGTGGGCTGATTTGACAAAAAGTTGGCAGAGCCATTGCGGGTTTTTCGGTAGCATTAAATGGACTAGTGATGACTTTGGGAAGAGTAGATCGCTATATTGGTTATAACATCGAACTATTCTATACAAAAGTGTGAATTGATTTGAAAATATATTTCGATGATAACGTGTTGGTTGGTTATGATTGTGCCTTATCTCTTGTGATAATTATGGTTGGCTAGATGGGAGCTCAACGATCCCCAGTTCTCTTTCCTCCAAACCACCTACCCTAGAGATTTTCGAAGTAGTATCTATCGATTTGGCTCAAAGTCCCTTGAATTCTTCCCAACTCAAGACCTTAAGTGTTTTGGGTAATCGATATATACCTAAGAGAGGGAAATATATAACTGTGAATCGGTGAGCATATGCTCGCTTATTTGTTGTGTGGTGGATCGATGTGTTTAGTGGATCAAAAAAGTGTGGATCGGATTATCCTCTCCTACACTAGTATATTAGTATAAATAAAGGTGTATACTAACTCTTGTAATCAGATCATTATGAATACAATTATGATTTGAGGAGATGGAAGCCTTATAGTTTGGTGAGTGAATTTTTTATTACGCTTTGTATATGTCAGATAACTGATTATTTGTATACACTGAATATTTATACCCTTAAGTTCTTATCCGAGGTCAAGTTCACTTTTTTGATGTAAATTTTGGATGCTTGCGGATTGTTTCGTTTCTCGTATTTCCTTTTGTCCAATGTTATTACTGGTGCACTTAGGCAAGAGACAAAGCTTTAGGATCACCAAGGTGCAACAAGACCCCTTCAATAAGGCGTGCACATAGGGTCTCGGCTCAAGGCATGGCTTAGGCGCACCATGTTAATTTCTTGGGATAACCTTCCCAATACAAGAATGGATCAATCAATATGCGGACTTTAAATATCTTCTAATGAAATTTAGAGAATCACAAAATTTCCCACACTAAAACCAACCAAAGTCAACATAAAAAGTTCTTTTAAGTCCTGGTGAACTTTCTCTCTCACACTAATTACTATTAAGGCGAAAGAAGGAAAAAAAAAAGAACTCCAAGATTGTTGCATGACGAAAATTACACGTCGGTGGCCAAAACAATAAAACAAACACCAACTTTATAGAGAGAAACTAAGAGTCTTTTATATTCAAAATCATTTGTATACTCAAATGAGGATTACATGGGGTATTTAAAGGGAAAAGGTAGCTTAGGCTCTAAGCTATGATTCTAATTACTAATATACCCTTAATAGCCTTTACTAACCCACCTTTAAATACTAAAGCAAAAAGGAAATACAACGACAAAATAAAATAAAATAAAATAACTAAAATAAAATTAAATACTATAAAACCCTGAAAAGACCCATTTCCATCATTCTCACCCTCTTAAAACCAAGCTCGTCCTTGAGCATTCAAAAATTTGGGGACTCGTGTGAAAACTTTAAAAATATGTGCCAACAAAACTTGTGGGTCCAAAATTAAATTTTTGAAACTTGAGGAAGTGTCCATCCTTTTGTTTTGCTCTTCAATTTTCCTCCACCTCAATTGCTTCTCTCATATCAATCGTAAAAATCTTCCTCCCGTGTCGAAAATCAATTTTGTGCAGACAAACCCTTGTCCTTGAACTTGTTGGAGGGTTCCGACCAAACTAAGGTGGCTGACGCCTTGTACGGCTAGATCTGGATGGTTTCGATCAGGGGGAAGTGGAATGGGGTCGGGTTATGATCGAACCTTATGTCCGGGGTCGGGAGGGTGGGGAGAAGACTCGGGAAGACCTTCGGGCAGGCCAGGATGCCCGATTTGATCGAACAGGTGCCGTCTGGGTTATTTTTACTAGGGTTTTGGTCGGGTACCTTCGGGTTTGGGTTATGGGGTTTTCGGGGTCGGGCGGGCTAGGGTTATGGTTGGAGGTAGGGGGAGGGGATGGGTTTGGGTGGCGGGATGGTTGGCCTGGGCTAAAGTGTCTGGGGTGGGGGGGGAGGGGGCTGGCTTTTTTGGGTGTTGGGTGGGAAGGGAGTTTGGGAGGCGGGTCGAGTAGGGCCTTTGAGTTAGGGTTTGGATTGGGTAGGCTAGGGTTTTAAATGGTGGTGGGAGGTTGGATTCTGGTGGAGATGAGTTGGAAGATCAGATCAAATTTACCGTTTAAGTCTTGCCTTAACTCTCTAATATCTTCAATTTGTTACTTGGATTTTTTTTTTGGAGCCATTAAAAAGTAGTATACGATTTTGATAAAATAAACAACAATACACCACTATACTAGTGTTGGAGTGACACCTGCTCTCATACCAATTTGATGTAAACTACACATTACTGGCCAAAAAAATAAAATAAACACCAATTTTAGCGAGAGAAACTAAGAGTCTATTTTATTCAAAATCAAGTGTATCCCCAAATGAGAATTAGATGGGGTATTTAAAGGGGAAAGGTAGTTTAGGCTCTAATATATGATTTTAATTACCAATATACCCGTAATAGCCTTTACTACCCCCACCTAGGGGTGCAACCGGTACGAGTTTTTACCGTATCGTATCATTTTGGTCCGAAAAAAAATGGTTTTAGTCTCATATTATGAAATACCAAAAATTAATTTTACCGAAACCGAAAATACCATCAAAAATTTGGTTGGTTTTAGTTTTTAGATATGAAAAATCGATTTAGCGTACCGATTTATCGTACCGAAATTACCGTACCAAAGTTACCGTATATTACTGTACCAATTACAAAATGAAAATTGAATTTTGAAATCCATGCACGCTGCATTTTGAAACCCAACACAAGAAAATAACCCTAAGTTAGGCGTTCTTATTTTCTCTTCTCTTTCTCTACGGTCGACTGCTCACTCTCTTCCTCCCTTCCCTCACTCTCCACCAGCTCACTCTTCCCTTCCCTCATCTCGGCTCCAACAACAAACTCACCCTTCCACTTTCGCTGATTTGATTTCTGTCTGGATCTAAGTTTATTGATCAAGGAGGCTCATCATCTCGGCTCACTCTCCTCCGGCATCGGCTCCCTCATCTCGTCACACTCTACTCCGACTCCGGTAGCGGCAAACCGGTCAGTTTGATCTCGTGTCACTCTCATCCGTCTCCAGTAGAGGTAAACCGATCATTTTGGTCTCGTCTCACTCTCCTCCGGCTCCGGCAAAAGCAAATCGGTTAGTTTGGTCTTATATCTGTTTAAATCTATTATTCCAAATGCTAGAAATTGTACTTGTTTCTGTATGTTTTTGTATGTTTCTAATTGTTCCAAACAGCTAGAAATGCTAGAAATTGTAATAGCTAGAAGTGCAAGAAATTGTAACAGCTAGAAATGTATATCGAAATATATACCATATTTTTCGAATGCATAAACCGATTTGAAATTCAGGTATTTACCGGGAAAAACCGAATTGAAACCGAAATAATAAAAACTCAAAAATATCGAAAAACTGAAAAAATGGTCGGTTTGGTTTTGTTTTTTGTTTTGATGTACTGGTCGGTAAATTGGTACGGTACAGTTTTAGCATTTAGAATGTGATTTTGGTATTGGTAAGGGGTTGTTACCGAGCAAACCGTACCGGTTGCACCCCTACCCCCACCTCTAAATACTAAAGCAAAAAGAAAATACAACGACATAACAAAATAAAAGAAGATAACAAAAAGAAAATAAAATACTATAAAACCCTAAAAAGACGAATTTCCATCATTATATGTTTTTTTTGTGATTATTGGATAATTAAAATTTTAAACAAGTTTTGATATCTAAATATATAATTATATATATGGTTATATGGTGGTATTGACTCTGTCTTCTTATGTGTATCTCTATAACCATGTATAATCATAATTTATGCAATATATTCTGAATTGTAGATCATAAAATAATCTTATTATTACAAATATACAACTTTTGTATGTTTTACAGAATGTGCACCTCACTTTGATTAGGCCTGCACCTCACCTTGTGCCTAACGCCTATCCTCGAGGGTGGAAGGTAAGGTCTCTCGTTGAGGCGCCGTCAAAGCCGACTTTTGGGAGTCTTCTCCCATTTCCAAGGCGGTCAGTTTGGCGGCAGAATAGTTCAAGTTGTCTCTCGTTCAGCTTGCATGCAGAATCAGCGCGAGTTTAGATGGCTTTATGGTTTTTATGACTATTTTACATTGGCACCTTGGTGCGCTTTGCGACTTAAATAACTATGCTTTTCTCCATAATCTCCTAAAACAATGAGCCTACTGGACAGAGGACATAGAGTTTTTAATGAAAATTCCCTTTTATTATCCTCTACTGGAGTTTTGGCCCCACTAAAGGCATATGAGGACACATCAATAATTATATTAATTTACAAAGACATTTTTTTTTTATATTCTTTTCAAAAACATGATCAATTACCTCTATGACTTGTGAATTAAGTGCATCCTTGTTATGGAACATACTTTGTTAAAGGATGGTACTTGTGCCAGCTTGAGGTCCTTGTTATGACATTCGTAAATTATTATATTAATTTACGAATGTTGTAGTTGAACAAAAATATAGTGTTGAGAATTGTGGATGGCCTTCTAAAGAGTTTGCGTACAAATGTAGAATTAATCTCTTGACAGGCCGGACCCATCAGGTATTTAGCTCTCTTTTTATTTATTTTCCCCCATTTTGGTGTATTCGCCTGCAGAAAAAAAGATTAGTAGGTTGAATTTTAAGGCTTCACCCATAAGATGCTTAAATTGAAGATTCTAATCTAATTTAGCCATAGGAAGACCCCTTCAATAAGACAAGAGCCTAAGTTGAGGATCACCAAGGTGCAGGAAGACCCCTTCAATAAGGCGTGCGCATAGGCTCTCGGCTCAAGGCACGACTTAGGTGCTCCATGTTAAATTTTTTGGGATAACCTCCCCAATACAAGAATGGACCAATCGATATGCGGATTTTAAATATCTTCCACTGAAATTTAGAGAATCGGACAATTTTCCACACTAAAAAGCTAACCAAAGTCAAAACATATAACCGTTATCTTTCTCACCGGTTACTACTAAGGCAAAAGAAGGAAAGAAAAAAGAACTCCAAGATTGTTGCATCTTAGAAAACAATTTATACGTTGATTTGTTTGGTGATTATTGAATAATTAAAATGTCAAACAAATTTTGATATCTAAATATAGAATTATATATATGGTTATATGCTGGTATTGGATATGTCTTCTTATGTGTCCTTATAACCATGTATAATCGTAATTTATGGAATATATTCCGAATTGTAGATCATAAAATAATTTTATTTTTACAAATATAGAACTTCTGTATGTTTTATAGAATGTGCACCCCACTTTTATTAGACCTACACCTCACCTTGCACCTTACGCCTAGGATCGATGGTGACATTGGCACCTTGGTGCGCTTTGCGCCTTAAATGACAATGATTTTCTACATAATCTCCTCAAACAATCAGCCTATTGGCCCCCCTGAAGGCATATGAGGATACATCAGTAATTATATTAATGTATGAAGATATTCTTTTTAAAAACACGATCAGCTATGGGGACTTGTGAATCCTTGTTATGGAATGCATATTTTGTTAAAGGATGGTACTTGTGCCAGCTTGAGGTCCTAGAATGCAAGAAGGTGCCCTGGCCGAATGCTGTAGTTGAACAAAAATATAGTGTTGAGGATTGTGGATGTCCTTCTAAAGAGTTTGCGTGCGAGTGTAGAGTCAATCTCTTGACAGGTCGGACCCATCAGGCATTTAGCTCTTTTTATTTATTTTCCCCAATTTTGGTGTATTCCCCTGTAGAAAAAAGATTCGTAGGTTGCATTTTAAGGCATTCGCCCAGAAGATGCTCAAATTGAAGATTCTAATCTAACTTAGCCTTAGGAAATCATTAAGCAATTTGTAATTTGTTAAAAATATCATTTAGAAAAAAATTATTTTTTTCAGACTAATATATGTCATTTATTTATTATCCTCGTAACATCGAGAGAGGGTGATATAGATTGGAGCTCAATTGGCTGCATGCGGTGCACCAATAGTGGGTGACTTAATGTACATGCCAGCTGCAATTGCAGAGATGGTCAGCCCTGGTCTTGACCCATTTGGCAAGTACAAGAAACAATATACAAATGAGAACTATAGAGCACTGGCTGTTGAAGAGTGAATGGCTTGTCATGGCAAGGAACCTGGTGTTGCTATTGGTATTCAAGCAGGTCAGATTTCATGGGATGATGGAGAACACTTTAATGAGTCCAGGTCTCCCTGGTGGAGATAAAAAAAAAAGATTATTGTGCTAAATTGCTAATAGGCACTACCGGATCAAGTCATCAAAAAAGTTCAGTATTTCTTCCCTGGAAGTATGAGAGGCCAGCATTAATGTCACAGTCCCTTGAATTCCACATCTCTATCTCTCTCTCTCTTAATTCCATTAGTAGGCATGTATCTGTTGCATGCAATTGTCATCTCAGTGTTGAGTCAGGAACTGATTTTCGCAGTTCTGAACCATATCTTCATTAGTATGATTTATAAGAGATTAAACCATTTAACTCAAATCTCCTATAATAGCCTTTTGTGGTTACCCTGGATTTTTAAAATACTTTTTTCTTTTCTTACTGAGACTTGTGTGTTTAGGATTCATGATATTTTGTATATGAGAAAAATATCTGACCTTTTTCCCCCCGTTGGGTTGTGTAATTCCTTTTCTTTTCTATTTCATGAATGCTTTGGAAGGATACTTCTTATTTGATTTCCAACTCTTATTTTCTGAGAACTCCTCCTTGACCCACTCTTTCTAGTCAACTACTAATGCACATAGAGTAGTAGTTTCAACTTATTTCTTACTCATCTTTTCCAACTATCGACTGTGACACCCCGACTAATTAAATACCGGGTAGCTACTCCTTTATTAAATTAATTCAAAATGCCAAGTTGGCTCAGTTAATATCATCACTGTCGAAAACATTTTAATGATTACTAACCACCTAGTATTTAAAAAGTAAGTGGCCAAATTTTAATTAAAGTCTGGTTAACATGCAACAAGCGTAATAAAGAAATAAGTAACACCATTCACCATACTGAAGTAAAACGAATAACCATCACATAATGTAAATAAAATCTGGAGGAAAACTCCTCACTACAAACCCACAACTGAAACAACTAAACTGAATACTGAAATAATACATGCCAAAGTCTGAAACAAAACTGAAATGTAAAAGATGTCTCTAAATAGAAATGGGCAACATGCCCTACAACTGATAGATAGTGACTCTGGAATCCAAAAGATAGAGGCGTCTACAAGCAAATCCCTGTAGCTTCCACAAACAGGTACAGCTCGTCACCTGAATGAATATCCTATGCATGGTGTCCTTGTGGCTGGGCACCTAAAATGGTTTTACAAAGAAAAAATAGATTTGAAAAGCAAACGGGTTAGAGCCCGAATGTGGAGTTATATTTTAAAAACCTGCAAGTGCTTTAAAAACATTTACAACATTAAATGCAAAGTACATGTTAGGACGTGCACTCACATGATATTCTCACCTCTCGTCTAACTGTGCACTCCTAATGTAAGTACCCATCTAGAGTGATACAAACTACTAGCTAAGCGACAACATAACTAGCTAGACTATCATAGGTCCTACCCTTATTACTCGGTTCTCTTAACATTATAACGTTCGTAATTAAGTAGGGTTTTAACGTAACTCAGACGTTCAATAAGCAATATATATAACTATCAGTTAACTCGTTATATTTCTCGAAACAATACCGTAATTATATTCACAACAATAACATGAAGGTTCTCCTTAATTAAGTGTATATTATTCACATCATAAATATACAATACAAGCACCCCGAGAACTAAGCTACGGTGCACACATACTCTGCTATCCATCCCGGTACATCACGTACATAAGGATCACATATTCCGAATCTCTCAGGAATAGTCCAGATAACACAAATCACAAATAGTGGAGGCGAACACAGTCACATCACATGGGTCACGTACATACCTACGCTCCCACGATCAGCGGACTTATTAATATCCCAATAAGTCTTTCTATGACCTATGTTCATCAAGGTAACCAGTCTAAATCCGGGCAACACAAGGATTAGAGGGCCCTAAGCGAACGCAAACCTCCCGTGATAGCAAGTATGGTAGGTATGTCATACACACAATTCATATACCAATACTAAGTAAACACACATCTTAGCAATCCCGTAGTTTAATCGTAGTACATATCGCTTTCTCGTACTAACTTATAATATCTACACTTATATTATTCCGGTTTATCATCATACGCGCCATAATCTATTCTCACGTCGTAGTAGACACTCACGTCTCAACCCAAATGGTTCATTGAATATAACTCTCGTATAAAATTTACTCCTCATAATAACCCAAAAGTCCCAAATCCATCAATACATCATCAAGGAATGTTAACTCTACCCTCGAACAAGTTTACGGGACTCCAAAAATCAAAACGGTCCAAAAAGGACCAAACTGTTAACTCGTTAGAAGTCTCGTTCGAACGAGGCTGTTCGAACGAGATTGGACTGTCAGCTCGTTAGAAGTCTCGTTCGAACGAGACTGTTCGAACGAGATTCCAGTTCGTTCGAACGAACTGTACCTTCTAACGATATCTCGTTCGAACGAGATATCGAACGAAATCCCTTTTCGTTAGCAGTGACTGGTCAACTCGTTAGAAGCTCGTTCGAACGAGTTCGTTCGAACGACCTGGGTAGGTCTTCTAACGAGGGACCAGTTTTGGCCCAGAATTTTCCCCATCTCGTTTTTTATCCATTTTATCACTCCTAATCTCTTCCAAAGTTCATCCCAACAGCGTTTTAGGGTCTCTAATTCATCCTAAACATATTCAAGTCAACTCCTAACATGTTTTCAAGGATTAAATCTCTTTAACATCAATCAAAATATAAATCTCTACACTTTTTCCCCAATTATTTCAAGAACATGAACCCTAACTTTTGAATCATGAATTAACTCACTATAAATCCGTTTTAATTCCTTCCTATCACAGATATCATGAGAATAATTATATACCTGTCATTCTACATGCAATTCTCCTCAAAATTTTCAAGTTCTAAACTCCAAACTACATGGGTTTTCATATTTCACCAAGAACAAACACAAAATTCGAATTTTTCTAACATGGAAAGAACATTCTTTGAAATTAAATGGAATAAAGTCACTTGCCTTGGTTGTCTCTGAGTTTGGTGTAGGTTTGATGAAGCTTTTCTGCAGAATTTCCTCTCTCCAAGCTTCTTCTCCAATGGTGGCTTAAGGTGGCTAGGGTTTTGATTTGGGGAACTTAGAAAACTCTTCTAATAACCTACGTAGCCTTCTAGGTTAATATGGTTTGGTTAATGGGCTTAGTGGGTTTAATCCACATCAGATTTACATCTCTAATTTTCGTCACTTTTAATTCCTCAAAATGTAAAATTACCAAAATACCCTTTATGATGCCGGTATGGCCTAAAAATACCCCGGGATCCAAACTACACCCCCGGCTAGTGTTTTCTGACTATCTCGACCCTTCTGGACGCGTTGGCGCACTCAAAATGATCATACAGTTTATAGATTTTAAATTCACTTTTTATAATCAAAATATTACACCGTGACGCGGCGGTCCCACGCGTCTCAACAAAATTTCTAAAATGTCGTATATAAATCTCACGACAACTTTTATAATACCTAATACATATATCAAAACATGTATGCACATAATCAAATACCAACTCGCATCTCGTTAGTATTTATAACCCGGATTAATTTCCAATTAATACGCATTTAATTAATTAATCCCCAAAAATAAATATAGCCAAAAGTACGGGGTATTACATACTTCCCCCCTAATAACTGAATTTTGTCCCGAAATTCGAAACTAGAAAGTACCTGCTAAAAACAGCTCTGGATAACGTTCGCGCATCTCATCCTCGCGCTCCCATGTGGACTCCTCGACATTGTGATGTCGCCACTGAACACGCACTAACGGAACTATCTTTGACCGCAGTTTCCTCTCGCTTCGGTCCAAAATAGCAATCGGCCCCTCCTCGTAGGAGCTATCAGGCTGGAGATCGATGTCCTCCACAGCAATGTGAGAATGAGCCAAATTATCTCTAAGGTATTTCCTTAGCGAGGAAATATGAAACACATCGTGAATCCGATGCAAATGCTCCGGTAACCCGAATCTATACGCAACCGGTCCGATTCGCTCAATAATAGGAAATGGCCCCACATACCTCGGTGCCAACTTCCCCTTCTTCCCGAAACGCATAATCCCCTTCATAGGAGATACCCTGAGCAAAACCTGGTCCCCCACTTAGAACTCTCTGAAAAATCTCTTCGCATCAGCATAACTCTTCTGCCTGTCTTGAGCTACCCGAATGCGACTCCGAATCAACTAAATCCTTGCCGAAGTATCCTGAATCATTTTCGGCCCAAGCAGTTTGTTATCCCCCACCTCTAACCAACATGCTGGGGAACGACAAGGCCTACCGTACAGTGCCTCAAACGGAGCCATGCCAATAGTGAAATGATAGGAGTTGTTGTAAGCAAACTCCACCAGTGGAAGGTACTGCTCCCATCCACCCCCAAAGTCAATAATGCACATGCGTAGCATGTCCTCCAACATCTGATTCGTGCGCTCAGTCTGCCCATCAGTATGAGGATGATAAGCCGTACTCAACCGCAATTCCGTGCCCATGGCCTCCTGGAAACTCTCCCAAAACCGCAAAACAAATATCTTGTCTCTGTCAGACACAATATTTAGGGGCACACCGTGAAGTCTCGCAATCTCTGAAATGAAGAGCTGGGCATACTGTCCCGTAGTGTAGTCAGTCCTTATGGGTAAAAAGTGAACGACCTTGGACAACCTATCCACAATTACCCAAACGGAGTCGTGGCCCCTCTGCGACGTAGGCAACCCCGTAATAAAGTCCATGGATATGCTCTCCCACATCCACACCGGGACCTCCAATGGCTGTAGCAATCCTGCCGGTCTCTGATGATCCACTTTTACAAGCTGACAAGTGGCGCATTTCGAAACAAACTCAGCGATATCTCTCTTCATACCGCTCCACCAATATTGCCGTCTCATATCTTGGTACATTTTGTCCCCTCCGGGATGTACCGCGAACCGTGAGCCGTGCGACTCTGCCATCACATCGTGCCGCAATTCCTCTCCTTCCGAAACTACCAATCTCCCATTGAAGCGTAATCCCCCGTCTGAGCTAACGGTATAGGACTCGGCTCCCTCTGCTAGTAACCGAACTATCTGCTCCTGACAGAACGAGTCATTGGCCTGTGCCCGTACTACCTTCGTGACAATCTGCGGTGTAACGGTCATCACATACATGAAAGATCGGGCCACTGCATCCTGGTGTCCCAATTCCTTCCACTTAGCCTTCCACACCTCTGCCACCTCGTCTGCTGGCCTACGGCTCAACGCGTCTGCCACCACGTTAGCCTTACCCGGGTGGTACTGGATGTCGAACTGGTAGTCTTTCACAAATTCAAGCCACCTACGCTGCCGCATATTCAACTCTTTCTGCGTGAACAGGTACTGTAGTGACTTGTGGTCCGTGAACAGTTGGAACTTCTCCCCCAAAAGATAGTGCCTCCAAATCCGTAGGGTAAATACTACCGCTGCCAACTCCAAATCATGCGTGGGGTAATTCTTCTCATGAGGCTTAAGCTTACGGGAAGCATAAGCTATGGCATATCTCTCCTGCTTCAGTACACCTCCCAGTCCTTGCAAAGATGCATCGGTGTAAACCAAATACTCAACTCCCGGTCTCGGCAATGCTAACACAGGTGTTGAGGTCAATTTGTCCTTCAATTCATCGAATGCCAACTGATAGGCATCACTCCAGATGTATGGCACACCCTTACGAGTTAGATGTGTCAAAGGACCTGCTATCTCTGAGAAACCCCGAATAAACCTCCTATAGTATACTGCTAGTCCCAAGAAACTACGAATCTCAGTCGGTGTCGTGGGCTGTCCCCACTCCCTCACCGCTGATACTTTCCCCGGATCAACAGATATTCCCCGGTCGGAAATGATATGCCCCAAAAACTGGACTTCCTTCAGCCAAAACCCGCACTTCTCATATTTTGCATACAACTTGTTCTGACGATGTGTCTGCAAAACCTGCCTCAAATGCTCGGCGTGCTCCTCCTCTGTCTGAGAGTAAACCAGAATGTCATCAATGAAGACAATGACAAACTGATCTAGGAAATCCCTGAACACTCTGTTCATCAAGTCCATAAACACTGCTGGAGCGTTGGTCAAACCGAAAGGCATAACCCGAAACTCGTAAGAACCATATCTCGACAAGAACGCAGTCTTCGAGACATCCTCCTCCCTGATACGCAACTGATGGTATCCCGATCTCAAATCAATCTTTGAGAAGAAAGAAGCTCCTCTCAATTGGTCGAATAAGTCATCGATTCGGGGCAACGGATACTTATTCCGTATCGTGACCTTATTCAACTCTCGGTAGTCCACACACAATCTCAGTGAACCGTCCCTCTTCTTCACAAACAGAACTGGAGCGCCCAAGGTGAGGTACTCCTGCGAATAAAGCCCTGGCCTAACAGCTGCTCTATCTGATCCCGTAACTCTCGCATCTCAGCTGGAGCCATACGGTACGGTGCACGTGCTATAGGTCTCGTACCCGGTAGCAAATCTATAACAAAGTCTATCTCTCGACTGGGGGGTAAGCCTAGTATCTCCTGAAACACATCCGAATACTCCCTGACAATTGGGATAGAATCTAAAGGAATCACAACCTCCTTAGAGGTATCCTCCTCAAGGTAATACAAATGAGCGGTCGATCCTCCCTCTGGGCGAGGCATCGCCACTACGAACATCTCTTGCCCCGGAATGGCAAAAACAATGCTCCCCCTGAAGCAATCAATCATGGCCCTATAAGCTACGAGCCAATCCATATCGATGATCACATCGTGAACATGCATATCTAATACCAACATATCTGCAGGTAATACCAGACTACCAATCCCTACTCCCACTCCCTGGCATATAAAGAATATAAGTGACCCACTCCCCAATGGTGAGTCGACACACGTCACTGTGCTCTCTGCCGTAGCTAACAATCCTAAAGCTTTCGCGAACTGTGTAGCTATAAAACAGTGTGTAGCACCCGTATCAAATAACACCCGACCCATAGTGCCATGGATAGGAAACGTACCCTCAATCGCGGGCGGTGCCTGTGGAACTGCAGCCTGGTGGACGTTGTAGACACGTCCATACTGTAGCTGCCCCTGTTGAGCTGGGACTGCTGGAATGGGTGGCAATGCTGCCATCTGTGGCGGTGCGGGAAGAGCGGCGGGAAAAATAGGCCTCTGTGGCTCTTGGCGAGCACCCTGCTACTGCTGTTGTGGGGCCCTGCCCCTATCAGGACAATCCTGTCGCTTATGGCCAGTCTTGCCACAAACAAAGCACTTCCCTGGGAAGTTCCCTCCTCTTTGTCCCTGCTGTCCCCGGCCCTGGTGGCCGTTACCGTTCCTCCCTTGGCCCTGCTTGCCCTGGTGAAACTGCTGCCCATTCTGCCCCTGTTGGCCCTGATGGCCGTTTGGACCCTGATGGCCCTGATGGAAACCTCCCTGTCCCTGTCTGTAGTTCCCTGACCGGAACCTCTTGTTATCCCCCTGCTGGGAGCCCTGCTCATTCTGTCTCTGCCCCTGACCAGATTGTGCCCCGCTGGCACCATGTCCTCCAGTCCTGCCCTGATGGCTAGACTCCCCCGGCCTCTTGCCCTCGGCCATATGAAAACGGTGGTCCTGGCAGTGTAACAATGCAGCGTTAACCACATCAGAATAGGTGGCCAACGATAGGTTCCCTAGCAGATGTTGACGAATCCTCCAAGTCAACCCGTCCGTGAACTTCTCAATCTTCTTCTTCTCTGTTGGTATCTCGTCTGGAACGATGTTCAACAGATTCGTGAACTCGACCTCATACTCGTCCACAGTCTTGCCCTCCTGCTTCAGACTCATCAATCTCCTCCTCATTTCCGTATGAACAGCTGACGTAAAGTACTTGTGGTCGAACCGCACCCAGAACTCCTGAATCGTGAGAGTATCCCTCTCCTCCATGGTGGTAATAGACTCCTACCACTGTAGTGCAGATCCAACTAGCTTGAAAGTAGCTAGCACCTGCTTCTGAACCTCCGTGCACTCATACATCCTCAAGTGCCTCTGCATGTCCTTCCTCCATTGGCTCGAGACTACCACATCTGAGCTACCTGCAAACTCTGGCGGATGCGCTTTCTGAAAAGCGTCACGTACACGTTCCCAAGCAGACGGGAATGCATTAGCCTGTACTGGCGCGGCAACCGGCGCCTGAGGTGGTGCCTGCTGAACAACGGCAATGGCGGCGTTTACCGCTTGAGCTACTATAGCTGCAACCTCAGCGGCGTTCATCATACCCTGAACTGGAGCGGGCTGGGGTTCGGGCGTTGCATCCCTGGGAACTCGTCGTGCACGTCGTGGAGGCATCTGAAATAGGAACAAAGTTTATAAGTCCACTGTTTTATAAACTTAAAATAGCTGAAGAATGAAGCATACACAAAAAGAGTACAACAGTCCTAGAATATATGGCTCTATATCAAAGAAACTTAGCGAAAACATAACAAGCCGTAAGATCCTAAAGGACACTAGAACCTGATGCTCTGATACCACCTGTGACACCCCGACTAATTAAATACCGGGTAGCTACTCCTTTATTAAATTAATTCAAAATGCCAAGTTGGCTCAGTTAATAGCATCACTGTCGAAAACATTTTAATGATTACTAACCACCTAGTATTTAAAAAGTAAGTTGCCAAATTTTAATTAAAGTCTGATTAACATGCAACAAGCGTAATGAAGAAATAAGTAACACCATTCACTATACTGAAGTAAAACGAATAACCATCACATAATGTAAATAAAATCTGGAGGAAAACTCCTCACTACAAACCCACAACTGAAACAACTAAACTGAATACTGAAATAATACATGCCAAAGTCTGAAACAAAACTGAAATGTAAAAGATGTCTCTAAATAGAAATGGGCAACATGCCCTACAACTGATAGATAGTGACTCTGGAATCCAAAAGACAGAGGCGTCTACAAGAAAATCCCTGTAGCTTCCACAAACAGCTACAGCTCGTCACCTGAATGAATATCCTATACATGGTGTCCTTGTGGCTGGGCACCTAAAATGGTTTTACAAAGAAAAAATAGATTTGAAAAGCAAACGGGTCAGAGCCCGAATGTGGAGTTATATTTTAAAAACCTGCAAGTGCTTTAAAAACATTTACAACATTAAATGCAAAGTACATGTTAGGACGTGCACTCACATGATATTCTCACCTCTCGTCTAACTGTGCACTCCTAACGTAAGTACCCATCTAGAGTGATACAAACTACTAGCTAAGCGACAACATAACTAGCAAGACTATCATAGGTCCTACCCTTATTACTCGGTTCTCTTAACATTATAACGTTCGTAATTATGTAGGGTTTTAACGTAACTCAGACGTTCAATAAGCAATATATATAACTATCAGTTAACTCGTTATATTTCTCGAAACAATACCGTAATTATATTCACAACAATAACATGAAGGTTCTCCTTAATTAAGTGTATATTATTCACATCATAAATATACAATACAAGCACCCCGAGAACTAAGCTGCGGTGCACACATACTCTGCTATCCATCCCGGTACATCACGTACATAAGGATCACATATTCCGAATCTCTCAGGAATAGTCCAGATAACACAAATCACAAATAGTGGAGGCGAACACAGTCACATCACATGGGTCACATACATACCTACGCTCCCACGATCAGCGGACTTATTAATATCCCAATAAGTCTTTCTATGACCTATGTTCATCAAGGTAACCAGTCTAAATCCGGGCAACACAAGGATTAGAGGGCCCTAAGCGAATGCAAACCTCCCGTGATATCAAGTATGGTAGGTATGTCATACACACAATTCATATACCAATACTAAGTAAACACACATCTTAGCAATCCCGTAGTTTAATCGTAGTACATATCGCTTTCTCGTACTAACTTATAATATCTACACTTATATTATTCCGGTTTATCATCATACGCGCCATAATCTATTCTCACGTCGTAGTAGACACTCACGTCTCAACCCAAATGGTTCATTGAATATAACTCTCGTATAAAATTTACTCCTCATAATAACCCAAAAGTCCCAAATCCATCAATACATCATCAAGGAATGTTAACTCTACCCTCGAACAAGTTTACGGGACTCCAAAAATCAAAACAGTCCAAAAAGGACCAAACTGTCAACTCGTTAGAAGTCTCGTTCGAATGAGGCTGTTCGAACGAGATTGGACTGTCAGCTCGTTAGAAGTCTCATTCGAACGAGACTGTTCGAACGAGATTCCAGTTCGTTCGAACGAACTGTACCTTCTAACGATATCTCGTTCGAATGAGATATCGAACGAAATCCCTTTTCATTAGCAGTGACTGATCAACTCGTTAGAAGCTCGTTCGAACGAGTTCGTTCGAACGACCTGGGTAGGTCTTCTAACGAGGGACCAGTTTCGGCCCAGAATTTTCCCCATCTCGTTTTTTATCCATTTTATCACTCCTAATCTCTTCCAAAGTTCATCCCAACAGCGTTTTAGGGTCTCTAATTCATCCTAAACATATTCAAGTCAACTCCTAACATGTTTTCAAGGATTAAATCTCTTTAACATCAATCAAAATATAAATCTCTACACTTTTTCCCCAATTATTTCAAGAACATGAACCCTAACTTTTGAATCATGAATTAACTCACTATAAATCCGTTTTAATTCCTTCCTATCACAGATATCATGAGAATAATTATATACCTGTCATTCTACATGCAATTCTCCTCAAAATTTTCAAGTTCTAAACTCCAAACTACATGGGTTTTCATATTTCACCAAGAACAAACACAAAATTCGAATTTTTCTAACATGGAAAGAACATTCTTTGAAATTAAATGGAATAAAGTCACTTGCCTTGGTTGTCTCTGAGTTTGGTGTAGGTTTGATGAAGCTTTTCTGCAGAATTCCCTCTCTCCAAGCTTCTTCTCCAATGGTGGCTTAAGGTGGCTAGGGTTTTGATTTGGGGAACTTAGAAAACTCTTCTAATAACCTACGTAGCCTTCTAGGTTAATATGGTTTGGTTAATGGGCTTAGTGGGTTTAATCCACATCAGATTTACATCTCTAATTTTCGTCACTTTTAATTCCTCAAAATGTAAAATTACCAAAATACCCTTTATGATGTCGGTATGGCCTAAAAATACCCCGGGACCCAAACTACACCCCCGGCTAGTGTTTTCTGACTATCTCGACCCTTCCGGACGCGTTGGCGCACTCAAAATGATCATAAGGTTTATAGATTTTAAATTCACTTTTTATAATCAAAATATTACACCGTGACGCGACGGTCCCACGCGTCTCAACAAAATTTCTAAAATGCCGTATATAAATCTCACGACAACTTTTATAATACCCAATACATATATCAAAACATGTATGCACATAATCAAATATCAACTCGCATCTCGTTAGTATTTATAACCCGGATTAATTTCCAATTAATACGCATTTAATTAATTAATCCCCAAAAATAAATATAGCCAAAAGTACGGGGTATTACATCGACCCTCCTTGGGAAGTACCTTTTTTTTTAAGTATGTGAAGTGCACATCTAATTCAGCCCTTTCCTCCTCTTTTAGACACCCACTGGTTGGAGTTGGGTAAAAGTGAAATAATTTGAAATGGCTTGACTAATATTTCATTTTCACCTTAGGTGAAAAAAATTAACTGAAACCAAAGAGGGCCTTAAGATTAAAATATGAGTTCATGTTCTATTTTTGGCTAGCTTCTGAAAAGCAAACATGACTATTGACATGAAATGAATTCAAATTCTTAAAAGTTATTTCTTTGAGCCCTTGAGCTCCTTCACAAGCACAATGCCAACATGTCATTAAATTCTGTTTCTCTTTGAAGAAAACAAGTCCTTAAATTCTGAATGTATTGGTGGTAGATCATTGTGAGCAGTTATGCCTTGAATAGTAGATGATAAGCACCCAAAAGTGTATAAATTATGCCCCAAATAAATGCATTTTTAGTCACTCATTTTAATTAAAATTGGTCTTATGTCGTATTTTATTATTTTTCAGGTCAATCAGCAGTCGCAGTGTCAGATTATTCTAAATCGGTGTATTTGCGACAAAGTAGCGGTTAAAAGTAGGCATCGAAGAAATCAAAAGAGACCGTGAAGTCAGAGTCTCATTGAGCTTACCCGATGAGTTCTGATGTCCTGAACCAGTCCCATAACCCTGCCCTAAGCTTACACCGAGCCCAGACTATTCCCCGAGACCGGTGTTTGTTGAATTTGTACCTTTATTATTTTTCTAGATTTTTATTTTTAGGATTTATTTTAGATTTATTTAGAATTTTCTAGAATTTATTTTCTATTTTTTTATTTCTTTATTCTGATTTTTGACTTTTATTAGTTTTTTTTTTTTTAATCTTTATTTTATTTTATTATTTTTTGGATTAGTTTTTAGGATGTTATTTTTATAACATTTTAGTTTTTAGTTTTATTTTATTTAGTTAGGATTTTTAGTTTTTATAGAGTTTTATTTTACTATTTTTTTATTTCTTTTTATTTTTGAGTCTCTTAGTAATAGATTATAATTATAATTTTTTATTTTAGTCTAGTTTTATTTTTTTTAGGTAGTGTTTTTTTGTTTAAGGGTCCAAATTAAACACACACAACACATTCATTTACCCCCATACACTTATATAAACACTAATACTCCCTCACCCACACACCATTTATCATACACCATACACCCATCAATCCAACCCCATCATCTTCAACCTTCAACACTCTCTCTCTCTCTCTCTCTCACCTCCATAACCTTAATCCACAATAAACAAAACTCAACAAACCCAAAACTCAGCTCCATAAAACCCAACAACAAAACCCAGTGGCCAGACCCATTTCGACCCCTGCTGCCAAAATCCAGACGCCCAAGCCCGGCCACCTGTTGATCCAAACCCGATCGGACCTGAACCCGTGATTTCGGGCATGACCCACGACCCAAAGAAACCCGTACCAATCTGCTTCGGTCGCAAACTCGAGCTCCACCACAGCCCAAACCTCCCTTAACCCGCAAATCCCCAACCCGAGACACACAAGAGGCTGACCCGAGTTCATCCCACACCCAAAACCGAAAACCCACCTGCCATCTCCATCTCAAATCCCATAAAAATAGGAATTATCCCATCCTCTAAATGCCACAGCAAATCCCCGTACAAATCCTTGACTTGGTAAACTCAAGATCCCAAAAAAAATATACACCAAACAAAGCATCGTGGGGTACAAAAATAACAGAAAAAAGAAAAACAGATACTACATAGGGTACAAAAAAAAGTCAGAAAAATCATAAAAAAATTAGTTTAAGTTTATAAAAAATTTGTAAGTTCAGTTTTTATTTTAGTTTTGTAATCCAATCGAATTTTTGTGACGAGTTTGGGACACGTGGTCATGTACACAGTTGACACAGAGAATTATTACGTATTGTATTTCTTTCTCTTAATCTTTAATTTCTTGTTATTCAATTGTGTTTGTGCTGAAATTCTAATTATGTCTCGCTAAACACCCCACTCAAGGGGTGGGATGAAACGCGTATGTTGAGTTGTTTAATTCAGTAATTGTTCTTTGGTGCGTTCTAGGCTAATTAAATTGTGAAAAATCACACAGTAATTTATATAACGAGAGTTAATAAATTAATTTTAAAATTGATATTTGATTTTTGGATGAAACTTAGAGATAGGTTTATTCTTCAATTCGAGTATTAATTCCTTGTGTACAATTCAAGGATCCGTACTAATTTTTATGAATTGATCTTAGCGGATAATTTGTAAAAATAAGTATGAATCTAATTTTTTTTATATGAAGTGACAATTCCTGATTTAATTGCTGAAAAAGATAAAATTGAATTTAGGATTGTAACGAGAGTTAAGTTTTAAATTCAATATTATTTCGAACTATTCAATTGAATAATTATGACATTAAATTAATTTAACAACCCAGTGTAATCCCACCCCTTGTCTCTTCTCATAAATTCTAAACTCGGTTACATTTCAAATTTTCATAGTCATTTTAGTCACTTAAATTTTCATTTCTCTCTTGAAATTGTTTTTAAATATAAAACTAAAAATAAAAATTAAAAATTAAAAACACAAAAGATTATTTTTATAAAAAACGAAGTTGCAAATTTTCACGATAATAGTTTCAACGCTTGAAATTGGATTGATACCCGAATTTACCACGATACTGAATTTTTAACAAGTTTTGTAGGTGATTTCAGGAATTTTGATACTCGAAGTTTGTCTGCAACGACATTCCAAGTCCATAACCAAGGAAGGCATAAATTTATAGTAATCAAATTGCGTTGTTGCCGATTTCTTGAAGATTGAAACCGTGAAGCTTTGGATTTTTTTTTAGACTTAGGCATAAAAACATGGCGTTAGAGGGTGAAAACTCGAAACAACACCCGAACGGCCCCGTGGGTGGCACCAACACCTCCCATGGGACCAATGTAACTCGTAGGAACTGAACGCGCAGCCGAGACACACCAAGTTTGAGAATACGACGGTAATTTGCATATTTCTAGACTTAGGAATAAAAACATGGCGTTAGAGGGTGAAAACTCGAAACAGCCCCCGAACAGCCCCGTGGGTGGCACCAACACCTCCCACGGGACCAATATAACTCATAGGAACTAACCCCGCAGTCGTGGGTCTCTCGGTTTGATAATACGATGATAATTTGCATATTTCTAGACTTAGGCTTAAAAACATGGCGTTAGAGGGTGAAAACTCAAAACAGCCCCCGACCGGCCCCGTGGGTGGCACGAACACCTCCCACGGCACCAATGTAACTCGTAGGAACTGACCATGCAGCCGCGGTACTCCCGGTTTGAGAATACGATGGTAATTTGCATATTTCTAGACTTAGGCATAAAAACATGTCATTAGAGGGTGAAAACTCGAAACAGCCCTCAAACGGCCCCATGGTTGGCACCAATACCTCCCACGACACCAATATAACTCGTAGGAATTGACCCCGCAACCGCGGTACTCCCAGTTTGAGAGTACGATGGAAATTTTAATATTTCTAGACTTAGGCATAAAAACATGGCGTTAGAGGGTGAAAACTCGACACAACACCCGAACGGCCCCGTGGGTGGCACCAACACCTCCCACGGGACCAATGTAACAGGTAGGAACTGACCACGCAGCCGCGACACTCCCGGTTTGAGAATATGATGGTAATTTGCATATTTCTAGACTTAAGCAAAATATGGCGTTAGAGGGTGAAAACTCGAAACAGCCCCCGAACGGCCCCGTGGGTGGCACCAATACCTCCCACGGGACCAATGTAACTCGTAGGAACTGACCTCACAGTCGCGGGTCTCCCGGTGTGAGAATACGACGATAATTTGCATATTTCGAGACTTAGGCTTAAAAACAAGGCGTTGGAGGGTGAAAACTCCAAACAACTCCCGAACGGCCCCGTGGGTGGCACTAACACCTCCCACGGCACCAATGTAACTCGTTGGAACTGACCACGCAACCGCGGTACTCTCGGTTTGAGAATACGACGGTAATTTTCATATTTCTAGACTTAGGCATAAAAATTTGACGTTAGAGGGTGAAAACTAGAAACAACCCCCGAACGGCCCCGTGGATGGCACCAACACCTCCCACGGGATCAATGTAACTCGTAGGAACTGACCGCGCAGCCGCGGCACTCCCGGTTTGAGAATACGATGGTAATTTGCATATTTCTAGACTTAGGCATAAAAATCTGGCGTTAGAGGATGAAAACTCGAAACAACATCCGAACGGCCCCGTGGGTGGCACCAACACCTCCCACGGGACCAATTTAACTCGTAGGAACTGACCGCGCAGCCGCAACACTCCCGGTTTCAGAATATGACGGTAATTTGCAAATTTCTAGACTTAGGCAATAAAATATGACGTTAGAGGGTGAAAACTCGAAATAACCCCCGAACGGCCCCGTGGATGGCACCAACACCTCCCACGGGACCAATGTAACTCGTAGGAACCGACCGCGCAGCCGCGGCACTCCCGGTTTGAGAATACGATGGTAATTTGCATATTTCTAGACTTAGGAATAAAAACATGGTGTTAGAGGGTGAAAAATCGAAACAACACCCGAACGGCCCCGTGGGTGGCACCAACACCTCCCACGGGACCAATTTAACTGTTAGGAATTGATCGCGCAGCCCCGACACACCCGGTTTGAGAATATGATGGTAATTTGCACATTTCTAAACTTAAGCAAAACATGGCATAAGAGGGTGAAAACTCAAAACAGCCCCCGAACGACCCCGTGGGTGGCACCAACACCTCCCACGGGACCAATGTAACTCGTAGGAACTGACCCCGCAGTCGCGGGTCTCCCAGTTTGAGAATACGACGATAATTTGCATATTTCTAGACTTAGGCTTAAAAACATGGCGTTAGAGGGTGAAAACTCGAGACAACCCCCAAACGGCCCCGTGGTTGGCACCAACACCTCCCACGGCGCCAATATAACTCGTAGGAATTGTCCACGCAACCGCGGTACTCCCAGTTTGAGAGTACGACGGAAATTTTAATATTTCTAGACTTAGGAATAAAAACATGACGTTGGTGGGTGAAAACTCGAAATAGCTCCCGAACGGCCCCGTGGGTGGCACCAACATCTCCCACGGGACCAATGTAACTCGTAGGAACTGATCGCGTAGCCGCGGCACTCCCGGTTTGAGAATATGATATTAGTTTGCATATTTCAAGACTTAGGCATAAAAACATGGCGTTAGAGTGTGAAAACTCGAAACAACACCCGAACGTCCCCGTGGGTGGCACCAACACCTCCCACGGGACGAGTGTAACAGGTAGGAACTGATCGCGCAGCCACGACACTCCCGATTTGATAATACGATGGTAATTTCCGTATTTCTAAACTTAAGAAAAGCATGGCGTTAGCGGGTGAAAACTCGAAACTGCTCCCGAACGGTCCCGTGGGTGGCACCAACACCTCGCACGGGACCAATGTAACTTGTAGGAACTAACCCCACAGTCGCGGGTCTCCCGATTTGAGAATACGACGATAATTTAGATATTTCTAGACTTAGGCTTAAAAACATGGAGTTAGAGGGTGAAAACTCGAAACAGCACCCGAACGGCCTCGTGGGTGGCACTAACACCTCCCACGGCACCAATGTAACTCGTAGGAACTGACCACGCAACCGCGGTACTCTCGGTTTAAGAATACGACGGTAATTTGCATATTTCAAGACTTAGGCATAAAAACATGGCGTTAGAGGGTGAAAACTTGAAACAGCCCCCAAACGGCACCGTGGGTGGCACCAACACCTGCCACGGGTCCAATGTAACTCATAGGAACTGATCGCGTAGCCGCAGCACTCCCGGTTTGAGAATACGATGGTAATTTGCATGTTTCTAGACTTAGGCCTAAAAACATGGTGTTAGAGGGTGAAAACTCGAAACAACACCTGAACGGCTCCGTGGGTGGCACCAACACCTCCCACAGAACCAATGTAACTCATAGGAACTGACCGCGCAGCCGCGACACTCCCGATTGAGAATATGACGATAATTTGCATATTTCTAGACTTAGGCTTAAAAATATGGCGTTAGAGGGTGAAAACTCAAAACAGCCCCCGAACGACCCCGTGGGTGGCACCAACACCTCCCACGGTACCAATATAACTCATAGGAACTCACCACGCAACTGTGGTACTCCCGGTTTGAGAATACGACGGTAATTTGCATATTTCTAAACTTAGGCATAAAAACATGGCGTTAGAGGGTGAAAACTCAAAACAGCCCCCGAACGGCCCCGTGGGTGGCACAAACCCCTCTCACGGGACCAATGTAACTCGTAGGAACTGACCGTGCAACCGCGACACTCCCGATTTGAGAATATGACGGTAATTTTCATATTTCTAGACTTAAGCATAAAAACATGGTGTTAGAGAGTGAAAACTCGAAACAATACCCGAACGGTCCCGGGCTGGGACCAAAACCTCCCACGAGACCAATGTAACTCGTTGAAACTGACCGTACAGCCGCGACACTCCTGATTTGAGAATACGACCATAATTTGTATATTTATAGACTTAAACAAAACATGGCGTTAGAGGGTGAAAACTCGAAACAGCCCCCGAACGGCCCCGTGGGTGGCACCAACACCTCCCACGGGACCAATGTCACTCGTAGGAACTGACCCCGCAGTCGCAGGTCTCCCGGTTTGAGAATACGATGATAATTTGTATAGTTCTAGACTTAAGCTTGAAAACATGGCGTTAGAGGGTGAAAACTCGAAATAGCCCCCGAACGGCCCCATGGGTGGCATCAACCCCTCCCACAGCACCAATGTAACTCGTAGGAACTGACCACGTAACCGCGATACTCCCGGTTTGAGAATACGACGGCAATTTAAATATTTCTAGACTTACGCATAAAAAATGGAGTTAGATGGTGATAACTCGAAACATCCCCCGAACGGCCCCGTGGGTGGCACCAATACCTCCCACGAGACCAATGTAACTCATAGGAACTGACCGGACAGCCGCGCCACTCCCGGTTTGAGAATACGACGGTAATTTGCATATTTCTAGACTTAGACATTAAAATATGGCGTTAGATGGTGAAAACTCAAAACAGCCCCCGAACGGCCCCGTGGGTGGCACCAACACCTCCTACGGGAGCAATGTAACTCGTAGGAACAAACTGCGTAGCCGCGGACTCCCGATTTGAAAATACTACGATAATTTGCATATTTCTAGACTTAGGCATAAAAACATGACATTAGAGGGTGAAAACTCGAAACAACACCCGAACGGCCCAGTGCGTGGCACCAACACCTCCCACGGGACCAATGTAACTCGTAGGAACTGACCGTGCAGCCGCGACACTCCTGGTTTGAGAATACAATGATAATTTACATATTTCTAGACTTAAGCAAAACATGGCGTTAGAGGGTGAAAACTCGAAACAACCCTCGAACGGCCCCGTGAATGGCACCAACACCTACCACGGGACCAATGTAACTTGTGGAAACTGCCCCGCAGCCGCGAGACTCCTGGTTTGAGAATACGATGGTAACTTGCATATTTCTAGACTTAGGAATAAAAATATTATTATGTTGATAATTTTAACTCATATATGCAATTTTTCAGCTTGATTAATTTTTTTGTAAAACTACTTAGTTACTCATATTTGTTTTATGTATCCTATCATTTGTAGGATTTTTGCACGTGGAACAAATGAAGGAGGCAATGGTTTACAACATGAAGATTGTTTATATGTTGTGGACATTCAGGTTTTTGTTTTTTATATGTTACAGCCGTGCGGGCTTTTATTGTTTAGTTTTATGGCTGTGTAGGATTTTATAATTTGATTGTTGAATTTTATGGCCATGCGGACTTTATAATAAGCAGGTTTTACATTTACAGGTTTTGAAATGTTAAGAAAATAGAGGAAACTCTGCCCAATTTTTTTTTTTGGTCTGTGAATTATTAAGACGTGTAATATTTTTAAGTTTGTATATATATTTGTTTATTAACAACGCTCTCCATTCGTAATTTGTAATTTTTTTATTGTTTTGCCAATAATAAATATTTGTAACACCTCGTACGCGTCCAACGTTACACGTAGCAACTGACGGTGCACTTACAGGACCCCCAATTTTAGGATTGGACCAAAAAAGTATATTTTTTAAAAAAATTATAGTTAAATATGGTCATGGTCCATGACCATTTTTATTTTTTTCGTCACGCATAAAAATGGTCGCGGTCAAAGTCCGCGACCAATTTTTAATTTTTTTTTTCACGGTCATGAGTCGCGGACTTTGGCCGCGATCAATTTGTCACTGTTGTGGGTCACGGGTAAGGGCCGCAACCAATTTTTTTAATATTTTTTTGTCATGGTTGTGGGTCGCGGACTTTGGTCGCGACCAATTTGTCATGGTTATGAGTCACGAATTAGGGCCGCGACAAATTCTTTTTTTATTTTTTTATCACGGTTATGGGTCGCGGACTTTGGTCGTGACCAATTTATCAGGGTTGTGGGTCACGGATGAGGACCACGACCCGTCACGACATGGGTCAAGGCCTAAGTCCACGACCATCTGCCGTGACCCCTCTCGGTCGTGACCATTTTTAGGTCACGGACTTGGGTCGTGACCCATAAAAATTGTCACGCCCGAAATGGTCACGGACCAAGTCCGCGAACCACAACTTTGGTCGGGGATTTTGGCCGTGACCAATCGCCAGTTTTGGTGTAGTGCGCCAACCGACACCGGATAGTCGCTAAAAAATCTCTAGCTCCTATCCTTAATTTCATCCTACTCACATCCTAGGATTTACTCAAATTCATTCGGCCCATATGCATTCTAACCGCATAAATATCTCTACACACTTGTCGAAGACCTCTCTCTCGAATGTTGCTCGTCCCGGACATTCACTAGGTCCGTCCCCTGGATGATACACTAAATTCATCCAAGGTTCTCTCTTTCATCTCAAGGTTTACTCACCCTCAAAACCATCATCTAGGAGTCCTAATATCATAACTAGAATCCCCCATATTAATTCCCAAATTGTGATTAAACCCCGCATACACTTAAGGGAAGAAAACTGTCAATTTTAACCAAAGCGAATCGATTAGACCCAAATGCGAATCGATTCGGGTTGGCGAATTGATTCGGCTTCCATCCGAATCGATTCGGAAAGTGTTCTGCAAGCAGGTCCTCAAAGGCGAATTGATTCGGTCTCAATCCGAATCGATTCGGTCTAAGACAGCCTTATAAATCCCCTTATGCGAATCCATTCGGTCTAGACCTGAGTCGATTCGTCCTGTTCGAAGGGCCCTGTTTGGGCGATTTCATCTTCTCCAAAATTCCCAAATAACATCCCAACCTTCATTTTTGTGGTTTCTAATCTCAACCAACAACTCTATAATCATCCTCACACTAATTTTCAACTAACACATCAATTAATTTATGGTATTAAACCATTTCTCTCAGATTTAAACCTTAAAACCATAGTTTATCATTTTCTCCCATTTCTAACCATTTCTACGCTCCATTATCATGGATTTAACACTAGAAGTCCTTAAGAGTTTACACTACATCAATATGTAAACTCATACTCAAATTTCCCAAATTTATTTTAAGGTTTTTGACCCAAAATTTTATAGTTTACCAACTATAATATGAGATATACACACTAAATTAAATAAAGCAAGTAAACACTTGCTTGGAGGATAAAATTCGACGACCTCGAGTCGAATCCCACGGAGTTTGACGGAATTTTCTTTCTTCTCCCTCTTTCTCTTCGCTTCTCTCTCTCTCTCTCTCTCTCTCTTTTTCTCTCTTTCCCTTATGCCTTATAAAGAGAGAAATAAGGGTTTATCCCTTATAAACCCTAAAATGACTCGTTTACTCAATTGCGAGTCCCTACTAGTCCAAAAGACCCCGAAACATAAACACTACCCCCCAAATACTCTATTCTGACTATCTCGATCATTCCGAAACCAACCGCGCACTTGAAATCTCCATTTTAGTCACTTAACTACAATTCACTAATTAAACTCCACACATCATAATATGCATTTACTAAATAAAATATTATCCTTTGTCACTTTAACCATCTGCGACAAGTAATAAAAATATTCTGACTCATTTACTCAGTCCCCAAAGTAAATGTGACACGCGTCGGTAAACATCTAACGCTTATTAATCCAGAATTTACTATTCACTAAATTTCTCAAATTACCAAATTACGCCCATTTATATAATTTAAATATCTATAAAAGTGCGGGGTATTACAGTTGTGTAATCCCACCACTTGCCACTTCTCATAAATTCTAAACTCGGTTACATTTTAAATTTTCGTAGTCATTTTAGTCGCTTAAATTTTCGTTTCTCTCCCTTGAAATTGTTTTTAAATATAAAACTAAAAAGAAAATTTTGAAATTAAAAACACAAAAAGATATTTTTATAAAAATTGAAGTTGCAAGTTTTCACGATAACAGTTTCAACACTTGAAATTGGATTGATACTCGAATTTACCACGATACTGAATTTTTAACAAGTTTTGTAGGTATTTAAGAAATTTTGATACTCGAAGTTTGTCCGCAACGACATTCCAAGTCCATATCTAAGGAAGACACAAATTAAGAGTAATCACTAGACCGAAAAAAGAATAATATGACCATGTTTCGAACATAATTCGCTTCCTCATTTTACCTAGATCTTGAACGTTTTTTTTTTATTTCTTCTGATGACCTTAATTACTTCAAAATCGTAAGTACACCTTGTTTTTGGTCTCAGGAACATTGTGTAAAATTTTTAGCCCCATCCAACAACTATTTGGGGGAAATAAGCCTTTTACAAGGCGAAAAGAAGCCTCGGGATCTTCCATGCTGTTGACAATGTAACACGATAAATGACTCGCGAGAGCAAGAACAAATTAAAATGAATTCTCTCTCAAATATTAAGTGATTACAATGAATGGCCAAAGGACTTATTTGTACAAACTAAAGAGAGCACACTAAAATATTCCAAGTAATATTACCCCCTAACCTAACTTACCTAAAATAAAGAAAATTCAATAAAAGGGGTACAATTAAGCATAGTACAATTAATCCGTACTCCTCTATTCTTATCAATTTCCTTCAAGATAGAACATGCCATAGATGTGTGGGTACAAAAATAACTTATCTCTCACATCTTATATATTTTTCTCATATATAATGATTCATTTCATATTTAGGAGATAAGGGATGTTTATATAGGGTATACCACGGGGACTCCAAAAGAAATAAGAGATTAGATTCTTGTAGAATTTGGAATCCTAATCCAACTCTATAAGTAATTCAAAAATTCTATTAATTAGTATCCATCACAATAAAGAATAATAATTTCACTATATAGTCCACGATCTCAAAACTATAAATTTGAAAATATAATTTTGAGCTCCTTATTAGTGTTTAAAAATATCCCCACTTTAAGATCACATATACTCGTTGATTAAATTAAATTAAATTAAATTAAATTAAATTACTAATAATTATATTTAATCGACTTTATATGTCGGATTATCAAGTCCATTGGCCGAATTTGATACATCAAGGTTCCATTTATAAATAAATTTCACCACACACTAATCATCAAATACCCAATCTACCAAGCTTAATGAATAAAAAATGAATCTCACGTGATACTTCAAACTAATGAACAACCAATGCATATGTCCATCAATTATATCTAAATCTAGAGTTTTATTTATTAAATGCACATTGCATATGAAGATTCTCATCTGAATGAATATACTAAAATTAACTAATAAACTATAACTTTTAGTATATAATCCCAACACTAGGTATCGCTACCCTATATATTCCTTTTAAGTTCCCTGTGAAGTGTAGCACAATGAACTCAGTGAAGTTCCAATCTTTTGTGTACCAGAAATCAACTTACGTTTCCATAACTCGGGCTTCACCAACTTTTAATATAACGAAAATGAAAATCTAACCCAAATTGGGTCAAATATGGAGGTTCTCTGTTTGGAGTCATATGATTTCCAAGACTAGATGTGCCTAAAAAGGTCTCTTTTCAAATATAGTTGTAGGATAGTACAATGCATATTAACTATTTTAGTTAAAATGAAATATAGTAAATTATGATGAGCTCCGTTATAGAGATGGGATGTTTTTTTTCAAGTTATTGAAATTGACATATCTTACCTCATGGCTATCAGCAGCGCATCTAGATAGCTGGCCATACAATATCTCCTTGATGCGATAGATAGATTCTTTGATCTTGGAATTTTAATTAGTCGTCTCACAAATACTCTGGAATGAAAGGATAATTATTGCTTATTTTTAGGTGTTTACTGAGTCCTGTTTATTGAGTCTTGTTTCTATTAAATAAATCCCTAGTCTTTAGGATAAGTTAAGTCTATTAGTGGTCAGTTCACACTAACCACGTTGGCTAATATTTAGCTAAACGTGAACTATATTTCAGATGTTCTGTTAAGTATCGTAAGGCTATATATAGCCAAGTTTGTTAAATAAGATGGGTGGTTATTCATCCAGAATATCATTAAGCTTTATTGTTTCATTAGTGCTTCCCAACAATTTTGGTATCAGAGCCACCACTGGGCCTAAGAGGAAAAAGGAAGCAACTTTGAGTGTCCACCAAACTAGAGAGAGATGTCAGACGAAGTGAAATTCGCACAACCCGAAATTCCAATCTTCAATGGTCATTATGATCACTATACTATGTTGATGGAGAACTTCTTGAGGTCCAAACAATATTGGGATCTTATGGAGACAGGGTGCATGCGACCAGCAGAAATAGTATTAACAACGATGCAGCTAACGAGTTATGAGGAAGTGCATCTGAAGGATTTGAGTCAATAATTATCTAGTTCAAGCAATAGATAGGTCAATCATGGAGACCATCCGGAAGAAAGACACTGCGAAGGACATTTGGGATGCTATGAAAAGGAAGTACGAAGGGAACATAAGAGTGAAGAGGTTGACTGTTCAAGGTCTTCGTAGAGACTTTGAAAAACTAGAGATGAAATCAGGTGAAACTAATTCTGATTACTTTTCTAGGGTTACGGCTGTGGAAAATAAGATGCATGTGTATGGAGATGTAATGACTGATGTGACTGTGATTGAAAAGATTTTAAGGTCAGTGACAGATAAGTTTAATTATATTGTCTATGCCATTGAAGAGCCTATTTGGGATTTTTATTTTGGAGGGAAAAGAAAGGAAAGGAAGGGAAATTATGTTTCCTTTCCGTCGTTTGGGAGTTAACATAGGAGAGAAAGTGTTGTTTCATCATTTTTCGTCGTTTGGGAGTTCAAAAAGAGAGAAAATAAAGGAATTTTTTATAAAAAAATTCCCTTCCTTTCTTTCCAAAACTTTCCTTCCAAATCGGAAAGAAATGGAGAGAAAGGAAATTTTTCTAAAGAATTTACCTTATTTCTCTTAAAAAAATTATTTTCCTTCCAACTCCCAAACACTAGAAAAGAAAATTATTTTATCTTCCTTCCTAAATCCTTTCTCTCTTATAAATTTTCCTTTCTTTTATTTTCTTTCCTAATAAAATTTCACTTCCCTTTCCTTCCTCTAAAAAACTCCCAAACAGGCCGGAAGAGTCCAAAGATATTGATGCCATGTCTATAGATGAATGACAGAGTTCACCAATAGTTCATAAGCATAAGTTCAACAAACATAGCAATAATGAACAAGCTCTTAAAGTTATATATGAAGAGAGGTATAATGGCAGAGGCCAAGGAAGAAGAAGCTTCAAGGGTAGGGGAAGAGGCAGAGGCTCACAAGCCTTTACAAAGGCCACGGTGGAATGTTTTAACTGCTATCAACTCGGGGACTTTCAATATGAAGTTGGAATAAGGAAGCAAATTATGCTGAGCTTGAAGAAGAGGATGAGATGCAGTTGATGTCCTATGTAGAGATGCATGAGGCCAGAAGAAAATATGCTTAGTTTCTTAACTCGGAGTGCTCCAATCAAATATGTGGGGATCGAGCCATATTCTCAAGGCTGGATGAGAGGTGACAGGAAAAGGTGATGTAAAGCTTCTATTTAATGGTGTTAACCATATTATTACTGAAGTGTACTATATTTCAGAGTTAAAAAAAATCTCTTGATCATAGGGAAACTTCAAGAGAGAGGCTTGACAATTCTAATTGAGAAAGGGGTATGGAAGATCTTTTATCCTTATAAGAGCTTGATTATTGAGACTGACATGAGTACAAATAGGATGTTCATCTTGTTTACCCAATCACAAATCATGTCTCCGCAACAACGTGAAGAGTGTCTTCACACAATCTCACAGTATCTGTCTCAGCTTCGGCATCGGAGATATGGACACTTAAGTTACAAGGGTTTGAGGACCTTGCAGAGCAAGAATATGGTGCGTGGCGTTCCTAATTTCACTGCCATAGATGAGTTGTGCGAAGATTGTATTGTTGGAAAGCATCACCGTGATCCTATACCCAGGAATAGGCCTGTAAATTGAGCGCTCGAAGCCCGCCTGTTCGGCCTGCTATTTTCGCGCCGAGCTTTATTTGAGTTTGAGCCGAGCCAAGCCTGAGCCAAAATTTCAAGTTCGAATTAATTTCGGGCCGAGCTTGAGCCGAACTTTTCCAAGCCCGAATTGGGCCTGAAGCCCGAACTTCATATTTATAAATAAATAAATAATTTATATAATATAACATATTTTTGTTAACATTGTTTAATTAGGTTTCGTTCTTTTATTTCATTTAGTACTTTTAAAAAAAAATATTTGTTACAATACATTAGATTACATGTGATTTTTAATTTTGTGATTTTATTGTTAATCTCATTATGGGTATTTGATTTAATAATTGCTCAAGTCATAATAGGCCTTTGGTAGTGATCAAATTTTGCTAAATGTATGAAATTTAATAGGCATTTGTAGATTTTCACTCTTATTTCCCTTGTTTAATTTAATACATTTCATAATTATATATTCTATTTCATGAAATATCAATTATATTTTAATGTGTACTTTTGTCCATGATTGAAATACAAGAAAAAAAAATTAATTCAAACTATTTTAAGAAAAAAAATTGAAATCGGGCCTTCCCGAAATCGGGCCCGAAGCCCATAATACTTGTGAGCCGAGTTTGGGCCTAGGTGGGAAAAGATAATTCGGGCCGAGCTCGGGCTTGAGCATGGGTAAGTCAGTTCGGGCCGAGCCTGAGCAACCCCAAGCCCGGCTCACCCAGCCCGATTTACAGCCCTACCTAGGAAGAGTTCTTGGAGAGCAGGTCAAATATTAGGTCTGTAACACCACGTGTTTTTATTTACTATTTTAATTAATTAATTAGAATTTTTGAGAAAAATAAATTTCTGAATTTAATAATTTTTATTGGCTCAATATGTTGGTTATGATTTTAGAAGAATAAAACTTCAAGAGGAAATTAAATCGGAGTAAAAATGGATTTTATATTGATTTTACAAATTTTTGTCCCATATAATTTTTTTGGGCGAACTGTCAGTTTTTCGGGGTGATCGATCGATCGACCCCTGAGGGTAGATCGATCGACCCTCCTGGAAAACGTGCGCTGTAGAGTTTGTGCAGGATTAGGACTCCTAATCAATATATAACCTTGTTACTCCGTAGGGGGGACTTCTCATAATCACTTTTTCTCAAGTTTTTCACCAGAGAACACTTCCAAATATTTTTCCTCTCACTCATAATCATCAACCTTCAAAAAAATCAAGTTTTTGTCACAAGTTTTGGCACAAGTTTTTGAAGGCTTAATTGGGGTTTAATCAAGATCGTTCAAGAACACTCTTTTGCTAATTTTTTTAGAGGAATCCAGATTTCTAATCAGATTTTCAACACGATCTTCACAGGCATGAATACTCTATTCTTTTTCTTTGGTATTATGCGTTTTAAGTGTCGCCTAAACACTTAATTACATATTTTTTTAAAATAAAGTAGTGACTTAATTAGGTAAAGTGGACACTAATTATGGGATTGTTTTTATAAAAATCTTTTAATCTCAATAATATTCATAACCCTTTGGGTACGTAGGATTCGTGAGTAATTTTGGGTTTTTATGGTGTAGGTTGCATGTAGAAAACCCTAGTTTTAAAATAAATGATTTTTGGGTGCGTATAACTCATGTATTACATGTAGAGATAATAAAATTTGGTTTTGATGGATATATGATGAAAAATATGTATATTTAATTTAAGAATAATTAAATGAGATTAGGTGGGTATTTATGACGTTGTGATAATTTAATTAAAGGTTTAATTGAATTGGACTATCATGCGTAGTTTTATACGTTGATTAATTATGCTTATTTGTGTGACTTTTTGGTATTATTATATTGCCTTTGTGACGACGGGTTGTTGGGTAATTTTGCTCTCCCTATAATTTAGGATGCCTTCTAGGTTTGGGACTAGTGAGGGTAGATTATTGCGTTTTTAACATCTTGGGGGTGGGCTTATTTTTGTTACTTTATCGTCGTTACGGTAGTATAAGTACGAGACTAAGTTAAGATTTATGTTAAAAAATCCTCATATACATAGGTTAGGACGTATTGATAACTTGGGACCCTCAGGTATGGGACTAAGGGGTATTTTGAGGATCTTACATCGATTAAAAGGGTGGGGTGATTATAAATTGAAAATTCAGAATTAAGGCCTAAGATAAAAACGGGTATTAAAATTTGTGGCGACACAATGTGTCGGGGCCGACAGTTTAAACGGGTCAGAAGACGATTTATGTCGTGTCGTGTGTGGAACCTTGTCATGTGTCGGGACCGACAGTTTAAACGGGTCAGAGGACGATTGACAGGGGGAAGTGTGACACTTTAATAAAAAGTGAGAACAATAATAAAAGTTGGTTAATTTAATTATATTAACATCTTGGGAATTTAAAATCATATTAGTGTGCCTTTATAAATGGAGATTTATGCGGGTAGTTAGTGATTTATATCTATCGCGTTTAATTGTCCCGTTTAATTTAAAATATTCTATTGTGATATTTATTGCGTATAATGCTACTGTCTGGATTTAAGGATCCTATTTGAGGGGAGTAGTGTGTATTCTTGCTCGGGGCTTTGGCTCTGACCCATGCGTTGACTAATCTTTTTCAGGATTAGAATTGGAGAAGCTGCATAAGATATTTTGGAGATTATCACTTGGAGGTGCAGCTGGAGTTATTCATTTTTGTGGCATAGTTTAGTTAGACTTTCTTTTTCAGTCGCATTTAATTATGAGACTTCATTTGAGTTTTATTAGGCCATTCGGTTCCAAAGTTGTCTAGAGGATTTCTGTTGGGATTATTCAGATTTTATTTAATCATTATTGGAGATTGGATTTCTGGAGTTAGCATGTGATGGATCTTTTATCGCTTAGTTATTAATGATCATTTGAGTTTAATTCAATTATTTATCTTATGGACTGATTTATTTTTGTCTCATATTTGTCTCATGCTAAGAATGGTATTTTATTTACTCACGCTCGACTTAGTTTTGGTGGCGGCTGACGCCAGAATTAGGCGGGGTGTGACAGATGGTATCAAAGCATGGTCTTAGGTCTCGTAGGTTATGAGTCTATTTAGCTTCCGCGTTGCCGATCTTTGATTCCCTTTGTTGATTCGTAGTTCTGAAGGTAGAGGGTCAAGCATACGTGTTATATGTGTTTCTTGGAGATGTGAATCTTTGTGCTAAGAACGTCATAGGCATTGAGTTTAGAATTAGTAAGCTTAATGTGAGGATTCTTAAATTGGATTTTGGAGACGATAATTATTTTTGGAGATTTTAGTACAAATGTTGGTTATCGTATGTATCGATTTTTGGTGTTGAAATTTAATTTGAGGACGTTATCATTTTGATGACTTTCGACTATCGGATCGAGTGGGGGATTTGTGAGAGAATGTGGTTCGCCATTATTTTCATAGTTATGTGTATGTATATAGGCAATATATGTTATTTTGTTGCTCGTGGGGTAGGTGCGCATAGAATTGGGTGTATGGGCGCCCAATTATGGCATTCTACGGGTAGGCATATATGAACCTTATTTTCTTTTGTGAGATTTATGCGTTGATGAGTATGCTTCGTCTTATTTCGAGGAGGAAATTCTTTTCTAGTGGGGAAGTATGTAACACCCCGTGTTTTTATTTACTATTTTAATTAATTAATTAGAATTTTTGAGAAAAATAAATTTTTGAATTTAATAATTTTTATTGGCTAAATATGTTGGTTACGATTTTAGAAGAATAAAACTTCAAGCGGAAATTAAATCGGAGTTAAAAAGGATTTTATATTGATTTTACAAATTTTTGTCCCATATAATTTTTTTGGGCGAACTGTCAGTTTTTCGGGGTGATCGATCGATCGACCCCTGGGGTAGATCGATCGACCCTCGCAAAAAACGTGCGCTGTAAGATATTTTTAGAGTTTGTGTAGGATTAGGACTCCTAATCAATATAAAACCTTGTTAATCCGTAGGGGGACTTCTCATAATCACTTTTTCTCAAGTTTTTCACCAGAGAACACTTCCAAATATTTTTCCTCTCACTCATAATCATCAACCTTAAAAAAAATCGAGTTTTTGTCACAAGTTTTGGCACGAGTTTTTGAAGGCTTAATTGGGGTTTAATCAAGATCGTTCAAGAACACTCTTTTGCTAATTTTTTGAGAGGAATCCAGATTTCTAATCAGATTTTCAACACGATCTTTATAGGCATGAATACTCTATTCTTTTCCTTTGGTATTATGCGTTTTAAGTGTCGCCTAAACACTTAATTACATGTTTTCTTAAAATAAAGTAGTGACTTAATTAGGAAAAGCGGACACTAATTATGGGATTATTTTTATAAAAATCTTTTAATCTGAATAATATTCATAACCCTTTGGGTACGTAGGATTCGTGAGTAATTTTGGGTTTTTATGGTGTAGGTTGCATGTAGAAAACCCTAGTTTTAAAATAAATAATTTTTGGGTGCGTATAACTCATGTATTACATGTAGAGATAATAAAATTTGGTTTTGATGGATATATGATGAAAACTTGGTATATTTAATTTAAGAATAATTAAATGATATTAGTTGGGTATTTATGACGTTGTGATAATTTAATTAAAGGTTTAATTGAATTGGACTATCATGGGTATTTATGACGTTGATTAATTATGCTTATTTGTGTGACTTTTTAGTATTATTATATTGCCTTTGTGACGGCGGGCTGTTGGGTAATTTTGCTCTCCCTATAATTTAGGATGCCTTCTAGGTTTGGGACTAGTGAGGGTAGATTATTGCGTTTTTATCATCTTGAGGGTGCGCTGATTTTTATTACTTTATCGTCGTTACGGTAGTATAAGTACGAGACTAAGTTAAGATTTATGTTAGAAAATCCTCCTATACATAAGTTAGGACGTATTGATAACTTGGGGACCTTTAGGTATGGGACTAAGGGGTATTTTGAGGATCTCACATCGATTAAAAGGGTGGGGTGATTATAAATTGAGAAATTCAGAATTAATGCCTAAGATAAAAACGGGTATTAAAATTTGCGGCGCCATAATGTGTCGGGGCCGACAGTTTAAATGGGTCAGAGGACGGTTTATGTCGTGTCGTGTGTGGAACCTTGTCATGTGTCGGGGCCGACAGTTTAAAGGGGCAGAGGACAATTGACAAGGGGAAGTGTGACACTTTAATAAAAAGTGAGAACAATAATAAAGGTTGGTTAATTTAATTATATTAACATCGTGGGACTTGGGAATTTAAAATCATATTGGTGTGCCTTTATAAATAGGGATTTATGAGAGTAGTTAGTGATTTATATCTATCGCGTTTAATTATCTCGTTTAATTTAAAATATTCTATTGTGATATTTATTACGTATAATGCTATTGTCTGGATTCAAGGATCTTATTTGAGGGGAGTAGTGTGTATTCTTGCTCGGGGCTTTGGCTCTGACCCATGCGTTGACTAATCTTTTTCAGGATTAGAATTGGAGAAGCTGCATAAGATTTTTTGGAGATTATCACTTGGAGGTGCAGCTGGAGTTATTCATTTTGTGGCATAGTTTAGTTAGACTTTCCTTTTCAGTCGCATTTAATTATGAGACTTCATTTGAGTTTTATTAGGCCATTCGATTCCAAAGTTGTCTAGAGGATTTCTGTTGGGATTATTCAGATTTTATTTAATCATTAATGTAGATTGGATTTCTGGAGTTAGCATGTGATGGATCTTTTATCGCTTAGTTGTTTATGATCATTTGAGTTTGATTCAATTATTTATCTTATGGACTAATTTATTTATGTCTCATATCTGTCTCATGCTAAGAATGGTATTTTATTTACTCACGCCTGGCTTTGTTTTGGTGGCGGCCGACACCAGAATTAGGCGGGGTGTGACAAGGTCTCATCCATGCAGACATCTGTGGACCAATCACTCCCATGTCCAATAACAAAAAAAGGTATTTTTTGTGTTTCATCGATGACTACAGTAGAAAATCATGGATGTATTTTCTGAGTGAGAAGTGAGAAGGATTGAGTCATTTTAAATTTTTCAAGAAAATGGTGGAAAATGAGACATGCTTTCCCATCAAGTGTCTGCGTACAGATAGGGGATGTGAGTTCACCTCAATTTAATTCAACAACTTCTGCATGGAGAATGGCATTAAAAGGCAGCTGATAACTGCCTGCACCCCTCAACAAAAATGGCATGGATGAACGGAAGAATAGAACTGTAATGAACATGGTTCGTGCAATGCCCTATGAGAAGGGAATTCCAAAACCATTTTTTGCAGAGGTGGTAAATTGGAGAAATTATTTGTTGAATAGATGTCCAATATTGGCAGTAAAAAACATCACACCTGAAGAAGCGTGGAGAGGAATGAAGCCTTATATTGATCATTTTTGGGTTTTTGGTTACATAGCACATGTTCATGTGCCAAAGGTACATAGAACTAAACTTGACAATAAAAGTTCTATTTGTGTATTTTTGGGTGTTAGTAAGGAATCTAAGGGATATAGACTATTTAATCCGATTACTAAAAGGGTAGTGGTGAGTAGGTATGTGATATTTGAAGAGGATAGACAATGGGATTGGGATGTGAGTTATGAAGAACAAATTTTGGTAAATTTAGAGTGGGAAGATGATGATGCAGGAGTAGGTGATAAAATGGTGAGGGAGATGAAAACCTTGAAAGGGCTAGAAATAATAGTGAAAATATAGGTGAGATTGGCAGTGGTGATAGAGTAAATGAATCTCCAAACAATGGGGATAGTGAAGATTGTGGAGGTAGTATTGGCAAGAGAGTAAGAAATCGTCCAGGATGGATGAGGGATTGTGTTAGCGGGGAGGACCTCGGGTTATCTGATTATGAGAGCAATATGGCACTAATGGTGTCAATTGATCCATTGTACTATGAGGAAGCAGTGAGGAATGCTAGATGGATATTGGCAATAGATAATGAAATTAAGTCCATACAGAAAAACAAGACATGGACGTTGGTTACGCTGCCTGTTGGAGCCAAGAAAGTTGTGTTCAAATGGATCTATAAAACCAAGTTTAATGAGCATGGAGAGCTTGAAAAGCACACATCACGCTTGATGGCCAAGGGGTACACACAGAAACATGGGATAGACTACACCGAGGTTTATGCTCCAGTGGCAAGAATGGAGACAGTGGGGATGGTGGGGGCTCTTACGGATCAAAGAAAATGGAAAATATTCCAGTTAGATGTGAAATTAGCCTTCCTCCATGGTGAACTTGATGAAGATGTGTATGTTGAGCAGCCAAAAGGTTACGAAGTCAAAGGAAGTGAGGACAAGGTCTACAAGTTACACAAGGTTCTATATGGCTTAAAGCAAGCTCTACGAGCTTGGTTCAACAGCATCGAAACTTACGTTGTTAGTGAGGGTTTCGAACAATGTTCAAATGAGCAAACTCTCTTCACAAAAAGTAGCAAAGAAGGTAAAATACTTATTGTAAGTGTTTATGTTGATGATCTAATCTATACTGGTGATGATGGAGAGATGACGAGAAGCTTCAAGTGTTCAATGATGCAAACTTTTGAAATGACTGATCTGGGAAAAATGAAGTTCTTTCTCGGCATTGAAGTATCGTAACAGCCTGATGGTATCTTCATATGCCAAAAGAAATATTCACAGGAGGTTTTGGAACGATTTGGAATGTGAGACAGTCATGCAGTCAACAGTCCAATTGTTCCAGGTTACAAGTTGAGCAAGGATGAAGATGGAGTAGAAATTAATGAGTCATATTACAAGTAAATTGTAGGGACCCTCATGCATCTCACAAGAACTCGTCCAAACATAATGTACACTGTGAGTTTGATCAGTAGATTCATGGTTAGGCCTGTAGAGATTCATTTACAAGATGCCAAAAGGATATTAAGGTACTTGAAGGGTACTTTTGATTATGGAATCATGTACAAGAAATGGAGTTCAGATGACTTGATTAACTACACAAATAGTGACTATGTTGGTCACTTAGATGATCGAAAAAGCACTTTCGGCTATGTTTTTCTGTTAAGTTCTGGAGTTGTATCTTGGCTTTTAAAGAAATAACCGATTATTATATTGTCAACCATAGAGGTAGAGTTTGTGGCAGTAGTTGGGTGTGTAAGTCAAGTAGTGTGGATGAGAAGAGTTTTGGAGCAGCTGGGACATGCACAAAAGAAGGGAACCATAGTCATGTGTGATAACAACTCCACCATCAAATTGTCAAAGAAAATAGTCATGCATGGGAGTAGCAAACATATTGATGTACGGTTCCATTTCTTGAGGGAGCTTGCTAAGGATAGAACCATTGAGTTGTTACACTATGGAACAGAGGAGTAAATTGCAGATGTGATGACAAAGCCGTTGAAGTTGGATGTCTTCCATAAGTTTAGAGGTCAGATGGGGATTTGTAAGGCAGCTGAATTAAACTAACAATCTACCACAGTTAGTTTAGGGGAGGGATTGAAAGGATAATTATTGCTTGTTTTTAGGTGTTTTCTGAGTCTTGTTTCTGTTAAATAAATCCCTAGTCTTTAGGATAAGTTGAGTATGTTAGTGGTCAGTTCACACTAACCACGTTGGCTAATGTTTAGCTAAACGTGAACTATATTTCAGTTGTTCTGTTAAGTACTGTAAGGCTATATATAGCCAAGTTTGTTAAATAAGATGGGTGGTTATTCTTCCAGAATATCATTGAGCTTTATTGTTTCATCAGTGCTTCCCAACATGGAAGAGAAAAGATGTGTTCGAATATGTAGAATAGTTTTGCACAATAGAAGTACTATCTGCTTGACATACACTTCTTTGTACCATTTTCTCCATTACCTGTGGTTAAACATAGACTTGCTCCATCTGTGTCTACACAAATGAAATCCATAAAGGTCCATTTGACAGGCAAGTGAGCAAATACCTTGGGTTGCAAATGGCAAATCCAATAATTTTTCAACTGTCTGTGTTTGATGGCATTAATTTTTATGGTTGAAATCCTCTTTTAGGATTAGTATAATTTTGTATAAATTTTTATTTTTTATTTTAAATTTGTTATATTTAGGATTAGTATAATTTTGTTGTTTTTAAAAAACACAAACCATTTTTGTATTAAAAAAATGTTTAACTGTTTTATAAAAAAACTATAAAACAGATATAAATGCACAGTTTTTGTTATATAAAATCGTTTTTTATTCTTTAAAACCCGTTTTTTTATTTGTTGTTTTTAGGATTAGTATAATTTGGATGTTTAAAAAAAATATTGAACCGTATTGTAATAAAACAGTGTTTTTAAAACAAAACAATTTTCTAAAATGTACAGCTTTTATTATATAAAATAATTTTTTTAAAATAGGACAGTTTTTATTTTTTATTATTTTAATGATGAAACGGTTTTTTTTACATAAAAAATATTTTTTTTAAAACAATCAAAACATTTTTTAATAAAAAATAGTTATTAATTTTTATAAATAAATTTTTAAGTAAAGCGCTGTTTTTCTTTTTAATAAAAGCGACTGTTAAAAAAAACTTGATATAAAAACAAACCATTGATTTTAACAAACAATATAAAAAAATATATTTTAACAAAAAGAAAGTTCCCAAATTTATAGTGGCAAAATATTCTTTGGGTATGAGATTGAGAAAATTTTAACATAAAAAGATAGCAAAGTATGTGTCCATTTGTCATGACAAATTGTGCCTGTCAAATGCACATAAAAGTGGACAAAACCCATATTTGTCAACTTTTTTTGCATTTGCCATGGCAAATCATGCCAATCAAATGGATACTTCTTATTTGTCATGACAAATGAAGGATTTACCCACTATTTTGTGTGTTTGATTGCCTTTATTTTTCATGGCAAATTTTGCATGGGTGCCCATGTCCATATGCAAATTTATCTTCATTTTTCCACTTTTGTAGCAAAATTTGCTTTTGGTATATAGCAAAGCAAATTTTGCCCACTAATTTTTCCATCGTTTTTAAAACTGTTTTTTTATAAAAATTATTTTTTTTCATTAAACTGTTTTTACTTTGTTAATTTTTTTTTTGAAAGACAGTTTTTTTCTTAAGAAAGTGATTATGTTTTTATTTTATTATAACTTTTTTTTGTTAAATCTTTTTTTTTTCGTTATAAACTTTTTTCTGGGGTTAAAAATTGTTTAGTTTTGTAGATCAAACAACGTTATCAAACATTTGAAGCCATGATTTTGCCAACTGAGTTAAAAAATTATAAGAGTTGTCTTGGAAAATTTTACCACCCAGGTCATTTGCCCACTTTTGTATCAAACACACCTAAGGGTCCGTTTGATAGCAGTATTTTCCATGGCAAATAAGGATTTTTTATCATTTTCCAGCTTTTAGTTGCGTTTGATAGCACTTATTTGCCCTGAAAAATAATTACCACTTGCACTAAGGTACTAACACATAAAGCACAAAGAATTGATTTGCCATGGAATTAAATTCTTTGGGGTCCCCAAATAATTGAATTCCAGGAATCTAATGACTTGAAAATTAATTCCACCCACTTCTATCAAATATGGCCTAAGATATTGCACGAGGGTAAAAGAAGCAAAGATGTATTAGTATTGAAGTTATAGATTCTTCAATGTGGACCCCATTCTTTAGTGCAGTTTGTTTCTAGTAACCTTTTGTTTTTGAGGTCCCTGTAGAGAGTTAGATACTCACACGTTCCTTAATGTGGACCCCATCCCTTGGTGAGGTGTGTCTGCATTGACCTTCTATTTTGAATGGAGGTTCAAGGAATGAATATTTGTCTGTTTTGCAGTCTTGGATGTAGAAGTAGGGGTTACCAATTAAACCCACTATCTCACGTTAGATACCAGCAGGCAGGAGTGATACATAGTAACTGCATGGTGTAGGTCAGATGATCAAGACCCTGACGTGCAATTGATTGTCAACATGTTCACTAATACTGTTTTGTTAATCATAAATTCGAATATGAATCATAAGGTTGTATCATGAATAAAATAGTTTTGACATGAATCCAGGATGTTTATCTTCATGCAATCACTGAATCGAAAATTCCTTATAACTACGATTTAAAAACTGGCCTTTGTCCATCGTTATTGAACGGATTAAAATGACTTGAATGCTCCTTTCTTGAATATCTCGGAATATGAGAAAAATGAATTTCGGATTTTCTCTCCCTCCTTAGAAACAATGTGTATTGAGATGACTCTAGATGGTGTAGAGGTCTCTATTTATAAGGGGAAGAGGGCCGGAATCCTAGTGGTGGTGGGACTCTTTCCAAGTCTCCCACTAATGTCACTAACCATCATGTGACTAACGGATAAGGTTTACCCAAATCTTTTAATATCTTTATTTATCACATTCCTAATTAATTATCTGACATTTATTAAAACCACATAAATGGAAAATTCGAAATTTAATACAATTGAAATTAAATAATTAATTTCGTCACTAACATTAATTTCCAACAGTCTCCCACTTGGTCTTAATAATTCGTATAATTAAATTAGGTATCATAAGGTGCACAATCATTGATAAATTTTGCTAAATCAAATGATTCACGAATGCGAGTCATGGCGGTTCCATGATATTCAAGAGCATGGTTCCTTCCATATACCACAACACCAATATTTCATTCAACTAGCCTTTAATATTGGGTATCATAATGGCCTCATAATGTTCTTTTGAATAAGAACTATTTCTGTCAATAATAATTCATAATTATATGCATGCATTCACAAAAGACAGAAATAATAGAAATCAGAAACACTTTTATTGAATTCAAGTAATAGTGTCAAACAACTAAGCCAAAATAGCAATCATAATCCAACTAATCGAGACATATCTCTTTGACATGTTCTATAAAGGTCTTCGGAGATAGTCCTTTCGTAAGAGGATCTTCTATGTTATCACATGTACTAATGTGATCAATTGACACTCTTTGTTTATGAACTTCTTCTTTAACTGATAGGTATTTTATCTCAATATGCTTAGCAGCCTTAGTATACCTATCGTTCTTCGAGAAGAAGACTGCTGCGACATTATCACAATAAATTTTCAGCAGCTTAGATATTGACTCCATAATTCTAAGTCCTGAAATCAAGTTTCGCAACCATAATCCATGATCTGTAGCTTCGAAGCAAGCTACGTACTCAGCCTCCATAGTAGATGATGCAATGACCCTTTGCTTAGTAATTTTTTATGAAACGGCTCCTCCAGCCATAAGGAAGACATAACCCGAAGTGCTCTTCCTACTGTCAAGGCATCTCCCAAAATCTGAGTCTGAATAACCAATCATCTCAAGGTGATCAGTCTTCCGATATGTGAGCATGTAATCCTTGGTCCCTTGCAGGTACCTCAGAACTTTCTTTGCAGTTTTCCAATGGTGAATCCCCGAATTTCTTTGATATCTGCCTAGCATCCCAACGGCAAAACTGATATCCGGTCTAGTGCAGACTTGTGCATACAACAAGCTCCCTACGAGCGAAGCATAAGGCATGCCTTTCATGCGCTCCCTTTCTAAATCACTTCTGGGGCATTGAATTAAGTTGAACTTATCCCCTTTCTGAAGTGGAACATTAATGGGATTGCAACTTTGCATGCTAAATCTTTCTAAAACTTTGTTAATGTAAGCTTTTTGAGACAATCCTAACATTCCTCGTGATCTATCCCGAGATATTTCTATCTTGATCACGAAGGATGCCTCACCTAAATCTTTTATTTCAAAGTTTTTAGAAAGGTACTTCTTGGTTTCACTTAATAAACCAAGATCACGACTGGCGATAAGTAAGTCATCAACATATAGTACTAAAAATACAAACTTACTCCCACTGATCTTCAGGTATATGCACCGATCAACAGTGTTTTCCTTAAACCCAAAGGATGTAATGGAATCGTGAAACTTAATGTACCATTGACGAGAAGCTTGTTTTAGATCATATATTGACTTCTTCAACAGATAGACCATGTTTTCCTTTCCTTCCTTTATGAAGCCTTGTGGTTGTGCCATGTAGACTTCTTCTTCTAAACTCCCATTTAGAAAAGTTGTTTTTACGTCCATTTGGTGCAACTCCAAATCATAATGAGCCACCAACGCTAATATGATTCTCAATGAGTCCTTCTTTGAAACTGGAGAGAAGGTCTCATTATAATCAATGCCTTCTCATTGATTAAAACTTTTGGCAACAAGTCTAGCTTTATGTCGTTCGATATTGCCTTTTGAGTCAAGTTTGGTCTTAAAGATCCACTTGCACCCAACTCGTTTTTATCCTTCTGGTAATTCGACCAACTCCCAAACATTATTGTCATTCATAGATTTTATTTCTTCATTCATGTCATCAATCCATTTATCGGAATCATCACTATTTATATCTTTTTCATAAGAAACTGGATCATTAATATTCCCTATGTTAAATTCGGTCTCTTGAAGGTATACCACATAATCATCCGGAATTGTCGATCTCCTTTCTCTTTGAGATCTTCTCAATGGAACTTCCTGTGGTGCTTCAAAAGTTTCATTGGTTATAGTCTCATTATGTGGTTGTTCAGTTGGTTGATCATTCACTTGTTGTTCATTCTTATTGATTGGGTTAATGATCGGTTCAACAACTACATTAGGAACAATAGGTATGTTATGAACTTTGGGTATAGGAATTTGGACCCTGACTTCTTGAATGATTACCTCCCTTTATTTTATACTCCCACTTACTTCACCTTCTTCAATGAATTTAGCATTTCCAGTTTCTATGACTCTAGTTGTATGATTTGGACAGTAGAATCTATATCCCTTCGAATTTTCTGGATACCCTATGAAATGACGAGATAATGTCCTAGGATCCAATTTCTTTTCATGAGGGTTATAGATTCTAGCTTCCGCTGGGCAGCCCCACACACGTAAATACCTTAAATCGGGTTTCCATCCCTTCCATAGTTCAAAAGGGGTTTTTGAAACTGACTTACTAGGAACCCTATTTAAGATGTGTACATCGGTTTCTAATGCATGTGTCCACAAAAATGTAGGCAATTGGATCCTACTTATCATACTTCTTACCATTTCTATAAGGGTACGATTACGTCTTTCAGCTACACCATTCTGCCAAGGTGATACTCGCATTGTGTATTGGGCGCAAATACCTAATTTTTCAAGGAGTTTAGCAAATGGACCAGGGCGTTGCCCTGACTCGTCATATCTACCATAATATTCGCCACCTCTATCAGACCTAATAATTTTCAGCTTTTTGCCTAATTGCCTCTCAACCTCATTAATGTATATTTCAACGACGTTCACAGATTGAGATTTATCATGCAATATCTACAAATGCAATAACGTGAAAAATCATTTATAAAGGTGATGAAGTATTTTTCTCCACCAATGGATGGAATATCAAAAGGTTCACATATGTCTGTATGTATTATTTCAAGTAGCTAGGTTCTTCTTGTGACTCATTTCTTTGTATGTTTGGTCTGTTTTCCTTTAATATAGTCCATACATACATCATAATTGGCTCAATCCAGGTTATGTAGTATTCCATCTTTAATGAGCCTTTCAATTCTCGGCCTGGATATGTGCCCTAATCTTTTATGCCACAAATAAGCAGATTTTTCATCATTAAGTGTACGTTTCGTAACAACATTAGGATGCAGGGTCACAAGGGTTTCAGAATTTTTTTTTCAAGATTCAATCGATATAAACCATCTAATAAAAAACCAGAACCAACATTATTAGAATTTTTAATCAAACCAAAACCATTGTTCTTAAATTCAATTGCAAAACCATCTAAAGCGAGTTTAGAAACAGAAATTAAATTCCTAGAAACTGTGGGGACATAAAAAATTTCTTGCAAATCTAAAATAAATCCAGTGCTTAAAATCAGGCGAAAGACTCCAACAGCTTCTATTTTAGCCTTTGCCTTATTGCCCATGTAGAGAAAATGCTCATTTGAATTTGTTTTGCGGATCGAAATGAAGCCCTACATCGAATTAAAAACATGACACATAGAACCAGAATCAATCCACCAAGTGTTAGAAGGAGCGTTAATAAAGTTTGATTCGAAACAAACATAAATAAAGGGCTTACCCTTTTTCTTGAACCAGGCCTTTCGTTTATGACAATCCCTCTGGAAATGCCCTTCTTTTTACAGAAGTGACACTTGTCGTTATTTTCCTTCTTCACAGTTGCAGTTGATGGTTCATCTTGATGAGACGGCCCAGGACCTTTCTTAATGCCCTTTCCGAACTTCTTCTTAAAACCAGCTCCTTGGACTGTAAGGTTTGCCACCTGTCCCTTAGTCACATAGCCATTTTGTTGCTTGAGCCTTCCTTCCTCCTGTACCAACATGCTTTGCAAATCATTTACATTTCACTTGTCTTTTATAGTGTTGTAATTGATTTGGAAAGGTCAATACTCAGGAGGTAGGGAGTTTAGGACGAATTTAACGAGAAAAGAGTCATCCACTGTCATGCTCAAAACTCTAAGTCTAGCAGTCAGATTGGTCATTTCTATAATGTGCTCATTCATAGTTCGAGTATCATCGAACCTTATAGTGGTCAGGTCAGCCATCAGTTTTCCAGCAGGGGATTTATCAGCACTGCGAAAGCGTTCCTTAATGTTGTTCAAATACTCTTTCGCTTTCGTAGTTTCAGGTAGGGAGATCTTAATGTTAGCAGCAACACACATTCGCATAAATATTAAGGCCAACCTATTGTATCGAGACCATACTTCATGGACAACAATTTCATCCTCGCTATGGGTATCAGTAATAGCAGCGGGTTCATCACACATAATTGCCATGTCCAGGTCTAGAACCTCTACGCTGAACTCAGTTTGCTCATTCCATTCAGAAAAATTAGTTCCATCAAATTTGAAATAGGACTGAGCTTGCGAATATAGGTTAAGGGGAACTGCAATTAATAACAATGTTCACAAATTAAATTTTCACACATAACAAAAATTGCAAGGGTCGAATATTGAATTGTTGACTAAAGATTTTGGCATATTTCATTTACAATCTGAATATCACGGAATATGTGTTAATCATCACATAATATTCAGATTTGTAAAGATATGTTACCCTATAATTCATTTACCATGGTCCCATAATTTTGGCATCTGTGTTTGTTGCCTAAACATTTAATACCATGATTAATGGACTTAATGTCAACTATTTTGTTTTTACAAAAACTAGTTCTAATGTTGTTCAATTCCGATATCAGCATGTGTTGCGCTTCAATCCAATTTTATAATTGACATTAGAATGAGTCTTTAATGAATGTAAGTATATTATTCGTACATGCAGTCTCAGCTTGTGTTTGGCCTTTGACTTAACTCAAATGAATAATTGTTTACATATCTCAACTTAAATATAGTTAATCATGCCTTAATATTAACTATAATACGTAATCTATCAATAATTACAAAAATACCAGTAGTAGCTTAAATGCCTCAAAAATATAATTGCCCAGGTATAATAAAAAGACAAAATATATGAATTTTGCCAAAAATAGAAAAAATGAGTTTTCACCATAGAATCGAAGTAAAACATGCCAGAAAATCAAAACTTTTTGTGGAACGTTAATATCAATTTTCTGCAAAGATTTATAATCCCCGAAATTATTTCCCAAAATGGCAAAAACGGGATTTTGAGGGCCTTAATGACGTCAAAATGCAAAAGTAAGGTGGTGCCCATTGTATACAATGGGTTTTGTTTATTTCGACGTTTACAGTCGACCATGTCAGTTTCCTAAAATTTCGAGCAAGTTTTGCCCCTTCATTCTCACTGGTGAGTATTGGCGACAGAAGAAAAACGTCACAAAAAATCTCAGACACACTTTAAGAGCAGATTTAATGACAGAAATAAGACGTCGCAGAAGGTCTCAGGCACAAAAGCAATTTCGTTCTTAATATCATAGCACAAATTCGAATTACCATATGTACGATTATTATATTGCTTAAAAATTTTCAGATTTCCAAAAAAACAAAAATTTTCAGATTTCCATAAAAACAAAATTTCCAAATTTTCAGAAGGAAAAAAAAATCCAAATTTAACAAAAAATTCAAGATTTTCAGATTTACCAAAATTTCAGATTTCCAGATTTTTAAAAGATCATAAATCAGAATGTTATAAAGGAGTTTTTATTAACGGAATACATGAGATTATAAACCGCAAGCTCTGATACCACATGTTAACTAATACTGTTTTGTTAAACATAAATTCGAATATGAATCATAAGGTTGTATCATGAATAAAACAGTTTTGACATGAATCCAGGATGTTTATCTTCATGCAATCATATAACCGAAAAATTCCTTATAACTACGATTTAAAAACTTACCTTTATTCATCGTTATTGAACAGATTAAAATGACTTGAATGCTCCTTTCTTGAATACCCGGAATATGAGAAAAACGAATTTCGAATTTTCTCTCCCTCCTTAGAAACAATGTGTATTGAGATGACTCTAAATGCTGTAGAGGTCTTTATTTATAAGCGAAAGAGGATCAGAATCCTAGTGGTGGTGGGAGTCTTTCTTACTCTCCAACTAACGCCACTAACCATCATATGACTAACGGATAAGGTTTACCCAAATCTTTTAATATCTTTATTTATCACATTCCTAATTAATTATCTGACATTTATAAAAACTACATAAATGAGAAATTCGGAATTTAATACAATTAAAATTAAATAATTAATTTCGTCACTAACATTAATTTCCAACACAACGTTCCATTTTCAGTTTTTCTTAATCATGCTTGGAAATTTTGGTGAAATAGATTTGAGAATCTTGTTCGCCTCCATAGAAAATTTTTCAAATATGATTAGTTCAAGAACAAAATTTCAATTTCCGTCAGACATAAACTATGCCTTTAAGATGTGCTAACAAATTTATGTGCCTACTTTACTAATGTTATACTGTTTCGATAGGTTGACTGTTGAATAAATTACCCAGTTCATAAAGACGAATTGAGCTCTTTCTGCAGCTTACTTGTTTACCGAGGAGTCGCTGATGGGTTCAAGCCATAGTGTATATAAGTTAATTCAAAGGCAACTTCCGTGACCTTCTGGAATTTCAGCAATGATTTCTTTAATTCTTTAAACAAGCCAATGTTTTTTTGGCAAATATTCTCCCTCCTCCTTTGCAAGAAAAAATCTTAAATTACATATTACACTAATCCGATGGTCTGAAATATTTTTCTGAGAAAATGACCCCTTGCATGATTGCAATAAACTTACATACGGTTCCTTTGAAACTGTAAATAATTGATTGACTTAATTTAGATAAATGCAGCACTTGTGTTTTTATGTGTTTTGTAATTCTGTATATATGATATATCAAGAGGAGCTGTGACATGTGCACACTTCGAAGGAGGATTCTTGCCCATGAAATTGAGAACTTATAGCTGTAGACCCCAAGAGAAATCATAAGATTTAAGATTTGTGTCTTCCTGTTTTCATCAATCCCCTCCCAAAAACGTAACTTAAAAAGGAATCAGAAGATAAATTTGGCTTTCATTTATGGAGCTTGGAGTAATATTAGTTGTTCAACTTGGTTCTTCTACAACTCAGACCATACTGCCTTGATGAAAACCTTCGTGGGATGAGTTGAATCTGGAATATAACACATTTTATAAACCCTCAATTGTTTTAGATCCTTGCTTTGCTTTAGGTTTGGTGTTGACATCTGTAAAATCGACGAGAGTTGTTACGGATGAGAAATGGGTTTCATATTAGGGCATATTTGCTATTTTAGTATTTCTTATGGACCAGTTTGGTTGCGCAAATTGTTTGATTATGTAAATTGTTTCATTGTGAATTAGTGAATTATAAATGAGTGAATTTGAAATGAGTTAAATCCAATTTTACACAATGTTTGATAATTTGAAATTGATGTTAAAGTTCTATGAAAAAAATATAAAAACAAATCAAGAGAGAGAGAGAGTGAGAGGGGGAGGGGAAGAGGAAGGGGGAGAGAGGACATGCACCTAATGTGACTCCTATTTCAAATGGATTCATTTCACATTTTTTGTGAAATGATCCAATTTCAGATTTTGCACATGAGCTAAAATGGGACAATTAATGAATCATTTTATTAATGAAACCAAACATAATTAATGAATCAATTTGTAAATGGAACAATTTATTAATGATCCAATTTATAATTTTGGGACAACCAAACAGAACCTATTAGTTTTCATTTTATTTTAATTATTATTTTTTTTAATTGATCTCTAAGCATGTTTGAAACTAATTAGATATACTTTTGTTAATGCTTATTATTTTTAATCATTTGGGTTATTACTTTATTAGCAAATAATTCCTCTCATATAAATACCACATGTACTCCTCATTTGAGGGAAGCTCTACAATTTTTTAATATAAAACATTCTTAGTTTCTCTCTATAGAGTTTGTATTTGTTTTGTTTTGTTTTGCACGTTTGACGTGTAGTTTACGTCAAATTGCTATCAGAGCGGATGTCACAACGATATTGGTGTATCGGTGTGTAGATTATCAACAAATTATACGCTACATTCTAAATGATCCCGGAGAAGTCAAATTAATATCAAGAATTGAGGCAAAAATATGATGAAATCAACAAAATATTTAATATCATCTTACACCTCTTTTCCAAAATTTCACCACCTACTCCGTGAACGATCAAATTTTCGACGAAGAATTGTTACGGTGTATAGGTGTCGACACGAGAGCAAGGAAGCACCGCTACGAGAGAGCACCACCTCATGTCACAGCCCCTTTGTCTCCTCATTTTTCTGCCACCATCCAACCACCAACTTCACCACCTTACTATCAAAAGCTTAGCTCTGAAATTTCATATTTGAAGAGACCACCCAAACAGCAAAAGCAACCCCTGTCCAACCATTTTGGGGCTGTCCCGACGTCCCCCGACCAAGCTGCCACCTTCCGAGGCTTCGCCGGCCGCTTTTGCATTCCCCCAACCAGAGGCCAGAATCCCATGTCGGAGCCATGAAAAACCTCCAACCATCAACTCCTCTCAACTCAACCATTTCCTGCCAGAGCGACCTCCCCTCAACCTCCAGATGCAGATCCGACACGAGGATGAAGTTCCATCAACTCCCAGAGACTTTCCAATCAGATCTGGACCCTTGGAGGAGCGGCGACCCTCGGGACGACCTTCGCCGGAGGAAAATAGGGTTGGACGAAGGTCCGGAGAAGCTAGAAGAAGGTTCGGTGGTCGGCTGTAGCAGATCCCGACTTCTAGAATCAGAATAGCCCATTTCGTGACGTCGGAAGTAACTCCGGTCTCCGGTGAAGAGATCTGGCCACACTCAGCGATCGTCCAACCTCCGACGTTTACTTTAGTAGCTGAGTTGGGTGCAAAGGTTTTTGGGGAAACTGGTGGAGCAGTTGGGGTGTTTGAAGGTAAGAAAGCAACTAGGGTTTGTTTGGATGAGAATGGGTTTTTAAGTGGGGGCTTGGGATTTAAGTGTTTTGAGGACAGTGGGCTGTCTAAATAGGCTTTGTTTTGTCTTGGCCCAATTTCAAAAGACAAGTCACTTCGGGGTTAAGGTGTAATAAGCCACAAATTAATTTTATTGGGGTAGAAAAATATGGGTAGTATCTAATTTTTAATGTAACTAGGTGTAAACCCGCGCAATGCGCAAGGCATCCTACTGTGATAGTCATTTCGCATAAATCATCCATATAAATATACCCACCACTCTTTGTCATTTTCACAAACACAAATTATGCAGACCCACAAAAGAATTAAATACAACTTCAAGAGGGGCCAAAAACAAAGTTCATACTCTTAAGAGCAGCAAAATCAGACCCAAAAAGCATAATCATACCCAAAAAAACTGAAATAATAAATAATACCAACTATTCTACAGTCCAAATCTGTTATGTTTTGAAAAGCTGTTATCCCTCAACTACTCTACGGTCCAAAAAGAAATGAACCCACTGATTAAGTAATATAACTGAAATTTATATATAATTGAAATCACCAATATGTATTGCCGTCGGTGGATACCTATATCGCTGGTTAGTCCTTTTTTGGTTGATTAGACAGGATGATGATGCTAATGTGGACCCGTTTGAATCTTCAAAACTCGGACGACTAAATCTCTCTGGTCCAGGGTTTTTTTCGGCGTGCTCGAGTCAGTTTTAGCTGAAAATTTTGTTGATCCACTCATCTATCTTGGGTTCATTTTGAAGGCAACCCACGATCAGCCAACCTCATCGTCCCAGTCGAAGATCGGTTTGCAGTCGTTGATCCCAACAAACCTCCACAGCAGTCAGTTTATCACCCATGTTTCTCTTTAGAACCTCGCTCACAAGCTCTGTTTAGCACTTGTCGTTATCATTATGCAGTATCAGCTCCTTCCTAATGATTGTTACAGCATGCTGGCTACTCATCACATTCCATAATCCATCGGAACCGTTTATGAAGAAATCGTCTTCCTCTGTTAAAATTACCTCTTCCAGTTCTGTCTCAGAGCTCAATCTTTGGCATTCTCAGCCTTTTGGTGGTCCAATATGCTGGAAAAAACTGGTCATGGCATGTTAGGCTATGTTTTAAAGTGAACCCAATAATTTAAAAAGGCAAGTCCTTTTGTGAGACCTTAGGTAGGTAAGGTTGCTGCTCATCACCAAAAGTTTTTGTAAGAATCCATTTGTCAATACGTCCTTGGTCCACTTTAATCTGAAATGAATTTAGATAATCTATAAGCTACATTCGAAGATCTATTTCAAAGTGCAAGTAAAATTAGAAATGATCAATATTATAAGATAAAAGAAGTTGTTATTCTTACCATATTCCATTCAGCCTCATGGCAGCTCATGCAAATGATACTATGTACCTGTTCTGTCCCATATGATTAGTCAGGGAAACATTCGTGTTTGCATGCTGCTAGGGTAATCCGAATGGTATTCTGTGTCTAAATAACAGTAAGGAGGTTATTGACAAATCTGAAGCGCAAACACCCAAGCGGTGGCGTTAATTTAAACTATTTTAAGAAGCCCGCAACGTAGAATCTTGTTTTGTCTTGGTACTCATATAAAGGTCTCAATGGACAGCAAGGATAAAACAACCAGGGGCACATGTATGTAAACGTTAATTGAAGCACAAAGAAAACATTGGATGATGGGGACAGTTATTGAATGCAAGTTATGTGCCAAACAATGAACCTCTCAAGGTATAAAAACTGTAATAGATTAAAGATCACACACATATAATGCCTTGAATCCAATCAGTCAGACGTGGTATATATTTCCATATAACTTTAGATAGTTGTACGCTCATAATATATGGCAGAATTGATCAATGCAATATTAAAATTAAAGCTACTAATTTTGAGGTAACACAAACAGACACACGTACGCAGAGACAACAACCAACATTGTAAAATGTACCTCTTGAAACATGCGTGATGCGCAGTTAGAACGTGAATGAATGCATTATAAAGGCATTGATTTATTAAATTATAATTAGAAATAAAAGAAGTTAAATATAGTGAAATTGATGAATATCATTGATTGTTAAACTCCAAGTCGAAATGTCTACAAAGTAAGCCAATGTGTTACATTGTGGTAGGAAAGAAAATGGTAATTAGATGTATTAGACGAATTTTTAATAATTTGATGAAGAATGAGTTCTTGAAGAAGAAGAAGTTAAATCATCCTTTTTTTTCCTTGAGTCCATGTTCCTACAAAGAAATTAAAAGATATGTTAAAAAAATATGTTGAGAGTATTGTATAATAAATGTGAGTAGAATTTGATTGTAAAATAGATTTAAAATACCTTGAAGGAAGCTTTCGTTTTGGGTTAACTTCGCTTTCCACATCATTTCCATGAGAGGAACTGTCATTGTCTGCGATAATTATTGATTCTTGTGTTGTTGAGACTGGATTTTTTTCCTATTATGTAAATGAGTTATGATTAGAGTAAGAAAAGACATTATAATCTAAATTTGTTATTGATTATATGCAAAATACCTTTTCAATGTTGCAGTCATTGAGTGAAATATTTTCGTATGAAGAATCTTTAAAAATGGTTGACACTGTGAAGTTTTCATAGCCACGTATTAAGTGGTAATTATTGAGCTTCAAGCGGAATTTGTGAGTGGTTCCGATGATCCTTGTGATTGCTAGTGGTACTGGGTGTTTTGGTAACTGTTGAAAATAGTAAATATATTATTTTTAAAAAAGAAATAGGTGAAGTTAATGTATTGATAGAATAATAAAATTATTATGAACAACGTACGAAAACATCATGATTAATATTTGCAAGCTCAGCACATTGGACATTGATTAAAGATTCAGCTTCTTTGTTAAAGAGTACGAATGTGGTAGTAGCTGTTTGGTCATTGACTGAGATTTGAATTTTGTACCTATTTATGGAGAATTATATAATTGTCAAAATAGATGTGTAGAGTAATAAATGAAAATAAGAAGTACGAATTATATACCTTGGAGAAGGAATAATTTTTTTTGTGTTGCATGTTTCACAGAAGAAAGAAGTGATATAATGTTTAAGTTTCTTGTTGCAGTGATTGCATGCTGCATAATACCAACCACCCTGTTCGTCTACACCCGTGATTGTTGCGTTGCAAGTGACATATATAACCTGTGAAATACATAATATTTATATTATAATTATTATTAGATAATGAAGGACTCATAGGAAATGTATATTTAAAAGTGGATACCTCATTTTGAGAGTTTGACCGAAGGGATAAAATTTCCTCTATGGATTTTGATTCTCCTTCAATTTGAATTTGTGAATTGTTGCCTCTGTTTGGATCAGTTGTCATGGTCAAGGAACGATTTTCATTATGAAGCCTGTATATATATCATAAAGATAAACCGGTAGTATGTCAGATGTGTTCAAATCCAATACGACTTTGAAAAAAAACTGTACGGAGAATTATGATAATTGTAAGTTCCTCACAAGGTAATATCCAATTAATATGTGTGAGGGTTAACCTGATCTGGGGAAAAAGAAATTTAAACTCACTGATAGCAAAGAAAGATTGAGTTTTTATGGTTCGAACTTCTCATGTCGACGGGGATTTAGAAGTTAAAAAAAGAAATAAACAACTTCAAATGATAAACTCCCTCATGTCTTCACAAACTATTCAGCATGGCTAAACTGATAAGAGTGGAAAATATGACAGTTGAAAAGATCACAATTTTGCTTGCGAAACAACTGAAATGGAAAGTATATGAACATTATCTATCTAGTCGAGATTGGTAGGTGACTTCATGAAATCTATAACACACAATCGTAGAAATTTGCAGGCAGGGTGTCTGCTTCATTTAATCACAAAACCAACACAAATTCAATGCCCTAAAGTTATCATCTCAAGTATAAAGCAGTGATACAATAGTTAGATGCCTTCAATTGTTGAAGGGAAATGATAATTATGGAAGTTTATAAACGTGTCTTAATGCTCTGTTTTTTTGGAAATCAATTGTTGAGAAAAATTCTTACACTTGGCACGAAACATGTGTTGAAATGCCTAAAATTAAAAATTATTAATATTATCAGTGATTAATCTGAAGCAGCAATTGCAGTTAGCAGCACTCCTATAGCTCTCATTTTATTAGGATAAGCATTGCAGACTATTTGGTTGAAGCTTAAAACATTGTTGTGCCCTCTGTGTGTGTTGTGAGCCAAAGTCCATAAAGGGCTGGCTGCAATTTATTTAAAATACCGAAGTTTATGTGAGTTAGAGGGCATTGCAGTTTTGGATGTAGGATTCCAATATGAATACGAAGGGTTGCCCTTTCTGATTGATTTGTTATGCTCACTGTGAGATAATGTGGAAGTTTTCTCTCATGTTGTTGTTTTTTGTTCGCTCAACACTTAAAATCAGTTTGAGAGTAGATGCAATCAACATTCACGGATGTTATGTTTGATAAAAATCAATATATAAAGGCCTCTAGGCATTTGAACACAATGAAATCAATATGTATGCATCTTGGTGCATTTCAAAACAACGATAATGTATGCATCCGTTGAAATTGTCCATCAATGGAACGTCGATGCAGTTTGTATTAACAGGGGTGATAAAATACATATATTATTGAGAATAAAGCCTTACTTGGTCATAAAGTCTTGAATGCATTGAACATCAGGATTTATATAGACTTTGGATGCATTTGTTGTTGACAATGAGTAATCACCTATGGAATAAAACTTGTATGAATATTAAATTGTATTATTTGAAGTCGTCAATATATAAAAAGATGATATTATTTAATATAAATTGGACTTACCTCTAAATTGTTTGACTGTAGTGGATGTAACGGCCACAATCAAATGATCAGTGAAATTCTGGCACATCTCTTCAGTTATTAGTGTCGTTTCTTCAGCCCACAGAGTGACGGAAATCCTTTCACCACTGTGTAATAGGGTATGTGGTTAAGTGGAAATGAATATTATATATTGGAAATGAACGAAGTTAATAATGGGAAAATATGAAGGAATGACCTTTGATTTTCAAGCTTCAAAACCCTTTTCTTTACTATGGATCCCCTAACCGGTTGATCCTCAACAGGTGATATAAAAGTCAAAAGGCCGAACACATCTAATGAAATAAAAAGTGAACAGATATATATAAATAGAATTAAATGATTGTTGTTAACTGTATAATGAGTAATGAATATAAAATACCTGTGAGATATGTGTCTTTGCTCAATTTAGATCTCAATTCATCAAATTCCAGAAATTGGAAATGATATTTTGGAAGAATGAAATTGTCAGCTTCAGAATGTAAAATTTTTGAAGATGGACTGAATTCAATCATTAGATTGTGTGATGAGACCCTGTAGTTGTGCTTAGTATCCATGACTCTGAAATTGGTTATTGTGTAGGCTTTTCCAACGTCTAGTGAATTGACGAATCTGGCAAAATAAGTATTTTCGCAATACTGCATGTATTGAATCACCCTGTGCAATTAAAACAAAATTATATAAATAAATTAAAAATATTAATTACGATTTCGATAATTTGTGTGAGAAAACAATAATAAAAACTTTAATCTCTAAATGATGTACCTGGTCATCAACTAAGAGAAAGTCATCTGATATTTTGGGGTTATCGCCAGTTCTTGTCTTGGATTCCCATTTCCGAACGACACGTACAAAGATGGTCCAATCATCCCTGCCTAGTGAAAAATCTTCAAGTCTTGTCACTTCTTTCATTGTCCTGAAGTGTTTTTGGAGGAAATACATATTGTTTAAATGAATAAAGTGAGTTATATGATAAGTAAAAGGATTGACTATATTAAACTATTGTGAATTATGCAAATATACCTATAGATAGAGATGATAGAACTTCATCGTACACAACATTTTTGGTGAAATGTCTATCAATTTGGGAATCATTATTTATGAATAATTTTAGGCCGCGGCTTGAAGTAACTCTAGATATAGCGACATAGAGTTGACCGTGACTGAAAACAGGCTTCGGTAAGTATATTGAGACTTGATCGAGAGTTTGTCCTTGGCTTTTGTTGATTGTCATAGAGAACGCCAAACGAACTGGAAATTGGCGTCTTCTCAAAATAAATGGCCACTTGGAGTCTGTTGCAGACATAATTATTCGTGGAATGAATACTTTTGCGCCTATATTTGATCCAGTGATAATTATAGCCTCTATGACGAATGGAGATTTTGTGTAATGATCAATCTTGTCCCATTGCAAAGGCCGGCACTTTGATTTATGTTTCTCATTAGCATAATAGGTGATCCTATCTTTAGCTCCAAGTTATGGCTCGGTAGTCCAGCAAAGTTTAAGCTATTTAAAAATTCAACAGAAAAAAGCACATCTTGGTCACGAATGTCCCCAGCAGCCTTAGATATTGAGTCTGAGCTTAAATAAGTTGTCGCAACTCCAGGAATGACATTTAGTACGTATGCATTGATGGTGTATGATAAAGTTATTGCTTTTTTAGTTTGCTACAGAAAAGCAAAGTTTTATTCATTGTAACATAAAAACTATTGGATGGGTTGCTTGGAAATAAACTCTTAAGGAGATCCCAATCAATATATATTTTACACAAAAAATTGAAGATTCTACCAAAAACTTGACATTTAAGATGTCAAAATTGGGATAATTGAAAAATTGATAGAGAAGATGAAATTAACATTTCATGAGTGAAATAAAAATAATTAAATGATATTTTTTTAATACATTATTCCCAATATCACTGAACTATCATTGAATTATTTAATTAACTAAAAAAACACACATATTAACAATCAGTGAACAATTCTCTAGTATATAGTGTAATATGTAGATAGGAAGAACTACTGTAAGAGTGTTACGACAACAATCGAGCGAAACATTGATAAAGAGTAGAAATACTTAATCTTATAAATCACAGAGAAACAGAAAAAACATTTAGCTTCGAATTCACAATGCAAAACTTCACGTTTAATTTATTAAAAATATAGCAATAAATATAATTTAAAGGTAATGGAAAATACCTTATTCTGAATGACAGTCCAGAGCCAGAAACAGTATGCTCCAGAAAAAACAACTGCAACATAGAATATCCAACAATACAATGAATTTTATCAAACTGTTCCTTCTTTATTACATACGATTCATACTATTATAATTGGAATTTCAATATTTTATTTATGCTGTGGTGTTTTACCCACTTAATATGTAATTAACCTTGTACAGGTACTCCATATGAATAACATAATCAATCGCTATGTAGCAGTTAATAAATTGACGTGTCATATAAGATTAAAGTAAAACTATGTGAATGTTTATTTTTAAACGGGTATAGAAAGTAGATAGTTAGGTATAGTACATCTCAACGTCTAATAGGGGACTGGGCACAAACGGTACAAGTGATTTGTGGTATATGAAAAAAGTAATATAAGGCAACAAAGACATTATTTCGAAGTTAACCATAGCAAACAGAATTGTTAACATCATACTTAAAAAATAAGGCTTACAGAAAACAAAAAAAATCGAACACAACATAAGGTCAATGCGGCCAATAATCAGGAATAATGCATTACAATATGAAATAGATTAATAATTCCGCAATTTCCATTCGATTTAGATTTCAATAGATGGAAAAGTTATGGGAGGACATGACGCATAACCACCTTTGGAAAAGTAAATAATAGATATGTATATAAAAATGGAGTAGTAAAGAGAGACAATTACAACTTTCTTTTGTTGGTATATGGAAAACTAAAGAATGTCATTGGCATAGATATTTGTTCGCCTCAATTGTGTTATAATAAGATGTCATATTTTAGAGTAATTAAAATCAAATCTACGATGAATAACTTCTTGCACATAATCATGGTGTAATTTACTTCATTTATCAGCAGAATAATAGTGACATAAGGTATACAAATACGATTAATAAGGCATACACCTAACTAAACGTACATGATTGGCCTTGAAACTCCACACTACATAAATAGATTGTAAAACAAAAATAAAACGTACACACATAAGACAAATAAACCCCAAATTATCTTCTCCAAAGTTAAAGTTAAATAAAAATAGTTCAGCCTAAAATTCAAAATTTTCAAAATAAGATACATGATCCAATAAACGTTATACTTTGAATTATAAGGAAAATAAAGAAATGTTTTTAAATTGGTTTAATAAAAATTAGTATTCATCATAACAATAGTACACTCATTAATATTCATAAACAATATCCATCTATTCCATTTCTCTTGGATTCAATGAAGTGCAAACAATTAGTTAGGGAACAAAATATTAAGTTTTGGAAAGACTGAAGTCGAGGAGTAGAGAAAGGAGGTTCACAGTATTTATATAGTACATACCACACAAATATCAATATCCAATTTTGACAACTTTCTTATCTAAATGGTTACTTGCCTAAATTTCATACATGAAATTCTAATGTCTAGAGAAAATTTAAAAAGAATCATTCCTAAGACATTGTTATCTCAAAGAATTCAATCATGAATACCAATATATCAGTGCTAAATTCTCAATCATATATCATTCAAAATACAAATCTAGTGTCACACGTCTAATATCAGGTATCACTTTCTGTGAATCTGCGTCTCAGTCATATATCAAATCTCAATTCAATTAAAAAACATAGCAGTACTCAAAATTACTATAAGATATCAGCTATATAAAGCACATATTAGGTATATAGGTCATATATCTGCTCTCAATCCTATACCAATGCTTAACTGAATCAGGAATATCAGGTATTAGTTATCAAGCAATGAATCCAAATGACATATCAACCATATATCAGATATATCAATCATATACCAGTTATCAGGGATCTATCATAAATGTAGAAGATATCTGTTATCTCAAATAATTCAATCATGAATACCAATATATCAGTGCTCAATTCACAATCATATCACTTTCTGTGAAACTGCATCTCAATCATATATTAATGCTCAATTCAATTAAACCAGAGTAGTGCTCAAAACCAATATCAGATATCACCTATATCAAGTTGTCAGGTTTTTCAATTCAATCAATTCAATCAGTTGAATCCCTTATGCAAAACCACATAACAACATTATTCAAGAAATAACTAATATCAGATATCAGCTATATCAAGCACATGTCAGGATTTTCAATTCAATCAGTTGAATCCCTTATGCAAAACCAGATAACAACATTATTCAAGAAATATTAAAATAATTTAATTAGAAGGGAAGAGAGCTATTCACGGATTTGTGAATCAATGGGTAATAGTGACCATAAGTCTAGAACTGCTCTTCAAAAAAATATTAATAATTATACAACAACATAAGTGAAGACACCCTACAATAAAATCTAAACCCAGGTTGATTTCGTACAACACCCAGTTTGATTTCGTACAACAAGATAAGTGAAGACAACCTAAAATAAAATCTAAACCCAGGTTGATTTCGTACAACACCCAGGTTGATTTCGTACAACACATATGGAGTCCAAAGAGTTAAATACCTTGTTGGTAGCCGAGAATAATCCGTTTCTGAAAATTCTTCTTGCAAAAAAAAATCTTCTTGTTGATGAGGAGCGTTGAATCGGCCGCATCTCCGGAAATATATAAGATGCCAAGAACTCTACAAATTCCATTGTACAGAATCACGGATGGGAGATGGGGGATGAATTTGACTGCCCTCGATTCGAGTAAAGGGAACTGGGATGTGGGAGATGGTTTTCCCCAAAAGGCCGTGTATCTGAATTAAGAGAGACAGAGGCGCAGCAAACAAATCTTAGGGCCAAAATTTGGGCTTTCCAAAAAAATGACGTGTATCGAAATTAAGAGAGAGAGAGACGCGAAGGAAACAAAAGAATTAGGTGCCACGTGGATAGCCTAATCACAAACAATAATAAATGCCATTGTTTTGCATTTTATAGTAATAAAGGATGACAAATATTTTATTTGGGCCCCAAAATATTAAAAAAAATTATTTTCTACCCCTAATAAATCATAACAAAACATTTGTTAATGTGGTATGGTTGGACACAATTTTGGCAAGTATTATTGGTGCGACCTGGACTACTCCAATTTCTCTTTTTAAGTTCGAGGAAGAACTTTTTTGAAGTTAAGGAGAATGACGAGAATGGGTTTCATATTACGACATATTAGTCATTTTAGTATTATTAGTTTTCCTTTTATTTTAGTTCTTTTATTTCCTTTCATTTATTTTAATTGGTCTCCAAGCATGTTTGAGACTAACTTAGGTATGTTTTTGTTAATGCTTGTCATTTTTAATCATTTGGGTAATTACTTGGTTAGCAAGTAATTTCCCCCCCCAAAAAAATACCCCATATACTCCTCATTTGAGGGAACCTCTCCATTTTTTAATATAAGACATTCTTATTTTTTCTCTCTAGAGTTTGTATTTATTTTATTTTGGGCCTTTGACGTGTAGTTTACGTCATTTACTCAAAACCATCACACATTTAAACCATTTTTTTCATGATACTTTATGTAAATATGCAGAGAAAACTGAGAAACTGGCAACGGAGAAGAATACTTAAATGTTACAACAGTGGCTTAAATGAAAGTAATGTAGAAGTTTTAGATTCTGTTGGGGGTATTTTTAGTTTGATGCTTGTAATATCATTGATACATTTTCTTCTTTTTGAGTAAAAGAATAACATCCAACACTTTTTATTTTTATGTGTTTAACATAGTAGGTTGTTGATCACCGAAACTAAGATGAAGGTTAAAAGTTTCTGATGAAATAGACGAAACGTGTCTGATCCAGAAACAATTTAAGCGATTAGTAGAAAAAAATATGGAGGGAGAAAAGTAGAAATCTAATATGGTCATGCCAAGATAAAAAAGAAAGAAGCCCTTATTCACCTAGAATTATCTGAATTCCTAGTAAATACAACTTTTCTCGATATGCTTGATTTTGAAGTTAATTGGATAGACTTTATAATATGTTTATAGATCTCACTAAATAGGTTACCTTGTCCAAAATTTAGTATGGAAAATAAATTTTTTTACGGTTTGATGACACTATCATGTTAGTATTTTGTATGCAAAATGATTAAATGTTCCATTTGATAATGTTTTCTTTAATTAATTTTCGTTGTTATTTTAAGTAAGTTTTTACTTGGTGTATTTGATTGGTGTTACACATTTTTTTCTTGGAAAATGATTCTTTGTGCTCATAGCTTTACTTTTATGGTGCTTGATTGCAAATATATGTTATGAGTACTAAAGTATGTGGTCTGTCTCCTCATTTACTGAATATATATTTCTTACCCACCCCCAAAGTATTATATTCCATGAAAATTGGAAAAGTAAAAAGACCTCACCAAGGCACTCATATCTTTTCCCTCATAATTTTTCAACACAACTCAACAAAGCCATTTCTCTAACGTATCAGAAAAATAGACAATTTTCATTTTTTTTACTTCTTAGAAATGAACCCCAAGTACAAAAAAGAGATATTTATGAAGAACTTTATTGAACAACACCTTCATGATAATATCACGCTGGCTTGTTAACCAAATACGAAATAAAATCTAAATCCACTTATTTTATCATGTAAAAAGTAAAAAATCTTTCTCCTAAAGTAGCCGGCCTCAAGGGGGCGAAACTCATGCACATCACTCCTCTCCTCTTTGAAAAAGCTCGTTCTTGAGCATTCAAAGAAGAAAAATGTTAATGTGAAATGGTCTGTGATGACCCCCCCTCTTCCTTCATCAGGGGTCCTTTAATGAACTTTTTCCTTGTATTCACTTGCAAAAATATGAACATGGGTTGTCTCAAAGCCAAACAAAGTTTGATAAATACAAACTCTTCCCTGAGACGTGCCACAGTGGTAATAAACACAACACTACCTATGAAGGCGAACCATACCATATCTTGTGCAGAGCACACACAACAGACTTCGATAGCTTAGTATGGAACTCAAGATCATCCTAGATATGATCCAAATAAGAATGCCACACCACAACCGAAAGGGTCTCTGCACACACTTTTTTTAATTAACACAAATGAATTTTAAGCTAAAAAGATTGTACCGAGTGCACAAGGCTCCCGCTTAATTGTAGGGTTTGGGGGAGGCGGATGTCGACTGCTTTACCCCTATATATGGAGAGGTTGCTTCCATGAAATTTAAGATCTTGATCATAAATTGGTGAATCATCGTAAAGTGGACACTCATCTAAGTATACAGTCTAAACATGATGCATCCGAATTTTATTAATAATATAAATATTATTATTTTTATTTTAATTATTTAGACATTAGAATATTTATATAGCTATTGTTTAGATTATTATTAGGATTTATCTTTTAATTAATTATTTATTTTAATCAGGTTATCTTTTATCTTTTAGTTCCCTTGAGACTTGCTTGCTCCCCATGTTTAGGATTATCTATAAATAAGGCCTTTGGCCCTCTCTTGTAATCATAATTATTATGGAGAATTTATTTATTCATGAGATTTAAGAGAGATGATTTGAAAGAAAATATGGTCATCATGATTACTACTACTACTACTACTACTACTACTACTACTACTACTACTACTACTACTACTACTACTACTACTATCATTCATGTGTGTGTTCGTGTTTGTTATCAATTTCGCTGCATTTCACATCAAGTTGGTATCAAAGACGCATTCACTACTGATTTTACACGCGTGTGTGTCCAATCATGTGTGTGTGTATCAAGGTCACGAGCTATGGCAAGCGCTCGAGATAACCGATTGTACGACGTGTATTCGACGACGACCGATGCTCCAAAACTGGCCACCACAGTCTCGCCACCACCAACGGTGCCTGGAATTGATTTTGTGCCCAGTTAAAAAAATTGAATGAACAAATAGAGATTTTGAAAGTAGAGCGGCATCGAGATTCCATTCGACGTGTGCAACGTTTCAAAGAGGTGAGATTTTGGCTTTCCACATTGCAGTTAAAGCTTGAAAAATCACCGATCAAACCTCTGATCTCCGAAACCCCTATGACCACTTTCACAACCATCCGACCCATGTTAGAGCCTGAAGTGGTCGGGTTAAATGGTGGAGCTGCTAGGGTTTATGTAGAAGAAGGGGTACCTAGGGTTTCTTTTAATGAGTTTGGGGTTTTAAATGATAAGTTAGGCTTGAAGGGTTTTGAAGACTATGGGTTGCCCAAGTAAACAGTGTTTGACTCTGGCCTAATTTTAAATAACAATCCACTTGGGTTAGAGTTTAATGGTTCAAAATTTGATTTTTTTGGTGCGAAAAATTTTGAGCAGCCTCCAATTTTTAAAATGTTGAAAAATATTTTATTTGGGCCCCAAAAGTTTCAGAAAAATTATTTTTCACCACCTATAAAAAGAAAAATATTTTGGATGCCAAATTAAAAACCCTATTTTTTAAAAATATTTATTTACTTGGCATGGGCGGATTCAGATTGTTGTGTCGATTCGAGAGGTTTGTTGGATTGTGATGATGACTTGGGCGTGGTCAATTTAAGGCTTTAGAGCTCGGGTCGAGCTTTTCAAAGAAGGGAAGAGTGATACATCCCGATTTTATTAATAATATAATAATAATTATTATTATTTCACTTATTTAGATATTAGAATATTTTTTAAACATTCTTTAGATTATTATTATATCTTTTAATTAGTTATTTATTATAATTAGGTTATCTTTTATCTTTTAGTTCCCTTTTTAATTAGGAGACTTGCACCCCAAGTTTAGGATTATCTATAAATAAGGCATTTGACCCTCTCTTATAATCAGAATTATTATGGAGAATTTATTTATTAATGAGATTTGTGAGAAAATATGGTATTATTATTATTATTATTATTATTATTATTATTATTATTATTATTATTATTATTATTATTATTATTATTATTATTATTATTATTCGTGTGTGTGTTCATGTGTGTATCAATTCCACTCCATTTCACATCAAAACAAGCTCACTCTCTCACACACATGACTTCTTTTCATTGTTCGAAACATGTCCAACGGTGTTGCCAACTACTTTATTAAGAAAGGCCTAAAAAAATACTACAATACTGCATAGTTTTACCTCGAACTACTTGCCTAAACATGATCACATCCCTCATAAACTGAACTACTTTAAAAAAGAGCAAAAAAGATAATCTCATATGAGCAAATAAAAATTAAGGAAAAGATTGAAAATAATCTCATACCAGCAAATAAAAATTAAATCAAAACCTAAAAAAATGTTTGACATTATAGTAGTCAGAAATTAAAATCATAGAAAAATGTTATTGCATTAAACGTTATAATCCAATTTACACATCATTATTCCCTATATAACACACATGAAAAGAAGGAATAATGTGTTATTGACTTATTTCCTTCGAACAATGAAAAGAAGTCACTAGCGCAATATTCCTTCAAACTCTTTCACTTTTTACATGTAATCGAACCATCCTTAACAAAAATATTAAAGAAATCACCAACATTAAAGGGCTCCACTACTTACTCAAATATAAGGAAAAAACCAATAACATCAAAAACCTTGGGTAACTCATTCCCTTTCAAATACGTCGGATAAGTCGGGGATCGATTTCCACATGGATTGGACACTCACAAGAACAATTTCAAGTTATATAAGGTTCTATACATCATAAAGAAAGTGTAAATGTTGATTTAATAGGGTTGGGTGGATTAAGTATTACATCTAACTTAAAAATCATGTAATTAGTGAATTTTACTTAAAAACAACTATTTGCTAAAAGGATTATTGCGAAGGTTAACTTAAATGGAGAATAGAGATTAGGGATCATTCCCCCCACCTTGGACTAGCAATGTGGCTCGAGGTAGATGGTTCAAATCACATTTGATTAATCATACTCAATTTTGACCAAACATTAAACATTGGAAGTGCAAACTCAACAGTGAATGATTAAAGTTTCAATTGATTATGGTGACAAATGGGTTAATGATCTAGTAAAGCTTTATACACTACCATTGCATGGAAATGGAAGTTTATGATACTCCAATATCAATGCATAAGTTTCAATTATATTTAATCAAAACCTAATCCTAACTTTATATAACAATCATCCATGGTGGGTTTATGATCACCAACCAATATAACTTAGCTCCTCATACTAAATGAAGCGATAACAATGGAAGAAAGTAAATACAAGAGATACCAAGCCATCAAAGTGGGTATTGATCACAACTTTCTTTAATAAAAGCTATCCAAGTCTTTACAAACCAAAGAAACATGAAGATAAAAAGCTTGCAATAATTTCCAATCAACAAACTAGTGCCCAATTAATTAAGGATGAGAGAGAAAGAAATGGATTTCAACAAACCCTAAGAGAGAAAAGAGAGTAAATGCAAGAGATGAAAGCTAAGTTACAATGAATAAAAACTACAATTAACTAAAAACTTCTTAATTAGAGGTACGAACAGAAACAATAGAAAAATAAATAAAAATTAGACAAAAACTCGAGCTTGAGGGCATCATAGGTCCGGTTCGGCCAACTTGAACACGGATCGATTCTGGCCCCAAAATTTGGAAAACTTGTACTTTGATGGAAAATGAACCCACATATATCCTCTTTTGATCCTTTCTTGATACATCTCATAGGGATGGCCATAACTCCTTGGCATGAATTCGAATTGACGCATGGTCGATGACCACACGAAGGTAACTCATGTTGCTCCACCATCCGAATAACAGAAACAAAAATTCCCTTTCATGGCATTTCCCAACACAATTTTCCTGAAACGCATCACACATTGCATTCCTAACACCTATTAAAGTTCAAATAAACCTTGAACTGCGTTCCTTTTCATCAGCGATATTAGGGGTGGCAATTCGGGTTAGTCGTGTCATTTTCGGGTCTCGTTGATTTTTATTTGAGTATAAGTTTTGGGTACTCTTAAATCTATACAAGTTAATCGTGTCAAGTTCGGGTCATTTCGGGTTATTACCATAAACGGGTTATCGTGTCAAAAATTTCCAGCCCTAAGCGATATGATGCGGTATTTATTGATTCTTGATTTTTTGGCTTCGCCTCTCGGAATCAGATAGGCCACCTACGATACCGAGTTGACTCGGCCGATACCGAGTTGACTCAGTCGAGACTTTGAACCATGCTTACACAAGACTTGAACCATACTTACACAAGATATATACTGTGAAAATATAGGTTATCTAGTACAAGAGCATAATTGTAGGGGACAATGAGTATGTCGATGCTAGAATGCGTAAATATAAGGCATAATGAATGTAATATTTGTGACTAATCTTATCCCTCAACTTACACATTGCTAGTCCCTAGTGATGAAGGGAGATGAAAAAGAACCCCAAGAGATACTAAATGGATAACTATGTACAATGGATAAAACTATGGTTCTAAAAGTCACGAGGTGTGGTCGAAGCATAGAGGTCAAGTATTCAGCTTACGGAGCCTAGGCGTAAAAAGGAGTTTTCCCCTTTTTTATTATTTTAATTATTCTAATGCTAGTAATATAATTAAATAATACATACCTTGAATTTTAAAAATATATTCGTATGCTTGGTATCCACCTTTCTCATATGCATGCTCTATAATCAATATACAAAATGTATTTCTCAACATTTAATATGCAATTTACGAAATGTATTTTTCATCATTCAATAATCAATATCAATAATCATTCAATAATCGATAATTAATAATCAATACAAAATGATTTAATATAAGAATTTTTTTTTCACCTTTTAAATGAAACATAGACTTTTGGTCGGAAGTCGGTCGACAATGTTAGGTTTTTTTTGGACGAGAGGCAGTATATGCAAAGAGGTTTGGGATATTATTTGTCTTTTAATTGATTTGGACAAGGTAATGGTCTCGTTTGTAAACAAAAAGTCTTTAAAAGGAGATATCCTTTCACTAAAACATTTTTTTCCCAAAAAAAGTGTGCCTTAAGCCATTTACCAAGAATAAGGCATAGGCGGGGCGTTTCTCCCAAGCCTCAAGCCGATGCCCAACTTTTAGAACACTGAATAAAACCCCTTTTTTCGTGCAAATTAAGGTCGCGTTGGACTGGGCATATGTCGTTAAAACGGTATTCCCATACGCCGCTATTGAAATTGAGAGCCCCAAGGATGAGAAAACCTTCAAAGTGTACTGTCAACGTCTCAAATCCTTCCTAGAGGGGTTTGCCCATGGATGCAGTCTATTCCATTAGACGACTCACTGGTTGGCCTTATGTCGGGTGCTCAATAGGTCTATCCTAAGCCAGCCCATTTTCTAAATTCCTAATTTCAAATTTGTTGGCAATTGCGCATTTGCATGAACTCAAATACCTTGTTTTTGTTAGCTCATAGTTGTAAATCCTTAAGCCCCCCTACCTTTTTATTTTTTCCCTCCCAACCTAGCAGAATAATCCTAAAATCTTGGACCTACATTGAGTTGGGTCCCAAACTGATGTGTATGGGATTTCTAGCGACACGTGGTGCGTGGTTGTGCTTCCGTGAGAAGACTATCTTTTATTTTGAATTTTTAGATTAGGGTTTATTGTAATTTTCCTTTATTTTTAGTGATTAATTAGTCTCCAAGAATATTTGGGGCTAATGAGTTATTTTTTTATAATAGTTGTCCTTTTTGATCATTTTGGGTATTATCTTTATTAGCAAGCTAACTTCTCGTATAAATAGGTCCATTGTCTCTCATTTGTACTTAACCTTGAATATTGAGAATTGAGCATAGAGAGTGAAAGAAACGCATTTCACTAGTCTAATTTTTTTTTTTTTTTTTTTTTTTTGTTGTTGTTGTTGTTGTTGTTGTTGTTGCTGTTGTTGTTGTTGTTGTGTAGTGTAATACTAACGCTTTCGCAATTGAAGATTTACATCAAATTGGTATCAGAGCTCGATTTGTGCTTGGAATTCATCGGGGTCCGTGAAGCGGGTCACGAGTTATGATTCCAACTTCGGCAACCCCTCAATCGAAAGATTGATAAATGCCCAAATGAGAATCGGGTGAATGGAAACCTTAAATTCCATCACTACTAAAAGAGGAGATGCCAACCCGTTTAGCTCCTCCACCCTCCATCTCCACCTCCTACCGCCACACAACCACCACCCCGTTGACATGAATCTGTGTCTTTAATTTTTTACTCAAACCCTATCCAAGAAACCTACCCAACCAAAATTGAAACCCTAACCCTCAGGAACTCAAGAACCTACAAACCCTAACCAAGAACACAATAAACCTACCCATAAACCTATCCCGACCAACCCACTGTCCGAAAAAGTGCCAACACAGGCTGGAAACTGCTGCCACGCTAAAACACTTCCCAAACAGAGGTTGTTCAGCCTTTACAAGCAACCCCAACCCAGACCAGCCAACTTTTATTTACACGAGAACCCTTTTTTCCCCCCAAAATTGCTCAAACCCTACCGGAGACCCGTCCGATGATAAATCCCGCACCGAAAATGAACAAACAGGGTTGGACAACCCTAATGGTTGCCGCTCAAGCCTACCCCATGCCGAAACCCCTTTAGAAGCTTCCACGAGTGATCAAAATTACTGGTCGAACCTCCAAACCCTAGCCTATCACCACACTACCCCTGTTTCCTACTGCCCTACCCCCTATTGTCCAAAACTAGCCCTCCCCCTCCCCCTACCCCGATCTGATCAAAACCCCTTAATAAGGGGTAGACCAGCGTTAATGGCATGTGACCTCCCTTTCCACCTTCAAATCAATCTTCACCCAAACTGCCTACCTTGATGTCCTATTACCGACCACATACCTAATCTAAGACCTAACCCTAGTCCCAAATTTTTTTAACCCAAAACGGCCCCACCCCTCTTTTAACCCTATTTTCCCTTTGTTCCACTCATTAATGCCCAACCACAAGTAAATTCGACCCAAATGGGTCTGCCCTTCTTCGAGCCGATCTCACGCTCCCCATTAACCTCTATTCCGGTCAAACTTTAACATAGCATGTGACTTGCATGAGAAATGTACCCACCAACGATACATTTTCCATTTTGAGGCCCCAGTTTTCGGGATATCGTTGTCTTCATTCCTCTTGTTTCGCCATCATACTCATAAAGGTGCGATCGCCGGAGTTACCGTCTCGTCAGATTTAGGGGTCCACCAAGCCAAGTTGCAACCATGTTCTTATGATGTTGAGAAGGTGGAATGGTCGTCAGTTTTTAGTTACTCGGATTTTATAGGGAGGCATCATTGAGATTCGGGTATATTAGACCCACTTGTTGAAGGTCCATATGGTTCTAACAGAAGTTCAACCATTCCATTTACGTATTGGATTTGATTTGGGGTTTTGCTTTACTTTGAAAGATAACACTTGTACTAACACGTGTTCATGTGGCATTGATGAGTCACCCTTCAAGCTCGAGGACGAGCTTTTTCGAATATAGGAAGAATATTGTGTATGGGATTTCTAGCTACACGTGGCGCGTGGTTGCCCCTTCGGAAGAAGTCTATCTTTTATTTTGCCTTTTTAGTTTAGGCTTTGTTGTAATTTTTTTTATTTTTAGTGATTAATTTGTCTCCAAGCATGTTTGGGGTTAATGAATCATTTTTAGATATTAGTTGTCCTTTTTAGTCATTTTGGATATTATCTTGATTAGCAAGCTAACTTCTCCTATAAATAGGCCCCTCGGCTCTCATTTGTACTTAACTTTGAATATTGAGAATAGAGAAATAAAGATACCCATTTCACTAGTCTAATTTTGTTGTTGTTGTTGTTGTTGTTGTTGTTGTTGTTGTTGTTGTTGTTGTTGTTGTTGTTATTGTTATTGTTGTTGTTCTTGTGTAGTGTAATAATAACGCTTCCACATTTAATGATTTATATCATAAACTGAAAGGAATGAGTTTTTTAGGCTTTTGAGGGGGTTTGGGATGTAATTTAGAGTTTTCAAATGAGTTAGATGGACAATAATCTTGTCAAATAAGGAGGTCTAGATGTGAGTCTTGAAGTCCATAGAGGTTCATGATGGCTTTAGGGACCTACGTCCGATGTCAGGAAGGGTTTTTTGTATTTAACAAAGGTTGAGGAGGGTTCTCATTAGGTTCAAGGTGGCTGAACCATGTTTTTCTGTGTTTTTTATTGTGGCAACATGGGAATCGAATGGTTCCAGCATGGGGGGTATTTGTCGGAGGAAGTTGGATGCTGGCGAAGGTGAGAGGCATCCAAGTTTAGAGTTTTTGTGATGGTTTGGAGGAGTTTAAAGGGATTCATCTTTTGGTGGTTTGCAATGGGTTGAGGGTTTATATGCATGGTGGGTTGCGATGCCTTTGGTAGGGCTCAGTGGAGGTTGTAAGGCGTTTCAAAAAGGGTTCGTCGAAAGTTGCCTGAGGGTGGTGACATTGGGTGGAATTTTGGCGAAGGTATTTTCTAAGCAAATAATCATGTCTGCGATATGGCGGTTGAAGGGGGTAGAGAAACGACATGTAGACATCATGATGGATGAGGCCAAAGGCCAAGGAAGAAAGGGAGAATATTCGAACTTGTGTTACTGGGCCGTGAAGGCGGATGGCAGAAATAGTGATCAACTAAAGGTGGCTAATGTAGAGATGCTTCGCCGATTGGGTGCTCGTGACAGGGACATTGATCATGCGTGAAAAGTAGTGTCGCGTCAGAACACTAATCGTTGTTTTTTTTTCACCGTGTGATCAAAATGGCGCCGTTTTCGGGGATGTTTTGATTTAGATTGTAATTGTCTTATTAGTTCGTAGTATTCTTTATTTTGTATTCGTATTCTTTGTTTTACCCTTTTTTGCAGGACTTCTACATATGAGTGCCTAGAAACGCTTGAATTTTTCCCGTCGCACATTGATTTGTGGAATTTGTCCTCTTGAGCCTTTGTTGGGGTAACCATGTATTATTCTAACTTTTTTGGTAATCCTAATGATAATTCTCAAAATTTCGATAAACCATTCACTTTTGGTCAACACTTGCGATCCCAAAAAGTTGCAACATCTAAAATGACATTGGGTGAGTATTACGAAAGTCAAAGTTTGGATTACATCAATTTTGGGCATGATCATTTTGATTATGGGTCGCAAGATCCTTATGATAATAATTTCAAAACAAATTGTAATCATTTTCAAAATTCTTATGTTAATGATTTTGAGTGTAGTCCCGAGAACAATTTTCAAAACTCTCAATTCTAAGAATCCGCTCCTCGCCCTATGACTTTCGGTGAGGGATTGCGCATGCTTGAAAATGAGAGGATTGAAAACCGTTATCGGGAAGAAAATCATATTGGGAACACGAGTTGGATTTACTATTTGAATCCAACGACGACTTTTCTTTCGAGACTTTTGAAGCCGAGTACCGTTTTGAACCAAATGAGGTGCTTTTGCCTACTTTGGAACAAATCATCCTTGACTTGACCCATGATATTGTAGAGAATGAAAATGAGGATGAAACGAGCATAGTATCCATTTGCAATGAACTCGTTTCTTCTTTGATTCTCAAAGAAGAAAGTTCCATTGTAAACGAACCTATTTCTTCCGAAAATCAATCTTCTGGCGATGATCACTCATTGCCTGAGATTGAATTTCTTTCATCCCCGTCTTTATTCTATATTGTCACACCAATTCTAGTACCCGATGAATCGGTTCAAAACTTTTTAGTTCCAAACCTTTTCACCGATAAGGAGTACTCGCTCGAGCCGCCTTCCATGACGGCATCTTTGCAATCATGTGCGCCACCTCCCATTCCAACTTTAAAATACTTGGGAGATGATTCAATTTTTCTTGGCCCGCATGTGTATTTGTCGCCCATCCTATCATAATCCCCCATCCTCCCTCCCAAATTTGTAATTGGGGATGGTTCACTTTTACTGCCTTACACATGCCTTCCGTCGTTTGAACGAAATTTCTATTTTTCGGGAGGCATGCATGAGAGGGAAGGTCCACCATTGATCTTCCAAAGTCAAAATGTTATTTGGGTGGACCTTAAAAAATTCCTACTTTTAGTATATAGCTAATTAGCATTCCTATGTGTAGGTTGTATATACTAACTTCTTCATTTTTTATTTTTTATTAATTTAGTCTAGTGTAATTAGTTAATCTCTTTTTATATTTTTTGTATGCTTGGTTCTAACTCTTTTTATTGGTTCAACAGACTTGAAATTGCAGAAATTGGGCTTCCCAGCATACTTTTGTTAAGAAAAAAATGAAAAAAATCACAAAAACATTTTTCTTTAATTTGACACACACTCATTCTCACGCATTTGCATTTCTTTTTCTTTTTCTTTTATTTTTCATTTCTTTGTGAACATGCGTGTGTGTCCCTCGTCGTATATATTTTTTAATTTTTTGGTTACCATATGTGTATGTATGTGCATACTTAGTCTAATTCTTTGTTATTTTATTTATTTATTTAATATTTTTTTTCATATACTTATATATAATATATATATCTATATATATTTATTTTTACAATTCTCCCCCCCCAATAATCCCTAAATTGCAATTTCCCCCCATTTAAAAAAAACAGGAAGCCGTAGGCTTTTTGCTGCTTGATCGATCGATCGATGCCCAAGGGTCGATCGATCGATCAACCAGTTAAATGTCGAAAACTGCTTGTTTTTTCCCCTTTCTCCTCATTTCTTTTCCTCTCATCTCTTCCCAATTTCGAGCCCTAATTTCACCCACCACATTTCCTTCAAATTTTACCCATTTTCTACACTTGCAAGGTATAATTCATCCTAGTTACTTATTTGTAGATTTTGGTTTAATTTTGTCATGTTTACACTGTTTTCTCCAATTTTTTACATATATTGAATGTGTGTGGTTTTATCCCTGATTTTGTTGTGCCAACTGTTTTTCTTGATGATTATAGATTTATATCCATTCATGAACAGATATGTATTATTGCATTGTTGTTGTGTTCATGAATGGAGTTAATTTGTTGGTTCAAAATGGTATTTTTCACCCTCGACGCACATTGCGCACGCCAAGTATTCGCTAAAATGCCCCAAACAGTTTTCGATCCATTTTTGGCGCACACTTGGTGTGATTTTCACTCGTTGTCTCATATCGACAAATTTTCTCGCAATATTGATTCCTTTTCACTCGGTTTTGCACACGTGCACCCACCATTTCAACTTGTACACTAACTAACCATTAATTATGCTTACAATTTTTTTTATTGCTTAATTACTGTTTTGTAGGTTGAAATGGCCGCTGTCAAGAAATACAAGTTCACTAGGTCCGTGCCCAATCGGGGCTTCGAGGGGCTTCGTTGTGAGCAGGAGCGAGATTGGTATCAGACCTATTTTCAGACTTCCGAGAGGCCTTTGAGTTATCATTTTTCCTGGACCCTTGATCATATACCATAGGAGGCGCGTCTACTTTTGCACCGACAGGGATGGGAGCCCTTTCTCGCTACCAATGGGCGCGTCAATGAAGAGCTCGTCCGTATGTTTTACGAGATATTGATAGAGGTGAGAGGGCAAGGGCCTACTACATATGAGGCCATGGCCCGTGGAGTTCGGATACCGCTCCGTCGTGCAGATTTGGCGGCTTTTATGGGTATGCCAGACCCTGCGGATCCTATCAGCTTTTTGAATGGGGATATGTTTGGCCGTGCGACGATGATTGAGGCCTTACGCCGGGTGAGGAATGGAAGGAAGGTGCGTTCCGTTCGACCGTAATGGAGGATTTATCGAGACTTCTCCACTACATCAACGTCCACTCATTCATGGTGACGAACAACCGATCAAAGGTTCCTCACAAGCATGCAGCATTCATCTACACTATGCTTTATAATTTGAGCGAAATCAGTTTGCCCAAAATATTTTTAGAGAGGATGCTCGCGACATCCAAGGAGATCGCCTGGAGGTATTCCCTTCCTTTTCCTACCCTCATCATGAGGATCTGCACTTCTCACGGTTGCCCAGAGTATGACGCTCATCGCAAGCGTGAGCCACTAGGGCTTCTCACTAAGGACAATATCTCGAAGATGTTGACTCACGCTTGGGGGGATCCGGGGAACAAAAGGCCGAGGGCAGAGGTGGCTGACATGGCAGAGGAGGAGGCCGATTTTTTAGACATATGGAGCAGGGTGAGAGTTCTCACGTGCCACACACAGATTTTGAGGCCCGCTTTGAGGCATTTCAGGCAGTGCAGGACCAGCGCTGGGAGGAGACCCAACTCAGGTGGGCTACATGGGAGTCTCGCCTGGACCAACAACATGCCGAGCAGCAGCATGAGTGGGCCGAGCAGAGGCAGGCGAGAGCGCAGCAGAGGCATGAGTATCGAATGACGCAGGTGATGATGCGAGACCTTTACTTGCAGAGGCATGAGTCGGACACAGTGTTACCTCCTCATTTGCAGTATCCTTCTGATCCTAGTGGTTCCGGCCACTAGGCTACTGTTGTACTGGGTCAGTTTTGCATTTCTGGGACGGATATTATGTTGTATTTTTTTTTTGTTTTTATTTCTTTCTTTTTAATAGTTGTAATGTATTAAGTTGTTTTGTATGGAACTTATGAAATGAGCAATGAGAATGTAGTTTTGAGGTTGTTTATTGGATTTTGATGTGTGTGACCTTCCATTTTATAAAATCAAAAAGTTCACCATCAATTTATCTAGTATTTACACTTCAGCCCCTCTATTTTGTTGTGACTTGTGCATAGATTCTTTTAACTTAATACATCGGTACTATTCTTCCTATGCTTTGTACTAACTTGTTTTGCAGATTCATTTAGACTTGTACTTATGGAGATCACTCCAAATTTGGGTAATAACATTCTTTTTCTATATTTGTGTTGTGTTCTTTAATGGGCGCATTGAGGACAATGCAACATTTAAGTTAGGGGTGTGGGATATTCTATCCATTTCACTGTTTAGTCCCTGAATTTGACTACAATTTAGTTACAAAGCATGTTTTTGTTAAAAATTTGAAAATTTTCAAAAATATTTTCTTTTTCTTTATTTTTTTGCCTTTTTTTACCTTATTTCCAATGATAAATTTTAATAATTTCCCGATCCATTAGACAATTCAACGATGCATGTTCTCGATTTTAGAAGTTATTACACTTTAGTCCTCAAATCATTAATATTATGAATAACTTCATGAATTAAACTTTATCCCATGAGCACATGCATTTTTCTTGTTATATTGATTTGGTTTAAGATTTTTGTAACTCGGTAAGGTTTTGTTGCATTGTATATACTTACAGCGAGTGAGATTAGAGACTTATCTTCATTTGTGAGTGTATACAATATTCTTTCCTCTTTGAAAATGTTACAGTTGTTGGTAATCTCTTTATTCTTTTATTGACCGTTCATTAATTGAGTTCATATATGAAATGTATTACTTGAGCATGATTTTCATATATTGTTTTGACTCGAGAATTGTGTAAAGTTTTTGAAAAAATCATAGGCCATCTTTGTATATCACCCATATGACCTTGACCTCACATTTTATATGTTCCCTAGTCAACCCATTTGAGCCTAAACACTAGCCTTTCATTTCATTACCCAAAATCTCCTAACCAACTCCAAATTGGAGTTTTATACCATACATATTACCTTACATACCCTTGTTTAGATTGTTATTTGGGATTAAATGATATTGTTGTTTTGTGGTTGCAATTTGAGCGTGAAAAGAGTGAAAAAAGAAGAAAGTGTAGTGAAAAAGAGAAGAAAAAAAGAAAGTTGAAAACAAAAGAAAAACAAAAGAAAAAAAAGTGAGAAAAAGAAGAAAAGAAAAAGAAAGAGAAATTTGTATATATTGTCTATAGTGATTCAGTAATCCTTGTTACTCTCTCGATTGTTATATCTAATGCTCGTTTGGAAATCGTTTGTCCAATTTTGAAATTGCCCACTCTTTCCCATTATCCCGAGTTTCATCCCCAAACACCTTTGAATCCGTATATACATTCGTATCCTAACCTAGCCTACATTAAAATCCTATGAAAGTCCTATGTGATCTTAAGTAGATGTAATTTAAAAGTTTAAATAGTTTTGATAATCTGTGAAAATGCATTTCGCCTCTTTTATATGTGCGGTATCTTGCACTGAGATTACAGTTTTTATTTCCTATATAGCGTTCTTCATGTGTGACATGTGCGCGACCTAGTTTCCCTTTACATTTACTCTTTATGCCCGCATGTCCCGTGTGTTACCTCCCTGTTTCAAGTGAATTCATTTGATGAGTGTAATGCCCGTGAGGATTGACTTTTGTGCATGCTTTGATATTTAGTATCCAAGTTATTTAAGTTTTTTCCAAATCATATTTTGCGTGTGCTTACTCCCCTCCCACATTTTAAAGTTTCAATTCATTGAGGTGCATTCTATAATGTTAATAACTACGGACTTTTCACGTGAATTCGTTTGCTATGCTAATAACATGTTGAAATCTTGTTCGTATTGTTGAGTTTGTCGCATGCTTGAATGGGAATATTTTAAGGAAACTTTATGATGTTTGTGGGTTTCATCCCTGAAAACCCTCACGAGACGACACTCGTCTATTAGGGTAACCTAGGGGTTTAACGGCTTATTGCATACGCTAATCGTTGTTTTCGTTTCCCCGCATTAATACAAAAACCTAAGCTTATGACTACACTCAACAGGTGAGTATAACGGTCAAGTACGGGTATCGAATCCACATGGAGTGTTCGATAGATTTTAATTGGATTATTAATTTAGGAATAAAAGTGTAAAAAGGTGATTGGTGGTTGTAAATAAAAGGAAAAAGAGAAGTTAAGTCTACACAAAAGTAAAGCGAGGATCGGTATATCATCCAACCATACGGATCGAAACAAATATTAGTCAGAATTCCATCTCGAGAGCAATTTAATCGAGCAATATTAATTAAGCATAAACATCACACAATAAGAAAATCAATCCAAAGTTGCGAGATTAAACATTTAACCGAAATTGGTCACACGCAGATTAAACTCGGATTATCGCTATAAACACTAACATTACATGATAGAGAAAGTTAAATGCGTAATAATCCGACTTTAATTCGCGCGGGTTCAATTAAACGCAATTCTGCACAAAACCTAATTTTCGGAGCTCGGGGTCCAAAAATGGCGAAACGAAATCCCGACCCTATTTATCTAAGGGCACATAATGATTAAAGTAAATTACAACTAATTAAACTAGGAAAGCAAGAAATAAAGCAAGTAAACTAATTAACAAAGCATGTAAATTAATCTACAAAGCAAGAATTAAACAAGAACAATTATATAAATGGAGATGGAAGATGAAAGTTCAACATACATAACCCATATGGTTGTCAACCCAAAGAGAAATGAAGCGAAGCTCTCAAAACCCATAACCCTAACCTAAAATGTCTTCTAAAACTGAATATCTCTGATATTACAACAAAATTGGGTTATATAGTAAGTTGGAATAAAAGAAAATAAGAAAGAAAAGAAAAGGAAAATATCTCAAAAAAGCAGGGGATCGATCGATCGACCCCTTTGGTCGATCGATCGATGGTTGAAACCGTGGCAAAAAACTGAAGGATCGATCAATCGACCCTTTTGATCGATCGATCGATCAAGCAGGGCAGAATCTCATTTCCTCTTGTTTTGGCATGTATGAATTTCTCGTCCGCTAAAAATGCCGTAACTTCTTCATTAGGGATCGAAATTGCGCACCGTTTGCTTCCACGCGAAGCTTGCGAGGAGGGATATAGCTTTCTTGAGATGTCGGGCCAGGTGCCCAAACTGCAAATTGATCGAATTGCCCTTGAATGTGCGATTACGTATGGAACTTGAGCAGAATGCGTTCGAACTCCATTCTCAGTACCTAAATACCTACAAAAGCCCAATTATACCTCATATAGCATGTTAACAATATAAATCGAGGTTATCTGGTTTACGGGCTTAAATATAGAGATTAAGGCACCCGAGTGGGCTAAAATGCGTAGGTTCGACGGATGAAATACGCAATATTTGCGTCTTATCAGACATACGGAGGTGGACGAGATTTGGCGAGGGGGAGGCATCAAACCACAACATGGGTTCTTGTTGTAAGTGGACGGTCGTGGCAACAGTGTTTGTTAAGGAGACTTTGGAGGTTGATGACCAACACATATATATAGGGAGAGTTGATTAACTATTTCCTCCACGAAGTTGAACTTCTTTAGTGACATCATTTGTTGGTCGAGATTGTGTAGATGAGATGACATAGCTCCAATACCAATCGGCGTGGACACACAATATATCGAAACTCTCAATAATAATTAAATGATTACAATGAGGGGCCCTTACTTATACTAAACTAGAAACCAAATTTGTTCGCCTAGGATAAGGAATAAAAGGAATTTAGATAAAAATAAGAAACTAACAGTTATCACGTCATATAATCAAGAAACTAACACCTAATTGAAAGCTAAATACTAAGACACGTTAAAAGAGCTCTCTCTATCACCCACAAATTTTCTAACCGTAGCGGGCGGAATTTGTGCACATGATTTAGACAAATTGGATAGCATTTGCAGTTGATATTGTTTTATATTACTTGTTATGGCATTTGAACCTAGAAGTTTGTTATAGAGTATCAAGTTAATGATATAATCCTTATTTTGAGTAATATCAAATGAAAGTCAACTTATGGAAGGCGTGAAACGTGGCGTAAGTCTCAAGGAGGATTGAGGCTTAAGACTCAATTTGAACAAAAAATAATAATTAAATATTATCTTAAAAATGGGATAAAAATGTAAAATAATGCATCATGGCTTTTGTCACAAGAAAAAATGTCCATAAGCCATATCACCAACATAATTGATAATGTATTATCACATGATCACATAAGTAATTAATAATATAAACCAACACTGAATAGCAAGTCTTCAAATCATAAAAAAAAGTGTACTATCAAATTATAGTGCCACGGATTATACCTAAAAATTAAACTTAATTATAACATATTATCTATGTATGAAGTAAAAGTTGGAAAACAATTCCAATAACATATAAATTAAACACAAAGTATATATAACATTATAATAACATAATAATTAAAAACCAAATTACAATTTTATTAATAATAATGAATATTATAAGATAACAGTGACATTATAACATATTATAGCTCAATAATAGTACAACTGATTATACATGTATAAAAAGGGCACACCTAGTGTTGGTGATTTTTAAAATAAGTGAGTAAGAGTTTTTGGGTGTAAAAGCTTAAAGAGCTTGTCCCACATTGGAAGTGTGAGGAAGAGGTGGGAAGCTAACCCAAATATAAAAAGGGATAGTGTTCCACATTGGAAAATGTACAAAGCTAAGTGTCACCACTAAGCTATAAAAGGAGTGGGCAACCTTTGAGTCCCACATTGGAAAAATATTAAGAATTTATGCACTTAATAAGTACAAATGGAAGATGAAGAGTTAATTCATCTAGCATTTAAGAGGCTATTCAAGAGACCTCAATACGGTGCGAAGCACCGTATGCACACGCGCGCGCGTGCGGGTGCGGGTGCGGGTGCGGGGCAGTGGGCTGTAGAGGCGCTATTGGCGCACTTCTCACGCCGCGTGTCAACAGTGGTAGCGGGTTGCCGGGATTCGTCCTGGTCGGATCGCGGTAGCTCGGGCGCGGTCACTTTTTGGTTGACCCGTGAAAAACCGATTCGGTATTATTATACCTATTCGAAAATGACTTAAGACTGTTGGTAATTAACAGTCATACCATTTCGGAATTGATTAAGACTGTTAATCCAACAGTCATGACTCTTGAAGACAAAGCTTTTCATTATCTATAAATAAAGGCTGCCTAAAACGAAATTGGATAATAACAAAAAACCCAGTTTCAGATTTCCAAACCCTGCTATTACTCTCTTACAATTTTTAGGAGATATAAATTCTCTTATTCTGTTTTGTGCACAGAAACAGAATAAGAACTTGATCGACTATTCTTCGCTGCTGCATCTAAGGGCTGTCTTCAAACATACAATTTGCAGACAGTGTAATTGCTTTATTGTATCTTGAGTACGGATTTGCTGATTCCCGTTTGTATACCGAAGTTATTCGTGTGGGGCAAATACTGTATTTAGGAAAGTGACATCACGCCTTGAAGTTTTCTATTATATTCAGAAGTTACATTATTTTATTGAAGTTCACATTACTTTGATATATAAAGAGTTCCATTTCTGTATTTCAATTCATATTATTCAACAATCTAAATACAGTAGTATCAGAAATGGCCGACTCTTCCAAATCACTTCGACAAATAACAAAAAGCTTTGTCAAGTTGGACCGTTTTGATTGTGGTAATTTTCTGCGTTGGCAGAAAAAGGTTCATTTTATTCTAACAACATTGAAGATTGTATATGTCTTGTCACAACCAAAACCAAATGAAGATGAAGATAAAAATAAAACCGTGGAACAGACTAGGCAACGCATAAAATGGGAGACCGATGATTACTTATGTCGTGGTCACATTCTCAATGCACGTGCTAACAATTTGTTCAACTTGTATTAAAATATTGGGACTGCAAAAACTTTGTGGGAAACATTGGAGACCAAATATCTTACGGAAGACGCTACAAGTAAGAAGTTCCTTATCGGTCAGTTTTTAAGCTTTAAAATGCATGATAATAGGCTTGTGCTAGAACAATTTCATGGCATCCAACACATCATAAATCATTGCAAACTGAAAAAATTAAATATGGATGATAATGTAATTGTTGCTGCCGTAATTGAAAAACTTCCTCCTTCTTGGAAAGATTATAAGAAAGAACTCAAATACAAAAGGGAGGATCTTTCACTTGAAGAATTAGAGACTCATTTAAGAATTGAACAAGAGTCTCGAATTCTAGATGGTAAAGAGGAACAAGAAAATTTTGTTTCTAAGGTCCATGTGGTGGAGTAAGGAAAGGAGCAAATATATGGAAATCATGGAAAAAATAACAAGCGGAAGAATTTTTCTAATAATTCTAAAGCAAACAAAAAGAAGAAAGGAAATTGTTTTCATTGCAACAAACCAGGTCACTTCAAGAAGGATTGTCGTGAGTTCAAGAAACTAAAGGAAAAAGGAGGGACATCAGACACAAAGCAAAAATTTGCTGCTATGATATCCGAGGCTAATATGCTTGGAGAAGACTACTCTTGGTGGGTTGATTCTGGTGCCACAAGGCATGTTTGTAAGGACAAGAACTTGTTCTCTGCCTATGAAACAGTGGAAGGAGATGTTCTCTATATGGGAAATTCATCTACTGCTGCGGTTAAAGGCAAAGGGACAGTGGATCTCGAATTCACTTCCGAAAAAATCCTTAGCCTCCCCAATGTTTTTCATGTTCCTGATGTTAGGAAAAATTTAGTTTCTGGAAGTCTTCTTAACAAATTTGGCTTTAAGCTTGTATTTGAGTCAGACAAATTTATTCTGACTAAGAATGGTACCTTTGTAGGCAAAGGATATTTGTATGAGGGCATGTTTAAGCTCAATATCAATGAAAAAGATTCTTCTGCTTATATCGTTGATTGTCTTTCATTATGGCATAGTCGTTTAGGATATGTTATTACAAAGAAAATGCATTTCATGGTTAATTTAAATTTAATTCCTAAATATGAGAATGATATGAATAAAAAGTGTAAAATATGCATGCAAACAAAAATAACAAGATTGCCTTTTCCAAAAATAGAAAAAACTACAACTTTGTTGCAATTAGTACATAGTGATGATGTTTGTGATTTTCATGGAACACCTACTAGAGGTGGTAGTAAATATTTTGCTACATTTATTGATGACTTTTCAAAATATTGTTACATATATCTTTTAAACTCTAAGGATGATGTGCTTAATATATTTGAGACATATAAAAATGAAGTTGAAAATCAATGTGATTCTAAAATAAAATGTCTTAGATCTGATAGAGGTGGTGAATATCACTTTCCTCAATTTTGTGTAAATATGAGAATTATACATGAAGTTACTGCACCTTATACACCACAACAAAATGGAGTAGCAGAAAGAAAAAGTAGGACACTAACTGAAATGGTTAACGTTATGCTTTCTTATTCTAGTTTAAGTAAAGGGTTTTGGGGAGAAGCACTTTTAACTGCATGTCATATTCTGAATAGGATACCTGTTAAAGATAATAAAAAAACTCCTTACGAATTATGGAAGAATAGATAACCTAATTTAGGTTATCTTAAAGTTTGGGGTTATAGAGCTATTGTAAGACTACCTGAAACTAAGAGAAAGAAATTAGGAAGCAAAGGTGTTGAGTGTATTTTCATAGGTTATCCACAACATAGTAAAGCTTATAGATTTTTGGTTAGTGAACCTAATGATTCTGTTGAGGTAAATACAATAATTGAATCGAGAGATGCAATTTTTTATGAACAAAGGTTTTCTTCTATTCCTAGAATTAATAATGAAAAAGAAGTTTGCACTCCTTCACAATTATCTGATACTCCACCAGAGGAATAAGAAGAGATTAGAAAAAGTAAGAGACCTAGGAAAGAAAAAAGCTTTGGTCCCGACTTTCTAGTCTATCTTGTTGAAGGAACTAGAGACACATCTTGTAATCAATATGCTTTAACTCTTAGCGTTGAAACAGACCCACAAACTTATAGTGAGGTAATTAAGTCTGTAGATTCAGCATTTTGGAAAGTAGCTATAAATGATGAAATGGATTCAATTTTGGGAAATAAAACTTGGAAGTTAGTAGACTTACCTCCAGGATCTAAACCCATTAAGTGTAGATGTATTTTTAAAAAGAAAATGAAAATAGATGGAACAATTGATAAATTCAAGGCTAGATTGGTTGCTAAAGGTTTTACATAAAAAGAAGGAATTGATTATTTTGAAACCTATGCACCTGTTGCTAGAACCTCCACTATTAGAATTTTAATTGCATTAACATCTATATATAATTTTGAGATTCATCAAATGGATGTGAAAACTGCCTTTTTAAATGGTGACTTAGAAGAAGAAATTTACGTGGAACAACCTGAAGGGTTTGTTATGCCTGGACAAGAAAATAAAGTATGTAAACTTATTAAGTCCTTATATGGCCTAAAACAAGCACCTAAACAATGGCATGAAAAATTTGATGAAGTCATTATTTCTTATGGTTTTAAAATTCATGAATCTGATAAGTGTGTTTATAGTAAATTTATTAATGGTAAAGGTGTGATCATTTGTTTATATGTAGATGACATGTTAATTCTTGGTACTGATTTAAAAAGCATTAATAATACAAAGAGTTTTCTGTCTTCTAAATTTGATATGAAAGATATGGGTGTAGCTGATGTCATATTAGGAATGAGAATAATAAGGAAAGATAAAAATATAATTCTCACTCGATCTCATTATGTTGAGAAAATTTTAAAGACATTTAATTAGTTTGATTGCACACCTGTTAGTACACCTTTTGAACCACAGCTAAAGATGATCCCTAATAATGGTAGAGCTATTTCACAATTGGAATATGCACGAGTAATTGGTAGTTTAATGTATGCCATGACATGTACTTGACCTGATATTGCTTATGCTGTTGGTAAATTAAGTAGATATACTAGTAATCCAAGTTTATTGCATTGGCATGATGTCAATAGAATATTAAAATATTTGAAAGGAATTATGGACTATGGTATATACTATAGTGGATATCCTTCAGTATTAGAAGGGTTTTCTGACGCCAGTTGGATAACTGAGCAGGAGGATCATTCCTCAACAAGTGGATGGATTTTCACTCTTGATGGAGGAGATGTTTCTTGGGGATCAAAGAAACAAACTTATATAGCTGACTCTACTATGGCAGCTGAGTTTGTAGCATTAGCTGCAACTAGTAAATAGGCAGAATGGTTAAGGAATTTATTAATTGAAATTCCAGTTTGGCCAAAACCAATGCCTCCAATATCTATACATTGTGATAGTGAGTCTACACTTTTCCAGAGCTTATAGTAAAGTGTACAAATGGAAAATATAGACATATTGGCCTGAGACATAGTTATGTCCGATAAATGATTACAGATAGTGTAATCACATTGGATTATGTAAAATCAAGTCAAAATTTAGCTGATCCTTTTACAAAAGGTCTTGCAAGAGGACTGGTGTCTAAGACATCAATGGGGATGGGATTTAAGGCCATTAATAATAATCACTCTTGATGAAAACTCAACTTGAAACTTTATATATTCAAGTCTCAAGTTCAATGATTAAAGTACATCATACGACGTGATTGTAAGCACTATAAAATTTAACATCCCAAGGATAAGTGCTTAGAACATGTAATGAATAATGAAAGAGGATGAGTTTAACCTTAATAGATTTATGGTGTTTTAAGTTACATGGACACCGATGACAATATACCTATATGAGTGTGGAAGTGGTGCCGCTTCCAATGAGAACTGGGCTTGATTCTAAAGCACTCATGAAATCAAGGTACAGACACAAGGCCTAATACATGTATCGACTTATATGGATAATCAGTGACTAAAAGATTTGTGTGTGAAGACAAATTCGGCTAATCAATATAGATTGATAGTTCAAAGACAAGTCTACTATACTTTCATGGTTAACCTTGACGAACCTTCACAGGGTATTGGTTCAAGTCGTGAGACACCAATGCTTATACACAGTCTTACAGACAATCAAAGATTTACAAAACTTATTTTGAAAATGGTGGAGGAATGTTGGTGATTTTTAAAATAAGTGAGTAAGAGTTTTTGGGTGTAAAAGCTTAAATATCTTGTCCCACATTGGAAGTGTGAGGAAGAGATGGGAAGCTAACCCAAATATAAAAAGGGATAGTGTCCCACATTGGAAAATGTACAAAGCTATGTGTCACCACTAAGCTATAAAAGGAGTGGGCAACCTTTGAGTCCCACATTGGAAAAATATTAAGAATTTGTGCACTTAATAAGTACAAATGGAAGATGAAGAGTTAATTCATCTAGTATTTAAGAGGCTATTCAAGAGACCTCCATACGGTGCGAAGCACCGTATGCACAAGCACACGCGTGCGCGAGCGCGTGCGGGTGCGGGGCAGTGGGCTGTAGAGGCGCTAGTGGCGCACTTTGCACTTTGCACGCCACGTGTCCGCAGTGGCAGCGGGTTGCCGGGATTTGTCTGGGTCGAATCGCGGTAGCTCGGGCGCGGTCACTTTTTGGTTGATCCGTACAAAATCGATTCGGTATTATTATTCCTGTTCGGAAATGACTTAAGACTGTTGGTAATTAACAGTCATACCATTTCGGAATTGATTAAGACTGTTAATCCAACAGTCACGACTCTTGAAAACAAAGCTTTTCATTATCTATAAATAAAGGTTGCCTAAAACGAAATTGGATAATAACAAAAAATCTAGTTTCAGATTTCCAAACCCTGCTATTACTCTCTTACAATTTTTAGGAGATACAAATTCTCTTATTCTGTTTTGTGCACAGAAACAGAACAAGAACTTGATTGACTGCTCTTCGCTGCTGCATCTAAGGGTTGTCTTTAAACATACAATTTGCAGATAGTGCAATTGCTTCATTGTATCTTGAGTAGGAATTTGCTGATTCCCGTTTATATACCGAAGTTGTTCGTGTGGGGCAAATACTGTATTTAGGAAAGTGACATAAGTTTTCTATTATATTCAGAAGTTACATTGTTGTATTGAAGTTGACATTACTGTGATATATAAAGAGTTCCATTTCTGTATTTGCATTCATATTATCCAACACCCAGTGCACAAGACTCCTGCCACTGAAGGGTATGCGCGTGGGGGGTGGGGGTGGGGGGGTGGGGGTGTAATCCTGCCTTGAGGCAAAACGCCTCAAGGCGCCCACCTCAATCCTTCTCCATGAGACTTATTAATTTTTTAACGCCTAGTCTCGAGGCGGCGCATTAAGGCGCGCCTCATATCAATTTTTAAAACATTGATAAGTAATAAAATCTAAATGATAGGAAATCAATGGAAATGATGGAAAACATTTCGAAATCTACTAAAAATAAACCACAACTTTTCCATAGCTTAGATTGATGCAAGTGCGGAAACGATTACAACATGGTTGGGAAGGCAAAATAGTCTGAAAGCCTATTTCATTCTCAAAAGATAGTAATGAGTACAAGACAAGAAAGTGTTCCCTTCTATAGACCAAAATCAAGGTTCTAGAAGATTCTACCGTTCTGCAATATGGTACAAAAATAAAGGCTATAAAGAAAAAAATCTCTCTGCTTATGCATCATAAACTTAGTAAACCTTCATAGCTTTGTATTCAAATAACAAGATCAAACATATAACCATGTCTCTAATAAACAATACAGATGCTTCTACCATTAAAACCAACATCTTTATTTCGGTAGTGCGGTGGTTTGGTTTTATGTATTCTTACAAAGTTAGGATCTCCCTCCCCCCTAGCTCTCTCTCTCACACATACACACACTCACACACACAAACTGCTAATGTTCAAATAATAAGAAAAGAGAGAATATTTACACCAATTAGCATTGGAACGTAATTTCGTACTAGGAGAAGTCCAGTTTATTCAACTTCTTGATTAGTATCATACGCTAAGATCTTGTGAACCGTATGGTTTGAAATGAACTGTTTGTACCAAGTTGCTGATAACTTGGGTATTCTTTTGAGGGTTTCATAATCAACATGGTGAAGCCCAAATCTTATTGTATATCCAGATGTCCACTCAAAGTTGTCAAGTAATGACCAAGCAAAGTATCCTCTCACATCTGCTCCATTCCTGATCGTACATAGCCAATCATGAGAAAGATTAGTAAGATCACCAAACTCGCAAATCAGAGTCTAAGTGCCCTAATGCGGGTGCGGGTTCGAATGCGGGTACGAATGGGAATGCGCCAATGCGTCAATTTTCAAAATATTGAGATTTGAGAGCGCTACCAGTGCGTCTATATTTAACATATAAATATTTAAATATGACTTTTAATATATATATATATATACTAATAGAAAAATATAATTAATATAAAATATTTGGAAGGACTTTATTGTAATTCAAGAAAAAAATATCTAAACTTTTTATTCTATTTAATTATGTATTCAAAGATGGTTAAGACCTCTCCTTTTACCTGATATAAATTGGTTGAGTCTTTAATACAAAATGACATCCCACATCGGATGGAGGTGAAACTCCTCCACTAGTGGTTTAGTATAAAGAGGAAGTCTGGTTCTACCTAAGGCTTCATGTTTTCTTTGGACATATAAACCAAGGAAGCTAATAAATTAAAGTTAAAATTTTTTTTCTCCCCACGATTTCCCTCAACTGTCAATAGCTTGGTTGTTGACTATGTCAATCCGCGATTTTGATAATACCATTGCGCGAATTGCACGCGAATTCTCAACGAATTCATTAATTCGCGATTTGAGGGTGTGTGCGTCACCCTTGGGTGACGAATTAGGGCACTAAGATCAAAGTATCTTTTGTCAGTGAGATAGTTGCTATATTTCGTGTTACTTTAGGCTCCCTCTTTAGGTCAATAGGTAGCCAATAATTTGTCGGGAAGAATTCGAAATGTGGAAACTAGCACCTTATTGCTGTTGCAAGGGCATCCAAGTAATAATTCATGTACTCCACTTGTTTGACATCATTGAGGGAAGCTTTAATACTCGAATTCGAATCATCCATCTCTCCAAACCCTACAAGATCCGTTTTCACTCCTATGAGACAATTTGAATTTTCAACAAATGTAGCTGAGTTACCTATAGAAACATATATTTATACTCATCAAGGTTGTTTTTCAGTCACCATTTTCAGTAATGAAGATTGGTGTATTGTTGTATCTATCCTTCACATACGTCACCACTTTCTCCATTCCTTGAGGGTAAACATTTAACCAGTCCACTGCAGTCTACATGAAACAAGTAAAAATCAATAAAAAATATTCAAAAATAATTTGCAGATATTACAAGGGTAGGCTGTGAGGATGTATACTTACAGAGTTACCTATGCGGAGACCATCCTTTAGTGCAGTTCGTAGAGCATAACCCTCTGTCCACGAAACTCCTGGTCCTTGTTCACATTTTGAGAATATGCAATCTTTTATATAAAAACTAGTGTAATGGTTGATGCCGATAAAGTCTACTCCATTCTTCAACTTCTCCACATCTTTATTCGAGAAGGGGGGCAATACAGATTTCAGTATATCGTGCATTTCTTTAGGATATTTCCCATATATAATCGGGTCTAGGAACCTGCAGTGAAGATTAAACGGAGTACTAAGATCATGCATATTTTTCAAAGGAAAAAAAGTAGTTTACACGAATATAAACATGTAAATAAAAAGAAAAGTGGTTACCAATTCATATAAAAAGATTGAGCTCTCTCAGCTGCTAACTTGTCTTCGGAGGAATTGCTTATGGGTTCATACCACATGGCATTCATAACAATTCCAATGCTACCGTGTTGTCTATTCTGAATGTAGAAAGAAACAATTGCTTAGGGCCTGTTTGATAGGCAATATTTTCCATGACAATTTGGAGTGACTCCATATTTTTCTAACTTTTGGTGTGCTTGATTGCCCAAATTTGTCTTGATTTCACTTTTTTTTTGTATCATACAACGTGGTGTCCGAGCCAGCTTTTTAAGCGCACCTCGACTAATCCACGTTCGCGATTCGTGACTTTCGCTGCCAAGCATTATTTTGCCAGTGTCAAGGATCAAGGATCGAACTGGGGATCAAACTCAATTCACCCCCAAGACTGTCCTACTGACAACGTTATACCACTGAGCAAGAGGCTTGGTTATCTATTGATTTCACCTAGAAATTGTAAAGTATACCATAGAGAATCATTTGATTATTAGGTATTGAAATACCTGATATTTAGTGCGATAAATGTGGACAGCAGTCGCGTGGGATAAGATAATATTATGAGCTGCAACGAAAGGTTCTCTCTCAGAATCTCCCATGGTACAATTCCCAAACGAACGACAACAATGAGCCGGTGGGTAAATCTCTGACCTGTAACCGTGAATAACCACAACGTTTGGCTCATTGAAGGTTACCCAGTACTTCACTCGGTCGCCAAAGTATTTATAACATACCTCTGCATAGTATCCAAAATCCTTCCTGAAGAAAGACAAATACATAACATGAATTTGGGCATTTAGTAGAGAACATTTTTTTAGTAATACGTAGTCATTCCCCTTTTTCCCCTTTTCTTTAAAGGGGTCAAATTTTATCACAAGATTTAAGCATAGTTGCATTATGAATTGAAGCTGTTGACATTTTGAAAAGGAAGAGTAGGAACTTCTACTTACTGCACTTCGTGACTTAGCCAAGCTCCATATCTATCTTCAAGTTCTTGAGGGATATCATAATGTGTCAACGTTATAAATGGTTGAATTCCTGAAACCAGAAAATGGAAGTTAATTTAGAATGCGCGCGCGTGCGCACAGACACAAAATATACCATTTGCTTATTCCATTGTTGGAAAAAATTAATGACAATACTAAGTATTATTATTGTTATTATTATATGACTGATTTTGATTTTGGGTAAATGTTTTTCCACTCAATGTAAAACAGTTGAAAAAAAAATTACATTCAGCAACAAAAAAGTACAAAAATCAAAATAAATATTATGTGGGCAACAAAGTCTAGATATGACGCAATTCAAAAACACCCTCGTTATATTTATCGATTGACTTTTATCAACATGAACTATCAAAGTTTAACCACAAAATCCTATGATTAGCTAGATTTTCTTTAGTTCATATAACTGATTAATTACTATACTAATTAAGTAATAGTAGAAACCTTTATGCAGAAGAGCATCAATGACCTTGTTATAGTGTTTGACGCCAGCCATATTCACGTCCCCAAATCTCCCCTCTGTTCAAAAGTAAAATCAAGGTTTACTAGGGGTAACAGAACACTATATTTATATATACCCGCACACAAACAAACTATTCATTTTCATACAAGATTAATATTACTTACTAGGTAAAATTCTTGCCCATGAGATGGAGAAACGAAAGCTATTCACCCCCGTGTATTCCATGAGCTCAAGATCCTCCTGTTTTCCATACAAACAAAAATCATCAATAAAATTATACTTTATTTTCAGATTGTTTTGGAGTTCTCCTTAATCACAGTTAATGCTAATATATAACAGTTATATTAACGTAAATATTTTAATTTTTTTATAAGAGTTTAAAAAACGTTTCAAAAAACTATTATTATAAAAAACTGTGATTATAAAAAACAGTTATTTTGTATGACACTCTGTTTTTTTTACAAACATTTTTTTTTTATAAATAGCTATTTTTAACTGTTCAAAAAAATTGCAAAACTGTTAGAATCGTTTTAACTGTTTTATAAAAAAATTTATTTTTATAAGAAACGTTTTTTTTTAAATAATAAAAACTGTTTTTAACTTTTTGTAACTGTTTCAAAGATGACAAAACTGATTTAAAGTTTAAAAAAAAAAACACTTTTACTGTTTCTAAAAAGTAAAAAGTTTTTTATAAAAATAAGAGACTTTTTTTTGTAAAAAATAATTTCTTTTTATAACAAAACTGTTTGAACTGTTAAAAATTGTTTTAGTTGTTAAAAAACTGCTTTTTTAATAATAATATTATGTTATAACAGTTTTATGAGTAATGTTTTAACTGTTTTTCCCAATTTTTATTTATAGGATTCAGTTAATAAAGTTTTTTGAATAATAGCATACAGTTTTTTTTTACAAATAATGTAAAGTTTTTAAAAAAAAGTAAAAAACAGTTAAAAATACGCAAAGTTTTGTTTTTCTAAAATAAAAACAGTTAAAAATAACATTTTGTTTTTATTGATAAAAATGTTAAAAATGCTTTTATAAATAACGCACTATATTTTTTTAATCAAAATGAGTTAAAAAATAATTAGAATTATAAATATATATTATATGGTATAAAATAGAGAAGTTTAATAAAAAGAGTTTCAAATGTCATTTAAAATTCAAAAACAAAAAAATATTTCGTGGAAAAATATATACTATACATTTACTACAACTTCATTAAAAAATGAAACCCAACTATTGTTAGAAAATGAAATGAAAAAAATTGGAAAATCAAAATAATGTAAATTTTATAAATAATGTACATTTTTTTCTTATAAAAATACAGTTAAAAATGATGCTTAAATAGCGTACAATTAAAAACATACAATATTTAAAAAAAATCAATTTATTTGTATAAAAAAGTTGAATGATGTATACTTTTTTATATAAATAATTGTTTTTATAAAAATATGATATTTTATTTTCTAAAAACACTTTAAATCAGAACATTTTATATAAACAAAACTATTTTATGTAGAAAAATAATTTGTTCTTAAAACATCCAAATAGTTTATTTATTTATTTTTCTATAAATAATAGTTGTTAGGTAATGAATGAATGGTAAATTGGACAATTTAGACGTTAAAATAAGTTAGTTAATGATCAATTGACCGAATCTGTCAAAATGGGGGTCAAGCCCCATGAAGTGCAAAGAATTTGAGTTTGACTCAATAAAGATTAATTTATGGGGCCAAACTCTAAATAACCCTTAAATTTATTTGAGGGTGAATCATACTTTTCTTATTTTTGTGATGATATTCAAAACTAGAGTTATTACTAAATACAATTATGTCTCTTTCAAGCCCTCCCCGACTTTAAAAGCTCTTTTTGGGCTCATTTGGTTCGAGGATATAAAAATAAATTTAGCATTTTTGGAATTTTGACTTCTTTCCATTGAGAATTACAATGTTTGACTCGAAATTTTGAGGAAACTTAGAATTCCTGAAATAAAGAATTCCCATAAAATTGGAATTCTCCCGTTGCCTCTAAAATAGGGGGACTGCTAGATTCAAAGAAACTCTATCGTACTTTTATAATGAGAGAAAAATATTTCCTTATATAAATTCACAAACTCTCTCTCTCTCTCTCTCTCACACACACACACACACCCACCCGCCCACGCCCGCTGAGACACTCTCTCTCTCACACACACACACATATTTTCACACACACACACACCACACTCAGGCGCGCCCACACACACAAATCAAGTAGAAGTAGTTTTTTTTTTCTTTTTTTCGAACTATCAATTTTTTCGAATTCTGATCCAATTGGCTTATTTCAATTCTGCATTTGGAATAGTCCCTGATAAAATAACAATATGGGATTTAATAATTCAATCTTACGTTTGAAATGCTCTAGATATGATTAATTGTCCTTTGTTTTTCAAAAATACCCTTATTTTGTATTTAATATTAAAAAAATACACTATTATCACATATATCGCACAAGATACCATCTCTCTCTCTCTCTCTCTCTCTCTCTCTATATATATATATATATATATATATATATATATATATATTAAAAAATACAAAAATATACATAGAGAGTAAAGCTCTAATATGGGGAGTTTGACTTACGAGACTCATTCGAGATGTTTTAAACAATTTTTTTGTGGGTTTTAAATATTTTAGGAGACCCTTAAAAAAATTAACTAAAAATGATTTTTTTTGGAAGTTTTAAAAATTTTCAAATATTGATTCGTTTTTTAAAATACCCAAAAAAATAATATTAAACTGATGTTTTTAGGGGTTCCCTGAAATTTTTAAAACCCTCACACAAATAAATATATATATTTTTAAATATTTTGCATGTGGGGCGTGTGTATATATATATTGTTCGCTTCTGTTAGTCTAGTTCACACACAAAAAAATTTAGATTATTTTAGTAGGTGTGTTGATGCACCGTTTACAGCGACAATAAGTGGGCTAAACCAATATAAACAAAACAAAAAAAAAAGATCCCTATAGTCAACCGAAAGGCTGTAAACTAGCGTGCACACACAAAAAAAAGACTAGGGGTGGCAGAAGTGATAAAAGTTAAGAAAAAAAAGTGTTTGCTAATAGCATCTCTAATGGGGGACTTGTAAGAAAGGTAAGTATACCAAATGATTAAGTCAATTAATTTACTATTCGTTAAAGGTAGCCTTCACAGTGGTGAAAGCTAAGAAATTGGACCCAATTTTCCTACGAATTAATATTGTTGGTAGGAAACAAAAAATATTTCTAACGAAGAACATTAGTTCGTAGGAATGTGTAAAACTTCAGCTTTTAATAAAAATTGAATATTTATATTTGGTAAGAAATTCTTACGATCTTCATTTGTTCGTAGGGACTTTTTACCACTGCCATTTTGACTACGGCATTTGTTGTCTTTCGTCCACCATTCGAGACTACTCAATTTGCAACTTTAACAATTTATGTGTCTTCTTGCTTCACCATTACGGATGCTCTAAGATATGCATCAAGTTGCAAATATTAATAATAAAAAAACAAGTTGGAGATACACAACAAGAAAGAAGAAAAAAGGATGATACGTGAAGGTGAAGCCCTCAGACGTTGCAATGGAAGAGATAAACAAGAGTTAGTCTCGGTTTATTTCTATTGTTGGTTTTATTTCTTTTCACATAAAAATGACACGACAATAAATTTAATTAAAGGCTTGACACCGTATAATTTTTCACAACTGAAGAGGTGATAATTTTTTATTCCACTCTTTATATGATAAAGAGCTCAATTGGAATAACTTAACCCATCTTATATCCCATCCTAATAGATAACAAACATCGAATAAGATAATTAGGAGAGTATGGTATCATAAACTTTAGTGACACCGTGATACAAAGGTAACGAGCATTGTAGAGAAGGTTCAAAGATGTTGGGAATATAAAAGGACATAAATGAAAAGACTAAAAAAAGAGTTAATTTTTAAAAATTAGATGAAAATGATATGAAGATCATTTATAAATAATTTCATTAAGAAACTCAGTAAATAAGTGAGTGAAATGTAAAATTAATAAATACGTACATTTTTAATAATTGAAATTTTATATGATGAGAGATGATATTTTCACCAAATTTGATTAAAAAAATTATTTTTTAGCATTTAATTTTTTTTTTTTGTTAGCGGTAAGATTTGTTGCATCTAGCTTTGAGGCCTTGGACTTTGGGGCTTCATTGGGTGGCCAATATTTTTTCCTTAATTTTTTTAGTTAAATAAATAACTAAACTTGATTTTTACTTTTGACCCTGTCTTATATAATGTTTTAACTAGGTGGTGGAGATTCATTGTGGATCATAGCGTCCCATGTTTCCCCTTAAAAAGTGTGAGTTTTTTTCTCTTATGTAGTTTTGGACCGTCATGAAAAAAAAACTATCTTCTTCATTATTATCTAGAGCTAATTTTTTTTAATTGATTTTCCTTGTTTTGGGGTAGCGTGAGTATTTTAAGAACAACCATTATTTTGCTGGTTGTGTGATCTCATCGTTGAATCCTACAAAATGTGGATACAAAGTTAAGTGACCAACACATTAATACGATGAACAATTTTACTCTTAAGCACAAAGTCTCGTCGATAAGTTCTTACTAAGTCGCGAGCCTCACATACCGACCAACGTATTGACCCACTTATTTTAGGCAGCATACTATGAGATGTTCGGGTCAACTTACACGCACTATTGACCCACATATGATGTCTCTTAAATTCAACAGTTTTTTTTTTTTGGATTTAATTTTCTCAATACTGTTGTCATACTCATCCAGTCAAATAGATTACCAGGTAACGATGATAATGATCAACTGCAATATCTCCATTTGTTCCATCCATGATATTACCTGCAATAATGGCATTCATAGTACACAATTATAGAGAGAGTCAATTTTTCTTTTCTTAATGGTTGATATCAGTGGCGGATCGAGGATTTTAGTTCAACCGGGGCCAAATCAATTCAATTTTTTTTAATGACACTAATGAATAATCAACTCATAAAAACCAACATTTGATAAAACATAAATACTGAATATACCAAAATTTCATATCAATTCATCTATTCATTACCAGAAATTGTAAATACAAAGAGATTGTTGACATAAATTTAGGCTACAACTTGAAATTTAGGCTACAACTTAAAATTAAGCTACATAAAAAATTAAACTACACATACATAAAATTAGGATACAACTTGAAATTTCTCCACATACAAAAAATTAAACTACACATACATAAAATTAGGCTACATAAAAAATTTAACTACACTACACATGCATACAATTTGGCTACAAAAAATATCTGAAATGGAGGAGGCGGAGCCGGGAGGGAGGCTGGACGGACAGACAGGCGCTGGGCTGGGAGGGATGGAGGGGCTGGACAGCTTGACAAGCGCTGGGCAGGGAGGGAGCCGCTGCTGGCTGAGAGAAGGAGGGAGGCGCTGGCGGGGGGGGGGGGGGGATCGGTTTAGGAAAGAAAAAATAGATGAGAATGAGAAACGACATGAGCCGTGTGTTTTGTTTTTAGGTTGAAAATTTTAAGTAATTACAATTTTACACCATCTGTTTTGTAAATAATTAGAGGTATACCTTGAAGTTTGAAATTTTACAACAAAAATCCTATTTTTTTTAAAAAAATAAAATCAACTGGGGCCACCGCCCCCCTTCGGCCCTATGCGGATCCGCCACTGGTTGATATAAAATGCCAAATTTATCATAGAATTCTTGCCAAGATCTAAAATGCTAAACTTACGATCGAAGTCTTGCAAGAATTATTCATTTTCTTATTTTTTATTTTTTATTGTTCCGTATGGTACCTTGCAAAAATTTGTTAAATGGTAGCATCATTCCGTAAAAACTAACGCATTTTTTTCTGTAGCATACCATGAGGTGTCTGACCCAGCATACGTGTACCTTGACGAATCCCCATTCGCAATTTATGGCTTCCTCTGGCCAAGCGTTATTTTGCCAGTACTAGAGATCGAACCGGGACCCATCTCAATCCAACCTCAAAATCTGTCCCAGTGGCAAATTTATTTGAGTGGGAGATTGGACAACATTTTGCCGCGGGGTGGGGGACTATATTGGGCCCCTTTGAGTTGTCAAACTTTTGTTCATTTCAAATTCAAAATTTTAATTAGAAAATGAAGGGTTAAATATGTTAACGGGTAATGAACCTTAATTTACTTACCATTTTTTTAATTTATTTTGGTCACCGATTTTTTTAGGGACACGTAAATCATTGTATTTTCATTTTTTACAGTGTTAACTTTTCCATTCAAAATTCTTGATGAATTATTGATGTGATGTCACACTTAATTTCTAAAGAATTGTGATCATATTCCTCCTAAAAATCTCTAAATTATCAAATAAAATAGATGAAAAAGTTTAAGCTGAAAATGAAATGAAAGTACAATGATTAAAACGATAAAAAGTTTGGTGATCAAAATGAAAAAATATACCCATTTATGTAAATCACCCAAAAGTAATACAAGATTTTTTAACACTATTATTATTATATATTTATTTTTATAGAGAATTAAGTTCAAGGTTATGCTCCATTCTATATTTAAATTTATAAGATACTGATTTTTAGATTTATAAATCTAGTCTCTGCAATACAATAATATTTATTTGTGTGGTCCATTTAGAGTTAGTAGTACACAAAACATGTAATTTTATTTATTTTAGTTAAAGATGTATTTATATTTATACCCTTACTAATGCTCATTTAAAACTTATCTAAAAATAAACACATAACTCCACCTCTACCCAACACCACCCTATCCCATCCACTAGAATCCTCGTCAGAACACCGGAAACCTCACCGAAGACCGTCGGTATCTTTGTCGGATTGTTTCTTTGTCCTCGTTTTTCTCTCTCTCTTCGTCTATTTCTTTTATTTTTTGGTTCGCGCCAGTGGCACCATTGTCGGCACTGGAGAAGAAGATTTTAGTGAAATAGTAAAATTATCGGTTTTGTTTTTTTGTCAACCAATATCGAATATGGGTGTTGTTAGATAGAACTCAACGAGTAGATTTCAAATATATAAATTTTGTCAATTTTGGATTTGTAGATTTGAAGTTATGGACTTTTAAAAAATTTGATGTGTTTTTTTGTATGAGTTGTCAAATGGTATATTGATCATTTTTTATGATTTTTTAATATAGGGACCAAATTTATAAAATTGTGGTTGTAAGAAAATTATTAATTAACCTTTGGGTTATTTAATTATTTTAATTCCTTCCCTGAAATATGGTCATTAGTATTCTGATTTTTAATTAGAATATATTATTTCCTAACAAAATGGTTCATATTCCAAAATGAAATGGCTATTAAAAAGGAGTTAAAATTCCAATTAAATCTCTATCTTGATGGAACCTTTCCTCAATCAAAAAGACATCCACAAAATACACATATAATGGTTTATATGCAAGGAGAGAGAAGCCAAAATTTTCCATTGAAAAACTGCAGCGGCAATCACCGGCGGCAATCAACGACGTCATATCCATGACAAGAGATAATACATTAACCCTTTTTTCACATACCTATTACGTAATTATCATGATGTTCACGATCTTAAGATCCATATAAATAAACTGTATTACATGGGTTGTACCTTTCTCCAAAAGCCAGTTAATTTTAACACAAAACTTTTAGTTGCTTCCAACTAACTGAGTAGTGAAAGTTTTTATGGTATTTTGGAACTTCCCATAGTTCTTCTTTCATTTGCTGAATGGTATGAAGTGTTAAAAAGTACAATTAGCAAATCCTCTCAATTGTGGATGCTAATGAAATACAAGGGCCTCAAAATATGGTAATCATACCAGGTTTATGAGAGAAAACATCCCAGTTACTGAGGCCTTTCCCATCACTCAAGAAAGCTCCTTCAAACTGCAACATTACCAATTAAATACATATACAAAACAAAACTATATATAGTTTTATAAACCAACATAATGTTGGAATATTGGGCTTGAATCGGGTATTATAAAGTATTCAGATTTTTCTGGACAGATTTTTGAGCAACTTTGAGCTCAAATTTAGGTGGGGCCCACACTACGAAAATTGTGGGACCATATACGAACGCGTTCACCTCCGTAAGGAGATTAATGTAGTATATTCATATGTCCAATTTCAATAAGTTATGAATGATAAATGTCCCCAAAGTGACTCACAAAGTAATGAAAGTTAATGAATTTGGGTATGTTTTAACTCTTGTCCCACATTGGAAGAGTAGTGGAATTTTGATGAGTTAATAACACCCCAAGTATGGACTAAGGCTTGGATGCCTTGGGGGTATCCCAACTCTTTGAAGGGGAGATGACCTAAGCTATGCACGGGTTGACTTTCGGTCAAAAGTCCACGCGCGTCCGTCCGGCTCGGCTCGGCTCGGGCTTATAAAAATCTCTTACATTTTTTGGCCGAATTTATTTAACTTTTTGGGCTTTAATAATTAATTAATAAACTGTTGGCAGTTATTGCCAACAGTTGATTCGTTTAACTGTTTTTGACAGTTGTGCCAACCGTCAACTACTTTGCTATAAATACAGATGCCTCCCTCTGTTTTTAAAATAATGAAAAATTTCCCTCCTCCAGTTTCTTCCATTTTCATACCAAAAGTGCTGTCATTTCTGTTCCAGATTTTTTTTTTTTCTGCATAGCATCTGTTGCATTGTTGTTGAGTATGAGACACAGAATTTGAGTTCGTTGTAATTAATTATTGTTGTGTGCTACATAATTAATTGAAAAATTCGTTCTATCTTGGGAGACAATATTCATCAACCTCGGAGCACATTGGAGGGAATAAATTGTCTTAAGAAGACTGTTTTTAACAGGGCTCGGATTATTTCTTTTATTCTTATATTATTTCTGCAAATTCAAGTAAGTGTTTCATTTCTGTAATTCTGTTTTAATTCTGTAATTATATTATTAATTCATAATTCTGTAAAATTGTTATTTATAAATAGTAGACATAACACATAATTTATCTGTACTTTTGATAAATATCTAAAGACGAAGAGAAAACCTGATAAGAAGATGATGCTGTTCCAAATAGGAAGTTGGTTGGAAATGAAGATGGATGTGAACTTCCTTTGAGAGCTTTGATATTTGTGAAGTTACATGATACCACCAGAAGAAAGAAGCACGTTTCAAGAGCAAAGTAAACAAGAAATAATAATGAAAGTTCCATGATAATAACAATATACCAATTATTATACTCAGAGAGAGGGTTATATATAGGAATAGGAAGATTGTTGTACGCCCACTGATTTTACACAAAAAAGAGTGAATCAAAGAGGCCAACAAAAGTGGACTATTACACTATACAATTTGATTGACCAAGTATGCAACAATTATTTAAGGGTACTATTCACCTTATAAATTAAATCACGTGTTATATCAATTTATGGAGTAATTTTTTGTGAAATTTGACGTTTACAATATAATAAAAATAAAAGGATGACTTACCATAGTAGTTTAACCACATTTCCCTTAGAATGCAGTGGAAAAACCTAATATCCAGTATTTAGCATGGGGTACACTTAATGGCACTCCTTAGATTTTTTGAACACTCCAAATCTTTTTTAAAAGACAAAATTATCCTTTATCCTAGCATCAAATAAATCCCAATCATTCTTGATAATTTTTTTAATTAAATAATTACAAAAATTATTTTATTATAAAGTCCAAAAAAATAGACATTTTTTATTGAATAAAATTGGACACTTTTTTGAAAAACAAATTGTAAAACAGTTTTTTTTTTTTTAAATTATTATCTTTTTGAAATGAACATATTTTAAAAAAACAATTGAATATAGCTTATTTTAAAAAAAATATTTTCGTTATTTTAAAAAATGACGGTTATATTTATTAATGAGTGTTGTATGTTCAATAATTAACCAGGGTTACAATTCTTTCTCAAATTATATTTTTAGAAATTATTTTTTAATAATTAATTTGTGGTAAGATTGTTTTTGGTTAAAAAATAAATTTTATTTATCTTAGATTAATGATTGGTTAGTGCGGACCCACATCATCTAATGAATGCGGATTCGCGTCCAGTGGCGAATCCAGGAATTTCAGTGAAGCGGGGCGAAAAATTCTGACGAAGCCCGGGGGTTTGGGAGGAGCCTATTTTTTTGGGTTGTTTTTGCTTCTTTTTTTTTTTTACAATTTTTAACGTTAAAAATGTTTGAGGTAGTAATTAAACATAATATACCTTTTTGAGTTGGTAATTACACATGACTTCCTATATTTACAACAAATTTCAATTAGTATTTCAATTACACATAATATACGTGTTGGGGTTTAAATTAGTATAAACCTAATCTCTATATACTATAAAATGCAAAACAAGGCATTTATGAGCATTTAAGACTCCTCCTCATTGAGAGTGTCCATGTGGCTTATTAGATAATATTAGAGTTGTAATGAGACTTTAATGCTGGACTCCCTCATCAATGACAGTGTATTTGATCAAATCCATTCAAAGAATGAGACTCTCTATTTTCTATCCCCGTCTCTTCCTATCCGCTTTATCTTTCCATGCAACCCCTCATTTTTCTTCTTATAATTCCAAGACAAACTCTCTATCTCTACAAGTTTTTTTATATTCAGGGACAAAGAACAGATAGAGAAATGGAAACGAAATTCTACATAGACCAAGCACTGGCGACTCGAAATCATATCCTCATCTTTAGCAGATAACAAACCCTCTGTCAACATGTATAACCAAGACTCTCTCTACCGTTCAAAGTTAATATGTAAGTTAACCAGACTTACTGCCAATATATCTGAGCACATTTGAAACATATCAATGGAAAAAGATTTCTTCACATGTTAGAGAAAAAGGAAGCTAAGAAAGAAATGCCGGACGAAAACATGGGAGAGCACCAAAATTTTACTCTCAACTACTTTTTGTCACGACTGGTAAATATACATGTGTTTTTTATACCTGTACAGATCAACCAACGTGACCATTTGATATATTCAAGCTCCGACGATCTAATACAGATGTATCTGTTATGTTATAAATTCAACCTGATATTCCAAAATTGCAGTGATGTAAGGGATAAATAGTTTAATTGAGAATATATAAATGCTAGCTAATCTAATCATCATCACTTTTTTTCTCTCTAAAAAAGTTCTTTCTTAATGACTACGTTTTCACGACTGGAAAATGGCCACCTCCGGCAAGGAGGTGGCACTTGAAAACCACCATCACATAGCTTCCACAATACCCGTTGATACCCGTTGATCCTACCATAAAAGGATATTTTGTTCTTATTGTGGGAAATAACCCTCGCATTGACTTAATAAATATACATGCGGCAGTATCATGAGATGAAAAAAGTGAATAAAAAGAAAGATGGAATGATGTAAAGAAGTTTCTTTCTCTGTCAAGAAAATATATTGAGATGAGTTTTCTCATTCATTTTTTAAGATTCCAGAATATTTGATTTTCTTGTGATAATATTTCCCAATTGAGTCTTGGATTTTTTTTTTATCTTTTCACGTTATTATATTTGTTAGTAACCTTTAGTTTGTATTCAACTCTTTTTCTTTGGTTAGTTTTTCCGCCGAGTTGTTTGTTGTAACTGCAATTTTTTAATAGTAAAAGATATTAGGGAATATATGTTTGCTTTTGGATTGTCTTTATTTACATGTAATGGGTAGCACCCTAAAGCTTTTTTGTCTTTCTTCAAAGACAATTTTTGGTTTCACCTCCTTCTGGGTTTGAATCGAAGGTTACAAGTGATAAGCCCTTCGGTCATCCACAATATGTCCTATTTTATCTCATGAAGGTTACAAGTGATAAGCCCTTAGGTCATCCACGATATGTCTTATTTTATCTCATGTGTAAAATTTAAAAATGGATCATTTCACAAAATATGTGAAATGCATTAATTAGAAATATGAGTCGCATAAATTACATGATTCTCTATTTCTTTCCTTCCCTTCCACCCTCCCCCTCTCTCATAATTTGTTTTTATCTTTTTTTTTATAGAACCTTAACATCAATTGCAGTTTACCAAACACTGCGTAAAATTAAATTTAAACTCATTTCAAATCCACTCATTTACAATTCACTAATTCATAATGAAACAATTTACATAATCGAATAATTTATACAACCAAACAAGGCCTTATTGAATAGGATGGGAGCACCCATATCATAATCTCTCAACGAAAAATGAAGTTTTTATTGAAACTTTCAATCTTTCAGCGAAAATTAAGATATAATTTTTACAGGAGATAAACTTTTTAAACGATAAAATTTTTATAGGATATAGAGAGCAACACTAAAAAAAGTCACCTCATTCGTACCATCATTTTATTTGTTATAGAATATAAACTTTTCACATAAAAACTTGCACTCACCATAGTAAGTGTAGAGGGGGCTTGAAGGTAATCCTGAGATTAGGGATAATTCCCTAATTAACAACAGTGTTTGAGGATTAACGCAATAGAGGCAGCTCAAGCGTGGCAGCTTAGCGAGGCAGCTTAGCGTGGCAGCTCAAGCGTGGCAACTTAGCGAGGCAGCTTAGCGTGGCAACTCAGCGTGGCAACTTAGCGTGGCAGTTCAAGCGTGGCAACTTAGCGTGGCAACTCAAGCGTGGCAACTCATACTTCAGCTTGTTGTGTTAGTCATATTGTATCTTTGGTTACATTTACTGTAAGCTATAATGGTTGTAATGATGTAACGAGAATAATAAAGAGTTTTAGTGTGAAGTCAAACGGTACTTGCGAGAGACCAGGCTCGACAGGGCCTGGGAGAGCTGCCATGCTCTATCGAATGACCTCACCGTGGGAACTTTAGAGGGACTTGGTTTGGAGGATTGAGAAGTAAGGCACCGTTGGGGCTTGTCCTGACCATCTTAGATACACCTGGTAAAACACCGAAGGACCCTGACCGTGGAACCTCAAGTGGAGCAGCTTGGAGTTCCATCGGGCATTGAGTTATGGACCAAACATCCCTTTACTTAATGTCACATCTACTGTGGGTGATGTCATTAGCCATCTAAACAATGTCAGACATGCACTTGAGTAAACCACCGTGGTATTTGGGGCTGTCAGGCAGTTGGTAAGCCACCTCTGCGACAACAGTCCCCTGACACACAGTGGTTAGGCAAAAAGGCATGTCTTGGCATTTAATGTTTATGACGTGGAGACAGCTAGTGCATCAGGTATATAATGTTGTGACATAAAGTATGAGGGATGTCTTTCATAGTTTTAATGACTGAGTTGCCTCGGGGGTGGTGTGGGGGGCTATTTAAGGACCCCAACCACCTTTGAGGAAGGGGGAACTTTTGGAGAGTTCAGAAGTTATTGCGAGAGAGAATACACACCAGCAAGAGTTATTGCAAATCAGAGAGTTTACTCACTCACCATTGTCATTTATTATAAAGCTTTCAATATTCGACAGAAATTCTTGAGGGTATTTGGTGTGGCTTTACCTGCCTACCAAGGTATATCTAGGGTGCTTACTTCTCTCTCCCTCTAGCTAGGTTACTTCTAAAGTTCATTACTATTTCCCGAGTTAGACACGAGAGCTTTGTGAGTTTAAGCTGAGTCTATCTTTATTGGGTTCATGTTTATGTGTTCTATCATTAATCCAAAGTTTTGGCCAATTAACTTGTCATTACCATACTCAATAGGGGTTACGCCTCCATATATAATCTAAAGTACCCTCCTACAGTAAGTATTGAAAAAGATGACATTGTTGAAACCTCAAAAATTCCAGGATATACCCCGATAACTGAGTCTCAGATGAGAACTTTCAATTAATATATGCAATTGGGTGGGTATAAAGTTTATAAATAATGAAAATGAGATCATTTACAAAGACAAACTTATAGAGTTCTTGGGTAGGTACAAAATTTATAATGACAAACTGTACAATAAATTTTTACATATCAAATATTTTTCTAAAAGTAGAAATATAGTTTTTACATATATATATTTTTATTTTTTCTTATTTTTAGTTGAAAGTAGAAATATTTCAAAACTAGATCCATCGTAGGATAAATTTTTACACATATATTAAAGTATTTGTTTTTTTAGAAAAATATTAAATTATATATTTTTGAGAAAAATAATAAGGTATATGTTTTGTTAAGAATTGAAAACAATTTGTTTTGGAGAGAATTATTGTTTTCCTAGCTTTCTTTGAGTGTTATTTATTTACATAAGATATTATATTTGGAATGAGTTATCTATGTTTGGTACAATAATGTTTGTTTACTTTATTTTAAAATATTGAACAAAGTTCGTATCATAATATTTTAGTTGCATATAAAGTTACTGAAAATATGACATTTTCTAATTTATTTTAAGCATGCAACAAATGAAAAAAAATGGAGTATCAGTATAATGACTTTAAGATATGATATTTAATTTATGATATATAATTTTTTTATATTTTTTTATATTTTTTTATTGCACATCGCCTTTGCATCGCACGGGTTATATACTAATATAATTAAATAAAGGCAACATGAACCTAACAAATCAAGCAGTTGGAACCAAATTTAATAAGAGTAGTGCTATGAGTCCCATATAATTCCCCCAAAACTCTCCCAAAAAGCAATTATTATGGTGCCCTGGCGGGACCCCATAACACAAGGCAATACTTAATAGGCAGGTGAGAGAGTAAGTGGAATCCACATCAGATTTGAGGAAAATTTTGGGGGAGATTTTTATACTCATATCATTATTCATTTAATAAAGACTTAAACCCTATTTAATAAATGTAGTTGGAACTCAATAACCCTATTTAATAAAAGCAACATTCTCAATAACCCTATTTAATACAGGCAACATTCTCAATAGTAAAGGCAACATAATAAACCAAATTTAATAATGACTTAAACCAAATCCAAAGGCAAGGAATAGCTCCGGCATAAATAAAGGCATAACATAAAGCCATATAAAGGACTAAAGGCAGCCGGGGCCGGTTCTAAGATTGTCCGGTGCGAAAATCAATTTAGGATCATTTCACAAAAAATATTGTACAAAGATATAAAATACCTAAAATGGGCTCCTAAAAAATTAAACTTATTTTTTAGGGCCCATTTTAGTTGGGTGAGATTTTTGTGTAGTACAAATTGTTTTTGGGTAGTTAAAAAACAGGCCCTAAAAATTTAAACTTATTTTAAAAATTGATATTTTTATATACATAAAATATTTTTGGACCCCTAAAATATACATATATAGGTGCATACTCTAAAATGGGCCCTGTGCCATTGCGCACTTGGCACATGGTCAGGGCCGGCCATGAAGGTAGCAACATAAAGGCATAAACGGTTAAAGGAGGCGGCAGGGGACTTAGGAAGGAATGGCAGAAACAATGGGGGTTTTAGTTTTAAGTTGAATAAACTTTAGGTATATTAAAATTTTGACTCTTTAGTTTTTAAAAACTTATACTTTTAACTTACTTCTTTTAAACAAAAGACCCTTTAGAAGTAACCTTCAAGTTTGAATTTTTACCAAAAAACCCCTAACTTTTTTTTCTTTTATAAAAATTGAACTGGGGCGGCCGCTCCGCTTTGGCCTGGGTTGGATTTGCCCCTGTCCGCGCCAGCAGCACTGACAAATCATTAATCTAAGATATATAAAAATTATTTTTTAACCAAAAAAAATCTTACCACGTAATAGTTATTAAAAATATAATTTCTAAAAATATAATTTGAGAAAGCATTGTAACCGTGGTTAATTGTTGAACATACGCACCCATTAATAAATGTAACCGACATTTTTTTAAATAACAAAAATGTTTTTTTAAATAAGTTATATCCAACTATTTTTTTAAAATATGTCCATTTAAAAAAATATTGATTTAAAAAAACTGTTTTACAATTTTTTTTTCAAAAAAATGTCCAATTTTATTAAATAATAAAAGTCTATTTTTTTGGACTCTATAATCAAACAATTTTTGTATTTATTTAATTAAAAAAATTATTGAGAATGATTGGAATTTGTTTGATATTAAAATAAAAGATAATTTTGTCTTTTAAAAAATTAGTGAAGTGTTTAAAGAATCCTAGTAATGCCATTAGCGGTACGCTTTAGCATGATTCCATGATGTTTCCATGTTTGTTATGGGCAAAATTGACTTTTAAGCCAATTTGACAATGTTGTCTTGTGAATATGCACTGGGCGCCCACAAAATAGTTTCCTACAGGAGAGCAACCTCCTATTTGTGTTTTGTACCTAATATAAGGGTGTAAATGGATCGGGTCTGGATCGAATAAGGGTATATTTATATTCGATCCGGGAATTTTTTTAGTGGATCGGGTCTTACCCGATTACCCGTCGAATCTCAATAAATGGATCTAAACACAGATCCATTAAGGATCCGGGAACCCGGCCCGAATACCTGACCCGATTACCGGAACAATTTACAATTAACATTTTAACATTTTTCAAAACAATTAACAGTTAACAGTTAAAATTTTCAAATCACATTCAAATCAACATTGACTTCAAAGGATACCACCGGAATCAGCATCAACATTGATTTCAAAAATGTAAAATAATATATATATAATAATGCTCCTGTGCGGATTAGTCCGCATTTTAAGAATGCAGACCGGACATGTGTCACCTAACGGTGCGCCTAGAAATTATCGCCTAAATTATAGGTACACTCTCTCTCTTTTCTGGGCTCACCGCCAGGTGACACATGTCCGGTCCGCATTCTTAAAATGCGGACTAGTCCGCACAAGAGCAGGACTGTATATATATATACAGTCCTGCTCTTGTGCGGACTAGTCCGCATTTTAAGAATGCGGACCGGACATGTGTCACCTAACGGTGCGCTTAGAAATTATCGCCTAAATTGTAGGCACAGTCTCTCTCTTTTCTGCGCTCACCGCCAGGTGACACATGTCCAGTCCGCATTCTTAAAATGCGGACTAATCCGCACCAGAGCAGGACTGTATATATATATATTCGGGTTGGGTCCTTATCAGATTGGAGTCATGTATATCTAAATCCGGTCCATTAACTAATCAGATAAACGGGTAATCGGCTCTACAAATTTTGCTCAGATCCGTTAATTCGAATCGGGTCCGGGTTCAAACCCGATCCATTGAGAGTCCTAAACTCATACTCCTCACTCGCGTCTCTAGTGACCCATAGACAAAAGTGCAGTCACTAAAGATATTATTAGTATGTTCTAGATCAAATATATATGGAGAATATCCTTTTTGTATAATAGTTTATAAATATTCTCTCATTGTCTTAAAATTTTTTCTTTATATATTATATCATAATTCTGAAAGGTTTTCAGAAATAAATAGAAAACTATTTCAAACTCTGCAGTAAGTTGCCAAACAACAAATAAATGAGTACTTAGTAAAAAATATAACTTTTAATATAATTCCTGCTCAAATATAATTGATAATCCAAGCAACATGAACAATACAAATGGGACAATCGATTTGCCAATTTCACGTCAATAATGACAAGATAATGCATTGTGAGTATTTTTCAGTGCTGAATTCAGAAAATGTTGAATTACCACATGAAGTTATTATGTTGGTACACCTAATACCTTTGACAATTTTGTAAATGTCATCAATTTGTTGAAGCGACCTTAGTGAAACGTATACACATATGTGTCTCAAAATCACATCAACTAAAGTTTGCATCTATATAATTGAGCCACTATTTCAGTACGTACCAATCGCTGATAAGAAAATTATTGAGCATTAGAAAGATTAACCAAAAAGTCCCTTTCATGAGGCCTCACATATTCGATTCATGAAAAAACGAGGAAAAAATGGTCACAAAGGCGCACAAGTATCTCCTCTCATTCCATGTGAGATGGGGAGAGGTTCGCCGGTCCTACTTAAAATTCAAATTCGTAAATTCGTTTTGTGAATCTTACATGGTTTAGTCAGTTTAGATGGTAACACACGAAAAATAGTATTCTTAATTGAAAAAGACCCTCTCAAAAAGCTAATAGGAGTGGATGCGATAAAAGTTACTTAAGGGCCTGTTTAATTTACAATTATAATTCTGTTTTCTGTGTTTAAATACAATTCTGATAAAAATTTATGTTTGACAACCTGTTTTTAAACACTGAATTATAATATTTCTGTGTTATAATCAAAGTTTTTAGAAAACAGCAAAAGGGTGTTTTATAACTTCTGTTTTTTATTTTTTAACTCAGAATTATTCATTCTTAATATTTTAATGCATATATACCTTGATATATAATACATTAATACGTGTGCAATTTTATAAATAAAAAATATATATATACACATATACAAAATTACGTATATTTATATTATTAAATTATATAATATACTAAGATCCATATATTAAATAATAATATGAATAAATGCATGATAGTTATATATAGTTTTATACATGTATTATTAATGAATGAAATAATATAAAATATACATACACTACAAATGTATTAAAAAATATTATCAATTCATGTATGTATATAATTTTATCGTGAAGTATACATGCAATATATATATATATATATATATATATATATATATATATATATAGTTAAACTCTCCAACATCCCTCATTAAATATACATAAAAATACATGATATTAAATGTAAATGTATATAATTTATGATGTATGTATGTATGTATGTATGTATACATTCATGTATCATGTATGTATGAAAGTTTTATGTATGTGTTTATATATATATACACATATATGTATAATATAAATATACATGTTTGCAAATTTTGTCAAATTTTTAAAAAACTGTATTTAAAAACAAGTTTATCAAACGCACACCAATAATTATAAACACAAAAAACTATATTTAAAAACAGAGTTTAAATCAAGTATTCATAATAGAGAACCAAACGGGCCCTTATTTGGTAGTAGATCGAACTCGTGACTATGAAGATTCGTTGTTTGTTTATTTGATTTATTTTTTCTATAGTTTATGTATTTTTTGGCTACGTTTGGAGTTCTCTCTACGTCTCCGTTTGAAACATTTTATCCTCTTTTAGTATGATTGTCAGATTTTTGGGGTTGTGGTTGAACTGTCTCAACGTTTATTCATATCGGGTAGAAGCTCAGAAGGCCTTTGGTCCTTTTTGACTATCTTCCACCTTTAATAAGGTGTATCTTTTATTACGACCCTTAGATTTAGAGCCACTTGGCTCTGGTTCTTCAGATGAGTCTATTTGCATTACACCATCGTCTGCTTGCAGACTTCGTTTGGAGAGGCTCGTCCTCTGGTGTCTTCGGCACCTATTTCTCGATTTCGGTTTCATTAATGCAATGAGTTGTGATCATGACCCAAAACTTATCAGTTGTTCTAAAAGTCTCTAGGTGTCATCCTATTTTTCCTTCTGTTTGTAGTTTTTTTTCTCTATTCTTCTCCCTACTTAACCTGAATATTTTTTAGTTAGGTTATTCTTTTTTCTCTTGTAATTGTTTGTTCATTAATTAATTCCCTCTTCTGACGTCTAAAAAAAGCTAAATGTGACTATCCTCAATTCCAACCGCATCTGCCCGTAAACCTTATATTGCTATCTTCTTCATGCCTTATCCTCGTCACCCTTCTTATCTCTTATTTTTTCTTTTAAGTATATTAACATTCAATGCATTGTACTAATTTGATTTTGCAGATAACCCTCTCACCACTCACTCCCTATTGGCTAAGGATCACCCAAAGTTATAATATAAATTGACCATGTGTGTTTCACGTAGTCTTGATAAAATGAAACAAGACTAGATAACATGACACATGAAGACACTAAGTTATTTATTAAAATGAGATCTTTACTAGTTACAGATCATTATTATCAATCCGCTGAGACACGATAGCTAACGAGACGACTTTGGTGTTGAATCTATTTACCCGTTAAAAGCTGTTAAGACCCGTTAAATTCATAAATGTAAGTAAATACAAAACATTATTGCCATTCTAAAGAGTTTAAATAGTTTAGTAAAATTTTAATAAATTAGAGCTTTATTAATGAGTATGATTCACCATCTTAATGGATAATAATGGGTGCGCACGACACAATATGTTTATGAATACATTTTTTACACAGTAAAAAAGTCATCAGTTTAGATATGAACCTAATAAAACATGAACACAAAACCTTGACGGTTAGCTCACCTATTCAGGCCTTGAGTTTGCTCCCCAATGGTCACTAGTTCGAATCCCCTTAGGCCACTGGAGGTTTATCCGATCGTTAATTTCGAGGTGTGCACAAGATGGCTCGCACACCCACGGTCATAAAAAAATGAACACAATAAAAATTGAGATGGACAAAACTCAACATGATCCATTGTCAAGTTTCAAAGAATAACCTACCTTTCACTAAATTAATCAATAAATTTGCTCAAGCGACGCTTCTATTAAAAAAATGGGTTGTAATCATGGATATATATCTTTTATTTTTTTGTGTGTAAAATACAATAAAAGAAGTTAAACATCCTTCAATCCAATACACAAACACCAATACATACGCCACAACAGATGCACCCCCGAGCCCCCCCACCCCTCACATATGTTATAACACACTAATATACACAATCTTTATCTCTCCTCTCTCTCTCTCTCTCTCTCTCTCTCTCTCTCTCTCTCTCTCTCTCTCTCCCTCTCTCTCTCTCTCTCACACACACACACACACACACACACACACTGGTAGTGAAAGAAATAATTTTGAACAAAATAAGATTTAACCAAAATAAAATTATTTTGTTCAAAATTGTTTCTTTCACTACTATTGGGTAAGTTTTTTTTTAGTAAAAGTGAATCCTAATTCCGTTGTCCCACATGTTTCAGTCATATTTATCAATAGTTAATTAAATTTCATGTTTTTATTTTTATTTTGACTATTTGAAATTGAGAAATTTAACCTGTTAAATGTTAAATTATAATTGATAATTTATAGTCAAGTCAAGTTGTAATTATTAAAGAGGAATGTTATGAGTCCCAAATATATTTTCCAATTCGTTCACCAAATGATGTGATGTAGCAATAAGTGTTATACTCTGTCATTATTATGATTCAATGTACAATATTTATTATAATGCCATGTCATTTGGGAATGATTTATGTATAAAATAAATAACTTTTTTGACATAATCCACTAAGATTATAACATATTTTGACTTAACCCTCTAAAAGTTCAAAAACTACACATAATCCCCGCAAAACAAAACGATCGTCTGCTGTTATTTGAAACACCCCTTTTTTTCTTCTTCTTAATTTGAGTTTACCACCTCATTTTTTATGGACCTCCCCCCCCCCCCCCCCCCCCCCCACACACACACAATGTTTGTTAGACATGGTAAGTGTCATTTCATCTCATTAACCTTTCATATCCTTAACATTTTCACTTATCTTATATCTCTCGTTCAAACCAAATTTTCTCTTTACGAAAATCCTCATTTCTCAAAATAATCAAACTTCCACCCTTAGAAATTAAGGAAAAAATTGGACATGGACTATGGAGCTCCACACCCCGACTTTTGGAGAGATTATTTGTGAGTATTTATGGATTGTTTTGGTCCTTTTATGATTAGGCTAAGGCCAATATAGAGTCTTTTCCTAATTATGAATGTATGTAATAATATAAGGTAATTTGACTAAATCAAAACTCATAATACACTTTGAATAACCTTGACAACTAAGGAGGTATAATATGAAACCCTAGCTTTAGTATTTGGAGGTTTAAAGGGTGATTTCAACAATCACCTTTGAGGCAAGTTTACAGTCTATAAAAAAAGCATTATATTTGTGTTATAATAATGGCCATGTATTAAAATCCGCAGGCAATATTAAATAATCTGATTTAATTAGTACTTAAAATAAATTTTATAATTATTTCTAATTAAATTAAGAAACCTAGTTAATTAGTTGACGCACTCATGAAATTTGTTAATTGAATGAACAAATTGATGTACGAAACTTTGTAATCAATTAATAAAACGATTAGATCTATAATGTACATGTTTTAATCTTCAAAATCCCATTGTTAGTTGGATAAATTATTTTTAAATAGTAGGTTAATTTAACCCATTTGATTGAGGAAGATGAAGTTAGGGTTAGTTTCATAATATATGAAATTAAACCTTTAATCTTGTTAGAATCAATCTAATGTTTGTAGAAACTTATTAGACCTATTAATATGTAACATATATGTTTAAATAATGGATTATTGTTGATGTTTAGAGGCTTTGGGTTGAATTAGATGGGTTAACAACCGCCATTATTTACCTTGGCCGAACTCAACCATACAGACCTGTCGGATCGATCTGGACAAAGATCAGATCGATTTGATCCTCTAGGCTTGGCCTATTTTGGGTATATTAAGGACTTTTAAGCATGGGTTATATAACATTATCTCATGAAATTTTAGGAAAATTAATATGTATATATATAACAATATGTTTGGGGGACATTACCTATTTTATAAACCTTGGGGTTCGGGTTAAACTTTATATAGCAGGTTAATGTTAAACGCGAGTAAAACATGAAATGAATGTGATTACCTTTGATAACCCATAAAGTAGGGTTTGTTACTGATTTGATTGGATTATGTGAACATACCTGGTGTGGGTGTGTGCTTGTGAGTGACCAATCAGTAGGGATTTGATGGGGTGCGTAGGAAATGACCACATGTGTATCTCGGTGAGCGCACAAATTTTTTCTAGGTCTTATTACCCCGATCCTATGAGATGAGACTCCGTCTTCGAGTTGGGACAATGAGACTTGATCCTCTTGGTTGGGATGTCCTGTAACTATAACTAGTAGTTGCACGAGTGATCCCCTTATTAAAATATATCAATTTTAACAGTCATGTGACATTTTAAATTAAAATGATATTAATTTGTAGCATATATATATGGAGGATGGGTGATTGTAGCTATTTGGTGGCTTTGGGTTGAATTACAGGGGTTTACATGTGTCATTGTTGTACCTTGGACTAACTCAGCCACACAGACCCATCAGATTAATCCGGACCAAGCTCAAAGTGATCCAGACGGTCGGATCTATCTGGCTTGGGGGACGATCTATCCTATCCTGTATGCTTGGCCTATTTTGGGTATTTTATGGACTTTTAAACATGGGTTATAAAATATTATCTCACATGGGTTAAACATTTTAGAGTGTTTCCTCTAAAGCCCCAAAACTTATGGGGTTTCCAAGATATCGTTCACGAGTTATTTATTTATGTTAGCTAATGTCCTAATTTTGTTCCTCTATTCGAGTCTATCATGCCCTCTGACCCACAGACAAGGGGCTCTTCGTTCTTAGTATTTATGATATTTTTTTCCTTTTCTAATATATATATATATATATAGTTTTGAGGACATTACCTATTTTAGGATCCTTGGGGCTCGAGTTATGGTCTATATGGACGGTTAATGTTAAACGCGAGTAAAAAATGAAAAAAATAGGATTACCTTTGATAACCCATATAGTAGGGTTTGTTACTTATTTGTTTGGATTGTGTGAATATACCTGAGGTGGGTGTTTTATTATGGGTAACGAACTAGTAGGGATTTGACAGGGCGTATACGACGTGACAACGCGTGGTATCTCGTTGAGGGCACAAGTTTAACCTATGTCTTATTACCCCGATCCTACGTGATGAGGAACATATCTATCGAGGTAGGATAATGAGGTTGGAACCTCTCATATTTCCATGGGTATGGGGTTATATATTTGGTGTGATAGCGTACCGATTTCCCTTATTTTTTCCTTGAGGATATAGGATTGGGATATCCTATAGCTATAACTAGTAATGGCACGAGTGATCCTCGAAGGTATGGTTGTAGGCCTTCGTACTTTAATCCATGCAATGTATGGCCCTCATTTGGATTCTGAATTGTGCGGTTTTTCATTAGCTTACACACTGTGCTTATTATATTAAAGATGCATATAAGGATATAGAACTCAGGAATGTTAAAGTAGGGAATACTTAATTAAAAGACGGAATCAAATAAAATGAATACTGTAATATCTCGTATTTTCGTATGAATAATTAATGAAATATTAATTTGCAATAAATAATTAATTCTGGAAATTGGACCTAAATAAATATTTTCATTCGAAATTGTCAAGTGAAAATTTATTATTTAGTATACATGTGTGTGACTTCTTTTATGTGAATGATTATAATAATTGCATGAAATAAAAGAAAATACTTAATTTATGTGTGACACAAATTAATTATTATTATTATTGGAATAAATAATTCGGAACATATTTTGGTACTCATATGAACTCGTTTAGATGGTTTAGGCCTTTAAAAATGGTATTGGGTCAATAATATATGGGTTGGAAATTTTTTGGGCCAATTAGATAATGGATTCGGGCTCATTTAGGGATCCAAAGTTGGGCCCAGAATCCAACTCGGGATTAGGCTCCTAATTAGAGGTTAAGTGGGGGTAAACCACTCCCACACCATTATTCCACAAACCTAAGAGTTGCAGTTACGGGAGATACTGGGAGAAATACTAAAGAAAGGGGAAAAGGGCTACAATTGAAGAGGAACATCATAGGGGATCTCCTCTACATTTATAAGGCAAGAATTTTCTTGCATAATCTATGTATTTCAATTTATTTCTCAATGCATAATATGCACCCTTTTTGATTTATGAGAATTAGGGATTAATATGCTTGATTTGATAATGAAATACACATGTAGAGGAATGACACATATGTAGAATAAACCCCAACAATTTGACATAGAAAATCTGAACATGGAAGTTAGATTCCCTTAAGTTCTTTTTGTAAATTAATTGAGATTGAATGAATAAACCATGTAGAGGATGCATGATAAATCATGTATTAAAATTTATGAAGATTCCATGGTGCATACTCTGTTTTTCTGAAGTAATATAATGGGGTTAGTTGGGAAGACATCTAATTAATTTAAGCTTTAAAAGAAGGGGGTTTTGGGAAAAGGTCCTCATAGTGCTCAAAATGTATAAAAATAGGACACTCCGTAGAATTTTATAAATTTAGTCCCTTACTAAAAATACAATGAAAAAAGGTGAAAAATAGTGCCGCTGGCGCGGACCAAAAAAATAAAGGTATTGTACCACAGGGACTAGATTTATAAATGCTATTGTACCACAGAGACTAGATTTATAAAATTGAAAAGCATTGTCCTAAAAATCCAAATATAGGAAGGAACATGACCTTTACCTTAATTCTCTATTGAAAGAATCTAGACTTTGGGATGATTTGGAACTTGGAATTTAGCTATGTATGTACATGAAATTCTGGGCTGCGTACTAAAATTTTCTAGGTTAATAATGGACTGGACAAACTGCTGATGGAAAACTTATTGGGGTAAGGAACCCGAGGTCATTCAATGACCAGGACCGTCGTTCAAGAGATAGGCCTTGTCACGCGAACGAGACCCTACACCATTCGAGCGACGGGATGAACCCCTCCCTCATCGTTCCTCTTTCTAGTACTACTTTATTCAAGGATTTGGAGGTTGAACTATTCTCTTAGTCCGTATACAGGGGTGAGAGATTTTAGTGAAGGCAGATTATGGGTCATTGGGTTAATTAAATTATGGATTACTATTACACCCAAATGATATTGATAATTACCAGCAACTAGGTAGTTAAATTAATTTGGAATTTAATAATTTATTTGATGATAAATTATTAATAATTGGAAAAATGGTATGGACTTTGGATTGGAACTTTATGGTAATAATAGGATAATTACCCTTACATATTATAGGAAAAAATAATATGTACTATTATGTATTTTATGTGGACATTCCTGTGGACTGACCTATCGGCTTGGGGGTTTGTGCGTTCGGGCCGAACACCTTGCATCGACACAGGTGGGCTTGACGATGTGTAGTCCATATAGGTACTACGTAGAGGCTCCAACCTTGAGGGGTAGGTGTGGTGCTAACCCTTCCTGTATTATCGTCAGGTATGGGCCATATACAAGTGTCCTGCGTAGGGACTGCCCCCAAATTTATGCGTGTTATGTGGTGTCCGCTTAGGATGTCAGGATTCCTTCAGACTGTCCGTTTAGGATGTAGGGATTCCTCTGGACTTTTTGCTAGAGCACGAATTTAACACCAGTGGTAGATGCCCTTTTTTTGTGACATATATGGAAGGACATATATCATTAATTACCCGAATATTATGGAAATAGAATAAATTATCTAAGGATATGGACACTAAATATTATTTTGACCATATAATGCATAATATATGTTTATGCCTTATACTTGTATCGAAGGGACTGGGATTAATGTAAGTTGGTTACTTCATTGTAGGGATTGCATTTAATTTAATTAATTAGGAATGAATTCCGTCTAGCAATGAGATGATGCCATAATTAATTATGTGGGACGTATTAGGGTGTGAATAATATCACACTTAGATGAGAGGTGATGTGTTATATGCATGTGAGTGAGGAAATGTGGGTATTTATTCGTGCGTTGACTGTAGTATTGTATTTATAAATTATTCAAGTTAACTCTTGCATACCTCGGGCTCTGACCCAAATTTAAATATTTTTCCCCCAGGTATTCATAGACAGGGACATTGAGATTGTGCATAACAGTCTTGCAGCCTTACTTTCTATCCGATTTCAGCTCAGTTGCCTTTAGTATAGGTGCTTATCAGCTTTAGTCCTTTATCTATTTGGAACTTTGAAAGGTCATAAGCCCGAATATTTATTTTTATGTTGGTGGAGATTATGCTACTCTAGTTGGATGTTTATGTTATTATAGGTGGTTTTGGATTTATTTATTAATTATAAACGTGTTCGTGACAATTCAAACTTGGCCCCTTAATTATAAACTATTTATTTTCGAAATTGTTCTAAGGATGGTATTAATTGACATACAAGCCATATCTTTGGTGTATTGTGCCTAGCTAGCCTTTACGTGAGAAAATAGGGGTTGTTACAGTTGTTATCAGAGCACGGTTCTAGTATCCTTAGGATCTGTGTTTGCGCTCATTACGTTCTGCGCTGCGCTCTTTGATATATAGATCCCATATTTTATACTCATTGTATTCATACGATTACTACTAATTCGAACTTTGTTTGCTTTTAGATAGAAAACGGACGTAGGGGAAGACCCAAAAGAGTAGACCCACCAGTTGGGGATGAGGAAGCTCACCTAGAGCCGCCACAACTACCACAGGCCCCACTAGCCCCACATGCCCCACAGTTGATTACCCCAGTTGAGATTGCCACTATAGTGTCACAGGTAGTATCCACATCGATGGAGGACATGCTAAAACATTTTTTGCCACCTCTGGTGCCACATCACCACCAATGCAGCAGGTGGCTATTCCAGTACAGGCATCGGGCTACACTTGGGATCGAGCGAGGGAGGCCTTTGTTAAGGGACAACCTCCAGAGTTTGCAGGAGGGTCTAATACTCTAATTGCTAGTCGTTGGAAAAAAGACATTGAGAGGCAGTTGCGGATGTTGGAGTGCATGTAACACCCTGTAATTTTGACGATTTAAATAATTATGTGATTAATTATTATTATGGGAATAAGTATGTAATTAATTATTGTTATTGGATTCATTAAATTAAAATGCGAGAAATTAATTTGTTATTAATCCGGATTAAAATAATTATTAATTAGCGTGCCGAGAGTTAATACTTATTGTTCAGAATTATTGAATGTTACTATGTGATATGTAATATGGAATTATAACATTTGATAAATTATCGAAAGTGAGAAATACGACAGTTTGGTAATTTAAGTCTGACACGCATATGAGTCGTGTTAGGACTAATTGAATGGAATAAAAAGATAATTTAGTTTTATTAACTTGTATGGTCATTTCGAGTGCGCCGTTGAGTACGGGAGGGTCGAGATAGTCAAAATAGTATACCCGGGTGTTTAGTTTAGGTTCCGGGGCAATTTTAGGCCTAACCGGCGTCCCGAGAGGGCATTATGATAAATTGTATTTTTGAGTTTAATTAATGGACGAAAATTGGGATTTATTTTATCAGCCAAGAAAAGTATTTTATGGTTGAGAGATACAGAAAGAAAAGAATGGACATAAAGGGTGTGAGGGAGAACCAAATTTCAAGAGGGAAAGCCAAATTATCCTCACCTTGCACAACCGTGACCACCAATGCGTAGATCGAGAAGAGAGGAACGCGTCTATACCAACATCCCCAAAGAATTCAGACCTTCGATTTAAGGCAAGTGTTTATTACATGTTTTCTTTTAGCAATAATCATGCTCATGTTAGTGTAGGTGAAATTAATCACGATTTACATATGAATTGGGTGAAAATTGGAGATTCAAATTATGATTAAGGATTGGTTTGATTGAATTGGGTGAAAATCTGGGTTCATTAGGTTCTTTAATTGAAAATTTGGAAAATAGGTTTGATATGAATTAATTTGGGAATTTTATATAATTATGATGATTTGTGACGAATTAATGATCCTAGGAGGTTAGGAATGATTTATAACCTGTTAGGTGTTGAGGGGTATTGATGATGAGGCGTTGGGTGTTGAATCTTAGAGGTTTATAGGTTCATAAATGGTGGAAAAATGCAAAATTATGGGAAAGAAGACGAACAGTGACATCTCGCGCGATCTCGCACGAAGTCGTTCGCGCAAGATAGGGATCTCGCGCGAAGTCGTTCGAACGACATGTTCCAGTCGTTCGCGCGACATCTCATTCTCATTCGAGCGAGATCTATTTCTGGTTCAAACGACAACCCATCTGGTTCGAGCGACAGAAGATGTATGTAAGGCTTACATACCTAAATAATAAACTTAAGGAAGAAAGGATTTCGAGAAAAGTATGTAAGGCTTAATACTCTAATTATTTAGGTATAGAGAGAATGTACCTTATAGATTAGGAGAGAGATAGTAATCTAAATATTTATACTATTCGTAGTGATGAGATTAAAATATGTATGAGTAGTATATATGTAGGTTGGAGAAATACCTATAAATTATAATATGATGTATGTATGCCTATTATGTGATATTATTGTTAAGAGCACTAATGGGTGATAACCCGGGGGTGCAAGAATCTCATAGTTAAGCTCACTAATGAGTGATAACTCGGGGGTGCAGAAACTCTGTTGCTAAGTGCACAAATGGGTGATAATCCGGGGGTACAAGGATGATTATTGTTAGGCGCACTAATGGGTGTTAACCCGGGGATGAAGGATTCTGTTGATAGGCTCACTAATGGGTGATAACCCGTGGGTGCTGGATTATTATTGATAGGTGTATTAGTGGGTGCTAACCCGGGGATACAGGATTTTCTTGATAGGTGCACTAATGGGTCTTTGCCCGGGGGTGCAGGATTAGTGTGTATATATATATATATATATATATATATATATATATATATATATATATATATATATGAAGTTGTGAATATTTCTACTATGTGAAATTAGTAGACTTGGTAATAATAATAATCATTACATTACACCAAGTGGTCGTAACCTAAGGATTGCAGGATTAGTGTATATATATAAGGATGATGAGACTGTATATATGTATGAGTGTACTTGGGTAAATTTCTACTTTGTGAGACTTGTAGATAAAATGGAAATGAGAAATAAAATAATCTTAGTGGATAAAAGATTAACCATTCAAACGGTGAATAATGAAACTTAGTATGTGAGATAAACTATTTGAATAGCGTATTGTATGGGCGATACGGGAATACTACTAGTGAGAATAGTTAGCATTAATATGGTTTCTGACTAGTTAGACTGGGTGGTATAACTAGGGGGAGATTAGATATACGTTAGGCGTGCACAATAGATAAGAGGTGAGAAACTCATGTGAGAGTTCGATAACTAACATGCGTATAAGACTTGTTTTAAGAACCAGTTTTAAATACTTGCTAAATCATTTTAAACATCGGGCTCTGACTCGTTTCTTGTATTTCTTCTCTCTTATATATATATATATATATATATATATATATATATATATATATATATATATATTAGTACAGGTGCCCAACCACAAGGACACTGGTTCTAGATACTTGGGTGGTTTGCCGAGCTGCAGCCATTGTGGAAGATGCGGTCATTGAGATTTGACGCTTCTCTCATTTCATTCAGTTCCTAGTTCAGATATTTCAGTTTGGGCATGTGTCGCCCATTATCATTAGCGGGGTTGTGCTCAGTTTCCCCTATAGTTCTTTTCAGTTGGATTGAGTATTTATTATGGTTTGGTTTGTGACTTTGAATTGGAAGGTTTTATCCAGTCTTAATTATCCAGTATTTGATTCAATCAACATTCATTTCTTGTGTGTGGTTTATAATTAAATGTTCAGAAATTAATTGAATTAGTTGGTCTAAAATTAAATTGGAAAATGTTTTGACACTAGCTTAATTAAATGTTAGGTAATTAATTGAATTTATGTTTTCGACAGTGATGCTAATAATGAACCAACCGAACATTCTGTTATAAATTTTATAAAGGACTGATCACCCGATATTTAATTGGGCGGGGTGTCACAGGTGGTATCAGCGCATCAGGTTCTAGTGTCCTTAGGATCTGTGAGGCTTATTACGTTTCAGCGCATCATTCTTTGATGTAGAGCCTTATGATAGGATTGTTGTGCTCCCTTACATATGCGACTTACGTTCTCCTACTACGAATTATAATGAATGTGACTCATTATACGAAATTCTGTGTGATTTGAACACCGAACATTTTAGGACGACCATCGAGGGCAGTAAGAAGAACTATGGGAGAAGAAGCTCAACAGAAGACATAGAGTAATCGGGAAAGAGTGATCGGGATAAAAATCACCATGAGGATTACTTAAGTAAGAGATAGTAAAATCGTCACCCGAAAACTGTGGGGGTCCCAAGACACAGTCGTAGATAACGATGGAGTGATTTCAGGACCACCTAGCATAGTCGATAAGGGGGAAATCAGAGGGACTCTTTTGAAAAACCCATCGGTGATGATGCGAAGAAGAAAATGAGAAAATGTAACAGACCAGCGAAAGTTGAAAATCCAAAGGCAATTGTGTAGAGCAGGGTGTGACGACACTCATAATTAAATTTAGAGTTAAAACTATAGATCTTAGGAACATCATGTAGTGATTAGAGTCAATCACCATATATGAAGAAGTGTGTTTTAAATTTAGAGAGAAATTTGGGTACGATTTCACCGTGAGGTCTTCCATTCGTTATGGTAACAAAATGCGAGTGAAATTTTGATGTTTAGCAATGGGTAAGATATAAACCGATCATGAGAGAAAGGTTGAATTGCATAATGAACTTCGTACCTGGCAGAGGGGCATAAATTATTCAAAGGGTCTATAGTTGATAAAGGACCCGTGAATAGAATACAAGCATAGATGAGAAACCCAGCTAGGATAACTAATGTTGATGTCGTCAAGGTTATAAGGTGACTAGTTCTTACGTTCTTTCCAGAAGAAGCAAGCTAGAAAGGTTAGAGAATCTGGCCAAATAGCCAAAAACTGAACTTAACAGTGTTAGTGAAACCCCACATGGGAGTATACCCAATAGGGAACACGTTTAGATGATTTTAAGTTGATTAACTTCCTACAAAGTGATGATGAAGTCAATCAGGGTCATGGAGGCCAACCATAGTTTCGAAAGGCAAGTGTAACTAGCAAGTTAAGACTACTCGGTTCGAGAGAAGGACATTCCCAAAATATTCAGTGGGACCAGTGATGGGGAAATGGTTCGTGAAGTTTTCCTTATGTGAAGGAAGTAGAACTACAAGTATTGAAGGTGTCCACAATTAAGAAGTGAGACCGAAGAGATTAGAAATGGTAAACCATGCCAGTTAGACATAACAACTGGAGGAGCGAGACTTCGAGCGAAAGAATTTGGGGTCAAGAGAATTAGGGCCTGGAAATTTATAACCCGAGAGTGATGGGTTCAGGCTGGACCAGTAGGGTCCTCGTTAATAGTAGCATACAGTATGTCAGGGTCTACGGGGCCCGGGATGTAAACGGGAGTTCAATAAAGCTATAATTGAGACCTAGAGAGTTTGGGCCAACGTTTCAATAATGGGCGCGAAACCCACATGATGGAATGAATTTTCCTTGATGAGAGAGGAAAACTATAGGATGAAATCCTAGGATGTATGACGATTGCAGATGTTCATGTGTCGTGATGGCAGCCACGTGATGAGACCCTGTGATTTGGTGAGACTGGTGAGGTTTTGCTTCTTCCTTGTGAGTAAAGGATAGATTCTAGTGACATGGGTGTGCCACTACTTTTATGTAAATTGAAAACCCTAAACTTCGCGCGCGGGTCGAGTTTAGTGGGAACGTTAGTTTTAACAGTCTTGTTACAGACGTATTTCTCGTTGTTAGCAGGGTATTTTGATAATTGCCCGTGAGTGAACCGGGTGGGCCCTAAGAATATGTTTTGTTGTTATAATTTACTACTGCATTGAGTCAGATTTAGTAGAGTTTATTATGGTAATGTGTAGTGATTAATTACTATATGGTTAAATAATAGTAAAATATAGAGATATGACTGTCGTGCCGGATACCCCGGGAGGAGAAATCTTTATTTTGTGCGGCGACACCTAAAATAGGGTTGGGCACAGATCTATGAATATATGAAAATTTTCATGGTATTATAGACCTCAGCGAGTATATTGTCTAGTTATATGTGATTTCGATGTGTAGGAGCTTATTTTACTGAGGAGACTCAGGTTTCATTGTGTTCTTCTTCAAGCAGAGAGATATAACCATTATATTTATTGCGCTGAGTACTTGGGTTAGTAAGAGAGCCATGATTCATGTAACATTTTTAGAGACATGAGAGTGGACGAGTAGACTTTTATGTCACAATACGTAGATTGTGGGAAAGTACATAGTATGTACTGAAGGCCTTACGGATCTCGACAACCGAATAGGTTAGATAGTAGTGTATCGGGGGGTTCCTTATTTGGTTTTCGCTTTGCGAGACATCCCACGCATGAAACTAGCGAACATCGGGAGTTGGAGAGAAGTTTGGTCGATAGTACATAAGTTTTGTATGTTGGTTATTGTACCTATAAAGTAATATAATTGAGAGTTGATAATTCTTTTATAACTCAAGGCTAATAGAGTCGCCTAGCCTTAGTATCATTCGGAATAGAGAAATGATGCCATTAAAGGATTGATTATGTTTTGACTAGTGGGGTGGTTGAGTGCACCCCTACCCCATCAGCATACCGAGTATGCAAGAATTGAAGTAAGAAAATTACATGTCATTTGTACAATAATGCATGAGGCATAGGGTGTATGGGCGCCCTAGGTGATTGAATCAAGCAATGAATTATGGTTATCATATGAATTCGATAACATCTAGTCGGGTAAGCCGAAGAGTACTCTGTAAGATTTGGCAGAGACTTACGTTTCAAGATAAACTAAAATTTATTCAAGAAATATAATACGTATCAGGTTACAAATAACAGTGATGACAGGTTTAATGTAGAGTAATTTTCAAAGTTAGTCTTGTAGTGGGTCACCTGACTGTTAGAAAAAGGGCGGACAATTCGAAACCAGTAGGGGGCTCCTTCCACTAGAGAATGGAAAAGTATCCCTAAGGATCTTCTCATGTAGCTGAGATGGTGAGATTATAGGTACTAAAATGCGATTGAGTATGGCCTAATACCCACAGAGGGATGGGCAGGACAAGCGGTCTAATCGGATGTAGGAGAGAAAATTTTATGTGGACCCTGAGATCTTAAGAGGATGATGGGAGGAGTACCTTTCACTAGTGGAGTTTGTGCCCAAATAACACCTATAAGTTCACGTTTGGGCAGAGTTCCAGTAGAAGTATGGCACGATAAACTTTGTTGTTGTCCTACTTGAGAGTTAAAGGTGGGGGACCAATTCTAATTACAAATGCCGGAGAAGAATCGATATTATCGTATATATTGTGTGTGAAATATATATTGCACAAACAATTTACATGTATGAACGACACGAGACGAAGTCGTATGTATACGAAAAGAGGATAAATCTACTAAGGTGCAAATAGTAGACGGCTAGATAGTGAATATCTATAATGTAGTAAGTAGTGAAACTTAAACGGTAAGGCTTAGGGAGGAGCCTACATGATAGGGTAACCTGGAGTTTAAAACAAATACATGGTAAGTGTTCATTATTAAGGGTAGTCGATAGCGTACTATATGGGTGGTACGGAGTAGCTTACTTGGGAGAGCAAAGATGCGATGCGTAATGTTTTTACAGCGTTGTCTGTACCTGGTATACCTTTTCCGAATTTCGGGACGAAATTCCATTGTAAGGGAGGAAGTATGTAACACCCCGTATTTTTGATGATTTAAAAAATTATGTGATTAATTATTATTATGAGAATAAGTATGTAATTAATTATTGTTACTGGATTAATTAAATTAAAATGCGAGAATTTAATTTGTTATTAATCCGGATTAAAATAATTATTAACTAGCATGCCAAGAGTTAATACTTATTTTTGAGAATTATTGAATATTACTATGTGATATGTAATATGGAATTATAACATTTGATAAATTGTCAGAAGTGAGAAATACGACAGTTTGGTAATTTAAGTCTGACACGCGTGTGACTCGTGTAAGGACTAATTGAATGGAAAAAAAAGATAATTTATTTTTATTATCTCGTATGGTCATTTCGAGTGCGCCGTTGAGTTTGAGAGGGTCGAGATAGTCAAATTAGTATACCCTGAAAAACGTTGCTAATGCCGTTTAATACAAGATTAAACTGTATAAGCAACTCCGAGATGTTTGTTGAAGAAACCCTTTTCTTTTGAAAATAAAAATGATAAACAACAAGATGTGTTTACAAAAACTTATGTATGATAATAACCAAGACTTTGTAATCAGTTTTAAAACTAAGACAATTTCAAAAATTCAGCACACAATAGAATGAGATGAGTAGATGAAGATAATCAGAACACACAGTTTTTAACGTGGTAAAACCTCTCCCAATAGAGGAAACATCCACGGTGACTTCTAAGTCACGAAAGTAAAAATTCACTAAAAATAAATAGCAGTTACAAACAATACAACATACATGCACACAACTCAGCCTATTCTAAGTTTAGGAATATACCCCACTTGGTGTCCTTCCAACTTCTCTTAGATCTGATTGTTGATGATGTTCTTCCAGTTTGATAACTTCCCCTTTGATTTAGCTTCCTTGCGTCGACTCAATAATCTTTGATCTTATTCACAACACTTCCAGTGTGGTAGTGTGTTAAGTGTTTGTGATGTGATTCCTATCAACATGCATGAACTCACACACACTTAGTTTTTACAGACAGTCCTAGAAAATTACATATAAAGACTATATGCTGTGATTTTCTTTTCTTTCTTTCTTACAGAACTTGAAACCTTTTTGACCTTTAATATATCCCAGATTCCACGGAAATCTTGCTTAAAAATCGGTCAAGACCTTAATCAATCTCTGTTTTAAAAATATTTTTGAGATTGAAAATCTCCAAGTGTGAATCCAACTAGGTCAAGGTTTAGTTTCATAAGGACAGAAACCATAAAATATTTACAAAACTAAATCAGTAAAGATTTTCTTAAAACGAGAAAGAAATATGCAGATCTAGTGAAATATAACATGCAAAGTGTAGATCTAAGATTTCTATGATAAAGAAATACAGATCTTCACAAAAATGTTTAAGTTGGTAATAAGATCACAGATCAAGAGGTTACAGCTTCAAATGAACGAACCAGTAACACAACTCTCTCTCAAACACTCAAGGTTGTGTTTGGGGTTTTGAATATACGAAGGTTTGAATCAGATTTGAAGTGTTTAGGGTTAGGGTTAGGGTTTGGCTAACACAGTTTCCCTTTCTCTCTCTTCTCTCTTTTCTTTTCTCTCTTCTCTCTCACTTCTCTCTATTTTTTTCTCTCAAAAATGATGACTGCCAAAAGTCTTGAAAGGTTGAGAATTAGAGGGATTATATAGGAGTGGAGGAAGGTTCTGGATTGTCGAAGGCAATCAAGGACTGAGATTAGGTCTTCCTAATATTGACTTGATCCAAGGGTGATATTATAGCGGTGGTTAAGTCGAAGTTGATTGGTCCACAGTGATAGCACATGGATAAGTATAAAACACATGCAGGCCATAGATAACATTTGATCTAACGATCAGCAAACCACCAGGCAACCCTCTCACATAACAAACACAAATGAGTTAACAGGAGCATGACATGTGTTGGCACTTAATTGGCTTGCAAACGCGCGTCAAAAGAAATTACAGGCTGTTCCCTAGAGTCTCTAGCGCATTTACATTCTACCCAATCAAACATTCCAATGAAAAATGAATTTTTCAAAATAGCATATTAACCCCACAAAGTTTATAATCAAACTTTTATTAATGAAAACATTATTTTAAAAATGTTTAAAAATTCCCAAAAATTATTAAAACAACATTTTAAGGGGAATTTTAACACACAATCAATTTTAAGCAATATATACACATGTATGCACTTCTAATGTGTGTAGTGTGATTCAATTATACCTTGTTTGGATCATTGAAGAGGATTAGAGAGAATAATTCTGAGGTTCTTTGGATTCTAGGTTAGACAACCAATTTTGTCACTATTTCCAAATTAGTTGAGCACTTATACAATATAGACTTAAGTAAGTCAAAGGTATAAGGTGCTTCAATCTCCCCCTTTGGAAATATGAGACAAAATCTCCTTTGAGTTAGCTTAAACTCTTAGGGAACCAAAAAAAATAAAACCTAGTCTTGTACAAAAGATACTATCTACCCATTTCCTAGAAAGTCAAAAAATTACATAACTCAACTATTTACAAATTTGTACACTAGAAAAGGTAGACAATCATTAGAAGAGGTTCCTGCAAATATTCACACTAAGATCAAGCAGTTTAGATGAAATGTGAACAAAACATTGAACCCGTAAGACTCAAATTTCTCCCCCATTTTGTCTCAAATGGACAAAGGGTAAAAATTACGGTCTTAAGAGTTTAGTCAGCACATACCATACCTATAGAATTACGCAAATACATAAATCTGTTATAGTCCAGAGGTTTAGTGAACATGTATGCAAGTTGCAGATCAGTAGGCAGGTAATGGATTTCTAACTCCTTAGTGTCAACAAGTTCACGTATAAAGTGATGTCTTATTTTAATATGCTTAGTTCGCGAGTGTTGAACCGGGGTTTTAGATATGTTAATAGCGCTTTGATTGTCACAATACAATTGTAACTGATCTTCTTTAATACCATAGTCGCTTAACATTTGTTTTATCCATAACAATTGAGCACAACAACTTCCAGCTGCTATATATTCGGACTCAGCCGTAGATAAAGATGTGAAATTCTGTTTTTTGCTACTCCAACCAACTAAATTATTGCCGACATAATAACAGGCACCTGATGTACTTTTACTGTCATCAGTACAACCGGCCCAATCAGTATCAATATACCCTATGATGGTGCTGCAGGTATCATTAGTGTACCTAAGTCCAAGATTAAGAGTGCCCTTTATGTACTTTATTATACGTTTTACACAGGATAAATGGCTCTCTTTAGGGTTATTCTGGTAACGAGCACAAAAACATACAGCATACATTATATCTGGTCGTGAGGCAGTTAGATAGAGTAGACTACCAATCATACTACGATAAAGTGTGGAATCAACTGACTTTCCATTTTCATCTTTACATAATTTAACAGTAGTACTCATAGGCGTTTTGGCAACTTTAGCATTATCTAAACCAAATTTCTTAACAAGATCTAAGGCATACTTAGTTTGAGAGATAAATAATCCATCAGAATTCTGTTTCACTTGAAATCCTAAGAAAAGCTGTAGCTCCCCCATAAGGGACATGTGAAACTCCTTATGCATAATAGCAGGAAAAGATTTAACTTCAGATGTTGAAGTAGACCCAAAGATGATGTCGTCTACATAGACTTGGGCTATAATAATGTTTTTGTCAAAATGTTTGACAAAGAGGGTCTGGTCATTTCCTCCTCTCTTAAAACCCTTATCCAATAAAAAGTTGGAAAGGCGTTCATACCAAGCTCTAGGAGCTTATTTTAAGCCATACAGAGCCTTTTTTAGACGAAAGACATGGTCTGGATATTTTGGGTCAATGAACCCTTTGGGTTGTTCTACATACGTTTCTTCGGACAGAATTCCGTTGAGGAAGGCAGACTTGACATCCATTTGATAAAGTGTAAATTTTAAGTGACACGCTATGGCGAAAAGAAGTCGAACAGATTCAAGACGAGTGACAGGGGAAAATGTCTCGCTAAAATCTATCCCTTCTATTTGTGAGTAACCTTGAGCAACTAGTCTAGCTTTGTTTCTAAGGATTACCCCATTTTCTTCAGATTTGTTCTTAAAGATCCAACGTGTGCCAATAACATTTTTGTTTTGAGGCCGCGGTACAAGATACCAGACATCGTGAATGACAAATTGTAAAAGTTCTTCCTGCATCGCAGAAATCCAGTGTGTGTTATTCAATGCTTCATTAACATTTTTCGGTTCCACAAGGGAGACGAAACATGCATAATTAGCATAATTTTTTAACTGGGATCTAGTACAGATTGGCTCATTAGGATTACCGACCACGTTGTCAATGGGATGATCTTTAGAGACCCAGCCAGGTACTTCTCGACTCTCAATAGGTAATGAGTCATCTATTTCTGGTGAATCAATTTTGAAATCATTTTCAGATTCAACCACAATAGGTGATTCAGATATCTTATTTTCAACAATAGTGTCACTTACAATTACATTTATCGACTCCATAAGGGTCTTAGTACGCAGATTGTATATACGATAAGCACGACTGTTTGGGGAGTAACCTCAGAAGATGGCTTTATCACCACGCGTCTCGAATTTAGACAAATGTTCTCTGTCTTTACAGACATAACACTGACTTCTGAAAGTTCTTAGATATTTCAGATTAGGCTTCTTACCGTACCACAACTCATAAGGGGTTTATTTAGTGTTTTTCCTAAGGTAAACCCTATTAATGATATGACATGCAGTTCTAATAGATTCTACCTAGAAGTATTTAGGTAGAGATTTGGCATGCAACATGACACGCGCCATCTCTTGAAGAGTTCGGTTTTTCCTTTCGGCAACACTGTTCTGCTGAGGAGTCTTAGGGGCACTAAATTCGTGTTCGTACCCGTTGTAGTCACAATATTCAACTATTCCCGTGTCTATAAACTCTCCCCCTCTATCGCTACGAATGCGATTGACTTGTGTATCCTTCTCATTTTCAATTCTTAGTAAAATTTTCAAAAATTTCTGAAACGTATCAGATTTATGTTTCAAGAAGGCAACCCAAGTGAATCGTGTAAAATCATCAACCATGACAAGGATATAACTGTGTCCACAAAGACTAACAGTTCTAGAGGGACCAATAAGGTCCATATGGATGAGATCTAGAGGTCTAGAAATGAGAATGTCTTTAACTTTTTTATGCGAAGTCTTAACTATTTTTCCTTCCTGGCAATAACCACAGACAATACTGGAAATAGGTTTAATTTTAGGAATTCCTCTAACAATCTCTTGACTAGACAATCTACCAAGGATATCATAACTTAGGTGACCCATACGATTATGCCAGATTTCATTGTCATCCATTCTGACAATGTTACAGGTTTCAGAACTAGTCTTGACAGTATAACAATTGTCAGGTGTTCTAAATCCGGTAATAATGCATTCACCTTTATCATTTAGAATTTTGCAATTGTTCTTTGAAAAGGTAACTGTATGGTCTGAGTCACAAAATTGTGATATACTTAGGAGGTTGGCTTTAAGGCCTTTAACTAATAGTACATTTTCGAGAGTAGGCATTCCCTCTTCTTTTAGGGTTCCTTTACCTATGATCTGGGATGAAACTCCGTCACCAAAAACTACTTTACCTCCAGAAAATCTAGTTTTGTTTAAGAGTTTGGTTTCATCTCCTGTCATATGTTTGGAGCATCCTGAATCTAAACACCAACCAGATGAAGTGTGTTCAGCCTTTAAGGCAGTGATAACAATGTTACACTTCATTTGGGGTAAAAGATCATCTTTTCTAACCCAAATAGATCTAGTTTTAATTTTGCAAAAGTTTGCTCTCATTTGATAAAATTTTCGAGAAGCAGCTTTTTGTCGAAAAATATTTGGAGCAACAAACTGATTTTTGTGGAAAAGTTGAGCTTTTGGTTTAGGAAAGTTTCTGGGAGCCTTTCTCTTAAATGAACTCTTAGTTTTGGTTTTTCTATTCCTGTAGTTAGAGTTCTTGTCAGGTTGTCTAGGAAGGACATAATGGTTACGATTTTGCCTAGAATAGTTAAAGTTCTTGTAAACAGGAGTGTTGTAAACAGGAGTGTTTAGACGCTTAGAATAACAACCTTCAAAGGAATGACAATAAATGTCAAAGTAGGAGCAATATTGATTGCTTGAGGGATGAACTTCCTTAGGAAAACTTCTAAAGATGGGTTTAACAGCATTATGTTCAGAAGTCCTATTCCTAGGAGGTATGGTTTTAAAGGTAGATTCAGCCTTTCTGATCAAAGGACAGACGTATTTAGTCTCAAGTGTACTGTCAGCCTTAGAATTACTAGACTCTCCAATGTCTTTCTGTTGTTCCTTTTGATCAAATTCCTTTTTAATAAAATGAAAATCTGGACATGTTTCGATTGGTCTTTTGCCCCCAGAAACAAACTTAATAGGTTCAAGATTTGTAGTTTGTGGTTTATTCTTAGGGCAGAATCCAATACCGGTTCTATCATCAGAATTGGTCTTTGAGTCAACAACAAAGTTAGTAAAACAATTTGAATTGTTTTCAAACTTAGAATTTTTTTTGAAAACAGTAGCTGTCTTTGTTTTTGCTTCCTCCAATTCTAATAATGTTCCCTTGTATTTCATTTCCAGGGTTTCATTAGTTTTAGTCAACTCTTTTAATTTTTGATCAAAAGTTTCAATTTCAGATTGATGAGACAGACACTGGTTAGTGTACTCTTCGACATTCAGCTTCACAATAAGACTTAGACCATCTAATTTCTTAGTCAGGTCTCTAACAGTCTTCTCCAGTCTAGTGCCTTTTTTAAGAGTTTTAGCATACAAAGTATGAATATTTGGGAGGTCATCTGTGTCTGAGTCGCTAAGTGAAGTGTGTGTAGTGACCCCTAACGATTCAGTTTTAGTACTCACGCACCCATTTACATCGTCGTTATCGAGATCTCTTTGACTCACACACACGGAACTAGAGCTAGCAACATTTTCAGATAACAAGGCATCTAGGCCAGTCAAAGCAGTATTCACACAAGCAGGAGTAGGAGTATCATTATCACACACAGGCATATCATCATTGTAAATGATCTTAGCATAAAAGGACATGCAAGGGTCAAGTACATTTAATGACTCAAGTTCCTCTTCATCAGAGTCACTTGAATCATCCCAAGTTTTACAGACATTGGCTCTATTGTGTGTGTTGGCTTTATTCAGATTAACTCTGCAATCGTGAGCAATGTGACCTAGTTTCCCACATCTAAAATAATCAATCTTTTGAAGGTCTCTGTTAGATCTGAAGTTGTTGTCCTTAAGAGGTTTGTCAAGACCTCTCTCATGAGGTTTGGGATTAGACACAGTTGGATAATTAGGCTTGCCGTGTTTAGATGCCTGTTTGTTTCTAAATTTAACAATTTTCTTAAATTGTTTTGACATTAAGGCAGTCTGATTATCTAGTTTGTCTATATCACACTCCTCATCAGAGTCACAGTTTGTCAAATTAGTCTCATGTTTAGATATCTTAGAGGATAAACTCCAGTTAGAGTTGGGCTGTTTTCTTTGAGACTGATTTAATTGTTTCTTAAAGTCTAATTCCATTTCCACAGTCCTAAGTTTGCTACTGAGTAACTCAGGGGTAAGGTTTTGATCACTCATTTCCTCAATAGCATACCTCTTGCTGTCAAACTTTTGTGGTAATGATCTTAGAATTTTAGAAAAATCTCATTCCTATCATATGTTATACCATTAGCATGCAAATTAGTAACTATATCAGTTAGGTTCATGTAAAAGTCGTCAAAAGACTCAGAGTCAGACATAATCAAAGAGTTGTACTGCTGGGTAAGCTTTTGAGTTTTAGCAGCTTTAACTCTTAAGTCTCCTTCATGGGCAGTGATCAATGTGTCCCAAGCTTCCTTAGAAGTGGCACAAGATGAGATTCTCTTGAACTCATACTCATTAATAGACATAAAGATGGCATTCTTTCCTTTATTGTTATTACGAGAAAAAGTTTTCTCTTATTGGGTAAACTCACTTAAGATTTTCTTTACCCTCTCATCACTTCCTTCAGTGGCTGGTTTAGTAGGATAAGTATATCCATTTTCAATAATGTCCCAGACATCATCTCTTAAAGTCCCTTGGATGAAGGCAACCATTCTTACTTTCCAGTAACCAAAGTTGTTTCCATCAAAGAGTGGAGGTCTGGACATATTACCAAACCTTTCATTCTTCTCGTCCATAGTTAGGTTTTTCAGAAAACGATTTCAGAAACACAAGATCTTTTTGAAATAAAAGTTTACAGGGCTCTGATACCAATTGAAAAACGTTACTAATGCCGTTTAATACAAGATTAAAATGTATAAGCAACTCCGAGATGTTTATTGAAGAAGCCCTTTTCTTTTGAAAATAAAAATGATAAACAACAATATGTGTTTACAAAAACTTATGTACGAGAATAACCAAGACTTTGTAATCAGTTTTAAAACTAAGACAGTTTAAAAAATTCAGCACACTATAGAATGAGATGAGTAGATGAATATAATCAGAACACACATTTTTTAACGTGGTAAAACCTCTCCCAATAGAGGAAACATCCACGGTGACTTCTAAGTCACGAAAGTAAAAATTCACTAAAAACAAATAGCAGTTACAAACAATACAACATACATGCACACAACTCATCCTATTCTAAGTTTAGGAATATACCCCACTTGGTGTCCTTCTAACTTCTCTTAGATCTGATTGTTGATGATGTTCTTCCAGTTTGATAATTTCCCCTTTGCTTTAGCTTCCTTGCGTCGACTCAATAATCTTTGATCTTATTCACAACACTTCCAGTGTGGTAGTGTGTTAAGTGTTTGTGATGTGATTCCTATCAACATGCATGAACTCACACACACTTAGTTTTTACAGACAGTCCTAGAAAATTACATATAAAGACTATATGCTGTGATTTTCTTTTCTTTCTTTCTTACAGAACTTGAAACATTTTTGACCTTTAATATATCCCAGATTCCACGGAAATCTTGCTTAAAAATCGGTCAAGACCTTAATCAATCTCTGTTTTAAAAATATTTTTGAGATTGAAAATCTCCAAGTGTGAATCCAACTAGGTCAAGGTTTAGTTTCATAAGGACAGAAACCATAAAATATTTACAAAACTAAATCAGTAAAGATTTTCTTAAAACGAGAAAGAAATATGCAGATCTAGTGAAATATAACATGCAAAGTGTAGATCTAAGATTTCTATGATAAAGAAATACAGATCTTCACAAAAATGTTTAAGTTGGTAATAAGATCACAGATCAAGAGGTTACAGCTTCAAATGAACGAACCAGTAACACAACTCTCTCTCAAACACTCAAGGTTGTGTTTGGGGTTTTGAATATACGAAGGTTTGAATCAGATTTGAAGTGTTTAGGGTTAGGGTTAGGGTTTGGCTAACACAGTTTCCCTTTCTCTCTCTTCTCTCTTTTCTTTTCTCTCTTCTCTCTCACTTCTCTCTATTTTTTTCTCTAAAAAATGACGACTGCCAAAAGTCTTGAAAGGTTGAGAATTAGAGGGCTTATATAGGAGTGGAGGAAGGTTCTGGATTGTCGAAGGCAATCAAGGGCTGAGATTAGGTCTTCCTAATGTTGACTTGATCCAAGGGTGATATTATAGCGGTGGTTAAGTCAAAGTTGATTGGTCCACAGTGATAGCACATGGATAAGTATAAAACACATGCAGGCCATAGATAACATTTGATCTAACGATCAGCAAACCACCAGGCAACCCTCTCACATAACAAACACAAATGAGTTAACAGGAGCATGACATGTGTTGGCACTTAATTGGCTTGCAAACGCGCGTCAAAAGAAATTACAGGCTGTTCCCTAGAGTCTCTAGCGCATTTACATTCTACCCAATCAAACATTCCAATGAAAAATGAATTTTTCAAAATAGCATATTAACCCCACAAAGTTTATAATCAAACTTTTATTAATGAAAACATTATTTTAAAAATGTTTAAAAATTCCCAAAAATTATTAAAACAACATTTTAAGGGGAATTTTAACACACAATCAATTTTAAGCAATATATACACATGTATGCACTTCTAATGTGTGTAGTGTGATTCAATTATACCTTGTTTGGATCATTGAAGAGGATTAGAGAGAATAATTCTGAGGTTCTTTGGATTCTAGGTTAGACAACCAATTTTGTCACTATTTCCAAATTAGTTGAGCACTTATACAATATAGACTTAAGTAAGTCAAAGGTATAAGGTGCTTCATACCCGGGTATTTAGTTTGGGTCTTGGGGTAATTTTAGGCCTAACCGGTGTCCCGAGAGGGCATTATGGTAAATTGTATTTTTGGGTTTAATTAATGGACGAAAATTGGGAGTTATTTTATGAGCCAAGAAAAGTCTTTTAGGTTTGAGAAATATATAAAGAAAAGAACTACGATAGAGGGTGTGAGGGAGAACCAAATTCCAAGAGGGAAGGCCAAATTATCCTCACCTTGCACAACCATGACCACCAACGCGTAGATCGAGAAGAGATGAATGCGTCTATACCAACATCACCAAAGGATTCAGACCTTCAATTTAAGGCAAGTATTTATTACTTGCTTTGTTTTAGTAATAATCATGCTCATGTTAGTGTGGGTGAAATTAATCAAGATTTACATATGAATTGGGTGAAAATTAGAGATTTAAATTATGATTAAGGATTGGTTTAATTAGTAGTTTAAAGTCCTTCATGTATGTAGAGGATTAATCACGGAATTGGATTATATATTGATGAACGAATCTGGGTTGATTATGTTCTTTAATTGAAAATTTGGAAACTAGGGTTCATATGAATTAATTTGGGAATTTTATATAATTATGATGATTTATGATGAATTAATGATCCTAGGAGGTTAGGAATGATTTATAACCTGTTAGGTGTGGATGGGTATTGATGATGAGGCCTTGGGTGTTGAATATTAGAGGTTTCTAGGTTCATAAATGGTGGAAAAATGCAGAATTCCTGGAAAGAAGACGAACAATGACATCTTGCGCGATCTCGCGCCAAGTCGTTCGCGCGAGATAGGGATCTCGCGCGAAGTCGTTAGAACAACATGTGCCAGTCGTTCGCGCAACATCTCATTCTCGTTCGATCAAGATCTATTTCTGGTTCAAGAGATAACCCATCTGATTCGAGCGACATAGGAAATTTTTGGGAATTTTCTTTTAGTCCAAATTTAGGTTTACCGGTTTCTTGGAGTGAGAGAAAGTGTCCGATAATAAACTTAAGCAAGAAAGGATTTCGAGAAAAGTAGGTGAGGCTTAATACTTTAATTATTTCGGTATAGAGATAATTTACCTTGAAGATTACGAGACAGATAGTAATCTAAATATTTATACTATACGTAGTGATGAGATCAAAATACGTATGAGGAGTATATATGTAGGTTGGAGAAATACCTATAAATTATAATAGGATGTGTGTATGCCTATTATGTGATATTATTATTAAGAGCACTAATGGGTGATAACTCGGGGGTGCAAGAATCTTATAGTTAAGCGCACTAATGAGTGATAACTCGGGGGGTGAAGAAACTCTATTGTTAAGTGTACTAATGGGTGATAAGCCGGGGGTACAAGGATGATTATTGTTAGGCGCACTAATGGGTGATAACCCGGGGGTGCTGGATTATTATTAATAGGTGCATTAATGGGTGTTAACTCGAGGATACATGATTCTCTTGATAGGTGCACTAATGGGTGATAACCTGGGGGTGCTTGATTATTATTGATAGGTGCATTAATGGGTGCTAACCCAGGGATGCCGGATTTTCTTGATAGGTGCACTAATGGGTCTTAGCCCGGGGGTGCAGGATTAATATATATATATATATATATATATATATATATATATATATATATATGAACTTGTGAATTTTTCTACTGTGTGAAATTAGTAGACATGGAAATAATAATAATAATCATTACATTGCACCAAGTGGTCTTAACCTAAGGGTGCATGATTAGTGTATATATATATGGATGATGAGACTATATATATGTATGAGTGTACTTGGATAACTTTCTACTTTGAAAGACTAGTAGATAAAATGGAAATGAGAAATAAAATAATCTTAGTGGATAAAAGATTCACCATTCAAACGGTGAATAATGAAACTTAGTATGTGATATAAACTATTTGAATAGCGTATTGCATGGGCGATACGGGAATACTACTAGTGAGCATAGTTAGTATTAATATGGTTTCTGACTAGTTTGACTGGGTGGTATAACTAGGGGGAGATGAGATGTATGTTAGGTATGCACAATAGATGAGAGGTGAGAAACTCATGTGAGAGTTCGATAACTAATATGCGTATAAGACTTGTTTTAAGAATCAGCTTTAAATACTTGCTAAATCATTTTAAACATCGGGCTCTGACCCGTTTCTTGTATTTCTTCTCTCTTTTGCTATATATATATGTATTAGTACAGGTGACCAGCCACAAGGACACTGGTTCTAGATACTTGGATGGGTTGTCGAGCTGCAACTGTTGTGGAAGTTATGGGTCATTGAGATTAGATGCTTCTCTCATTTCATTCTGTTCCTAGTTTAATTATTTCAGTTCAGGCATGTGTCTCTCATTCTCATTAGCGGGGTTGTACTCAATTTCCCTTGTAGTTCTTTTCAGTTGGATTGAGTATTTATTATGGTTTGGTTTGTGACTTTGAATTGGAAGGTTTTATTCAGTTTTAATTATTCAGTATTTGATTCAATCAGCATTCATTTCTTGTGTGTGGTTTAGAATTAAATGTTCATAAATTAATTGAATTAATTGGTCTCAAATTAAATTGGAAAATGTTTTGATACTAGCTTAATTAAATGTTAGGTAATTAATTGGATTTAAGTTTTGTACAGTGATGCTAAGAATGAACCAATCGAACGTTCTGTTATAAATTTTATAAAGGACTGATCACCCAATATTTAATTGGGCGGGGTGTCACAGTGCATGCCAGTTCAGAAGCAGATGCTATCTTCATTTCGATTATTGGGATACACCCTTTAGTGGTGGGATGCAGTACTGACTGTTGAGGAGAGGGACAACCTCATGATTGACCTGTTCTGCGAGAGATTTGAGGGGATATACTTTCCCCTAGCTATGCATTCTGAGATGAGAATTCGATTTATGTAAATTAAGAAGGAGGGACTTACTGGTTCAGAGTAAGAGGATGAATTCACTGCCCTCTCATACTTTGCAAAAGGGGATGTTCGTACGTAGTAGATGAGGATGTATCATTTTATTAAGGGATTGACTTGGCATATTAGGAAGGCTCTTTTAGGAAATCCAACTTTTGCGATGTACAACCAGATGGTTAGTGCTGCATTTCTCCACTGCCAAGATGATTGGGCCTTTCTGAAGACTAAGGGGGAGAAATGATATGGAGGAGAATCGTCTAGAGAGCAGGGCAAGACGAGTAGGGGTAGTGGATCTGGGTCCCAACAGCACAGGGGTACCCCATTCGCCAAGCAACATAAGTGGTTTAAGGGGTACAAATGATAGACAGAGGTAGGGCCAGCAAGGCCAGGGTTAGGCAGGTCAAGGCAGTAGTATAGGAGCCATCAGGGCCAGCAGTTCAGGGACCATCAGGTCGACAGTTTCCACGGCGGCCATTCCATGGTAGCTGCTATACTTGTGGGGAGAGGGGTGATTCTTTGACGTATTTCCCACGAGGGGATCAAGTAGCCCAGGGGTAAGGAGGTTTCAGAGGACAAAAGGCGCCCTAGGGACAACACCTACCCATTCCATCTCAGGGAGCCGCTGCACCAGCTACTCCAGCACCAACAGCCCCACCTCTGGGGCACTAGCCGTTTCAGTATGGCCAGGTCTACCATGTTGCAGCAGCGATGAATCTGCACCTCTACAGGCAGTTGAGGGTATGTTTCCCATTTTTGGTCATGTTGGTTGTATAATCTTTCATACGAGTACATCACACTCTTTTGTTAGCACGGGGTTTGAATGGGAGTCGGGTATGATAGACTTTGCCTCATATATAGTGCTGCACATAGACTTACCAGTGGGTAGAGGGGAACCCATACGGTCAATGTGTCGGGGTATCGGTATTGAGATAGGCCGAATTACTTTTGTTGTGGATTTACTAGTACTTTACATGCATGAGTACGACATCATTCCAAGGATGGATTGGCTAGCCACTTATAGGGTATGTGTGGATTTCTTTGGGAGGTCCATCGTCTTCGCCAATCTATGGCGGGATATGTACCTAGTTGCGATTCCGTACCCCGGGGGTGGGTCGAGCATGCACTTGTATTACATTGAGGAGGATACCTCTTTAGATATTTTAGTGACACTTGATTCCATTCCAGCATTGAGAGAATTTTTTAACGTCTTTGGAGAGATTCTGGGGCTGCCACCGAGTCGAGAGATTAATTTTATGATAGACCTAATTTCGAGCACAAGACCTATTGCCCGCACTCTGTATATGATGGCTCCATTGGAGACGAGAAAGATACGAGAGCATATTGAGCAATTATTGGGATAGGGGTTTATTAGGAGGAGTACTTCACCCTAGGGTGCTTTAGTGTTGTTCGTCAAGAAGAGGTATGGATCCTTACGTCTTTGTGTCGACTACAGGGACTTGAATAAAGTCACGATTCAAAATAAATACCCGTTGCCGTGCATAGATGATTTGTTCGATCAGTTGAGGGGTGATGCATATTTTTCGAAGATTGATTTGAGGTTGGGATACCATCAGTTGAAGGTCCAGGAGCAGGACGTGTCAAGGACAACCTTTCTTAATCGTTATGGGTCGTATGAGTTTTTGGTGATGTCATTCGGGCTAACCAATGCACCAGTGGTATTCATGGCTTTGATGAATAGAGTTTTCAGGGACTTTTTGAACCGATTTGTTATAATATTCATAGACGATATTTTGATATATTCTTAGACTGCGAAGGAGCACGCGGAGCATCTACGGGTGGTCTTACAGACACTTCGAGATCACTAGCTATATGCGAAGTTTGAGAAGTGCGGATTTTGGTTGAGGGAAGTACAGTTCTTAGGTCATATTGTGTCCAATCAGGGGATATCCGTGAACCTAGGGAAAGTTTTTTTCGTGATGGAGTGGGGACAACCCACTACACCCACCGAGGTGCGCAGTTTCTTAGGGTTGGCTGGGTACTACCGTCAATTCATTCAAGGTTTCTCCAAGATAGCGAGGCCCTTAGAAAATTTGACGAGGAAATGGGTACCTTTTGTTTGGGATGAGATGTGCCAGCAGGCATTTGTGAACTGAAGATGAGGTTGACTAAAAAACCAATTTTAGTGTTACCTTAGGCGGGAGTGGACTACGTAGTTTACACTGATGCGTCCTTAAGGAGACTTGGCGAGGTTCTGATGTAGGTGGAGAGGCCGATAACTTATACTTCCTAAAAGCTTAAACCTCATAAGGGACATTGCCCCCCACCCCCAACTCAAAAATCGCAGTCGTGGTTTTTGCCTTACGAGTGTGGAAACATTACATTCTAGGGGAGAAGTTTCATCTTTTCACAGACCATAAGAGTTTGCAGTATTTATCCACACAACGGGAGTTGAACATGCGACAAAGTAGGTGGCTCGAGTTTGTGAAGGACTACCATTTTTGCATTCAGTACCACTCGGGGAAAATGAATGTTATAGCAGATACGCTAAGCCGTAAGCCGTTTCTGGAATTGAGAGTGTGGAAGGCGAAGTGGAAGTCACTTCGTGGAGATGATGAGTTGAACCGAGCATTTATGTCAGTTCTCACCATCACCCCTGAGATCATTATTAGGGTGGTGAAGAGACAAGAGGAGGATTAGTTTTGTCAGGAGTGGGTGAGACAATTATTAGCCGAGGGGGTGGAGCATTTTTCTATCGGGTCTGATGGAAGTTTGAGATTCCAGGGTAGATTGGCTGTTCCGAATGATGCGGAGTTACGGAAAGCAGTCATGTCGGAGGCTCATGGTTCACTATATACGGTGCATACCGGTGGGGATAAGATGTACCACGATATGCGTCATCAATATTGGTGAGCCGGTAAGAAGAGGGATATAACTGAGTTTGTGTCTAGATGTGCTACTTGTCAACTGGTGAAAGTGGATCATCAGCGTCCCACATGTACCCTGCAGCCTTTGGAGATCCCGATGTGAAAATGGGAAAGCATATCTATGGACTTTATTACTAGGTTACCTACTTTGTAGAGAGGTCATGATTCGATATGGGTGACTATCGATAGATTGACAAAGGTGGCTCATTTTTTACTGGCCAGGACAGACTATAGCTCAAATTAGTACGCCAAAATCTTCCTTGAAAATATTGTTAAGATACATGGGGTGCTTCTAAATATAGTGTCACACAGGGACATGATGTTTGTGTCCCACTTTTGGAGGAGCTTTCAACAGGCTTTGGGGACAGAGTTGAGACTGAGCACTTCATATTATCCTCAGACTGACAGGAAGACAGAGAGGGAGAACTTGTTGCTAGAGGACATATCGTGTATGTGTATTTTTGATTTTAAGGGGAGCAGGGAGCAGTACTTTCCATTGGCGGAGTTTGCCTACAACAACAGCTACCAGTTCACAATAGGGATGGCGCCATTTGAGGCACTCTATGGGAGACCTTCCTGTTTGTCCTCATGCTGGTTAGAGGTGGGGGAGATCAAACTACTTGGGTCGGAATTCATTCAGGACACCTCAGATAAGGTAGGGATGATTTGGGTCGGGATAGGCAAAATAGCTACGTGTATGCGGGTCGGATACACTTAGATTTCGATGTTGAAGACCAGGTGTTGATCAAAGTGTCTCCCAGGAAGGGGGTGATGAGATTTAGGAAGAAAGGAAAGTTGGCTCCTCGATATGTGGGACCGTTCCCTATTTTGGAGAGGATTGGGCCCGTAGCATATCGATTGGGATTACCAGATCAGTTGCATTGGATGCACAATGTGTTTCATATATCGTCACTACAAAGATTCCTTAAGGATGAGGTGGCGTACCAGTATACTGATATAGATGAAATTGAGCTTCAACCAGACACTATGTATGAGGGAAGACCAGTAGCCATTTTTCATAGACGGGAGCGCCAACTGCGGTTCAAGATTATTTCCATAGTTCGAGTACAATGGGGGTATCACCAGACGGACGAGTCGACTTAGGAGAGGAAGTACGACATGAGCACAAAGTATCCCAAACTCTTCTAGCTAGGTACGTACTTTCTCGATTTTGAGGACGAAATCCTGTTATTAGGGGGGAGAATGTAATGCACCGTATTTTCTTTTGAATAATTAATGAATTGTTAATTTGAATTAAATAATTAATTCTAGAAATTGGACTTAATAAATATTTTCATTCGAAAATGTCAACTGGAAATTTATTATTTAGTACACACTTCTGTGACTCCTTTTATGTGCATGATTATAATAATTGCATGAAATAAAAGAAAATACTTAATTTATGGGTGACACAAATTAAATATGATTGTTATTGGCATAAGTAATTCGAAACATATTTGGGACTCATATGGACTCGTTTAGATAGTTTAAGCCTTTAAAAATGGTCTTGGGACAATAATATATGGGTTGGGAAAGTTTTGGGCCAATTAGATAATGGATTTAGGCTCATTTGAGGGGTCCAAAAGTTGGGCCTAGTGTCCAACTCGAGCTTAGGCTTCTGATTAGAGGTTAAGTGGGGGTAAACCACTCCCCCACCATTATTCCACAAACCTAAGAGTTGCAGTAACGGGAGATATTGGGAGAAATACCAAATAAGGGATAAAAGGGCTAGAATTAAAGAGGAACCAAAGAGGAACATCATAGGGGATCTCCTATACATTAATAAGGCAATAATTTTCTTGCATAATCTATGTCTTTCAATTTATTTCTCAATCCATAGTATGTACCCTTTTCGATTTCTGAGAATTAGGGATTAATATATTTGATTTGATAATGAAATACACATGTAGAGGAATGACACATATGTATAATAAACCCCAGAAATTTGACATAGAAAATCTGAGCATGGGAGTTAGATTCCCTTAATTTCTTTTTATAAATTAATTGAGATTGAATGAATAACCCATGTAGAGGATGCGTGATAAATCATGTACTGAAATTTATGAAGATTCCATGGTGCATACTCTGCTTCTGCTAAGTAATATGATGGGGTAATTTAGGAAGACATTTAATTAATTTAAGCTTTGAAAGCATTAAGACATTGGGATGATTTGGATCTTAGAATTTAGCTATGTATGTATATGAAATTCTGGGTTGCGTACTAAAATTTTCTGGGTTAATAATAGACTTGATGAACTACTTATGGAAAAACATATTGGGGTAAGGAAGATGTGGTTGTTCAAATGACCAGGATCGTCGTTATAGCGTCAGTCCCTGTCATGCAAAGGAGACCCTATATCGTTTAAGCGACGGGATGAACCCATCCCTCCTCGTTCCTCTTTCATCTACTGCTTTATTCTGGGATTCAGAGGTTGAGCAATTCTCTTAGTCCGTGTACAGGGGTCGGAGATTTTTAGTGAAGGCAGATTATGGGTCTTTGGGTTAATTAAATTATGATTTAATATTACACCCAAATGATATTGATGATTACCAGTAACCAGGTAGTTAAATTAATTTGGAATCTAATAATTTATTTGATGATAAATTATTAATAATTGGGAAAATGGAATGGACTTTGGATTAGAACTTTATGGTAATTATAGGATAATTACCCTTAAATATTATATGAAAAAAATAATATGTACTATTATGTATTTTGTTTGGACATTCCAGTGGACCGACCTATCGGCCATGGGGTTCGTGCGTTCGGGCCGTAGACCACACGTCAGCACATGTGGGCTTGACGATGTGTAGGCCATATCGATACTATATAGAGGCTCCACTCTTGAAGGCTAGGTATTGCATTTACCCTTCCTGTGTTATTGCAGGGTATGGGCTGTATACATGTATCCTGCGTAGGGACCGCCCCAAAATTTGTGTGTTATGTGGTGTCCGCTTAGGATGTCACGATTCCTTCGAACTATCCGTTTAGGATGTAGGGATTCCTTCAAAATTGCCGATAGAGCATGAATTTGACACCAAGGGTAGATGCCCTTGTGTGTCAGACATATGGAAGGACATACATTAATAATTACCCAGATATTATGGAAATAAATTAAATTGTCTATGGACATGGACACTAAATATTATTTTGACCATATAATGCATAATAGATGTTTATGCCTTATACTTGTATCGAACGGACTGGGATTAATGTAAGTTGGTAACTTCATTGTAGGGATTGCATTTAATTTAATTAATTAGGAATGAATTCCGTCTAGAAATGAGATGATGCCATAATTAATTATGTGGGACGTATTGGGGTGTGAATAATATCACACTTAGATGAGAGGTGATGTGTTATATGCATGTGAGTGAGGAAATGTGGGTATTTATTCGTGCGTTGACTGTATTATTGTATTTATAAATTATTCAAGTTAACTCTTGCATACCTCGGGCTCTGACCCAAATTTAAATATTTTCCCCCCAGGTATTCATAGACAGGGACATCGAGATTGTGCATAGCAGCCTTGCAGCCTTACTTGCTATCTGATTTCATCTCAGTTGCCTTTAGTATAGGTGCTTATCAACTTTAGTCCTTTATCTATTTGGAACTTTGCAAGTTCATAAGCCCGAATATATATTTTTATGTTGGTGGAGATTATGCTACTCTAGTTGGATGTTTATGTTATTATTGGTGGTTTTGGATTTATTTATTAATTATAAACGTCTTCGTGACTTTTCAAACTTGGGCCCTTAATTATAAACTATTTATTTTTGAAATTGTGCTAAGGATGGTAGTAATTGACATACAAGCCATATCTTCGGTGTATTGTGTCTAGCTAGCCTTTACGTGAGAAAATAGGGGTTGTTACAAATACCTTTCGGGATTGGGATCAGTTTAACATGTTTTCTAGGTTGTTTTGGTTGGGTAACTGAAATTAACTTAATATTGGAGGAAGATATGTTTTTATTATTATGACCCAAATGTAATGATATCTTTACACACAATAGAGTTTCTAGGTTTAATCCTCTTCTTAGAACTCTTTTTACTTGTCCTAGGCACAGTTGCCACCACAGACTTGAACTACCTTGGTTGGTGGAATTTGAGAAACGTGTGTGCTCGCGTTCAAATGATCAAACCATATATAAAACCCTTTTAACACAAACAAACCCTAAACATGCAGTAGTATGTGATTGAATAAATTGATAATCTACGCAAGAACATTCAAACACATGCAATTAAGGAAAAATCCCCCTCAGGGGCAAAACCATTTATTTTCACTATAATTTGTAAGAAAACGGCTTACAATCGGATTACAATGAAAATACAAGTTGACTAAGAATTACCCTCGGGTATCGGATTCTGTAGTCGCGACTGGAATTATCCCTTTCCAGTAGGGCTGCAATGAAGAAGAAGAACGGTCTCCTCCACAAGGGTTGAACCAGCCAAAGTTATGTTCTTGGGTTGCAAAAGGATTCACAACGGTTTGGCAAGGATGTGTGAATCAAACCATGAGTCTTGGGACTCAAAAATATGAAGACTAGATGTATTTGGACTCTCAAATTCGTCTCCTAAAGTCTTGCAAAACAACTCCCCCGAAGTAGGTATTTATAGGAAAAATAGAAGAAGAGTTCCGCTTTTTTAAAACTCTAAAAATCTTATCAGCGTACAGCTACACCGAACCCGTTCTGGGGTACACCGAACCGGTTTGGTGGTACCATTCTGGTATGGGGTTAAAAAAAACAACATTCTTCAAGGAATTTTCTCCAACTTCAAAAGGTCATAACTTCTTCACCGTAGCTTGGATTGAGGTGCTGTTTCTTCCAGTATCTTCGTTGCGGCGAGCTCTTCAACTTTCCAGTTGACCAGACCTCCGAACTATGGATGTGAAATTACGAAAATGCCCTTGAACTTCCCTATCAAGCCTTGTTTCACTGTTTTGACTTCCCTTGCGTTCCACTTGCATTCTGTGCCTAAAATCAAGGAACGTGAAATCGTTGTGGAAGATGAGGGATACATTAGTGGAGATAATGTATGCTTGATTCCAGGAATTCGGATAGAGGCCGTCATGTGAGATCGTGAGGTGACGTGCCAAATGTAGCGGCGTACGACATAAATAAATGAAATATTTCGGACATGAGAAAAATGTCCTTATAAATCTCCCCCTATGTCTATGCCGGTACATACATAAAAAATCCGAATTATCAATTATGAAATTGCCTATAAAAATCTACCCTCCCATGAACCCAAAACTGGAAAAGGTACAAATGAATGGTCTTCATCGTTTGTTCTTCAATTTTTCAGGAATCACAGATCTTTTCTCATCAGGGTGTGCAATTCAGAGATCATCAATGTAGTACCTACACACATGAGATAAAGAAAAATACCAAGTGATATACCGAGTTTGAAATGATGAGATAAACATATATATATCAATTTATGAGCAAACTCAAATTTCAAAAACTCCCCCATGATAAGATATGATAAGATAATTCATTCTCCCCCTTTTTATGATGTCCCCAAATAGACAAATGAGAGAAATAAATCAAATAAGCACGTGCGGGGTGTCACATGGATAAAATCACACCATGACTGAACACAAAGCAACCAAGTCAATGATAGCGTAAATGAAGTGGTGTGATCAAATTCGATAGGAAAATCAATGCATACAAACATGATATATGTGCACGATGAATATTGGATATTCCTAGCGAATGAACTCAAATGCTTCCTTTGGTGTAAAAGAGTGACAGTATAAGATATTGACTCAATCAAATCAACAAATCAAAGCTCAAAATGATTTTCACACCAATAACGTCCAAAATGATTTTATGCTTTTTCAGGACTTTCAAGGAAGTGCAAACCCGTTTAGATTCTCCAACCAAACTCCCTCAGATATTATATTGAATAGAGGCATTCTAAATTCTCAAACTTTGGAGAATTAATGGTGAAACCTAAGTGGCCCATATTTGGCATGAATTGCTTTTTATTGCCTATTAATTTTTTCGGCCTCTTTTATCCTCTTTGGACCTCGGATATTAAAATTCCTCCATTTTTTAGGTCCTTTTTAACGGTGGCTTTTGCGCAAAGGATAAATGATTACCTTTCGCAGCCCCTCCCCGTTATACAAAAAACACACAGTCTCACCAAAACGGTTTTTTACATGCATTCCTATCTTTTCAAGTTTTATCGCATATTGTACATTGTATAGACAGGATTGAGATGAAAACACGCAAGCCAACATGAGATAGACAAGTGCAATAATCAAATATAGCCGTGCATGTGTGCAATAAAGGATATAGTAGTCAAACATGTAGGAAGATATCACTAATTACATCTCAAAGACTCCAATCAATGTAAAGCACATGGAAGAAATGATGTAGCCTCTCAAATCTCTATCAAACAGTCACATGGATATATGGAATGAAGTTGTGACTTGGCTAACTTACATGTTCATCCATAAAAGAAGCAAATGCATAAATCTTTTTGGATTTTTCAAAAAATTTATCAAAATAAAATATTTTTGTATTTTTCAAAAATTTTCAAAACAAAAGTATATACAAAAATGATACATACTAGCAATAGGCAAACAATGACAGCATGAAAATCACCCTATGCTAGTAAACAAGTCAAACCTCAATCATTAGGTGCGGAGGGGTTTTCCAAAGGTGGTGACAACTTATGAAAAACCTCCATCAATTCTTGTGAAGATTTGACTAAAAACTTAACTTGCTCACCGAAATGTGCAAACTCTCTCATGTAGTCTCTGGGAGCATGTAAAGTATCATGTGTGGGTGCATGTGTGCCAGAAACATGTGTAGAAGCAAAATGTGACACATACCCCAACTTAAAGCAAAATTCCCTAAGGTGTACTCTCCTCTTGCAATGTGAGCAAACATAAATAGGACTAGGAACACCTCTCTCAAAAACTCTAGGACGCACTTTCCTAATAGGAATGGGACGCCTAGGTGGGTTAGGGTGAGACACATGTGAAACTGTCACTAAAGTGGGAACCGGCTCGGGTGCTAATTGGGAAGGAGAAGCACCGTCATGACTTATTCCTAACTTCTCACCTTTACCCTTAAGAACCACCTTTTCAACCTTCTTAGGTGCGTTCTCAAACTTGACTTTGACCACCCTGGCACGTTCGAGATCACTCTCGAGTTGGGATACATGTGTCATCATACTAGACAACGTGTCGGTCAAATCACACTTCTCCTTTCTCAAAACCTCCTTCTCTTTCTCCAAATCTAAAACCCGATGACCTAAATCCCTATTATACTTCTTTGTTTTCAAGGTCTCGGTGTACAAATCTCTAAAAGCTTTTTGGAGCTCACTTTCATCTCCACTTTCACTCTCACTTTCTCCCTCACTTGAAGCGCTCAAACCATCACTATCACATTCGTGGGCACTATTGTGGGACAAGGTGGGTGTGCTCACACGACTAGAAAAAGCTACAAACTTCTCACCACTAGTCTCATCACCCTCACTATCACTAAGTGTGGCAGACATGGCTACTTTCTTTCCTTTCTTTCTAAGACACGTAGGACACTCAAATGACTTATGTCCCTTACCCCCACATTCAAAACAAGTGACGTTCTCAAAATCTTCCTCACACTCCTCATCGGAGTCATTCTCTTTTTCTCTCTCACCACTTTCTTTGGCCTTTCCTTTCTTTTTATTTTTCTCAAAAAAATTCTTTTTATTGGAAGAATTATTTTTGTTCATGTTGAGAAATTTTTTAAAATTTTTCGCAAACAAGGCCATATCATTAAAATCAAAATCTCCCTCTGAATCGGACTCACAAACTTTTTCTTTCTTTTTCTTAAAATGAGTCTTTAAAGAAATGCCATTATCCTTAGCCTTAATGGTTTTGGGAAACATGTCAATCTCATAGGTTTGAAGATCTCCTACAAGTTCTTCCAACTTAAGTGATTTCAAATTTCCCAAAGAGTTCAAAACAGTGACTTTAGGAATAAAGCGTTTTGGGAGAGATCTCAAAATCTTTTTAACAACACGCGTGTTATCAATTACCTCACCCAAATTAAAACTAGTGTTAACAATGTCCGACAAGCGTGCAAAAAACTCATCAAAGCATTCGGACTCAGACATGGTGATAGTCTCAAATTGGGTGGCCAAATTTTGTAATTTAGACTCTTTAACAGCGTTCGTACCCTCATGGGTAAGTTGCAAAACATCCCATGCCTCCTTTGACGTGGTGCACGTCATTATGCGTTTGAACTCATCAGGTGTGACAGACCCAGAAATAACACTTAGACCCTTAGAATTAAAGGATGGCCATTTAATTTCTTCATCAGACCAAGAAATGTCAGGTTTCAAGTTGGTCACATTATCAACAGTCACCGTGGGAGGAGTCCACCCTCGTTCAACCAAAATCCAGACACGTTCATCAATGGATTTTAAAGCCGACCTCATACGGGCTTTCCAATAAGCATAATTTGTCCCGTCAAAAATAGGCATTTTATAATATGACTTCTCCATTTGAACACGCACTTTTTCAAAAATCAATTTTTTCAGAAAATTGATATCTTAGAAAAATTTTGCGGAAAAAGGAATACGCGATAAATTAGCGTAACCTGCTCTGATACCAATTTGAGAAACGTGTGTGCTCGCGTTCAAATGATCAAACCATATATAAAACCCTTTTAACACAAACAAACCCTAAACATGCAGCAGTATGTGATTGAATAAATTGATAATCTACGCAAGAACATTCAAACACATGAAATTAAGGAAAAATACCCCTTAAGGGCAAAACCATTTATTTTCACTATAATTTGTAAGAAAACGTCTTACAATCGGATTACAATGAAAATACAAGTTGACTAAGAATTACCCTCGGGTATCGGATTCTGTAGTCGCGGCTGGAATTATCCCTTTCCAGTAGGGCTGCAATGAAGAAGAAGAACGGTCTCCTCCACAAGGGTTGAACCAACCAAAGTTGTGTTCTTGGGTTGCAAAAGGATTCACAAAGGTTTGGCAAGGATGTGTGAATCAAACCATGAGTCTTGGGACTCAAAAATATGAAGACTAGATGTATTTGGACTCTCAAATTCGTCTCCTAAAGTCTTGTAAAACAGCTCCCCCGAAGTTGGTATTTATAGGAAAAACAGATGAAGAGTTCCGCTTTTTAAAACTCTAAAAATCTTATCAGCGTACAGGTACACCGAACCCGTTCTGGGGTACACCGAACCGGTTTGGTGGTACCATTCTGGTATGGGGTTAAAAAAAATAGCATTTTTCAAGGAATTTTCTCCAACTTCAAAAGGTCATAACTTCTTCACCGTAGCTCGGATTGAGGTGCCGTTTCTTCTCGTATCTTCGTTGCGGCGAGGTCTTAAACTTTCCAATTGAACAGACCTCCGAACTATGGATGTGAAATTACAAAAATTCCCTTGAACTTTCCTATCAAGCCTTGTTTCACTGTTTTGACTTCCCTTGCGTTCCACTTGCATTCTGTGCCTAAAATCAAGGAACGTGAAATCGTTGTGGCAGATGAGGGATGCATTAGTGGAGATAATGTATGCTTGATTCCTGGAATTTGTATAGAGGCCGTCATGTGAGATCGTGAGGTGACGTGCCAAATATAGCGGCGTACGACATAAATAAATGAAACATTTCGGACATGAGAAAAATGTCCTTACAGAATTTCTCCAGCATGAGTTCCTTTTTTCCATTCCTAGGATGTTGGTGTTGAGCACGTATCTCACTTATATTTGTTCATTTCTTTATATTAAGTTATTCATATGTCATGTTAAGTTATTCAATATTATTTCCCAAGTTGGAAAGTTTCATGAGACGTATCTACTATTGTTGGATTATTATTTAGAGTTGGGTATTGGTTTATTATGGTTTATTTCATTTTGGTAGTTCGATTATATTATACTGTGGTTGGATGGTATCAAAGTTATCTTATTTATTTATCACAGTGTTATTTATCGCTGTCGTTATTTTTTATTGTTATTATTTATCTCTGTCATTATTAACTTATTATTAATTGTTTGACTCCTAAATTTTATTTTTAGAACTAATTAACCTAGTTATGAATTTTATGGGATGTGACAGTTGGTATTAGAGTATTACAGGTTCTAGTGTCCTAGGGTCTTGAGTGTGTCCACCATTTTTTTCGCATTACGTTCTTCAACTACTTTTAGAGTTAAACTGTCTAGGTTTTGTTTTTTTTGTAAGATTATGCATTTTAGTCAATTGCTCCAATAGGACTAGATCGTCTTATTTCGTTGACCAAATATGCTTTGAATCTTTCCCCTGAGGTCGGTCTGATAAAACTTCATGCAAATCATTCAACGAACATCCTCACCTTTATGCGTATCCTATTATATCACTATTAGGAAGGTAAATGGACACGTATATTAAACACACTTTCTCACACATGTTCTCTTTATAGTAACTAGTTTGTGTATGTGTGTTTGTATTAATATGAATCTTTGGAGTTGTTTATGAAATGAAATGAAACTATATTTGAAAATATTTCAAATTAAATTTCATAAAGGATGTGAAGGTCTGTCGCAGGAGACGTTCGCTGCAACGAGGATTTTTCTCGCTGCTGTGATAGTGTCTTATTGGTTGCACCACGTTCCCGAGATTTTAGTCTTTATCTTGCCTTGTATCCTCGCTGCAGGATCGCCACAGTGACACAAATGCTTGCTACAACATCACTCCGATGATATGTGTCAGTCTCGAGAAAAAGTCACTTTTTGAACTAGATTGTGCACATCTTACCTGTCACTCATAAAAACTAAAGATCTGACTATATTTTTTTATAGTTTTTACACCATCTCACTTCATGTAAGCCTATTCCTTACCTATTTATCCCCTCAAGATTCTCTTGAAAGCTTGTGTGTTTAAGTAAGTATTTTGGGCTTCATTGTTGTGAGAGTGTAAGTGTGATTTTGATGATTTCTTTGTGGACAAAATATTTCTGCAAAATCTTTCATGCCACAAGTATCATCTTTCAAGGAGAGAAAAATATTTTGATATAAACTTCTTTTTGAATCTCTTGTTCATCCAAGTTTTAAGTCTTGTATTTCTCTTCTATATATTATTGAGATATGTTAAGTTTAAATACTTATGAAATGTAAAAATATTATGAAGTTAACTTGTTTTCTTTAAAATCTTTTCAAAAACTTGAACAAATATCTTTCTAATTTTTTTATTGCGTTATTTTTAAATTTCATATATCTCAAAGATATATTTTATGAGTTAAGTCATTATTTTCATAAACACTTCCACTTTAGGTTATCACACACCTAAAAAGTGGTACTACACTCCTTAGAGGCTTCTCTCCTTTGTTCTATCTTAGAAAACATAGTTTCTTATTCAAACTAAAAAAGAATAAAGTTTTCTTCAAACTTTAAAACGAAGACTTTGTTTGGCCAAAGGACTTTACAATATTGGTCGCGGACCAAAACCAGTCGTGGTTGTGTAGCGTACTCTAACTGTTGGTAGTCTTTACGAAGGAAATAGTGGGAAAGAATTTCTAGTCGGTTATAGCGTCATGAGGGTTGTAATTTTATTTTTCTAGTTGTAAAACTCTACCATAGTACATTTGTCGTTCCGTCGGCCCGATTTTTTTCTCGTTGTGGTTTTTTCCTCGTACGTCTTGGTGTTGTATTGTATAATTTATCTTTACGCATTTAGATTAGGTCACCTAAATATTGAAGATGCAATTTGATGGAATCTAATTGATTAACAATTTAGCACATGTACCCGAGGCTTTATATTTGTTTCCCAATATTGAATTTGAATAGAAAATCGTGTTATAAATTTACAAGAGATTTTAATTTGGTAACTTTTGTCCATCTCGATTTCGAGCACACAAACTCTCAGCTGGTATCAAATATAAACCTCATTTTTTAGGTTTAATCACCTTGAGGTTGATATATTTTATGTGAAGATGGACTTTAGCATGTGCAATAGTATTCGTAATATATTTGATACATCTAATTGCCATGTTTCTACCAGACTTTCAACTCCTCCCGATGTTTTGAATCACTCTATTTCACTACACCAAAACAGTCAATTAGTAACACTACTATAGTGTTAATAAAGTAATTACTAACACTACAAAAGAGTTAGAAAAAAGGCATGGGGAAGCAAATTACTAACACTTTTTTACCGTTACTAAATTACGTGTTACTAACACTATTTTATTGTTACTAAGATGTTATTAAATTCTGTGTTACTAACACTTTTGTACCGTCACCAACATTTCGTAATACAATTTTTGTAACACATTTAGTAACGGTATAAGTCCGTTACTAATATTTAAAAAAAATAATATTTATACACACACACACGCGTGCTAGGGTATAGAATATTAAAAAATGCTAACATAATGACAATAAAATAATTGTCGATTTGATTTAATTTCAAGACAAATAAGTTAAATTTAAAAAAAATGGACAAAATCTCATTTATTTATAGTACTATCCACCTATTTAGGGTATAAAAAATAGTACAACAACACAAATAGTTTGCAATAATACTAATACACATCCAGACAATAACCTCAATAAAAATTAATAGCCCAAATTCCATTAATAGAAAATTCATCTCAATACATATGATAATTTTCAAACTCTTGGTATATTGACAGCTGCGTATGCCCATGTCCTTAAAGTTGATGAGCGCATGGGGAAAAAGATCCACAATATTTTTCAAACTCTTGGTATATTATCAAGTAATATCTAGTGGCATAGTGGATTAGGAAAACACTAGCATTTTTATCTATTGATCCTATTGCTTTGGTGGATTCAAGTTTCCCTTTCCTGCATTTGATGTATGTGTCTTGGATTGATCTGAACTCTCACTCTTGAGAGATGATTTATTGTGGAGAACACGATGAGGGTTGCGAGGTTTCATGCGAATTTTCCCAGCAAACTCATCCCGTGGACATAAATTTGGAATTCACTACACTTTAAAAATGATATTACATCACAACTTTTCAAGATTATAAAGCATTATCCATGCTCAACAACAGGCAATACAAAATCAAAGAAACAAACTGCTTGGATACTTACAAAAGCTCACATAATAAGTTACAATATCAATGAATATTCAATGAGGGTAATGAGTGAGCTACCATTGGAGAGAATAATGGAAAAGTGATGACTTATCGGAGTAAGATTTCATTTTGTGATAGAAGTAAGTTTTGCAAAAGCTACATTACCAAAACTAATTAGATTTTTAAAAATAGACTATAAGGATATGAAATGTATAATGAAAGGGGACATACCTAGAATCAGAGAGGGTAAGAGTGAGAATCAAACCTAGTGAGCATGTATGATGAAATTTTTTGGGAGGGGGAGAACTGGATGGGGAACCTAAAAATAATCATAGATTTAAGTTTGTCATCAGTAAAAAGATTTCGATTTATTTAGTTGATTTGATCTATGAGAGATGATTATTTTTTTTATCATCGGTGTACTATTTAGGTAATATGTTAGTGAGGCAATTATCAGTATAAGCTATACTAAACAGCAAGCACATGATAATGAGCTTGAATTTACCCAAAGATAATAAATTTTCCAATACAAGTAAAGTAGGTACCTTGAAGGACTGAATACAAGAACTTGAAAAAGATAAGATTCTCACATACGATTCATAGGACTAAATCACATTCCTATATTATTATCCTTACTATTTTAAGACTAAAAACGTGTGTAGTATGTGACATGGTGTTGATTCACATCAAATTGATTCAATTTATTGCATTTAGTCTCCCAAGACATAAAATATTTGTTCGACAAAAATTAGTATCAGTGTAGCAATCAAACCCCTATTTTTCGGGGTATAAGCATGCTTTTATTCCCATGTTCAAAATCATTTTTCAATTTTACCTTTTGTAGTATTTAAACACATTCATATATTATTACACACACAAAGAAGAGAACTGACTAAGAAATGAGAAAGTGATCATCTAATAGAAACATTGGCAATCAAGTTGTAATTAGTCACTGCTTCAATCTGCTCCTCTAGAAACTGGCTACTTATCAATATTCTCTGCATATATCGATATATTATAGTGCATCATAAATACACATATATACACATAAATATATAGAGAAAAACTAATCACCATAAGTCACATTCCATGGGGAAATGGAAATAATCCCACAAAATTAAACAAATATAATTACATTATTTATGAACTGAAATAGTATAAAAAAGTAATACATGTTAATTTCTTCACAATTGAGCACAAGGCAACAACAGAACATGAAGATTAGAGGAAATTAATACTTGATATAAAAAAAACATTATGGTGAATGCGTATTGAAATTAAGAAACCAGTTTAGGTTTAGGGGTCCCGAATCTTAGTGTTAAAATTATTGTGGGTTGTTTGATTTTATAAAATGATCTTTGCGTTACTGCATACGGGGTCCTGCCACCTCTGGTGGGTATTTTCATGATACTTTTACTCATAAAAAAGAAACGAAAGTTGATCAGTTGATGCATCAATACCACCTCAAGAGTTAATGGGTACTTCTTTTATACATGCGTATTTTACATATATTATATATCAACTTAGATAATTCATGCGGCCAAAAACTAGCATAGGACCCAAAAAGGATTCACCAATCTAATCCCATTTAAGAAGTTTCCATTTTTTTTAATATTAGGGCAGAAGTGATAGGAACAAAACAATAATAACCATAAGAAGAAGATGAAAAAAATGTTCGCTATTGGCAAAATTGGTAATCTATGCCCAATGATGCCATGTACTTGCCAACACTATTAAACAATGTATGTATAAATACACAACACAAATATCCCAAGATTAACTTTAGTTTAGGCATACCTCCTAGGCCACGTAGCATGAGAATGCAAATTATTCAAAGAAATGTATGTATATTTATTGATAAATTTATTTTAGGCATAACTCCTGCCCAAGACAATTTATAAGGAAATAGTTTGAACAACTTAACCTGAAAGATACACCAGATGCCATAGGATAATATAATGGCCACAAGAAATAAAGTGTCACACTTCCAATTATTGTTAATACATTTTATGATAGCAAGATGATGTGTACTATGGTCACTAATGTATAATGTTTTACCCTTATAGAGAGTAATAAGTGCTCCTATGAGGACCAATGTATTTAATTTTACCAACCCCTATGCATAGTCCAAATTTCATTATTTGGGGAATATCAGTGAAAACAAATGTAACAATTGAAATTAGTTGGGGAAAGTTTGTAGCATATGTATCTGTTGTGTACCAATTGGAACTTACCAGCCCTTATTTGTAGTCTTTGATAGTAGTGATAATGTGTTTTTGCTAGGGCTGTGTTTTTTTCCCGAACATTCCAATTTTTTCGATATTCGATCCGATATTTTCCAATTTTGGAACGTATATAAGGTTTTCGATTTCTGATTTTCCAATTTCCGATTCTTTTGAAAAAAATCGGATCGAACATTGGAAATAATTCTAAATTTTTGATTTTTCGATTTTTCTGATATGATTTTTCCGAAACTATGCCGATTCGATTTTTTCGAATTATTTTTGATTTTTTCTGAAATATTTTTTGATTTCCAATTTTTTAAAACATTCTCATGTGTCCCACATCAGCTAGGAGAGGAAGAGAGGGCCAAAAAAGTCCTCTATAAAAGGAGAATGTCCCTATATCCTCTACACAAATGAAAAAAATAGTTAAATCCTTATATATTTACATGTTGGGTTAAATCTTTTTTTCGATTTCTTTAAAATGAGAAATTCAACTAATCGAAAATCCTATATTAATTTTTTTGAAATTTCCAAAATTTCTGAATTTTTAGTATATTTTTTGAATTTTCCGAAAAATTTGGATAGGAAATCGAAACAAATATTTTATTTCCAAAAAAATCAAAATTTTTTCCGAAGGGTCATTTTCCGATCCGATCCGGCCGAAACATAGCCCTAGTTTCAACCTATAAAACAAGCAAGCTAATTATATGATTAAGATAAATTGAAGGCCTATGATTTAAAGGACAATAAGCAAGTTATCAAGAGATAATATTTTGTAAAAATAAAACCTTAAATTTGAGCATTATAATGTTACTTACCAATCCACCATAAAGATGGAATACACGGGTGAAATCATCCTAGTGAATTCAAAACGTTTTATGACACAAGAACTAAAAATGTTAGATGGGAAAGGAATGAGAGAGAATTTAGAGAGCAAGTTGGGGAATTTTTCATTTATAATGGCCATACCTTATAATACATCCGTAGATATTATTTTTAGACTGTTACAATAGCTTTTCTAACCGACTCAAAACAAACTTCTAACAAACTTACTGACATTGAACTGATGATATAACTAAAAATCATAAACCACCAGTAGATATGTAGTTCAAATTTGAGAGGGCACATCCTTCTTGATTATTCATGGTTGTTGCCTTAGCAGGGGGGCAGGAGATACCACTATTTCATGCTTGAAAACTCGAGGACCCATTAGACTATCCACTACCCTATTAGAAATAGCATTTCCACCCCGAAGGCCATTCCTGTCCATCAAATGATAACTATGTACGAAATTTTGTATCCTTTTCTTTTTGAAAAATAAATGAAGTAAATTCATCAGAGGGAATGTTCTATGGTTCACTGCCTAAAAAAATATGCAAAACAGATAACTAACCTTTAACAATTACAGAACCAAGTTCTCCCTTTGCAGGAGCACTTTGAACTGGGGCTGGTGGAGCAGCAGTAGACGCTGCAACAACCAATTAAACAAATTAATACACAAAGATTTGATAACAAAATATAATAGAAGAACATGTATACACATGTAACAACCCGTCCTTTTGGAGACAATTAAACTCCATACTTGGATATAAATTGGCAATTTGGAGAATTTCTCGGAATAGTGATTTTTGGGATTTTCGAGGATTAGATGATTTTCGATGGATAGTATATTTACTTTTGGTGTTAAGTATATTAATTGGAGTATTTTAAAAATATGTCGCTGCTGGGTAAAGCAACAGAAGATAATGTTTTAATGGGAATACCGCATTTAATTATTTTGGGTTGGAATAGTGATTTGCAGTCAAGTATCTCAGATGGGAATTTCGACTGCGTCGTGAGTCTTGGAATGTCCGAGATAGTCGTAAAAGAGTGTCCGATTGTAGAAATTTAGTTTCGGGGAATTTTAGAGTTAAACGGGCTCGTAATTGAGTAAACGAGTCATTTTTGGGTTTTAAGGGATTAAACCCTTTTTCTTTCTTTATAAAGAGGGATAGAGGGAGAAAAGAGAAAGAAAAGATAAAGAAGAGAGAGAAGAGAGAGAGAGGAGGAAGAAAAGGAGGAGAAAAGGGATTTTCGGGCCAAACTCCGCCGGATTCGACTCGGGGTCGTCGGATTTTATCCTCCAGGCAAGTGTTTACTTGCTTTATTTAATTTTGCACATAAATCTCATATCATAGTTGGTAATAACGAACCCTAAAGATTTTGGGTTTGGGTATTCTTGTGTAAATGGGTTTTTGGGAGAAGTTTTCATAAGGATTTATTGTAATAATGATAGTAGATGAATTCTAAGCTTAAATCCTTGTTAATGGTGTAAACTATGGTGATGAATTGGAAGAAATTAAAGTTAGGGTTTAATTGGTTAAATCCCCAAATAAGTTATTGTGTTTGGTAAATTATAGTGGGGAGATTTTTATATTGTTGTTGGGTGATGTTAAGATCCATTGAAATGGTGTTGGATGAGAGTGGGAAAAAAAATAAGGATTGAAGAAGAGGATGAATAGTGAGCAGCGGCCTTTATGAATCGATTCGTCCATGATTCGAATGGATTCGGCTCTTGGTCAAAGAATAAAATTTGTATATCCTTTCGACGCGATCGCGTGGGCGCTGACCGTGTATTTTTTTTATTTTTTTTGGATTTATAGTGATTTTTCTACGAAACGCTGTCCGATATCGAAATCGTTAGTTAGAACTTATTGGATATAAATATTAGGCGTTCTCAAATGGAGTGTTAGGACCTCTAAAGAACTTGAGGAGATATGAAAACTTTGGGTTTTTAGGAATAAATCCAAGTTATGAATTAAATAGAGGTTGGATTGAGTTTTGGGTATTTTGGAGTTTGAGAAATCGCCCAAACAGTGACCCTGGGACAAGCCGAATTGATTCGAGTCCAGGCCGAATCGATTCGCCTAAGGGGATATGTGATTCTGCAGTGGGCCGAATCGATTCGAATTTAGACCGAATCGATTCTCCATTAAGGACCTGTTTGCAGAACACTTTCCGAATCAATTCGGATTGGGGGCCGAATCGATTCGCCCACCCGAATCGATTCGCAAATGGGGCGAATCGATTCGCTTTGGTCAGATTTGCCAGTTTTCTCCCCTTAAGAGTATGGGGAGTTAAATTACAATTTGGGGACTTATATGGGGGACCCTAGTTATGATATCGGGACTCCTAAATGATGGTTTTGAGGGTTAGTGAACCTTTAGATGAAAGAGAAGGCCTTGGATTGGTGTAGGGCGTAATACGGGGAACGAACATAGTTAACGTTCAGGACGAACATAATTTGAAAGAGAGAGTTTGACTATCATTGAGCATAAGTATGTATGTATTTGAATGTATGTGAGTTGAATAAATCTTGGCGAAACCTAGGAAGTGATTTCTAGGGATTTTTATCTTTGGGATTAATGGTCATCGCTAGATGTAATTGGCAATTATGGCCATATATATATATATATATTCGAGGATGAGTATATATATATATATATATATATATGATATGTTGTAAATGACTTTTGAAAATGTAAAGATAAATGTTTTCAAAATGGAAAGATAAATGATTTTCATAAATAATAATTTATGGATACACACCTCTCTAAATCGCTATCATAAGGGAAGTTGCGTGCGTATAGTGAAGCCCCCTGGCTAATGAATGCAGGGTAGATATAGTCCTATAGGCCATATGGGTGATTGTATAAGTTTACTGCGCTGGTGAGGTAATTCTGGGTGTGGTTATGACTCTCCCGCAGACATATGGCCGCTTCCCGACGTTTCGGTAGGTTCCCAGGTTGTCTTGTTTGGTAGGCCCTGGAAGATGATAGCCATTTAGGGGCACGTCCAGTGGGGAAACCCGGAGGGACGGTCTTAGATATGTTAAAGCAATTCATGATAATGAATTGGCTTTAAATACATTTCCCGGATGGAAGAAGGAAAATGGGATAAACGTTTTGGCTTCGGATACATTTCCCGAATGGAAGAAGGGAAATGGAAGCATGTGATATGGTAAAAGAATTTTTATGATAATAAAAATGGCTTTTAAATACATTTCCTGGATATAAGAAGGGAAATGGGATATTATGGAACATAAAAGCATTTTTATAATAATAAAATTGGCTTTTAAATACATTTCCTGGATATAAGAAAGGAAATGGAAAGTTTTGAGATAAAAATGAAAAGTATTGATAAATACTTTGTATATGAATCCTCGGTCTGGGAGATAGATCCGGATTTGTTTTATAAAGATGAAATTGAATTGGTAAACCTCAGTCCGAGAGATATTATCCGGATGTATATTGTAAGGTATATATAAGAATGAATGTTAAATGTATATAAATATAAGTATGTATCTATACTTTAGTTTTGTGCTACGGGCCTAATGGATCTCTACCATTAACCCTGCCAAGTAGTAGTGTATCGAGGGGGTTCCTTGTTTGGATTTCGCTTCGCGAGACACCCCATGCACGAACTTAGCGCAGTGTTTAGAATGGAGGGAAGTTTAGCCCTTAGTACTCGGGGGTAGAGGTTTCTAGTAGACGGGTGAATTAGCTTAGTTAAGCGGGGTAGCTTAACTAGAAGTTAAGTGCATTAGGTGTGCACTGTTAGAAGAGAGGTGATCTCATGGGAGTGCGATACCAATTTAAATATGAGATAAAACCTATTTTTCTAAAAATAAGGCATTTATGCACTTGCTAAATATTTTTCAAAATCGGGCTCTGACCCGTTTATTTACTTTTCCTTTCTTGTTATATATATATATATATATATATATTATATAGGTGTCCAGACACAAGGACGCCTGGATGACACTTCCTTCGAGTCAGACGTCTACTGCAGCAGCTGTGGATGCGTTCAGGTTCTCGATAGACACTTTCATTATTGTACTCTAGATAGGAGGTATTGTATACACCTTCGGGCCAATGGCCCAATTGCATTTATTTATTCTTTTAGTACAGCATTCGATATGGTTGTATATTTTGACCGAGTGTTCGGTTATTTTATTTCATTTTAGTTTCATTTACACAAACTGTGTGGATGTTTTAATTGTAATTGTGTAAAAAGAGTAGCTAAGTAAAATTTTGACGCCAGCCTAATAGGTTATTAGTAATTAAATGGACTTTCGACAGTGATGCTAAGAATGATCCATATGCGACTCCTGTTTTAATTTGATATAGGAGTGATCATCCGGTATTTTATTAGGCGGGTTGTCACAACACACTTTGGGGGGCTTGTATGTAAATTTCATTGCATTTTCAAGATCAATAATAATCATCATAGATGAGTGTATATCATGTAGCAGTTAAATAATGATTCATGCTCTTTCAGTAATATAATTGAAAAGATAAACCCACAAAAATCACAAGTAGCATTGAAAAACTTATAGGGTTTCTCAACTTGTAAACTTATATCAGTTCCCACAAAGAGTATCTGACTTTGGTTCAGGACTATTGTGGGGAGGCGAACGAGCAGCAGGGTGAGAAGAAGGCCTTTCCAAAAAAATTGAAGTGACTTTTTTTAAATAAGCTATTTTGAATATTCTAATTTGAGCTTGCACCATACATTCTATATTCTTTTGAGTTCCTCCTAGCTAGACTAAGTCATGCATTTAAAATGAAAAATAGTATTAAAGTAAAATACTGCAAAAACATATATACATGTCTATATGTACATAAGATAATTATTTTAATAGAACAAACCTTCTCTTTAGGAGACAGGGAAGATCCACAAAAAACCCAGTCTTTTGCTCAATTAGTAGATGGTGCTGAAAACAATGCCAGGCACCAAAACAACAGGGTGAAGCACGGTCAGGCCTTCTTGCTTAAGCCTTGTCCTAGACGGTTCAGTCAATTTAAGGGCCGATCAAATGAGCAGGCAAACAATGGTATAAGAACAATAAAAGCCATCGAGTAGTGAACATGTACCCAATTGTCCAACAGTAGTAATCTATACATCTCCAATCCTTATGATGCCTTTTGTTCTTCCTCTTCTTTGGCACTTTCTCAACAACACCCTCATCATTCTTCTCAATTTTTAAGGTTTCAAATGGTTGTTTCTCATCAACTTTTGGGGCCTCAAATGATTTAAAACTCAATATAGAACATTTTACAGCCTCTAGGTAACATAACTTACGAAACCTAAGGATTGAAGCCATTGTATACAAACTCAACAAGGGTTTTACAATAGTCGGCAAGAACATTTACAAACCCATTAACTTCAACTCTACCAAAATGCAAAAGGAGAGAAACCCATTACTAGAAAATGAAAAATCGAGAGAGAGAGTAGCAAATTAGCTTGATTAGTACAAATTAGCTCAAAAAAATTATAGTAGAAAACTGATATTCTTCAATAGAATATCACTATTTTTAATTCTATATCATAGTGTAACAATTATACAATTATAAAGATAGATAAGAAGGTTATATTTGATACACCATATGCAGAATTTTTAGTTCAAGTAACATACGCCCTCTAACATTTCAATTTCAAAATAGGCAACAAAACAAAAATACTCAAAATTGAAATTGTCCTTCCCATTGAAGAATAACCTTGTACAGTTATTCCCATTAAAGCACAACCTTTTTAAGTTGTTCCGATTGAAACACACCCAGATGAAAATACACACTCCTGCTTCTGCTACCATGTAAAGCACAAGTAAGAAGCTTTCATGGTCAATCCTCTACAGCAAGAACTCGACAACACGAGGGATCAGAAGAACACACCCATATTCAATAGGACTAACCTGTTAAATTCTCACACAATAAATGAATGTTTACACATAACTTGCCAAACACCCCCCCCCCCCCCCCCCCAAAAAAAAATGAAATTATGTCACACACATCTTTATGAGTCATAATCAAATGATCATATCGAGTATGGGTTGGTGGGTTAATATATAATGACCAAACACAATAAGTTCATTAGATCCCAACCTAACATTATAAGCTTGTGCAACAAAATATAATGACTGAACATAATAATTTAACGGCAACATGGGGAGACATGACCACAACCTACATTAATTAATCAATAAAAATCTGGAAAAAAATCAGTGTAATTGCAGTTAATTCTGTGTATCTAGATGCTAATCAAATGGATAGCATATGCATGATAATTCCATAATCATATGATGCCCAAACAATGAAATAATTATTAGTAGAAAAGTTTTTTACACATATTTCCTCAGCTACCAAAAATTTATTTAAAGAATGTAAATATTAATTCTCATAATGCAATACAAAAGTCCCTAAATTATAATTCCAGGAAAACCTCAACATCTAAATAGACAGAGACAAATATTAGATGGTAAATGAATAAGAAAATAATTTAATAGAGATGTTTATACGTCGACGCAATACTTGATTGCAACACCGACTAGGGCATCAAATTTGGAGACTTTATGTTCTATAAGTAGCACCACCAGCAAGCGAACATGCAGAAGACTTGATGTTCAAATTTGGAAAGGCTTAGAAATCCCCCATTATTTTGACTCTCTCTTTCCATATGCATCCCTCAACACCATATAATTCGATAAAAACCCAAAATCAAAACCAATATTATTTATGTGTGAGAAAATGAGAGATTTGAGGATAAAATATGTTAATGGAAACCCTCGTGCTAGAGGAAACAGAGACAAATTGGAAAGAGGCGTTTCGATATTCTCATTAGAAGGTAAATCTCCCGCTTCTATTTTGTGAGGTGTATTGTTAAAATTGATTTATGTTCATTATTTGACATCATAAAGCTCATTAGTAACACATACGTTAATGAGATAATTATATTTAAGTCCCATTTGTCGGGTTAACATTCATATAAGTCCTATTGACTTTTCAACAATCATATAGGTCCTATTCCAACTTTTTAGGTAATTTTTTCATAATTTTACCCTTTTTAAAACCAATCATCCGTAACTTCCTTTAGGAAGTTACATAAGTGGTTGAATTTTTTTTTAATCTTAAAATGATCATAACTTTTGATTCACAAATCCATTTTTTGCAAAATAATTATTTTTGAAATCTACTCAACGAGATCTATCAAACAAGATCCATGAATCCTATAAAATTTCAAAGAAAAAAATTACACAAACAGTAAACTAGTGTACGCACTAGAATATGAAATAGTTTTATATATATGTGACATTTTCACAAACAGACAGTAACATTTCCTATGGTAATATTATGTAGTGTGTATATATATATATATATATATATATATATACGGTGGATCCAAACCCTATTTTTCCAAAATTACCTTATATTTAAAGGTCCGCGCTAGCGGCATCAAATCCTTACCCCCATTGTTAGAGCTTCAACGACCTTCATCGGAGCTCCGATTCGGGGTGGGTAGGGGTGGCATGTGGTGCCGCTACCGCGAACCTTTGAAAATAAGAGGCTTTTGAATAAATGGCTTTTGGATCCACCGGAGTGGCATGGGGTGCCGCTGGCGCTGACCTTTGAAAATAAGAGACTATTGGATAAATGGGATTTGGATCCTCCGGAGCGCAAGTTTGGGGTGAGTAGGGGTGGCATTAGATACCAATGGCGCAAACCTTTAAAAATAGGAACATATTGGATATATATATATATATATTGTGTAATGTGATAACACAGTAAATGTTATTGTTTGTGAAAATGTCACAGATATAAAACTATTTCATTTTCTAGTATTACTATGTTATTGTTTGTGAAAACATATATATAACACTTACACACACAAAAAATAACACACTAATACCAGAAAATGAAATAGTTTTATGTTTTATATCTGTGACATTTTCACAAACAATAACACTTACTGTGTTAATATATTTAGGAAATAGTTTTATATATATAACATTTTCACAAACAGTAACATTTACTGAGTTAATATTACACAATATGTATATACACGATAGATCCAAACCTCTTTTTTTTCGAAATTACTATATTTTTAAAGGTTTGCGCTAGCGACATTCAATCTTCACAACTATCCACCCCCATTGTCGGAGCTTCAACGACCTTCATCAGAGCTACGATTTGGGGTGGGTAGTAGTGGCATAGGGTGCTGCTGGCAAGGACCTCTGAAATTAAGAGAATATTAGATAAATGGGGTTTGGATCCACCGGAGCTCTGGTTTGGGGTGAGTAGGGGTGGCATTGGGTTAGGTTTATATCTGTAATATTTTTACAAACATTAACAATTACTGTGTTTATATATATATATATATATACGGTGGATCAACACCTCTTTTTTCTGATATTATCTTATTTTTTACTATCCGCGTTAGCGGCATCCAATCCCCACCACCACCACCCCTGTCGGAGCTCCAACAACCTTCATTAGAGCTCTGATTTGAGGTGGCATGGGATGCCAATGTAACATTTTCATAAACAGTAACATTTATTATTTGTGACAACATAACATATATAAACCTAACCCAATGCTACCCCTACTCACCCCAAATCGGAGCTCCGGTGGATCCAAATCCCATTTATCCAATATTATCTAATTTCCTAAAGTCCGCGCCAGTGGCACCCCATGTAAACCCAAATTAAAGCTCTGATGAAGGTTGTTGGAGCTCCGACAATTAGGGTGGGTGGTGGTGGAGATTAGATGCCGCTAGCGCGGATCGTTAAAAATAAGATAATATCGGAAAAATGAGGTTTGGATCCACCGTATATATATATATATATATATATAGAGAGAGAGAGAGAGAGAGAGAGAGAGAGAGAGGATCTCATGAGGACCTCTGTTTGCATACCGTTGGCGCGGACCAATTTTCATAAAATAGTAAAAAAGTTATTTTTGAGCTAATTTTTTTATATAATTTTTAAACATTTTAGTAGTGCCATATAAAAAAAATCAGGTCAAAATGAATTTTTTTACCATTTTAAAAAAATCGGTCAAACTTTGTGAGTTTTTAACAACTTAAAAACTGACAAAGTTTGATTAATTTTTTTAAAATAGCAAAAAAAATCATTTTGAGCTGATTATTTTTATGGTCCTACTAAAATGTTTAAAAATCGTAAAAAAAAAAAATCAGCCCAAAAATATTTTTTTTACTATTTTACAAAAATGGTCCTCATTCGGGGTCCTCGAACTGGGACCTCACTTGATCCTTTCCCTATATATATAACACTGTAATTGTTACTATTTGTGAAAATATTACAGATATAAACCTAACTCAATATCAACCCTACTCACCCCAAACTAGAGCTCCGGTGGATCCAAACCCCATTTATCCAATAATCTCTTATTTCCTAAGGTCCGCGCCAGTGGCATCCCATGTCACCCCAAATCAGAGCTCTGATGAAGGTTGTTGTAGCTCCGACAATGGGGATGGGTGGTGGTGAGGATTGGATGCCGCTAGCGTGGACCGTTAAAAATAAGACAATATCAGAAAAAAGAGGTTTGGATCCACTATATATATATATATATATATATATATATATATATATATACACACACACACTATGTTATAACACAGTAAATGTTACTGTTTGTGAAAATGTTACAGATATAAACCTAACCCAATGCCAACCCTACTCACCCCAAACCGGAGCAATCCAAAATTCTATTATATATATTGAAAAAAAGAGGTTCACCGTATATATATATATATATATATGCTATATTAACACAGTAAATGTTACTGTTTGTGAAAATGTTATAGATATAAACCTAACCCAATGTCAACCCTACCCACACCAAATCGAAGCTCTGATGAAGGTTGTTGGATAGCGTGGACCTTAAAAAATAAGATAATTTCGAAAAAAAGGGTTTGGATCCACTCTGTGTGTGTGTGTGTGTGTGTGTGTGTGTGGTTTATATACTGTGTAATATTAACACAGTAAATGTTATTATTTTTAAAAATGTTACAAATATAAACCTATTTCTCTTTCTGGTGTATACAGTAAAGTTTACTTTCTGTGTAATTTTTTTCTTTGAAATTATATAGGCTTCATGGATCTTGTTTGATAGATCTCGTCGAGCAGATTTCAAAAATAGTAATTTTGCGAAAAACGTATATGTCAATTAAAAGTTATGATCATTTGAAGATTAAAAAAAAGGTTCAACCACTTATGTAACTTACTCAAGGAAGTTACGCATGGTTGGTTTTAAAAGGGTAAATTGTGAAAAAAAGTTCCAAAAAATTAGGAGTAGGACTTATATGTAAGAGGAAAACATGATGGGACTAAAAGGTCTAAAAAAAGATCTAATAGGATCTAAATGAGAATGCCCCTATGTTAATTTAGTAATGGTAAATTATTGTTAGTAATTGTAACATTATAATAGTGTTAGTAATCAATAAATTTTCATGTTACTAAAATGGCGTTTTGGTGTAGTATTTCTAACAATGAAATATGTTAATGTTAGTAGTAGTAGTAGTGATAGTGATAGTGAAAAAGATGATTTCCAAACTTCTTACGACAAGCTTTGTATATAATCCAAAAGATTATTGAAAAATAATGTAATCCTATCTTCTAAGCTAAAAAGATTTACCATTGTTCTAAAAAAACCCGCCTAGGCTTGAGGCTTGGGAGAAACGCCCTGCCATACGCTTTTTACGCCTTATTCTTGGTAAAACCCTTAAGGCACTCTTTTTTCTAAAAACAATGCTTTAGTGAAACGATATCGCCTTTTAAAGATTTTTTTTACAAACCGAACCATTCTCTCATCCAAAATAATCAAATAGTATTTTAATTTGCATATATTCAAACATATTTTTATGATACATACAATTTTAGTATTTTAATAGCCTTGTTATGGTTAAAAAATATTAAAATATATTAAGAAGGCCTAAATGCCTTTTTACGCCTAAGGCCCGCCTAGGCTTCTAAGGCTTAAGGCTTGACCTCCATGCCTCGACCAGCCTCGATCCGCCTCGCATTTTTTAGAACCTTGAGATTTACAGAAGAAAAAGTCAGTAAGAAGAATGAAGATATTTAATTTTATTGGTTGATCATTGAAAGGAATAGTTTATTAGAAAAGATCAAAACCCTTGAAAGTGAGAAAATCAAAATTTTCAATGAGCCTCTTTTTGTAAAAAAAAAAAAAAAAATGTTTTCTTTCAAGCCTTGGAAGCTCATGGTCATTCCCTCTTTTTTGAACTTAAAGTCAATAATGTTGAAAATAGTGACACTCTAAACTTTTTTAATGAACTAAAATACCAAAATAAGGGAACTAAATAAGAGGATGAATGTGTGTCCAATTTAATAAAATAAATAGATGGTTTGACCATCTCATCGGACAATTTGGAGAAAGAATATCAAATTTGTGAAGAATTCAACGTCGATCTTTTAAAAAATGTTGAAGATCTCAAAAAAGAATTGAATTCTATCAATGTATATATTTCAAGAGGAGGGAAATTTTTTGTCAAACCTTGGTCATGAAATGATACAACGCCCTTTGATGGTTTTCCAAAATGTTCTCGAAATAAAAAGAAAAATGTTGTCAATAATTTGAATGAGAATATGACAAGGATGTTAAACACACTCTCTCTATCTCTCTTGGCAATTTTCTAAACCCTAGTGCATGGCTTCCCATGCAGCCTCCACCTTGGAGGCTGACATAATAAACCCTAATTCTTATAGAACTCTCATGAAGGAAACCAAAGTAAACAAATATTTTGCTGAGATTGTTGGCAAGACAAAGATTTATTCCAAAGTTAACTTGAAGGAGGTTGATTCTTATAGAGGAGAGCCAACTATTTTATTTTCCGTGGAAGAAATTAGTAAACTTTCAGAACCTTTCAAATACTCCCATGTAGGCAAGTTTTCACATGGTTACCCTACAATTAATAACATAAGGAAAGTATTTGCTTCAATGGTGCTAAAAGATACGTACAACGTAGGTGTTATTGATGCAAAGCACATTTTGATTAGATGTTACCATGAAGAAGATTTCCTTCAAATCTAGTTATGAGAAACATAGTTCATTCAAAGATGCCCCATGAGAGTTTTCAAATGGTCTTATGATTTTCATCCAGAGAAAGAATCATCCATCACACCTATTTGGATCACTCTTCCTCTTCTTCCTCTTCTCCCTATTAATCTTTATAATAAGTCCAGTATATTCTCTATTGCAAGTGCCTTTGGCAATCCTCTTAAACCGGATAGTCCTAATGCTGTTTTAACAAAACCTAGTTTGGTTAGGGTGTGTGTGGAAATCGATATAACCATATCTCTAACTCATAGAGTTTGGATAAGTTACAGGAATGAAGGCAAAGGTTTTTGGCAGAAATGTGAATATGAAGAAATTCCCCTTTTTTGTAATACATGCACCAAGAAATGTCATGAAGAAAATATATATTTGATGAAGAAAAACCAAGAAAGCACCAAGAAGATTGCTCATCTTGAGAATCAGAAAATTATTGAATGGGTTACAGATAATCAAGTTAAGGCACAAGGGAAAATTACCTTCAAAGAATGGGCTAAGAAGACATTCATAGAGGAAAAACAATTTGAGGAATAGAAGACCGATAATGAATCCATTGAAGAGGGACAAATTATTCCATAACAATAAGATGATATCCCAAATGAGGTGACAAGTCCTTCTAAGATAAACATGGAAGTTATGGAGTATACTATAAGTTCGATTCAAAAGGAGTTACAGATGGAAACTATTGAAACTGGTATAGCAGTGCAAGAGAATAATGATGGTATTAGACGCAGCTGGGAAAGATTGAAAGAAAAAGAAGTTATTCACAATCTCCACCTTTCACCTATGTACATTCCTCCTGGCAAGGATATTCAGATTCAACCTGTAGAGGAATGAACACAAGTCTCAAATAAGAAGAAAAAGAAGATGTTGCAGAAAGCCACTGAATACACAAATAATAAACTATTAAGGTCTTCATCTAAGGCTCTCCCCAAACCTCTATTTAAATGATTAAGTTAATGATTTGGAATGTTAGAGGAATTGGGAAGAAATGTGTTGTTATAAGAATTAAAAAGTTTATAAAGATGCATCATTTTGTTATGATGGTTTGCTTTGAAACTAAAGTGGATCCATCTAGATTGGAGGAATATCGAATTAAATTTGGTTTTCAATTTGCTATTGCCAATGAAGTAAACTCAATTTGGAGTTTTTTTCTCTTATGACATTTCTATAAACATTGTCTCCCAATTGTTGGAAAATATGAATGCAAATACAGAATGGAACTCTTTATTGTATCACAACAATGTCAACTTTAATATAAAAATATAACTTTATGAATCTTCAAGGCATGATGTCACTTTCCTAAATACAATATTTTCCCCACACAAAAAACTTCGGTATACAAACGAGAATCAGCAAATCCGTACTAAAGATACAATGAAGCAATTTCACTGTCTGCAAATTGTATGTCTGAAGACAGCCCTTGGATGTAGCAGTGAAGAACAGTCAATCAAGTTCTTATTCTATTTCTGTGCACAAAACAGAATAAGAGAATTTGTATCTCCTGAAAATTATAAGAGAGTAATAGCAGGGTTTGGAAATCTGAAACTGGGTTTTTTTGTTATCAATCTAATTTCGTTTTAGGCAGCCTTTATTTATAGATAATGAAAAGCTTTTTCTTCAAGAGTTATGACTATTGAATTAACAGTCTTAAGTCAATTCCAAAATGGTATGACTGTTAATCACCAACAGTCTTAAGTCATTTCCGAACAGGTACAATAATACCGAATCGGTTTTGCACGGGTCAACCAAAAAGTGACCGCGCTCGAGCTACCGCGATCCGACCGGATGAATCTAGGCAACCCGCTACCACTGCGAAGTGCAAAGTGCGCCACTAGCTCCTCTATATCCCATTGCCCCGCACCCGCACGCGCTCATGCGCGTGCGCGAGGTGTGCGTGTGCGTGTGCGTGTGCGTGTGCGTGTGCGTACGGTGCTTCGCACCGTATTGAGGTCTCTTGAATAGCCTCTTAAATGCTAGATGAATTAACTCTCCATCTTCCATTTGTACTTATTAAGTGCACAAATTCTTAATATTTTTCCAATGTGGGACTCAAAGGTTGCCCACTCCTTTTGTAGCTTAGTGGTGACACTTAGCTTTATACATTTTCCAATGTGGGTCACTATACCCTTTTATATCTGGGTTAGCTTTCCACCTCTTCCACACACTTCCAATGTGGGACAAGCTCTTGAAGCTCTTACACCCAAAACTCTTACTCACTTATTTTATAAAATCTCCAACATTCCTCCACCATTTTCAAAATAAGTTTTATAAATCTTTGATTGTCTGTAAGACTGCGTATAAGCATTGGTGTCTCACGACTTGAACTAATACCCTGTGAAGGTTCGTCAAGGCTAACCATGAAAGTATAGTAGACTTTTCTTTGAACTATCAATCCATATTGATCAGCCGAATTTGTCTTCACACACAAATCTTTTAGTCACTGATTATCCATATAAGCCGACACATGTATTAGGCCTTGTGTCTGTACCTTGATTTCATGAGTGCTTTAGAGTCAAGCCCAGTTCTCATAGGAAGCGGCACCACTTCCACACTCATATATGTAGATTATCATAGGTGTCCATGTAACTTAAAACACCATAAATCTATTAAGGTTAAACTCATCCTCTTTCATTATTCATTACATGTTCTAAGCTCTTATCCTTGGGATGTTAAATTTTATAGTGCTTACAGTCACGTCTTATGATGTACTTTATTCATTGAACTTGAGACTTGAATATATCAAGTTTCATGTTGAGTTTCCATCAAGAGTGATTATTATTAATGGGCTTTAGTCCCATCCCTATTGATGTCTTAGACACCGGTCCTCTTGCAAGACCTTTTGTAAAAGGATCAGCTAAATTTTGACTTGATTTTACATAATCCACTGTGATTACACTATCTATAATCATTTGTCTGACATAACTATATCTCAGGCCAATATGTCTAGATTTTCCATTCTATACTTTACTATAATCTCTGGAAAGTGTAGACTCACTATCACAATGTGTAGATATTGGAGGCATTGGTTTTGGCCAAACTGGAATTTCAATTAATAAATTCCTTAACCATTTTGCCTCTTTACTAGTTGAAGCTAATGCTACAAACTCAGCTGCCATAGTAGAGTCAGCTATACAAGTTTGTTTCTTTGATCCCCAAGAAACAGCTCCTCCACCAAGAGTGAAAATCCATCCACTTGTTGAGGAATGATCCTCCTGCTCATTTATCCAACTGGAATTAGAAAACCCTTCTAACACTGAAGTATATCCACTATAGTATATACCATAGTCCATAGTTCCTTTTAAATATTTTAATATTCTATTGACAGCATGGCAATGCAATAAACTTGGATTACTAGTATATCTACTTAATTTACTAATAGCAAAAGCAATATCAGGTCGAGTTCATGTCATGGCATACATTAAACTATCAATTACCCGTGCATATTCCAATTGTGAAATAGCTCTACCATTATTTGGGATCATCTTTAGCTGTGGTTCAAAAGGTGTACTAACAAGTGTGCAATCAAACTGATTAAATTTCTTTAAAATTTTCTCAACATAATGAGATTGAGTGAGAATTATATTTTTATCTTTCCTTATTATTCTCATTCCTAATATGACATCAGCTACACCCTTATCTTTCATATCAAATTTAGAAGACAGAAAACTCTTTGTATTATTAATGCTTTCTAAATCAGTACCAAGAATTAACATGTCATCTACATATAAACAAATGATCACACCTTTACCATTAGCAAATTTACTATAAACACACTTATCAGATTCATGAATTTTAAAACCATAAGAAATAATGACTTCATCAAATTTTTCATGCCATTGTTTAGGTGCTTGTTTTAGGCCATATAAGGACTTAATAAGTTTACATACTTTATTTTCTTGTCCAGGCATAACAAACCCTTCAGGTTGTTCCATGTAAATTTCTTCTTCTAAGTCACCATTTAAAAAGGCAGTTTTCACATCCATTTGATGAATCTCAAAATTATATATAGATGCTAATGCAATCAAAATTCTAATAGTGGAGGTTCTAGCAACAAGTGCATAGGTATTAAAATAATCAATTTCTTCTTTTTGTGTAAAACCTTTAGCAACCAATCTAGCCTTGAATTTATCAATTGTTCCATCTATTTTCATTTTCTTTTTAAAAATCCATCTACACTTATTGGGTTTAGACCCAGGAGGTAAATCTACTAACTTCCAAGTTTTATTTCCCAAGATTGAATCCATTTCATCATTTATAGCTTCTTTCCAAAATGCTGAATCTACAGACTTAATTGCCTCACTATAAATTTGTGGGTCTGTTTCAACGCTAAGAGTCAAAGCATATTGATTACAAGATGTGTCTCTAGTTCCTTCAACTAGATAGACTACAAAGTCGGGGCCAAAGCTTTTTTCTTTTCTAGGTCTTTTACTTTTTCTAATCTCTTTTTGTTCCACTCGTGGAGTATCAGATAATTATGAAGGAGTGCTAACTTCTTTTTCATTATTAATTCTAGGAATAGAAGAAAACCTTTGTTCATAAAATATTGCATCTCTCGATTCAGTTATTGTATTTACCTCAACAGAATCATTAGGTTCACTAACCAAAAATCTATAGGCTTTACTATGTTGTGCATAACCTATGAAAATACATTCAACACCTTTGCTTCATAATTTCTTTCTCTTAGTTTCAGGTAGTCTTACAATAGCTCTATAACCCCAAACTTTAAGATAACGTAAATTAGGTTTTCTATTATTCCTTAATTCGTAAGGAGTTTTCTTGTTATCTTTAACAAATATCCTATTCAGAATATGACACGCAGTTAAAAGTGCTTCTCCCCAAAACCCTTTACTTAAATCAGAATAAGAAAGCATAACGTTAACCATTTCAGTTAGTGTTCTATTTTTTCTTTCTGCTACTCCATTTTCTTGTGGTGTATAAGGTGCAGTAACTTCATGTATAATTTCCATATCTTCACAAAATTGAGGAAAGTGATATTCACCACCTCTATCAGATCTAAGACATTTTATTTTAGTATCACATTGATTTTCAACTTCATTTTTGTATGTCTTAAATCTATTAAGCACATCATCCTTAGAGTTTAAAAGATATACATAACAATATTTTGAAAAGTCATCGATAAATGTAGCAAAATATTTACTACCACCTCTAGTAGGTGTTCCATGCAAATCACAAACATCACTATGTACTAATTGCAACAAAGATGTGGTTTTTTCTATTTTTGGAAAAGTCAATCTTGTTATTTTTGTTTGCATGCATATTTTACACTTTTCATTCATATCATTCTCATATTTAGGAATTAAATTTAAATTAACCATAAAATGCATTTTCTTTGTATTAACATTTCCTAAATGACTATGCCATACTGAAAGATAATCAACGATACAAGCAGAATAATCTTTTTCATTGATATTGAGCTTAAACATGCCCTCATACAAATATCCTTTGCCTACAAAGGTACCATTCTTAGTCAGAATAAATTTGCCTGACTCAAATACAAGCTTAAAGCCAAATTTGTTAAGAAGACTTCCAGAAACTAAATTTTTCCTAACATCAGGAACATGAAAAACATTGGGGAGGCTAAGGATTTTTTCGGAAGTGAATTCGAGATCCACTGTCCCTTTGCCTTTAACCGCAGCAGTAGATGAATTTCCCATATAGAGAACATCTCCTTCCACTGTTTCATAGGCAGATAACAAGTTCTTGTCCTTACAAACATGCCTTGTGGCACCAGAATCAACCCATTAAGAGTTGTCTTCTCCAAGCATATTAGCCTCGGATATCATAGCAGCAAATTTTTGCTTTGTGTCTGATGTCCCTCCTTTTCCCTTTAGTTTATTGAACTCATGACAATCCTTCTTGAAGTGACCTAGTTTGTTGAAATGAAAACAATTTCCTTTCTTCTTTTTATTTGATTTAGAATTATTTGAAAAATTCTTTCGCTTGTTATTTTTTCCATGATTGCCCTATTTTTGTTCCTTTCCTTCCTCCACCACATGGACCTTAGAAACAGAATTTTCTTGTTCCTCTTTACCATCTAGAATTCGAGACTCTTGTTCAATTTTTAAATGAGTCTCTAATTCTTCAAGTGAAAGATCCTCCTTTTTGTGTTTGAGTTCTTTCTTATAATCTTTCCAAGAAGGAGGAAGTTTTTCAATTATGGAAGCAACAATTACATTATCATCCATATTTAATTTTTTCAGTTTGTAATGATTTATGATGCGTTGGATGTCATGAAATTGTTCTAGCACAGGCCTATTGTCATGCATTTTAAAGCTTAAAAACTGATCGATAAGGAACTTCTTACTTGTAGCGCCTTCCGTAAGATATTTGGTCTCCAATGTTTCCCACAAAGTTTTTGCAGTCCCAACATTTTGGTACAAGTCGAACAAATTTTCAGCAAGTGCATTGAGAATGTGACCACGACACAAGTAATCATCAGTCTCCCATTTTGTGCGTTACCTAGTCTGTTCCACGATTTCATCTTCATCTTCATCTGGTTTCGGTTGTGACAAGACATATACAATCTTCAATGTTGTTAGAAGAAAATGAACCTTTTTCTGCCAACGCAGAAAATTACCACCATCAAAACGATCCAACTTGACAAAGCCTTATATTATTTGTCAAAGTGATTTGGAAGAGTCGGCCATTTATGAAAATACTGTATTTTGATTGTTAGAAAATATGAATGCAAATACAAAAATGGAACTCGTTATTGTATCACAATAATGTCAAATTTAATACAACAATATAACTTTATGAATCTTCAAGGCGTGATATCACTTTACTAAATACAGTATTTGCCCCACACGAAGAACATCGATATACAAACGGGAATCAGCAAATCCGTACTCAAGATACAATGAAGCAATTTCACTGTTTGCAAATTGTATGTCTGAAGACAACCCTTGGATGCAGCAGCGAAGAACAGTCAATCAAGTTCTTATTTTGTTTCTGTGCACAAAATAGAATAAGAGAATTTGTATCTCCTGAAAATTGTAAGAGAGTAATAGCAGGGTTTGGAAATCTGAAACTGGGTTTTTTGTTATCAATCTAATTTCGTTTTAGGCAGCCTTTATTTATAGATAATGAAAAGCTTTGTCTTCAAGAGTCATGACTGCTGAATTAACAGTCTTAAGTCAATTCCGAAATGGTATGACTGTTAATTACCAACAGTCTTAAGTCATTTCCGAACAGGTACAATAATATTGAATCAATTTTGCACGGGTCAACCAAAAAGTGACCGCGCTCGAGCTACCGTAATCCGACCCGGATGAATCCTGGGAACCAGCTACCACTGCGGCGTGCGTAGTGCAAAGTGCGCCACTAGCGCCTCTACAGCCCATTGCCCCGCACCCGCACGCGCACGCGGGCCGGCGTGAGAAAAATAAGATTTATGGGAGTTCTTAAATTCTATTCAAACTACTGATCCATATTTTATTGGGGGAGATTTTAACACTGTGTCTATATCCCTTGATAAGGTTGGAGGCTTTCCTTATGATATGAATGTTGCAGAAGATTTCCTTCAATTCATGGAGTCCAATGGCTTGATTGATTTAGGGTTCTTGGGTTTTAGATTCACATGGTGGAATAAAAGAGTTTTAACTGATGCTATATGGGAGAGAATTGACAAAATGCTAATGAATGTAAATGGTAAGCTAATGTTTTCTAAGGCGATTGTTGATCATTTAAGCAAACTAGCTTCAGACCACTCCTATATGATTCTTTCCCTAGATACTGAATTTGATAAACATCCCACTAGATTTGTCTTTCAAAACTTTTGGCCTTCAAAACCAAATTACCTTTCTTTCATTCAATCCAAATGGCAGCCTTTCACCAATGGTAATGCCATATACTGTTTGGCAGCTAATCTGAAGAGGATAAGAGCTAGTCTTAAAACTTCGAATAAAGATCAATATGGGAACTTATTCTAGAACACTACTAAGGATGGAGATGAAGTTATCATAAGTGAAATATCATTTGAGAGTGATCCATATAATGATAAGAAGGAGGAGATGAATAGGTTCCATGCTAATTTATCTCATCACTTAAAAATAGAGGAACATTTTTGGAGATGAAAGCTAATTGTAGGTGGCTAGAGAGGGAGATGCAAACTCTAAGTTCTTCCATAAATTAGTTAAAGTAAGGAGATAAAAAATTATCATTCATAAGATTAAAAATGGAGTGGGTGATTGGATTAATTATCAATAACTCATAAAGAATAAAGGCCTTAATTTCTTTCAGTCATTACTTGGTGGAGATACTATTGGACATGTTGATGGTGACTTTACGGATGTGATTCCAAGTTTAATTCAAGAACAAGACAACAAGTTTCTTACTGCTATACTTTCTATGGAGGATATTAGAGACAACATCTGGGACCTCATTGGAGATAGTGCATGTGGGATGGATGATTTTACTGGAAAAAATTTCACCTCAGCTTGGGAGATAATTGGTATGGATATTTGCAAAACTATTGAAGGCTTATTTATTGGCCTGGAAATTCCTAAATTCTTCACATCTACTATTATTATCCTTATTCCAAAAAATGAAAATCCCCAATCTTATTTTGATTATAGCCATATAATCCTATGTTCCTTTTTAAATAAAATCATCTCTAAAATTTTAGCATCCAGACTCTCCTCTATTATGCCAAAGATCTTATTCCCAAACCAAAGTGCTTTTGTTAAAGATAGAGGCATTGTGGACAATATTATCTTAACTCAAGAGATGATTTCCATGATAAACTCTAAGAATGAAGGGAGCAATGCAGCTATGAAGATTGATATGCATAAAGCATATGGAACAGTCTCCTAGCTTTTTCTAATTAAAGTTATGAGGAAATTTGGCTTTAATGAGGTATCGTTAGACTTTATATGGAGAATTATTTCTAATCATATTTTTCTAGTGATGATCAATGGGGAATCTTGTGGCTTCTTCCAATCCTTAAAAGGATTAAGAGAATGAGATCCTTTATCTCCTTCCCTTTTTATCATCTGTGCAGAAGTTTTGACCAGGAATATTGACATAGTGTTTCAAAATTCTCAAGTGCCCAAGTTTAAAACTCCAAGTAACTACTCTATGGTGTCTTATCTTGCATGTGGAGATGACTTAATCATATTCTCTTCTGGGATTATTAAAGCTCTCAAACAAATCAAGACAGTCTTGAATAGTTATGAAGCTCTTTTTGGTCAAGAAATGAACAAGTCCAAGAGTTCGATTTACTGCTCAAAGGTGATCACAAGTGCTAAATCTATGATAATTTATGATATTATGCACATGTCCATTAAGAAATTTCCTTTTGTATACTTGGGATGTCCAATTTATGTTAGTATAATGAAATGCTCCTTTTTAGGATCTTATTCCCAAAGTTAGGGGAAAGCTGATAAGGTGGAAGGCGAAACTGTTATCTATGGGAGGGAAGATCATACTCATCAAGCATGTGCTTTAATCTATTGCAATATATGCGCTAGCTGCAATGCAACCTCCAAAGAAAGTCATTATTGTTATTGAAAAAATAATGGCAAATTTCTTGTGGGGATCTAATGAAGAAAGAAACAAATACCACTGGATAGCTTGGAAAGAGCTGTGTAGACCAGGTGAAGAGGAAGGATTAGGCTTAAGAGATTTAAATGACATAGCTGATGCTCATAGTCCAAAGTTATGGTGAGCTTTAGAAAGCAAACCTCCCTTTGGGCTCTTTTTATGAAACTCAAATACTATAGGATTCACCATCCTATGGTAGCAAATGCAGCTAAAAGGTCTCATATTTGGAGAATAATGGCTTTAAATAGGGAGGTGGAAGATGAGAACATGAAATGGATCATTAGAAAGGGAAACATAAATGTTAAATGGGATAACTGGATAAAAGATGGTTGTTTTGATGCAACTGATATTCATAATTCTCTCAAAATTTCTGACCTGCTGGACTATACAGGAGTTTGGGATCATAATAAAATATATTTTCTCATACCTCTAATTCTTTGTCTACTTGTTCTAAGGTGGAGTTAATGGGAAATAATCACAGTGATAAGTTGGTCTGAATGCCTTCATATGATGGCTCTTTTAATTTTGATTTATCTTGGAATGTTGTTAGAAAGCCCAAATCTTACTATTGGACTAATGTTTTTATTTGGAATAAACTTATTCCTGTAAAAATTTCTTTTTTTCTCCTCATGTTTCTTAGAGATTGCCTCCCTGTGGATGAAGCCATTATGAGAATTGGAGTTAGATGCCCATCTAAATGTGGATGCTGTTTAGCCCTTAATATTGAGTCTGCAGAACATCTCATCAGCTAAAGTGATTTTGCCATCTCAATTTGGAAACATTTTGAGGATCTGTGTGAGATCAACAACTTAAATTCTTCAATCAGAGGTAAATGAATTGCTTGGTGGTCTATATCTAATAACTCAATGTAGGGCATTATGTTGATAGTAATTCCAAACTTCATTCTTTGGGGGGATTTGGAAAGTTAGGAATAAATGGAGATTTAGAAATTCTGTTATGCAAGTAACTAAAGATGTGTAGGAAATACACTCTCTTATCTTCATCCATCTAGGTACAGACCTTAATTCTATCATGCCTTCTTTGATTCCCCCTAAAATCCATCATAAGCCTATTAGAATTGTTCAATGGAGACCTCCTGATCCCAAATATTTCAAGATTAATGTAGATGGAAGTTGTAAAGGTAACCCAATCCCTCTAGGAGGAGGATGATTTTTAAGAAATTTTGAACGAAAATTTAACAAAGCTTTTGATCTTAGCTTTGGATTTGGTTATAATGTGATTATTGAAGCAATTTCAGTTCTCAAAGCCATTGAAATATGTGAGTTCAGGTTACAGGAAGGCCTAATTGAAGAGTCAGACTCTCTTATTGTGATTAATGTGCTAAATAATCATGCCTACTATTATGCCTACGATTACTAAGATTCAAGACAAGACTCAGAACCTCAAGCTGCAGTTATGCCATATTCTTAGAGGGGGGAAACAAATGTGAAGATTTTTTGGCTGACTATGGAGTATCATATCAAAGCAATCTTGTATCTAATTCTATAGAGGACTTCCCCAGAGAATTGAGAGGTCATCTAATCATGAATGTTTGGGGCTTCCCAAATTTTAGATTTTCTTAATAGTTTTTCTTCTTTTTGTAAATATGACTACTTATAAAGTCATCCTTCTTTATTGTATGCTCCTATTGGGTTATTTCATATATAAATAAAGTCCTGGGGCCTAGGCCCTATTAATTAAAAAAATTAAATGAGAAGAATATCGCCCTTCCCATTTGTACTAACAAAAATTATATTCTTAATCATAATAGACCCTAAAAGGACTTTATTTGTTCCTATTGTCACAAAAAGGGCCATCATAAGAACTTTTTTGTTAAAAGATGTTCAACGTTTTAATAAGGTTTCTCCCAAGACATCTCCTCATGTGTCTCATCCTAAGGTTTATAACTGTGATGATTTTTATAGGAAAGGACATTTGAGAAAATTTTGTTATTTGATTAAATCAACCTCACACTTCCGTAATGCTTGGAGGAATTATAGATTTGTTAGGAATAACACTTTAATAAAGCCACCCAGTCATGTTCATAAAATGGACAAGAGTATTACAAATATGCCCAATATTCAACCTACTCCCAATTCGCCTCACGCTAGACAAATATGGATTAGGAAGGATAATTTATATTTATAAACAAAATTGAATAAATTGTTGATCCCTTAGACGTCTACTTGTTAGAAGGTTTCACTATGAGCTTAGGACTTCTTAGAATGTTTATCTAAATTCTTAAATCATTATACTTAGTTTAATGCTTTATTTCCACATTTTTTTTCTAAATACTTTTTGTTATTTTGCACTTATAGGTCACCTTTATAAAATGCGAAGAGTAATCTATTTGACTTGTTTACACATGATTCTTTTTATCTTGCTTGTGTTTATGATTATGAATTATACACTTAGAATTCAATTTTTTTTAAACATATATGGTTTTTCGAGATTAATTTATCTTGAATAAATATCATAACTCGTCTCACTTACACTGCACTACATTTTAAGAATTATCTTATGAACTAAAGAACAAAACACTTTTGAGTAATGCTTATATGAAAATTTCAAGATGTATGTGAATTGAAAAATGCTATCATTTTTTCCTTTGTATTTTTTAGATTTGTATCTTCATGGTTAGAGTTGAAAATGAAAATAGTATTAAGTCAAAATCATAGGAGATGATATGATTAGGTATACAACCTTTATGGGGCTATACTACCTTTGAAAATTGAAAATTGTATTTAGTCATATTAATGAATGCGTGAAAGCTAAAATTCCCATAAGCAACACTTCAATTTCATGCAAGTTTTTATCAACACACACACACACACACACACACACACACACACACACACACATATATATATATATATATATATATATATATATATATATATAATCAAAACTAGAAAAACTATTTTATTTAACTTATTTAGATTTTAATACATGCGAAAATTAAAGATCAATTTAAATTTTATTTATTCTAATAAAATAATAACAATCTGGTTTTAAACATAAACACTAAGAGAGTTAAGTTTTAAAAAAGATATTTGAAAATATATCCACAAGACTCTCTAATACAACACAAGAAATCAGTCTCTAATTCTTAGATGAAGTGTTGTTTAAGATCGTTGAGAGTTTCAACACAAAAACTAAATATCGAGAGTAAATAAGAAATCAAATAATACAAAACAATATACTCTCTCTCTCTCTCTCTCTCTCTCTCTCTCTCTCTCTCTCTCTCTCTCTCTTTCTCTCTCCCCCCCCGGATTATGCCTCTTTACTCTCTATATTTCTCTCTTTGAGAAAATATACTCTCTCTCTTTGTTTCTAACTCTAGAAATACGGTTGACCAACCCAAATAAATTGTATAACAATGTTTATATAATAGGGGTTGGAAGAGTCTAGAAAAATATCTCAAATAGATAGATGATATTAAACTATCGGGAGCACCAGAATATAAGGTCTTAAAAGACTGCTTACTAAATTAGCCAACTTGATGGTAATATTATAAACCAAGGCTGGTATTAATCACTCATAAACCGCTAAAGAAATATAGAGAAGGTAAATGGTTTTTGGTATCTGATGTGTACAAGGAATGAGATGTCATAATGATAACATCTTAGAAATATTAATGATAATACAAATATAGCACCCTGTCATGGTCCCTATCAACATAGGGAGCGGCCCTACTGAACTTGGTGTGCGGCCCTACAAGTACTGGGCGTGACATTTACCACTTGCCTTAATATACAGGCCGCTGCCCTACCATGTACAGGGCGCGGCACCTGCGTCCCTTCCATGTACAGGGTGCGGTACCTGCGGCTCTAGCCTCATGTAGGGTGCGGCACTTTGTGTTTGCCTTATAGGCCACATCCCATTCTACTACAACAACTCTGGACTTGATATACGTCACGTGCTCAGGATACGTGACAACACACATGCCTCATATAAATAGAGGACCACACCTAAAAAAAGGGATCGATTACACACAACCGGAGTAGTTTCTACAGTACCGATTCTCTCTACACTTCCCCTACATATAGCTCGGGAATTGCTCATCCATATCGCAGCTACCTCTCAGGCCCACCGGGATCATCAGTCATCATGTACTCTCCTTTTATTCTCATACTTGTACTCCTCTTTAGGCACGATTATATTGTATAATGTAATGCATATAATGAGAATGTAGAAACACATTGGATGTAGGCCTATTTTAAAGGCTGAACCACTCTATATCTTGTCTTCCCTCTACTTACTTTATTTTCTTGCTACACACTTTACTGTTGACTTGCTGGTATGAGTACGCCTCGTGGAGGATTTCTAGTATCATCAATCTGGCGCCGTCTGTGGGAACAAAGATATTTTAATCTTGTTTCTCTATAGTTCGAGTTCTTCAACACCTTATTTTATTCGTGGGGATCCTTTGGATCATTATCTCACGAGTAGATTCAGGTTATTGAACTCTATTTTATAATTCACACCCTTAAATGGGTAATTTGTATATTCAGATTTGTTCTGGTCTCTCTTTTATGACCTTGGATCTAACTTACATACCCCTGTGATATCATTTCATCTAGATAGTGCTGAAAAGCATGATGGGCTTTACCCCCGAAAAGATGAATGGTTAGGGAAGAATTATGTTTACCCCCTTTTTTCGTTGTTCTTTGCCTATGATCTAGGGTTTTATCATTATAATTGTGCCATTATGTGCACCGAGAGGTTATTCTCTCATGGTTAGACCCTAGTAGGCATGCTCTCCCCGTATTTCGGGAGAATAACTATATTTTTGGGTTTCGATTTTGGGATTGCTTTCCCCCCGCCTAGAAAGGGACGCGATAGGTAGTTTAAATACCTTCATGTCGCGGCCTATGCTAGTGAGGTTATGTTACTAAACCTTCAAAACATCAAGGAACGGACTCGGGAGGTCTCCAGCTCAACCTTCATAAATGCCATACAAAGGCCACGGCAGTGCACCTAGGTGTCATACTGGCCGCGGCACCTTTCAACAGTGCAGCAGTACAACGCTGCATCCCCATTTCCTAATTAGTGTTTCTGTGATTACTCACTTTTACTAGTTATGTCCCAGATTATACATATACTTTGTAAAGACTAACAAAAGCAGAAAATGGAAGGAGAGTCCAGCCAGAGCATAGAAATCAAAGATGAGATTGTGCAGCTGTACAATCACCTCAACCACCTCTACGACATTCATGCCTCACTCCAGACCCAGGTCAACTACTTGACTTAGAGGGTGCTAATGCTCGAGGCCGAGGCCTCTCCCAATGGGTGTATGACACCCAAGATCATAGCTTCAGCAGCTTTTGCTGTCGCGGCAGTTCAAGAGGATCCAGCCGCAGAAGTAGTCAGCAGGTGCCAAAAAAGGAGAGTGGAGAAGGAAGAGAAGAAATCTGGGTCCTACACTCCGTTGACCTTCCCAATTGAAGAGATCTTTGGGTTAATCAAAGAAGACAAGCTATTGAGGTGGCCAGAAAAGCTGAGAACTCCACCCCACAAGAGGAACAAAGCTACTTGGTGCAGATTCCATCAGGACCGTGGCCATGACACTAAGCAATGCTATGCTCTCAAGGATGAGATTGAAAGGCTGATCGGGCAAGGGATGCTACGGACATTCATCAAAGATGTTTAGGGGATGCAGCCATATCTCACATGCCGCATGCTTATTTTTCATGATTATGTCTTATATCCCATCTGTCTCTACTTTACAGTGGCAACTCCTCTAATGCTGTTTTAAATTAAACTTTGTGTTATCCTTACAAAGTCATATATATGAATAATTATAAAATCAAGTTAACTTTTATAGTGTCATAATTTGATTCTCATTTCCATGAAATGTTATCTTATAAAGATCATTTTTGTCTTAAGCAGATCCCGATCTGAGACAACATGTTATTTCGGGAATGATAATATCCGAATAAGCCACAATGCCCGAGAGGATGCCTGATCATCCGAAAGGTGATGATAATTGAAAGTTACGAAAGCAAATATTGGAAGCAGTTATCCAAGTTGGACTACAACATCACTCGCAAGGGCTTCCAATGCCCGCTCTTAGCTTTCGTAATGCATCATTTGCTACAAGGGCTTACAAAGGCCCCCTCTTGGCTTTCGGGATGCGCCATTAAGTCAAGAGACTTGCAATATCTAGACAGGGATGGATTTATATACATCCATAGCTGTGGGTGGCTTAATAACATAACCCAGCCCGAGGAGGCTTGAAAATATCCTATATGTTAGCTGTGGGTGGCTTAATAACATAACCCAGCCCGAGGAGGCTTGAAAATATCCTATATGTTAGCTGTGGGTGGCTTAATAACAAAATCCAGCCTGAGGAGGCTTGAAATTATCCTATATGTTAGCTGTGGGTGGCTTAATAACGTAACGCAGCCTGAGGAGGCTTGAAAATATCCTATATGTTAGCTGTGGGTGGCTTAATAACATAACCCAGCCTGAGGAGGCTTGATAATATCCCGCTTACATAAAGAAAGGTGATGCTAAGGAAGATGAAGGCTATATTCTGTGAAAAATAATTAAAGCGACTAGAGGAAAGCCTTGGCCCTCTTTATATGTCCCATACTGATTATGGGATGACAAAAAATAACTATATGGTTTAAGCAGCCAAGGGTAAAGAGTGCAGTAACCCTGTTAATACAGCCGCAGCCGTTAAAGCGACTAAGTGGATGTGGTAATGACTTGGATTTGGATTCAATTGAAAAGCTACAGAAGATGGTTTCAAATACTCAAAGATGTTGCGGCAGGATTAGAGAAATCAACTCGCGCGGCTACGACCATTATCAAGTGATACAGGCAATATGGCTGCAGCCATTATCAAAAGGTCGCATCCCTAGTCTAGCGGTAAAAGGGGCCGCAACCTGGGTACATAAGCCATGCAAATTACAGTTGCAGCCTATCTCATAATTGTGAAGGTTCCTCAGAATTACTCGAGGGTGCCGCGAAAGTTCAATAAGAGCAGTTATCGAGGAAATTAATATTTTATAATGCCGCGGACTTAATCTATTATTTCTACAAAGATCATTCAATCAACAAGGAATTTTAATTACGCAAGGCAGTTGTATCCAAGCCATCAGAGAAGTACAGAAAGCATTCATTAAAGCACTGAAGCAGGCAAAGAAGAGATGTAAAAGTTACAAGAGAATGAGGCCAAAATAATTAAAGCAGAAAAGTGACCACAACCTTGATATTATAAGTAAATGTTATAAGCAAATGGGCCGCAGCCACTACAATTTAAAATCTGGAAAAGGGACGCAGCCCTATATCAATAATAAAAAATAAAAAAAATATACAAGCTCAGGAAGCAGCAGCATCATGCTCATCGCCCTCCTCACCATCCGCGACTATTTCAGTCTCTTCCTCCGCGACCGCTGCCTCTGCTTCTGCTCTCAACCTAGATTTCTCTTCAGTCATTTCTTTGAGCTCGACTATACATTGTTGATGCTCGACATCATCGAGCCCCCAGGAAAGAACCTTCTCCGTCGTCTCAGGAAAATTCTTTATAAACTTGTGCCTTAGCTCCTGGTAGCCACGGAGGTAGGCTCTATTGTTGATGAGGAAGAAGTCCCTAGAGCCTTTGAATGACTCCACCGAGTGGTCAATGTCCATCTGAAGAGCATCGCCATGATCTAACTCCATCTTTCTTATTTTCGCGGCATGATCTAGGGCTTCTTGAGCGGACTTAGCCTCTAGCTCTTCATACTTATTTTGAAGAAGAGCGAGCTTGTTACTTGAAATCTTCGTGGCATATGAAGCTTCAGCAGTCTAGGCCTGGGAGGCTTTAAGGGAGTCCGCGGCCTTTTTGAAGTTCTCTTCCTCTTCCTCCCTTGCTTTTTTTGCTGCTTCCAAGTTCGTATGGGCTACCTGAAGGGACGCGACAACAGACTTCTTGCCAGCTTCAAAAGATGGATTCTGCGCAGCTTCCAGATCCGCATCATAAATCCTCTTCTCGGCCTCTTTCAATTTGTATAGGGCCTCGTACTTCCTTTTTTGGGCTACAATGACGTCCGCAGCCTGAAATTGAAATGTTAGTAGCAACATGTAGAGTACGAAAAAAATGAAGAAAATAAAGCACTTACCCTCAGAAGACAATGGAGGCCGCGGTCCTTCAGGTCATCGTGGTCTTCTCCCACCAGCCTATTTAGGTCCGTAGCGTCAAGGGCCCTCTTCATCCTCTGTGCAGCCTTCGCGGTAGTGTCCCATGAGGACTCCAGGTCGGGCTGTCTCAACTGAGGCGGCAGACGACCGTCAGGACCATAAGCACTGCAGCACTGAGGAGGTGCCAAGTTTCCATTAACTACAACTATAGGTAGCGGCGGAGGAGATGCTAAATAAAGGGGTGTGTCAGTAGACATCAACCCCACCGCGGCTAGGTTGGTTCTTATGTCGTCGTCAAACTCGACTTGCGGCGTGTTCTCAACATTTTACGTTATCTCCGCATCCTGAGTTGCTGTCGCGACAAGTGTATTTTTGTCGTCGGAGTCAACCACAACTGGAACTTTTGTCTTGGCCCTCTTCCTCTTCCTGCTCCGTGTAGTATTGTTGAGAACGATGGCGTCATCATCCATCTCCGCTAGCTGGGCGGCCAACAGTTCTCTATCAACCTCCTCACCTGAAAAAGCAAAAGCAAATATTGGAAACGGAATTGATGGGAGGATAAGTTATCGCGGATTAAAATTATGACGGTCAGGGTATTACCTTCTGTGGACATCAGTTTAGGAATGGACTTGTTGGGAAAGAACCCTGCTTCGAATATAGTTGCTGATGTAACAAGTGTGCTAAACTTTTTATGTTCAGCAGGAACTGCCGCGGCCTCAGTAACTCTCTTCTCTTGCCGCTTGCTCAAATTTAAGTTATCAAGGACTGTAGAATAACAATCCAAAGGTTAGAAGAGATTAAAAAATATGAAGAAAGGACGCGGCTATAGTCCTAATACCTAGATTAGACAGAGACCCTAATTGCCGCGGCATTCTATATAACCTCTCCCTCTCATTATCCTCTAGGTGAATTTCCCAGCCTTCTCCAGAGATGTAGAAATACTTCCCCTTCCAATTCTTCACACTGGTCGGCCTCCCAGTGTAAAGGATCTCATCCTTACCGCAGACGGAGAAGTAGTAGTACCCTGCGAACTTCATTGAATTCTCCTTTGGGCGGTAGAAATGAAAGAACTCCGCAGGAGTGATGTCCTTTTTAAATAGATTCTCCTAAAGGAAGACCGCGGCAAGTATGGCCCTCCAACCATTGGGATCTATCTGGGACGGTGCATGTTTCATTATCTGAAAGATACGACGGATGGGAACAGGAACAGGCAGTCGCAACCCATAAACAAATGCATGAAGTGGGAAGCAAACTCCATCATCAGCCAGAGCTGTGCAAGGTCTTTGGTTTGCGGCAGGTGCGGAGCACATCAAATTTTTTAGATATTCGAAGGCCTCATCCACCTGGTCAACCCAGTCTTGAGTCATGATGTCGCGGATATTAAGCGCGACTAGGGGTCTCATAACCCTCCCAGATGTACCTGTCGGGTTATCCCTAACTTCCGCGACATCATCTCCTGTACCCAATGGATGATTACTTGAATTGGCCTCTTCTTCCATTCGTGTGGACTAAAAATCCTTCTTAGACGTAGAATCCACAAAGTCTGGGTCTAATATTACGCAGTTAGAGCAATCCCTCAGTTGGCAAGGCCCTATTGATCTCAAAGGGGGCACGAAAGAGAGTTCAGGAGGAGAGGTTCCAAAATGCTTTGCCCAAATGCCTCTCAAAAACTCAGTTGGGTCAAAGCTCATATGGCTGCAGTAGTACCTGAAAAGCAGAGTCCGCAGTTAGGCACTGTAGCCAGTATGGTTTGGAAAAGACTTTAAGAAGTCGCGAGAGGATTATATATGAATAGTAAACATTTGCTTGATTGTAATTATTTCCCTAACGTGGTTATTAATGGGCTAAAACACAACCAACCTTATTCATTGAATCTAAGGGATTACCCTCTGGCCCTACTAGCCACAACCACCTCCTATATCAGCAAGGGAACATACACTGCCGCGGCCATTTCTAAAATTATTAAAGGTCTGCTCAAGGAATTCTAATAGCAATCACAATTATTTATCTTGGATATATATTTGGTTGGTGAAAGTTTGAAGAACTGTTCAAATTACAAGGGTGGGGATTCAAAGCCCTCAAAGACCCCACCGCCGCGGCATATTAAATGGATATGCATCAAAGTGTCGCGGAGGGAAAAATCTCAGAACCTAAGGGGGCCGCAGAAAGGGTCTTCAACAATTTAAATGACCACTAGATTACTAATAGTCTATCGTGCCACGATCTCTATCTTAAATAGTTTCATACCTAATGTTTAATCGTTTTAAGATCAAATTCACAGAATTCGAAGAGTTTGTTTATATACAACGAGAATAGCAATATGATTTTCGTGGCATTTGGAAGATCAGGGGTCAAGTACAACATATGAAGATCGATCCTAACAAATTATTGATGTGCTCAGTGTTCATGTGTGTTCGATTATAAGGCGATAGAAGAATATTCAATTGAAACCCTAGTTTTCTCTCAAGCAATGAAAAAGCTCATGTGTATGTATATTCAAAGTGGAATTACGAGCTACGAAAGTTGTTTAAAAGAAGGATGGTTAAAATATTTACTTGGAAATTGAAAAACCAGCGGTTCTCATCTTCGCACCACCTTGGAACCGCCACACACAACCTGGGGGTAGCTGGAAAATGAAAGAAGATGGACGCGCAAGAAATTTGCTCTTGATTTGCTCTTAAGGTTTTGGAAACATAATGAAGTCCACGGCTAGAAACAATTTATATAAGAGAGCGCGAAAGATGAATCATCGCTTTGAAAAATACCGCGGCACTTAAAGTAACTAAGCCGCAGCCCCAATCAAATTCTCTTGGCACTACGGCTTGGGGGCTTATTGATAAATATAGCATGCTGTCGCGGTCTTATCAATATAGGGCGCGGCCCTATTAAACTTGGTGTACGGCCCTACAAGTACTGGGCAAGGCATTTACCTCTTGCCTTAATATACAGGTCGCGGCCCTACCATGCACAGAGCGCGGCACCTGCGGCCCTTCCATGTACAGGGTACGGCACCTGTGGCTCTAGCCTCATGTAGGGTGCGTCACTTTATGTTTTCCTTATAGGCCGCATCCTATTCTACTATAGCAACTCCGGACTTGATATACGTCACGTGCTCAGGACACGCGACAACACACATGCCTCTTATAAATAAAGGACCAGACCTCAAAATAAGGGGTCGATTACACACAACCGAAGCAGTTTCTATAGTACCGATTCTCTCTACACTTCCCCTACATACAGCTTGAGAATTGCTCATCCATATCGCACCTACCTCTCAGTCCCACCGGGATCATCAGTCATCATGTACTCTCCTTTTATTCTCATACTTGTATGCCTCTTTAGGTACGATTATATTGTATAATATAATGCATATAATGAGAATGAAGAAACACAATGGATGTTGGCCTATTTTAAAGGCTGAACCACTCTATATCTTGTCTTCTCCCTACTTACTTACTTTATTTACTTACTACACACTTTACTGTTGACTTGCTGGTATGAGTACGCCTCATGGCCGATTTCTCGTATCATCAATTAACAACTGGTGTTGATGTAAAAAACTAGTCTAGGTCTAATTAGTTAATCACAGATAATACTTGTATGTAAAAGAAAGAATGAAAAAAGCTTTTTAAAGTGGTTCGGCTTATAGAGAAAAGCCTACGTCCACTGTACTTGTTATTCCTTGTGTTTTCCTTCCAATCACTTGACCTTGACGAAGGGATTACAATGTATTTATAGCCCAATACAGAGAAAAATAGATGGAATGTTATAGGATGGAATGCCTTTATAAATTAGGCATTTAGATCAGCACAAAATGTCCATAATGTTTTTGGCGGTTGGGGATTAACTGATAGTGTTGGTTGGCCTCCCTACTATTGGTCGGGCTTCCGGGCGCTGGTCGGTAGTTATACCTTACTGACTAAGATTATTGCCACAGTTGATGACACATATCTATTTCTGATTGGTCCACGTAAGTGGGTAATTTTTGGTATCAACAGAAGCTCCCAATGTTCCATGCTTGATGCTTGCTTAAAAGTATGGAGCATTTAGTTTTGGTAGTATCTTGGGCTACATTTTTTATGCTTGATCGGTTGTCGACTATCCACACTTGTAAAATTATTAGCTTTACTGATGGCTTGTACTTCTTATGGCATTTTTGGAAATATCCAAACTTATAATGCATCGTTTTAGCGTAAATATGTCTTTTTCTGCTTAGCTGTCAAAATTTCAATCGGCGTTTCACTTTAATCATTACGTTCATCAATTTTTGAGGCAATCTATAAGAGGCGGTAACATCTCGATCATCCCTTACCTCAAACTTCCTAATTTTTTTCTGTAATTTCTTGAGCTTTCGTGCGATCGTTCATCTTGTCTTCTAGTTCTTGCTGAATCCTTAAGTCTTTGTAAGAATTCTTTCTCTTTCTTTTTTTCTTCATATCGAATCATGGTTTACGTTGTTGTCTCTCTAGATGAGTTTAGAAATGAATGGAACTTACCATACTGGTCAGACTTAGATTTTCCAAATCCCCCTATAGATATTTTTTCTTTGCCAGAGGGTCATTGGATCCCTTCCTTATTCGTTGTTGAATGCAGTTTTATCTTTCCCCCAAATCATTTTTGTCTAGAATTTATCAATATTTTGACATTGTACCTGCTAGATTATCCGCCAATACTTGAAAGGTTATCAATGGTGTTTATATGCTCAATCAACTCCATGGGACCCACATAGAAATTCCCAAAATCATGTTTTGTGATAAGTGGGTCACTAGTGATAATACTTACTATTTCAAAACTAGGCCTATAAATAGAGCTTTAGTTGTTAACCTTCCTGATTCCAATAGGGATTACTTTGACCATGGAGTGATTGCCAAAAGTTGGTAATATGCAACTCTAACAGGGAACGAAGTGTACAATGGGCTAAAATGCCCTCAGGAAGGCCATGGGATAGGTTGTTTTAATTTCTTATGTGACTTTATTAACAATTTTTATTATAATATTAATTAATCACTGGTTGTTTTTTTACTTGCAGTTGATAGAAAGAGGAAGTGTCCCGAGGAAGGTGACATTAAGCTTAACAAGATCAAGTTTCTTTGGAGCCTTCATCAGAAAATTGTTGAGGAACATAATAGGTCGGCATCATACTTACGGAAATATAGGATGTTTGTCACCTCCTTTGTTGATCGACCTTCTGCTGTTTCTCTTACCCTTGTGATTGACTTGGACTAGGACCCAATGTCCACATCATCAGGCAGTGGTGAACTTGTTGCTGGTCCTCTGACCTTCCTCTTATTGCTGTTATGGGAAAGAGGAAATTTCCCAATATAATGGGAAATATTGTTGCCCTTTGCTCCACTAAATTTTCTACTGGTGGGACCACTAATAAAGAAGACGCTGGGAAGAAGGCCCCATGTAAAAAGGGTAAAGTGTCCCTTCTTAAACGTATAAAAAAAGGTCTTCCTTCTAGACTTGCTGAAGGAACTGCTGCTACTACTGACCAATAAAACTTGGTCGATTTATATGTTGTTGACACTGTTTATCATGTGGCCAAAGGTCCTGGCTTAGCCAGATAATTAATAAAGTCTTGTACTTTTCCAGATCATAGGGTGTTTCCTCTGCTGTGCCCCATTTGAAATTTTTTTAAAGGGTTGCTCAAAACATTGCCTTGGTAAAAACTCTTACTGTTTCATACTTGTACTTTTTTTTATTATTGATTTCTTGCATTAATTTGGCTTGTCTTTTTTGCATTTCCTGGTTGATTTCAACCAGATGTTGGAGAAGGACGATTCACTTTGCTCTTCTTGAAATAGTGTAGAGGTGGCTTTTGAATGCTTAATGAAATCCTTGTTTGACTCCCAATAAGCATTAGCAAACAAGAAACAATCTTGGGAAGAAAAAACTATCGAGGATGCTCAGAAGAAGGCTGCGAATGAGGTTGTTACAGCTCATAGACAAGTCTCTGAGTTGGAGAAGAACTTGGTTGCTGAGAAAACCAAGAGGGTGAAACCTAGAGAGGCTTCTTTCAATAAGGGATGGGAGAATTTCATAGCAGGTGCTTCTGTCCATATTGAGTATGTGAAGAAAATGTGTTATAAGGACGGTTGGTCAGCATCACTTACTGAGGTTGGAACTTCTCAAGAGTCTGAGCCCTTCCTCAAACATGACCCTGGTTCCCCACCAAACTTGGATGAGGAAGTGGAAGATGATGTGGGGTCGGGGGATTCCACCCTTGTTCTAGAACCTACAGCCGACCAGCTGCAGACAGTAGTTGAGTCTTATCTCCCCACCACTTTTGAGAAAATCACTCCACCCATTCTTGCCTCCAATTAAGTTGAAACTTCTACTGATAGGGAGAAGGTGTAGACTTACTTGACAATCATCCTTTTTCCTTTTTGTTTTTATTTTAATGTATTTATAACTTCACTTCATGTCAATGAAAATGAATATTTCTTTCCTTTGCATTTGTCATCTTTTGATTGTTGCTTGATGCTCTTTATCCCGTTGTTGATTGGTTATTTCTTGACTCTTATAGTTCATGGGCAAAATGGATTAACTTTCTTATACTGACTCCGTGCTACTCAAGAGATGCAAGGTTCTATTCAAGGCAGGTCATACGACTTTGTTCGAGGAAGATCTGTCGAATTTTCTCGGGGCTGATGTTTTTGATCAAGCAAGGAAACTTACTTATACTTTAAGTGTCTTCTTGATCGGGCAGTGGATAACAATGTAGCTTACTTCAAAATAATTGAAGAGCTTCAAGAAGATCACAGATAAGCCAAGGCTGTCCTACATGCTGATTATGAGAAAAATTCAAAGCTCTAAGTGAATCTTGGGGTTTTGAGGAAAAATTAGAGAAATATGCTTCTTCTTTTAGGAAGAAATATTTTTTGCTCTAGTGTGAAGTGGATGAGGCTAGGGTCATCGCCAAGATGTTGGTGGAAGGAAATAACAATTTAAGAGAGGAGCTGAACTCTTTGAAGGTTCCTTCAACTAATGCTACTGCTTATGAGGGAGTCTCATTTTTGGAGACTCAAAATGATAATCTGAGGGAAGAACCGGAGGCATTGAACACATCTAAACCTTCTACCTCCTCCCAATCAAGGGAAAGGCGTGGTCGAGCTACAACTGATGAAAGCAGGATTTAATAGACACTTGCAAATTAGGCTGCACAAATAAAGGCCAAGAATTTAACCATTGCTGAAATGTCCCAAAAGATCCAAACCCAGTGTGAGCAATTTGCCACCCAGTCTTCTCAACTGAAAATCAAGGATTGAGTGCTGAAGAAACTACAACACCAGGTTGAAAGGTTAACATTCCAGTTTCACAAGCAACCCAGAGAAGTTTGGATGGAGGGGTACAATGAGGCTCTTAGTCATTTTGATGAATGATTTAGTCAAGCTCAGCCCGAAGGGTATAAATGGGATTGGACCAATTGCTTAACCGTTATGAAGGTTGATTAGGACAATATACTATGATATTGGGTTGATCCGAGGCTTTTGGGGTGTCAAGATCCTCCTTTTAAACTGGATATCAACTGGATCCCTGTAAAAACCATTCCTTAATGCCTGATCTCCAAATACTTAGGGGAATTATAGTCTATATGACGAGCTAAAAATAGTTCAGCCTCCTCATCTGTTAGATTCTCTGAGTAGCAAAAATAGGAGAATTATTTAATATTTGAACTTCATTAACTCCCCATACACATTAGATGATCCTCCAGCAGTCATGGAACCCGAACAAAGCTCTTTTAAAGCTGAAGGAAAGCATCCAGTAGAATAATCTTGAGCATAATTTGTTCCTGTATTTTATTTATACATGATATTTGCATGTAATCGTCTTATATATATATATATATAAAGAAGAGGCATTTGATTAACTTATCTTGTTAATTTTGGGATGCTTGAATGTCTTTCTTATTTCATTAGCTCTACTGACACACTTAGACATTTGCCTAAATTTCTTATCAGTTACCAATGAGATTATCATAGGTTCGATTGATATACTTAGATTTCAAAGTTTAATATCAGTTACCATTGATATGGCCATAGGGTCTTCTAATGCACCTTGATTTAAATCCGTGTTTAGCATTAGTTACTTGTGGTATTGCCATAGGTTATACTAATGCACCTAAATTTTTGGTTTGAGTATTATTTACCAGTGATGAGCAAGATTATGTAGATTACGTGTCTACATTCCTATTTAGGAATATTCAGAATGTTCTTCCTCCATTTTTCTCTGTTTGGATAAAATGTGTTAATTTTTATATAGAGTTTTATCCCTGATTTTTCTTCTTGACCAAGTGTTGAGGATTAAAATCCTGTTTGGACTTGGATTTGTGTTTGTTTTTTTGATCAAGTATCGCCTTTTTTGATCACGTCCAACCAATTACTGCATCTCTGCCAACCAAGTATTAGGGATGTATATCACTAATATGCCCCCCAAGAAATTAAAACAAAATAGAAAACAAAACTAACTTTTTATTGATACTGAAGCAAATTGATTACAAAAAATATTGCTTGCTACATTAGTGGTAGTACTTCCTAAATTGCTCGGTATTACATGGATTTTTAAAATCTTCCCCCTCCAAAATGTCAATTCGATAAGTTTATGGTTGAACAACTGTTGAGACATGATAAGACCCATGCCAATTGTCTTGAAGCTTATTGGTCTTCTAAATCACCTTCTTAAGCACGTAGTCCCCTTCTTTTAAGTTGGTCGGCTTCACTCTTTTATTATAAAAGTGTGCTGTTTGTTATTGATAAGAAGCATATTCACGCACTTCTTTCAACATATATAAGTCTATCCTTCACATCAAATCACTCATAGGAGAATCAATGTTTAACACTCGATGAGTTGGCAAGCCTATTTAAGCTAGTATGACTACTTCCATCCCAAAGGCCAACATGTATGGTGTTTATCCAGTGGCATCTCTTGAAGTTGTTCGGTATGCTAACAAAACTGAGTGTAATTCATCGATCTAGTTCCCTTAGCATCACCAAGTCTTTTCTTCAACCCATTGAGTAAATATGTATTTGTTACCTCAGTTTGCTCATTGCTTTGAGGATGTCCTGGAGCAGAGTGCAACTTTTGAATCTTGGATTGGGTATAATATGCTGTAAAATATTCATTGTCAAATTGCATGCTATGGTTAGTGATGAAGGCACGTGGTAATCCATATCTCCAAATGATGCTTTTGAAGATAAACTGGTACACTCTCTCGTAAGGCATATCCACCAATGGTTCTACTTCAAACCATTTTGTGAAATCGTCAAAAGGTATGGCCAAGTATTTGAATCTTCCTCGGGTGGTCGATAGTGTCCTGACCAAGTCTATCCCCCAAATAGCATATGGCCAAGGTGAGGTAATGGGGTTCAAAGTGTCATGTGGAGTTTTTCTAATATTGTTAAACTTTTGGCACTTGTCACACTTCTTCGCAAAGGTTGTGCAATCCACCTCCTGGCCGGCCAGTAATACCGTTGAGTATTCATTAACTATAGTAATGATATTCCTCCTACATGAGCTCCATAGGATCCTTCATGAACTTCTTCTATTAGATCATTGACCTCTGTTGGGTGAACACAACGCTAGAGGGTAGGTGTTAATCCTCTCCTGTATAGAACTCCTTTGTCTAACACATACCTTGCTACTTTGTACATGATCCTTTTGGCCTGAATCGAGTCTACTGGCAGTATTCATTCTTTAATATAAGCTCTAATGGGACCCATCGAGGATGGTCCCATGTCTACTGTAATGAAACTAATTATCAAATCTTCATCAATGCTTCGGTTGGCCAAAATTTCAATGGGAATGGTTCTCTTGAGCTCAATTCTGGTCGCTAATGCCAATCGAGAATGTGCGTCAGCTTGGGCGTTGTCTAATTTGGGAATTTTGCTCATCCGAACAGCAAGCATTTTTGTTATAACCTCTAATGCTTTGGCTAAATATCTTATTATTAGTTCTCCTTTGGTTCCATACAAACCTAAAATTTGGTTCACCACTAACTGAGAATCATTGTGTGCAAAACTTGCTAGACGTTCAGTGATTGAGGCCTAAAATTGGAATCGCAATGCATATTCAATGTCTACCCCTTTAGGGGTGTTGAGTATTATACCTGCTCCACTTCCTGCTGCACATGAGGATCCATTAATATACAAGTTCCATATTGGGATGTTATTGTCAAACACTTTTTCTGTTAATATCACGTGATGAAATACTTTGCTTCTTGCCTCCTCATATCTTCTGGCCACTTCCTGCATCCGGGTTGACGTCTCTGGTAAGTCGGCAGCAACTTCTTCAGAGCTTGTCTCCAAGGGGGCATGTTTGGGCTGTTGGTCGGTGATAACTATGGTTGAGCTTTTCCCTGTTTGATTTTGCTCTACCTGGATGTTTCGTTGCTCAAGAACCTCTGGATAAGTGAATTCAGCAATGAAAAAAATTGCGTCTCTAATGTGTAGATTTGTCGTTGTTGCAACTTCTTTTCCATCAAAATTCCCTTGAACCTACAAATAAGCTCAAAATATGCATAGGGGTAAGTAATGGACTATCAATCCAAATCTAAGGATGAAACAGAAAATAAGTGAAGACATGTGTAATTCATTTGCATTTTATTATTTATTTTATTATAATTTTTTATTTTTTATTTTTCTATTTTTTATGGATTTTTCAAGGGATTATTAATTAACTAACTATATACTAATTTTTAAAGTACTAACTAAGAGGTAGAATCTAATTTTAAAAAAAAAAGATAAATAAAATTGTGCTAAAAAGCAAAATAACTAAATTGAACTCATGAGGGCTTCCAAATTCATCCCATAAATGGGAGACTTGCCCTCATTAATTATTATCCAAAAATAAAAGTAAACAATTAAAAGCATGAAATGAGTAATTAAAGAGGAATATATCAAATCATTTTAGCATTGAATTGGAATGGAGTATTCAATTACAATCCCAAAATTCTCTCAATTACAATCACTCACAAATGTATTTATTTATTCTAAAATAAAAACTATAAATAAAAAAAGCTAAACTATAATATATACACTTGATAATGGATGAATTCATAATGGACACTTAAATAATAAAAGAGATTTGCTAAAAATACAAATCCTATAATTATAAAATTGTACATTAGAACTCATCCAAGGATATAAATTCTACATCATCATTTTATGTTGAGAAATTTCCTAAAAATGCAAATACTCACCATAAAGGAATGGATTAGAATTTATATTAAAGAGGGATGAATTCAACCATAGAGGGGTGGAGTATAATTCATCCTAGAGATAAATTTCAGCACACATCTCTATATTGAGATATTTGCTAAAAATGCAAATACTCTATATAGACGAGTGGGAAAAATTTATCACACAAAGTTTAAAAACTAATTTGGAGATCTTTCAAAAGGGGTTTTCTTCTTCGTTAAATAGTAGGCATGGGGCTAAAGGGTAAATTGGGTAAGTTGATGTTTTAGTGTGCATGGAAATGGTGAGAGGAGCACGGATGAGGGTTATTTTAGGAAAAATACACACATGTGCATGTGTGTTGAGTGAGGTAAGGAGTGAGGAGAAATTTTGGGGTTAAATGGAAAAAAATGAGGGTAAAAGGTATTAGTGATATATTAGTAATTGGGTAATTAAGGAACATGTGGGTTAAATGTTTTGGTCTTTAGTTTTGGTAGGTAGAAATCGTGTATGGGTTTAGTGAAATTTGGGAAATGGGTTTTCTGTTATGGGAAGTTGGTTCCAGGTATTGATACGATTTGGGGTTGAGGCTAGAATGGGTCCCGATGGGGTGGTCGAGATGGTTTCAGGGGGGTCCGATTTGGAGCCACGGGTTGGATTGGGTTTGGGTTGCTGAAATGCGGGTTTTGCTGTTGGGTTAGGTGTTTACGGGTTAAGGGCATATGGGTTGGACCGAGTTTGTCATGGGTCAAAATCAGGACATTCGGGGTTGGCACAGGAGGTCGAGATGGTTTATGGAGGAAAAATCGGTCATGGGTTTTTGTATGTGGATAGTGGGTTCCGAGTTGGAGTTCAGATGGGGTGGTTTCGAATCTTGTCTGGATTGTTGCTGGATTGGGTTCGGAATATTCCGGGTATGGGAATGTGGGTTAGGGAATCAGTGGGTCAAGGTGCTAGTGGGTTTCAGATTGTTGGTTCGGATAGGTAGAGCTCGGGTTAAACCCGGGTTTAGATTCGAGTTGAGTTATAGGGGAAATGGGTTTGTAATGTTGGTGAGAGAGAGAGAGAGAGAGAGAGAGAGAGAGAGAGAGAGAGAGAGTAGAAGAAGGGTGAGGTCTAGGAGGTGGTGGTGGTTTTGGTGTTAATGGAGGATGAGGTTTAATGGGGTTGGTGAAATGGAACTTGGGTGGTAGCAGCGACGGAGCTACATGGGGCCGAGCAGGGGATCCAGCCCCCACGGAGGTTTTTTTTTTTTTTTTATAGAAATGTAGGTTCATAAAATATTTGGGGTAAAAGTTGAAATAAAAAAGTTTTGGGAGTTATATTTACAAAGTCTGAAACAGATGTTAAAACCCAAATGTTAAAACCTAAACCTTTTATCTCTTGTTTCAAAGTCTGAAACAGAGGAGAGGAGAGCGGCTGCCTTGCCTGCCAACTGCCGAGAGAGAGAGAGGAGAAGTCATTTCCGTCCCAGCCCCATTTCCGCCAGGACTCGCCATTTCCGGCCGGAGCCTTTTTCGGACCAGCTCCCTTGCTGCCTACAGGTACTCTATTTTAAATTTGTGTTTTTTTTTGGTTTAGTTAATTTATGTTGGTATTTAGTTTTGTTAATTTAAAGAACCTAATTAGTTGTTTTTGGTATTTAGTTGGTTTTGGTATTTAGTTGGTATTTAGTTTGTATTTAGTTGGTTTTGGTATTTAGTTGGTGTTGGTATTTAGTTGGGTTTTTTTTTTGGGGGGGGGGGGGGGGGGGGGGGGGATATTAATGAACCTAATTTTTTGGGGGATATTATTGAATCTAATTTTTTTGGCGTTATTAATGGAAATAATTTTTTTTGTCAATTCAGTCAACTTATGGAGAGGTTTTATAAAAGAAAATTGGAGTCGACATCGACACCGCATATTGACAGCAATATAGAACCGGATGAAATTATTTTGGAGGATTTACATGCCGATCCCGCCCTACGAACTCCAATTGCTCGTGGCAATCCTAAACTGGAAGATAAACTCCGTAGAGCCTATATACAAAAGGGGCCTTGTCAACCTCGTGGCCACACATTCCCGTATAAAACTATGGGCAAACAATTGCGGCGTTTTAACCCTGCTTGGTTTAATGAATTTTCTCAATGGCTAGAATATAGCATCACTACTAATGCTGCATATTGTTTGTGTTGTTATCTTTTCAAGAAAAATGTGGGTGACCAAGCAGGTGGGGACGTATTTGTGGGCGAAGGTTTTTCTAATTGGAAGAAGAAAGAGAGATTTGTTACTCACGTGGGAGGTCCTACTAGTACCCATAATCAGGCTTTGCAGGCATGTGCGAATTTAATGAATGAAAGTCAACACATTGAGACAATTTTACACAAGCAATCGGACAAAGCTCGTATGGATTACCGAACACGACTAAGTGCATCAATCAACTCTATTAGATTTCTTTTACGCCAAGGGCTTGCATTTCGTGGTAGCGACGAATCGAAAGAGTCAAAAAATAAAGGGAACTTTCTTGAACTTATGAAAATTTCTTGTGATTTAAATCCTGATATTAGAGCCGTTGCATTGAAGAATGCTCCCTCAAATCACACAATGACATCACCGGATATTCAAAAAGATATTGTTAATTCGATTTCAAGTGAGATTGTGGACTTCATTATCAAAGACATCGGAGATTCATTTTTTCAGTTTTAATTGACGAGTCCCGTGATGTGTCGATTAAGGAACAAATGGCTGTCGTCTTGAGATATGTTGATAAAAGGGGGGAAATCATGGAACACTTTATTGGTGTAGTGCATGTTAAGGATACAACACCCGTGTCACTTAAGTTGGCAATAGATAGTCTTTTTGCAAACCATGGATTGAGCATTTCTAGACTACGTGGGCAAGGTTATGATGGAGAAAGTAATATGCGAGGTGAATTCAATGGTCTCAAAACAATTATTTTGAGGGAGAATGAATGTGCTTTTTATGTTCATTGTTTTGCTCACCAACTACAATTGGCTCTTGTTGCAGTGGCAAAGAAAAATGATGATATTATGACTCTTTTTATCTTGGTTTCTAGTGTTCTTAATCTAGTTGGAGCCTCATGTAAGCGTCGTGACCTTCTTCGTGAGCAACAACTTCAAAACATTAATTGTGCAATTGGAAAGGGTGAGATTCAAACGGGAAAAGGACTAAATCAGAGTACATCTCTCCAACGTCCAGGTGACACTCGTTGGGGATCACATTTTCGCACTTTACTTAGTTTGATGAGCATGTTCCCCTCCGTAATTGGTGTTCTTGAGATTGTCAAAGTGGATGCAATCAACCCCTTGCATAGATTTGATGCAAAAAATGTAATAGATTCATTGCATACTTTTGAATTTGTTTTTTGTATGCACTTAATGAAAAATGTATTGGGGTTTGCAAATGAATTATCAAAGGCATTACAAAGGAAAGATCAAGATATTGTAAATGCCATGTCTTTGGTCCGGGTATGCAAGCAACGACTACAAATGATGCGGGATGATGGATGGGTCTTGTTGTTGGATGAAGTTTGTACATTTTGTGAGAAACTTGAAATTGAAGTTCCTATTATGGAGGATGTATACATTGCTATAAAAAGATCACAACGTAAAGCGGCGAAAAGGTCAAATTTGCATCATTATCGTGTTGAGATATTTTATGCGGTCATTGATATGCAACTTCATGAGCTTAATGAACGTTTCACTGAGGCGAACACCGAGTTACTACTATGTGTGGCATGCCTTTGTCCCGATGATTCGTTTATTTCATTTGACAAGGTAAAATTAATTCGCCTTGCCCATTTTTATCCTAATGAATTTTCAAGCGTCCAACTCATTGAACTTGATATTCAACTTGAAACTTATTTTCTTGATGTGCAATCTAATCCCACCTTTCAAGGATTGTTTGGAATTTCTTCTCTTGTAAAAAAGATGGTTGAGACAAAGAAAAGTGGGGTATTTCCATTGGTTTATTTGCTTGTGACTTTGGCGTTGATATTACCGGTTGCCACGGCTTCCGTGGAAAGGGTGTTTTCGGCTATGAATCTCATAAAGACTTCATTGTGCAATCGGATGGAAGATCAATGGATGAATGATAATATGATCGTGTATGTAGAAAAAGATGTATTTGCTGTTATTGGTAATGAGTGTATCATTCAACGCTTTCAATCTATGAAAAGCCGTCGAGGACAATTGTAGTTGTATTTATGTCACAAATTTTTAATCGAATATTAAGTCTTTTCTGTTATGCTTGTTATTTTTTATCTTAACAATTTTGTAGCCCCCACATATAAAAATTCCTGGCTACGTCCCTGGGTGGTAGTGTTGGTTTAGTTATGAAGTTTGGAGAAAGAGTGTGGGTGAAGGTTGAAGATGAATTTGGACGGTGTTGTGTGTATGTGAGGTGCATGGTATTATGGTGTGGGTGATGGTGTATGATAATAAGGGTGAGGGTTTTTTTGTGTTAATTTCTGCCCTGACTAAAAATAAAATAAAAAATTACAACAAAAAAATATAATAATAAAATTAAAAGCTAAAAATTAAATTTCTAAGTTGTTAATAAAAGATTCAAAATAAAAAATAAAGAAATAAAAAGCAAAAATCTATTGAACTAAAAACTAAAGTCCTAAAAAATATAAAATATAATTAAACAAATAATAAATTTCTATAAGAAAATTTATCCTAATCAAAATAAAATCAAAATAAAATTACTAAATAAAAAGAAATATTAGAATAGAAAATAAATCCTAAATTTTTTAAATAAATCTAAAATAAATCTTGCAAATTAAAACGAACACAAATAAAAATTCTAAAAAATAATAAAAGTACAAAGTCAACACACACAGGGTTCGGTGTGGGTTTAGGCCAGGTTACAGGGTAGGTTAGGGTTACATGAGAGGTGGTTTAACCCTTTTTTGCTACAAATTGCCTTGAAATAATAGTTTTGAAACTGAAAACGCGAACAAGCCTGGACAATAGACAAATACGCGTGTAAGACCTAATTTTTTCGAGAATTAGCAATTAAAAAAGTCTATTTGGGGTATAAAATATACACTTTTGGGTGCTTATCACACCAACCCCATTTAAAACATTGCTAGTCCACGAGCTAAAAGATAGAGAGACAGAAATATAAGAAACCAAAAGTGTACCACTTTCGCGGGCACTTTCGATTGTACTTAGCATGTGCAACAAGCCTTTAAAACCTATATATTGCCCTACAGGACGAGTTTTATCTCGTGAGGATTTTTCAGGGAATATACCAACAAAATTATTTATTTACAACGACAGTCAATCTCTTATTAGATACAGAATAATCGCACAATCCATCACAAGATAAATATTTTGAGAAATACAAGCTAGAAGTGTATAAAAAGGTTAGCTAAGTAAATACACAAGGCACATCCTTCCTAGAACTCAACGTTTGTGGTGTGAATCGGTCAAAACAGGTCAAGTATCATAAGAGTAATTTCTAGATTGCCTTTTCGGAATCAATGCCTCAACTTCAAAATCTCACTGGATATATCTCTCTCAAACGTACTCTCGAGATTTGGTTAAGTGTATCGCTCTTGTGAGTGAGGATGTGACTAAATATAAGCAAGTTCAAGCGTCTCACTCACACACATAACAAAGAACGAAAATTTAGAAAGAAGAATAATCTCATGAAAGAATGTTAATCACTATAGTGAGAACGTCGAGTTATTCACCATGTTGACCTTCATTTGGCCAAACACCTAGGGAAAAATATGAATGTTTATGGGTGAGGGGGAAATGAAATGGGAAAGATGGAATGAGGTAGGATGGTGATATGATGGATGGATGGATGGTGTATGTTTGAGAAGAGTTTATTACACTTTGACGAACAAATGTCTTGATTTCTTGACTGCAACTTTCTCTTTTTCTTCTTTTCCAAATACTCATGAATGTATGAGATAATTCTGCTAAAAATAAAAATAACCCCCACATTGATTTGTATTTAATTTTTCTCCATCTGAATCGAACTTTGGGAGAGATATTCGCTATAAATGCAAACACTCTCTATGACGGATCTTCTCCTTTTACTTTTTTTTCTTCTTTTCCAAATATGCATCAATGTCTGAGATAAATCTGCTAAAAATACAAATAACCCAAACATGGATTTGTATCAAAATTTTCTCCATCTGAATCGAACTTTGGGAGAGATATTCGCTAAAAATGCAAACACTCTCTAGGACGAATCTTCTTTTCTTTTACCTTCAACACTCTTCATGGTTGGTGGAAAATGGAATTGATATGGAAATGGATGGTATGATATATGGTGATGATATGGAAAATGGAAGGTGTATGGATGAGAATAAATGGAATTTAGTTGGTGTATGGGTGAAAGTCTGGTGATCGGGACAACTTTAAGACACGTGTTTCTTATAACTTGAAAGTGATGTCGTTCTCAATGATTAAGCCAACAATTTTAATGAAGAATAATGAGATCATACAACGATTTAATGCATACCCAAAAGAAGTTGAATCAACTTGTGACTCGAAGATTGCGTAAAACCTTCTGAAAGGCATAAATTCACAAACTAAAATCTCTACTAATGAGCCTTAAGGTTTTCTTGAGAATTGTTTACTCTTCAACTCTAAACCGTAGTGATGTGATAAGTGCGCAAATTTTGTCGAGTCTAGAAATTCATGATGCAACATGCCTTGTTATGTATTACATAAGCTATAGAAAAAATAAATCCTCTAGCTCGATTCCTAGACTTAAAGGATGGATGATAGAAAATTCACATCAATGAGTGAGATGAAAGAAACTGCATGAATATTTTTAAAATCAGGTTTTGAAAATCAAAATTTTTCAAAAGAGGTACGATTTTGATAAAATTTTCCACCCCTAAACAAAAAGGAACATCGTCCTCAATGTTAAGTAAAATGATTTTTAAAATTGAGAGCAGAAGGGAGGAAAAATATTACCAGAATCAACCGCTAATGAAGTGTATCAAATGAAGCCAAGAAAAACTTTAATAACTTGTAAGATAAAATGTGTACAAGTCTATAAACATGCTAAAGCATGGTGTGGTGGTGTGGTGTGAAACACTAGCCCCAAACAGGATGAGACTCATACAAGAAATCATGGATTGCCTCCCGATAGCGCTAAGTTTAATCTCTTCAGCCAGACCGAATGTAGCTCACCCGAAAGATAAGAACTACGAGCGAATTGGGTGGCAGAAAAATCGAGTGATGAAAATCACCCCCAAGCAAGACTGAAGCATCAGCCTTGTTGGATAAAGGTTAAAGGGGTGAGGGTGAATAGGCACTCGTCATGGGCCGTATTTTTTTAAGATAAAAGAAAATATTTTTTTTTGTGGTTGTTGAATATTTTGAAAAAGAAAGGAAATATTTTTGTGATTTTTAGAGAATGAAATGAAGAAAATGTTTTTGAATTAAAATAAAGGAAGTAAATATTTTTGGATTTTTGTGGAGAAAAAGAAAGAAAAAAAATGTTTTTTTTTGGATTTTTTTGTTTGAAGAAAAGATAGGAATATATATATATATATATATTTTTTTTTTGATTTTTTTATTTTTTTTGAAAGAAAAAGCAGGATTTTTTTATGGGAAAGAAAAAAATATATTTTTGATTTTTTTTGGGAATATGGAGGTATGAGGCATGAAAAAAATATTTTTGGAGTTTTGGGATTTTTTTAAGAAAAAAATGAAAAATATTTTTGGATTTTGGATTTGTAATTTTTTTTATTTTGAAAAAAAAGGGAGGGATGGACTCGATTTGATACACAAAATGATGGAGCGTAAAATTGACTACCTAAAGACTAAATTAGACACATACGAGCAAGACAAAAGTCCTAACTAGCACATAGCCAATTTATTATCTTCAATTAAGTGATCGGGTAGTCAAATTTTAATTACTCGGCGAGTGATAAAAATCACAGAATTTATCAATATGATCGCCGTTGCAAAAATGTTCTCTTAGTGGGATAGCTAGTTGATTGATTTTAAATTTAATGAGAGCTAAGGTAGCACACAAAGGATAAGCGAGTGAGTCGGGTGATGAAATCCCTTCTCGGGAATGATCGGGTGTAGGTCATAATTGATTAATTCATCACACACATTCAAAAAATAAATGCGAGAATAAAAATAAAATAAGAGCACGTAGTCACACACAAAAATTGACTCGCTGATAGGAGAGGCCCGAGGGTTTAGAAATGTACCTCCCACGATTTTCACACTGTGGGGAGATCTCGCCTATCTTAGTCGGCCCCGGGAGTCCTACCGATCCAAAGTAGAGAGTGTTCTTTTTCTTGCCTTTGGACGCCCTCTCTCTACCTTGTTCGGTTTTCCTATCACTTTTCTTCTTTTTAGTACAAATTTAAATGAAAAATAATATGTTGTCTCTAAGCACCGCAATACAAGCAAAATATAATCCTAATGCAAACCTTATAATAAAATTAAAATGGTACTAAAAAGAACAAGAAAAAATAAATGACAAATGAACGACTCTAAAATATTCACAAGTGCTTCAAACTCCAAACATCGGCAACGATGCCATTTGATAGAAAAAAATTTGCGTCTCTGATGTGTAGATTTGTTGTTGTTGCAACTTCTTGTCCATCAAAATTCCCTTGAACCAACAAATAAACTCAAAATATGCATAAAGGTAAGTAAGGGAGTATCAATCCAAATCTAAGGATGAAACACAAAATAAGTTAATACATGTGTAATTCATTTGCATTTTATTATTTCTTTTTCTTTCATAATTTTTTTATTTTTGCTTTTTATATTTTTTATAGATTTTTCAAGGGATTATTAATTAACTAACTATGTAGTAATTTTTAAAGTACTAACTAAGAGGTAAATGCTAATTTTAAAAAAAATGACATAAACAAAATTGTTCTAAAAAGGAAACTAACTAAATTGGACTTATGAGGGCTTCAAAATTCATCCGATGAATAGGAGAATTTACCTCATTAATCATTATCCAAAAATAAAAGTAAACAATTAAAAGCATGAAATGAGTGACTAATAAGGAATAGATCAAAACATTTTAGCCTTGAATTGGAATAGAGTCTTCAATTATAATTCCAAAATTCTCTCAATTACGATCACTCACAAATGTATTTATCGATTCTAAAATAAAAACTACAAAAAAACTAAACTATAATATATACAATGGATAATGGATGAATTCATAATGGACACTTAAATAATGAAAGAGATTTGCTAAAAATAAAAATCCTATCATTATAAAATTATACATTAGAACTCATCCAAGGATATAAATTCTACATTATCACTTTATGTTGAGAAATTTGCTAAAATTGCAAATACTCACCATAAAGGAATGGATTATAATTTACATCCAATAGGGATGAATTCAATCACATCACTCTATTTTGAAATATTTTCTGAAAATGCAAATACTCACTATAGAGGGGTGGAGTAGAATTCATCCTAGCGATAAATTTCAGCACACACCTCTATATTGAGATATTTGCTAAAAATGGAACTACTCTCTATAGAGGAGTAGGGAGAATTTTATCATAAAAAGTTTAGAAACTAATTTGGAGATCCTTAAAAATGGGTCTTCTTCTTCCTTAAATAGTAGGAATGAGGCTAAGGGGTAAACTGGGTAAGTTGATGTTATAGTGTGCATGAAAATGGTGAGAGGAGCATGGGTGAGGGTTATTTTAGGAAAAATACACACATGCGCATGTGTGTTGAGTGAGGTGAGGTGTGTGAGGAGCAATTTGGGGGTTAAATGGAAAGAAATGAGGGAAAAAGGTATTGGGGGTATATTAATAATTGGGAAATTAAGGAACATGTGGTTTAGATGTTTTGGTCTTTAGTTTTGCAGGTAGAAATCGTGTATGGGTTTAGTGAAATTTGGGAAATGGGTTTGCTGTTATGGGAAGTGGGTTCCGAGTATTGATACGATTTGGGGTTGAGGCTAGAATGGGTCGCGATGGTGTGGTCGATATGGTTTCAGGGTGGTCCGATTTAGAGCCACGGGTTGGATTGGGTTTGGGTTGTTGGAACGCGGGTTTTACAGTGGGGTTAGGTGTTCTCGGGTTAAGGGCATATGGGTTGGACCGAGTTTGTCATGGGTCGAAATCAGGACTTTTAGGTTTGGCACAGGAGGTTGAGATGGGTTATGGATGAGAAGTCGGTCATGGGTTTTTCTCTTAGTTAATGTGGATAGTGTGTTTCGAGTTGGAGTTCAGACATGGGGGGTTTCAGATCTTGCCAGGATTATTGCTGGATCGGGTTAGGAATATTCCAGGTATGGGAAGGTGGGTTGGGGAATTAGTGGGTCAAGGTGCTAGTGGGTTTCGGATTGTTGGTTCGGATATGTAGAGCTCGAGTTGAACTCGGGTTTGGATCCGAGTTGAATTATGGGCGAAATGGGTTTGTAATGTTGGTGAGAGAGAGAGAGAAAGGGTGAGTTTTATGAGGTGGTGGTGGTTTTGGTGGTAATGGATGATGAGGTTTAATGGGGGTGGTGAAATGGAATTTGCGTGGTAGTGTTGGTTTGGTTATGGAGTTTGAAGAGAGAGTGTGGGTGAAGGTTGAAGATGAATTTGGGTGGTGTTGTGTGTATGTGAGGTGCGTGGTATTAAGGTATGGGGGGTGAGGGTGTTGGATAGTAAGGGTCGGGGTGTGTGTGTGTGTGTGTTAATTTGTACCCTTACTACAAAAAAAAAAAAATTACAACAAAAAAAATATAAAAATAAAATTAAAAGCTAAAAATTAAATTTCTAAGGTGTTAACAAAAGATTCAAAATAAAATTAAAAGGAATAAAAGTAAAAATCTATTAAAATAAAAACTACAAGTCCTAAAAAATTGAAAATCTAATAAAAATAAAAATAAATTCCTATAAGAAAATTTATCCTAATGAAAATAAAATAAAATAAAATTGAAATCAAAAGAAAATTACTAAATAAAAAGGAATAACAAAATGGAAAATAGATCCTGAAATTAAAACGAACTCAAATAAAAATTCTAAAAAATAATAAATGTACAAACTCAACACACATAGGGTTCGGTGGGGGTTTACGGGAGGTTACAGGGTAGGTTAGGGTTACGGGAGAGGTGATTTAGCCCATTCTTACTGCAAATTACCTCGAAATAACACTTTTGAAACCGCAAACGCGAACAAGCCTGCACTATAGACAATTACGCGCATTAGACCCAATTTCGTTGAGAATTAGCAATTAAAATACGTCTATTTGGGGTATAAAATATACATTTATGGGTGCTTATCATCTGCCACAACTTGGCCCTGTAATGAGGATCTTGGCTCATATGCAATATCGTACTCCCTCAGTTCTATTTCCCCATACATTTATCTACCAGACTTCTCGGGTTTATAAAGAGCTTGTCGAAGTGACATGTCATTGTATAACACAATAGTCTTAAAAACATGGCGTTAGAGGGTGAGAACTAGAAACAGCCCCTGAATGGCCCCGTGGATGGCACCAACACCTCCCACAGGACAAATGTAACTCATAGGAACTGACCCCGCACTCGCGGGACTCCCGGTTTGAGAATACAACGGTAATTTGCATATTTCTAGACTTAGGCTTAAAAACATGGCGTTAGAGGGTGAGAACTAGAAACAGCCTCCGAACGGCCCCGTGGGTGGCACCAACACCTGCCACGGGACCAATGTAATTCGAAGGAACTGACCCCGTAGCCGCGAAACTCTCGGTTTGAGAATATGACGGTAATTTCATATTTCTAGACTTAGGCTTAAAAACATGGCGTTAGAGGGTGAGAACTACAAACAGCCCCCGAACGATCCCATGGGTGGCACCAACACCTCCCCCGTGGCCAATGTAACTCGTAGGAACTGACCCCGCAGCCGCGGGACTCCCGATTTGAGAATACGATGGTAATTTGTATATTTCTAGACTTAGGCTTAAAAACATGGCGTTAGAGGGGGAGAACTGGAAACAACCCCTGAACGGCCCCGTGGGTGGCACCAACACCTCCCACGGGACCAATGTAACTCGTAGGAACAGACCTAGCAATCGCGGGACTCTCGGTTTGTGAATACGACGGTAATACGCATATTTCAAAACTTAGGCATAAAAACATAGCGTTAGAGCATGAGAACTAAAAACAGCCCCCGAACGGCCCCGTGGGTGGCACCAACACCTCCCTCGGGGCCAATGTAACTCATAGCAACTGACCCCGCATCCGCGGAACTCCCGATTTGAGAATACGATGGTAAATTGTATATTTCTAGACTTAGGCTTAAAAACATTGCGTTTGAGGGGGAAAACTAGAAACAACCCCTGAACGGCCCGGTGGGTGGCACCAACACCTCCCACGGGACTAATGTAACTCGTAGGAACTGACCTCGCAATCGCAGGACTCTCGATTTGTGAATACAACGGTAATACGCATATTTCAAGACTTAGGCTAAAAAACATGGCGTTAGAGCGTGAGAACTAGAAACAGCCCCCGAACGGCCCCGTGGGTGGCACCAACACCTCCCACGGAACCAATGTAACTCGTAGTAACTGACCCCGCAGCCGGGGGACTCCCAGTTTGAGAATACGATGGTAATTTGCATATTGCAAGACTTAGGCTTAAAAACATGGCGTTAGAGGGTGAGAACTCGAAACAGCCCGCGAACGGCCCCGGGGGTGGCACCAACACCTCCCGCGTGGCCATTGTAACTCGTAGGAACAGACCCCGCAGCCGCGGGACTCCGGGTTTTAGAATACGACGGTAATTTGCATATTTCTAGACTTAGGCATAAAAATATGGCGTTAGAGGGTGATAACTAGAAACAGCCCTCGAACGGCCCCGTGGGTGGTACCAACACCTCCCACGGGACCAGTGTAACTTATAGGAACTAACCCCGTAGCCGCGGGACTCCCGGTTTGAGAATGCGACGGTAATTGGCATATTTCTAGACTTAGGCTTAAAAATGTGGCGTTAGAGGGTGAAAACTAGAAACAGCCCCTGAACGGCCCGTGGGTGGCACCAACACCTCCAACGGGACCAATGTAACTCGTAGGAATGGAACCCGCAGCCACGGGACTCCCGGTTTGAGAATACGACGGTAATTTGCATATTTCTAGACTTAGGCTTAAGAACATGGCGTTAGAGACTGAGAACTGGAAATAGCCCTGAACGTCCCCGTGGGTGGCACCAACACCTCCCACGGGACCAATGTAACTCGTAGGAACTGACCCTGCAGCCGCGGGACTCCCAGTTTGAGAATTCGACGGTAATTCGCATATTTCTAGACTTAGGTTTAAAAACATGGTGTTTGGGGGTGAGAACTAGAAACAGTCCCCGAACATCCCCGTGGGTGGCACCAATACCTCCCACGGGATCAAAGTAACTCGTAGGAACAGACCCCGCAGCCGCGGGACCCCCGGTTTGAGAATACGACGGTAATTTTTATATTTCTGGACTTAGCCATAAAAACATGGCGTTAGAGGGTGAGAACTAGAAAAAACCCCTGAACGGCCCACTGGGTGCCACCAACACCTCCCACGGGGCCAATGTAACTCGTAGGAACTCACCCCGTAGTCGCGGGACTCCCGGTTTTAGAAAATGATGGTAATTTGCGTATTTCTTGACTTAGGCTTAAAAACATGGCGTTAGAGGGTGAGAAATCGAAACAGCCCTCGAACGGCCCCGTGGGTGGCACCAACACCTCCCACGGGGACAATGTAACTCGTAGGAACTGACCCCGCAGTCGCAGGACTCCTGGTTTGAGAATATGACGGTAATTTGTATATTTCTAGACTTAGGCTTAAAAACATGGCGTTAGAGGGTGAGAACAAGAAACCGCCCCCGAACGGCCCCGTGGGTGGCACCAACACCTCCCACAGGACCAATGTAACTCGTAGGAACTGACCCCGCAGCCACGAAACTCCCGGTTTGAGAATACGACGGTAATTTACATATTTCTAGACTTAGGCTTAAAACCATTGCGTTAGAAAGTGAGAACTAGAAACAGCGCCCGAACGGCCCCATGGGTGGCACCAACACCTCCCACGGGACCAATGTAACTCATAGGAATTGACCCCGCAGCCGCGGAATTCCCGGTTTGAGAATACGACGGTAATTTGCATATTTTTAGACTTAGGCTTATAAACATGGCGTTAGAGGGTGAGAACTAGGAACAACCCCCGAACGGCCCCGTGGGTGGCACCAACACCTCCCACGGGGCCAATGTAACTTGTAGGAACTGACCCCGCAGCTGCGGAATTCCCGGTTTGAGAATACGATGGTAATTTGTATATTTTTAGACTTAAGCTTAAAATCGTGGCGTTAGAGGGTGAGAACCAGAAACAGCCCCCGAACGGCCCTGTGGGTGGCACCAACACCTCCCACGGGTCCAATGTAACTCGTAGGAACTGACCCCGCAGTCGCGGGACTCCCGGTTTGAGAATACGATGGTAATTAGCATATGTCTAGAATTAGGGTTAAAAATATGGCGTTAGAGGGTGAGAACTAGAAACAGTCCCCGAACGGCCCCGTGGGTGGCACCAACACCTCCCACGGGACCAATGTAACTCGTAGGAAGTGACCCCACCGCCGCGGGACTTCCGATTTGAGAATACGATGGTAATTTGCATATTTCTAGACTTAGGCTTAAAAACATGGCGTTAGAGGGTGAGAACTGGAAACAGGCCCCGAACATACCCGTGGATGGCACCAACACCCCCTACGGGGCAAATGTAACTCGTAGGAACTGACCCCGCAGCCACAGGACTCCCGGTTTGAGAATACGATGGTAATTTGCGTATTTCTAGACTTAAGATTAAAAACATGGAGTTAGAGGGTGAGAACTAGAAACAGCCCCCGAACGGCCCCGTGGGTGGCACCAACACTTGCCACGGGACCAGTGTAACTCGTAGGAACTGACCCCGCCGCCGCGGGACTCCCGGTTTTGGAATACGACGGTAATTTGCATATTTCTTGACTTAGGCATAAAAACATGGAGTTAGAGGGTGAGAAATCGAAACAGCCTGCGAACGGCCCCGTGGGTGGCACCAACACCTGCCACGGGACCAATGTAACTCGAAGGAACTGATCCCGCAACCGTGGGACTCTCGGTTTGAGAATACGACGGTAATTCGCATATTTCTAGACTTGGGCTTAAACACAATGCGTTAGAGGGTGATAACTAGAAGCAACTCCCGAACGTCCCCGTGGGTGGCACCAACACCTCCCACGGGACCAATGTAACTCGTTGGAACTGACCCCGTAGCCGAGGGACTCCCGGTTTGAGAATACGAAGGTAATTCGAATATTTCTAGACTTAGTCTTAAAACATGGCGTTAGAGGGTGATAACTAGAAACATCCCCCGAACGGCCCCATGGGTGGCACCAACACCTCCCACGGGACCAATGTAACTCGTAGGAAGTGACCCCGCAGCCGCGGGACTCCCGATTTGAGAATACGACCGTAATTTGCATATTTCTAGACTTTGGCTTAAAAACATGGCGTTAGAGGTTGAGAACTGGAAACAGCCTCCGAACATCCCCGTGGGTGGTACCAACACCTCCTACGGGGCCAATGTACCTCGTAGGAACTGACCCCGAAGCCGCGGGACTCCCAGCTTGAGAATAAGACGGTAATTTTCATATTTCTAGACTTAGACTAAAAAAACATGGCGTTAGAGGGTTAGAACTAGAAACAACCCCCGAACTGCCCCGTGGGTGGCACCAACACCTCCCACGAGGCCAATGTAACTCGTAGTAACTGACCACGCAGCCGCGGGACTCCCGATTTTAGAATACAATGGTAATTTGCATATTTCTAGACTTAAGCATCAAAATATGCCGTTAGAGGGTGAGAACTAGAAACATCCCTCAAACGGCCCCGTGGGTGGCACCAACACCTCCCACGGGACCAGTGTAACTCGTCGGAATTGACCCCGTAGCCACATGACTCCCGGTTTGATAATACGATGGTAATTTGCATATTTATTGACTTAGGCTTAAAAACTTGGCGTTAGAGGTTGATAACTAGAAACAGCCCCCGAACGGCCCCGTGGGTGGAACCAACATCACCCACGGGACCAATGTAACACGTAGCAACTGACCCCGCAGTCGCGGGACTCCCGGTTTGAGAATACGATGGTAATTTGCATATTTCTTGACTTAGGATTAAAAACATGGGATTAGAGGGTGAGAACTGAAAACAGCCCCCGAACGTCCCCGTGGGTGGAACTAACACCTCCCATGGGACAAATGTAACTCGTAGGAACTGACCCCGTAGCCCCAGGACTCCCAGTTTGAGAATACGACGGTAATTTGCATATTTTTATACTTAGGCTTATAAACATGGCGTTAGAGGGTGAGAACTAGGAACAACACCCGAACGGCCCCGTGGGTGGCACCAACACCTCCCACGGGGCCAATGTAACTCGTAGGAACTGACCCCGCAGCTGCGGAATTCCCGGTTTGAGAATACGATGGTAATTTGCATATTTTTAGACTTGAGCTTAAAATCGTGGCGTTAGAGGGTGAGAACCAGAAATAGCCCCCGAACGGCCCTGTGGGTGGCACCAACACCTCCCACGGGTCCAATGTAACTCGTAGTAACTGACCCCGCAGTCGCGGGACTCCCGGTTTGAGAATACGATGGTAATTAGCATATGTCTAGAATTAGGGTTAAAAATATGGCGTTAGAGGGTGAGAACTAGAAACAGTCCCCGAACGGCCCCGTGGGTGGCACCAACACCTCCCACGGGACCAATGTAACTCGTAGGAAGTGACCCCACCGCCGCGGGACTTCCGATTTGAGAATACGATGGTAATTTGCATATTTCTAGACTTAGGCTTAAAAACATGGCGTTAGAGGGTGAGAACTGGAAACAGGCCCCGAACATACCCGTGGATGGCACCAACACCCCCTACGGGGCAAATGTAACTCGTAGGAACTGACCCCGCAGCCACAGGACTCCCGGTTTGAGAATACGATGGTAATTTGCGTATTTCTAGACTTAAGATTAAAAACATGGCGTTAGAGGGTGAGAACTAGAAACAACCCCCGAACGGCCCCGTGGGTGGCACCAACACTTGCCACGGGACCAGTGTAACTCGTAGGAACTGACCCCGCCGCCGCGAGACTCCCGGTTTTGGAATACGACGGTAATTTGCATATTTCTTGACTTAGGCATAAAAACATGGAGTTAGAGGGTGAGAAATCGAAACAGCCCGCGAACGGCCCCGTGGGTGGCACCAACACCTGCCACGGGACCAATGTAACTCGAAGGAACTGATCCCGCAACCGTGGGACTCTCGGTTTGAGAATACGACGGTAATTCGCATATTTCTAGACTTGGGCTTAAAAACAATGCGTTAGAGGGTGATAACTAGAAGCAACCCCCGAACGTCCCCGTGGGTGGCACCAACACCTCCCACGGGACCAATGTAACTCGTTGGAACTGACCCCGTAGCCGAGGGACTCCCGGTTTGAGAATACGATGGTAATTCGAATATATCTAGACTTAGTCTTAAAACATGGCGTTAGAGGGTGATAACTAGAAACATCCCCCGAACGGCCCCATGGTTGGCACCAACACCTCCCACGGGACCAATGTAACTCGTAGGAAGTGACCCCGCAGTCGCGGGACTCCCGATTTGAGAATACGACCGTAATTTGCATATTTCTAGACTTTGGCTTAAAAACATGGCGTTAGAGGTTGAGAACTGGAAACAGCCTCCGAACATCCCCGTGGGTGGTACCAACACCTCCTACGGGGTCAATGTACCTCGTAGGAACTGACCCCGAAGCCGCGGGACTCCCAGCTTGAGAATAAGACGGTAATTTTCATATTTCTAGACTTAGACTAAAAAAACATGGCGTTAGAGGGTGAGAACTAGAAACAGCCCCCGAACTGCCCCGTGGGTGGCACCAACACCTCCCACGAGGCCAATGTAACTCGTAGTAACTGACCACGCAGCCGCGGGACTCCCGATTTTAGAATACAATGGTAATTTGCATATTTCTAGACTTAAGCATCAAAATATGCCGTTAGAGGGTGAGAACTAGAAACATCCCCCAAACGGCCCCGTGGGTGGCACCAACACCTCCCACGGGACCAGTGTAACTCGTCGGAACTGACCCCGCAGCCACATGACTCCCGGTTTGATAATACGACGGTAATTTGCGTATTTATTGACTTAGGCTTAAAAACTTGGCGTTAGAGATTGATAACTAGAAACAGCCCCCGAACGGCCCCGTGGGTGGAACCAACATCACCCACGGGACCAATGTAACACGTAGCAACTGACCCCACAGTCGCGGGACTCCCGGTTTGAGAATACGATGGTAATTTGCATATTTCTTGACTTAGGATTAAAAACATGGGATTAGAGGGTGAGAACTGAAAACAGCCCCCGAACGTCCCCATGGGTGGCACTAACACCTCCCATGGGACAAATGTAACTCGTAGGAACTGACCCCGTAGCCCCAGGACTCCCAGTTTGAGAATACGAAGGTAATTTGCATATTTCTTAACTTAAGCTTAAAAACATGGCGTTAGAGGGTGATAACTAGAAATAGCCCCCGAACGGCCCCGTGGGTGGTACCAACACCTCCCACGGGACCAGTGTAACTCGTAGGAACTGACCCCGCAGTCGCGGGACTCCTGGTTTGAGAATACGACGGTAATTTGTATATTTCTAGACTTAGGCTTAAAAACATGGCGTTAGAGCGTGAGAACTAGAAACAGCCCCCGAACGGCCCCGTGGGTGGCACCAACACCTCCACGGGACCAATGTAACTAGTTGTAACTGACCCCGCAGCCGCGGGACTCCCGATTTGAGAATACGATGGTAATTTGCATATTTCTAGACTTAGGCTTAAAAACATGGCGTTAGAGGGTGAGAACTTGAAACAGCCCACGAACGGCCCCGGGGGTGGCACTAACACCTCCCACATGCCCAATGTAACTCGTAGGAACAGACCCCGCAGTCGCGGGACTCCCGGTTTTGAGAATACGACGGTAATTCGCATATTTCTATACTTAGGCTTAAAAACATGGCGTTAGAGGGTGAGAACTAGAAACAGCCCCTGAACGTCGCTGCGGGTGGCACCGACACCTCCCACGGGACCAATGTAACTCGTAGGAACGGACCCCGCAGCCGCGGGACTCCCGTTTTTGAGAATACGACGGTAGTTTTCATATTTCTAGAATCAGGCTTAAAAACATGGCGTTAGAGGGTGAGAACTGGAAACAGCCCCCGAACGTCCCCGTGGGTGGCACCAACACCTCCCACGAGACCAATGTAACTCGTAGGAACTGACCCTGCAGCCGCGGGACTCCCAGTTTGAGAATTCGACAGTAATTCGCATATTTTTAGACTTAGGTTTTAAAACATGGTGTTAGGGGGTGAGAACTAGAAACTGCCCCTGAACGTCCCCGTGGGTGGCACCAACACCTCCCACGGGACCAATGTAACTCGTAGGAACAGACCCCGCAGCCGTGGGACTCCCGATTTGGGAATACGACTTAGGCTTAAAAACATGGCGTTAGAGGGTGAGAACAAGAAATTGCCCCTGAACGGCCCCGTGGGTGGCACCAACACCTCCCACGGGACTAATGTAACTCATAGGAACTGACCCCGCAGCCGCGGGACTCTCGGTTTGAGAATACAACGGTAATTTGCATATTTCTAGACTTAGGTTTAAAAACATGGCGTTAGAGGGTGAGAACTAGAAACAGCCCCCGAACGGCCCCGTGGGTGGCACCAAAACCTCCCACGGGACCAATGTAACTCATAGGAACAGAACCTGCTGCCGCGGAACTGCCGGTTTGAGAATACGATAGTAATTTCATATTTCTAGACTTAGGCTTAAAAAAATGGCGTTAGAGGGTGAGAACTACAAACAACCCCAGAACGTTCCCATGGGTGGCACCAACACCTCCCTCGGGGCAAATGTAACTCGTAGGAACTGACCCCGCAGTCGCGGGACTCCCGGTTTTGAGAATGAGACGGTAATTCACATATTTCTAGACTTAGGCTTAAAAACATGGCGTTAGAGGGTGAGAACTAGAAACCGCCCCCGAACGGCCCCGTGGGTGACACCAATACCTCCCACGGGACCAATGTAACTCATAGGAACAGAACCCGCTGCCGCGGAACTGCCGGTTTGAGAATACGATGGTAATTTCATATTTCTAGACTTAGGCTTAAAAACATGGCGTTAGAGGGTGAGAACTACAAACAGCCCCAGAACGGTCCCATGGGTGGCACCAACACCTCCCTCGGGGCGAATGTAACTCGTAGGAACTGACCCCGCCGCCGCAGGACTCCCGGTTTGAGAATACGACGGTAATTTCTAGACTTAAGCTTAAAAACATGGAGTTAGAGGGTGAGAACAAGAAACAGCACCCGAACGGCCCCGTGGGTGGCACCAACACCTCCCACGGGACCAATGTAACTCGTAGGAACTGACCCCGCTACCGCGGTACTCACAGTTTGAGAATTGGATGGTAATTTGCATATTTCTAGACTTAGGCTTAAAAACATGGCGTTAGAGGGTGATAACTAGAAACAATCCCCGAACGGCCCCATGGGTGGCACCAACACCTCCCATGGGACCAATGTAACTCGTAGGAACTAACCCTGCAGCCGCTGAACTCCCAGTTTGAGAATACGGCGGTAATTTGCATATGTCTAGACTTAGGCTTAAAAACATGGCGTTAGAGGGTGAGAACTAGAAACAGCCCCTGAACGGCCCCGTGGGTGGCACCAACACCTCCCACAGGACCAATTTAACTCGTACGAACTGACCCCGCAGTCGCGGGACTCCCGGTTTGAGAATACAACGGTAATTTGCATATTTCTAGACTTAGGCTTAAAAACATGGCGTTAGAGGGTGAGAACTCGAAACAGCCCCCGAACGGCCCCGTGGGTGGCACCAACACCTCCCACGGGGCCAATGTAACTCGTAGGAACTGACCCCACAGCTGCGGGACTCCCGGTTTGAGAATACGATGGTAATTTGTATATTTCGAGACTTAGGCTTAAAAACATGGCGTTAGAGGGGGAGAACTAGAAACAACCCCTGAATGGCCACGTAGGTGACACCAACACCTCCAACGGGACCAAATTAACTCATAGGAACTGACCTCACAATCGGGGGACTCTCGGTTTGTGAATACGATGGTGATACGCATATTTCAAAACTTAGGCTTAAAAACATGGCGTTAGAGCGTGAGAACTAGAAACAGGCTCCGAACGGCCCCGTGGGTGGCACCAACACCTCCCACGGGACCAATGTAACTCATAGCAACTGACCCCGCAGCCGTGGGACTCTCGGTTTGAGAATACATCGGTAATTTGCATATTTCTAGACTTAGGCTTAAAAACATGGCGTTAGAGGGTGAGAACTCGAAACAGCCCGCAAACGGCCCTTGGGTGGCACCAACACCTCCCACGGGACAAATGTAATTCGTAGGAACTGACCCCGCAGCCGCGGGACTCCCGGTTTGAGAATACGACGGTAATTTGCATATTTCTAGACTTAGTCTTTAAAACATGGCATTAGAGGGTGAGAACTAGAAACAGGCCCCGAACGGCCCCGTGGGTGGCACCAACACCTCCCACGGGACCAATGTAACTCGTAGGAACTGACCCCGCAGCCGCGGGACTCCCAGTTTGGGAATTCGACGGTAATTTGCGTATTTCTAGAATTAGGCTTAAAAACATGGCGTTAGAGGGTGATAACTGGAAACAGCCCCCGAACGGCCCCATGGGTGGCACCAACACCTCCCACGGGACAAATGTAACTCGTAGGAACTGACCCCGCAGCCGCGGGACTCATAGTTTGAGAATACCACGGTAATTTGCATATTTATAGACTTAGGCTTAAAAACATGGCGTTAGAGGGTGAGAACTGGAAACAGCCCCCGAACGTCCCCTTGGGTGGCACCAACACCTCCCACGGGACCAATGTAACTCGTAGGAACTGACCCCGCAGCCGCGGGACTCTCCTTTTGAGAATACGATGGTAATTTTCATAGTTCTAAACTTAGGCTTAAAAACATGGCGCTAGAGGGTGAGAACTAGAAACAGCCCCCGAACGGTCCCGTGGGTGCCACCGGCACCTCCCACGGGGCCAATGTAACTCATAGGATCTGACCCCGTAGCCGCGGGACTGCCGATTTGAGAATACAACAGTAATTTACATATTTCTAGACTTAGGCTTAAAAACATGGCGTTAGAGGGTGAGAACTAGAAACATCTCCCGAACGGCCTCGTGGGTGGCACCAACACCTCCCACGGGACCAATGTAACTCGTAGGAACAGACCCCGCTGCCGCGGGACTCCCGGTTTAAGAATTCGATGGTAATTCACAAATTTCTAGACTTATGCTTAAAAACATGGTGTTAGAGGGTGAGAACATGAAACTGCCCCCGAACGGCCCCATGGGTAGCGCCAACACCTCCCACGGGACCAGTGTAACTCGTAGGAACTGACCCTGCAGCCGCGGGACTCCCAGTTTGAGAATTCGACAGAAATTCGCATATTTTTAGACTTAGGTTTAAAAACATAGTGTTAGGGGGTGAGAACTAGAAACAGTCCCCGAACATCCCCGTGGGTGGCACCAATACCTCCCACGGGACCAATGTAACTCGTAGGAACTGACCCCATAGTCGCCGGACCCCTGGTTTGAGAATACGACGGTAATTTGCACATTTCTAGACTTAGGCTTAAAAACATGGCGTTAGAGGGTGAGAACTAGAAACAGCCCCCGAACGTCCCCGTGGGTGACACCAACACCTCCTACAGGACAAATGAAACACGTAGGAACTGACCCCGCAGCCGGAGGACTCCCGATTTGAGAATACGATGGTGATTTGCATATTTCGAGACTTAGGCTTTAAAATATGGCGTTAGAGGGTAAGAACTAGAAACATCCCTCGAACGCCCCCCTGGGTGCCACCAACACCTCCCACGGGGCCAATGTAACTCGTAGTAACTGACCCCGCAGCCGCGGGACTCCCGGTTTCAGAATACGACGATAATTTGCATATTTCTAGACTTAGGCATAAAAATATGGCGTTAGAGCGTGAGAACTAGAAAGAGCCCCCGAACGGCCCCGTGGGTGGTACCAAGACCTCCCACGGGACCAGTGTAACTCGTAGGAACTGACCCCGCAGCCGCGTGACTCCCGGTTTGAGAATATGACGGTAATTTGCATATTTCTAGACTTATGCTTAAAAGCATGGTGTTAGAGGGTGAGAACACGAAACTGCCCCCGAACGGCCCCGTGGGTGGCACCAACACCTCCCACATGACCAATATAACTTTTTGGAACTGACCCCGCATCCGCGGGATTCCTGGTTTGAACATACGACGGTAATTTGCGTATTTCTTGACTTAGGCTTATAAAAATATGGCGTTCGAGGTTGAGAACAAGAAACAGCCCCCGAACGGCCCCGTGGGTGGCACCAACACCTCCCACGGGACCAATGTAACATGAAGCAACTGACCCCCGAGCCGCGGGACTCCCGGTTTGAGAATACGATGGTAATTTTCATATTTCTTGACTTAGGATTAAAAACATGGCATTAGAGGGTGAGAACTGGAAACAACCCCCGAACGTCCCCGTGGGTGGCACCAACACCTCCCACGGAACAAATGTAACTCGTAGGGACTGACCCCGCAGCCGCAGGACTCCCGATACGAGAATACGACGATAATTTGCATATTTCTAGACTTAAGCTTAAAAACATGGGGTTAGAGGGTGAGAACTTGAAACAGCCCCCGAACGGCCCCGTGGGTGGCACCAACACCTCCCACGGGGCCAATGTAACTTGTAGGAACTGACCTCGCAGTCGCGGGACTCCCGGTTTTGGAATACGATGGTAATTTGCATATTTCTAGACTTAGGCATAAAAATTTTGTGTTAGAGGGAGAGAACTAGAAACAGCCCCCGAACGGCCCCGTGGGTGGCACCAACACCTCCCACGGGACCAGTGTAACTCGTTGGAACTGACCCCGCAGCCGCGGGACTCCTGATTTTAGAATACGACGATAATTTGCATATTTCTAGACTTAAGCTTAGAAACATGGCGTTAGAGGGTGAGAAATCGAAACACCCCTCGACGGCCCCGTGGGTGGCACCAACACCTCCCACGGGGCCAATGTAACTCTTAGGAACTGACCCCGCAGTTGCGGGACTCTTGGTTTGAGAATACGACGGTAATTTGCATATTTCTAGACTTAGGCTTAAGAACATGGCGTTAGAGCGTGAGAACTAGAAACAACCCCTGAACGGCCCCGTGGGTGGCACCAACGCCTCTCACGGGACCAATGTAACTCGTAGTAACTGACCCCGCAGTCGCGGGACTCCCGATTTGAGAATACGAAGGTAATTTGCATATCACTAGACTTAGGCTTAAAAACATGGTGTTAGAGGGTGAGAACTCGAAACAGCCCGCGAACGGCCCCGGGGGTGGCACCAACACCTCCCACATGGCCAATGTAACTCGTAGGAACAGACCCCGCAGCCGCGGGACTCCCAGTTTTGAGAATACGACGGTAATTTGCATATTTCTATACTTAGGCTTAATAACATGGCGTTAGAGGGTGATAACTAGAAACAGCCCCCGAACGGACACGTGGGTGGAACCAACACCTCCCACGGGACCAATGTAACTCGTAGGAACTGACCCCGCAGCCGCTAGACTCCCGGTTTGAGAATACGACGGTAATTTTCATATTTCTAGACTTAGGCTTAAAAACATGGCGTTAGAGGGAGAGAACTAGAAACAGCCCCTGAACGGCCCCGTGGGTGGCACCAACCCCTCCCACGGGACCAATGTAACTGATAGCAACGGACCCCGCAGCCGCGGGACTCCCGGTTTGAGAATATGACGGTAATTTGCATATTTCTAGACTTAGGCTTAAAAACATGGCGTTAGAGGGTGAGGATTGGAAACAGCCCCCGAACGGCCCCGTGGGTGGCACCAACACCTCCCACGGGACCAATGTAACTCGTAGGAACTGACCCTGCAGCCGCGGGACTCCCAGTTTGAGAATTCGATGGTAATTCACATATTTTTAGACTTAGGTTTAAAAACATGGTGTTAGGGGGTGAGAACTATGTGACACCCCGCCTAATTAATCCCGGGTGATCAGTCCTAAATCAAGTTAGAACAGGATTCTCATTTGGTCCATTCTTAGCATCACTGTCGTTATATTAAATTACTAACCACCTAAGTGAGAAAAATAGACTGGTGCCATTTTTATCTTTCATTATTTAAACAAAACCCATGCAGACAATAAAAACTATAAACAATCACAGATAGCTGAATTTATCATCCACAAGTAAGAATATAATTGACCGAGTAAACCAATGGTCCAAATAATAAATCCCATAAAGACAAAAATAAAATCCCAACAAGTCTAAAAACAATTAAATGGAAAGTGAGCGACATGCTCGAATACTAATCACGAACTTCTACATTAAGAATGAAGAATGAGGCGTCTATCAAAACCCCGCAACATCCACATATGCTGCAGCATCGGATTCCTGGAATATAGTCAAGGCTGGCGTCCCTGTGGCTGGACACCTAAAAGGTTTTTAAAAAATTTTTTATAGCAAGGGTTAGTACCCAAAACATTTGAAAACATTTAACAAATGATTAACTTGCAGTGATAAAATAAATATGCATGCTCTTCATATTTTCAGTAAATGTCGCACTCTCTTGAGGACTTCCTTACCCCTTCCTCTAATATACGTTATTAACGCTTTAATTAAATTACCTAGTTATTCATCTCAGACTAGATATTTAACAAAGTGCCTTCATACCCACCCTACTCTAACTGAGTGTGTAGTGATTATGATGCATAAGTTATTAGTAACATTAACTTAACTATCTCATTTCCCTTTTTATATTTATATAACTTCTACACTTGTTATACGTGTAAAAATAAAAACTCCCTTTTCATTAATAACCCGTATATAATTAATTATTTCATTATATACTTATAATCATATTTCAGCATTCACATTCATACTGTAATATATAACAATTTGCAACCTCCCGAGCAGAATACTCCCGGAATATAAATTCTATAAAGTGCTAACCCACTAGGTAAACATCACGTAGCCTAGTTATCCCAAGCCATAATTCTCACACCAACTTGATAAAAATAATATACTGGAGGCGGTCATATTCCTTCCCTGAAAGTGAGTTGTCCCTCACCCATATAACGAACGCTATGACCTTGGGAATATACTCACCCTACTCCTCAAGCTAGGGGATTCATCCACTACGCGCAACCTCCCCCTATAGCACTATAGTACAAAATATTTAATCACCAATATTAATAGTACACATCACATATATATACAATCGCCTCCGTATATATATATATACATATAAAAGTCCCGGCTATATCTTTTGCTAAATCCGTAATATGAGCCTATAAAATTATTAAGAGTTTATGGTCCAACTCTAAATATTAATTAAATTTCACTTTAATTAATTCAGTTATTTTGGTGTCGGCCCCACCATAAATTTGGACTTTACACTCGTAACCCAAAATTTACCCGCGTCAAAATTTCCGACTCTAATTTATTTGCCTCAAACCCTAATTAATTCATCTATAATTAATTAGATTCAACTTATGTATTTAATTACTCCATAATTAATTACATAGGGGTTTTTATATAAATTTTTCGTCTTATATAACAAACTGGCGAAACTGCCAGATTTTGGCAACCGTCGATCGATCGACCCCAGACCGTCGATCGATCGATCGTACAGGTCTGCGTCTTCCTCGCGAAGGCAGGGCAGCCATGGACGGAGTTCCTCAAACCCTAACTTCTTCTAACAAGAGTTTTAAGCCTTCTTATCACCAAAGTATATTAAAAACCTTATTAGGATTATACAGAAAGCCTACAACAATCATTAATTCGTCCATAACAACTGAATTCATAGATTTGGGGAAAAATCCATTTCTTTTCTTAAACACATATTACTCCGAATTTCTTCATCTAATTCGTTCTGGTTTAATTGAATATCATCCTAACAAGTATACATCAGTAATCCAATATCAGATATTTCATAACTCCTCATAAATTTCGGCCAAAACAGATTCATGTTTTCTTTTGAATTATCAAAACCCCATGTTTATACCATGAACCCCAAAACGGATTTTTTTAATTCATAACAGCACACAACTATGAATTTGAAAAACAGATTTAATGCTAATTGCAAGTTATTCACTTGCCTTAGGTTTCGTAGTGTCTGAATTTGTGATGGATTCCAAGGTTGAAGATGACCTTGTTGGTATTTTGAGATCCCCAAAATGGCTTGGCTGCTGCTAGGGTTTCCTAACCCTTTAGTTCCTCTTTCTAATTAAGCTCAGCCATCCTAAATTTTCATTTTATTAGGTTAATAATTCAATTCCCGTTTTTTGACTAATGGGCCAAGCCCAAGTGACCAAAATATCCCCGAGTGGGCCCGACTATGTATAAAAACGTCCCGTGACCCGTTTACTACCCCCGGGTACACTTTTCCGACTATCTCGGCCCATCCGGACTCAACTGTACACTCAGAATTTGCATCCGAATTAATTTATAAAAATACTTATCCCCCACCCAATATAGTCTATACCGACTTCCGGATGTGATAAGTACAAACCTCGTCATTAATACTCGAGACGACGTAATTACATTATTACTATTCACTTAGTAAATAAGTTTTTCCCTAAATATTAACCATTCAATCCCATATTAATATTTATATATATTTCTATCCTAATTAATTCATTAAATTACAACACACTTAGTAATTTAGGATTTCTGAATTAATTAAATTATAAATGTACCAAAAATACGGGGTGTTACAAAATAGAAACAGCCACCTAACATCCCCGTGGGTGGCACCAACACCTCCCACGGGACCAATGTAACTCGTAGGAACTGTCCCCGCAGCCGCGGGACTCCCGGTTTGAGAATACGACGATAATTTGCATATTTCTAGAATTAGGCTTAAAAACATGGCATTAGTGGGTGAGAACTAGAAACAGCCCCTGAACGGCCCTGTGGGTGGCACCAACACCTCCCACGGAACCAATGTAACTCATAGGAACTGACCCCGCAGCCGCGGGACTCCCGGTTTGAGAATACAACGGTAATTTGCATATTTCAAGGCTTAGGCTTAAAAACATGGCGTTAGCGGGTGAGAACTAGAAATAGCCCCCGAACGGCCCCGTGGGTGGCACCAACACCTCCCACGGGACCAATGTAACTCATAGGAACAGACCCCGCTGCCGCGAAACTCTCGGTTTGAGAATACGACGGTAATTTCATATTTCTAGACTTAGGCTTAAAAACATGGCGTTAGAGGATGAGAACTACAAATAGCACCTGAACGGCCCCGTGGGTGGCACCAACACCTCCCACGGGACCAATGTAACTCGTAGGAACTAAACCCGCAGCCGCAGGACTCCCAATTTGAGAATACGATGGTAATTTCCATATTTTAAGACTTAGGCTTAAAAAAATGGAGTTAGAGGGTGAGAAAAAGAAACAACCCCTGAACGGCCCCGTGGGTGGAACCAACACCTCCCACGGGACCAATGTAACTCATAGGAACTGACCCCGCAGCCGCGGGACTCCCGGTTTGAGAATACAGCGGTAATTTGCATATTTCTAGACTTAGGCTTAAAAACTTGGCGTTAGAGGGTGAGAACTAGAAATAGCCCCCGAACGGCCCTGTGGGTGGCACCAACACCTCCCATGAGACCAATGTAACTCATAGGAACAGACCCCGCTGCCTCGGAACTTTCGGTTTGAGAATACGACGGTAATTTCATATTTCTAGACTTAGGCTTAAAAACATGGCGTTAGAGGGTGAGAACTACAAACAGCCCCAGAACGATCCCATGGGTGGCACCAACACCTCCCTCGGGGCCAATGTAACTCGTAGGAACTGACCCCGCAGCCGCAGGACTCCCGGTTTGAGAATACGACGGTAATTTGTATATTTCTAGACTTAAGCTTAAAAATATGGAGTTAGAGGGTGAGAACTAGAAACAGCCCCCGAACGGCCCCGTGGGTGGCACCAACACCTCCCACGGGACCAATGTAACTCGTAGGAACTGACCCCACTGCCGCGGGACTCCCAGTTTGAGAATTGTATGGTAATTTGCATATTTCTAGACTTAGGCTTAAAAACATGGCGTTAGAGGATGATAACTAGAAACAACCCCCGAACGGCCCCTTGGGTGGCACCAACACCTCCCACGGGACCAATGTAACTCGTAGGAACTGACCCTACAGCCGCGGAACTCCCAGTTTTAGAATTCGATGGTAATTCGAATATTTTTTGACTTAGGCTTAAAAACATGGTGTTAGGGGGTGAGAACTAGAAACAGTCCCGAACGTCCCCGTGGGTGGCACCAACACCTCCCACAGGACCAATGTAACTCATAGGAACTGTCCCCGCAGCCGCGGGACTCCCGATTTGAGAATACGACGGTAATTTGCATATGTCTATTCTTAGGCTTAAAAACATGGCGTTAGAGGGTGAGAACTAGAAACAGCCCCTGAACGGCCCCGTGGGTGGCACCAACACCTCCCACAGGACCAATGTAACTCATAGGAACTGACCCCGCAGCCGCGGGACTCCCGGATTGAGAATACAACAATAATTTCCTTATTTCTAGACTTAGGCTTAAAAACATGGCGTTAGAGGGTGAGAACTAGAAACAGGCCCCGAACGGCCCCGTGGGTGGCACCAACACCTCCCACGGGACCAATGTAAATCATAGGAACTGACCCCGTAGCCACGGAACTCTCGGTTTGAGAATATGACGGTAATTTCATATTTCTAGACTCAGGCTTAACAACATGGCGTTAGAGAGTGAGAACTACAAATATCCCCCGAACGATCCCATGGGTGGCACCAACACCTCCCTCGGGGCCATTGTAACTCGTAGGAACTGACCCCGCAGCCGCGGGACTCCCGGTTTGAGAATACGATGGTAATTTGTATATTTCTAGACTTAGGGTTAAAAACATGGCGTTAGAGGGTGAGAACTAGAAACAACCCCTGAACGGCCCCGCGGTTGGCACCAACACCTCCCACGGGACCAATGTAACTCGTAGGAACTGACCTCGCAATCGCGGGACTGTCGGTTTGTGAATACGACGGTAATACGCATATTTCAAGACTTAGGCTTAAAAACATGGCGTTAGAGCGTGAGAACTAGAAACAGATCCCGAACGGCCCCGTGGGTGGCACCAACACCTCCCACGGGACCAATGTAACTCGTAGTAACTGACCCCACCGTCGGGGGACTCCCGGTTTGAGAATATGATGGTAATTTGCATATTTCTAGACTTAGGCTTAAAAACATGGCGTTAGAGGGTGAGAACTCGAAACAGCCCGCGAACGGCCCCGGGGGTGGCACCAACACCTCCCACGTGGCCAATGTAACTCGTAGGAACAGTCCCCGCAGCCGCGGGACTCCCGGTTTTGAGAATACGATGGTAATTCGCATATTTCTATACTTAGGGTTAAAAACATGGCGTTAGAGGGTGAGAACTAGAAACAGCCCCCGAACGGCCCCGTGGGAGGCGCCAACACCTCCCACGGGACCAATGTAATTCGTAGGAACTGACCCCGTAGCCGTGGGAGTCCCGGTTTGAGAATACGATGGTAATTAGCATATTTCTAAACTTAGGCTTAAAAACATGGCGATTGAGGGTGAAAACTAGAAACAGGCCCTGAACGGCGCCGTGGGTGGCACCAACACCACCCACGGGACCAATGTAACTCGTAGGAATGGACCCCGCAGCCACGGGACTCCCGGTTTGAGAATACGACGGTAATTTGCATATTTCTAGACTTAGGCTTAAAAACATGGCGTTAGAGGGTGAGAACTGGAAATAGCCCCCGAACGTCCCCGTGTGTGGCACCAACACCTCCCCCGGGACCAATGTAACTCGTAGGAATTGACCCCGCAGCTGCAGGACTCCCGGATTGAGAATACAACGGTAATTTGGATATTTCCAGACTTAGGCTTAAAAACATGGCGTTAGAGGGTGAGAACTAGAAACAGGCCCCGAACGGCCCCGTGGGTGGCACCAACACCTCCCACGGGACCAATGTAACACGTAGGAACTAACCCCGCTGCCGCGGGACTCCCAGTTTGAGAATTCGACGGTAATTTGCATATTTCTAGACTTAGGCTTAAAAACATGGCGTTAAAGGGTGATAACGAGAAACAGCACCCGAACGGCCCCATGGGTGGCACCAACACCTCCCACGGGACAAATGTAACACGTAGTAACTGACCCCGCAGCCGCGGGACTCCCGGTTTGAGAATACGACGGTAATTTGCATATTTCTAAACTTAGGCTTAAAAACATGGCGTTAGAGGGTGAGAACTTGAAACAAACCCCGAATGTCCCCGTGGGTGGCACCAACACCTCCCACGGGACCAATGTAACTCGTAGGAACTGACCCCGTAGCCGCGGGACTCCCGGTTTGAGAATACGACGATAATTTTCATATTTCTAAACTTTGGCTTAAAAACATGGTGTTAGAGTGTGAGAACTAGAAACAACCCCCGAACGGCCCCGTGGGTGCCACCAACACCTCCCACGGGGCAAATGTAACTCATAGGAACTGACCCCGTAGCCGCGGGACTCCCGATTAGAGAATACAACGGTAATTTGCATATTTCTAGACTTAGGCTTAAAAGCATGGCGTTAGAGGGTGAGAACTAGAAACAGCCCCGGAACGGCCCCGTGGGTGGCACCAATACCTCCCACGGGACCAATGTAACTCGTAGGAACTGACCCCGCTGCCATGGGACTCCCGGTTTGAGAATTCGACGGTAATTTACATATTTCAAGACTTATGCTTAAAAACATGGTGTTAGAGGGTGAGAACATGAAACTGCCCCCGAACGGCCCCGTGGGTAGCGCTAACACCTCCCACGGGACCAGTGTAACTCGTAGGAACTGACCCTGTAGCCGCGGGACTCCCAGTTTGAGAATTCGACGGTAATTCGCATATTTTTAGACTTAAGTTTAAAAACATGGTGTTAGGGAGTGAGAACTAGAAATAGCCCCCGAACGTCCCCGTGGGTGGCACCAATACCTCCCACGGGAGTAATGTAACTCGTAGGAACTGACCCCGCAGCCGCGGGACCCCCGGTTTCAGAATATGACGATAATTTGCATATTTCTAGACTTAGGCCTAAAAACATGGCGTTAGAGGGTGAGAACTAGAAATAGCCCCCGAACGTCCCCGTGGGTGACACCAACACCTCCTACAGGACAAATGAAACTCCTAGGAAGTGACCCCGCAGTCGGAGGACTCCCGGTTTGAGAATACGATGGTGATTTGCATCTTTCTAGACTTAGGCTTAAAAACATGGCGTTAGAGGGTGATAACTAGAAACATCCCCCGAACGGCCCCGTGGGTGCCACCAACACCTACCACGGGGCCAATGTAACTCGTAGTAACTGACCCCGCAGCCGCGGGACTCCCGATTTTAAAATACGACGGTAATTTGCATATTTCTAGACATAGCCATAAAAATATGGCGTTAGAGGGTGAGAACTAGAAACAGCCCCCGAACGGCCCCGTGGGTGGTACCAACACCTCCCACGGGACCAGTGTAACTCGTAGGAACTGACCCCGCAGCCGCGTGTCTCCCGTTTTGAGAATATAACGGTAATTTGCAGATTTTTAGACTTATGCTTAAAAACATGGTGTTAGAGGGTGAGAACACGAAACTGCCCCCGAGCGGCCCCGTGGGTGGCACCAACACCTCCCATAGGACCAATATAACTTTTTAGAACTGACCCCACATCCGCGGGATTCCTGGTTTTAAAATACGACCGTAGTTTGCATATTTCTTGACTTAGGCCTAAAAAAACATGGCGTTAGAGGTTAAGAACTAGAAACAGCCCCCGAACGGCCCCGTGGGTGGCACCAACACCTCCCACGAGACCAATGTAACACGAAGCAACTGACCCCCCAGCCGCGGGACTCCTGGTTTGAGAATACGTTGGTAATTTTCATATTTCTTGACTTAGGATTAAAAACATGGCATTAGAGGGTGTGAACTGGAAACAACCCCCAAACGTCCCCGTGGGTGGCACCAACACCTCCCACGGGACAAATTTAACTCGTAGGAACTGACCCCGCAGCCGCAGGACTCCCGATTTGAGAATATGAAGGTAATTTGCATATTTCAAGACTTAAGCTTAAAAACATGGCGTTAGACGGTGAGAACTCGAAACAACCCCGTGGGTGGCACCAACACCTCCCACGGGACCAATGTAACTCGTAGGAACTGACCCCGCAGCCGCGGGACTCCCGGTTTGAGAATACGACGGTAATTTTCATATTTTTAGACTTAGGCTTAAAAACATGGCATTAGAGGGTGAGAACTAGAAACAGGCCCCGAGCGGCCCCGTGGGTGGCACCAACACCTCCCACATGGCCAATGTAACTTGTAGCAACAGACCCCGCAGCCGCGGGACTCCCGATTTTGAGAATACGACGGTAATTTGCATATTTCTATACTTAGGCTTAATAACATGGCGTTAGAGGGTGAGAACTAGAAACAGCCTCTGAACGGTCGCGTGGGTGGCACCAACACCTCCCACGGGACCAATGTAACTCGTAGGAACTGACCCCGCAGCCGCGGGACTCCCGGTTTGAGAATACGACGGTAATTTGCATATTTCTAGACTTAGGCTTAAAAACATGGCGTTAGAGGGTGAGAACTAGAAACAGCCCCTGAACGGTACCATGGGTGGCACCAACACCTCCCACGGGACCAATGTAACTGATAGGAACGGACCCCGCAGCCGCGGGACTCCCGGTTTGAGAATACGACGGTAATTTGCATGTTTCTAGAATTAGGATTAAAAACTTGGCGTTAGAGGGTGAGAACTGGAAACAACCCCTGAACGTCCCCGTGGGTGGGACCAACACCTCCCACGGGACCAATGTAACTCGTAGGAACTGACCCTGCAGCCGCGGGACTCCTAGTTTGAGAATTCGACGGTAATTCTCATACTTTTTGACTTAGGTTTAAAAACATGGTGTTAGGGGGTGAGAACTAGAAATAGCACCCTAACGTCCCCATGGGTGGCACCAACACCTCCCACGGGACCAATGTAACTCGTAGGACTGTCCCCGCAGCCGCGGGACTCCCGGTTTGAGAATACGATGATAATTTGCATATTTCTAGACTTAGGCTTAAAAACATGGCGTTAGAGGGTGAGAACTAGAAACAGCTCCTGAACGGCCCCGTGGGTTGCACCAACACCTCCCACGGAACCAATGTAACTCATAGGAACTGACCCCGCAGCCGCGACACTCCCGGTTTGAGAATACAACGATAATTTGCATATTTCTAGGCTTAGGTTTAAAAACATGGCGTTAGAGGGTGAGAACTAGAAACAGCCCCCGAACGTCCCCGTGGGTGGCACCAACACCTCCCACGGGACCAATGTAACTCATAGGAACAGACCCCGCTGCCGCGAAACTCTCGATTTGAGAATACGACGGTAATTTCATATTTCTAGACTTAGGCTTAAAAACATGGCGTTAGAGGGTGAGAACTACAAACAGATCCTGAACGGCACTGTGGGTGGCACCAACACCTCCCACGGGACCAATGTAACTCGTAGGAACTGAACCCGCAGCCGTGGGACTCAAAATTTGAGAATACGATGGTAATTTCCATATTTCAAGACTTAGGCTTAAAAACATGGCGTTAGAGGGTGAGAACAAGAAACAGCCCCTGAATGGCCCCGTGGGTGGCACCAACACCTCCCACGGGACCAATGTAACTCATAGGAACTGACCCCGCAGCCGCGGGACTCCCGGTTTGAGAATAGAATGGTAATTTTCATATTTCTATACTTAGGCTTAAAAACATGGCGTTAGAGGGTGAGAACTAGAAACAGCCCCCGAAAGGCTCCGTGGGTGGCACCAACACCTCTCACGGGACCAAAGTAACTCATAGGAACAGACCCCGCTGCCGCGGAACTGTTGGTTTGAGAATACGACGGTAATTTCATATTTCTAGACATTGGCTTAAAAACATGGCGTTAGAGGGTGAGAACTACAAACAACCCCAGAACGGTCCCATGGGTGGCACCAACACCTCCCTCGGGGCCAATGTAACTCGTAGGAACTGACCCCGCAGCCGCAGGACTCCCGGTTTTAGAATACGACGGTAATTTTCATATTTCTAGACTTAAGCTTAAAAACATGGAGTTAGATGGTGAGAACTAGAAACAACCCCCAAACGGCCCCGTGGGTGGCACCAACACCTCCCACGGGACCAATGTAACTCGTAGGAATTGACCCCGCGACCGCGGGACTCCCAGTTTGAGAATTCGACGGTAATTTGCTTATTTCTAGACTTAGGCTTAAAAACATGGTGTTAGAGGGTGATAACTAGAAACAGCCTCCGAACGGCCCCATGGGTGGTACCAACACCTCCCACGGGACCAATCTAACTCGTAGGAACTGACCCTGCAGACGCGGGACTCCCAGTTTGAGAATTCGATGTTAATTCGCATATTTTTAGACTTAGGTTTAAAAACATGGTGTTAGGGGGTGTGAACTAGAAACAGCCCCCGAACGTCCCCGTGGGAGCCACCAACACCTCCCACGGGACCAATGTAACTCGTAGGAACTGCCCCCGCAGCCGCGGGACTCCCGGTTTGAGAATACGACAAGAATTTGCATATTTCTAGACTTAGGCTTAAAAACATGGCGTTAGAGGGCGAGAAATAGAAATAGCACCTGAACGGCCCTGTGGGTGGCACCAACACCTTACACAGGACCAATGTAACTCATAGGAACTGACCCCGCAGCCGCGGGACTCCCGGTTTGAGAATACAATGGTAATTTGCATATTTCTAGACTTAGGCTTAAAAACATGGCGTTAGAGGGTGAGAACTAGAAACAGCCCCCGAACGGCCCCGTGGGTAGCACCAACACCTCCCATGGGACCAATGTAATTCGTAGGAACTGACCCCGCAGCCGCGGAACTCTTGGTTTGAGAATACGACGGTAATTTCATATTTCTAGACTTAGGCTTAAAAACATGGTGTTAGAGGGTGAGAACTACAAACAGCCCCCAAACGATCCCATGGGTGGCACCAACACCTCCCTCGAGGCCAGTGTAACTCGTAGGAACTGACCCCGCAGTCGCGAGACTCCCGGTTTGAGAATACGATGGTAATTTGTATAATTCTGGACTTAGGCTTAAAAACATGGCGTTAGAGGGGGGGAACTCGAAATAACCCCTGAACGGCCCCGTGGGTGGCACCAACACCTCCCACGGGACCAATGTAACTCGTAGGAACTGACCTCGCAATCGCGGGACCCTCGGTATGTGAATACGATGGTAATACGCATATTTCTAGACTTAGGCTTAAAAACCTGGCGTTAGAGCTTGAGAACATGAAACAGCCGCCGAACGGCCCCGTGGATGGCACCAACACCTCCCACGGGACCAATGTAACTCGTAGGAACTGACCCTGCAACCGCGGGACTCCTAGTTTGAGAATTCGACGGCAATTCTCATATTTTTAGACTTAGGTTTGAATACATGGTGTTAGGGGGTGAGAACTAGAAACAGCACCCTAACGTCCCCATGGGTGGCACCAACACCTCCCACGGGACCAATGTAACTCGTAGGACTGTCCCCGCAGCCGCGGGACTCCCGGTTTGAGAATACGATGATAATTTGCATATTTCTAGACTTAGGCTTAAAAACATGGCGTTAGAGGGTGAGAACTAGAAACAGCTCATGAACGGCCCCGTGGGTTGCACCAACACCTCCCACGGAACCAATGTAACTCATAGGAATTGACCCCACAGCCGCGACACTCCCGGTTTGAGAATACAACGATAATTTGCATATTTCTAGGCTTAGGTTTAAAAACATGGCGTTAGAGGGTGAGAACTAGAAAGAGCCACCGAACGTCCCCGTGGGTGGTACCAACACCTCCCACGGGACCAATGTAACTCATAGGAACAGACCCCGCTGCCGCGAAACTCTCGATTTGAGAATACGACGGTAATTTCATATTTCTAGACTTAGGCTTAAAAACATGGCGTTAGAGGGTGAGAACTACAAACAGATCCTGAACGGCCCTGTGGGTGGCACCAACACCTCCCACGGGACCAATGTAACTCGAAGGAACTGAACCAGCAGCCGTGGGACTCCCAATTTGAGAATACGATGGTAATTTCCATATTTCAAGACTTAGGCTTAAAAACATGGCGTTAGAGGGTGAGAACAAGAAACAGCCCCTGAACGGCCCCGTGGGTGGCACCAACACCTCCCACGGGACCAATGTAACTCATAGGAACAGACCCCGCAGCCGCGGGACTCCCGGTTTGAGAATACAACGGTAATTTTCATATTTCTATACTTAGGCTTAAAAACATGGCGTTAGAGGGTGAGAACTAGAAACAGCCCCCGAAAGGCTCCGTGGGTGGCACCAACACCTCCCACGGGACCAAAGTAACTCATAGGAATAGACCCCGCTGCCGCGGAACTGTTGGTTTGAGAATACGACGGTAATTTCATATTTCTAGACATTGGCTTAAAAACATGGCGTTAGAGGGTGAGAACTACAAACAGCCCCAGAACGGTCCCATGGGTGGCACCAACACCTCCCTCGAGGCCAGTGTAACTCGTAGGAACTGACCCCGCAGTCGCGGGACTCCCAGTTTGAGAATACGATGGTAATTTGTATAATTCTGGACTTAGGCTAAAAAAAATGGCGTTAGAGGGGGAGAACTAGAAACAACCCCTGAACGGCCACGTGGGTGGCACCAACACCTCCCACGGGACCAATGTAACTCGTAGGAACTGACCTCGCAATCGCGGGACTCTCGGTATGTGAATACGATGGTAATACGCATATTTCAAGACTTAGGCTTAGAAACCTGGCGTTAGAGCATGAGAACATGAAACAGCCCCCGAACGGCCCCGTGGGTGGCACCAACACCTCACACGGGACCAATGTAACTCGTAGTAACTGACCCGGCAGCCGTGGGACTCCCGGTTTGAGAATAGGATGGTAATTTGCATATTCTCTAGACTTAGGATTAAAAACATGGCGTTAGAGGGTGAGAACTCGAAACAACCCGCGAAGGGCCCCGGGGGTGGTACCAACACCTCCCACGTGGCCAATGTTACTCGTAGGAACAGACCCCGCAGCTGCGGGACTCCCGAATTTGAGAATACGACGGTAATTCACATATTTCTATACTTAGGCTTAAAAGCATGGCGTTAGAGGGTGAGAACTAGAAACAGCCCCCGAACGGCCCCGAGGGTGGCACCAACACCTCCCATGGGACCAATGTAATTCGTAGGAACTAACCCCGCAGCCGCGGGAATCCCGGTTTGAGAATACGATGGTAATTTTCATATTTCTAGACTTAGGCATAAAAACATGGCGTTAGAGGGTGAAAACTAGAAACAACCCCTGAACGGCCCCGTGGGTGGCACCAACACCTCCCACGGGACCAATGTAACTCGTAGAATGGACCCCGCAGCCGCGGGACTCCCGGTTTTAGAATACGAAGGTAATTTGCATATTTTTAGACTTAGGCTTAAAAACATGGCGTTACAGGGGGACAACTGGAAATAGCCGCTGAACGTCCCCGTGGGTGGCACCGACACTTCCCACGGGACCAACATAACTCGTAGGAACTGACCCTAAAGCCGCGGGACTCCCAGTTTGAGAATTCGATGGTAATTATCATATTTTTAGACTTAGGTTTAAAAACATGGTGTTAGGGGGTGAGAACTAGAAATAGGCCCCGAATGTCCCCGTGGGTGGCACCAACACCTCCCACGGGACCAATGTAACTCGTAGGAACTGACCCCGCAGACGCGGGACCCCCGATTTCAGAATACGACGGTAATTTGCATATTTCTAGACTTAGGCTTAAAAACATGGCGTTAGGGGGTGACAACTAGAAACAGCCCCTAAACGGCCCCGTGGGTGGCACCAACACCTCCCACGGGACCAATGTAACTCATAGGAACTGACCCCGCAGCCGCGGGACTCCCGATTTGAGAATACAACGGTAATTTGCATATTTCTAGACTTAGGCTTAAAAACATGGCGTTAGAGGGTGAAAACTAGAAACAGCCCCTGAACGGCCCCGTGGGTGGCACCAACACCTCCCACGGTACTAATGTAACTCGTAGGAATGGACCCCGCAGCCGCGGGACTCCAGGTTTGAGAATACGAAGGTAATTTGCATATTTTTCGACTTAGGCTTTAAAACATGGCGTTACAGCGTGAGAACTGGAAATAGCAGCTGAACGTCCCCGTGGGTGGTACCGACACCTCCCACGGGACCAATATAACTCGTAGGAACTGACCCTGCAGCCGCGGGTGTCCCAGTTTGAGAATTCGATGGTAATTCTCATATTTTTAGACTTAGGTTTAAAAACATGGTGTTAGGGGGTGTGAACTAGAAACAGGCCCCGAATGTCCCCGTGGGTGGCAGCAACACCTCCCACGGGACCAATGTAACTCGTAGGAACTGACCCCGCAGCCGCGGGACCCCCGGTTTGAGAATACGACGGTAATTTGCATATTTCTAGACTTAAGCTTAAAAACATGGCGTTAGGGGGTGACAATTAGAAACAACCCCTGAACGGCCCTATGGGTGGCACCAGCACCTCCCACGGGACCAATGTAACTCATAGGAACTGACCCCGCAGCCGCGGGACTCCCGGTTTGAGAATACAATGGTAATTTGCATATTTCTAGACTTAGGCTTAAAAACATGTCGTTAGAGGGTGAGAACTAGAAACAGCCCCCGAACGGCCCCGTGGGTGGCACCAACACCTCCCACGGGACCAATGTAACTCGTAGGAATTGACCCCGCTGCCGCGGGTCTCCCAGTTTGAGAATTCGACAGTAATTTGCATATTTCTAGACTTAGGCTTGAAAACATGGCGTTAGAGGGTGATAACTAGAAACAGCCCCTGAACGGCCCCATGGGTGGCACCAACACCTCCCACGGGACAAATATTACTCGTAGGAACTGACCCCGCAGCCGCGGGACTCCCGATTTTAGACTACGAAGGTAATTTGCATATTTCTAGACTTAAGCAAAAAAACATGGCGTTAGAGGCTGAGAACTGGAAACAGCCCCCGAACGTCCCCGTGGTTGGCACCAACACCTCCCACGGGACCAATGTAACTCGTAGGAGCTGACCCCGCAGCCGCGGGACTCCCGGTTTGAGAATACGACGATAATTTTCATATTTCTAGACTTACTCTTAAACACATGGCGTTAGAGGGTGAGAACTAGAAACAGTCCCCGAACGGCCCCGTGGGTGGCACCAACACCTCCCATGGGACCAATGTAATTCGTAAGAACTAACCCCGCAGCCGCGGGACTCCCGGTTTGAGAATACGACGGTAATTTTCATATTTCTGGACTTAGGCTTAAAAACATGGCGTTAGAGGGTGAAAACTAGAAACAACCCCTGAACGGCCCCGTGGGTGGCACCAACACCTCCCACGGGACCAATGTAAATCGTAGGAATGGACCCCGCAGCCGCGGGACTCCCGGTTTGAGAATACGAAGGTAATTTACATATTTTTAGACGTTGGCTTAAAAACATGGCGTTACAGGGTGAGAACTGGAAATAGCCGCTGAACGTCCCCGTGGGTGGCACCGACACCTCCCATGGGACCAATATAACTCGTAGGAACTGACCCTGCAGCCGCGGGACTCCCAGTTTGAGAATTCGATGGTAATTCTCATATTTTTAGACTTAGGTTTAAAAACATGGTGTTAGGGGGTGAGAACTAGAAGCAGGCCCCGAATGTCCCCGTGGGTGGCACCAACACATCCCACGGGACCAATGTAACTCGTAGGAACTGACCTCGTAGCCGCGGGACCCCCGGTTTGAGAATATGACCGTAATTTGCATGTTTCTAGACTTAGGCTTAAAAACTTGGCGTTAGGGGGTGACAACTAGAAACAGCCCCTGAACGGCCCCGTGGATGGCACCAACACCTCCCACGGGACCAATGTAACTCATAGAAACTGACCCCGCAGCCGCGGGACTCCCGGTTTGAGAATACAATGGTAATTTGCATATTTCTAGACTTAGGCTTAAAAACATGGCGTTAGAGGGTGAGAACTAGAAACAGCCCCCGAACCGCCCCGTGGGTGGCACCAACACCTCCCACGGGACCAATGTAACTCGTAGGAACTGACCCCGCTGCCGCGGGACTCCCAGTTTGAGAATTCGACAGTAATTTGCATATTTCTAGACTTAGGCTTAAAAACATGGCGTTAGAGGGTGATAACTAGAAACAGCCCCCGAATGGCCCCATGGGTGGCACCAACACCTCCCACGGGAAAAATGTTACTCGTAGGAACTGACCCCGCAGCCGCGGGATTCCCGGTTTGAGAATACGACGGTAATTTGCATATTTCTAGACTTAAACTTAAAAACATGGCGTTAGAGGCTGAGAACTGGAAACAGCCCCCGAACGTCCCCGTGGGTGGCACCAACACCTCCCACGGGACCAATGTAACTCGTAGGAACTGACCCAGCAGCCGCGGGACTCCCGGTTTTAGAATACGACGGTAATTTTCATATTTCTAGACTTAGGCTTAAAAACATGGCGTTAGAGGGTGAGAACTAGAAACAGCCCCCGAACGGCCCGTGGGTGCCACCAACACCTCCCACGGGGCCAATGTAACTCGTAGTAACTGACCCCGTAGCCGCGGTACTACCGGTTTGAGAATATGACGTTAATTTGCATATTTCTAGACTTATGCCTTAAAACATTGTGTTAGAGGGTGAGAACACGAAACTTCCCCCGAACGGCCCCGTGGGTGGCACCAACACCTCCCACAGGACCAATATAACTTTTTGGAACTGACCCCGCATCCGCGGGATTCCTGGTTTGAGAATACGACGATAATTTGCGTATTTCTTGACTTAGGCTTAAAAACGTGGCGTTAGAGGTTGAGAACTAGAAACAACCCCCGAACGGCCCCGTGGGTGCCCCCAACACCTCCCACGGGACTAATGTAACACGAAGCAACTAACCCCGCAGCCGCGGGACTCCCGGTTTGAGAATACGATGGTAATTTTCATATTTCTTGACTTAGGACTAAAAACATGGCGTTAGAGGGTGAGACCTGGAAACAGCCCCCGAACGTCCCCGTGGATGGCACCAACACCTCCCACGGGACAAATGTAACCCGTAGGAACGGACCCCGCACCCGCAATACTCCCGGTTTGAGAATACGACGGTAATTTGCATATTTCTAGACTTAAGCTTAAAAACATGGCGTTAGAGGGTGAGAACTCGAAACAGCCCCCGAACGGCCCCGTGGGTGGCACCAACACCTACCACGGGGCCAATGTAACTTGTAGGAACTGACCTCGCAGTCGCGGGACTCCCGATTTGGGAATACGATGGTAATTTTCATATTTCTAGACTTAGGCATAAAAATTTGGTGTTAGATGGAGAGAACTAGAAACAACCCCCGAACGGCCCCGTGGGTGACACCAACACCTCCCACGGGACTAGTGTAACTCGTTGGAACTGACCCCGCAGCCGCGGGACTCCCGGTTTTAGAATACGACGGTAATTTGCACATTTCTAGACAAAGGCTTAGAAACATGGGGTTAGAGGGTGAGAAATCGAAACACCTCCCACGGGGCCAATGTAACTCTTAGGAACTGAACCCGCAGTCGCGGGACTCCTGGTTTGAGAATACGACGGAAATTTGCATATATCTAGACTTAAGCTTAAAAACATGGAGTTAGAGGGTGAGAACTAGAAACAGCCCCCGAACGGCCCCGTGGGTGCCACCAACACCTCCCACGGGACCAATGTAAATCGTAGGAACTGACCCCACTGCCGCGGGACTGCCAGTTTGAGAATTCGACGGTAATTTGCATATTTCTAGAATTAGGCTTAAAAACATGACGTTAGTTGGTGAAAACTAGAAACAAGCCCCGAACGGCCCCATGGGTGGCACCAACACCTCCCACGGGACCAATGTAACTCGTAGGAACTGACCCTGCAGCCGCGGGACTCCCAGTTTGAGAATTAGACGGTAAATCGCATATTTTTTGACTTAGGTTTAAAAACATGGCGTTAGGGGTTGAGAACTGGAAACAGCCCCCGAACGTCCCCGTGGGAGGCACCAACACCTCCCATGGGACCAATGCAACTCGTAGGAACTGTCCCCGCAGCCGCGAGACTCCCGGTTTGAGAATACGACAGTAATTTGCATATTTCTAGACTTAGGCTTAAAAACATGGCGTTAGAGGGTGAGAACTAGAAACAGCCCCTGAACGGCCCCGTGGGTGGCACCAACACCTCCCACAGGACCAATGTAACTCATAGGAACTGACCCCGCAGCCGCGGGACTCCCGGTTTGAGAATACAATGGTAATTTACATATATCTAGACTTAGGCTTAAAAACGTGGCGTTAGAGGGTGAGAACTAGAAAGAGCCCCCGAACGGGCCCGTGGGTGGCACCAACACCTCCCACGGGACCAATGTAATTCATAGGAACTGACCCCGCAGCCGCGGAACTCTCGGTTTGAGAATACGACGGTAATTTCATATTTCTAGACTTAGGCTTAAAAACATGGTTATAGAGGGTGAGAACTACAAACAGCCCCCGAACGATCCCATGGGTGGCACCAACACCTCCCTCGGGGCCAATGTAACTCGTAGGAACTGACCCCGCAGCCGCGGGACTCTCGATTTGAGAATACGTTGGTAATTTTTATATTTCTAGACTTAGGCTTAAAAACATGGCGTTAGAGGGGGAGAACTAGAAACAAACCCTAAACGGCCCCATGGGTGGCACAAACACCTCCCACGGGACCAATGTAACTCGTAGGAACTGACCTCGCAATCGCGGGACTCTCGGTTTGTGAATACGACGGTAATACGCATATTTCGAGATTTAGGCATAATAACATGGCGTTAGAGCGTGAGAACTAGAAACAGCCTCCGAACGGCCCCGTGGGTGGCACCAACACCTCCCACGGGACCAATGTAACTAGTAGTAACTGACCCCACAGCCGTGGGACTCTCGGTTTGAGAATACGATGGTAATATGCATATTTCTAGACTTAGGCTTAAAAGCATGGCGTTAGAGGGTGAGAACTCGAAACAGCCCGCGAACGGCCCCGGGGGTGGCACCAACACCTCCCACGTGGCCAATGTAACTCGTAGGAACAGACCCCGCAGCCGCGGGACTCCCGGTTTTGAGAATATGACAGTAATTCGCATATTTCTATACGTAGGCTTAAAAACATGGCGTAAGAGGGTGAGAACTAGAAACAACCCCCGAACGGGCCCGTAGGTGGCACCAACACCTCCCACGGGACCAATGTAATTCGTAGGAACTGACCCCCCAGCCGCGGGACTCCCAGTTTGAGAATACGACGGTAATTTGCATATTTCTAGACTTAGGCTTAAAAACATAACGTTAGAGGGTGAAAACTAGAAATAGCCCCTGAACGGCCCCGTGGGTGGCACCAACACCTCCCACGGGACAAATGTAACTCGTAGGAATGGACCCCGCATCCGCGGGACTCCCGGTTTGCGAATACGATGCTAATTTTCATATTTATAGACAGGCTTAAAAACATGGCGTTATAGGGTGGGAACTGGAAATAGCCCCCGAACGTCCCCGTGGGTGGCACCAACACCTCCCACGGGACCAATGTAACTCGTAGGAACTGACCCTGCAGCCGCGGGACTCCCCGTTTGAGAATTCGATGGTAATTCGCATATTTTTAGACTTAGGTTTTAAAACATGGTGTTAGGGGGTGAGAACTAGAAACAGCCCCCGAACGTCCCCGTGGGTGGCACCAACACCTCCCACGGGACCAATGTAACTCGTAGGAATTGACCCCGCAGCCGCGGGACCCCCGGTTTGAGAATACGAGAGTAATTTTCATATTTCTAGACTTAGGCTTAAAAACATGGCGTTAGAGGGTGATAACTAGAAACATCCCCTGAACGGCCCCGTGGGTGCCACCAACACCTCTCACGGGACCAATGTAACTCATAGGAACAGACCCCGCAGCCGCGGGACTCCCGGTTTCAGAATACAACGGTAATTTGCATATTTCTAGACTTAGTCTTAAATACATGGCGTTAGAGGGTGAGAAGTAGAAACAGCCCCCGAACGGCCCCGTGGGTGGCACCAACACCTCCCACGGGACCAATGTAACTCATTGGAACTGACCCCGCTGCCGCGGGACTCCCAGTTTGAGAATTCGACGATAATTCGCATATTTTTAGACTTAGGCTTAAAAACATGGCGTTAGAGGGTGAGAACTAGAAACAACCCCCGAACGGCCCCTTGGGTGGCACCAACACCTCCCACGGGACCAATGTAACTCGTAGGAACTGACCCTACAGCCGCAGAACTCCCAGTTTTAGAATTCGATGGTAATTCGAATATTTTTAGACTTAGGCTTAAATACATGGCGTTAGAGGGTGAGAAGTAGAAACAGCCCCCGAACGGCCCCGTGGGTGGCACCAACACCTCCCACGGGACCAATGTAACTCATTGGAACTGACCCTGCTGCCGCGGGACTCCCAGTTTGGGAATTCGATGGTAATTTTCATATTTCTAGACTTAGGCCTAAAAACATGGCGTTAGAGGGTGATAACTCGAAACAGCCCCCGAACGGCCCCATGGGTTGCACCAACACCTCCCACGGGACAAATGTAACTCGTAGGAACTGACCCCGTAGCCGCGGGACTCCCGGTTTGAGAATACGATGGTAATTTTTATATTTCTAGACTTAGGCTTAAAGACATGGCGTTAGAGGCTGAGAACTGGAAACAGCCCCCGAACGTCCCCGTGGGTGGCACCAACACCTCACACGGGACCAATGTAACTCGTAGGAACAAACCCCGCAGCCGCGACACTCCCGGTTTGAGAATACGACGGTAATTTTCATATTTCTAGACTTAGGATTAAAGACATGGCGTTAGAGGGTGAGAACTAGAAACAACCCCCAAACGGCCCCGTGGGTGCCACCAACACCTCCCACGGGGCCAATGTAACTCGTAGTAACTGAGCTCGCAGCCTCGGGACTCCGGGTTTTAGAATACGACGGTAATTTGCATATTTCTAGACTTAGGCATAAAAATATGGCGTTAGAGGGTGAGAACTAGAAACAGCCCTCGAACGGCCCCGTAGGTGGTACCAACACCTCCCACGGGACCAGTGTAACTCGTAGGAACTGACCCCGCAGCCACGTGACTCCCAGTTTCAGAATATGACGATAATTTTCATATTTCTATACTTTTTCTTAAAAACATAGTGTTAGAGGTTGAGAGCACGAAACTGCCCCCGAACGGCCCCGTGGGTGGCACCACCACCTCCCACAGGACCAATATAACTTTTTGGAACTGACCCCGCATCCGCGGGATTCCTGGTTTGAGAATACAACGGTAATTTGCGTATTTCTTGACTTAGGGTTAAAAACATGGCGTTAGAGGTTAAGAACTAGAAACAGCCCCCGAACGGCCCCTTGGGTGACACCAACACCTCCCACGGGACCAATGTAACACGAAGCAACTGACCCCGCAGCTGCGGGACTCCCGATTTGAGAATACGATGGTAATTTTCATATTTCTTGACTTTGGATTAAAAACATGGCGATAGAGGGTTATAACTAGAAACTGCCCCCGAACGGCCTCGTGGGTGGCACCAACACCTCCCACGGGACAAATGTAACTCGTAGGAACGGACCCCGCAGCCGCAGGACTCCCGATTTGAGAATACGACGGTAATTTGCATATTTCTAGACTTAAGCTTAAAAACATGGCGTTAGAGGGTGAGAACTCGAAACAGCCCCCGAACGGCCCCATGGGTGGCACCAACACCTCCCACGGGGCCAAGGTAACTTGTAGGAATTGACCTCGCAGTCGCGGGACTCCCGGTTTGGGAATACGATGGTAATTTCCATATTTCTAGACTTAGGCATAAAAATTTGGTGTTAGAGGGAGAGAACTAGAAACAACCCCCGAACGGCCCCGTGGGTGGCACCAATACCTCTCACGGGACCAGTGTAACTCGTTGGAACAGACCCCGTAGCCGCGGGACTCCCGGTTTTAGAATACGATGGTAATTTGCACATTTCTAGACTCAGGCTTAGAAACATGGCGTTAGAGGGTGAGAAAACGAAACACCCCTCGAACGGCCCCGTGGTGGCACCAACACCTCCCACGGGGCCAATGTAACTCTTAGGAACTGACCCCGCAGTCGCGGGACTCCTGGTTTGAGAATACGACGCTAATTTGCATATTTCTAGACTTATGCTTAAATACATGGTGTTAGAGGGTGAGAACACGAAACTTCCCACCAATGGCCCCGTGGGTGGCACCAACACCTCCCACAGGACCAATATAACTTTTTGGAACTGACCCCGCATTCGCGGGATTCCTGGTTTGAGAATACGACGGTAATTTGCGTATTTCTTGACTTAGGCTTAAAAACGTGGCGTTAGAGGTTGAGAATTAGAAACAGCCCCCGAACGGCCCGTGGGTGACACCAACACCTCCCACGGGACCAATGTAACTCGTAGGAATTGACCCCGCAGCCACGTGACTCCCAGTTTCAGAATATGACGGTAAGTTGCATATTTCTAGACTTATGCTTAAAAACATGGTGTTAGAGGTTGAGAGCACGAAACTGCCCCTGAACGGCCCCGTGGGTGGCACCAACACCTCCCACAGGACCAATATAACTTTTTGGAACTGACCCCGCATCCGCGGGATTCCTGGTTTGAGAATACGATGGTAATTTGCGTATTTCTTGAATTAGGGTTAAAAACATGGCGTTAGAGGTTCAGAACTAGAAATAGCCCCCGAACGGCCACGTGGGTGGCCCCAACACCTCCCACGGGACCAATGTAACACGAAGCAACTGACCCCGCAGCCGCGGGACTCCCGGTTTGAGAATACGATGGTAATTTTCATATTTCTTGACTTAGGATTAAAAACATGGCGTTCGAGTGTGAGACCTGGAAACAGCCCCCGAATGTCCCCGTGGATGGCACCAACACCTCCCACGGGACAAATGTAACCCGTAGGAATGGACCCGCAGCCGCAATACTCCCGGTTTGAGAATACGACGGTAATTTGCATATTTCTAGACTTAATCTTAAAAACATGGCGTTAGAGGGTGAGAACTCGAAACAGCCCCCGGACGGCCCCGTGGGTGGCACCAACACCTACCACGGGGCCAATGTAACTTGTAGGAACTGACCTCGCAGTCGCGGGACTCCCGATTTGGGAATACGATGGTAATTTGCATATTTCTAGACTTAGGCATAAAAATTTGGTGTTAGAGGGAGAGAACTAGAAATAACCCCCGAACGGCCCCGTGGGTGTCACCAACACCTCCCACGGGACCAGTGTAACTCGTTGGCACAGACCCCGTAGCCGCGGGACTCCTGGTTTTAGAATACGACGGTAATTTGCACATTTCTAGACTTAGGCTTAGAAACATGGCGTTAGAGGGTGAGAAAACGAAACACCCCTCGAACGGCCCCGTGGTGGCACCAACACCTCCCACGGGGCCAATGTAACTCTTAGGAACTGACCCCGCAGTCGCGGGACTCCTGGTTTGAGAATACGACGGTAATTTGCATATTTCTAGACTTATGCTTAAAAACATGGTGTTAGAGGGTGAGAACACGAAACTTCCCACCAACGGCCCCGTGGGTGGCACCAACACCTCCCACAGGACCAATATAACTTTTTGGAACTGACCCCGCATCCGCGGGATTCCTGGTTTGAGAATACGACGATAATTTGCGTATTTCTTGACTTAGGCTTAAAAACGTGGCGTTTGAGGTTGAGAACTAGAAATAGCCCCCGAACGGCCCCGTGGGTGGCCCCAACACCTCCCACGGGACCAATGTAACACGAAGCAACTGACCCCGCAGCCGCGGGACTCCCGGTTTGAGAATACGATGGTAATTTTCATATTTCTTGACTTAGGATTAAAAACATGGCGTTCGAGGGTGAGACCTGGAAACAGCCCCCGAACGTCCCCGTGGATGGCACCAACACCTCCCACGGGACAAATGTAACCCGTAGGAACGGACCACGCAGCCGCAATACTCCCGGTTTCAGAATACGACGGTAATTTGCATATTTCTAGACTTAAGCTTAAAAACATGGCGTTAAAGGGTGAGAACTCGAAACAGCCCCCGAACGGCCCCGTGGGTGGCACCAACACCTACCACGGGGCCAATGTAACTTGTAGGAACTGACCTCGCAGTCGCGGGACTCCCGGTTTGGGAATACGATGGTAATTTGCATATTTCTGGACTTAGGCATAAAAATTTGGTGTTAGAGGGAGAGAACTAGAAATAACCCCCGAACGGCCCCGTGGGTGGCACCAACACCTCCCACGGGACCAGTGTAACTCGTTGGAACTGACCCCGCAGCCGCGGGACTCCCGGTTTTAGAATACGACGGTAGTTTGCACATTTCTAGACATAGGCTTAGAAACATGGCGTTAGAGGGTGAGAAATCGAAACACCCCTCGAACCGCCCCGTGGTTGCACCAACACCTCCCACGGGGCCAATGTAACTCTTAAGAACTGACCCCGCAGTCGAGGGACTCCTAGTTTGAGAAAACGACGGTAATTTGTATATTTCTAGACTTAAGCTTAAAAACATGGAGTTAGAGGGTGAGAACTAGAAACAGCTCAAGAACGGCCCCGTGGGTGGCACCAACACCTCCCACGGGACCAATGTAAATCGTAGAATTGACCCCACTGCCGCGGGACTCCCAGTTTGAGAATTCGACGGTAATTTTCATATTTCTAGAATTAGGCTTAAAAACATTGCGTTAGTGGGTGATAACTAGAAACAACCCCCGAACGGCCCCATGGGTGGCATCAACACCTCCCACGGGACCAATGTAACTCGTAGGAACTGACCCTGCAGCCGCGGGACTCCCAGTTTGAGAATTCGACGATAATTCGCATATTTTTTGACTTAGGTTTAAAAACATGGTGTTAGGGGTTGAGAACTAGAAAAGGCCCCCGAACGTCCCCGTGGGAGGCACCAACACCTCCCACGGGACCAATGTAACTCGTAGGAACTGTCCCCGCAGCCGCGGGACTCCCGATTTGAGAATACGACGGTAATTTGCATATTTCTAGACTTAGGCTTAAAAACATGGCGTTAGAGGGTGAGAACTAGAAACAGCCCCTGAAAGGCCCCGTGGGTGGCACCAACACCTCCCACAGGACCAATGTAACTCATAGGAACTGACCCCGCAGCAGCGGGACTCCCGGTTTGAGAATACAACGGTAATTTGCATATTTCTAGACTTAGGCTTAAAAACGTGGCGTTAGAGGGTGAGAACTAGAAACAGCCCCCGAACGACCCCGTGGGTGGCACCAACACCTCCCACGGGACCAATGTAATTCGTAGGAACTGACCCCGCAGTCGCGGAACTCTCGGTTTGAGAATACGACGGTAATTTTATATTTCTAGACTTAGGCTTAAAAACATGGTGTTAGAGGGTGAGAACTACAAACAGCCCCCGAACGATCCCATGGGTGGCACCAACACCTCCCTCGGGGCCAATGTAACTCGTAGGAACTGACCCCGCAGCCGCGGGACTCTCGGTTTGAGAATACGATGGTAATTTTTATATTTCTAGACTTAGGCTCTAAAACATAGCGTTAGAGGGGGAGAACTAGAAACAACCCCTGAACGGCCCCGTGGGTGGCACAAACACCTCCCACGGGACCAATGTAACTCGTAGGAACTGACCTCGCAATTGCGGGACTCTCGGTTTGTGATTACGACGGTAATACGCATATTTCAAGATTTAGGCATAATAACATGGCGTTAGAGCGTGAGAACAAGAAACAGCCCCCGAACGGCCCCGTGGGTGGCACTAACACCTCCCACGGGACCAATGTAACTCGTAGTAACTGACCCCGCAGCCGTGGGACTCTCGATTTGAGAATACGATGGTAATTTGCATATTTCTAGACTTAGGCTTAAAAACATGGCGTTAGAGGGTGAGAACTCGAAACAGCCCGCGAACGGCCCCGGGGGTGGCACCAACACCTCCCACGTGGCCAATGTAACTCGTAGGAACAGTCCCCGCAGCCGCGGGACTCCCGGTTTTGAGAATACGACAATAATTCGCATATTTCTATACGTAGGCTTAAAAACATGGCGTAAGAGGGTGAGAACTAGAAACAACCCCCGAACGGCCCCGTGGATGGCACCAACACCTCCCACGGGACCAATGTAATTCGTAGGAACTGACCCCGCAGCCGTGGGACTCTCGGTTTGAGAATACGACGGCAATTTGCATATTTCTAGACTTAGGCTTAAAAACATAACGTTAGAGGGTGAAAACTAGAAATATCCCCTGAACGGCCCCGTGGGTGGCACCAACACCTCCCACGGGACAAATGTAACTCGTAGGAATGGACCCCGCTGTCGCGGGACACCCGGTTTGAGAATACGACTCTAATTTGCATATTTATAGACAGGCTTAAAAACATGGCGTTAGAGGGTGAGAACTGGAAATAGACCTCGAACGTCCCCGTGGGTGGCACCAACACCTCCCACGGGACCAATGTAACTCGTAGGAACTGACCCTGCAGCCGCGGGACTCCCCATTTGAGAATTCGACGGTAATTCTCATATTTTTAGACTTAGACTAAAAAAACATGGTGTTAGGGGGTGAGAACTAGAAACAGCCCCCGAACGTCCCCGTGGGTGGCACCAACACCTCCCACGGGACCAATGTAACTCGTAGGAATGGACCTCGCAGCCGCGGGACCCCCGGTTTGAGAATACGATGGTAATTTGCATATTTCTAGACTTAGGCTTAAAAACATGCCGTTAGAGGGTGAGAAATCGAAACACCCCTCGAACGGCATCGTGGTGGCACCAACACCTCTCACGGGACCAATGTAACTCTTAGGAACAGACCCCGCAGCCGCGGGACTTCCGATTTCCGAATACGATGGTAATTTGCATATTTCTAGACTTAAGCTTAAAAACATGGAGTTAGAGGGTGAGAACTAGAAACAGCCCCCGAACGGCCCCGTGGGTGGCACCAACACCTCCCACGGAACCAATGTAACTCATTGGAACTGACCCCGCTGCCGCGGGACTCCCAGTTTGAGAATTCGATGGTAATTTGAATATTTCTAGACTTAGGCTTAAAAACATGGCGTTAGAGGCTGAGAACTGGGAACAACCCCCGAATGGCCCCGTGGGTGGCACCAACACCTCCCACGGGACCAGTGTAACTCGTTGGAACTGACCCCGCAGTCGCGGGACTCCCGGTTTTAGAATTCGACGGTAATTTGCACATTTCTAGACTTAGGCTTAGAAACATGGCGTTAGAGGGTGAGAAATCGAAACACCCCTCGAACGGCATCGTGGTGGCACCAACACCTCCCACGGGGCCAATGTAACTCTTAGGAACTGACCCCGCAGTCGCGGGACTCCTGGTTTGAGAATACGATGGTAATTTGCATATTTCTAGACTTAAGCTTAAAAACATGGAGTTAGAGGGTGAGAACTAGAAACAGCCCCCGAACGGCCCCGTGGGTGGCACCAACACCTCCCACGGGGCCAATGTAACTCGTAGTAACTGACCCCGCAGCCTCGGGACTCCGGGTTTTAGAATACGATGGTAATTTGCATATTTCTAGACTTAGGCATAAAAATATGGCGTTAGAGGGTGATAACTAGAAACAGCCCTCGAACGGCCCCGTGGGTGGTACCAACACCTCCCACGGGACCAGTGTAACTTATAGGAACTGACCCCGCAGCCGCGGGACTCCCGGTTTGAGAATACGACGGTAATTTTCATATTCCTAGACTTAGGCTTAAAAACATGGCGTTAGAGGGTGAGAACTAGAAACAGCCCCTAAACGGCCCCGTGGGTGCCACCAACACCTCCCACGGGGCCAATGTAACTCGTAGTAACTGACCCCGCAGCCTCGGGACTCCGAGTTTTAGAATACGACGGTAATTTGCATATTTCTAGACTTAGGCATAAAAATATGGCGTTAGAGGGTGATAACTAGAAACAGCCCTCGAACGGCCCCGTGGGTGGTACCAACACCTCCCACGGGACCAGTGTAACTCGTAGGAACTGACCCCGCAACCACGTGACTCCCAGTTTCAGAATATGACGGTAATTTGCATATTTCTAGACTTATGCTTAAAAACATGGTGTTAGAGGTTGGGAGCACGAAACAGCCCCTGAACGGCCCCATGGGTGGCACCAACACCTCCAACAGGACCAATATAACTTTTTGGAACTGACCCCGCATCCGCGGGATTCCCGGTTTGAGAATACGATGGTAATTTGCCTATTTCTTGACTTAGGGTTACAAACATGGCGTTAGAAGTTGAGAACTAGAAACAGCCCCCGAACGGCCCCATGGGTGACACCAACACCTCCCACGGGACCAATGTAACACGAAGCAACTGACCCCGCAGCCGCGGGACTCCCGATTTGAGAATACGATGGTAATTTTCATATTTCTCGACTTAGGATTAAAAACATGGCGTTAGAGGGTGAGACCTGAAAACAGCCCCCGAACGTCCCCGTGGGTGGCACCAACACCTCCCACGGGACAAATGTAACTCGTAGGAACGGACCCCGCAGCCGCAGGACTCCCGGTTTGAGAATACGACGGTAATTTGCATATTTCTAGACTTAAGCTTAAAAACATGGCGTTAGAGGGTGAGAACTCGAAACAGCCCCCGAACGGCCCCGTGGGTGGCACCAACACCTCCCACGGGGCCAATGTAACTTGTAGGAACTGACCTCGCAGTCGCGGGACTCCCGTTTTGGGAATACGATGGTAATTTGCATATTTCTAGACTTAGGCATAAAAATTTGGTGTTAGAGGGAGAGAACTAGAAACAACCCCCGAACGGCCCCGTGGGTGGCACCAATACCTCCCACGGGACCAGTGTAACTCGTTGCCGCGGGACTCCCGGTTTTAGAATACGACGGTAATTTGCACATTTCTAGACTTAGGCTTGGAAACATGGCATTAGAGGGTGAGAAAACGAAACACCCCTCGAACGGCCCCGTGGGGGCACCAACACCTCCCACGGGGCCAATGTAACTCTTAGGAACTGACCCCGCAGTCGTGGGACTCCTGGTTTGAGAATATGACGGTAATTTGCATATTTCTAGACTTAAGCTTAAAAACATGGAGTTAGAGGGTGAGAACTAGAAACAGCCCCCGAACGGCCCCGTGGGTGGCACCAACACCTCCCATGGAACCAATGTAAATCGTAGGAACTGACCCCGCTGCCGCGGGACTCCCAGTTTGAGAATTCGACGGTAATTTCCATATTTCTAGACTTAGGCTTAAAAACATGGCGTTAGAGGGTGATAACTAGAAGCAGCCCCCGAACGGCCCCATGGGTGGCACCAACACCTCCCACGGGACCAATGTAACTCGTAGGAACTGACCCTGCAGTCGCGGGACTCCCAGTTTGAGAATTCAACGGTAATTCGCATATTTTTAGACTTAGGTTTGAAAACAAGGTGTTAGGGGGTGAGAATTAGAAACAGCCCCCGAACGTCCCCGTGGGAGGCACCAACACCTCCCACGGGAGCAATGTAACTCGTAGGAACTGTCCCCGCTGCCGCGGGACACCCGGTTTGAGAATACAACGGTAATTTGCATATTTCTAGACTTATGCTTAAAAACATGGCGTTAGAGGGTGATAACTAGAAACAGCCCCCGAGCGGCCCCATGGGTGGCACCAACACCTCCCACGGGACCAATGTAACTCCTAGGAACTGACCCTGCAGTCACGGGACTCCCAGTTTGAGAATTCGACGGTAATTCGCATATTTTTAGACTTAGGTTTAAAAACATGGTGTTAGGGGGTGAGAACTAGAAACAGCCCCCGAACGTCCCCGTGGGAGGCACCAACACCTCCCAAGGGACCAATGTAACTCGTAGGAACTGTCCCCGCAGCCGCGGGACACCCGGTTTGAGAATACGACGGTAATTTACATATTTCTAGACTTAGGCTTAAAAACATGGCGTTAGAGGGTGAGAACTAGAAACAGCCCCTGAACGGCCCCGTGGGTGGCACCAACACCTCCCACGGGGCCAATGTAACTTGTAGGAACTGACCTCGCAGTCGCGGGACTCCCGGTTTGGGAATACGATGGTAATTTGCATATTTCTAGACTTAGGCATAAAAATTTGGTGTTAGAGGGAGAGAACTAGAAATAACCCCCGAACGGCCCCGTGGGTGGCACCAACACCTCCCACGGGACCAGTGTAACTCGTTGGAACTGACCCCGCAGTCGCGGGACTCCCGGTTTTAGAATACGACGGTAATTTGCACATTTCTAGACTTAGGCTTAGAAACATGGCGTTAGAGGGTGAGAAATCGTAACACCCATCGAACGGCCTCGTGGTGGCACCAACACCTCCCACGGGGCCAATGTAACTCTTAGGAACTGACCTCGCAGTCGCGGGACTCCTGGTTTGAGAATACGACGGTAATTAGAATATTTCTAGACTTAAGCTTAAAAACATGGAGTTAGAGGGTGAGAACTAGAAACAGCCCCCGAACGGCCCCGTGGGTGGCACCAACACCTCCCACGGGGCCAATGTAACTCGTAGTAACTGACCCCGCAGCCTCGGGACTCCGGGTTTTAGAATACGACGGTAATATGCATATTTCTAGACTTAGGAATAAAAATATGGCGTTAGAGGGTGATAACTAGAAACAGCCCTCGAACGGCCCCGTGGGTGGTACCAACACCTCCCACGGGACCAGTGTAACTCATAGGAACTGACCCCGCAGCCGCGGGACTCCCGGTTTGAGAATACGACGGTAATTTTCATATTTCTAGACTTAGGCTTAAAAACATGGCGTTAGAGGGTGAGAACTAGAAACAGCCCCCAAACGGCCCCGTGGGTGCCACCAACACCTCCCACGGGACCAATGTAACTCGTAGTAACTGACCCCGCAGCCTCGGGACTCCGGGTTTCAGAATACGATGGTAATTTGCATATTTCTAGACTTAGGCATAAAAATATGGCGTTAGAGGGTGATAACTAGAAACAACCCTTGAACGGCCCCGTGTGTGGTACCAACACCTCCCACGGGACCAGTGTAACTCGTAGGAACTGACCCCGTAGCCACGTGACTCCCAGTTTCTAAATATGATGGTAATTTGCATATTTCTAGACTTATGCTTAAAAACATGGTGTTAGAGGTTGAGAACACGAAACTGCCCCCGAACGGCCCCGTGGGTGGCACCAACACCTCCCACGGGACCAATATAACGTTTTGGAACTGACCCCGCATCCGCGGGATTCCTGGTTTGAGAATACAATGGTAATTTGCGTATTTCTTGAATTAGGGTAAAAAACATGGCGTTAGAGGTTGAGAACTAGAAACAGCCCCCGAACGGCCCGTGGGTGATACCAACACCTCCCACGGGACCAATGTAACACGAAGCAACTGACCCCGCAGCCGCGGGACTCCCGGTTTGAGAATACGATGGTAATTTTCATATTTCTTGACTTAGGATTAAAAACATGGCGTTAGAGGGTGAGACCTGAAAACAGCCGCCGAACGTCCCCGTGGGTGGCACCAACACCTCCCACGGGGCAAATGTAACTCGTAGGAACGGACCCCGCAGCCGCAGGACTCCCGATTTGAGAATACGACGGTAATTTTCATATTTCTAGACTTAAGCTTAAAAACATGGCGTTAGAGGGTGAGAACTCGAAACAGCCCCCGAACGGCCCCGTGGGTGGCACCAACACCTCCCACGGGGCCAATGTAATTTGTAGGAACTGACCTCGCAGTCGCGGGACTCCCAGTTTAGGAATACGATGGTAATTTGCATATTTCTAGACTTAGGCATAAAAATTTGGTGTTAGAGGGAGAGAACTAGAAACAACCCCCGAACGGCCTCGTGGGTGGCACCAATACCTCCCACGGGACGAATGTAACTCGTTGGAATGGACCCCGCAGCCGCGGGACTCCCGGTTTGAGAATACGATGATAATTTGCATATTTCTAGACTTAGGCTTAAAAACATGGCGTTAGAGGGTGATAACTAGAAACAGCCCCCGAACGGCCCCATGGGTGGCACCAACACCTCCCACGGGACCAATGTAACTCGTAGGAACTGACCCTGCAGCCGCGGGACTCCCAGTTTGAGAATTCGACGGTAATTCACATATTTTTAGACTTAGGTTTAAAAACATGGTGTTAGGGGGTGTGAACTAGAAACAGCCCCCGAACGTCCCCGTGGGAGGCACCAACACCTCCCACGGGACCAATGTAACTCGTAGGAACTGTCCCCGCAGCCGCGGGACTCCCGGTTTGAGAATATGACAGTAATTTTCATATTTCTAGACTTAGGCTTAAAAACATGGCGCTAGAGGGTGAGACTAGAAACAGCCCCTGAACGGCCCCATGGGTGGCACCAACACCTCCCACGGGACCAGTGTAACTCGTTGGAACTGACCCCGCAGCCGCGGGACTCCCGGTTTTAGAATACGACGGTAATTTGCACATTTCTAAACTTAGGCTTAGAAACATGGCGTTAGAGGGTGAGAAATCGAAACACCCCTCGAACGGCCTCGTGGTGGCACCAATACCTCCCACGGGGCCAATGTAACTCTTAGGCACTGACCCCGCAGTCGCGGGACTCCTGGTTTGAGAATACGACGGTAATTTGCATATTTCTAGACTTAAGCTTAAAAACATGGACTTAGAGGGTGAGAACTAGAAACAGCCCCCGAACGGCCCCGTGGGTGGCACCAACACCTCCCACGGGACCAATGTAAATCGTAGGAACTGACCCCGCTGTCGCGGGACTCCCAGTTTGTGAATACGACGGTAATACGCATATTTCAAGACTTAGGCTTAAAAACATGGCGTTAGAGCGTGAGAACTAGAAACAGCCCCCGAACGGCCCCGTGGGTGGCACCAACACCTCCCACGGGACCAATGTAACTCGTAGGAACTGACCCTGCAGCCGCGGGACTCCCAGTTTGAGAATTCGACGGTAATTCACATATTTTTAGACTTAGGTTTAAAAACATGGTGTTAGGGGGTGTGAACTAGAAACAGCCCCCGAACGTCCCCGTGGGAGGCACCAACACCTCCCACGGGACCAATGTAACTCGTAGGAACTGTCCCCGCAGCCGCGGGACTCCCGGTTTGAGAATATGACGGTAATTTTCATATTTCTAGACTTAGGCTTAAAAACATGGCGCTAGAGGGTGAGACTAGAAACAGCCCCTGAACGGCCCCATGGGTGGCACCAACACCTCCCACGGGACCAGTGTAACTCGTTGGAACTGACCCCGCAGCCGCGGGACTCCCGGTTTTAGAATACGACGGTAATTTGCACATTTCTAGACTTAGGCTTAGAAACATGGCGTTAGAGGGTGAGAAATCGAAACACCCTCGAACGGCCTCGTGGTGGCACCAATACCTCCCACGGGGCCAATGTAACTCTTAGTAACTGACCCCGCAGTCGCGGGACTCCTGGTTTGAGAATACGACGGTAATTTGCATATTTCTAGACTTAAGCTTAAAAACATGGACTTAGAGGGTGAGAACTAGAAACAGCCCCCGAACGGCCCCGTGGGTGGCACCAACACCTCCCACGGGACCAATGTAAATCGTAGGAACTGACCCCGCTGTCGCGGGACTCCCAGTTTGTGAATACGACGGTAATACGCATATTTCAATACTTAGGCTTAAAAACATGGCGTTAGAGCGTGAGAACTAGAAACAGCCCCCGAACGGCCCCGTGGGTGGCACCAACACCTCCCACGGGACCAATGTAACTCGTAGTAACTGACCCCGCAGCCGTGGGACTACCGGTTTGAGAATACGATGGTAATTTGCATATTTCTAGACTTAGGCTTAAAAACATTTCGTTAGAGGGTGAGAACCCGAAACAGCCCGCGAACGGCCCTGGGGGTGGCACCAACACCTCCCACGTGGCCAATGTAATTCGTAGGAACAGACCCCACAGCCGCAGGACTCCCGGTTTTGAGAATACGACAGTAATTCGCATATTTCTATACTTAGGCTTAAAAACATGGCGTAAGAGGGTGAGAACAAGAAACAACCCCCGAACGGCCCCGTGGGTGGCACCAACACCTCCCACGGGACCAATGTAATTCGTAGGAACTGGCCCCGCAGCCGCGGGACTCCCGGTTTGAGAATACGATGGTAATTTGCATACTTCTAGACTTAGGCTTAAAAACAAGGCGTTAGAGGGTGAAAACTAGAAACAGCCCCTGAACGGCCCCATGGGTGGCACCAACACCTCCCACGGGACAAATGTAACTCGTAGGAATGGACCCCACAGTCGCGGGACACCCGGTTTGAGAATACGACGGTAATTTACATATTTATAGACAGGTTTAAAAACATGGCGTTAGAGGGTGAGAACTGGAAATTGCCCCCAAACGTCCCCGTGGGTGGCACCAACACCTCCCACGGGACCAATGTAACTCGTTGGAACTGACCCCGCTACCATGGGACTCCCAGTTTGAGAATTTGATGGTAATTTGCATATTTCTAGACTTAGGCTTAAAAACATGGCGTTAGAGGATGATAACAAGAAACAGCCCCCGACCGGCCCCTTGGGTTGCAGCAACACCTCCCACGGGACAAATGTAATTCGTAGGAACTGACCCCGCTGCCTCGGGACTCCGGGTTTTAGAATACGATGGTAATTTGCATATTTCTAGACTTAGGCATAAAAATATGGCGTTAGAGGGTGACAACTAGAAACAGCCCCCGAACGGCCCCGTGGGTGGTACCAACACCTCCCACGGGACCAGTGTAACTCGTAGGAACTGACCCTACAGCCACGTGACTCCCGATTTGAGAATATGACGGTAATTTGCATATTTCTAGACTTATGCTTAAAAACATTGTGTTAGAGGTTGAGAACACGAAACTGCCCCCGAACGGTCCCGTGGGTGGCACCAATACCTCCCACAGGACCAATATAACTTTTTGGAACTGACCCCGCATCCATGGGATTCTTGGTTTGAGAATACGACGATAATTTGCGTATTTCTTGACTTAGGCTTAAAAACATGGCGTTAGAGGTTGAGAACTAGAAACAGCCCCCGAACGGCCCCGTGGGTTGCACCAACACCTCCCACGGGACCAATGTAACACGAAGCAACTGACCCCGCAGTCGCGGGACTCCCGGTTTGAGAATACGATGGTAATTTTCATATTTCTTTACTTAGGATTAAAAACATGGCGTTAGAGGGTGAAAACTGGAATCAGCCCCCGAACGTCCCCGTGGGTGGCACCAACACCTCCCACGGGACAAATCTAACTCGTAGGAACTGACCCCGCAACCGTAGGACTCCCGGTTTGAGAATACGATGCTAATTTGCATATTTCTAGACTTAGGCTTAAAAACATGGCGTTAGAGGCTGAGAACTGGAAACAGCCACCGAAAGTCCCCGTGGGTGGCACCAACACCTCCCACAGGACCAATGTAACTTGTAGGAACTGACCCCGCAGCCGCGGGACTCCCGATTTGAGAATACGATGGTAATTTTCATATTTCTAGACTTAGGCTTAAAAACATGGCGTTAGAGGGTGAGAACTAGAAACAGCCCCCAAACAGCCCCGTGGGTACCACCAACACCTCCCACGGGGCCAATGTATCTCGTAGTTACTGACCCCGCAGCCGCGGTACTCCCGATTTTTGAATATGACGATAATTTGCATATTTCTAGACTTAGGCATAAAAATATGGCGTTAGAGGGTGAGAAATCGAAACATCCCTCGAATGGCCCCGTGGGAGGCACCAACACCTCCCACGGGGCCAATGTAATTCTTAGGAACTGACCCCGCAGTCGCGTGACTCCTGGTTTGAGAATACGACGGTAATTTGCATATTTCTAGACTTAGGCTTAAAAACTTGGCGTTAGAGCGTGAGAACTAGAAACATCCCCCGAACGGCCCCGTGGGTGGCACCCACACCTCCCATGGGGCCAATGTAACTTGTAGGAACTGACCTCGCAGTCGCGGGACTCCCGATTTGGGAATACGGTGGTAATTTTCATATTTCTAGACTTAGGCATAAAAAATTAGTGTTATAGGGAGAGAACTAGAAACAACCCCCGAACGGCCCCGTGGGTGGCACCAACACCTCCCATGGGACCAGTGTAACTCGTAGGAACTGACCCTGCAGCCGCGGGACTCCCGGTTTGAGAATACGATTGTAATTTTCATATTTGTTGACTTAGGATTAAAAACATGGCGTTAGAGGGTGAGAACTGGAAACAGCCCCCGAACGGCCCCGTGGGTGGCACCAACACCTCCCACGGGACAAATGTAACTCGTAGGAACTGACCCCGCAGCCGCAGGACTCCCGGTTTGATTATACGATGGTAATTTGAATATTTCCAGACTTAGGCTTAAAAACATGGCGTTAGAGGGTGAGAATTGGAAGCAGCCCCCGAACGTCCCCGTGGGTAGCACCAACACCTCCCACGAGACCAATGTAACTCGTAGGAACTGACCCTGCAGCCGCGGGACTCCCACTTGAGAATTCGATGATAATTCGCATATTTTTAGACTTAGGCTTAAAAACATGGCGTTAGTGAGTGAGAACTAGAAATAGCCCCCGAACGGCCCCGTGGGTGGCACCAAAACCTCCCACGGGACCAATGTAACTCATAGGAACTAACCTCACAATCGCGGGACTCTCGGTTTGTGAATACGACGGTAATTCACATATTTCAAGACTTAGGATTAAAAATATGGCGTTAGAGGGTGATAACTAGAAACAGCCCCCGAACGGCCCCATGGGTGGCACTAACACCTCCCACGGGACCAATGTAACTCGTAGGAACTAACCCTGCAGCCGCGAAACTCTCGGTTTGAGAATATGACTATAATTTCATATTTCTAGACTTAGGCTTAAAAACATGGCGTTAGAGGGTGACAACTACAAACAGCCCCCGAACGATCCCATGGGTGGCACCAAACACCTCCCACGGGACAAATGTAACTCGTAGGAACTGACCCTGTAGCCGCGGGACTCCCGATTTTAGAATATGACGATAATTTGCATATTTCTAGAGTTAGGCTTAAAAACATGGCGTTAGAGGGTGAGAACTCGAAACAGCCCCCGAACGGCCCCGTGGGTGGCACCAACAGCTCCCACGGGGCCAATGTAACTTGTAGGAACTGACCTCGCAGTCGCGGGACTCTCGATTTGTGAATACGACGATAATTTGCATTTTTCTAGACTTGGGCATAAAAATTTGGCGTTAGAGGGAGAGAACTAGAAACAACCCCCGAACGGCCCCGTGGGAGGCACCAACACCTCCCACGGGACCAGTGTAACTCGTACGAACTAACCCTGCAGCCGCGGGACTCTCGGTTTTAGAATACGATAGTAATTTGCACATTTCTAGACTTAGGCTTAAAAACATGGCGTTAGAGCGTGAGAACTAGAAACAGCCCACGAACGGCTCCGTGGGTGGCACCAACACCTCCCATGGGGCCAATCTAACCCTTAGGAACTAACCCCACAGTCGCGTGACTCCCGGTTTGAGAATACGACAGTAATTTGTATATTTCTAGACTTAGGCTTAAAAATACGGCGTTAGAGGGTGAGAACTAGAAACAGCCCCCGAACGGCTCCATGGGTGGCACCAACACCTCCCACGGGGCCAATGTAACTCGTAGTAACTGACCCCGCAGCCCCCGGACTCCCGGTTTTAGAATACAATGGTAATTTGTAGATTTCTAGACCTAGGCATAAAAATATGGCGTTAGAGGGTGAGAACTAGAAACAGCCCCCGAACGGCCCCGTGGGTAGCACCAACACCTCCCACGGGAACAGTGTAACTTGCAGGAACTGACCCAGCAGCCGCGTGACTCCCGGATTGAGAATGCGCCTATAATTTTTGTATTTCTTGACTTCTGCTGAAAAACATGGTGTTAGAGGGTGAGAACAAGAAATAGCCCCTGAACGGCCCCGTGGGTGGCACCAACACCTCCCACGGGACCAATGTTACTCATAGGAACTGACCCCGCAGCCGCAGGACTCCTGGTTTGAGAATACGACGGTAATTTGCGTATTTCTTGACTTAGACTTAAAAACATGGCGTTAGAGGTTGAGAACTAGAAACAGCCCCCGAACGGCCCCGTGGGTGGCACCAAACCTCCCACGGGACCAATGTAACACGTAGCAACTGAGACCGCAACCGCGGGACTCCCATTTTAGAATACGATGGTAATTTGCAAATTTCTTGACTTAGGATTAAAATCATGGCGTTAGAGGGTGAGAACTGGAAACAGCCCCCGAACGTCCCCGTGGGTGGCACCAACACCTCCCACGGGACAAATGTAACTCGTAGGAACTGACCCCGCAACCGCAGGACTCCCGGTTTGAGAATACGATGGTAATTTGAATATTTCTAGACTTAGGCTTAAAAATATGGCGTTAGAGGGTGAGAACTGGAAACAGCCCCCGAACGTCCCCGTGGGTAGCACCAACACCTCCCACGGGACAAATGTAACTCGTAGGAACTCACCCTGCAGCCGCGGGACTCCCAGTTTGAGAATTCGATGATAATTCGTATATTTTTAGACTTAGGCTTAAAAACATGGCGTTAGTGAGTGAGAACTAGAAATAGCCCCCGAACGGCCCCGTGGGTGGCACCAAAACCTCCCACAGGACCAATGTAACTCGTCGGAACTGACATCATAGCCACGGGAATCCCGGTTTGAGAATACGATTGTAATTTGCATATTTTTAGACTTAGGCTTATAAACATGGCGTTAGAGAGTGAGAACTAGAAACAACCCCCGAACGGCCCCATGTAGGGGTGTAAACGCGTCGGGTCTGGATCGGGTCTGGGTATATCCTGATCCGATCCGGGTATATTTTTAACGGATCGGGTCTTACCCGATTACCCGACGGGTCTCAGAAAATGGATCCAGACCCGGATCCGTTAAGGACCCGGAGACCCGACCCGAATACCCGACCCGATTATATATATATATATATATATATAAATAAAACTGTTTTTATATAAATATAACTTATATTTATATAAAAACAGTTTTATATAAAAACAATATAAAAACTGTTTTTATATATATATATAAGTTATATTTATATAAAAACAGTTTTATTTAAAAACTGTTTTTTATATAAAACTGTTTTTATATAAAATAAAACTGTTTTTATATATATATATATATATAACTTATATTTTATAAAAAACTGTTTTTATATATATATATATATATATATATATATATATATATATATATATATATATAAAAACAGTTATATATATAACAAACTGTTTTTATATATATATATATATATATATATATATATATATATATATATAAACAGTTTTTATATAAAACTGTTTTTATATATAAATATATAACTTATATATATATATATATATATATATTTATTATATTATATATATACACATTCGGGTCGGGTCCTTATCGGATCGGAGTCATGTATATCCAGATCCGATCCATTAACTAATCGGGTAATCGGGTAATCGGATAATCGGGTCTATAAAATTTGCTCAGATCCGTTAATTTAGGTCGGGTCCGGATCGGGTCCGGGTCCAGACCCGGTCCATTGACAGCCCTAGCCCCATGGGTGGCACCAACACCTCCCATGGGGCCAATGTAACTCGTAGGAACTGACCCCGCAGCCGCGGGACTCCAGGTGTGAGAATACGACCGAAATTTTCATATCTCTAGACTTAGGCTTAAAAACATGGCGATAGAGGTTGAGAACTAGAAACAGCCCCCGAACGGCCCCGTGGGTGGCACCAACACCTCCCACGGGACCAATGTAACACGTAGCAACTGACCCCGTAGCCGCGGGACTCTCGTTTGAGAATACGATGGTAATTTGCATATTTCTTGACTTAGGATTAAAAACAAGGCGTTAGAGGGTGAGAACTGGAAACATCCCTCGAACGTCCCCGTGGGTGGCACCAACACCTCCCACGGGACAAATGTAACTCGTAGTAACTGACCCCGCAGCCGCAGGACTCCCGGTTTGAGAATACGATGGTAATTTTCATATTTCTAGACTTAGGCTTAAAAACATGGCGTTAGAGGGTGAGAACTGGAAACAGACCCCGAACGTCCCCGTGGGTAGTACCAACACCTCCCACGGGACCAATGTAACACGTAGCAACTGACCCCGTAGCCGCGGGACTCTCGTTTGAGAATATGATGGTAATTTGCATATTTCTTGACTTAGGATTAAAAACAAGGCGTTAGAGGGTGAGAACTGGAAACATCCCTCGAACGTCCCCGTGGGTGGCACCAACACCTCCCACGGGACAAATGTAACTCGTAGTAACTGACCCCGCAGCCGCAGGACTCCCGGTTTGAGAACACGATGGTAATTTGCATATTTCTAGACTTAGGCTTAAAAACATGGCGTTAGAGGGTGAGAATTGGAAACAGACCCCGAACGTCCCCGTGGGTAGTACCAACACCTCCCACGGGACCAATGTAACTCGTAGGAACTGACCCTGCAGCCGCGGGACTCCCAGTCTGAGAATTCGACGATAATTCGCATATTTTTAGACTTAGGCTTAAAAACATGGCGTTAGTGAGTGAGAACTAGAAATAGCCCCTGAACGGCCCCGTGGGTGGCACCAAAACCTTCCACGGGACCAATATAACTCGTCGGAACTGACATCGCAGCCACGGGAATCCCGGTTTGAGAATACGACTGCAATTTTCATATTTTTAGACTTAGGCTTATAAACATGGCGTTAGAGAGTGAGAACAAGAAATAGCCCCCGAACGGCCCCATGGGTGGCACCAACACCTCCCACGGGGCCAATGTAACTCGTAGGAACTGACCCCGCTGCCGCGGGACTCCAGGTGTGAGAATACGACCAAAATTTTCATATCTCTAGACTTAGGCTAAAAAACATGGCGTTAGAGGGTAAGAACTAGTAACAACCCCCGAACGACCCCGTGGGTGGCACCAACACCTCCCACGGGACCAATGTAACTAGTAGGACTTGACCATGCACCCGCGGGACTCCGGGTTTGAGAATACGACGATAATTTTCATATTTCTAGACTTAGGCTTAAAAACATGGCATTAGAGGGTGAGAACAAGAAACAGCCCCCGAACGGTCCCGTGGGTGGCACCAACACCTCCCACGGGACCAATGTAACTCGTAGGAACTGACCCCGCAGTCGCAGGACTCCCGGTTTGAGAATACGATGGTAATTTACATATTTCTTGACTTAGGCTTAAAAACATGGCGTTAGAGGGTGAGAACTCGAAACTGCCCCCGAACGGCCCCGTGGGTGGCACCAACACGTCCCATAAAACCAATATAACTCGTAGGGACTGACCCCGCAGCCGCGGGATTCCTGGTTTGAGAATACGACTGTAATTTTCACATTTTTCAAGACTTAGGCTTAAAAACATGGCGTTAGAGGGTGAGAACTAGAAACAGCCCCCGAACGGCCCCGTGGGTTGCACCAACACGCCCACGGGTACAATGTAACTCGTAGGAACAGACGCCCCATCCGCGGGACTCCCGGTTTGAAAATACGACAGTAATTCGTAAGTTTCTAGATTTAGGATTAAAAACATGGCGTTAGAGGGTGAGAACTCGAAACAGCCCCCGAACGTCCCCGTGGGTGGCACCAACACCTCACCCGGAGCCAATGTAATTCGTACGAACCAAGCCCGCAGCAGCGGGACTCCCGGTTTGAGAATACGACGGTAATTTGCATATTTCTAGACTTAGGCTTAAAAACATGGTGTTAGAGGGTGAGAACTCGAAACAGCCCCCGAACGGCCCCGTGGGTGGCACCAACACGTCCCACAAAACCAATATAACTCGTAGGGACTGACCCCGCAGCCGCGGGACTCCTGGTTTGAGAATACGACTGTAATTTTTGCATTTTTTAAGACTTAGGCTTAAAAACATGGCGTTAGAGGGTGAGAACTAGAAACAGCCCCCGAACGGCCCCGTGGGTTGCACCAACACCGCCAACGGGTACAATGTAACTCGTAGGAACAGATGCCCCATCCGCGGGACTCCCGGTTTGAAAATACGACAGTAATTCGCAAATTTCTAGATTTAGGATTAAAAACATGGCGTTAGAGGGTGAGAACTCGAAACAGCCCCCGAACGTCCCCGTGGGTGGCACCAACACCTCACCCGGGGCCAATGTAATTCGTACGAACCAAGCCCGCAGCAGCGGGACTCCCGGTTTGAGAATACGACGGTAATTTGCATATTTCTAGAGTTAGGCTTAAAAACATGGCGTTAGAGGGTGAGAACTCGAAACAGCCCCCGAACGGCCCCGGGGGTGGCACCAACACGTCCCACAAAGCCAATATAACTCGTAGGGACTGACCCCGCAGCCGCGGGACTCCTGGTTTGAGAATATGACTGTAATTTTCGCATTTTTCAAGACATAGGCTTAAAAACATGGCGTTAGAGGGTAAGAACTAGAAACAGCCCCCGAACGGCCCCGTGGGTTGCACCAACACCGCCCACGGGTACAATGTAACTCGTAGGAACAGACGCCCCATCCGCGGGACTCCCGGTTTGAAAATACGACAGTAATTCGCAAATTTCTAGATTTAGGATTAAAAACATGGCGTTAGAGGGTGAGAACTCGAAACAGCCCCCGAACGGCCCCGTGGGTGACACCAACACCTCACCCGGGGCCAATGTAATTCGTACGAACCAAGCCCGCAGCAGCGGGACTCCCAGTTTGAGAATACGATGGTAATTTGCATATTTCTAGACTTAGGCTTAAAAACATGGCGTTAGAGGGTGAGAACTAGAAACAGCCCCCGAACGGCCCCGTGGGTGGCACCAACATCTACCACGGGACCAATGTTACTCGTAGGAACTGACCCCGCTGCCGCGGGACTCCCACTTTGAGAATTCGACAATAATTTGCATATTTCTAGACTTAGGCTTAAAAACATGGCGTTAGAGGGTGAGAACTAGAAACAGCCCCCGAACGGCCCCGTGGGTGGCACCAACACCTCCCACGGGACCAATGTAACTCGTAGGAACTGACCCCGCAGCCGCGGGACTCCCGGTTTGAGAATACGACGGCAATTCGCATATTTCTAGACTTAGGCTTAAAAACATGGCATTAGAGGGGGAGAACTAGAAACAGCCCCCGAACGGCCCCGTGGGTGGCACCAACGCCTCTCACAGGACCCATGTAACCAATAGGAACTCACCCCGCAGCCGCGGGACTCTCGGTTTGAGAATACAACAGTAATTTGCATATTTCTAGACTTAGGCTTAAAAACATGGCGTTAGAGGGTGAGAACTAGAAACATCCCCCGAACGGCCCCGTGGGTGGCAACAACTCCTCCCACGGGACCAATGTAACTCATAGGGATAGACCCCACTGCCGCAGAACTCTTGATTTGAGAATACGATGGTAACTTGCATATTTCTAGACTTAGGCTTAAAAACATAGCGTTAGAGGTTGAGAACAAGAAACAGCCCCCGAACGGTCCCGTGGGTGGCACCAACACCTCCCTCGGGGCAAATGTAACTCGTTGGAACTGACCCCGCAGCCGCGGGACTCCCGATTTCAGACTACGATGGTAATTTGCATATTTCTAGACTTAGGCTTAAAAACATGGCGTTAGATGGAGAGAACTAGAAATAGCCCCCGAACGGCCCCGTGGGTGGCACCAACACCTCCCACGGGACCAATGTAACTCGTAGGAACTGACCTCGCAGTTGTGGGACTCTCGGTTTGTTAATATGATAGTAATTCGCATATTTCAAGACTTAGGCTTAAAAACATGGAATTTGAAGGTGAAAACTAGAAACAGCCCCCGAACGGCCCCGTGGGTGGCACCAACACCTCCTATGGGACGAATGTTACTCATAGGAACTGACCTCGCTGCCGCGGGACTCCCGGTTTGTGAATACAATGGTAATTCGCATATTTCTTGACTTAGGCTTAAAAACATGGCGTTAGAGGGTGAGAACTAGAAACATCCCCCGAACAGCCCCGTGGGTGGCACCAACACCTCCCACGGGGCCAATGTAATTCGTAGAAGTTGACCCCGCAGCCGCGGGACTCCCGATTTGAGAATACGATCGAAATTTTCATATTTCTAGACTTAGGCTTAAAAACATGGTGTTAGAGGGTGAGAACTAGAAACAACCCCCGAACGACCCCGTGGGTGGCCCCATCACCACCCACGGGACCAATGTAACTAGTAGGAACTGACCACGCAGCCGCGGGACTCCCGGTTTGAGAATACGACGGTAATTTATATATTTCTAGACTTAGGTTTAAAAGCATGGCGTTAGAGGGTGAGAACAATAAATAGCCCCCGAACGGCCCCGTGGGAGGCACCAACACCTCCCACGGGACCAATGTAACTCGTAGCAACTGATCCCGCAGCCGCGGGACTCCCGGTTTGAGAATACGATTGTAATTTGCATATTTCTAGATTTAGGCTTAAAAACCTGGCGTTAGAGGGTGAGAACTCGAAACCGCCCCCGAACGGCCCCGTGGGTTGCACCAATACCTCCCACGGGACCAATGTAACTCGTAGGAACTGACCCCGTAGCCGCGGGACTCCCGGTTTTAGAATACGATGGTTATTCTCATATTTCTAAACATAGGTTTAAATACATGGGGTTAGAGGGTGATAATAACTCGTAGGAATTGACCCCGCAGCCGCGGGAATCCTGGTTTGAAAATACGACGGTAATTCACAAATTTCTAGACTTAGGCTTAAAAACATGGCGTTAGAGGGTGAGAACTGGAAACAGCCCCAGAACGTCCCCGTGGGTGGCACCAACACCTACCACGGGACCAATGTAACTCGTAGGAATTGACCCCGCAGCCGCGGGACTCTCGGTTTGAGAATACGACGGTAATTTGCATATTTCTAGACTTAGGCTTAAAAACATGGGGTTAGAGGGTGAGAACTAGAAATCGCCCCCGAACGGCCCTGTGGGTGGCACCAACACCTCCCACAGGGCCAATGTAACTCGTAGGAACTGACCCCGCTTCCGTGGGACTCCCGGTTTGAGAATACGACAGTAATTTGCATATTTCCAGACTTAGGCTTAAAAATATGGCGTTAGAGGGTGAGAACTGGAGACAACCCCTGCACGCCCCCGTGGGTGGCACCAACACCTCCCACGGGACAAATGTAACTCATAGGAACTGACCCCGCAGCCGCAGGACTCCGGGTTTGAGAATACGACGGTTATTCGCATATTTCTAGACTTAGGCTCAAAAACATGACTTTAGATGGTGAGAACTAGAAAAAGCCCCCGAACGGCCCCGTGGGTGGAACCAACACCTCCCACGGGTCCAATGTAACTCGTAGGAACTGACACTATAGCCGTGGGACTCTCGGTTTGAGAATACTACAGTAATTTGCATATTTCTTAACTTAGGCTTAAAAACATGGCGTTAGAGGGTTAGAACTGGAAACAGCCCCAGAACGTCCCCGTGGGTGGCACCAACACCTCCCACGGGACCAATGTAACTCGTAGGAATTGACCCCACGGGACTCTCAGTTTGAGAATACGACGGTCATTTGCATATTTCTAGACTTAGGCTTAAAAACATGGCGTTAGAGGGTGAGAACTAGAAACAGCCCCCGAACGGCACCGTGGGTGGAACCAACACCTCCCACGGGGACAATGTAACTCGTAGGAACTGACCCCGCTGTCGCGGGACTCCCGGTTTGAGAATACGACGGTAATTTGCATATTTCCAGACTTAGGCTTAAAAATATGGAGTTAGAGGGTGAGAACTAGAAACAGCCCCTGAACGGCCCCGTGGGTGGCACCAACACCTCCCATGTTACCAATGTAACTCGTAGGAACTGACCCACCATCCGCGGGACTCCCGGTTTGAATGTATGACGGTAATTCGCAAATTTCTAGATTTAGGATTAAAAACATGGCGTTAGAGGGTGAGAACTCGAAACAGCCCCCGAACGGCCCCGTGGGTGGCACCAACACCTCACCCGGGGCCAATGTAATTCGTACGAACCGATCCCGCAGCAGCGGGACTCCCGATTTGAGAATACGACGGTAATTTCCATATTTCTAGACTTAGGCTTAAAAATGGCGTTAGAGGGTGAGAACAAGAAACAGCCCCCGAACGGCCCCGTGGGTGGCACCAACACCTACCATGGGACCAATGTAACTCGTAGGAACTGACCCCGCTGCCGCGGGACTCCCAGTTTGAGAATTCGACAGTAATTTGCAAATTTCTAGACTTAGGCTTAAAAACATGGCGTTAGAGGGTGAGAACTAGAAACAGCCCCCGAACGGCCCCGTGGGTGGCACCAACACCTCCCACGGGACCAATGTAAGTCGTAGAAACTGACCCAGCAACCGCGGGACTCCCGGTTTGAGAATACGATGGTAATTCACATACTTCGAGACTTAGGCTTAAAAACATGGAATTAGAGGGGGAGAACTAGAAACAGCCACCGAACGGCACAGTGGGTGGCACCAACGCCTACCACAGGACCCATGTAACTCATAGGAACTGACCCCGCAACCGCCGAACTCTAGGTTTGAGAATACCACGGTAATTTCCATATTTCTACACTTAGGCTTAAAAACATGGCGTTAGAGGGTGGGAACTAGAAACAACCCCCGAACGGTCTCGTGGGTGGCACCAACACCTCCCTCGGGGCCAATGTAACTCGTTGGAACTGACCCCGCAGCCGCGGGACTCCCGGTTTCAGAATACCATGGTTATTTTCATATTTCTAGACTTAGGCTTGAAAACATGGCGTTAGAGGGGGAGAACTAGAAATAGCCCCCGAATGGCCCCGTGGGTGGCACCAACACCTCCCACAGGACCAATGTAACTCGTAGGAACTGACCTCGCAGTCGCGGGACTCTCAGTTTATTAATACAACGGTAATTCGCATATTTCAAGACTTAGACTTAAAAATATGGCATTTAAGGGTGAAAACTAGAAACAGCCCCCGAACGGCCCCGTGGGTGGCACCAACACCTCCTATGGGACTAATGGTACTCGTAGGAACAGACCCCGCAGCCACGGGACTCCCGGGTTGAGAATACGACGTTAATTTTCATATGTCTAGACTTAGGCTTAAAAACATGTCGTTAGAGGGTGAGAACTAGAAACAGCCCCCGAACGGCCCCGCGGGTGGAACCAACACCTCCCTCGGGATCATTGTAACTCGTAGGAACTGACCTCGCATCCGCGGGACTCCCAGTTTATGAATACTACGGTAATTCACATATTTCTAGACTTAGGCTTAAAAACATAGCGTTAGAGGGTGGGAACTAGAAACAGCCCCCGAACGGCCCCGTGGGTGGTACCAACACCTCCCACGGGGCCAATGTAACTCGAAGAAACTGACCCCTCAGCCGTGGGACTACCAATTTTAGAATACGATCGAAATTTTCATATTTCTGGACTTAGTCTTAAAAATATGGCGTTAGAGGGTGAGAACTAGAAACAGCCCCCGAACGACCCCGTGGGTGGCCCCAACACCACCCACGGGACCAATGTAACTAGTAGGAACTGACCACGCACCCGCGGCACTCCGGGTTTGAGAATACTACGGTAATTTGCATATTTCTGGAGTTAGGCTTAAAAACATGACGTTAGAGGGTGAGAACAAGAAACAACCACCGAACGGCCCCATGGGTGGCACCAACACCTCCCACGGGACCAATGTAACTCGTAGGAACTGACCCCGCAGCCGCGAGACTCCCGGTTTGAGAATACGACGATTATTTGCATATTTTTAGACTTAGGCTTAAAAACATGGCGTTAGAGGGTGAGAACTCGAAACAGCCCCTGAACAGCCCCGGGGGTGGCACCAACACATCCCACGGGACCAATGTAACTCGTAGGAACTGACACCGCAGCCGCGGGACTCCGGGTTTGAGAATACGACTGTAATTTGCATATTTCTAGACTCAGGCTTAAAAACCTACCGTTAGAGGGTGAGAACTCGAAACTGCCCCCGAACGGCCCCGTGTGTTGCACCAATACCTCCCACTGGACCAATGTTACTCGTAGGAACTGACCTCGTAGCCGCGGGACTCCCGGTTTGAGAATACGATGGTTATTCTCATATTTCTAGACTTAGGCTTAAAAACATGGTGTTAGAAGGTGATAATAACTCGTAGGAATTGACCCCGCAGCCGCGGGACTCTCGATTTGAAAATACGACGGTAATTCGCAAATTTTTAGATTTAGGCTTAAAAACATCGCGTTATAGGGTGAGAACTCGAAACATCCACCGAACGGCCCCGTGGGTAGCTCCAACACCTCACCCGGGGCCAATGTAACACGTAGGAACTGACCCCGCAGCCGCAGGACTCCCGGTTTGAGAATACGATGGTAATTTGTATATTTCTAGACTTAGGCTTAAAAACATGGCGTCAGAGGGTGAGAACTAGAATCAGCCCCCGAACGGCTCCGTGGGTGGCACCAACACCTCACCCGGTGTCAATGTAACTCGTGGGAACAGACCCCGCAGCCGCGGGACTCCTGGTTTGAGAATACGACGGTAATTTGCATATTTCCTGACTTAGGCTTAAAAATATGGCGTTAGAGGGTGATAACTGGAAACAGCCCACGCACGCCTCCGTGGGTGGCACCAACACCTCCCACGGAACCAGTGTAACTCGTAGGAACTGACCCCGCAGCCGTGAGACTCCCGATTTCAGAATACGACGATAATTTGTATATTTTTTGACTTTGGCTTATAAACATGGCGTTATAGGGTGAGAACTCGAAACAACCCTCGAACGGCCCCGTGGGTGGCACCAACAGATCCCACGGGACCAATGTAACTCGTAGGAAATGACCCCGCAGCCACGGGACTCCCGGTTTGAAAATACGTTGGTAATATGCATATTTCTAGACTTTGGCTTTAAAACATGGCGTTAGAGGGTGAGAACTAGAAACAGCCCCCAAACGGCCCCGTGGGTGGCACCAACACCTCACACGGGACCAATGTAACTCATAGGAATAGACCCCGCAGCCGCGGAACTCTCGGTTTGAGAATACGACGGTAATTTGCATATTTCTAGACTTAGGCTCAAAAACATGGCGTTAGAGGGTGAGAACTCGAAACAGCTCCTAAACGGCCCCGGAGGTGGCACCAACACCTCCCACTGGGCCAATGTAACTCGTATGAACTGACCCCGTAGCCGCGGGACTCCCGGTTTTGAGAATACAATGGTAATTTGCATATTTCTAAACTTAGGCTTAAAAACGTGGCGTTAGAGGGTGAGAACTAGAAATAGCCCTCGAACGGCCCCGTGTGTGTCATCAACACCTCCCACGGGACCAATGTTACTTGTAGGAACTGACCCCGCAGCCGCGGGACTCCTGGTTTGAGAATACGATGGTAATAAGCATATTTCTAGACGTAGGCTTAAAAACACGGCGTTAGAGGGTGAGAACAAGAAACAGCCGCCGAACGTCCCCGTGGGTGGCACCAACACCTCCCACGGGACCAACTTAACTCGTAGGAACTGACCCCGTAGCCGTGGGGCTCCCGGTTGGAGAATACGAAGATAATTTGAATATTTCTTAACTTAGGCTTAAAAACATGGCTTTAGAGGGTGAGAACTAGAAACAGCCCCCGAACGGCCCCGTGGGTGGCACCAACACCTCCCACAGGACCAATGTAACTCGAAGGAACTAACCCCGAAGTCGCGGGACTACCGGCTTGATAATATAACTGTAATTCGTATATATCTAGACATAGGCTTAAAAACATGGCGATAGAGGGTTATGACTAGAAACATCCCCCGAACGGCCCCGTGTGTGGCACCAACACCTCCCACGGGACTAATGTAACTCGTAGGAAATGACCCCGCAGCCGCGGGACTCCTGGTTTGAGAATACGACGGTAATTTTCATATTTCTAGAATTAGGTTTAAAAACCTGGCGTTAGAGGGTGAGAACTAGAAACATCCCCCGAACGGCCCCGTGGGTGGCCCCAACATCTCCCACGGGGCCAATGTAACTCGTAGGAACTGACCCCACAGTCGCAGGACTCTCAGTTTGAGAATACGACGGTTATTCCCATATTTCTAGACTTAGGCTAAAAAACATGGCTTTTGAGGGTGAGAACTAGAAACAGCCCCCGAACCGCCCCGTGGGTGGAACCAACACCTCCCACGGGTCCAATGTAACTCGTAGGAACTGACCCCATAACCGTGGGACTCTCGGTTTGAGAATACGACGGTAAGTTGTATATTTCTTGACTTAGGCTTAAAAACATGGCGTTAGAGGTAGATAACTGAAAACAGTCCCAGAACGTCCCCGTGGGTGGCACCAACACCTCCCACGGGACCAATGTAACTCGTAGGAATTGACCCCGCAGCCGCGGGACTGTCGATTTGAGAATTTGACGGTAATTTGCATATTTCTAGACTTAGGCTTAAAAATATGGTGTTAGAGGGTGATAACTGGAAACAGCCTACGCACGCCTCTGTGGGTGGCACCAACACCTCCCACGGAACCAGTGTAACTCGTACGAACTGACCCCGCAGCCGTGAGACTCCCGATTTCATAATACGACGATAATTTGTATATTTTTAGACTTTGGCTTATAAACATGGCGTTAGAGGGTGAGAACTCGAAACAACCCCCGAACGGCCCCATGGGTGGCACCAACAGCTCCCACGGGACTAATGTAACTCATAGGAACTGACCCCGCAGCCGCGGGACTCCCGGTTTGAGAATACGTTCGGAATTTGCATATTTCTAGACTTTGTCTTTAAAACATGGCGTTAGAGGGTGAGAACTAGAAACAGCCCCCGAACGGCCCCTTGGGTGGCACCAACACCTCACACGGGACCAATGTAACTCATTGGAACAGACCCCGCAGCCGCGGAACTCTCGGTTTGAGAATACGACGGTAATTTGCATATTTCTAGACTTAGGCTTAAAAATATGGCGTTAGAGGGTGAGAACTAGAAACAGCCCCAGAACGGCCCTGAGGGTGGAACCAACACCTCCCACGGGACCCATGTAACTCGTAGGAACTGACCTCGCACCCGCGGGACTCCCGGTTTGAGAATACGACGGTACTTTGTTTATTTCTAGACTTAGGCTTAAAATCATTGCGTTAGAGGGTGAGAACTAGAAACAGCCCCCGAACGGCCCCGTGGGTGTCACCAACACCTCCCACGGGACCAATGTACTCGTAGGAACTGACCTCGTAGTCGCGGGACTCTTGGTTTGTGAATACGATGGTAATTCGCATATTTCAAGACTTAGGCTTAAAAACATGGCGTTTGAGGGTGAGAACTAGAAACAGCCCCCGAACGGCCCCGTGGGTGGCACCAACTCCTCCTATGGGACGAATGTAACTTGTAGGAACTGACCCCGTAGCCACGGGACTCCTGGTTTGAGAATACGACCGAAATTGTCATATTTCTAAACTTAGGCTTAAAAACATGGCGTGATAGGGTGAGAACTAGAAACATCCCCCGAACGACCCCATGGGTGGCACCAATACCTCCCACGGGACCAATGTAACTAGTTGGAACTGACCACGCAACCGCGGGACTCCGGGTTTGAGAATACGACGATAATTTGCATATTTATAGCCTTCGGCTTATAAACATGGTGTTAGAGGTGAGAATAAGAAACATCCCCCGAACGGCCCCGTGGGTGGCACCAACACCTCCCACAGGACCAATGTAACTCGTAGGACTTGACCCCACAGCCGCGGGACTCCCGATTTTAGAATACGACAGTAATTTGCATATTTCTAGACTTAGACTTAAAAATATGGCGTTAGAGGGTGAGAACTCGAAACAGGCCCCGAATGGCCCCAGGAGTGGCACCAACACCTCCCACGGGGCCAATGTAACTCGTAGGAACTGACACCGTAGCCGCGGGACTCCCGGTTTTGAGAATGAGACGGTAATTCACATATTTCTAGACTTAGGCTTAAAAACATGGCATTAGGGGGTGAGAACTAGAAACAACCCCTGAACGGCCCCGTGGATGGCACCAACACCTCCCACGGGAGCAATGTAACTCGTAGGAACTGACCCCGCAGCCGCAGGACTCCCAGTTTGAGAATAAGATGGTATTTCGCATATTTCTAGACTTAGGCTTAAAAACATGGAGTTAGAGGGTGAGAATTTGAAACATCCCCCGAACGGCCCCGTGTGTGGCACCAACACCTCCCACGAGACCAATGTAAATCGAAGGAACTAACCCCGTAGCCGCGGGACTCCCGGTTTGAGAATACGACGGTTATTCGCATATTTATAGACTTAGGCTTGAAAACGTGGCGTAAGAGGGTGAGAACTAGAAACAGCCCCCGAACGGTCCCGTGGGTGGCACCAACACATCCCACGGGACCAATGTAACTCGTAGGAACTAACCCGGTAGCCGCGGGACTCCCGGTTTGAAAATAATACAGTAATTATCAAATTTCTAGATTTAGGTTTAAAAACATGGCGTTAGAGTGTGAGAACTCGAAACAGCCCCCGAACGGCCCCGTGGGTGGCACCAACACCTCACTCGAGGCCAATGTAACTCGTAGGAACTGACCCCATAGCCGCGAGACTCCCGATTTTAGAATACGATGGTAATTTGTATATTTCTTGACTTAGGCTTAAAAACATGGCGTTAGAGGGTGAGAACTAGAAACAGCCCCCGAACGGGCCAGTGGGTGGCACCAACACCTCCCACGGGACCAATGTAACTCGAAGGAACAACCGCAGCAGCCGCAGGACTCCCGGTTTGAGAATACGACGGTAATTAGTATATTTCTAGACTTAGTCTTCAAAACATGGCGTTAGAGGGGGAGAACAAGAAACAGCCCCTGAACGGCCCCGTGGGTGGCACCAGCACCTCCCATGGGACCAATGTAACTCATAGGAACTGACCCCGCAGCCGCGGGACTGCCGATTTGAGAATACGATGGTAATTTGCATATTTCTAGATTTAGGCTTAAAAAGATGGCGTTAGTGGGTGAGAACTAGAAATAGCCCCCGAACGGCCCTGTGGGTGGCACCAACACCTCCCACGGGACCAATGTATCTCATCGGAGCTGACATCGCAGCCGCGGGAATCCCGATTTTAAAATACGATGGTAATTTGCATATTTCTATAATTAGGCTTAAAAACATGGCGTTAGAGGGTGAGAACTCGAAACAGCCCCAGAACCGCCCCGGGGGTGGCACCAACACCTCCCACGGGGCCAATGTAACATGTAGGAACTGACCCCGCAGCCGCGGGACTCCCGGTTTTGAGAATACGACGGTAATTTGCATATTTCTAGACTTAGGCTTAAAAACATGGCGTTAGAGGGTGAGAACTAGAAACAACCCTCAAACGGCCCCGTGGGTGGCATCAACACCTCCCATGGGACCAATGTAAGTCGTAGGAACTGACCCCGCAGCCGCGAGACTCCCGATTTGAGAATACGACGATAATTTGTATATTACTGGACTTAGGCTTAAAAACAAGGCGTTAGAGGGTGAGAACAAGAAACAACCCCCGAATGTCCCCGTGGGACCAACACCTCCCACGGGACCATTGTAACTCGTAGAAACTGACCCCGCGGCCGCGGGACTCCCGGTTTGAGAATACGATAATAGTTTGAATATTTATAGACTTAGGCTTAAAAACCTGGCGTTAGAGGGTGAGAACTAGAAACAGCCCCCGAACGGCTCCGTGGGTGGCACCAACACCTCCCACGGGACCAGTGTAACTCGTAGGAACTGATCTCGCAGCCGCAGGACTCCCGGTTTGAGAATACGACGGTAATTTGCATTTCTAGACTTAGGCTTAAATCTTGGCGATAGAGGGTGAGAACTGGAAACAGCCCCCGAACGGCCCTGTGGCTGGCACGAACACCTCCCACGAGACCAATGTAACTCGTAGGTAATGACCCCGCAGCCACGGGACTCCCGGTTTGTGAACACGACGGTAATTTTCATATTTCTAGACTTAGGCTTAAAGACAAGGCGTTAGAGGGTGAGAACTAGAAATAGCCCCCGAACGGCCCCGTTGGTGGCACCAACACCTCCCACGGGGCCAATCTAACTCGTAGGAACTGACCCCGTAGCCGCAGGACTCCCGGTTTTAGAATACGATGGTTATTCGCATATTTCTAGACTTAGGCTAAAAAACATGGCTTCAGAGGGTGAGAATTAGAAACAGCCCCCGAACGGCCCCGTGGGTGGACCCAACATCTCCCACGGGTCCAGCGTAACTCGTAGGAACTGACCCCATAGCCGTGGGACTCTCGGTTTGAGAATATGACGGTAATTTGTATATTTCTTGACTTAGGCTTAAAAGCATGGCGTTAGAGGGAGAGAACTGGAAACAGCCACAGAACGTCCCCGTGGGTGGCACCAACACCTCCCACGGGACCAATGTAAATCGAAGGAACTGACCCCGTAGCCGCGGGACTCCCGATTTGAGAATACGACGGTTATTCGCATATTTATAGACTTAGGCTTGAAAACGTGGCGTTAGAGGATGAGAACTAGAAACAGCCCCCGAACGGTCCCGTGGGTGGCACCAACACCTCCCACGGGACCAATGTAACTCGTAGGAATTAACCCGATAGACGCGGGACTCCCGGTTTGAAAATTATATAGTAATTAGCAAATTTCTAGATTGAGGTTTAAAAACATGGCGTTAGAGTGTGAGAACTCGAAACAGCCCCCGAACGGCCCCGTGGGTGGCACCAACACCTCACCCGAGGCCAATGTAACTCGTAGGAACTGACCCCATAGCCGCGAGACTCCCGGTTTGAGAATACGATGGTAATTTGTATATTTCTAGACTGAGGCTTAAAAACATGGCCTTAGAGGGTGAGAACTAGAAACAGCCCCCGAACGGGCCAGTGGGTGGCACCAACACCTCCCACGGGACCAATGTAACTCGAAGGAACAGACGCAGCAGCCGCAGGACTCCCGGTTTGAGAATACGACGGTAATTAGTATATTTCTAGACTTAGGCTTCAAAACATGGCGTTAGAGGGGGAGAACAAGAAATAGCCCCCGAACGGCCCCGTGGGTGGCACCAACACCTCCCATGGGACCAATGTAACTCGTAGGAACTGACCCCGCAGCCGCGGGACTGCCGATTTGAGAATACGACGGTAATTTGCATATTTCTAGATTTAGGATTAAAAAGATGGCGTTAGTGGGTGAGAACTAGAAATAGCCCCCGAACGGCCCCGTGGGTGGCACCAACACCTCCCACGGGACAAATGTATCTCATTGGAACTCACATCGCAGCCGCGGGAATCCCGATTTGAAGATACGACGGTAATTTGCATATTTCTATAATTAGGCTTAAAAACATGGCGTTAGAGGGTGAGAACTCGAAACAGCCCCTGAACCGCCCCGGGGGTGGCACCAACACCTCCCACGGGGCCAATGTAACAGGTAGGAACTGACCCCGCAGCCGCGGGACTCCCGGTTTTGAGAATACGACGGTAATTTGCATATTTTTAGACTTAGGCCTAAAAACATGGCTTCAGAGGGGGAGAACTCGAAACAGCCCCCGAACGGCCCCGTGGGTGGCACCAACACCTCACACGGGACCAATGTAACTCATAGGAATAGACCCTGCAGCCGCGGAACTCTCGGTTTGAGAATACGACGGTAATTTGCATATTTCTAGACTTAGGCTCAAAAACTTGGCGTTAGAGGGTGAGAACTCGAAACAGCCCCTAAACGGCCCCGGGGGTGGCACCAACACCTCCCACTGGGCCAATGTAACTCGTATGAACTGACCCCGCAGCCGCGGGACTCCCGGTTTGGAGAATACCAATGGTAATTCGCATATTTCTAAACTTAGGCTTAAAAACGTGGCGTTAGAGGGTGAGAACTAGAAACAGCCCTCGAACGGCCCCGTGTGTGTCATCAACACCTCCCACGGGACCAATGTTACTCGTAGGAACTAACCCCGCGGCCGCGGGACTCTTGGTTTGAGAATACGACGGTAATAAGCATATTACTAGACTTAGGCTTAAAAACACGGCGTTAGAGGGTGAGAACAAGAAACAGCCCCCGAACGTTCCCGTGGGTGGCACCAACACCTCCCACGGGACCAACTTAACTCGTAGGAACTGACCCCGCAGCCGTGGGGCTCCCGGTTTGAGAATACGATGATAATTTGAATATTTCTTGACTTAGGATTAAAAACATGGCTTTAGAGGGTGAGAACTAGAAACAGCCCCCGAACGGCCCCGTGGGTGGCACCAACACCTCCCACAGGACCAATGTAACTCGAAGGAACTGACCCCGAAGTCGCGGGACTACCGGCTTGATAATATAACTGTAATTCGTATATATCTAGACATAAGCTTAAAAACATGGAGATAGAGGGTTATGACTAGAAACAGCCCCCGAACGGCCCCGTGGGTGGCACCAACACCTCCCACGAGACTAACGTAACTCGTAGGAAATGACACCGCAGCCGCGGGACTCCTGGTTTGAGAATACGACGGTAATTTGCATATTTCTAGACTTAGGTTAAAAAACCTGGCGTTAGAGGGTGAGAACTAGAAACATCCCCCGAACGGCCCCGTGGGTGGCCCCAACATCTCCCACGGGGCCAATGTAACTCGTAGGAACTGACCCCGCAGTCGCAGGACTCTCAGTTTGAGACTACGATGGTTATTCCCATATTTCTAGACTTAGGCTCAAAAACATGGCTTTTGAGGGTGAGAACTAGAAACAGCCCCTGAACGGCCCCGTGGGTGGAACCAACACCTCCCACGGGTCCAATGTAACTCGTAGGAACTGACCCCATAGCCGTGGGACTCTCGGTTCGAGAATACGACGATAAGTTGTATATTTCTTGACTTAGGCATAAAAACATGGCGTTAGAGGGAGATAACTGAAAACTGTCCCAGAACGTCCCCGTGGGTGGCACCAACACCTCCCACGGGACCAATGTAACTCGTAGGAATTGACCTCGCAGCCGCGGGACTCTCGATTTGAGAATTCGACGGTAATTTGCATATTTCTAGACTTAGGCTTAAAAACATGACGTTAGAGGGTGAGAACTAGAAACAGCCCCCGAACGGCCCCGTGGGTGGCGCCAACACCTCCCACGGGGCCAATGTAACTCGTAGAAACTGACCCTGCTGTCGCGGGACTTCCGGTTTGAGAATACGACGGTAATTTGCATATTTCCAGACTTAGGCTTAAAAATATGGCGTTAGAGGGTGATAACTGGAAACAGCCCACGCACGCCTTCGTGGGTGGCACCAACACCTCCCACGGAACCAGTGTAACTCATAGGAACTGACCCCGCAGCCGTGAGACTCCCGATTTCAGAATACGACGATAATTTGTATATTTTTAGACTTTGGCTTATAAACATGGCGTTAGAGGGTGAGAACTCGAAACAACCCCCGAACGGCCCCGTGGGTGGCACCAACAGCTCCCACGGGACTAATGTAACTCATAGGAACTGACCCCGCAGCCGCGGGACTCCCGGTTTGAGAATACGTTGGTAATTTGCATATTTCTAGACTTTGGCTTTAAAACATGGCGTTAGAGGGTGAGAACTAGAAACAGCCCCCGAACGGCCCCGTGGGTGGCACCAACACCTCACACCGGACCAATGTAACTCATAGGAACAGACCCCGCAGCCGCGGAACTCTCGGTTTGAGAATACGACGGCAATTTGCATATTTCTAGACTTAGGCTTAAAAATATGGCGTTAGAGGGTGAGAACTAGAAACAGCCCATGAACGGCCCTGAGGGTGGAACCAACACCTCCCACGGGACCCATGTAACTCGTAGGAACTGACCTCGCACCCGCGGGACTCCCGGTTTGAGAATACGGCGGTACGTTGTTTATTTCTAGACTTAGGCTTAGAATCATGGCGTTAGAGGGTGAGAACTAGAAACAGCCCCCGAACGGCCCCGTGGGTGTCACCAACACCTCCCACGGGATCAATGTACTCGTAGGAACTGACCTCGCAGTCGCGGGACTCTTGGTTTGTGAATATGATGGTAATTCGCATATTTCAAGACTTAGGCTTAAAAACATGGCGTTTGAGGGTGAGAACTAGAAACAGCCCCCGAACGGCCCCGTGGGTGGCACCAACTCCTCCTATGGGACGAATGTAACTCCTAGGAACTGACCCCGTAGCCACCGGACTCCCGATTTGAGAATACGACCGAAATTTTCATATTTCTAGACTTAGGCTTAAAAACATGGCGTGATAGGGTGAGAACTAGAAACAGCCCCCAAACTACCCCGTGGGTGGCACCAATACCCCCCACGGGACCAATGTAACTAGTTGGAACTGACCACGCAACCGCGGGACTCCGGGTTTGAGAATACGACGGTAATTTGCATATTTATAGCCTTCGGCTTATAAACATGGCGTTAGAGGTGAGAACAAGAAACATCCCCCGAACGGCCCCGTGGGTGGCACCAACACCTCCCACAGGACCAATGTAACTCGTAGGACTTAACCCCACAGCCGCGGGACTCCCGGTTTGAGAATACGACAGTAATTTGCATATTTCTAGACTTAGGCTTAAAAATATGGCGTTAGAGGGTGAGAACTCAAAACAGGCCCTGAATTGCCCCTGGAGTGGCACCAACACCTCCCACGGGGCCAATGTAACTCGTAGGAACTGACACCGCAGCCGCGGGACTCCCGGTTTTGAGAATGAGACGCTAATTCACATATTTCTAGACTTAGGCTTAAAAACATGGCATTAGGGGGTGAGAACTAGAAACAACCCCCGAACGGCCCCGTGGATGGCACCAACACCTCCCACGGAAGCAATGTAACTCGTAGGAACTGACCCCGCAGCCGCGGGACTCCCAGTTTGAGAATAAGATGGTATTTCGCATATTTCTAGACTTAGGCATAAAAAATGGAGTTAGAGGGTGAGAATTTGAAACATCCCCCGAACGGCCCCGTGTGTGGCACCAACACCTCCCACGGGACCAATGTAAATCGAAGGAACTGACCCCGTAGCCGCGGGACTCCTGGTTTGAGAATACGACGGTTATTCGCATATTTATAGACTTAGGCTTGAAAACGTGGCGTAAGAGGGTGAGAACTAGAAACAGCCCCCGAACGGTCCCGTGGGTGGCACCAACACATCCCACGGGACCAATGTAACTCGTAGGAACTAACCCGGTAGCCGCGGGACTCCCGGTTTGAAAATAATACAGTAATTATCAAATTTCAAGATTTAGGTTTAAAAACATGGCGTTAGAGTGTGAGAACTCGAAACAGCCCCCGAACGGCCCCGTGGGTGGCACCAAGACCTCACCCGGGGCCAATGTAACTCGTAGGAACTGACCCCATTGCCGCGAGACTCCCGGTTTGAGAATACGATGGTAATTTATATATTTCTAGACTTAGGCTTAAAAACATGGCGTTAGAGGGTGAGAACTAGAAACAGCCCTCAAACGGCCCCGTGGGTGGCATCAACACCTCCCATGGGACCAATGTAACTCGTAGGAACAGACCCCGCAGCCGCGAGACTCCCGATTTGAGAATACGACGATAATTTGTATATTACTGGACTTAGGCTTAATAACAAGGCATTAGAGGGTGAGAACAAGAAACAACCCCCGAATGTCCCCGTGGGACCAACACCTCCCACGGGACCATTGTAACTCGTAGAAACTGACCCCGCGACCGCGGGACTCCCGGTTTGAGAATACGATAATAGTTTGAATATTTATAGACTTAGGCTTAAAAACATGGCGTTAGAGGGTGAGAACTAGAAACAGCCCCCGAACGGCCCCGTGGGTGGTACCAACACCTCCCACGGGACCAATGTAACTCGTAGGAACTGATCTCGCAGCCGCGGGACTCTCGGTTTAAGAATACGACAGTAATTTGCATTTCTAGACTTAGGCTTAAATCTTGGCGATAGAGGGTGAGAACTGGAAACAGCCCCCGAACGGCCCTGTAGCTGGCACGAACACCTCCCACGGGACCAATGTAACTCGTAGGTAATGACCCCGCAGCCACGGGACTCCCGGTTTGTGAACACGACGGTAATTTTCATATTTCTAGACTTAGACTTAAAGATAAGGCGTTAGAGGGTGATAACTTGAAATAGCCCCCGAACGGCCCCGTTGGTGCCCCAACACCTCCCACGGGGCCAATGTAACTCGTAGGAACTGACCCCGCAGCCGCAGGACTCCCAGTTTGAGAATACGATGGTTATTCGCATATTTCTAGACTTAGGCTCAAAAACATGGCTTCAGAGGGTGAGAACTAGAAAAAGCCCCCGAACGGCCCCGTGGGTGGAACCAACATCTCCCACGGGTCCAACATAACTCGTAGGAACTGACCCCATAGCCGTGGGACTCTCGGTTTGAGGATACGACGGTAATTTGTATATTTCTTGACTTAGGCTTAAAAACATGGCGTTAGAGGGAGAGAACAGGAAACAACCCCAGAACATCCCCGTGGGTGGCACCAACACCTCCCACGGGACCAATGTAAATCGAAGGAACTGACCCCGTAGCCGCGGGACTCCCGGTTTGAGAATACGACGGTTATTCGCATATTTATAGACTTAGGCTTGAAAACGTGGCGTTAGAGGGTGAGAACTAGAAACAGCCCCCGAACGGTCCCGTGGGTGGCACCAACTCCTCCCACGGGACCAATGTAACTCGTAGGAACTAACCCGGTAGCCGCGGGACTCCCGGTTTGAAAATTATACAGTAATTAGCAAATTTCTAGATTTAGGTTTAAAAACATGGCGTTAGAGTGTGAGAACTCGAAACAGCCCCCGAACGGCCCCGTGGGTGGCACCAACACCTCACCCGAGGCCAATGTAACTCGTAGGAACTGTCCCCATAGCCGCGAGACTCCCGGTTTGAGAATACGATGGTAATTTGTATATTTCTAGACTTAGGCTTAAAAACATGGCGTTAGAGGGTGAGAACTAGAAACAGCCCCCGAACGGGCCAGTGGGTGGCACCAACACCTCCCACGGGACCAATGTAACTCGAAGGAACAGACGCAGCAGCCGCAGGACTCTCGGTTTGAGAATACGATGGTAATTAGTATATTTCTAGACTTAGGCTTCAAAACATGGTGTTAGAGGGGGAGAACAAGAAACAGCCCCCGAATGGCCCCGTGGGTGGCACCAAGACCTCCCATGGGACCAATGTAACTCGTAGGAACTGACCCCGCAGCCGCGGGACTGCCGATTTGAGAATACGATGGTAATTTTCATATTTCTAGATTTAGGCTTAAAAAGATGGCGTTAGTGGGTGAGAACTAGAAATAGCCCACGAACGGCCCCGTGGGTGGCACCAACACCTCCCACGGGACCAATGTATCACATCGGAACTGACATCGCAGGCGCGGGAATCCCGATTTGAAAATACGACGGTAATTTGTATATTTCTATAATTAGGCTTAAAAACATGGCGTTAGAGGGTGAGAACTCGAAACAGCCCCTGAACCGCCCCGGGGGTGGCCCCAACACCTCCCACGGGGCCAATGTAACAGGTAGGAACTGACCCCGCAGCTGCGGGACTACCGGTTTTGAGAATACGACGGTAATTTGCATATTTCTAGAATTAGGCTTAAAAACATGGCATTAGAGGGTGAAAACTAGAAATAGCCCCCGAACGGCCCCGTGGGTGGCATCAACACCTCCCATGGGACCAATGTAACTCGTAGGAACTGACCCCGCAGCCACGAGACTCCGGGTTTGAGAATACGACGATAATTTGTATATTACTGGACTTAGGCTTAAAAACAAGGCGTTAGAGGGTGAGAACAAGAAACAACCCCCGAATGTCCCCGTGGGACCAACACCTCCCACGGGACCATTGTAACTCGTAGGAACTGACCCCGCAGCCACGGGACTACCGGTTTGTGAACACGACGGTAATTTTCATATTTCTAGACTTAGGCTTAAAGACAAGGCGTTAGAGGGTGAGAACTAGAAATAGCCCCCGAACGGCCCCGTTGGTGGCCCCAACACCTCCCACGGGACCAATGTAACTCGTAGGAACTGACCCCACAGCCGCAGGACTCCCGGTTTGAGAATACGATGGTTATTCGCATATTTCTAGACTTAGGCTCAAAAACATGGCTTCAGAGGGTGAGAACTAGAAACAGCCCATGAACGGCCCCGTGGGTGGAACCAACATCTCCCACGGGTCCAACGTAACTCGTAGGAACTGACCCCATAGCCGTGGGACTCTCGGTTTGAGAATACGACGGTAATTTGTATATTTCTTGACTTAGGCTTAAAAACATGGCGTTAGAGGGAGAGAACTGGAAACAGCCCCAGAATGTCTTCGTGGGTTGCACCAACACCTCCCACGGGACCAATGTACCTCGTAGGAATTGACCCCGCAGCCGCGGGACTCTCAGTTTGAGAATACGAAAGTAATTTACATGTTTATAGACTTAGGCTTAAAAACATGGCGTTACAGGATGAGAACTCGAAACAGCCACCGAACGGCCCCGTGGGTGGCACCAACACCTCCCACGGGACCAATGTAACTCGTAGGAACTAACTCGGTAGCCGCGGGACTCCCGGTTTGAAAATTATATAGTAATTAGCAAATTTCTAGATTTAGGTTTAAAAACATGGCGTTAGAGTGTGAGAACTCGAAACAGCCCCCGAACGGCCCCGTGGGTGGCACCAACACCTCCCACGGGTCCAACGTAACTCGTAGGAACTGACCCCATAGCCGTGGGACTCTCGGTTTGAGAATACGACGGTAATTTGTATATTTCTTGACTTAGGCTTAAAAACATGGCGTTAGAGGGAGAGAACTGGAAACAGCCCCAGAACGTCCCCGTGGGTGGCACCAACACCTCCCACGGGACCAATGTAAATCGAAGGAACTGACCCCGTAGCCGCGGGACTCCCGGTTTGAGAATACGACGGTTATTCGCATATTTATAGACTTAGGCTTGAAAATGTGACGTTAGAGGGTGAGAACTAGAAACAGCCCCCGAACGGTCCCGTGGGTGGCACCAACACCTCCCACGGGACCAATGTAACTCGGAGGAACTAACCCGGTAGCCGCGGGACTCCCGGTTTGAAAATTATACAGTAATTAGCAAATTTCTAGATTTAGGTTTAAAAACATGGCGTTAGAGTGTGAGAACTCGAAACAACTCCCGAACGGCCCCGTGGGTGGCACCAACACCTCACCCGAGGCCAATGTAACTCGTAGGAACTGACCCCATAGCCGCAAGACTCCCGGTTTGAGAATACGATGGTAATTTGTATATTTCTAGACTTAGGCTTAAAAACATGGCATTAGAGGGTGAGAACTAGAAACAGCCCCCGAACGGGCCAGTGGGTGGCACCAACACCTCCCACGGGACCAATGTAACTCGAAGGAACAGACGCAGCAGCCGCAGGACCTCCGGTTTGAGAATACGATGGTAATTAGTATATTTCTAGACTTAGGCTTCAAAACATGGCGTTAGAGGGGGAGAATAAGAAACAGCCCCCGAACGGCCCCGTGGGTAGCACCAACACCTCCCATGGGACAAATGTAACTCGTAGGAACTGACCCCGCAGCCGCGGGACTGCCGATTTGAGAATACGACGGTAATTTGCATATTTCTAGATTTACGCTTAAAAAGATGGCGTTAGTGGGTGAGAACTAGAAATAGCCCCCGAACGGCCCCGTGGGTGGCACCAACACCTCCCACGGGACCAATGTATCTCATCGGAACTGACATCGCAACCGCGGGAATCCCGATTTGAAGATACGACGGTAATTTGTATATTTCTATAATTAGGCTTAAAAACATGGCGTTAGAGGGTGAGAACTCGAAACAGCCCCTGAACCGCCCCGGGGGTGGCACCAACACCTCCCACGGGACCAATGTACCAGGTAGGAACTGACCCCGCATCCGCGGGACTCCCGGTTTTGAGAATACGACGGTAATTTGCATATTTCTAGACTTAGGCTTAAAAACATGGCGTTAGAGGTTGAGAACTAGATACAGCCCCAGAACGGCCCCGTGGGTGGCATCAACACCTCCCATGGGACCAATGTAACTCGTAGGAACTGACCCCGCAGTCGCGAGACTCCCGGTTTGAGAATACGACGATAATTTGTATATTACTGGACTTAGGCTTAAAAACAAGGCGTTAGAGGGTGAGAACAAGAAACAACCCCCGAATGACCCCGTGGGACCAACACCTCCCACGAGACCATTGTAACTCGTAGAAACTGACCCCGCGGCCGCGGGACTCCCGGTTTGAGAATACGATAATAGTTTGAATATTTATAGACTTAGGCTTAAAAACATGGCGTTAAAGGGTGAGAACTAGAAACAACCCCCAAACGGCCCCGTGGGTGGCACCAACACCTCCCACGGGACCAATGTAACCCGTAGGAACTGATCTCGCAGTCGCGGGACTCCCGGTTTGAGAATACGACGGTAATTTGCATTTCTAGACTTAGGCTTAAATCTTGGCGATAGAGGGTGAGAACTGGAAATAGCCCCCGAACGGCCCTGTGGCTGGCACGAACGCCTCCCACGGGACCAATGTAACTCGTAGGTAATGACCCCGCAGCCACGGGACTCTCGGTTTGTGAACACGACGGTAATTTTCATATTTCTAGACTTAGACTTAAAGACAAGGCGTTAGAGGGTGAGAACTAGAAATAGCCCCCGAACGGCCCCCTTGGTGGCCCCAACACCTCCCACGGGGCCAATGTAACTCGTAGGAACTGACCCCGCAGCCGCAGGACTCCCGGTTTGAGAATACGATGGTTATTCGCATATTTCTAGACTTAGGCTCAAAAACATGGCTTCAGAGGGTGAGAACTAGAAAAAGCCACCGAACGGCCCCGTGGGTGGAACCAACATCTCCCACGGGTCCAACGTAACTCGTAGGAACAGACCCCATAGCCGTGGGACTCACGGTTTGAGAATACGACGGTAATTTGTATATTTCTTGACTTAGGCTTAAAAACATGGCGTTAGAGGGAGAGAACTGGAAACAGCCCCAGAACGTCCCCGTGGGTGGCACCAACACCTCCCACGGGACCAATGTAAATCGAAGGAACTGACCCCGTAGCCGCGGGACTCCCAGTTTGAGAATACGACGGTTATTCGCATATTTATAGACTTAGGCTTGAAAACGTGGCGTTAGAGGGTGAGAACTAGAAACAGCCCCCGAACGGTCCCGTGGGTGGCACCAACACCTCCCACGGGACCAATGTAACTCGTAGGAACTAACCCGGTAGCCGCGGGACTCCCGGTTTGAAAATTATACAGTAATTAGCAAATTTCTAGATTTAGGTTTAAAAACATGGCGTTAGAGTGTGAGAACTCGAAACAGCCCCCGAACGGCCCCGTGGGTGGCACCAACACCTCACCCGAGGCCAATGTAACTCGTAGGAACTGACCCCATAGCCGCGAGACTCCCAGTTTGAGAATACGATGGTAATTTGTATATTTCTAGACATAGGCTTAAAAACATGGCGTTAGAGGGTGAGAACTAGAAACAGCCCCCGAACGGGCCAGTGGGTGGCACCAACACCTCCCACGGGACCAATGTAACTCGAAGGAACAGACGCAGCAGCCGCAGGACTCTCGGTTTGAGAATACGACGGTAATTAGTATATTTCTAGACTTAGGCTTCAAAACATGGCGTTAGAGGGGGAGAACAAGAAACAACCCCCGAACGGCCCCGTGGGTGGCACCAACACCTCCCATGGGACCAATGTAACTCGTAGGAACTGACCCCGCAGCCGCGGGACTGCCGATTTGAGAATACGATGGTAATTTGCATATTTCTAGAATTAGGATTAAAAAGATGGTGTTAGTGGGTGAGAACTAGAAATATCCCCCGAACGGCCCCGTGGGTGGCATCAACACCTGCCATGTGACCATTGTAACTCGTAGGAACTGACCCCGCAGCCGCGAGGCTCCCGGTTTGAGAGTACAACGATAATTCATATATTATTGGACTTAGGCTTAAAAACAAGGCGTTAGAGGGAGAGAACAAGAAACAACCCCCGAACGTCCCCGTGGGACGAACACCTCCCACGGGACCAATGTAACTCGGAGAAACTGACCCCGCGACCGCGGGACTCCCGGTTTGAGAATACGACGGTAATTTGCATATTTCTAGACTCAGGCTTAAATCTTGGTGATAGAGGGTGAGAACTGGAAACAGCCCCCGAACGGCCCCGTGGCTGGCACGAACACCTCCCACCGGACCAATGTAACTCGTAGGTAATGACCCCGCAGCCGCGGGACTCCCGGTTTCAGAATACGACGCTAATTTGCATATTTCAAGACTTAGGCTTAAAAGCAAGGCGTTAGAGGGTGAGAACTAGAAACAGCCCCCGAACGGCCCCGTTGGTGGCACCAACACCTCCCACTGGGCCAATGTAACTCGTTGGTACTGACCCCCTAGCCGCGGGACTTCTGGTTTGATAATATGACATAAATTTGCATATTTTTGGACTTGTGCTTAAAAACATGGCGTTGGAGGGTGAGAACTAGAAACAGCACCCAACGGCCCCGTGGGTGGCACCAACACCTCCCACGGGACCAATGTAACTCGTAGGAAATGACCCCCGCAGCCGCGGGACTCCCGATTTGAGAACACGACGGTAATTTGCATATATTTAGACTTAGGATAAAAAACCTGGCGTTAGAGGGTGAGAACTAGAAACAGCCCCCGAACGTCCCCGTGGGTAGCACCAACTCCTCCCACGGGACCAATGTAACTCGCAGGAACTGACCCTGTAGCCGCGGGACTCTCGGTTTGAGAATACGACGATAATTTGCATATTTCTAGACATAGGATTAGAAACATGGTGTTAGATGGTGAGAACTGGAAACAGCCCCAGAACGTCCCCGTGGGTGGCACCAACACCTCCCACGGGACCAATGTAACTCGCAAGAACTGACCCTGGAGCTGCGGGACTCTCGGTTTGAGAATACGATGATAATTTGCAGATTTTTAGACATAGGATTAGAAACATGGCGTTAGAGGGTGAGAACTAGAAACAGCCCCCAAACGGCCCCATGGGTGGCACCAACACCTCCCACGGGGCCAATGTAACTCATAGGAACTGAGCCCGCTGCTGCGGAACTCCTGGTTTGAGAATACGATGGTAATTTGCATATTTCTAGACTTAGGCATAAAAATATGGTGTTAGTGGGTGAGAACTGGAAACATCCCCCGCACGGCCCCGTGGGTGGCACCAACACCTCCCACGGGACCAGTGTAACTCGTAGTAATTGACCCCTTAGCCGCGAGACTCCCGGCTTGAGAATACGACGATAATTTGCATATTTTTAGACGTAGGCTTAAAAACATGGCGTTAGAGGGTGAGAACACGAAACAGCCCCCGAACGGCCCCGTGGGTGGCACCAACCGCTCCCTCGGGACCAATGTTACTCGTAGGAACTGACCCCGCCGCCGCGGAACTCCCGATTTTAGAATACAGCGGTAATTTGCATATTTCTAGACTTAGGCTTAAAAACATGGCGTTAGAGGGTGAGAACTAGAAACATCCCCAGAACGGCCACGTGGGTGACACCAACACCTCCCACGGGACCAATGAAACTCGTAGGATCTTACCCCGCAGCCGCGGGACTCTCGATTTGAGAATATGACGGTAATTTGCATATTTCTAGACCTAGGCTTAGAAACATGGCTTTAGAGGGTGAGAACTAGAAACAGCCCCCGAACGGCCTCGTGGGTGGCACCAACACCTCCCACGGGGCCAATGTAACTCGTAGGAACCGACCCCGCTGCCGCAGGACTCCCGGTTCAATAATATGATGGTAATTTGCATATTTCCAGACTTAGGCATAAAAATATGGCGTTAGAGGGTGAGAACTGGAAACAGCCCCCGCACGGCCCCGTGGGTGGCACCAACACCTCCCTCGGGACTAGTGTAACTCATAGAAATTGACCCCGTAGCCGCGAGACTCCCGGTTTGAGAATACGACGATAATTTGCATATTTCTAGACTTAGGCTTAAAAAATGGCATTAGAGGGTGAAAACTCGAAACAGCCCCCGAACGGCCCCGTGGGTGGCACCAACACCTCCCACTGGACCAAGGTAACTCGTACGAACTGACCCTGCAGCGCCGTGACTCCCAGTTTGAGAATACGATGGTAATTCGCATATTTCTTGACTTAGGCTTAGAAACATGGCGTTAGATCGTGAGAACTCGAAACTTCCCCCGAACGGCCCCGTGAGTGGTACCAGCACCTCCCACTGGGCCAATGTAACTCGTAGGAACTGACCCCGTAGCCGCGGGACTCCCGGTTTGAGAATATGACTATAATCTTCATATATCTAGACTTAGGCTAAAAAACATAGCGTTAGAGGGTGAGAACACGAAACAACCCCTGAACGACCCGGGGGGTGGCACCAACACCTCCCACGGGGCCAATGTAACTCGTAGGAACTGACCCCGCAGCTGCGGGACTCCCGGTTTTGAGAATAAGATGGTAATTCTCATATTACTAGACTTAGGCTTAAAAACATGGCGTTAGAGGGTGAGAACTAGAAACAACCCCCGAACGGCCCCGTGGGTGGCATCAACACCTCCCATGGGACCAATGTAACTCGTAGGGACTGACCCCGCAGCCGCGGGACTCCCGGTTTGAGAATACGATGATAATTCACATATTACTAGACTTAGGCTTAAAAACACGGCGTTAGAGGGTGAGAACAAGAAATAGCCCCCGAACGTCCCCGTGGGACCAACACCTCCCACGGGACCAATGTAACTCGTAGGAACTGATCCCGTGGCCGCGGGACTCCCGGTTTGAGAATATGATGATAATTTGAATATTTCAAGACTTAGGCTTAAAAACATGGCATTAGATGGTGAGAACTAGAAACAGCCCCCGAACGGTCCCGTGTTCGGCACCAACACCTCCCACGGTACCAATGTAACTCGAAGGAACTGACCCAGCAGTCGCGAGACTCCCGATTTGAGAAATTCGCATATATCTAGACTTAGGCTTAAAAACATGGCGATAGAGGGTGATAACTATAAATAGCCCCCGAACGACCCTGTGGGTGCCACGAACACCTCTCACGGGACTAATGTAACTCGTAGGAACAGACCCCGCAGCCAAGGGACTCTCGGTTTGAGAATTCGACGGTAATTTTCATATTTCTAGACTTAGGCTTAAAAACCTGGCGTTAGAGGGCGAGAACTCAAAACAGCCCCCGAACGGCCCCGTGGGTGGCACCAACACCTCCCACAGGGCCAATGTAACTCGTAGGAACTGACCCCGCAGTCGAGGGACTCCCGGTTTGAGAATATGATGGTTATTCGCATATTTCTAGAATTAGGATAAAAAACATGTCGTTAGAGGGTGAGAACTAGAAACAACCCCCGAACGGCCCCGTGGGTGGCACCAACACCTCCCACGGGTCCAGTGTAACTCGTAGGAATTGACCCCGCAGCCGCGGGACTCCCGATTTGATAATACAACGGTAATTGACATATTTCTAGACCTAGGCTTAAAAACATGCCGTTAGAGGGTGATAACTAGAAACATCCCCCGAACGTCCCCGTGGGTGGCACCAACACCTCCCACGGGACCAATGTAACTCGTCGGAACTGACCCCCGCAGCGGCGGGACCCCTGGTTTGAGAATACGATGGTAATTTGCATATCTCTTGACTTAGGCTTAAAAACATGGCGTTAGAGGGTGAGAAATGGAAACAGCCTTAGAACGTCTCCGTGGGTGGCACCAACACCTCCCACGGGACCAATGTAACTCGTAGGAACTGACCCCGCAGCTGCGGGACTCTCAGTTTGAGAATACGATGGTAATTTGCATATTTCTAGAAATAGGCTTAGAAATATGGCGTTAGAGGGTGAGAACTAGAAACAGCCCCCGAACAGCCCCGTGGGTGGCCCTAACACCGCCCACGGGGCCAATGTAACTCGTAGGAACTGACCCCGCGGCTGAGGGACTCCCGGTTCTAGAATATGATGGTAATTTGCATATTTCCAGACTTAGGCATAAAAATATGGTGTTAGAGGGTGATAACTGGAAACAGCCCCCGCACGGCCCCGTGGGTGCCACCAACACCTCCCACGGGACTAGTGTAACTCGTAGAAATTGACCCCGTAGCCGCGAGACTCTCGGTCTAAGAATACGATGATAATTTTCATATTTCTAGACTTCGGCTTAAAAACATGTCATTAGAGGGTGAGAGCTCAAAATAGCCCCCGAACGGCCCCGTGGGTGGCACCAATAGCTCCCAGGGGACCAATGTATCTCGTAGGAACTGACCCCACAGCCGCGGGACTCCCGGTTTGAGAAGACAACGGTAATTTGCATATTTCTAGACTTAGGCTTAAAAATATGGCGTTAGAGGGTTAGAACTACAAACAGCCCCCGAACAGCCCCGTGGGAGGCACCAACACCTCCCACGGGACCAATGTAACTCGTACGAGCTGACCCCGCAGCCGCGGGACTCCCGATTTGGGAATATGAAGGTAATTTGCATATTTCTAGACTTAGGCTTAAAAACATGGAGTTAGAGGGTGAGAACTAGAGACAGCCCCCGAACGGCCCCGTGGGTGGCACCAACACCTCCCACTGGACCAATGTGTCTTGTAGCCACTGACTCCGCAGCCGCGAGACTCCCGGTTTGAGAATACGACGGTAATTTGCATATTTCTAGACTTAGGCTTAAAACCTCGGCGAAACAGGGTGAGAACAGGAAACAGCCCCCGAATGGCCCCGTGGCTGACACGAACACCTCCCACGGGACCAATGTAACTCGTAGGAACTGATCCCACAGCTGTCGGACTCCCGGTTTGAGAATACAATGATAATTTTCATATTTCTAGACTTAGGCTTAAAAACATTGCGTTAGAGGATGAGAACTAGAAATAGCCCCCGAACGGCCCCTTGGGTGGCACCAACACCTCCCACGGGACCAATGTATCTTGTAGCAACTGACCCCGCAGCCGAGGGACTCCCGATTTGGGAATACGACGGTAATTTGCATATTTCTAGACCTAGGCTTAAAAACATGGCATTAGAGGGTGAGAACTAGAAACAGCCCCCGAACGGCACCGTGGGTGGCACCAACGCCTCCCACGGGACCAATGTAACTCGTAGGAACTGATCCCGCAGCCGCGGGACTCCCGGTTTGAGAATATGATTGTAATTTGCATATTTCTAGACTTAGGCTTAAAAACTTGGCGATAGAGGGTGAAACTGGAAACAGCCCCCGAACGGGCCCGTGGCTGGCACGAACACCTCCCACGGGACCAATGTAACTCGTAGGTAATGACCCCACAGCCGCGGGTCTCCCGATTTGAGAATATGACGGTAATTTACATATTTCTAGACTTAGGCTTAAAAACAAGGCATTAGAGGGTGAGAACTAGAAATAGCCCCCGAACGGCCCCGTTGGTGGCACCAACACCTCCCATGGGGCCAATGTAACTCGTAGGAACTGACCCCGTAGCTGCGGGACTCCCGATTTGAGAATATGACGGAAATTTGCATATTTTTGGACTTGTGCTTAAAAACATGGCGTTAGAGGGTGAGAACTAGAAACAGCCCCCAACGGCCCCGTGGGTGGCACCAACACCTCCCACGGGACCAATGTAACTCGTAGAAACTGACCCCCGCAACCGCGGGACTCCCAGTTTGAGAATACAATGGTAATTTGCATATTTCTTGACTTAGCCTTGAAAACATGGCGTTAGAGGGTGAGAACTGGGAACAGCACCAGATCGTCCCCGTGGGTGGCACCAACACCTCCCACGGGACCAACGTAACTCGTAGAAACTGACCCTGCTGCCGCGGGACTCCCGGTTTGAGAATATGACGGTTATTCGTACATTTATAGACTTAGGCTTGAAAACATGGCGTTAGAGGGTGAGAACTAGAAACAGCCCCCGAACGGCCCCGTGGGTGGCACTAATACCTCCCACGGGACCAATGTAACTTGTAGGAACTGACCCGGTAGTCGCGGGACTCCCGGTTTGAAAATAGTACGGTAATTTTCAAATTTCTAGATTTAGGTTTAAAAACATGGCCTTAGAGGGTGAGAACTCGAAACAGCCCCCGAACGGCCCCGTGGGTGGCACCAACACCTCACCCGGGACCAATGTAACTCGTAGGAACTGACCCCATAGCCGCGAGACTCCCGGTTTGAGAATACGATGGTAATTTGTATATTTCTAGACTTAGGCTTAAAAATATGGCGTTAGAGGGTGAGAAGTAGAAACAGCCCCCGAACGGGCCCGTGGGTGGCACCAACACCTCCCACGGGACCAATTTAACTCGTAGGAACTGACCCAGCAGCCGCAGGACTCCCGGTTTGAGAATACTATGGTAATTCGCATATTTCTAGACTTAGGATTCAAAACATGGCTTTAGAGGGGGAGAACAAGAAACAGCCCCCGAACTTCCCCGTGGGTGGCACCAACACCTCCCATGGGACCAATGTAACTCGTAGGAACTGACCCCGTAGCCGCAGGACTGCCGATTTGAGAATACGATGGTAATTTTCATATTTCTACATTTAGGCTTAAAAAGATGGTGTTAGTGGGTGAGAACTAGAAATAGCCCCCGAACGGCCCCGTGGGTGGCATCAACACCTGCCATGTGACCAATGTAACTCATAGGAACTGACCCCGCAGCCGCGAGGCTCCCGGTTTGAGAGTACAACGATAATTTGTATATTATTGGACTTAGGCTTAAAAATAAGGCGTTAGAGGGTGAGAACAAGAAACAACCCCCGAATGTCCCCGTGGGACCAACACCTCCCACGGGACCAATGTAACTCGTAGAAACTGACCCCGCGACCGCGGGACTCCCGATTTGAGAATACGAGGATAGTTTGAATATTTATAGACTTAGGCTTAAAAACATGGTGTTAGAGGGTAGAACTAGAAACAGCCTCCGAACGGCCCCATGGGTGGCACCAACACCTCCCACGGGACCAATGTAACTCGCAGGAACTGATCCCGCAACCGCGGGACTCCCGGTTTGAGAATACGACGGTAATTTGCATATTTCTAGACTCAGGCTTAAATCTTGGTGATAGAGGGTGAGAACTGGAAACATCCCCCGAACTTCCCCGTGGGTGGCACGAACACCTCCCACGGGACCAATGTAACTCGTAGGTAATGACCCCGCAGCCGCGGGACTCCCAGTTTCAGAATACGACGGTAATTTGCATATTTCTAGACTTAGGCTTAAAAATAAGGCGTTAGAGGGTGAGAACTAGAAACAGCCCCCGAACGGCCCCGTTGGTGGCACCAACACCTCCCACGGGGCCAATGTAACTCGTTGGAACTGACCCCGTAGCCGCGGGACTCCCGGTTTGATAAATTTGCATATTTTTGGACTTGTGCTTAAAAACATGGCGTTGGAGGGTGAGAACTAGAAACAGCACCCAACGGCCCCGTGGGTGGCACCAACACCTCCCACGGGACCAATGTAACTCGTAGGAAATGACCCCCGCAGTCGCGGGACTCCCGATTTGAGAACACGACGGTAATTAGCATATTTTTAGACTTAGGATTAAAAACCTGGCGTTAGAGGGTGAGAACTAGAAACAGCCCCCGAACGTCGCCGTGGGTGGCACCAACACCTCCCACGGGACCAATGTAACTCGCAGGAACTGACCCTGCAGCCGCGGGACTCTCGGTTTGAGAATATGAAGATAATTTGCATATTTCTAGACATAGGATTAGAAACATGGCGTTAGAGGGTGAGAACTGGAAACAGCCCCAGAACGTCCCCGTGGGTGGCACCAACACCTCCCACGGGACCAATGTAACTCGCAAGAACTGACCCTGCAGCCGCGGAACTCTCAGTTTGAGAATACGACGATAATTTGCATATTTCTAGACATACGATTAGAAACATGGCGTTAGTGGGTGAGAACTAGAAACAACCCCCGAACGGCCCCGTGGGTGGCACCAACACCTCCCACGGGGCCAATGTAACTCATAGGAACTGACCCCGCTGTCGCGGGACTCCTGGTTTGAGAATACGATGGTAATTTGCATATTTCTAGACTTAGGCTTAAAAAATGGCGTTAGAGGGTGAAAACTCGAAACAGCCCCCGAACGGCCCCGTGGGTGGCACCAACACCACCCACGGGACCAAGGTAACTCGCACGAACTGACCCCGCAGCCGCGGGACTCCCGGTTTCAGAATATGACATTAATCTGCATATTTTTAGAATTAGGCTAAAAAACATAGCGTTAGAGGGTGAGAACTCGAAACAGCCCCTGAACGGCCCCGGAGGTGGCACCAACACCTCCCACGGGGCCAATGTAACTCGTAGGAACTGACCTCGTAGCCGCGGGACTCCCGGTTTTGAGAATAAGATGGTAATTCTCATATTACTAGGCTTAGGCTTAAAAACATGGCGTTAGAGGGTGAGAACTAGAAACATCCCCCCGAATGGCCCCGTGGGTGGCACCAACACCTCCCATGGTACCAATGTAACTCGTAGGGACTGACCCCGCAGCCGCGGGACTCCCGGTTTGAGAATACGATGATAATTCACATATTACTAGACTTAGGCTTAAAAACACGGCGTTAGAGGGTGAGAACAAGAAATAGCCCCCGAACGTCCCCGTGGGACCAACACCTCCCACGGGACCAATGTAACTCGTAGGAACTGACGCCGTGGCCGCGGGACTCCCGGTTTGAGAATATGATGATAATATGAATATTTCAAGACTTAGGCTTAAAAACATGGCGTTAGATGGTGAGAATTAGAAACAGCCCCCGAACGGCCCCGTGTTCGGCACCAACACCTCCCACGGTACCAATGTAACTCTAAGGAACTCACCCCGCAGCCGCGGGATTCCCGATTTGAGAAATTTGCATATATCAAGACTTAGGCTTAAAAACATGGCGATAGAGGGTGATAACTATAAACAGCCCCCGAACGACCCTGTGGGTGGCACCAACCCCTCCCACGGGACTAATGTAACTCGTAGGAAAAGACCCCGCAGCCATGGGACTCCCGGTTTGATAATTCAATGGTAATTTGCATATTTCTAGACTTAGGCTTAAAAACCTGGCGTTAGAGGGCGAGAACTCAAAACAGCCCCCGAACGGCCCCGTGGGTGGCACCAACACCTCCCACAGGGCCAATGTAACTCGTAGGAACTGACCCCATAGCCGAGGGAGTCCCAGTTTGAGAATATGATGATTATTCGCATATTTCTAGACTTAGGATAAAAAACATGTCGTTAGAGGGTGAGAACTAGAAACAAACCCCGAACGGCCCCGTGGGTGGCACCAACACCTCCCACGGGTCCAATGTAACTCGTAGGAATTGACATCGCAGCCGCGGGACTCGCGATTTGATAATACAATGGAAATTCACATATTTCTAGACTTAGGCTTAAAAACATGCCGTTAGAGGGTGATAACTAGAAACATCCCACGAACGTCCCCGTGGGTGGCACCAACACCTCCCACGGGACCAATGTAACTCGTCGGAACTGACCCCCGCAGCGGCGGGACTCCCGGTTTGAGAATATGATGGTAATTTGCATATTTCAAGACATAGGATTAAAAATATGGCGTTAGAGGGTGAGAACTAGAAACAGCCCCCGAACGGCCCCGTGGGTGGCCCCAACACCGCCCACGGGGCCAATGTAACTCGTAGGAACTGACCCCGCGGCTGAGGGACTCTCGGTTCTAGAATATGATGGTAATTTGCATATTTCCAGACTTAGGCATAAAAATATGGCGTTAGAGGGTGAGAACTGGAAACAGCCCCCGCACGGCCCCGTGGGTGGCACCAACACCTCCCACGGGACTAGTGTAACCCGTAGAAATTAACCCCGTAGCCGCGAGACTCCCGGTCTAAGAATACGGTGATAATTTTCATATTTCTAGACTTCGGCTTAAAAACATGCATTAGAGGGTGAGAACTCGAAACAGCCCCCGAACGGTCCCGTGGGTGGCAACAACAGCTCCCATGGGACCAATGTAACTCGTAGGAACTGACCCCACAGCCGCGGGACTCCCGGTTTGAGAAGACAACGGTAATTTGCATATTTCTAGACTTAGGCTTGAAAACATGGCGTTAGAGGGTGAGAACTACAAACAGCCCCCGAACAGCCCCGTGGGAGGCACCCACACCTCCCACGGGACCAATGTAACTCGTACGAGCTGACCCTGCAGCCGCGGGACTCCCGATTTGGGAATATGACGGTAATTTGCATATTTCTAGACTTAGGCTTAAAAACATGGAGTTAGAGGGTGAGAACTAGAGACAGCCCCCGAACGGCCCCGTGGGTGGCACCAACACCTCCCACGAGACCAATGTATCTTGTAGCCACTGACTCCGCAGCCGCGGGACTCCCGGTTTGAGAATACGATGGTAATTTGAATATTTCTAGACTTAGGCTTAAAAACTCGGCGATACAGGGTGAGAACTGGAAACAGCCCCCGAACGGCCCCGTGGCTGGCACGAACACCTCCCACGGGACCAATGTAACTCGTAGGAACTGATCCCGCAGCTGTGGGACTCCCGGTTTGAGAATACACTGATAATTTGCATATTTATAGACCTAGGCTTAAAAACATGGCATTAGAGGGTAAGAACTAGAAACAGCCCCCGAACGGCACCGTGGGTGGCACCAACGCCTCCCACGGGACCAATGTAACTCGTAGGAACTGATCCCGCAGCCGCGGGACTCCCGGTTTGAGAATACGATGATTATTCGCATATTTCTAGACTTAGGATCAAAAACATGGCTTCAGAGGGTGAAAACTAGAAACAGCCCCCGAACGGCGCCGTGGGTGGAACCGACATCTCCCACGGGGCCAATTTAACTCATAGGAACTGACCCCGCAGCCGCGGGACTCCCGGTTTGATAATACGATGGTAATTTGCATATTTGTAGACTTAGGCATAGAAATATGGCGTTAGAGGGTGAAAACTGGAAACATCCCCCGCACGGCATCGTGGGTGGCACCAACACCTCCCACGGGACCAGTGTAACTCGTAAAATTTGACCCCGTAGCCGCGAGACTCCCGATTTGAGAATACGATGATAATTTGCATATTTCTAGACTTAGGCTTAAAAACATGGCGTTAGAGGGTGAGAACTCAAAACAACCCCCGAACGGCCCCGTGGGTGGCACCAGCACCTCCCACGGGACCAATGTAAATCGTAGGAACTGACCCCGTAGCCGCGGGACTCTCGGTTTGAGAATACGATAGTTATTCGCATATTTATAGAATTAGGCTTGAAAACATGGTATTAGAGGGTGAGAACTAGAAACAGCCCCCGAATGGCCCCGTGGGTGGCACTAACACCTCCCACGGGACCAATGTAACTTGTAGGAACTGACCCGGTAGCCGCGGGACTCCCGGTTTGAAAATAATACGGTAATTAGCAAATTTCTAGATTTAGGTTTAAAAACATGGCGTTAGAGGGTGAGAACTCGAAACAGCCCCCGAACGGCCCCGTGGGTGGCACCAACACCTCACCCGGGGCCAATGTAACTCGTAGGAACTGACCCCATAGCCGCGAGACTCCCGATTTGAGAATACGATGGTAATTTGTATATTTCTAGACTTACGCTTAAAAACATGGCGTTAGAGGGTGAGAACTATAAACAGCCCCCGAACGGGCCCGTGGGGGGCACCAACACCTCCCACGGGACCAATGTAACTCGTAGGAACTGACCCAGCAGCCGCAGGACTCCCGGTTTGAGAATACTACGGTAATTCGAATATTTCTAGACTTAGGCTTCAAAACATGGCATTAGAGGGGGAGAACAAGAAACAGCCCCCGAACGGCCCCGTGGGTGGCACCAACACCTCCCATGGGACCAATGTAACTCGTAGGAATTGACCCCGTAGCCGCGGGACTGCCGATTTGAGAATACGATGGTAATTTGCATATTTCTAGATTTAGGCTTAAAAAGATGGCGTTAGTGGGTGAGAACTAGAAATAGCCCCCGAACGGCCCCGTGGGTGGCATCAACACCTTCCATGTGACCAATGTAACTCGTAGGAACTGACCCCACAGCCGCGAGGCTCCCGGTTTGAGAGTACAACGATAATTCATATATTATTGGACTTAGGCTTAAAAACAGGGCGTTAGAGGGTGAGAACAAGAAACAACCCCTGAACGTCCCCGTGGGACCAACACCTCCCATGGGACCAATGTAACTCGTAGAAACTGACCCCGCGATCGCGGGACTCCCGGTTTGAGAATACGACGATAGTTTGAATATTTATAGACTTAGGCTTAAAAACATGGCGTTAGAGTGTGAGAACTAGAAACAGCCCCCGAACGGCCCCATGAGTGGCACGAACACCTCCCACGGGACCAATGTAACTAGTAGGAACTGATCCCGCAGCCGCGGGACTCCCGGTTTGAGAAATTCGCATATATCTAGACTTAGGCTTAAAAACATGGCGATAGAGGGTGATAACTATAAACAGCCCCCGAACGACCCTGTGGGTGCCACGAACACCTCTCACGGGACTAATGTAACTCGTAGGAACAGACCCCGCAGCCAAGGGACTCTCGGTTTGAGAATTCGACGGTAATTTTCATATTTCTAGACTTAGGCTTAAAAACCTGGCGTTAGAGGGCGAGAACTCAAAACAGCCCCCGAACGGCCCCGTGGGTGGCACCAACACCTCCCACAGGGCCAATGTAACTCGTAGGAACTGACCCCGCAGTCGAGGGACTCCCGGTTTGAGAATATGATGGTTATTCGCATATTTCTAGAATTAGGATAAAAAACATGTCGTTAGAGGGTGAGAACTAGAAACAACCCCCGAACGGCCCCGTGGGTGGCACCAACACCTCCCACGGGTCCAGTGTAACTCGTAGGAATTGACCCCGCAGCCGCGGGACTCCCGATTTGATAATACAACGGTAATTGACATATTTCTAGACCTAGGCTTAAAAACATGCCGTTAGAGGGTGATAACTAGAAACATCCCCCGAACGTCCCCGTGGGTGGCACCAACACCTCCCACGGGACCAATGTAACTCGTCGGAACTGACCCCCGCAGCGGCGGGACCCCTGGTTTGAGAATACGATGGTAATTTGCATATCTCTTGACTTAGGCTTAAAAACATGGCGTTAGAGGGTGAGAAATGGAAACAGCCTTAGAACGTCTCCGTGGGTGGCACCAACACCTCCCACGGGACCAATGTAACTCGTAGGAACTGACCCCGCAGCTGCGGGACTCTCAGTTTGAGAATACGATGGTAATTTGCATATTTCTAGAAATAGGCTTAGAAATATGGCGTTAGAGGGTGAGAACTAGAAACAGCCCCCGAACAGCCCCGTGGGTGGCCCTAACACCGCCCACGGGGCCAATGTAACTCGTAGGAACTGACCCCGCGGCTGAGGGACTCCCGGTTCTAGAATATGATGGTAATTTGCATATTTCCAGACTTAGGCATAAAAATATGGTGTTAGAGGGTGATAACTGGAAACAGCCCCCGCACGGCCCCGTGGGTGCCACCAACACCTCCCACGGGACTAGTGTAACTCGTAGAAATTGACCCCGTAGCCGCGAGACTCTCGGTCTAAGAATACGATGATAATTTTCATATTTCTAGACTTCGGCTTAAAAACATGTCATTAGAGGGTGAGAGCTCAAAATAGCCCCCGAACGGCCCCGTGGGTGGCACCAATAGCTCCCAGGGGACCAATGTATCTCGTAGGAACTGACCCCACAGCCGCGGGACTCCCGGTTTGAGAAGACAACGGTAATTTGCATATTTCTAGACTTAGGCTTAAAAATATGGCGTTAGAGGGTTAGAACTACAAACAGCCCCCGAACAGCCCCGTGGGAGGCACCAACACCTCCCACGGGACCAATGTAACTCGTACGAGCTGACCCCGCAGCCGCGGGACTCCCGATTTGGGAATATGAAGGTAATTTGCATATTTCTAGACTTAGGCTTAAAAACATGGAGTTAGAGGGTGAGAACTAGAGACAGCCCCCGAACGGCCCCGTGGGTGGCACCAACACCTCCCACTGGACCAATGTGTCTTGTAGCCACTGACTCCGCAGCCGCGAGACTCCCGGTTTGAGAATACGACGGTAATTTGCATATTTCTAGACTTAGGCTTAAAACCTCGGCGAAACAGGGTGAGAACAGGAAACAGCCCCCGAATGGCCCCGTGGCTGACACGAACACCTCCCACGGGACCAATGTAACTCGTAGGAACTGATCCCACAGCTGTCGGACTCCCGGTTTGAGAATACAATGATAATTTTCATATTTCTAGACTTAGGCTTAAAAACATTGCGTTAGAGGATGAGAACTAGAAATAGCCCCCGAACGGCCCCTTGGGTGGCACCAACACCTCCCACGGGACCAATGTATCTTGTAGCAACTGACCCCGCAGCCGAGGGACTCCCGATTTGGGAATACGACGGTAATTTGCATATTTCTAGACCTAGGCTTAAAAACATGGCATTAGAGGGTGAGAACTAGAAACAGCCCCCGAACGGCACCGTGGGTGGCACCAACGCCTCCCACGGGACCAATGTAACTCGTAGGAACTGATCCCGCAGCCGCGGGACTCCCGGTTTGAGAATATGATTGTAATTTGCATATTTCAAGACTTAGGCTTAAAAACTTGGCGATAGAGGGTGAAACTGGAAACAGCCCCCGAACGGGCCCGTGGCTGGCACGAACACCTCCCACGGGACCAATGTAACTCGTAGGTAATGACCCCACAGCCGCGGGTCTCCCGATTTGAGAATATGACGGTAATTTGCATATTTTTAGACTTAGGCTTAAAAACAAGGCATTAGAGGGTGAGAACTAGAAATAGCCCCCGAACGGCCCCGTTGGTGGCACCAACACCTCCCATGGGGCCAATGTAACTCGTAGGAACTGACCCCGTAGCTGCGGGACTCCCGATTTGAGAATATGACGGAAATTTGCATATTTTTGGACTTGTGCTTAAAAACATGGCGTTAGAGGGTGAGAACTAGAAACAGCCCCCAACGGCCCCGTGGGTGGCACCAACACCTCCCACGGGACCAATGTAACTCGTAGAAACTGACCCCCGCAACCGCGGGACTCCCAGTTTGAGAATACAATGGTAATTTGCATATTTCTTGACTTAGCCTTGAAAACATGGCGTTAGAGGGTGAGAACTGGGAACAGCACCAGATCGTCCCCGTGGGTGGCACCAACACCTCCCACGGGACCAACGTAACTCGTAGAAACTGACCCTGCTGCCGCGGGACTCCCGGTTTGAGAATACGACGGTTATTCGTACATTTATAGACTTAGGCTTGAAAACATGGCGTTAGAGGGTGAGAACTAGAAACAGCCCCCGAACGGCCCCGTGGGTGGCACTAATACCTCCCACGGGACCAATGTAACTTGTAGGAACTGACCCGGTAGTCGCGGGACTCCCGGTTTGAAAATAGTACGGTAATTTTCAAATTTCTAGATTTAGGTTTAAAAACATGGCCTTAGAGGGTGAGAACTCGAAACAGCCCCCGAACGGCCCCGTGGGTGGCACCAACACCTCACCCGGGACCAATGTAACTCGTAGGAACTGACCCCATAGCCGCGAGACTCCCGGTTTGAGAATACGATGGTAATTTGTATATTTCTAGACTTAGGCTTAAAAACATGGCGTTAGAGGGTGAGAAGTAGAAACAGCCCCCGAACGGGCCCGTGGGTGGCACCAACACCTCCCACGGGACCAATTTAACTCGTAGGAACTGACCCAGCAGCCGCAGGACTCCCGGTTTGAGAATACTATGGTAATTCGCATATTTCTAGACTTAGGATTCAAAACATGGCTTTAGAGGGGGAGAACAAGAAACAGCCCCCGAACTTCCCCGTGGGTGGCACCAACACCTCCCATGGGACCAATGTAACTCGTAGGAACTGACCCCGTAGCCGCAGGACTGCCGATTTGAGAATACGATGGTAATTTTCATATTTCTACATTTAGGCTTAAAAAGATGGTGTTAGTGGGTGAGAACTAGAAATAGCCCCCGAACGGCCCCGTGGGTGGCATCAACACCTGCCATGTGACCAATGTAACTCGTAGGAACTGACCCCGCAGCCGCGAGGCTCCCGGTTTGAGAGTACAACGATAATTTGTATATTATTGGACTTAGGCTTAAAAATAAGGCGTTAGAGGGTGAGAACAAGAAACAACCCCCGAATGTCCCCGTGGGACCAACACCTCCCACGGGACCAATGTAACTCGTAGAAACTGACCCCGCGACCGCGGGACTCCCGATTTGAGAATACGAGGATAGTTTGAATATTTATAGACTTAGGCTTAAAAACATGGTGTTAGAGGGTAGAACTAGAAACAGCCTCCGAACGGCCCCATGGGTGGCACCAACACCTCCCACGGGACCAATGTAACTCGCAGGAACTGATCCCGCAACCGCGGGACTCCCGGTTTGAGAATACGACGGTAATTTGCATATTTCTAGACTCAGGCTTAAATCTTGGTGATAGAGGGTGAGAACTGGAAACATCCCCCGAACTGCCCCGTGGGTGGCACGAACACCTCCCACGGGACCAATGTAACTCGTAGGTAATGACCCCGCAGCCACGGGACTCCCAGTTTCAGAATACGACGGTAATTTGCATATTTCTAGACTTAGGCTTAAAAATAAGGCGTTAGAGGGTGAGAACTAGAAACAGCCCCCGAACGGCCCCGTTGGTGGCACCAACACCTCCCACGGGGCCAATGTAACTCGTTGGAACTGACCCCGTAGCCGCGGGACTCCCGGTTTGATAAATTTGCATATTTTTGGACTTGTGCTTAAAAACATGGCGTTGGAGGGTGAGAACTAGAAACAGCACCCAACGGCCCCGTGGGTGGCACCAACACCTCCCACGGGACCAATGTAACTCGTAGGAAATGACCCCCGCAGTCGCGGGACTCCCGATTTGAGAACACGACGGTAATTAGCATATTTTTAGACTTAGGATTAAAAACCTGGCGTTAGAGGGTGAGAACTAGAAACAGCCCCCGAACGTCGCCGTGGGTGGCACCAACACCTCCCACGGGACCAATGTAACTCGCAGGAACTGACCCTGCAGCCGCGGGACTCTCGGTTTGAGAATATGAAGATAATTTGCATATTTCTAGACATAGGATTAGAAACATGGCGTTAGAGGGTGAGAACTGGAAACAGCCCCAGAACGTCCCCGTGGGTGGCACCAACACCTCCCACGGGACCAATGTAACTCGCAAGAACTGACCCTGCAGCCGCGGAACTCTCAGTTTGAGAATACGACGATAATTTGCATATTTCTAGACATACGATTAGAAACATGGAGTTAGTGGGTGAGAACTAGAAACAGCCCCCGAACGGCCCCGTGGGTGGCACCAACACCTCCCACGGGGCCAATGTAACTCATAGGAACTGACCCCGCTGTCGCGGGACTCCTGGTTTGAGAATACGATGGTAATTTGCATATTTCTAGACTTAGGCTTAAAAAATGGCGTTAGAGGGTGAAAACTCGAAACAGCCCCCGAACGGCCCCGTGGGTGGCACCAACACCACCCACGGGACCAAGGTAACTCGCACGAACTGACCCCGCAGCCGCGGGACTCCCGGTTTCAGAATATGACATTAATCTGCATATTTTTAGAATTAGGCTAAAAAACATAGCGTTAGAGGGTGAGAACTCGAAACAGCCCCTGAACGGCCCCGGAGGTGGCACCAACACCTCCCACGGGGCCAATGTAACTCGTAGGAACTGACCTCGTAGCCGCGGGACTCCCGGTTTTGAGAATAAGATGGTAATTCTCATATTACTAGGCTTAGGCTTAAAAACATGGCGTTAGAGGGTGAGAACTAGAAACATCCCCCCGAATGGCCCCGTGGGTGGCACCAACACCTCCCATGGTACCAATGTAACTCGTAGGGACTGACCCCGCAGCCGCGGGACTCCCGGTTTGAGAATATGATGATAATTCACATATTACTAGACTTAGGCTTAAAAACACGGCGTTAGAGGGTGAGAACAAGAAATAGCCCCCGAACGTCCCCGTGGGACCAACACCTCCCACGGGACCAATGTAACTCGTAGGAACTGACCCCGTGGCCGCGGGACTCCCGGTTTGAGAATATGATGATAATATGAATATTTCAAGACTTAGGCTTAAAAACATGGCGTTAGATGGTGAGAATTAGAAACAGCCCCCGAACGGCCCCGTGTTCGGCACCAACACCTCCCACGGTACCAATGTAACTCTAAGGAACTCACCCCGCAGCCGCGGGATTCCCGATTTGAGAAATTTGCATATATCAAGACTTAGGCTTAAAAACATGGCGATAGAGGGTGATAACTATAAACAGCCCCCGAACGACCCTGTGGGTGGCACCAACCCCTCCCACGGGACTTATGTAACTCGTAGGAAAAGACCCCGCAGCCATGGGACTCCCGGTTTGATAATTCAATGGTAATTTGCATATTTCTAGACTTAGGCTTAAAAACCTGGCGTTAGAGGGCGAGAACTCAAAACAGCCCCCGAACGGCCCCGTGGGTGGCACCAACACCTCCCACAGGGCCAATGTAACTCGTAGGAACTGACCCCATAGCCGAGGGAGTCCCAGTTTGAGAATATGATGATTATTCGCATATTTCTAGACTTAGGATAAAAAACATGTCGTTAGAGGGTGAGAACTAGAAACAAACCCCGAACGGCCCCGTGGGTGGCACCAACACCTCCCACGGGTCCAATGTAACTCGTAGGAATTGACATCGCAGCCGCGGGACTCGCGATTTGATAATACAATGGAAATTCACATATTTCTAGACTTAGGCTTAAAAACATGCCGTTAGAGGGTGATAACTAGAAACATCCCACGAACGTCCCCGTGGGTGGCACCAACACCTCCCACGGGACCAATGTAACTCGTCGGAACTGACCCCCGCAGCGGCGGGACTCCCGGTTTGAGAATATGATGGTAATTTGCATATTTCTAGACATAGGATTAAAAATATGGCGTTAGAGGGTGAGAACTAGAAACAGCCCCCGAACGGCCCCGTGGGTGGCCCCAACACCGCCCACGGGGCCAATGTAACTCGTAGGAACTGACCCCGCGGCTGAGGGACTCTCGGTTCTAGAATATGATGGTAATTTGCATATTTCCAGACTTAGGCATAAAAATATGGCGTTAGAGGGTGAGAACTGGAAACAGCCCCCGCACGGCCCCGTGGGTGGCACCAACACCTCCCACGGGACTAGTGTAACCCGTAGAAATTAACCCCGTAGCCGCGAGACTCCCGGTCTAAGAATACGGTGATAATTTTCATATTTCTAGACTTCGGCTTAAAAACATGCATTAGAGGGTGAGAACTCGAAACAGCCCCCGAACGGTCCCGTGGGTGGCAACAACAGCTCCCATGGGACCAATGTAACTCGTAGGAACTGACCCCACAGCCGCGGGACTCCCGGTTTGAGAAGACAACGGTAATTTGCATATTTCTAGACTTAGGCTTGAAAACATGGCGTTAGAGGGTGAGAACTACAAACAGCCCCCGAACAGCCCCGTGGGAGGCACCCACACCTCCCACGGGACCAATGTAACTCGTACGAGCTGACCCTGCAGCCGCGGGACTCCCGATTTGGGAATATGACGGTAATTTGCATATTTCTAGACTTAGGCTTAAAAACATGGAGTTAGAGGGTGAGAACTAGAGACAGCCCCCGAACGGCCCCGTGGGTGGCACCAACACCTCCCACGAGACCAATGTATCTTGTAGCCACTGACTCCGCAGCCGCGGGACTCCCGGTTTGAGAATACGATGGTAATTTGAATATTTCTAGACTTAGGCTTAAAAACTCGGCGATACAGGGTGAGAACTGGAAACAGCCCCCGAACGGCCCCGTGGCTGGCACGAACACCTCCCACGGGACCAATGTAACTCGTAGGAACTGATCCCGCAGCTGCGGGACTCCCGGTTTGAGAATACACTGATAATTTGCATATTTATAGACCTAGGCTTAAAAACATGGCATTAGAGGGTGAGAACTAGAAACAGCCCCCGAACGGCACCGTGGGTGGCACCAACGCCTCCCACGGGACCAATGTAACTCGTAGGAACTGATCCCGCAGCCGCGGGACTCCCGGTTTGAGAATACGATGATTATTCGCATATTTCTAGACTTAGGATCAAAAACATGGCTTCAGAGGGTGAAAACTAGAAACAGCCCCCGAACGGCGCCGTGGGTGGAACCGACATCTCCCACGGGGCCAATTTAACTCATAGGAACTGACCCCGCAGCCGCGGGACTCCCGGTTTGATAATACGATGGTAATTTGCATATTTGTAGACTTAGGCATAGAAATATGGCGTTAGAGGGTGAAAACTGGAAACATCCCCCGCACGGCATCGTGGGTGGCACCAACACCTCCCACGGGACCAGTGTAACTCGTAAAATTTGACCCCGTAGCCGCGAGACTCCCGATTTGAGAATACGATGATAATTTGCATATTTCTAGACTTAGGCTTAAAAACATGGCGTTAGAGGGTGAGAACTCAAAACAACCCCCGAACGGCCCCGTGGGTGGCACCAGCACCTCCCACGGGACCAATGTAAATCGTAGGAACTGACCCCGTAGCCGCGGGACTCTCGGTTTGAGAATACGATAGTTATTCGCATATTTATAGAATTAGGCTTGAAAACATGGTATTAGAGGGTGAGAACTAGAAACAGCCCCCGAATGGCCCCGTGGGTGGCACTAACACCTCCCACGGGACCAATGTAACTTGTAGGAACTGACCCGGTAGCCGCGGGACTCCCGGTTTGAAAATAATACGGTAATTAGCAAATTTCTAGATTTAGGTTTAAAAACATGGCGTTAGAGGGTGAGAACTCGAAACAGCCCCCGAACGGCCCCGTGGGTGGCACCAACACCTCACCCGGGGCCAATGTAACTCGTAGGAACTGACCCCATAGCCGCGAGACTCCCGATTTGAGAATACGATGGTAATTTGTATATTTCTAGACTTACGCTTAAAAACATGGCGTTAGAGGGTGAGAACTATAAACAGCCCCCGAACGGGCCCGTGGGGGGCACCAACACCTCCCACGGGACCAATGTAACTCGTAGGAACTGACCCAGCAGCCGCAGGACTCCCGGTTTGAGAATACTACGGTAATTCGAATATTTCTAGACTTAGGCTTCAAAACATGGCATTAGAGGGGGAGAACAAGAAACAGCCCCCGAACGGCCCCGTGGGTGGCACCAACACCTCCCATGGGACCAATGTAACTCGTAGGAATTGACCCCGTAGCCGCGGGACTGCCGATTTGAGAATACGATGGTAATTTGCATATTTCTAGATTTAGGCTTAAAAAGATGGCGTTAGTGGGTGAGAACTAGAAATAGCCCCCGAACGGCCCCGTGGGTGGCATCAACACCTTCCATGTGACCAATGTAACTCGTAGGAACTGACCCCACAGCCGCGAGGCTCCCGGTTTGAGAGTACAACGATAATTCATATATTATTGGACTTAGGCTTAAAAACAGGGCGTTAGAGGGTGAGAACAAGAAACAACCCCTGAACGTCCCCGTGGGACCAACACCTCCCATGGGACCAATGTAACTCGTAGAAACTGACCCCGCGATCGCGGGACTCCCGGTTTGAGAATACGACGATAGTTTGAATATTTATAGACTTAGGCTTAAAAACATGGCGTTAGAGTGTGAGAACTAGAAACAGCCCCCGAACGGCCCCATGAGTGGCACGAACACCTCCCACGGGACCAATGTAACTAGTAGGAACTGATCCCGCAGCCGCGGGACTCCCGGTTTGAGAAATTCGCATATATCTAGACTTAGGCTTAAAAACATGGCGATAGAGGGTGATAACTATAAACAGCCCCCGAACGACCCTGTGGGTGCCACGAACACCTCTCACGGGACTAATGTAACTCGTAGGAACAGACCCCGCAGCCAAGGGACTCTCGGTTTGAGAATTCGACGGTAATTTTCATATTTCTAGACTTAGGCTTAAAAACCTGGCGTTAGAGGGCGAGAACTCAAAACAGCCCCCGAACGGCCCCGTGGGTGGCACCAACACCTCCCACAGGGCCAATGTAACTCGTAGGAACTGACCCCGCAGTCGAGGGACTCCCGGTTTGAGAATATGATGGTTATTCGCATATTTCTAGAATTAGGATAAAAAACATGTCGTTAGAGGGTGAGAACTAGAAACAACCCCCGAACGGCCCCGTGGGTGGCACCAACACCTCCCACGGGTCCAGTGTAACTCGTAGGAATTGACCCCGCAGCCGCGGGACTCCCGATTTGATAATACAACGGTAATTGACATATTTCTAGACCTAGGCTTAAAAACATGCCGTTAGAGGGTGATAACTAGAAACATCCCCCGAACGTCCCCGTGGGTGGCACCAACACCTCCCACGGGACCAATGTAACTCGTCGGAACTGACCCCCGCAGCGGCGGGACCCCTGGTTTGAGAATACGATGGTAATTTGCATATCTCTTGACTTAGGCTTAAAAACATGGCGTTAGAGGGTGAGAAATGGAAACAGCCTTAGAACGTCTCCGTGGGTGGCACCAACACCTCCCACGGGACCAATGTAACTCGTAGGAACTGACCCCGCAGCTGCGGGACTCTCAGTTTGAGAATACGATGGTAATTTGCATATTTCTAGAAATAGGCTTAGAAATATGGCGTTAGAGGGTGAGAACTAGAAACAGCCCCCGAACAGCCCCGTGGGTGGCCCTAACACCGCCCACGGGGCCAATGTAACTCGTAGGAACTGACCCCGCGGCTGAGGGACTCCCGGTTCTAGAATATGATGGTAATTTGCATATTTCCAGACTTAGGCATAAAAATATGGTGTTAGAGGGTGATAACTGGAAACAGCCCCCGCACGGCCCCGTGGGTGCCACCAACACCTCCCACGGGACTAGTGTAACTCGTAGAAATTGACCCCGTAGCCGCGAGACTCTCGGTCTAAGAATACGATGATAATTTTCATATTTCTAGACTTCGGCTTAAAAACATGTCATTAGAGGGTGAGAGCTCAAAATAGCCCCCGAACGGCCCCGTGGGTGGCACCAATAGCTCCCAGGGGACCAATGTATCTTGTAGGAACTGACCCCACAGCCGCGGGACTCCCGGTTTGAGAAGACAACGGTAATTTGCATATTTCTAGACTTAGGCTTAAAAATATGGCGTTAGAGGGTTAGAACTACAAACAGCCCCCGAACAGCCCCGTGGGAGGCACCAACACCTCCCACGGGACCAATGTAACTCGTACGAGCTGACCCCGCAGCCGCGGGACTCCCGATTTGGGAATATGAAGGTAATTTGCATATTTCTAGACTTAGGCTTAAAAACATGGAGTTAGAGGGTGAGAACTAGAGACAGCCCCCGAACGGCCCCGTGGGTGGCACCAACACCTCCCACTGGACCAATGTGTCTTGTAGCCACTGACTCCGCAGCCGCGAGACTCCCGGTTTGAGAATACGACGGTAATTTGCATATTTCTAGACTTAGGCTTAAAACCTCGGCGAAACAGGGTGAGAACAGGAAACAGCCCCCGAATGGCCCCGTGGCTGACACGAACACCTCCCACGGGACCAATGTAACTCGTAGGAACTGATCCCACAGCTGTCGGACTCCCGGTTTGAGAATACAATGATAATTTTCATATTTCTAGACTTAGGCTTAAAAACATTGCGTTAGAGGATGAGAACTAGAAATAGCCCCCGAACGGCCCCTTGGGTGGCACCAACACCTCCCACGGGACCAATGTATCTTGTAGCAACTGACCCCGCAGCCGAGGGACTCCCGATTTGGGAATACGACGGTAATTTGCATATTTCTAGACCTAGGCTTAAAAACATGGCATTAGAGGGTGAGAACTAGAAACAGCCCCCGAACGGCACCGTGGGTGGCACCAACGCCTCCCACGGGACCAATGTAACTCGTAGGAACTGATCCCGCAGCCGCGGGACTCCCGGTTTGAGAATATGATTGTAATTTGCATATTTCTAGACTTAGGCTTAAAAACTTGGCGATAGAGGGTGAAACTGGAAACAGCCCCCGAACGGGCCCGTGGCTGGCACGAACACCTCCCACGGGACCAATGTAACTCGTAGGTAATGACCCCACAGCCGCGGGTCTCCCGATTTGAGAATATGACGGTAATTTGCATATTTTTAGACTTAGGCTTAAAAACAAGGCATTAGAGGGTGAGAACTAGAAATAGCCCCCGAACGGCCCCGTTGGTGGCACCAACACCTCCCATGGGGCCAATGTAACTCGTAGGAACTGACCCCGTAGCTGCGGGACTCCCGATTTGAGAATATGACGGAAATTTGCATATTTTTGGACTTGTGCTTAAAAACATGGCGTTAGAGGGTGAGAACTAGAAACAGCCCCCAACGGCCCCGTGGGTGGCACCAACACCTCCCACGGGACCAATGTAACTCGTAGAAACTGACCCCCGCAACCGCGGGACTCCCAGTTTGAGAATACAATGGTAATTTGCATATTTCTTGACTTAGCCTTGAAAACATGGCGTTAGAGGGTGAGAACTGGGAACAGCACCAGATCGTCCCCGTGGGTGGCACCAACACCTCCCACGGGACCAACGTAACTCGTAGAAACTGACCCTGCTGCCGCGGGACTCCCGGTTTGAGAATACGACGGTTATTCGTACATTTATAGACTTAGGCTTGAAAACATGGCGTTAGAGGGTGAGAACTAGAAACAGCCCCCGAACGGCCCCGTGGGTGGCACTAATACCTCCCACGGGACCAATGTAACTTGTAGGAACTGACCCGGTAGTCGCGGGACTCCCGGTTTGAAAATAGTACGGTAATTTTCAAATTTCTAGATTTAGGTTTAAAAACATGGCCTTAGAGGGTGAGAACTCGAAACAGCCCCCGAACGGCCCCGTGGGTGGCACCAACACCTCACCCGGGACCAATGTAACTCGTAGGAACTGACCCCATAGCCGCGAGACTCCCGGTTTGAGAATACGATGGTAATTTGTATATTTCTAGACTTAGGCTTAAAAACATGGCGTTAGAGGGTGAGAAGTAGAAACAGCCCCCGAACGGGCCCGTGGGTGGCACCAACACCTCCCACGGGACCAATTTAACTCGTAGGAACTGACCCAGCAGCCGCAGGACTCCCGGTTTGAGAATACTATGGTAATTCGCATATTTCTAGACTTAGGATTCAAAACATGGCTTTAGAGGGGGAGAACAAGAAACAGCCCCCGAACTTCCCCGTGGGTGGCACCAACACCTCCCATGGGACCAATGTAACTCGTAGGAACTGACCCCGTAGCCGCAGGACTGCCGATTTGAGAATACGATGGTAATTTTCATATTTCTACATTTAGGCTTAAAAAGATGGTGTTAGTGGGTGAGAACTAGAAATAGCCCCCGAACGGCCCCGTGGGTGGCATCAACACCTGCCATGTGACCAATGTAACTCGTAGGAACTGACCCCGCAGCCGCGAGGCTCCCGGTTTGAGAGTACAACGATAATTTGTATATTATTGGACTTAGGCTTAAAAATAAGGCGTTAGAGGGTGAGAACAAGAAACAACCCCCGAATGTCCCCGTGGGACCAACACCTCCCACGGGACCAATGTAACTCGTAGAAACTGACCCCGCGACCGCGGGACTCCCGATTTGAGAATACGAGGATAGTTTGAATATTTATAGACTTAGGCTTAAAAACATGGTGTTAGAGGGTAGAACTAGAAACAGCCTCCGAACGGCCCCATGGGTGGCACCAACACCTCCCACGGGACCAATGTAACTCGCAGGAACTGATCCCGCAACCGCGGGACTCCCGGTTTGAGAATACGACGGTAATTTGCATATTTCTAGACTCAGGCTTAAATCTTGGTGATAGAGGGTGAGAACTGGAAACATCCCCCGAACTGCCCCGTGGGTGGCACGAACACCTCCCACGGGACCAATGTAACTCGTAGGTAATGACCCCGCAGCCGCGGGACTCCCAGTTTCAGAATACGACGGTAATTTGCATATTTCTAGACTTAGGCTTAAAAATAAGGTGTTAGAGGGTGAGAACTAGAAACAGCCCCCGAACGGCCCCGTTGGTGGCACCAACACCTCCCACGGGGCCAATGTAACTCGTTGGAACTGACCCCGTAGCCGCGGGACTCCCGGTTTGATAAATTTGCATATTTTTGGACTTGTGCTTAAAAATATGGCGTTGGAGGGTGAGAACTAGAAACAGCACCCAACGGCCCCGTGGGTGGCACCAACACCTCCCACGGGACCAATGTAACTCGTAGGAAATGACCCCCGCAGTCGCGGGACTCCCGATTTGAGAACACGACGGTAATTAGCATATTTTTAGACTTAGGATTAAAAACCTGGCGTTAGAGGGTGAGAACTAGAAACAGCCCCCGAACGTCGCCGTGGGTGGCACCAACACCTCCCACGGGACCAATGTAACTCGCAGGAACTGACCCTGCAGCCGCGGGACTCTCGGTTTGAGAATATGAAGATAATTTGCATATTTCTAGACATAGGATTAGAAACATGGCGTTAGAGGGTGAGAACTGGAAACAGCCCCAGAACGTCCCCGTGGGTGGCACCAACACCTCCCACGGGACCAATGTAACTCGCAAGAACTGACCCTGCAGCCGCGGAACTCTCAGTTTGAGAATACGACGATAATTTGCATATTTCTAGACATACGATTAGAAACATGGCGTTAGTGGGTGAGAACTAGAAACAACCCCCGAACGGCCCCGTGGGTGGCACCAACACCTCCCACGGGGCCAATGTAACTCATAGGAACTGACCCCGCTGTCGCGGGACTCCTGGTTTGAGAATACGATGGTAATTTGCATATTTCTAGACTTAGGCTTAAAAAATGGCGTTAGAGGGTGAAAACTCGAAACAGCCCCCGAACGGCCCCGTGGGTGGCACCAACACCACCCACGGGACCAAGGTAACTCGCACGAACTGACCCCGCAGCCGCGGGACTCCCGGTTTCAGAATATGACATTAATCTGCATATTTTTAGAATTAGGCTAAAAAACATAGCGTTAGAGGGTGAGAACTCGAAACAGCCCCTGAACGGCCCCGGAGGTGGCACCAACACCTCCCACGGGGCCAATGTAACTCGTAGGAACTGACCTCGTAGCCGCGGGACTCCCGGTTTTGAGAATAAGATGGTAATTCTCATATTACTAGGCTTAGGCATAAAAACATGGCGTTAGAGGGTGAGAACTAGAAACATCCCCCCGAATGGCCCCGTGGGTGGCACCAACACCTCCCATGGTACCAATGTAACTCGTAGGGACTGACCCCGCAGCCGCGGGACTCCCGGTTTGAGAATACGATGATAATTCACATATTACTAGACTTAGGCTTAAAAACACGGCGTTAGAGGGTGAGAACAAGAAATAGCCCCCGAACGTCCCCGTGGGACCAACACCTCCCACGGGACCAATGTAACTCGTAGGAACTGACCCCGTGGCCGCGGGACTCCCGGTTTGAGAATATGATGATAATATGAATATTTCAAGACTTAGGCTTAAAAACATGGCGTTAGATGGTGAGAATTAGAAACAGCCCCCGAACGGCCCCGTGTTCGGCACCAACACCTCCCACGGTACCAATGTAACTCTAAGGAACTCACCCCGCAGCCGCGGGATTCCCGATTTGAGAAATTTGCATATATCAAGACTTAGGCTTAAAAACATGGCGATAGAGGGTGATAACTATAAACAGCCCCCGAACGACCCTGTGGGTGGCACCAACCCCTCCCACGGGACTAATGTAACTCGTAGGAAAAGACCCCGCAGCCATGGGACTCCCGGTTTGATAATTCAATGGTAATTTGCATATTTCTAGACTTAGGCTTAAAAACCTGGCGTTAGAGGGCGAGAACTCAAAACAGCCCCCGAACGGCCCCGTGGGTGGCACCAACACCTCCCACAGGGCCAATGTAACTCGTAGGAACTGACCCCATAGCCGAGGGAGTCCCAGTTTGAGAATATGATGATTATTCGCATATTTCTAGACTTAGGATAAAAAACATGTCGTTAGAGGGTGAGAACTAGAAACAAACCCCGAACGGCCCCGTGGGTGGCACCAACACCTCCCACGGGTCCAATGTAACTCGTAGGAATTGACATCGCAGCCGCGGGACTCGCGATTTGATAATACAATGGAAATTCACATATTTCTAGACTTAGGCTTAAAAACATGCCGTTAGAGGGTGATAACTAGAAACATCCCACGAACGTCCCCGTGGGTGGCACCAACACCTCCCACGGGACCAATGTAACTCGTCGGAACTGACCCCCGCAGCGGCGGGACTCCCGGTTTGAGAATATGATGGTAATTTGCATATTTCTAGACATAGGATTAAAAATATGGCGTTAGAGGGTGAGAACTAGAAACAGCCCCCGAACGGCCCCGTGGGTGGCCCCAACACCGCCCACGGGGCCAATGTAACTCGTAGGAACTGACCCCGCGGCTGAGGGACTCTCGGTTCTAGAATATGATGGTAATTTGCATATTTCCAGACTTAGGCATAAAAATATGGCGTTAGAGGGTGAGAACTGGAAACAGCCCCCGCACGGCCCCGTGGGTGGCACCAACACCTCCCACGGGACTAGTGTAACCCGTAGAAATTAACCCCGTAGCCGCGAGACTCCCGGTCTAAGAATACGGTGATAATTTTCATATTTCTAGACTTCGGCTTAAAAACATGCATTAGAGGGTGAGAACTCGAAACAGCCCCCGAACGGTCCCGTGGGTGGCAACAACAGCTCCCATGGGACCAATGTAACTCGTAGGAACTGACCCCACAGCCGCGGGACTCCCGGTTTGAGAAGACAACGGTAATTTGCATATTTCTAGACTTAGGCTTGAAAACATGGCGTTAGAGGGTGAGAACTACAAACAGCCCCCGAACAGCCCCGTAGGAGGCACCCACACCTCCCACGGGACCAATGTAACTCGTACGAGCTGACCCTGCAGCCGCGGGACTCCCGATTTGGGAATATGACGGTAATTTGCATATTTCTAGACTTAGGCTTAAAAACATGGAGTTAGAGGGTGAGAACTAGAGACAGCCCCCGAACGGCCCCGTGGGTGGCACCAACACCTCCCACGAGACCAATGTATCTTGTAGCCACTGACTCCGCAGCCGCGGGACTCCCGGTTTGAGAATACGATGGTAATTTGAATATTTCTAGACTTAGGCTTAAAAACTCGGCGATACAGGGTGAGAACTGGAAACAGCCCCCGAACGGCCCCGTGGCTGGCACGAACACCTCCCACGGGACCAATGTAACTCGTAGGAACTGATCCCGCAGCTGCGGGACTCCCGGTTTGAGAATACACTGATAATTTGCATATTTATAGACCTAGGCTTAAAAACATGGCATTAGAGGGTGAGAACTAGAAACAGCCCCCGAACGGCACCGTGGGTGGCACCAACGCCTCCCACGGGACCAATGTAACTCGTAGGAACTGATCCCGCAGCCGCGGGACTCCCGGTTTGAGAATACGATGATTATTCGCATATTTCTAGACTTAGGATCAAAAACATGGCTTCAGAGGGTGAAAACTAGAAACAGCCCCCGAACGGCGCCGTGGGTGGAACCGACATCTCCCACGGGGCCAATTTAACTCATAGGAACTGACCCCGCAGCCGCGGGACTCCCGGTTTGATAATACGATGGTAATTTGCATATTTGTAGACTTAGGCATAGAAATATGGCGTTAGAGGGTGAAAACTGGAAACATCCCCCGCACGGCATCGTGGGTGGCACCAACACCTCCCACGGGACCAGTGTAACTCGTAAAATTTGACCCCGTAGCCGCGAGACTCCCGATTTGAGAATACGATGATAATTTGCATATTTCTAGACTTAGGCTTAAAAACATGGCGTTAGAGGGTGAGAACTCAAAACAACCCCCGAACGGCCCCGTGGGTGGCACCAGCACCTCCCACGGGACCAATGTAAATCGTAGGAACTGACCCCGTAGCCGCGGGACTCTCGGTTTGAGAATACGATAGTTATTCGCATATTTATAGAATTAGGCTTGAAAACATGGTATTAGAGGGTGAGAACTAGAAACAGCCCCCGAATGGCCCCGTGGGTGGCACTAACACCTCCCACGGGACCAATGTAACTTGTAGGAACTGACCCGGTAGCCGCGGGACTCCCGGTTTGAAAATAATACGGTAATTAGCAAATTTCTAGATTTAGGTTTAAAAACATGGCGTTAGAGGGTGAGAACTCGAAACAGCCCCCGAACGGCCCCGTGGGTGGCACCAACACCTCACCCGGGGCCAATGTAACTCGTAGGAACTGACCCCATAGCCGCGAGACTCCCGATTTGAGAATACGATGGTAATTTGTATATTTCTAGACTTACGCTTAAAAACATGGCGTTAGAGGGTGAGAACTATAAACAGCCCCCGAACGGGCCCGTGGGGGGCACCAACACCTCCCACGGGACCAATGTAACTCGTAGGAACTGACCCAGCAGCCGCAGGACTCCCGGTTTGAGAATACTACGGTAATTCGAATATTTCTAGACTTAGGCTTCAAAACATGGCATTAGAGGGGGAGAACAAGAAACAGCCCCCGAACGGCCCCGTGGGTGGCACCAACACCTCCCATGGGACCAATGTAACTCGTAGGAATTGACCCCGTAGCCGCGGGACTGCCGATTTGAGAATACGATGGTAATTTGCATATTTCTAGATTTAGGCTTAAAAAGATGGCGTTAGTGGGTGAGAACTAGAAATAGCCCCCGAACGGCCCCGTGGGTGGCATCAACACCTTCCATGTGACCAATGTAACTCGTAGGAACTGACCCCACAGCCGCGAGGCTCCCGGTTTGAGAGTACAACGATAATTCATATATTATTGGACTTAGGCTTAAAAACAGGGCGTTAGAGGGTGAGAACAAGAAACAACCCCTGAACGTCCCCGTGGGACCAACACCTCCCATGGGACCAATGTAACTCGTAGAAACTGACCCCGCGATCGCGGGACTCCCGGTTTGAGAATACGACGATAGTTTGAATATTTATAGACTTAGGCTTAAAAACATGGCGTTAGAGTGTGAGAACTAGAAACAGCCCCCGAACGGCCCCATGAGTGGCACGAACACCTCCCACGGGACCAATGTAACTAGTAGGAACTGATCCCGCAGCCGCGGGACTCCCGGTTTGAGAAATTCGCATATATCTAGACTTAGGCTTAAAAACATGGCGATAGAGGGTGATAACTATAAACAGCCCCCGAACGACCCTGTGGGTGCCACGAACACCTCTCACGGGACTAATGTAACTCGTAGGAACAGACCCCGCAGCCAAGGGACTCTCGGTTTGAGAATTCGACGGTAATTTGCATATTTCTAGACTTAGGCTTAAAAACAAGGAGTTAGAGGGTGAGAACTAGTAACAGCCCCCGAACGGCCCCGTTGGTGGCACCAACACCTCCCACGGGACCAATGTAAGTCGTAGGAACTGACCCAGCAACCGCGGGACTCCCAGTTTGATAATATGACATAAATTTGCATATTTTTGGACTTGTGCTTAAAAACATGGCGTTGGAGGGTGAGAACTAGAAACAGCACCCAACGGCCCCGTTGGTGGCACCAACACCTCCCACTGGGCCAATGTAACTCGTTGGTACTGACCCCCTAGCCGCGGGACTCCCGGTTTGATAATATGACATAAATTTGCATATTTTTGGACTTGTGCTTAAAAACATGGCGTTGGAGGGTGAGAACTAGAAACAGCACCCAACGGCCCCGTGGGTGGCACCAACACCTCCCACGGGACCAATGTAACTCGTAGGAAATGACCCCCGCAGCCGCGGGACTCCCGATTTGAGAACACGACGGTAATTTGCATATATTTAGACTTAGGATTAAAAACCTGGCGTTAGAGGGTGAGAACTAGAAACAACCCCCGAACGTCCCCGTGGGTGGCACCAACACCTCCCACGGGACCAATGTAACTCGAAGGAACTGACCCTGCAACCGCGGGACTCTCGGTTTGAGAATACGATGATAATTTGCATATTTCTAGACATAGGGTTAGAAACATGGCATTAGAGGGTGAGAACTGGAAACAGCCCCAGAACGTCCCCGTGGGTGGCACCAAAACCTCCCACGGGACCAATGTAACTCGCAATAACTGACCCTGCATCCGCGGGACTCTCGATTTGAGAATACGATGATAATTTGCATATTTCTAGACATAGGATTAGAAACATGACGTTAGAGAGTGAGAACTAGAAACAGCCCCCGAACGGCCCCGTGGGTGGCTCCAACACCTCCCACGGGGCCAATGTAACTGATAGGTACTGACCCCGCTGCCGCGGGACTCCTGGTTTGAGAATACGATGGTAATTTGCATATTTCTAGACTTAGGCATAAAAATATGGCGATAGAGGGTGAGAACTGGAAACAACCCCCGAACGGCCCCGTGGCTGGCACGAACACCTCCCACGGGACCAATGTAACTCGTAGGTAATGACCCCGCAGCCGCGGGACTCCCGGTTTCCGAATACGACGGTAATTTGCATATTTCTAGACTTAGGCTTAAAAACAAGGAGTTAGAGGGTGAGAACAAGTAACAGCCCCCGAACGGCCCCGTTGGTGGCACAACCACCTCCCACAGGGCCAATGTAACTCGTTGGAACTGACCCCGTAGCCGCGGGACTCCCGGTTTGATAATATGACATAAATTTGCATATTTTTGGACTTGTGCTTAAAAACATGGCGTTGGCGGGTGAGAACTAGAAACAGCACCCAACGGCCCCGTGGGTGGCACCAACACCTCCCACGGGACCAATGTAACTCGTAGGAAATGACCCCCGCTGCCGCGGGACTCCCAATTTGAGAACACGACGGTAATTTGCATATTTTTAGACTTAGGATTAAAAGCCGGCGTTAGAGGGTGAGAACTAGAAACAGCCCCCGAACGTCCCCGTGGGTGGCACCAACACCTCCCACGGGACCAATGTAACTCGCAGGAACTGACCCTGCAACCGCGGGACTCTCGGTTTGAGAATACGACGATAATTTGCATATTTCTAGACATAGGGTAAGAAACATGGCGTTAGAGGGTGAGAACTGGAAACAGCCCCAGAACGTCCCCGTGGGTGGCACCAACACCTCCCACAGGACCAATGTAACTCGCAAGAACTGACCCTGCAGCAGCGGAACTCTCAGTTTGAGAATACGACGATAATTTGCATATTTCTAGACATACGATTAGAAACATGGCGTTAGTGGGTGAGAACTAGAAACAGCCCCCGAACGGCCCCGTGGGTGGCACCAACCGCTCCCTCGGGACCAATGTTACTCGTAGGAACTGACCCGCAGCCGCGGAACTCCCGATTTGAGAATACAACGGTAATTTGCATATTTCTAGACTTAGGCTTAAAAATATGGCGTTAGACGGTGATAATTGGAAACAGCCCCCGCACGGCCTCGTGGGTGACACCAACACCTCCCATGGGGCCAATGAAACTCGTAGGAACTGACCCCGCAGCCGCGGGACTCTCGATTTGAGAATACGATGGTAATTTGCATATTTCTAGACCTAGGCTTAGAAACATGGCGTTAGAGGGTGAGAACTAGAAACAGCCCCCGCACGGCCTCGTGGTGGCACCAACACCTCCCTCGGGACTAGTGTAACTCGTAGAAATTGACCCCGTAGCCGTGAGACTCCCGGTTTGAGAATATGACGATAATTTGCATATTTCTAGACTTAGGCTTAAAAAATGGCGTAAGAGGGTAAAAACTCGAAACAGCCCCCGAACGGCCCCGTGGGTGGCACCAACACCTCCCACGGGACCAAGGTAACTCGTACGAACTGACCCCGCAGCGCCGTGACTCGCAATTTGAGAATACGATGGTAATTCGCATATTTCTTGACATAGGCTTAGAAACATGGCGTTATATTGTGAGAACTCGAAACTGCCCCCGAACGGCCCCGTGGGTGGCACCAACACCTCCCACTGGGCCAATGTAACTCGTAAGAACTGACCCCGCAGCCGCGGGACTCCCGGTTTGAGAATATGACTATAATATTCAAATTTCTAGACTTAGGCTAAAAAACATAGCGTTAGAGGGTGAGAACTCGAAACAGCCCCTGAACGGCCCCGGGGGTGGCACCAACACCTCCCACGGGGCCAATGTAACTCGTAGGAACTGACCCCGCAGCCGCGGGACTCCCGGTTTTGAGAATAAGATGGTAATTCTCATAGTACTAGACTTAGGCTTAAAAACATGACGTTAGAGGGTGAGAACTAGAAACAGCCCCCGAACGGCCCTGTGGGTGGCATCAACACCTCCAATGGGACCAATGTAACTCGTAGGAACTGACCCCGCAGCAGCGGGACTCCCAGTTTGAGAATACGATGATAATTCGCATATTACTAGACTTCGGCTTAAAAACACGGCGTTAGAGGGTGAGAACAAGAAATAGCCCCCGAACGTCCCCATGGGACCAACACCTCCCACAGGACCAATGTAACTCGTAGGAACTGACCCCGTGGCCGCGGGAATCCCCGGTTTGAGAATATGATGTTAATTTGAATATTTCAAGACTTAGGCTTAAAAACATGGCGTTAGATGGTGAGAACTAGAAACATCCCCCGAACGGCCCCGTGTTCGGCACCAACACCTCCCACGGTACCAATGTAACTCGAAGGAACAGACCCCGCAGCCGTGGGACTCCCGATTTGAGAAATTCTCATATATCTAGACTTAGGCTTAAAAACATGGCGATAGAGGGTGATAACTAGAAACAGCCCCCGAACGACCCCGTGGGTGGCACCAACACCTCCCACGGGACTAATGTAACTCGTAGGAACAGACCCCGCAGCCATGGGACTCCCGGTTTGAGAATACGACGGTAATTTGCATATTTATAGACTTAGGCTTAAAAACCTGGCGTTAGAGGCCGAGAACTCAAAACAGCCCCCGAACGGCCCCGTGGGTGGCACCAACACCTCCCGTAGGGCCAATGTAACTCGTAGGAACTGACCCCGCAGCCGAGGGACTCCCGGTTTGAGAATATGACGGTTATTCGCATATTTCTAGACTTAGTATCAAAAACATGTCGTTAGAGGGTGAGAACTAGAAACAACCCCCGAACGGCCCCCTGGGTGGCACCAACACCTCCCATGGGTCCAATGTAACTCGTAGGAATTGACCCCGCAGCCGCGGGACTCCCGATTTGATAATACAACGGTAATTCACATATTTCTAGACTTAGGCTTAAAAACAAGTCGTTAGAGGGTGATAACTAGAAACATCCCCCGAACGTCCCTGTGGGTGGCACCAACACCTCCCACAGGACCAATGTAACTCGTCGGAACTGACCTCGCAGTCGCGGGACTCTTGGTTTATTAATACGACGGTAATTCACATATTTCAAGACTTAGGCTTAAAAACATGGCATTTGAGGGTGAAAACTAGAAACAGCCCCCGAACGGCCCCGTGGGTGGCACCAACACCTCCTATGGGACCAATGTAACTCGTAGGAACTGACCCCGCAGCTGCGGGACTCTCGGTTTGAGAATACGATGGTAATTTGCATATTTCTAGACATAGGCTTAGAAATATGGCGTTAGAGGGTGAGAACTAGAAACAGCCCCCGAACGGCCCCGTGGGTGGCCCCAACACCGCCCACAGGGTCAATGTAACTCGTAGGAACTGACCCCGTAGCCGCGGGACTCCCGGTTCTAGAATATGATGGTAATTTGCATATTTCCAGACTTAGGCATAAAAATATGGCGTTAGAGGGTGAGAACTGGAAACAGCCCCCGCACGGCCCCGTGGGTGGCACCAATACCTCCCACGGGACCAGTGTAACTCGTAGAAATTGACCCCGTAGCCGCGAGACTCCCGGTCTAAGAATACGACCATAATTTTCATATTTCTAAACTTCGGCTTAAAAACATGGCATTAGAGGGTGAGAACTCGAAACAACCCCCGAACGGTCCCGTGGGTGGCACCAACAGCTCCCATGGGACCAATGTTACTCGTAGGAACTGACCCCACAGTCGCGGGACTCCCGGTTTGAGAAAACAACGGTAATTTGCATATTTCTAGACTTAGGCTTAAAAACATGGCGTTAGAGGGTGAGAACTACAAACAGCCCCCGAACAGCCCCGTGGGAGGCACCAACACCTCCCACGGGACCAATGTAACTCGTAGGAACAGGGACTCCCGATTTGGGAATATGACCGTAATTTGCATATTTCTAGACTTAGGCTTAAAAACATGGAGTTCGAGGGTGAGAACTAGAGACAGCCCCCGAACGGCCCCGTGGGTGGCACCAACACCTCCCACGGGACCAATGTATCTTGTAGCCACTGACTCCGCAGCCGCGGGACTCCCGGTTTGAGAATACGACGGTAATTTGCATATTTCTAGACTTAGGCTTAAAAACTCGGCGATAGAGGGTGAGAACAGGAAACAGCCCCCGAACGGCCCCGTGGCTGGCACGAACACCTCCCACGGGACCAATGTAACTTGTAGGAACTGATCCCGCAGCTGCGGGACTCCCGGTTTGAGAATACGGTGGTAATTTGCATATTTCTAGACTTAGGCTTAAAAACATGGAGTTAGAGGGTGAGAACTAGAGACAGCCCCCGAACGGCCCCGTGGGTGGCACCAACACCTCCCACGGGACCAATGTATCTTGTAGCCACTGACTCCGCAGCCGCGGGACTCCCGGTTTGAGAATACGACGGTAATTTGCATATTTCTAGACTTAGGCTTAAAAACTCGGTGATAGAGGGTGAGAATAGGAAACAGCCCCCGAACGGCCCCGTGGCTGGCACGAACACCTCCCACGGGACCAATGTAACTCGTAGGAACTGATCCCGCAGCTGCGGGACTCCCGGTTTGAGAATACGGTGATAATTTGCATATTTCTAGACTAAGGCTTAAAAACATTGCGTTAGAGGGTGAGAACTAGAGACAGCCCCCGAACGGCCCCGTGGGTGGCACCAACACCTCCCACGGGACCAATGTATCTTGTAGCAACTGACCTCGCAGCCGCGGGACTCCCGATTTGAGAATACGATCGTAATTTGCATATTTCTAGACTTAGGCTTAAAAACTTGGCGATAGAGGGTGAGAACTGGAAACAGCCCCCGAACGGCCCCGTAGCTGGCACGAACACCTCCCATGGGACCAATGTAACTCGTAGGTAATGACCCCACAGCCGCGGGTCTCCCGATTTGAGAATACGACGGTAATTTGCATATTTCTAGACTTAGGCTTAAAAACAAGGCATTAGAGGGTGAGAACTAGAAATAGCCCCCGAACGGCCCCATTGGTGGCACCAACACCTCCCACGGGGCCAATGTAACTCGTAGGAACTGACCCCGTAGCCGCGGGACTCCCGATTTAAGAATATGACGAAAATTTGCATATTTTCGGACTTGTGCTTAAAAACATGGCGTTAGAGGGTGAGAACTAGAAACAGCCCCCAACGGCCCCGTGGGTGGCACCAACACCTCCCACGGGACCAATGTAACTCGAAGGAACTGACCCCCGCAACCGCGGGACTCCCGGTTTGAGAATACAATGGTATTTTGCATATTTCTTGACTTAGGCTTAAAAACATGGCGTTAGAGGGTGAGAACGTGGAACAGCCCCAGATCGTCCCCGTGGGTGGCAGCAACACCTCCCACGGGACCAACGTAACTCGTAGGAACTGACCCTGCTGCCGCGGGACTCTCGATTTGAGAATACGATGATAATTTGCATATTTCTAGACATAGGATTAGAAACATGGCGTTAGAGGGTGAGAATTAGAAACAGCCCCCGAACGGGCCCGTGGGTGGTACCAGCACCTCCCACAGGGCCAATTTAACTCAAAGGAACTGACCCCGCTGCCGCGGGACTCCCGGTTTGAGAATACCATGGTAATTTTCATATTTGTAGACTTAGGCATAAAAATATGGCGTTAGAGGGTGAGAAATGGAAACATCCCCGCACGGCACCGTGGGTGACACCAACACCTCCCACGGGACCAGCGTAACTCGTAGAAATTGACCCCGTAGCCGCGAGACTCCCGATTTGAGAATACGATTATAATTTGCATATTTCTAGACTTAGGCTTAAAAACATGGCGTTCGAGGGTGAGAACTCGAAACAACCCCCAAACGGCCCCGTGGGTGGCACTAACACCTCCCACGGGACCAATGTTACTCGTAGGAACTGACCCCGTAGCCGCGGGACTCCCGGTTTGAGAATACAACGTTAATTTGCATATTTCTAGACTTAGGATTAAAAAAATGGCGTTAGAGGGTGAGAACTAGAAACAGCCCCCGAACGGCCCCCTGGGTGGCACCAACACCTCCCACGAAACCAATGTAACTCGTAGGAACTGACCCCGCAGCCGCGGGACTCCCGATTTGAGAATATGATGGTAATTTGCATATTTCTAGACCTATGCTTATAAACATGGCGTTAGAGGGTGAGAACTAGAAACAGCCCCCGAACGGCCCCGTGGGTGGCACCAACACCTCCCACGGGGCCAATGTAACTCGTAGGAACTGACCCCGCTGCCACGGGACTCCCGGTTCTAGAATACGATGGTAATTTGAATATTTCCAGACTTAGGCATAAAAATATGGCGTTAGAGGGTGAGAACTGGGAACAGCCCCCGCACGGCCCCGTGGGTGGCACCAACACCTCCCACGGGACTAGTGAAACTCGTCGAAATTGACCTCGTAGCCGCGAGACTCCCGCTTTGAGAATACGATGATAATTTGCATATTTCTAGACTTAGGCTTAAAAACATGGCGTTAGAGGGTGAGAACTCGAAACAGCCCCCGAACGGCCCCGTGGGTGGCACCAACAGCTCCCACGGGACCAATGTAGCTAGTAGGAACTGACCCCGCAGCTGCGGGACTCCCGGTTTCAGAATACAACTTTAATTTGCATATTTCTAGACTTTGGCTTAAAAACATGGTGTTAGAGGGTGAGAACTCGAAACATCCCCCTAACGGCCCCGTGGGTGACACCAACACCTCTCATGGGACCAATGTAACTTGTAGGTACTGACCTCGTAGCCGCGGGAATCCCGGTTTGAGAATACGATGATAATTTGCATATTTCTAGACTTAGGTTTAAAAACAAGGCGTTAGAGGGTGAGAACTCGAAACTGCCCCCGAACGGCCCTGTGGGTGGCACCAACACCTCCCACGGGGCTAATGTAACTCGTAGGAACTGACCCCGCAGTCGCGGGACTCCCGATTTGAGAATACGATGGTAATTTCCATATTTCTCGACTTAGGCTTAAAAACATGGCGATAGAGGGTGAGAACTGGAAACAGCCCCCAACGACCTCGGGGGTGGAACGAACACCACCCACGGGACCAATGTAACTCGTTGGTACTGACCCCGCAGCCGCGAGACTCCCGGTTTGAGAATACAACTGTAATTTGCATATTTCTAGACTTCAGCTTAAAAACAAGGCGTTAGAGGGTGATAACTAGAAATAGCCCCCGAACGGCCCCGTTGGTGGCACCAACACCTCCCACGGGGCCAATGTAACTCGTAGGAACAGACTCCGCAGCCGCGGGACTCCCGGTTTGAGAATATGACGAAAATTTGCATATTTCTGGGCTTGTTCTTAAAAATATGGCGTTAGAGGGTGAGAACTAGAAACAGCCCCCGAACGGCCCCCTGGGTGGCACCAACACCTCCCACGGAACCAATGTAACTCGTAGGAACTGACCCCCGTAGACGCGGGACTCCCGGTTTGAGAATACGACGGTAATTTGCATATTTCTTGACTTAGGCTTAAAAATATGGCGTTAGAGGGTGAGAACTAGAAACAGCACCCGAACGGCCCCGTGGGTGGCACCAACACCTCCCACGGGGCCAATGTAACTCGTAGGAACTGACCCCGCTGCCACGGGACTCCCGGTTCTAGAATACGATGGTAATTTGAATATTTCCAGACTTAGGCATAAAAATATGGCATTAGAGGGTGAGAACTGGGAACAGCCCCCGCACGGCCCCGTGGGTGGCACCAACACCTCCCACGGGACTAGTGAAACTCGTCGAAATTGACCCCGTAGCCGCGAGACTCCCGCTTTGAGAATACGATGATAATTTGCATATTTCTAGACTTAGGCTTAAAAACATGGCATTAGATGGTGAGAACTCGAAACAGCCCCCGAACAGCCCCGTGGGTGGCACCAACAGCTCCCACGGGACCAATGTAGCAAGTAGGAACTGACCCCGCAGCCGCGGGACTCCCGGTTTCAGAATACAACTTTAATTTGCATATTTCTAGACTTTGGCTTAAAAGCATGGCGTTAGAGGGTGAGAACTAGAAACATCCCCCGAACGGCCCCGTGGGTGACACCAACACCTCTCATGGGACCAATGTAACTTGTAGGTACTGACCTCGTAGCCGCGGGAATCCCGGTTTGAGAATACGATGATAATTTGCATATTTCTAGACTTAGGTTTAAAAACAAGGCGTTAGAGGGTGAGAACTCGAAACTGCCCCCGAACGGCCCTGTGGGTGGCACCAACACCTCCCACGGGGCTAATGTAACTCGTAGGAACTGACCCCGCAGTCGCGGGACTCCCGATTTGAGAATACGATGGTAATTTCCATATTTCTCGACTTAGGCTTAAAAACATGGCGATAGAGGGTGAGAACTGGAAACAGCCCCCAACGACCTCGTGGGTGGAACGAACACCACCCACGGGACCAATGTAACTCGTTGGTACTGACCCCGCAGCCGTGAGACTCCCGGTTTGAGAATACAACTGTAATTTTCTTATTTCTAGACTTCAGCTTAAAAACAAGGCGTTAGAGGGTGATAACTAGAAATAGCCCCCGAACGGCCCCGTTGGTGGCACCAACACCTCCCACGGGGCCAATGTAACTCGTAGGAACAGACTCCGCAGCCGCGGGACTCCCGGTTTGAGAATATGACGAAAATTTGCATATTTCTGGGCTTGTTCTTAAAAATATGGCGTTAGAGGGTGAGAACTAGAAACAGCCCCCGAACGGCCCCCTGGGTGGCACCAACACCTCCCACGGAACCAATGTAACTCGTAGGAACTGACCCCCGTAGACGCGGGACTCCCGGTTTGAGAATACGACGGTAATTTGCATATTTCTTGACTTAGGCTTAAAAATATGGCGTTAGAGGGTGAGAACTAGAAACAGCCCCCGAATGGCCCCGTGGGTGGCACCAACACCTCCCACGGGGCCAATGTAACTCGTAGGAACTGACCCCGCTGCCACGGGACTCCCGGTTCTAGAATACGATGGTAATTTGAATATTTCCAGACTTAGGCATAAAAATATGGCGTTAGAAGGTGAGAACTGGGAACAGCCCCCGCACGGCCCCGTGGGTGGCACCAACACCTCCCACGGGACTAGTGAAACTCGTCGAAATTGACCCCGTAGCCGCGAGACTCCCGCTTTGAGAATACGATGATAATTTGCATATTTCTAGACTTAGGCTTAAAAACATGCCGTTAGAGGGTGAGAACTCGAAACAGCCCCCGAACAGCCCCGTGGGTGGCACCAACAGCTCCCACAGGACCAATGTAGCTAGTAGGAACTGACCCCGCAGCCGCGGGACTCCCGGTTTCGGAATACAACTTTAATTTGCATATTTCTAGACTTTGGCTTGAAAACATGGCGTTAGAGGGTGAGAACTAGAAACATCCCCCGAACGGCCCCGTGGGTGACACCAACACCTCTCATGGGACCAATGTAACTTGTAGGTACTGACCTCGTAGCTGCGGGAATCCCGGTTTGAGAATACGATGATAATATGCATATTTCTAGACTTAGGTTTAAAAACAAGGCGTTAGAGGGTGAGAACTCGAAACTGCCCCCGAACGGCCCTGTGGGTGGCACCAACACCTCCCACGGGGCTAATGTAACTCGTAGGAACTGACCCCGCAATCGCGGGACTCCCGATTTGAGAATACGATGGTAATTTCCATATTTCTCGACTTAGGCTTAAAAACATGGCGATAGAGGGTGAGAACTGGAAACAGCCCTCGAACGGCCCCGTTGGTTGCACCAACACCTCCCACGGGGCCAATGTAACTCGTAGGAACAGACTCCGCAGCCGCGAAACTCCCGGTTTGAGAATATGACAAAAATTTGCATATTTCTGGGCTTGTTCTTAAAAATATGGCGTTAGAGGGTGAGAACTAGAACAGGCCCCCAACGGCCCCGTGGGTGGCACCAACACCTCCCACGGAACCAATGTAACTCGTAGGAACTGACCCCCATAGACGCGGGACTCCCGATTTGAGAATACGACGGTAATTTGCATATTTCTTGACTTAGGCTTAAAAATATGGCGTTAGAGGGTGAGAACTAGAAGCAGCCCCCGAACGGCCCCGTGGGTGGCACCAACACCTCCCACGGGGCCAATGTAACTCGTAGGAACTGACCCGGCTACCGCGGGACTCCCGGTTTGAGAATACGATGGTAATTTGCATATTTCCAAACTTAGGCATAAAAATATGTCGTTAGAGGGTGAGAACTGGAAACAGCCCCCGCACCGCCCCGTGGGTGGCACCAACACCTCCCACGGGACCAATGTAACTCGTAGGAACTAACCCCGTAGCCGCGGGACTCTCGGTTTGAGAATACGATGGTAAGTTGAATATTTCTAGACATAGGCTTAGAAACATGGCGTTAGAGGGTGCGAACTAGAAACAGCCCCGGAACGGCCCCGTGGGTGGCACGAACACCTCCCACGGGGCCAATGTCACTCGTAGGAACTGACCCCGTTACCGCGGGACTCCCGATTTGAGAATACGAAGGTAATTTGCATATTTCTAGGCTTAGACTTAAAAACAATTCATTAGAGGGTGAAAACTAGAAATAGCCCCCGAACGGCCCCGTTGGTGGCACCAACACCTCCCACGGGGTCAATGTAACTCGTACGAACTGACCCCGCAGCCCCGTGACTCCCGGTTTGAGAATATAATGGAAATTTGCATATTTCTGGACTTGTGCTTAAAAACATGGCGTTAGTGGGTGAGAACTGAAAACAGCAATCGAACGGCCCCGTGGGTGGCAGCAACACCTCCCACGGGAACAATGTAACTCGTAGGAACTGACCCCGCAGCCGCGGGACTCCCAGTTTGAGAATACGACGGTAATTTTCATATTTCTAGACTTAGGCTTAATACATGGCGTTAAAGCGTGAGAACTCGAAACTGCCCCCGAACGACCCCGTGGGTGGCACCAACACTTCCCACGGGGCCAATGTAACTCGTAGGAAGTGACCCCGCAGCCGCGGGACTCCCGGTTTAAGAATACGATGATAATCTGCATATCTCTGGACTTAGGCATAAAAATATGGCGTTAGAGGGTGAGAACTGGAAACAACCCCCGAACGTCCCCGTTGGTGGCACCAACACCTCCCACGGGACCAATGTTACTCGTAGGAACTGACCCCGCAGCCGCGGGAGTCCCGGTTTGAGAATATGACGGTTATTTCATATTTCTATACTTAGGCTTAAAAACATGGCGTTAGAGGGTGAGAACTCAAAACTGCCCCCGAACGGCCCCGTGGGTGGCACCAACACCTCCCACGGGGCCAATGTAACTCATAGGAACTGACCCTGCTACCGCGGGACTCCCGGTTTGAGAATACGATGGTAATTTGCATATTTTCAAACTTAGGCATAAAAATATGTCGTTCGAGGGTGAGAACTGGGAACCGCCCCCGTTGGTGGCACCAACACCTCCCACGGGACCAGTGTAACTCATAAAAATTGACTCCGCATCCGCGAGACTCCCGGTTTGAGAATACGACAGTAATTTGCATATTTCTTGACTTAGGCTTAAAAACATGGCGTTAGAGGGTGAGAGCTTGAAACAGCCCCAGAACGGCCCCGTGGGTGGCACCAACACCTCCCACGGGACCAATGTAACTCGTAGGTACTGACCCCGCAGCCTCGGGACTCTTGGTTTGAGAATATGATGGTAATTTGAATATTTCTAGACTTAGGATTAAAAACAAGGCGTTAGAGGATGAGAACTAGAAACATCCCCCGAACGGCCCCGTTGGTGACACCAACACCTCCCACGGGGCCAATGTAACTCGTAGGAACTAACCCCGCAGCCGCGGGACTCTCGGTTTGAGAATGAGATGGAAATTTGCATATTTCTGGACTTCTGCTTAAAAACATGGCATTAGAGGGTGATAACTGGAAACAGCCCCCGAACGTCCCCGTAGGTGGCACCAACACCTCCCACGGGACTAATGTAACTCGTAGGAATTGACCCCCGCAGCCGCAAGACTCCCGATTTGAGAATACGACGGTAATTTGCATATTTCTTGACTTAAGGTTAAAAATATGGCGTTAGAGGGTGAGAACTGGAAACAGCCCCAGAACGTCCCCGTGGGTGGCACCAACACCTCCCACAGGACCAATGTAACTCGTAGGAACTAACCCCATAGCCACGGGACTCTCGGTTTGAGAATACGATGGTAATTTGAATATTTCTAGACAAAGGATTAGAAACATGGCGTTAGAGGGTGCGAACTAGAAATAGCCCCCGAACGGCCCCGTGGGTGGGACAACACCTCCCACGGGGACAGTGTAACTCGTAGGAACTGACCTCGTTCCCGCGGGACTCCCGGTTTGAGAATACGACGGTAATTTGCATATTTCTAAGCTTAGACTTAAAAACAAGGCGTTAGAGGGTGAGAACTAGAAACAGCCCTCGAACGGCCCCGTTGGTGGCACCAACACCTCCCACGGGGTCAATGTAACTCATACGAACTGACCCCGCAGCCCCGTGACTCCCGGTTTGAGAATATGACTGAAATTTGTATATTTTTGGACTTGTGCTTAAAAACATGGCGTTAGAGGGTGAGAACTGGAAACATCCATCGAACGGCCCCGTGGGTGGAAGCAACAATTCCCACGGGTCCAATGTAACTCGTAGGAACTGACCCTGCAGCAGTGGGACTCCTGGTTTGAGAATACGACGATAATTTGCATATTTCTAGACTTAGGCTTAAAAACATGGCGTTAAAGCGTGAGAACTCGAAACTTCCCCCGAACGGCCCTGTGGGTGGCACCAACACCTCCCACGGGGCCAATGTAACTCGTCGGAACTGACCCCGCAGCCGCGGGACTCCCGATTTGAGAATACGATGATAATCTGCATATCTCTAGACTTAAGTTTAAAAACATGGCGTTAGAGGGTGAGAAGTGGAAACAGCCCCCGAACGTCCCCGTTGGTGGCACCAACACCTCCCACGGGACCAATGTTACTTGTAGGAACTCACCCCACAGCCGCGGGACTCCCGGTTTGAGAATACGATGGTAATTTGCATATTTCTTGACTTAGGCTAAAAAAATAAGGCGTTAGAGGGAGAGAACTTGAAATAGCCCCCGAACGGCCCTGTTGGTCGCACCAACACCTCCTACGGGGCCAATGTAACTCGTAGGAACTGACCCCGCAGCCGCGGGACTCCCGGTTTGAGAATATGACGGTAATTTGCATATTTCTAGACTTAGGCTTAAAAACATGGCGTTAGAGGATGAGAACTAGAAACAGCCCCCGAACGGCCCCGTGGGTGGCACCAACACCTCCCACGGGGCCAATGTAACTCGTAGGAACTGACCCGGCTACTGCGGGACTCCCGGTTTGAGAATACGATGGTAATTTGTATATTTCCAAACTTAGGCATAAAAATATGTCGTTAGAGGGTGAGAACTGGAAATAGCCCCCGCACCGCCCCGTGGGTGGCACCAACACCTGCCACAGGACCAATGTAACTCGTAGGAACTAACCCCGTAGCCGCGGGACTCTCGGTTTGAGAATACGATGGTAATTTCCTAATTTTTAGACTTAGATTTAAAACATGGCGTTAGAGGTGAGAACTCGAAACAGCCCCCGAACGGCCCCGTGGGTGGCACCAACACCTCCCACGGGACCAATGTAACTCGTAGGAACTGACCCCGCAGCAGCGGGACTCCCGGTTTGAGAATACGATGGTAATTTTCATATTTCTAGACTTAGACTTAAAAACATGGCATTAGAAGGTGAGAACTAGAAACAGCCCCCGAACGTCCCCATGGGTGGCACCAACACCTCCCACGGGACCAATGTAACTCGTAGGAACTAACCCCGCAGCCGCGGGACTCCCGGTTTGAGAATACGACGGTAATTTCATTTTTCTAGACTTAGGCTTAAAAACGTGGCGTTAGAGGGTGAGAACTTGAAACTACCCCCGAACGGCCCCGTGGGTGGCACCAACACCTCCCACGGGGCCAATGTAACTCATAAGAACTGACCCCGCAGCCGCGGGACTCCAGGTTTGAGAATACGACGGTAATTTGCATATTTCTAGACTTAGGTTTAAAAACATGGCGTTAGAGGGTGAGAACTAGAAACAGCCCACGAACGGCCCCGTGGGTGGCACCAACACCTCCCACGGGGCCAATATTACTTGTAGGAACTGACCCCGCAACCGCGGGACTCCCAGTTTGAGAATACGATAGTAATTTGCATATTTCTAGACTTAGGCATAAAAATATGGCGTTAGCGGGTGAGAACTAGAAACAACCCCCAAACGGGCCCGTGAGTGGCACCAACACCTCCCACGGGACTAATGTAACTCGTAAGAACTGACCCCGCAGCCGCGAGACTCCCGGTTTGGGAATACGATGGTAATTTTCATATTTCTAGACTTAGGCTTAAAAATAAGGCATTAGAGAGTGAGAACTAGAATCATCCCCCGAACGGCCCCGTGGGTGGCACCAACACCTCCCACGGGACCAACGTAACTCGTAGGAACTGACCTCGCACCCATGGGACTCCGGGTTTGAGAATACAACGGTAATTTGCATATTTCTAGACATAGGCTTAAAAATATGGCGTTAGAGGGTGAGCAGTAGAAACAGCCCTCGAACGTCCCCGTGGGTGGCACCAACACCTCCCACGGGACCAAGGTAACTCGTAGGAACTGACCCCACAGCCGTGGGACTCCCGGTTTGAGAATACGACGGTAATTTCATATTTCTAGATTTAGGCTTAAAAACGTGGCGTTAGAGGGTGAGAACTTGAAACTACCCCCGAACGGCCCCGTGGGTGGCACCAACACCTCCCACGGGGCCAATGTAACTCATAAGAACTGACCCCGCAGCTGCGGGACTCCCGGTTTGGGAATACGATGGTAATTTGCATATGTGTAGACTTAGGCTTAAAAACATGGCCTTAGAGGGTGAGAACTAGAAGCATTCCCCGAACGGCCCCGTGGGTGGCACCAACTCCTCCCACGGGACCAATGTAACTCGTAGGAACTGACCTCACAGCCGCGGGACTCCAGGTTGAGAATACGATGGTAATTTGCATATTTCTACACTTAGGCTTAAAAACATGGCCTTAGAGGCTGAGCACTAGAAACAACCCCCAAACGGCCCCGTGGGTGGCATCAACACCTCCCACGGGACCAATGTAACTCGTAGGAATTGACCCCGCAGCCCCGTGACTCCTGATTTGAGAATACAACGGTAATTTACATATTTCTAGCCTTAGGCTTAAAAACATGGCATTAGAGTTTGAGAACTCGAAACAGCCACCTAACGGCCCCGTGGGTGGCACCAACACCTCCCACGGGGCAAATGTAACTCGTAGGAACTGACCCCGCAGCCATGGGGCTTCCGGTTTGATAATACGACGGTAATTTGCATATTTCTAGACTTAAGCTTAAAAACATGGCGTTAGAGAGTGAGAAATCGAAACTGCCCCCGAACGTCCCCGTGGGTGGCACCAACACCTCCCACGGGGCCAATGTAACTCGTACGAACTGACCAAGCTGCCGCAGGACTCCCATTTTGAGAATACGACGGTAATTTGCATATTTTGTAGACTTAGGCTTAAAAACATGGCGTTAGAGTGTGAGAAATCGAAATTGCCACCGAACGTCCCCGTGGGTGGCACCAACACCTCCCATGGGGCCAATGTAACTCGTACGAACTGACCCCGCTGCCGCGGGACTCCCGGTTTGAGAATTAGACGGTAATTTGCATATTTCTAGACTTTGGCTTAAAAACATGGCGTTAGAGGGTGAGAATGGAAGCAGCCCCCGAACGGCCCCGTGGGTGGCACCAATACCTCCCACGGGACCAATGTAACTCGTAGGAACTGACACCATAGCCGCGGGACTCCCGGTCCGAGAATTCGACGGTAATTTATATATTTCTAGACTGGCTTAAACACATGGCGTTAGAGGATGAGAACTAGAAACAGCCCCCGAACGACCCCTTGGGTGGCACGAACACCTCCTACGGGACCAATGTAACTTGTAGGAACTGACCCCGCAGCCGTGGGGCTCCCGGTTTGACAATACGACGGTAATTTGCATATTTCTAGACTTAGGCTTAAAAATATGGCGTAAGAGGGTGAGAAATCGAAACTTCCCCCGAACGGCCCCGTGGGTGGCACCAAATCCTCCCACGGGACCAATGTAACTCGTAGGAACTGACCCCGCAGCCCCGTGACTCCCGGTTTGAGAATATGATGGTAATTTGGATATTTTTAGACTTAGGCTTAAAAACACGGCGTTAGAGGATGAGAACTCGAAACAACCACCGAACGGCCCCGTGGGTGGCACCAACACCTCCCACGGGGCCAATGTAACTCGTACGAACTGACCCCGCTGCCGTGGGACTCCCGGTTTGAGAATACGACGGTAATTTTCATATTTCTAGACTTAGGCTTAAAAACATGGCGTTAGAGGGTGAGAACTGGAAACAGCCCCCGAACGGCCCCGTGGGTGGCACCAACACCTCCCACGGGACCAATGTAACTCGTAGGAACTGACCCCACAGCCGCGGGACTCCCGGTTTGAGAATACGAAGGTAATTTATATATTTCAAGTTTGGCTTAAAAACATGGCGTCAGAGGATGAGAACTAGAAACAGCCCCCGAACGGCCCCGTGGGTGGTACCAACACCTCCTACGGGACAAATCTAACTTGTAGGAACTGACCCCGCAGCCGCTGGACTCTCGATCTGAGTATACGACGGTAATTTACAAATTTGTAGAATAAGGCTTAAAAACCTGGTGTTAGAGAGAGAGAACTCGAAACTGCCCCCGAACGACCCCGCTAGGGTCACCAACACCTCCCACGGGGCCAATGTAACTCATAGGAATTGACCCCGCAGCTGCAGGACTCCCAGTTTGGGAATACGACAGTAATTTACATATTTCTAGACTCAGGCTTAAAAATATGGCGTTAGAGAGTGAGAACTAGAAATAGCCCCTGAACGGACCCGTGGGTGGCACAAACACCTCCCACGGGACCAATGTAACTCGTAGGAACTGACCTCGCAGCCGCTGGAATCCCGGTTTGAAAATACGACGGTAATTAGCATATTTCTAGACTTAGGCTTAAAAACATGGTGTTAGATGGTGACAACTAGAAGAAGCCCCCGAACGGCCCTGTGGGTGGCACCAACACCTCCCAATGGACCAATCTAATTCGTAGGAACTGACCCCGCAGTCTCGGAACTCCCGATTTGAGAATACAATGGTAATTTGCGTATTTCAAGACTTAGGCTTAAAAACTTGGCGTTAGAGGGTGAGAACTTAAAGCAGCCCATGAACAGCCCCATGGGTGGCACCAACACCTCCCACGGGACCAATGTAACTCTTAGGAACTGACCCCACAGCCGCGGGACTCTCGGTTTGAGAATACGATAGTAATTTGCATATTTCTAGACTTAGGCTTAAAAACAAGGCGTCAGAGGGTGAGAACTAGAAACAGCCCCCGAACGACCCCGTTGGTGGCCCCAGCACCTCCCACGGGTCAAATGTAACTCGTAGGAACTGACCCCGCAGCCATGGGACTCCCAGTTTGAGAATACAACACTAATTTGCATATTTCTGGACTTGCGCTTAAAAACATGGCGTTAGAGGGTAAGAACAAGAAGCAGACCCCGAACGGCCCCGTGGGTGGCACCAAAACCTCCCACGGGACCAATGTAACTCGTAGGAATTGACCCCGCAGCCGCGGAAATCCCGGTTTGAGAATATTATGGTAATTTGCATATTTATAGACTTAGGCTTAAAAACATGGCGTTAGAGGGTGAGAACTTGAAACTACCTCCGAACGGCCCCGTGGGTGGCACCAACACCTCCCACTGGACCAATGTAACTCGTAAGAACTGACCCCATAGCCGCGGGACTCCCGATTTGAGAATATGATGGTAATTTCGATATTTCTCGACTTAGGGTAAAAAAACTTGGCATTAGAAGGGGAGAACTAAAGGCAGCCCCTGAACGGCCCCATGGGTGGCACCAACACCTCTCACGGGACCAATGTAACTCGTAGGAACTGACCTCGCAGTCGCGGGACTCCCGGTTTGAGAATATGATGGTAATTTGCATATTTCTAGACTTAGGCTTAAAAACATGGCGTTAGAGGGTGAAAACTCGAAACTACCCTCAAACGGCCCCGTGGGTGGCACCAACGCCTCCCACGGGGGCAATGTAACTCGTAAGAACTGACCCCGCAGCCGCCGGACTCCTGATTTGAGAATACGATGGTAATTTGGATATTTCTATACTTAGGCTTAAAAACATGGCGTTAGAGGGTGAGAAATAGAAGCAGCCCCCGAACGGCCCCGTGGGTGGCACCAACACCTCCCAAGGGACCAATGTAACCCGTAGGAACTGACCCAGCAGCCGCGGGACTCCCGGTTTGAGAATACAACGGTAATTTACATATTTCTAGACTTAGGCTTAAAAACATGGCGTTAGAGGGTGAGCACTAGAAACAGCCTCCGAACGTCCCCTTGGGTGGCACCAACACCTCCCACGGGACCAATGTAACTCGTAGGAACTGACCCCGCAGCCCCGTGACTCCCGGTTTGAGAATATGATGGTAATTTGGATATTTTTAGACTTAGGCTTAAAAACACGGCGTTAGAGGATGAGAACTCGAAACAACCACCGAACGGCCCCGTGGGTGGCACCAACACCTCCCACGGGGCCAATGTAACTCGTAGGAACTGACCCCGCAGCCGCGGGACTCCCGGTTTGAGAATACGATGGTAATTTCCTAATTTTTAGACTTAGGTTTAAAACATGGCGTTAGAGATGAGAACTCGAAACTTCCCCCGAACGGCCCCGTGGGTGGCACCAACACCTCCCACGGGACCAATGTAATTCGTAGGGACTGACCCCGCATCCGCGGGACTCCCAGTTTGAGAATGCGACGATAATTTATAAATTTCTAGACTTAGGCTTAAAAACATGACGTTAGAGGGTGAGAACTCGAAACTGCCCCCGAACGGCCTCGTTGGAGTTACCAACACCTCCCACGGGGCCAATGTAACTCGTAGGAACTCACCCCGTAGCTGCAGGACTCCCGGTTTGGGATTACAATGGTAATTTGAATATTTCTAGACTTAGGCTTAAAAACATGGCGTTAGAGGGTGAGAACTAGAAACAGCACTCAAATGGGCCTGTGGGTGGCACCAACACCTCCCACGACACTAATGTAACTCGTAGAAACGGACCCCGCAGCCGCGGGACTCCCGGATTGAGAATACGACTGTAATTTGTATATTTCTAGACTTAGGCTTAAAAACATGGCGCTAAAGGGTGAGAACTAGAAACAGCCCCCGAACGGCTCAGTGGGTGGCACCAACACCTCCCACGGACCGATGTAACTCGTAGGAACTGACCCGCAGCCGCGGGACTCCCAATTTGAGAATACGACGGTAATTTGCATTTTCTAGACTTAGGCTTAAAAACATGGCATTAGAGGGTGAGCATTAGAAACTGCCCCCAAACGTCCCCGTGGGTGGTACCAACACCTCCCACGGGACCAGACCCCGCAGCCGCGAGACTCCCGGTTTGGGAATACGATGGTAATTTTCATATTTCTAGACTTAGGCTTAAAAACAAGGCATTAGAGAGTGAGAACTAGAAGCATCCCCCGAACGGCCTCGTGGGTGGCACCAACACCTCCCACGGGACCAACGTAACTCGTAGGAACTGACCCCGCACCCGTGGGACTCCGGGTTTGAGAATACAACGGTAATTTGCATATTTCTAGACTTAGGCTTAAAAATATGGCGTTAGAGGGTGAGCAGTAGAAACAGCCCTCGAACGTCCCCGTGGGTGGCACCAACACCTCCCACGGGACCAAGGTGACTCGTAGGAACTGACCCCACAGTCGTGGGACTCCCGGTTTGAGAATACGACGGTAATTTCATATTTCTAGATTTAGGCTTAAAAACGTGGCGTTAAAGGGTGAGAACTTGAAACTACCCCCGAACGGCCCCGTGGGTGGCACCAACACCTCCCACGGGGCCAATGTAACTCGTAAGAACTGACCCCGCAGCTGCGGGACTCCCGGTTTGGGAATACGACGGTAATTAGCATATTTGTAGACTTAAGCTTAAAAACATGGCCTTAGAGGGTGAGAACTAGAAGCATTCCCCGAACGGCCCCGTGGGTGGCACCAACACCTCCCACGGGACCAATGTAACTCGTAGGAACTGACCTCGCAGCCGAGGGACTCCACGTTGAGAATACGATGGTAATTTGCATATTTCTAAACTTAGGCTTAAAAACATGGCCTTAGAGGCTGAGCACTAGAAACAGCCCCCAAGCGGCCCCGTGGGTGGCATCAACACCTCCCACGGGACCAATGTAACTCGTAGGAATTGACCCCGCAGCCCCGTGACTCCTGATTTCAGAATACAACGGTAATTTACATATTTCTAGCCTTAGGCTTAAAAACATGGCATTAGAGGGTGAGAACTCGAAACAGCCACCTAACGGCCCCGTGGGTGGCACCAACACCTCCCACGGGGCAAATGTAACTCGTAGGAACTGACCCCGCAGCCGTGGGGCTCCCGGTTTGATAATACGACGGTAATTTGCATATTTCTAGACTTAAGCTTAAAAACATGGCGTTAGAGGGTGAGAAATCGAAACTTCCCCCGAACGTCCCCGTGGGTGGCACCAACACCTCCCACGGGGCCAATGTAACTCGTACGAACTGATCAAGCTGCCGCAGGACTCCCATTTTGAGAATATGACGGTAATTTGCATATTTTGTAGACTTGGGCTTAAAAACATGGCGTTAGAGGGTGAGAAATCGAAACTGCCACCGAACGTCCCCGTGGGTGGCACCAACACCTCCCATGGGGCCAATGTAACTCGTACGAACTGACCCCTCTGCCGCGGGACTCCCGGTTTGAGAATAAGACGGTAATTTGCATATTTCTAGACTTTGGCTTAAAAACATGGCGTTAGAGGGTGAGAAATGGAAGCTGCCCCCGAACGGCCCCGTGGGTGGCACCAACACCTCCCACGGAACCAATGTAACTCGTAGGAACTGACACCATAGCCGCGGGACTCCCGGTCAGAGAATTCGACGGTAATTTATATATTTCTAGACTGGCTTAGACACATGGCGTTAGAGGATGAGAACTAGAAACAGCCCCCGAACGACCCCTTGGGTGGCACGAACACCTCCTACGGGACCAATGTAACTCGTAGGAACTGACCCCGTAGCCGTGGGGTTCCCGGTTTGACAATACGACGGTAATTTGCATATTTCTAGACTTAGGCTTAAAAACATGGCGTAAGAGGGTGAGAAATTGAAACTGCCCCCGAACGTCCCCATGGGTGGCACCAACACCTCCCACGGGGCCAATGTAACTCGTACGAACTGACCCCGCAGCCGCGGGACTCCCAGTTTGAGAATACGATGGTAATTTGCATATTTCTAGACTTAGGCTTAAAAACATGGCGTTAGAGGGTGAGAAATCGAAACGTCCCCCGAACGTACCCGTGGGTGGCACCAACACCTCCCATGGGGCCAATGTAACTCGTACGAACTGACCCCGCTGCCGCGGGACTTCCGGTTTGAAAATACGACGGTAATTTTCATATTTCTAGACTTAGGCTTAAAAACATGGCGTTAGAGGGTGAGAACTGGAAATAGCCCCCGAACGGCCCCGTGGGTGGCACCAACACCTCCCACGGGACCAATGTAACTCGTAGGAACTGACCCCACAGCCGCGGGACTCCCGGTTTGAGAATACGAAGGTAATTTATATATTTCAAGATTGGCTTAAAAACATGGCGTTAGAGGATGAGAACTAGAAACAGCCCCCGAACGGCCCCGTGGGTGGTACCAACACCTCCTACGGGACAAATCTAACTTGTAGGAACTGACCCCGCAACCGCTGGACTCCCAATTTGAGTATACGGCGGTAATTTACAAATTTGTAGACTAAGGCTTAAAAACCTGGTGTTAGAGGGCGAGAACTCGAAACTGCCCCCGAATGGCCCCGCTAGGGTCACCAACACCTCCCACGGGGCCAATGTAACTCATAGGAACAGACCCCGCAGCTGCAGGACTCCCAGTTTGGGAATACAACAGTAATTTACATATTTCTGGACTTAGGCTTAAAAACATGGCGTCTGAGGGTGAGAACTAGAAAGAGCCCCCGAATGGCCCCGTGGGTGGCACCAACACCTCCCACAGCACCAATGTCACTCGTAGAAACTGACCTCGCATCCGCGGGACTCCCGATTTGAGCATACGATGGTAATTTGTATATTTCTAGACTTAGGCTTAATAACATGGCGCTAGAGGGTGAGAACTAGAAACAGCCCCCGAAAGGCTCCGCGGGTGGCACCAACTCCTCCCACGGACCAATGTAACTTGTAGGACCTGACCCCGCAGCTGCGGGACTCCCAATTTGAGAATACGATGCTAATTTGCATATTTATAGAGTTAGGCTTAAAAACATGGCGTTAGAGGATGAGCACTAGAAACCGCCCTCGAACGTCCTCGTGGGTGGAACCAACAACTCCCACGGGACCAAGGTAGCTGGTAGGAACTGACCCCATAGCCGCGGGACTCCCGGTTTGAGAATACAACGGTAATTTGCATATTTCTAGACTTAGGTTTAAAAACATGGGATTAGAGGGTGAGAACTAAAAGCAGCCCCCGAAAGGCCCCGTGGGTGGCACCAACACCTCCCACGGGACCAATGTAACTCGTAGGAACTGACTCCGCAGTCGCGAGACTCCCGATTTGAGAATACGATGGTAATTTGCGTATTTCTAGACTTAGGCTTAAAAACATGGCGTTCGAGGGTGAGAACTAGAAGCAGCCCACGAACGACCCCATGGGTCACACCAACACCTCCCACGAGACAATTGTAACTCTTAGGAACTGACCCCGCAGTCGCGGGACTCTCGGTTTGAGAATACGACGGTAATTTGCATATTTCTAGACTTAGGCTTAAAAACAAGGCGTTAGAGGGTGAGAACTAGAAACAGCCCCCGAACGACCCCGTTGGTGGCACCAAAACCTCCCACGGGGCAAATGTAACTCGTAGGAACTGATCCCGCAGCCGTGGGACTCTCGGTTTGAGAATACGATAATAATTTGCATATTTCCGGACTTGTGCTTAAAAACATGGCGTTAGAGGGTAAGAACTAGAAGCAGACCCCGAACAGCCCCATGGGTGGCACCAAAACCTCCCACGGGACCAATGTAACTTGTAGGAATTGACCCCGCAGCCGTGGAACTCCCAGTTTGAGAATACGATGGTAATTTGCATATTTCTAGATTTAGGCTTAAAAACATGGCGTTAGAGGGTTAGAACTAGAAACAGCCCCCGAACGGACCCGTGGGTGGCACTAACACCTCCCAAGGGACCAATGTTAATATAGGAATTGACCCCGCAGTCGCGGGACTCCCGGTTTGGGAATACGACGATAATTTGCATATTTCTAGACTTAGGCTTAAAAACATGGCTTTAGAAGGTGAGAACTAGAAGCATCCCCCCAACGGCCCCGTGGGTGGCACCAACACCTCCCACGGGACCAATGTAACTCGTAGGAACTGACCCCGCAGCCGCAGGACTCCAGGTTTGAGAATACGATGGTAATTTGCATATTTCTACACTTAGGCTTAAAAACAAGGCCTTAGAGGCTGAGCACTACAAACAGCCCCCGAACGGCCCCGTGGGTGGCACCAAAACCTCCCACGGAACCAATGTAACTCGTAAGAACTGACCCCGTAGCCGCGGGACTCCCGATTTGAGAATACGATGGTAATTTGGATATTTTTATACTTAGACTTAAAAACATGGCGTTAGAGGCTCAGAACTAGAAGCAGCCACCGAACGGCCCCGTGGGTGGCACCAACACCTCCCAAGGGACCAATGTAACTCGTAGGAACTGACCCAGCAGCCGCGGGACTCCCGGTTTAAGAATACAACGGTAATTTTCATATTTCTAGACTTAGGCTTAAAAACATGGCGTTAGATGGTGAGCAGTAGAAATAGCCTTAGAACATCCCCGTGGGTGGCGCCAACACCTCCCACGGGACCAAGGTAACTCGTAGGAACTGATCCCGCAGTTGCGGGACTCCCGATTTGAGAATACGATCGTAATTTGCGTATTTCTAGACTTAGGCTTAAAAACATGGCATTAGAGGGTGAGAACTAGAAGCAGCCCACGAACGACCCCGTGGGTCGCACCAACACCTCCCACGGGACCAATGTAACTCTTAGTAACTGACCCCGCAGACGCGGGACTCTCGGTTTGAGAATACGACGATAATTTGCATATTTCTAGACTTAGGTCTAAAAACAAGGCGTTAGAGGGTGAGAACTAGAAACAGCCCCCGAACGACCCCGTTGGTGGCACCAAAACCTCCCACGGGGCAAATGTAACTCGTAGGAACTAATCCCGCAACCGTGGGACTCCCGGTTTGAGAATACGATAATAATTTGCATATTTTCGAACTTGTGCTTAAAAACATGGCGTTAGAGGGTAAGAACTAGAAGAAGACCCCGAACAGCCCCGTGGGTGGCACCAAAACCTCCCACGGGACCAATGTAACTCGTAGGAATTGACCCCGCAGCCGTGGAACTCCCGGTTTTAGAATACGACGGTAATTTGCATATTTCTAGATTTAGGCTTAAAAACATGGCGTTAGAGGGTGAGAACTAGAATCAGCCCCCGAACGGACCCGTGGGTGGCACTAACACCTCCCACGGAAACAATGTAAATATAGGAACTGACCCCGCAGCCGCGGGACTCCCGATTTGAGAATACGATGGTAATTTGCATATTTCTCGACTTAGGGTTAAAAACATGGCATTAGAAGGTGAGAACTAAAGGCAGCCCCCGAACGGCCCCGTGGGTGGCACCAACACCTCTCACGGGACCAATGTAACTCGTAGGAATTGACCCCGCAGCCGCGGAAATCCCGGTTTGAGAATATTATGGTAATTTGCATATTTCTAGACTTAGGCTTAAAAACATGTCGTTAGAGGGTGAGAACTGGAAACAGCCCCCGAACGTCCCCGTGGGTGGCACCAACACCTCCCACGGGACCAATGTAATTCGTAGGAACTGACCCCGCTGGCCCGTGACTCCCGGTTTGAGAATATGATGGTAATTTGGATATTTCTAGACTTAGGCTTAAAGACATGGCGTTAGAGGATGAGAACTAAAAACAGCCACCTAACGGCCCCGTGGGTGGCACCAACACCTCCCACGGGGCCAATGTTACTCGTAGGAACTGACCCCGCAGCCGCGGGACTCCCGGTTTGAGAATACGATGGTAATTTCCATATTTCTAGACTTAGGTTTAAAACATGGCGTTAGAGGGTGAGAACTCAAAACTTCCCCCGAACGGCCCCGTGGGTGTCACCAACACCTCCCACGGGGCCAATGTAACTCGTTGGTACTAACCCCGCAGCCGCGGTACTCCCGGTTTGAGAATGCGACGGTGATTTACAAATTTCTAAACTTTGGCTTAAAAACATGGCGTTAGAGGGTGAGAACTCGAAACTGCCCCCGAACGGCCCCGTTGGGGTCACAACCACCTCCCACGGGGCCAATGTAACTCGTAGGAACTGACCCAGCAGCTGCAGGACTCCCGGTTTGGGATTACAACGGTAATTTGCATATTTCTAGACTTAGGCTTAAAAACGTGGCGTTAGAGGGTGAGAACTTGAAACTACCTCAGAACGGCCCCGTGGGTGGCACCAACACCTCCCACGGGGCCAATGTAACTCGTAAGAACGGACCCCACAGCTGCGGGACTCCCGGTTTGGGAATACGACGATAATTTGCATATTTCTAGACTTAGGCTTAAAAACATGGCGTTAGAGGGTGAGAACTAGAAGCATCCCCCCAACGGCCCCGTGGGTGGCACCAACACCTCCCACGGGACCAATGTAACTCGTAGGAACTGACCCCGCAGCCGCGGGACTCCAGGTTTGAGAATACTATGGTAATTTGCATATTTCTACACTTAGGCTTAAAATCAAGGCCTTAGAGGCTGAGCACTAGAAACAGCCCCCGAACGGCCCCGTGGGTGGCACCAAAACCTCCCACGGGACCAATGTAACTCGTAGGAATTGACCCCATAGCCGCGGGACTCCCAATTTGAGAATATGATGGTAATTTGGATATTTTTATACTTAGGCTTAAAAAAATGGCGTTAGAGGCTGAGAACTAGAAGCAGCCACCGAACGGCCCCGTGGGTGGCACCAACACCTCCCAAGGGACCAATGTAACTCGTAGGAACTGACCCAGCAGCCGCGGGACTCCCGGTTTAGGAATACAATGGTAATTTTTATATTTCTAGATTTAGGCTTAAAAACATGGCGTTAGATGGTGAGCAGTAGAAATAGCCTTAGAACATCCCCGTGGGTGGCACCAACACCTCCCACGGGACCAAGGTAACTCGTAGGAACTGATCCCGCAGTTACGGGACTCCCGATTTGAGAATACGATCGTAATTTGCGTATTTCTAGACTTAGGCTTAAAAACATGGCGTTAGAGGGTGAGAACTAGAAGTAGCCCACGAACGACCCCGTGGGTCGCACCAACACCTCCCACGGGACCAATGTAACTCTTAGTAACTGACCCCGCAGACGCGGGACTCTCGGTTTGAGAATACGACGATAATTTGCATATTTCTAGACTTAGGCCTAAAAACAAGGCGTTAGAGGGTGAGAACTAGAAACAGCCCCCGAACGACCCCGTTGGTGGTACCAAAACCTCCCACGGGGCAAATGTAACTCGTAGGAACTAATCCCGCAACCGTGGGACTCCCGGTTTGAGAATACAATAATAATTTGCATATTTCCGAACTTGTGCTTAAAAACATGGCGTTAGAGGGTAAGAACTAGAAGAAGGCCCCGAACAGCCCCGTGGGTGGCACCAAAACCTCCCACGGGACCAATGTAACTCGTAGGAATTGACCCCGCAGCCGTGGAACTCCCGGTTTTAGAATACGACGGTAATTTGCATATTTCTAGATTTAGGCTTAAAAACGTGGCGTTAGAGGGTGAGAACTAGAATCAGCCCCCGAACGGACCCGTGGGTGGCACTAACACCTCCCACGGAAACAATGTAAATATAGGAACTGACCCCGCAGCCGCGGGACTCCCGATTTGAGAATACGATGTTAATTTGCATATTTCTCGACTTAGGGTTAAAAACATGGCATTAGAAGGTGAGAACTAAAGGCAGCCCCCGAACGGCCCCGTGGGTGGCACCAACACCTCTCACGGGACCAATGTAACTCGTAGGAATTGACCCCGCAGCCGCGGAAATCCCGGTTTGAGAATATTATGGTAATTTGCATATTTCTAGACTTAGGCTTAAAAACATGGCGTTAGAGGGTGAGAACTCGAAACTACCTCCGAACGGCCCCGTGGGTGGCACCAACACCTCCCACTGGACCAATGTAACTCATAAGAACTGACCCCATAGCCGCGGGACTCCCGATTTGAGAATATGATGGTAATTTCGATATTTTTATACTTAGACTTAAAAACATGGCGTTAGAGGGTGAGAACTAGAAGAAGCCACCGAACGGCCCCGTGGGTGGTACCTACACCTCTCAAGGGACCAATGTAACTCGTAGGAACTGACCCAGCAGCCGTGGAACTCCCGGTTTAAGAATACAATGGTAATTTGCATATTTCTAGGCTTAGTCTTAAAAACCTGGCGTTAGAGGGTGAGCACTAGAAACAGCCCCCGAACGTCCCCGTGGGTGGCACCAACACCTCCCACGGGACCAATGTAATTCGTAGGAACTGACCCCGCTGGCCCGTGACTCCCGGTTTGAGAATATGATGGTAATTTGGATATTTCTAGACTTAGGCTTAAAGACATGGCGTTAGAGGATGAGAACTAAAAACAGCCACCTAACGGCCCCGTGGGTGGCACCAACACCTCCCACGGGGCCAATGTTACTCGTAGGAACTGACCCCGCAGCCGCGGGACTCCCGGTTTGAGAATACGATGGTAATTTCCATATTTCTAGACTTAGGTTTAAAACATGGCGTTAGAGGGTGAGAACTCAAAACTTCCCCCGAACGGCCCCGTGGGTGTCACCAACACCTCCCACGGGGCCAATGTAACTCGTTGGTACTAACCCCGCAGCCGCGGTACTCCCGGTTTGAGAATGCGATGGTAATTTACAAATTTCTAGACTTTGGCTTAAAAACATGGCGTTAGAGGGTGAGAACTCGAAACTGCCCCCGAACGGCCCCGTTGGGGTCACAACCACCTCCCACGGGGCCAATGTAACTCGTAGGAACTGACCCCGCAGCTGCAGGACTCCCGGTTTGGGATTACAACGGTAATTTGCATATTTCTAGACTTAGGCTTAAAAACGTGGCGTTAGAGGGTGAGAACTTGAAACTACCCCAGAACGGCCCCGTGGGTGGCACCAACACCTCCCACGGGGCCAATGTAACTCGTAAGAACGGACCCCACAGCTGCGGGACTCCCGGTTTGGGAATACGACGATAATTTGCATATTTCTAGACTTAGGCTTAAAAACATGGCGTTAGAGGGTGAGAACTAGAAGCATCCCCCCAACGGCCCCGTGGGTGGCACCAACACCTCCCACGGGACCAATGTAACTCGTAGGAACTGACCCCACAGCCGCGGGACTCCAGGTTTGAGAATACGATGGTAATTTGCATATTTCTACACTTAGGCTTAAAAACAAGGCCTTAGAGGCTGAGCACTAGAAACAGCCCCCGAACGGCCCCGTGGGTGGCACCAAAACCTCCCACGGGACCAATGTAACTCGTAGGAATTGACCCCATAGCCGCGGGACTCCCAATTTGAGAATATGATGGTAATTTGGATATTTTTATACTTAGGCTTAAAAACATGGCGTTAGAGGCTGAGAACTAGAAGCAGCCACCGAACGGCCCCGTGGGTGGCACCAACACCTCCCAAGGGACCAATGTAACTCGTAGGAACTGACCCAGCAGCCGCGGGACTCCCGGTTTAAGAATACAACGGTAATTTTCATATTTCTAGACTTAGGCTTAAAAACATGGCGTTAGATGGTGAGCAGTAGAAATAGCCTTAGAACATCCCCGTGGGTGGCACCAACACCTCCCACGGGACCAAGGTAACTCGTAGGAACTGATCCCGCAGTTACGGGACTCCCGATTTGAGAATACGATCGTAATTTGCGTATTTCTAGACTTAGGCTTAAAAACATGGCGTTAGAGGGTGAGAACTAGAAGCAGCCCACGAACGACCCCGTGGGTCGCACCAACACCTCCCACGGGGCCAATGTAACTCTTAGTAACTGACCCCGCAGACGCGGGACTCTCGGTTTGAGAATACGATGATAATTTGCATATTTCTAGACTTAGGCCTAAAAACAAGGCGTTAGAGGGTGAGAACTAGAAACAGCCCCCGAACGACCCCGTTGGTGGCACCAAAACCTCCCACGGGGCAAATGTAACTCGTAGGAACTAATCCCGCAACCGTGAGACTCCCGATTTGAGAATACGATAATAATTTGCATATTTCCGAACTTGTGCTTAAAAACATGGCGTTAGAGGGTAAGAACTAGAAGAAGACCCCGAACAGCCCCGTGGGTGGCACCAAAACCTCCCACGGGACCAATGTAACTCGTAGGAATTGACCCCGCAGCCGTGGAACTCCCGGTTTTAGAATACGACGGTAATTTGCATATTTCTAGATTTAGGCTTAAAAACATGGCGTTAGAGGGTGAGAACTAGAATCAGCCCCCGAACGGACCCGTGGGTGGCACTAACACCTCCCACGGAAACAATGTAAATATAGGAACTGACCCCGCAGCCGCGGGACTCCCGATTTGAGAATACGATGGTAATTTGCATATTTCTCGACTTAGGGTTAAAAACATGGCATTAGAATGTGAGAACTAAAGGCAGCCCCCGAACGGCCCCATGGATGGCACCAACACCTCTCACGGGACCAATGTAACTCGTAGGAATTGACCCCGCAGCCGCGGAAATCCCGGTTTGAGAATATTATGGTAATTTGCATATTTATAGACTTAGGCTTAAAAACATGGCGTTAGAGGGTGAGAACTCGAAACTACGTCCGAACGGCCCCGTGGGTGGCACCAACACCTCCCACTGGACCAATGTAACTCGTAAGAACTGACCCATAGCCGCGGGACTCCCGATTTGAGAATATGATGGTAATTTCGATATTTTTATACTTAGACTTAAAAACATGGCGTTAGAGGGTGAGAACTAGAAGAACCCACCGAACGGCCCCGTGGGTGGCACCTACACCTCTCAAGGGACCAATGTAACCCGTAGGAACTGACCCAGCAGCCGTGGGACTCCCGGTTTAAGAATACAACGGTAATTTGCATATTTCTAGACTTTGTCTTAAAAACCTGGCGTTAGAGGGTGAGCACTAGAAACAGCCCCCGAACGTCCCCGTGGGTGGCACCAACACCTCCCACGGGACCAATGTAATTCGTAGGAACTGACCCCGCTGGCCCGTGACTCCCGGTTTGAGAATATGATGGTAATTTGGATATTTCTAGACTTAGGCTTAAAGACATGGCGTTAGAGGATGAGAACTCAAAACAGCCACCTAACGGCCCCGTGGGTGGCACCAACACCTCCCACGGGGCCAATGTTACTCGTAGGAACTGACCCCGCAGCCGCGGGACTCCCGGTTTGAGAATACGATGGTAATTTCCATATTTCTAGACTTAGGTTTAAAACATGGCGTTAGAGGGTGAGAACTCAAAACTTCCCCCGAACGTCCCCGTGGGTGTCACCAACACCTCCCACGGGGCCAATGTAACTCGTTGGTACTAACCCCGCAGCCGCGGTACTCCCGGTTTGAGAATGCGACGGTAATTTACAAATTTCTAGACTTTGGCTTAAAAACATGGCGTTAGAGGGTGAGAACTCGAAACTGCCCCCGAACGGCCCCGTTGGGGTCACAACCACCTCCCACGGGGCCAATGTAACTCGTAGGAACTGACCCCGCAGCTGCAGGACTCCCGGTTTGGGATTACAACGGTAATTTTCATATTTCTAGACTTAGGCTTAAAAACGTGGCGTTAGAGGGTGAGAACTTGAAACTACCCCAGAACGGCCCCGTGGGTGGCACCAACACCTCCCACGGGGCCAATGTAACTCGTAAGAACGGACCCCACAGCTGCGGGACTCCCGGTTTGGGAATACGACGATAATTTGCATATTTCTAGACTTAGGCTTAAAAACATGGCGTTAGAGGGTGAGAACTAGAAGCATCCCCCCAACGGCCCCGTGGGTGGCACCAGCACCTCCCACGGGACCAATGTAACTCGTAGGAACTGACCCCGCAGTCGCGGGACTCCAGGTTTGAGAATACGATGGTAATTTGCATATTTCAACACTTAGGCTTAAAAACAAGGCCTTAGAGGCTGAGCACTAGAAACAGCCCCCGAAACGGCCCCGTGGGTGGCACCAAAACCTCCCACGGGACCAATGTAACTCGTAGGAATTGACCCCGCAGCCCCGTGACTCCGATTTGAGAATACGACGGTAATTTGCATATTTCTAGACTTAGGCTTAAAAACATGGGATTAGAGGGTGAGAACTCGAAACAGCCTCCGAACGGCCCCGTGGGTGGCACCAACACCTCCCACGGGGCAAATGTAACTCGTAGGAACTGACCCCGCAGCCATGGGGCTCCCGATTTGACAATACGATGGGAATTTGCATATTTCTAGACTTAGGCTTAAAAACATGGCGTTAGAGGGTGAGAACTCAAAACTGCCCCCGAACGGCCCCGTGGGTGGCACCAACACCTCCCACGGGGCCAATGTAACTCGTAGGGACTGACCACGCAGCCGCGGGACTCCCGGTTTGAGAATGCGATGGTAATTTACAAATTTCTAGACTTAGGCTTAAAAACATGGCGTTAGAGGGTGAGAACTCGAAACTGCCCCCGAACGGCCCCGTTGGGGTCACAACCACCTCCCACGGGGCCAATGTAACTCGTAGGAACTGACCCCGCAGCTGCAAGACTCCCGGTTTGGGATTACAACGGTAATTTGCATATTTCTAGACTTAGGATTAAAAACATGGCGTTAGAGGGTGAGAACTAGAAACAGCCCTCAAATGGGCACGTGGGTGACACCAACACCTCCCACGACACCAAAGTAACTCGTAGAAACTAACCCCACAGCCACCGAACTCCCGGTTTTAGAATGCGATGGTAATTTGTATATTTCTAGACTTAGGCTTAAAACATGGCACTAAAGGGTGAGAACTAGAAACAGCCCCCGAACGGCTCCGTGGGTGGCACCAACACCTCCCACGGACCAATGTAACTCGTAGGACTTGACCCCGCAGCCGCGGGACTCCTAATTTGAGAATACGATGGTAATTTGCATATTTCTAGACATAGGCTTAAAAACATGGCGTTAGAGGGTGAGCACTAGAAATAGCCCCCAAACGTCCCCGTGGGTGGCACCAACACCTCCCACGGGACCAATGTAACTCGTAAGAACTGACCCCGCAGCCGCGAGACTCCCGATTTGGTAATACGATGGTAATTTGCATATTTCGAGACTTAGGCTTAAAAACATGGCATTAGAGAGTGAGAACTAGAAGCATCCCCCGAACGGCCCCGTGGGTGGCACCAACACCTCCCACGGGACCAACGTAACTCGTAGGAACTGACCCCGCACCCGTGGGACTCCCGGTTTGAGAATACAACGGTAATTTACATATTTCTAGACTTAGGCTTAAAAACATGGCGTTAGAGGGTGAGCAGTAGAAATAGCCTTAGAACGTCCCCGTGGGTGGCACCAACACCTCCCACGGGACCAAGGTAACTCGTAGGAACTGACCCCACATCCGCGGTACTCCCGGTTTGATAATACGACGGTAATTTCATATTTCTAGACTTAGGCTTAAAAACGTGGCGTTAGAGGGTGAGAACTTGAAACTACCCCAGAACGGCCCCGTGGGTGGCACCAACACCTCCCACGGGGCCAATGTAACTCGTAAGAACGGACCCCACAGCTGCGGGACTCCCGGTTTGGGAATACGACGATAATTTGCATATTTCTAGACTTAGGCTTAAAAACATGGCGTTAGAGGGTGAGAACTAGAAGCATTCCCCCAACGGCCCCGTGGGTGGCACCAACACCTCCCACGGGACCAATGTAACTCGTAGGAACTGACCCCGCAGCCGCGGGACTCCAGGTTTGAGAATACGATGGTAATTTGCATATTTCTACACTTAGGCTTAAAAACATGGCCTTAGAGGCTGAGCACTAGAAACAGCCCCCGAACGGCCCCGTGGGTGGCACCAAAACCTCCCACGGGACCAATGTAACTCGTAGGAATTGACCCCGCAGTCGCGGGTCTCCCGGTTTGAGAATACGACGGTAATTTGCATATTTCTCGACTTAGGCTTAAAAACGTGGTATTAGAGGCTGAGAACTCGAAATAGCCTCCGAACGGCCCCGTGGGTGGCACCAACACCTCCCACGGGGCAAATATAACTTGTAGGAACTGACCCCGCAGCCGTGGGGCTCCCGATTTGACAATACAATGGGAATTTGCATATTTCTAGACTTAGGCTTAAAAACATGGCGTTAGAGGGTGAGAAATCGAAACTGCCCCCGAACGTCCCCGTGGGTGGAACCAACACCTCTCACGGGACCAATGTAACTCGTAGGAACTGGCCCCGCAGCCGCGGGACTCCCGGTTTGAGAATACGATGGTAATTTCCATATTTCTAGACTTAGGTTTAAAACATGGCGTTAGAGGGTGAGAACTCAAAACTGCCCCCGAACGGCCCCGTGGGTGGCACCAACACCTCCCACGGGGCCAATGTAACTCGTAGGGACTGACCCCTTAGCCGCGGGACTCCCGGTTTGAGAATGCGATGGTAATTTACAAATTTCTAGACTTAGGCTTAAAAACATGGCGTTAGAGGGTGAGAACTCGAAACTGCCCCCGAACGGCCCCGTTGGGGTCACAACCACCTCCCACGGGGCCAATGTAACTCATAGGAACTGACCCCGCAGCTGCAGGACTCCCGGTTTGGGATTACAACGGTAATCTGCACATTTCTAGACTTAGGCTTAAAAACATGGCGTTAGAGGGTGAGAACTAGAAACAGCCCTCAAATGGGCATGTGGGTGGCACCAACACCTCCCACGGCACAAATGTAACTCGTAGAAACTGACCCCGCAGTTGCGGGTCTCCCGGTTTGAGAGTACGATGGTAATTTGTATATTTCTAGACTTAGGCTTAAAACATGACACTAAAGGGTGAGAACTTGAAACAGCCCCCGAACGGCTCCGTGGGTGGCACCAACACCTCCCACGGACCAATGTAACTCGTAGGAACTGACCCCGCAGCCGCGGGACTCCCAATTTGAGAATACGATGGTAATTTACATATTTTTAGACTTAGGCTTAAAAACATGGGGTTAGAGGGTGAGCACTAGAAACAGCCCCCAAACGTCCACGTGGGTGGCACCAACACCTCCCACGGGACCAATGTAACTCGTAGGAACTGACCCCGCACCCGTGGGACTCCTGGTTTTAGAATACAACGGTAATTTGCATATTTCTAGACTTGGGCTTAAAAACATGGCGTTAGAGGGTGAGCTGTAGAAACAGCCCCCGAACGGCCCTGTGGGTGGCACCGACACCTCCCACGGGACCAAGGTAACTCGTAGGAACTGACCCCACAGCCGCGGTACTCTCGGTTTGAGAATACGACGGTAATTTCATATTTCCAGACTTAGGCTTAAAAACGTGGCCTTAGAGGGTGAGAACTTGAAACTACCCCCGAACGGCCCCGTGGGTGGCACCAACACCTCCGACGGGGCCAATGTTACTCGTAAGAACTGACCCCGCAGCTGCGGGACTCCCGGTTTGGGAATACGACGGTAATTTTCATATTTCTAGGCTTAGGCTTAAAAACATGGCGTTAGAGGGTGAGAACTAGATGCATCCCCCCAACGGCCCCGTGGGTGGCACCAACACCTCCCACGGGACCAATGTAACTCGTAGGAACTGACCCCGCAGCCGCGGGACTCCAGGTTTGAGAATACGATGGTAATTTGCATATTTCTACACTTAGGCTTAAAAACATGGCCTTAGACGCTGAGCACTAGAAACAACCCCCAAACGGCCCCGTGGGTGGCATCAACACCTCCCACGGGACCAATGTAACTCGTAGGAATTAACCCCGCAGCCCCGTGACTCCGATTTGAGAATACGACGGTAATTTGCATATTTCTTGACATAGGCTTAAAAACATGGCATTAGAGGGTGAGAACTCGAAACAGCCTCCGAACGGCCCCGTGGGTGGCACCAACACCTCCCACGGGGCAAATGTAACTCGTAGGAACTGACCCCGCAGCCGCGGGGCTCCCTGTTTGACAATAAGACGGTAATTTGCATATTTCTAGACTTAGGCTTAAAACATTGGCGTTAGAGGGTGAGAAATCGAAATTGCCCCCGAACGTCCCCGTGGGTGGCACCAACACCTCCCATGGGGCCAATGTAACTTGTAAGAACTGACCCCGCTACCGCGGGACTCCCGGTTTGAGAATATGACGGTAATTTGCATATTTCTAGACTTAGGCTTAAAAACATGGCGTTTGAGGGTGAGAACTGGAAACAGCCCCCGAACGGTCCCGTGGGTGGCACCAACACCTCCCACGGGACCAATGTAACTCGTAGGAACTGACCCCACAGCCGCGGGACTCCCGATCTGAGAATATGACGGTAATTTATATATTTCTAGACTGGCTTAAACACATGGCGTTAGAGGATGAGAACTAGAAACAGCCCCCGAACGGCCCCTTGGGTGGCACGAACACCTCCCACGGGACCAATGTAACTCGTAGGAACTGACCCTACAACCGTGGGGCTCCCGGTTTGACAATACGACGGTAATTTGCATATTTCTAGACTTAGGATTAAAAACATGGTGTTAGAGGTTGAGAAATCGAAACTGCCCCGGAATGTCCCCGTGGGTGGCACCAACACCTCCCATGGGGCCAATGTAACTCGTACGAACTGACCCTGCTGCCGCGGGACTCCCGGTTTGAGAATACGACGGTAATTTGCATATTTCTAGACTTAGGTTAAAAAACATGGCGTTAGAGGGTGAGAACTGGAAACAGCCACCGAACGGCCCCGTGGGCGGGACCAACACCTCCCACGGGACCAATGTAACTCGTAGGAACTGACCCCACAACTGTGGAACTCCCGTTTTGAGAATACGACGGTAATTTATATATTTCTAGACTGGTTTAAAAACATGGCGTTAGAGGAAGAGAACTAGAAACATCCCCCGAACGGCCCCGTGGGTGGCACCAACACCTCCTACGGGACAAATCTAACTTGTAGGAACTGATCCCGCAGCCGCTGGACTCCCGATTTGAGAGTACGACGGTAAGTTATAAATTTGTAGACTTAGGCTTAAAAACATGGTGTTAGAGGGTGAGAACTTGAAACTTCCCCCTAACGGCCCCGCTAGGGTCACCAACACCTCCCAGGGGGCCAATGTAACTCTTAGGAACTGACCCCGCAGCTGCAGGACTCCCGGTTTGGGAATACGACAGTAATTTGCATATGTCTAGATTTAGGCTTAAAAATATGGCATCAGAGGGTGAGAACTAGAAACAGCCCTCGAATGGCCCCGTGGCTGGCACCAAAACCTCCCACGGCACCAATGTCACTCGTATAAACTGACCCCGCACCCGCGAGACTCCCGGTTTGAGAATACGACGGTAATTTGTATATTTCTGGACTTAGGCTTAATAACATGGCGCTAGAGGGTGAGAACTAGAAACTGCCCCTGACCGGCTCCGTGGGTGGCACCAACTCCTCCCACGGACCAATGTAACTTGTAGGAACTGAGCCCGCAGCCGCGGGACTCCCAATTTGAGAATACGATGCTAATTTTCATATTTCTAGAGCTAGGCTTAAAAACATGGCGTTAGAGGATGAGCTCTAGAAACAGCCCTCGAACGTCCCTGTGGGTGGAACCAACACCTCCCACGGGACCAAGGTAACTGGTAGGAACTGACCCCTCAGCCGTGGGACTCCCGGTTTGAGAATACAATGGTAATTTCATATTTCTAGACTTAGGCTTAAAAACATGGCGTTAGAGGGTGAGAACTAGAAGCAGTCCCCGAACGGCCACCTGGGTGGCACCAACACCTCCCACGGGACCAATGTAACTCGTAGGAACTGACCCCGCAGTCGCGGGACTCCCGATTTGAGAATACGATGGTAATTTGCGTATTTCTAGACTTAGGCTTAAAAACATGGCGTTAGAGGGTGAGAACTAGAAGCAGCCCACGAACGGCCGAATGGGTGGCACCAACACCTCCCACGGGACCAATGTAATTCGTAGGAACTGACCCCGCAGCCCTGTGACTCCCGGTTTGAGAATATGATGGTAATTTGTATATTTCTAGACTTAGGCTTAAAAACATGGCGTTAGAGGATGAGAACTCGAAACAGCCACCTAACGGCCCCGTGGGTGGCACCAACACCTCCCACGGGGCCAATGTAACTCGTAGGAACAGACCCCGCAGCCGCGGGACTCCCGGTTTGAGAATACGATGGTAATTTCCATATTTCTAGACTTAGGTTTAAAACATGGCGTTAGAGGGTGAGAACTCAAAACTGCCCCCGAACGGCCCTGTGGGTGGCACCAACACCTCCCACGGGGCCAATGTAACTCGTAGGGACTGACCCCACAGCTGCGGGACTCCCGGTTTGAGAATGCGACGGTAATTTACAAATTTCTAGAGTTAGGCTTAAAAACATGGCGTTAGAGGGTGAGAACTCGAAACTGCCCCCGAACGGCCTCGTTGGGGTCACCAACACCTCCCACGGGGCCAATGTAACTCGTAGGAACTGAATCCGTAGCTGCAGGACTCCCGGTTTGGGATTACAATGGTAATTTTCATATATCTAGAGTTAGGCTTAAAAACATGGCGTTAGAGGGTGAGAACTAGAAGCATCCCCCGAACGGCCCCGTGGGTGGCACCAATACCTCCCACGGGACCAATGCAACTCGTAAAAACTGACCCCGCAGTCGCGGGACTCTCAATTTGAGAATACGATGGTAATTTGCGTACTTCTAGACTTAGGCTTAAAAACATGGCGTTAGAGGGAGAGAACTAGAAGCAGCCCATGAACGGCCCCATGGGTGGCACCAACACCTCCCACGGGACCAATGTAACTCTTAGGAACTGACCCCGCAGTCGCGGAACTCTCGGTTTGAGAATATGATGGTAATTTGCATATTTCTAGACTTAGGCTTAAAAATAAGGCGTTAGAGGGTGAGAACTAGAAACAGCCCCCGAACGACCCCGTTGGTGGCACCAAAACCTCCCACGGGGCAAATGTAACTGGTAGGAACTGACCCCGCTGCCGTGGGACTCCCGGTTTCAGAATACGACAATAATTTGCATATTTCTGGACTTGTGCTTAAAAATATGGTGTTAGAGGGAAAGAACTAGAAGCAGACCTCGAACAGCCCCATGGGTGGCACCAAAACCTCCCACGGGACCAATGTAACTCGTAGGAATTGACCCCGCAGCCGTGGAACTCCCGGTTTGAGAATACAACGATAATTTGCATATTTCTATACTTAGGCTTAAAAACATGGCGTTAGAGGGTGAGAACTAGAAACAGCCCCCGAACGGACCCGTGGGTGGCACTAACACCTCCCACGGGACCAATGTGAATATAGGAACTGACCCCGCAGCCGCGGGACTCCCGATTTGAGAATACAATGGTAATTTGCATATTTCTCGACTTAGGGTTAAAAACATGGCATTAGAAGGTGAGAACTAAAGGCAGCCCCCGAACGGCCCCGTGGGTGGCACCGGCACCAACACCTCTCACGGGACCAATGTAACTCGTAGGATCTGACCCCGCAGCCGCGGGACTCCCGGTTTGAGAATATGATGGTAATTTACTTATTTCTAGACTTAGGCTTAAAAACACGGCGTTAGAGGGTGAGAACTCGAAACTACCCCCGAACGGCCCCGTGGGTGGCACCAACACCTCACACGGGACCAATGTAACTCGTAAGAACTGACCCCGTAGCCGCGGGACTCCCGATTTGAGAATACGATGGTAATTTGGCTATTTTTATACTTTGGCTTAAAAACATGGCGTTAGAGGGTGAGAACTAGAAGCAGCCCCCGAACGGCCCCGTGGGTGGCACCAACACCTCCCAAGGGACCAATGTAACTTGTAGGAACAGACCTAGCAGCCGCGGGACTCCTGGTTTGAGAATACAACGGTAATTTGCATATTTCTAGACTTAGGCTTAAAAACATGGCGTTAGAGGATGAGCACTAGAAACAGCACCCGAACGTCCCCGTGGGTGGCACCAACACCTCCCACGGGACCAATGTAATTCGTAGGAACTGACCCCGCAGCCCCGTGACTCCCGGTTTGAGAATATGATGGTAATTTCGATATTTCTAGACTTAGGCTTAAAAACATGGCGTTAGAGGATGAGAACTCGAAACAGCCACCTAACGACCCCGTGGGTGGCACCAACACCTCCCACGGGGCCAATGTTACTCGTAGGAACTGACCCCGCAGCCACGGGACTCCCGATTTGAGAATACGATGGTAATTTCCATATTTCTATACTTAGGTTTAAAACATGGCGTTAGAGGGTGAGAACTCAAAATTGCCCCCGAACGGCCCCGTGGGTGGCACTAACACCTCCCACGGGGCCAATGTAACTCGTAGGGACTGACCCCGCAACCGCGGGACTCCTGGTTTGAGAATGCGACGGTAATTTACAAATTTTCTAGACTTAGGCTTAAAAACATGGCGTTAGAGGGTGACAACTCGAAACTGCCCCCGAACGGCCCCGTTAGGGTCACCAACACCTCCCACGGGGCCAATGTAATTCGTAGGAACTGACCCCGTAGCTGCAGGACTCCCGGTTTGGGATTACAATGGTAATTTGCATATATCTAGACTTAGGCTTAAAAACATGGCGTTAGAGGGTGAGAACTAGAAGCAGCCACCGAACGGCCCCGTGGGTGGCACCAACACCTCCCACGGGACCAATGTAACTTTTAGGAACTGACCCCGCAGTCGCGGGACTCCTGATTTGAGAATACGACGGTAATTTGCGTATTTCTAGACTTAGGCTTAAAAACATGGCGTTAGAGGGTGACAACTAGAAGCAGCCCACAAACGGCCCCATGGGTGGCACCAACACCTCCCACGGGACCAACGTAACTCTTAGGAACTGACCCCGCAGCCGCGGGACTCTCGGTTTGAGAATACGACGGTAATTTGCGTATTTCTAGACTTGGGCTTAAAAACAAGGCGTTAGAGGGTGAGAACTAGAAACAGTCCCCGAACGACCCCGTTAGTGGCACCAAAACCTCCCACGGGACAAATGTAACTGGTAGGAACTGACCCCGCAGCCGTGGGACTCCCGATTTGAGAATACGACAATAATTTGCATATTTCTGGACTTGTGCTTAAAAACATGGCGTTAGAGGGTAAGAACTAGAAGCAGACCCCGAACGGCCCCGTGGGTGGCACCAAATCCTCCCACGGGACCAATGTAACTCGTAGGAATTGACCTCGCAGTCGTGGAACTCCCGGTTTGAGAATACGACGGTAATTTGCATATTTCTAGACTTAGGCTTAAAAACATGGAGTTAGAGGGTGAGAACTAGAAACAACCCCCGAACGGACCCGTGGGTGGCACTAACACCTCCCACGGGAACAATGTAAATATAGGAATTGACCCCGCAGTCGCGGGACTCTCGATTTGAGAATACGTTGGTAATTTGCATATTTCTCGACTTAGGGTTAAAAACATGGCATTAGAAGATGAGAGCTAAAGGCAGCCCCGGAACGGCCCCTTGGGTGGCACCGGCACCAACACCTCTCACGGGACCAATGTAACTCGTAGGAACTGACCCCACAGCCGCGGGACTCCCGGTTTGAGAATATGATGGTAATTTGCATATTTCTAGACTTAGGCTTAAAAACATGGCGTTTGAGGGTGAGAACTCGAAACTACCCCCGAACGGCCCCGTGGGTGGCACCAACACCTCCCACGGGACCAATGTAACTTGTAAGAACTGACCCCGTTGCCGCGGGACTCCCGATTTGAAAATACGATGGTAATTTGGATATTTTTATACTTAGGATTAAAAACATGGCGTTAGAGGGTGAGAACTAGAAGCAGCCCCCGAACGGCCTCGTGGGTGGAACCAACACCTCTCAAGGGACCAATGTAACTCGTAGGAACAGACCTAGCAGCCGCGGGACTCCTGGTTTGAGAATACAACGATAATTTGCATATTTCTAGACTTAGGCTTAAAAACATGGCGTTAGAGGGTGAGCACTAGAAAAACCCCCGAGCGTCCCCGTGGGTGGCACCAACACCTCCCACGGGACCAATGTAATTCATAGGAACTGACCCCGCAGCCCCGTGACTCCCGGTTTGAGAATATGATGGTAATTTGGATATTTCTAGAGTTAGGCTTAAAAACATGGCGTTAGAGGATGAGACCTCGAAACAGTCACCTAACGACCCCGTGGGTGGCACCAACACCTCCCACGGGGCCAATGTAACTCGTAGGAACTGATCCCGCAGCCGCGGGACTCCCGGTTTGAGAATACGATGGTAATTTCCATATTTCAAGACTTAGGTTTAAAACATGGCGTTAGAGGGTGAGAACTCAAAACTGCCCCCAAACGGCCCCGTGGGTGGCACCAACACCTCCCACGGGGCCAATGTAACTCGTAGGGACTGACCCCGTAGCCGCGGGACTCCCGGTTTGAGAATGCGACGGTAATTTACAAATTTCTAGACTTAGGCTTAAAAACATGGCGTTAGAGGGTGAGAACTCGAAACTACCCCCGAACGGCCCCGTTGGGGTCACCAACACCTCCCACGGGGCCAATGTAATTCGTAGGAACTGACCCCATAGCTGCAGGACTCCCGGTTTGGGATTACAATGGTAATTTGCATATATCTAGACTTAGGCTTAAAAACATGGCGTTAGAGGGTGAGAACTAGAAAGATCCCACGAACGGCCCCATGGGTGGCACCAACACCTCCCACGGGACCAATGTAACTCTTAGGAACTGACCCCGCAACTGCGGGACTCTCGGTTTGAGAATACGACGGTAATTTGCGTATTTCTAGACTTGGGCTTAAAAACAAGGCGTTAGAGGGTGAGAACTAGAAACAGCCCCCGAACGACCCCGTTAGTGGCACCAAAACCTCCCACGGGACAAATGTAACTGGTAGGAACTGACCCCGCAGCCGTGGGACTCCCGATTTGAGAATACGACAATAATTTACATATTTCTGGACTTGTGCTTAAAAACATGGCGTTAGAGAGTAAGAACTAGAAGCAGACCCCGAACGGCCCCGTGGGTGGCACCAAATCCTCCCACGGGACCAATGTAACTCGTAGGAATTGACCTCGCAGCCGTGGAACTCCCGGTTTGAGAATACGACGGTAATTTGCATATTTCTAGACTTAGGCTTAAAAACATGGAGTTAGAGGGTGAGAACTAGAAACAGCCCCCGAACGGACCCGTGGGTGGCACTAACACCTCCCACGGGAACAATGTAAATATAGGAATTGACCCCGCAGCCGCGGGACTCTCGATTTGAGAATACGTTGGTAATTTGCATATTTCTCGACTTAGGGTTAAAAACATGGCATTAGAGGGTGAGAACTCGAAACTACCCCCGAACGGCCCCGTGAGTGACACCATCACCTCCTAAGGGGCCAATGTAACTCGTAAGAACTGACCACGCAGCTGCGGAACTCCCGGTTTGGGAATACGATGGTAATTTCCATATTTCTAGACTTAGCCTTAAAAACATGGCGTTAGAGGGTGAGAACTAGAAGATGCCCCCGAACGGCCCCGTGGGTGGCACCAACACCTCCCACGGGACCAATGTAACTCGTAGGAACTGACCCCACAGCCGCGGGACTCCAGGTTTGAGAATACGATGGTAGTTTGCATATTTCTAGACTTAGGCTTAAAAACTTGGCGTTAGAGGCTGAGCACTAGAAACAACCCCCAAATGGCCCCGTGGGTGGCATCAACACCTCCCACGGGACCAATGTAACTCGTAGGAACTGACCCCGCAGCCCCGTGACTCCTGATTTGAGAATACGACAGGAATTTGCATATTTCTAGACTTAGGCTTAAAAACATGGCATTAGAGGGTGAGAACTCGAAACAGCCACCGAACGGCCCCGTGGGTGGCAACAACACCTCCCACGGGGCCAATGTAACTCGTAGGAACTGACCCCGCTGCCACGGGACTCCCGGTTCTAGAATACGATGGTAATTTGAATATTTCCAGACTTAGGCATAAAAATATGGCGTTAGAGGGTGAGAACTGGGAACAGCCCCCGCACGGCCCCGTGGGTGGCACCAACACCTCCCACGGGACTAGTGAAACTCGTCGAAATTGACCCCGTAGCCGCGAGACTCCCGCTTTGAGAATACGATGATAATTTGCATATTTCTAGACTTAGGCTTAAAAACATGCCGTTAGAGGGTGAGAACTCGAAACAGCCCCCGAACAGCCCCGTGGGTGGCACCAACAGCTCCCACGGGACCAATGTAGCTAGTAGGAACTGACCCCGCAGCCGCGGGACTCCCGGTTTCAGAATACAACTTTAATTTGCATATTTCTAGACTTTGGCTTGAAAACATGGCGTTAGAGGGTGAGAACTAGAAACATCCCCCGAACGGCCCCGTGGGTGACACCAACACCTCTCATGGGACCAATGTAACTTGTAGGTACTGACCTCGTAGCCGCGGGAATCCCGGTTTGAGAATACGATGATAATTTGCATATTTCTAGACTTAGGTTTAAAAACAAGGCGTTAGAGGGTGAGAACTCGAAACTGCCCCCGAACGGCCCTGTGGGTGGCACCAACACCTCCCACGGGGCTAATGTAACTCGTAGGAACTGACCCCGCAGTCGCGGGACTCCCGATTTGAGAATACGATGGTAATTTCCATATTTCTCGACTTAGGCTTAAAAACATGGCGATAGAGGGTGAGAACTGGAAACAGCCCCAAACGACCTCGTGGGTGGAACGAACACCACCCACGGGACCAATGTAACTCGTAGGTACTGACCCCGCAGCCGCGAGACTCCCGGTTTGAGAATACGACGGTAATTTGCATATTTCTAGACTTAGGCTTAAATATATGGCGTTAGAGGGTGAGAACTGGAAACAGCCCCCGAACGGCCCCGTGGGTGGCACCAACACCTCCCACGGGACCAATGTAACTCATAGGAACTGACCCCGCAGCCACGGGACTCCCAGTTTGAGAATACGACGGTAATTTATATATTTCTAGATTGGCTTAAAAACAAGGCGTTAGAGGATGAGAACTAGAAACAGCCCCGAACGGCCCCGTGGGTGGCACCAACACCTCCTACGGGACAAATCTAACTCGTAGGAACTGACCCCGTAGCCGCTGGACTCCCGATTTGAGAGTACGATGGTACTTTACAAATTTCAAGACTTAGGCTTAAAAACATGGTGTTAGAGGGTGAGAACTCGAAACTGCCCCCGAACGGCCCCGCTAGGGTCACCAACACCTCCCACGGGGCCAATGTAACTCGTAGGATTTGACCCCGCAGCTGCAGGACTCCCGGTTTGGGAATACGATGGTAATTTGCATATTTCTAGACTTAGGCTTAAAAACATGGCGTCAGAGGGTGAGAACTAGAAACAGCCCCAGAACAGCCCCGTGGGTGGCACTAACACCTCCCACGGGGCCAATGTAACTCGTAGGAACTGACCCCGCAGTCGCGGGACTCCAGGTTCGAGAATACGACGGTAATTTCCATATTTCTAGACTTAGGCTAAAAAACATCGCGTTAGAGGCTGAGAACTAGAAACAGCCCCCCAAACGGCCCCGTGGGTGGCATCAACACCTCCCACGGGACCAATGTAACTCGTAGGAACTGATCCCGCAGCCGCGGGACTCCCGATTTGAGAATACGACGGTAATTTATATATTTCTAGACTGGCTTAAAAATATGGAGTTAGAGGATGAGAACTAGAAACAGCCCCGAACGGCCCCGCGGGTGGCACCAACACCTCCTACGGAACAAATCTAACTCGTAGGAACTGACCCCGTAGCCGCTGGACTCCCGATTTGAGAGTACGACAGTAATTTACAAATTTCTAGACTTAGGCTTAAAAACATGGTGTTAGAGGGTGAGAACTCGAAACTGCCCCCGAACGGCCCCACTGGTGTCACCAACACCTCCCACGGAGCCAATGTAACTCGTAGGAACTGACCCCGCAGCAGCAGGACTCCCGGTTTGGGAATACGATGGTAATTTGCATATTTCTAAACTTAGGCTTAAAAACATGGCGTTAGAGGAAGAGAACTAGAAACAGCCCCCGAATGGCCCCGTGGGTGGCACCAACACCTCCCACGGCACTAATGTCACTCGTAGAAACTGACCCCGCAGGCGCGGGACTCCCGGTTTGAGAATACGACAGTAATTTATATATTTCTAGACTTAGGCTTATTAACATGGCGCTAGAGGGTGAGTACTAGAAACAGCCCCCGAACGGCTCCGTGGGTGGCACCAACTCCTCCCACGGACAAATGTAACTTGTAGGAACTGACCCCACAGCCGCGGGACTCCCAATTTGAGAATACGATAGTAATTTGCATATTTCTAGACTTAGGCTTAAAAACATGGCGTTAGAGGGTGAGAAATCGAAACAGCCCCCGAACGTCCCCATGGGTGGCACCAAGACCTCCCACGGGACCAATGTAACTCGTAAGAACTGACCACGCTGCCGTGGGACTCCCGCTTTGGGAATACGATGGTAATTTGCATATTTCTAGACTTAGGCTTAAAAACATGGCGTTAGAGGGTGAGAACTGCAAACAGTTCCCGAACGGCCCCGTGGGTGGCACCAACACCTCCCACGAGACCAATGTAACTCGTAGGAACTAACCCCGCAGCCGCGGGACTCCCGGTTTGAGAATACGACGTTAATTTATATATTTCTAGACTGTCTTAAAAACATGGCGTTAGATGATGAGAACTAGAAACAGCCCCCGAACGGCCCCATGGGAGGCACCAACACCTCCTACGCGACAAATGTAACTCGTAGGAACTGACCCCGCAGCCGCTGGACTCCCGATTTGAAAGTACGACGGTAATTTAAAAATTTCTAGACTTAGGCTTAAAAACATGGTGTTAGAGGGTGAGAACTCGAAACTACCCCCGAACGGCCCCGCTGGGGTCACCAACACCTCCCAAGGGGCCAATGTAACTCGTAGGAACTGACCCCGCAGCTGCAGGACTCCCGGTTTTGGAATACGACGGTAATTTCCATATTTCTAGACTTAGGCTTAAAAACATGGCGTTAGATAGTGAGAACTAGAAGCAACCCCTGAATGGCCCCGTGGGTGGCACCAACACCTCCCACGGGACCAACATAACTCGTACGAACTGACCCCGCACCCGCGGGACTCCTGGTTTGAGAATACAACGGTAATTTGTATATTTCTAGACTTAGGCTTAAAAATATGGCGTTAGAGGGTGAGAACTCGATACATCCACCGAACGACCCCGTGGGTGGCACCAACACCTCCCACAGGGCCAATGTAGCTCGTAGGAATTGACCCCGCAGCCGTGGGGCTCCCGGTTTGACAATATGATGGTAATTAGCATATTTCTAGACTTAGGCTTAAAAACCTGGCGTTAGAGGGTGAGAACTAGAAACAGCCCCCGAACTAGCCCGTGGATGGCACCAACACCTCCCACGAGACCAATGTAACTCGTAGGAACTGACCCCGCAGCCGCGAGACTCCCGATTTGAAAATATGATGGCGATTTGCATATTTCTAGACATAGGCTTAAAAACATGGCCTTAGAGGGTGAGAACTCAAAACTGCCCCCGAACGGCCCCGTGGGTGGCTCCAACACCACCCATGGGGCCAACGTAACTCGTAGGAACTGACCCCGCTGCCGCGGGACTCCCGATTTGCGAATATGTTGATAATTTTCATATTTCTTGACTTAGGCTTAAAAACATGGCGTTAGAGGATTAGAACTAGAAATAGCCCCCGAACGGCCCCTTGGGTGACACCAACACCTCCCACGGGACCATTGTAACTCGTAGGAACTGACCCCGCAGCCGCGGGACTCCTGGTTTGAGAATACGAAATTAATTTGTATATTTCTAGACTTAGGCTTAAAAACATGGCGTTAGAGGGTGACAACTAGAAACCGCCCCCGAACGGCCCTGTGGGTGGCACCAACACCTCCCACGGGGCCAATGTACCTCGTAGGAACTGACCCCGCATCCGTGGGACTCCCTGTTTGATAATACGACGGTAATTTGCATATTTCTAGACTTAGGCTTAAAAACATGGTGTTAGAGGGTGAGAACTAGAAACATCCCCCGAACGAGCCCGTGGGTGGCACCAACACCTCCCACCAGACCAATGTAACTCGTAGGAACTGACCCCGCAGCCGCGAGACTCCCGATTTGAAAATATGACGGTAATTTGCATATTTCTATACATAGGCTTAAAAACATGGCGTTAGAGTGTGAGACCGCAAAACTGCCACCCGAACGGTTCCGTGGGTGGCACCAACACCTCCCATGGGGCCAACGTAACTCGTAGGAACTGACCCCGCAGCCGCGGGACTCCCAATTTGCGAATATGACGGTAATTTTCTTATTTCTTGACTTAGGCTTTAAAACATGGCGTTAGAGGGTGAGAAATAGAAATAGCCCCCGAACGGCCCCTTGGGTGGCACCAACACCTCCCACGGGACCAATGTAACTCGTAGGAACTGACCCGCAGCCGCAGGACTCCTGGTTTGAGAATACGAATGTAATTTGCTTATTTCTAGACTTAGGCTTAAAAACATGGCGTTAGAGGGTGAGAACTAGAAACAGCCCCCGAACGGCCCCGTGGGTGGCACCAATACCTACCACGGGACCAATGTAACTCGTAGGAACTGACCCCGCTGCCGCGGGACTCCCGGTTTGAGAATATGACGGTAATTTGTATATTTCTAGACTTAGGCTTAAAAACATGGCGTTAGAGGGTGAGAACTAAAAACAGCCCCCGAACGTCCCCGTTGGTGGCACAACACCTCCCACAGGGCCAATGTAACTCGTAGGAACTGACCCCGCAGCCGCGGAACTCCCGATTTGATAATACGATGGTAATTTGCATATTTTTGGACTTGTTCTTAAAAACATGGCGTTAGAGGATGAGAACTAGAAACAGCCCCCGAACGGCCCCGTGGGTGGCACCACTACCTCCCACGGGACCAATGTAACTAATAGGAACTGACCCCGCAGCCGCAGAACTCCCGGTTTGAGAATACGATGGTAATTTTCATATTTCTAGACTTAGGCTTAAAAACATGGCGTTAGAGGGTGAGAACTCGAAACAGCCACCGAACGGGCCCGTGGGTGGCACCAACACCTCCCACGGGGTCAATGTAACTCGTAGGAACTGACCCCGCAGTCGTGGGACTCCCAATTTGAGAATACGATGGTAATTTGCAAATTTCTAGACTTAGGCTTAAAAACATGGCACTAGAGGGTGAGAACTAGAAACAACCCCCGAACGGCCCCGTGGGTGGCACCAACACCTCCCACGGGACCAGTGTAACTCGTAGGAACTGACCCCGCAGCTGCGGGACTCTCGGTTTGAGAATACGACGGTAATTTGTATATTTCTAGACTTAGGCTTAAAAACATGGCGTTAGAGGGTGAGAACTCGAAACAGCGGCACCAACAACTCCCACGGGGCGAATGTAACTCGTAGGAACTGACTCCGTAGCCGCGCGACTCCCGATTTGAGAATACGATGGTAATTTGCATATTTCTAGACTTTGGCTTAAAAACATGGCGTTAGAGCGTGAGAACTAAAAACAGCCCCCGAACGTCCACGTGGGTGGCACCAACACCTCCCATGGGACCAATGTAACTCGTAGGTACTGATCCCACAGCCTTGGGACTCCCGGTTTGAGAATACGACGGTAATTTGCATATTTCTAGACTTTGGCTTAAAAACATGGCGTTAGAGGGTGATAACTAGAAGCAGCCACCGAACGGCCCCGTGGGTGGCACCAACACCTCCCACGGGACCAATGTAACTCGTAGGAACTGACCCCGCAACCGCGGGACTCCCGGTTTGAGAATACGACGGTAATTTGCATATTTCTAGACTTAGGCTTAAAAACATGGCGTTAGAGGGTGAGAACTAGAAACAACCCCCGAATGGTCCCGTGGGTGGCACCAACACCTCCCACGGGACCAATGTAACTCGTAGGAACTGACCCCGCATCCGCGAGACTCCCTGTTTGATAATACGACGGTAATTTGCATATTTCTACGTGGTTACTGATAATTTTAAGTCATATATGCAATTTTTCAGCTTGATTAATTTTTTTGTAAAACTATTTGGTTACTGATATTTTTTTTATGTATCCTATCATTTGTAGGATTTTTTCACGTGGAACAAACGAAGGAGCCAATGGTCTACAGCATAAAGATTGTTTATATGTTGTGGATATTAGGATTTTGTTTTTTGTGTTACACTAGTGCGGGCTTTTATTATTTAGTTTTCTGGCCGTGCGGGCTTTTATAATTTGATTGTTGAATTTTATGGCCGTGCGGGCTTTATAATAAGCAGGTTTTACGTTTACAGGTTTTGGAATGTCAAGAAAATAGAGGAAACTCTGCCCAATTTCTTTTTGGTCTTTGAATTATTAAGACGTGTAATATTTATAAGTTTGTGTATATATTTGTTTATTAACAACGTTCTCGATTCGCAATTTGTGATTTTTTTTATTATTTTGCCAATAATAACTATTTGTAACACCTCGTACGCATCCAACGTTACACGTAGAAACCGACGGTGCACTCACAGGACCCCCAATTTTAGGATTGGACAAAAAAAAAATATTTTTTTTTTAAATTATAGTTAAATATGGTCATGGACTTTGTCCATGACCATTTTTATTATATTCGTCGCGCATAAAAATGGTCGTGGCCAAAGTCCGGGACCATTTTTTTTAATTTTTTTTTGTCACGGTTGGGGTCGCGGACTTTGGCAGCGACCAAATTGTCACGGTTATGCGTCACGGATGAGGGCCGCGACCAATTTTTTTTACTTTTTTGTCACGGACGTGGGTCGCGGACTTTGGCCGTGACCAATTTGTCACGGTTATGGGTCACGGATGAGGGCCGTGACCCGTCACGGTATGGGTCACGGCCCAAGTCCGCGACCATCTTCCGTGACCCCTCTCGGCCGTGACCATTTTTTGGTCACGGACTTGGGCCGCAACCAAAGAAAATGGTCACGCCCGAAATGGTCACGGCCCAAGTCCGCGACCCACAGTTTTGGTCAGGGATTTTGGACGTGACCAATCGCCAGTTTTGGTGTAGTGTTACTACGACATGCTCTAATTTTCTGTGAGAACTTGGTCTATTTGGACTACCCCATATACTATGGGGTACTTACATAAATATGGGCAAGTTATGCTTTTTCGTACACCCCATGTGACTGCAGGGTAATTTACTATGCACATTCATTTTCCAGGGAATAATTGGGAGAGGGGGTTATCCTCTCTCCTTCCCTCAAACTTTGAATACAATTCACAAATGTAAATAAAGAAAAACAACTATTTTCTTTAAAAAAAATTGCCCCTGGTCTGCGAGGTCCTTGTTCCAGAATTTTCTTAGGAACCTTTTACTCTTAGAAAATAACTATTTTAGGGGGGGGGGGGTAGACCCCCTTCTCCACATTTTATGAGAGCTGATCAAGTAATGTTTTCTTTTTTAAGAACACAAGTTAGAACTTGTTGTCTAGGTTATAAACACTACACCAAATCTGCCCATTTGTCAAGGTCATTGACCTTGACAAATTCACCTTGTCAAGGTCAATGACCGTGACATTTCGAGGCGAGACAACTTTTTTTGTCACGGTCGTGTCACGGTCATTGACCTTGACAAAAAAGTCGCGTTTTGTGTCACGGTCATGTCAAGGTCAATGATCGTGACACGTTTGTCACGGTTCTAAACCGTGACAAAACCGTGACCCCAATTGTCACGGTCATTGACCGTGACACGTCCGTGACAACTTTGTCGCGGACTTGTCACGGTCAATGACCGTAACAATTCTGGGCAGAATTTAAAAAAAATCTGTTGGGCAGTATGGCCACCGCCACTGCCCAGCAGTATATTTGTACCTGTTATAGCAACGTTGTACTTGTTCCAAACATCATATATCCAACACAAACTAAAGATAATGCAAATATATATTCATGACGATATAATCCAAATATTCAAAGTAAAAACAATATACATGACGATATAATCCAAATTTAATTAAAATGGACAAACTTAAAAATAATGTTACTACATGTCTTGGATAAAACTGAGGAGGTGAGTAGGCCACACGACATACGAATTGACGCACCCACTAATATACGTCGTGCCGCATTGTTCGCGCAACCAAAATAGGGAGTTCTCCTTCCCGGGTATGACATGCGTGACGAGCACCCTGGACTCCATCTCTTGAAGCACACGTCCATGGACTATTCCACCCTCGACGATATTCGGGTCCCTCAACCCCCGCCCTATCCGCTGGCCATCAATACGTCCAATATGAACACGTTCGGCCAACCAATTGTCGACAATGGTCTGTTGGAGGGCGTCAAATAGGGAAGTGGATCGTCGAAGTACGAACGTGTCGGTGATGAAGCAGCGAGGTCCACATCCTCGTCATCCTGCGCCTCGTCCTCCCGCACCTCCTCCTCCACCGCCTTCTCCTTCCCTTTCCCTTTCCCTTTACGGTCTCCACCCAACGTACGCTTCATGAATGCGTACATATCTTGGACCGTCGCCTACAAACGGGACAGCTTCGCGTCGTGTGAATCCATCGTTCGAGACAACCCGGTGTCGCTCGTCTCCAATCCGATGATCCTAGATTTGGCCACCCGCGAGCTCACTCCCCTTGTCCTCCCTTTGCGATCAGAGCCAAGCACTTAGCTGAGTGCGTCTGTGGACAAAAATGCCTTGTCGGCATCAGACTGCGACTCATGCACTTCCTTAAGCATTGCCTGAAACGACAAAAAGCACATGATTAGTAAAATAAGTAAACTAAAAAATTATAACGTAATTAACAATAATTAAACTGTCGAATTACTTACAATCGTGGCCGCGACGCTCGGGGACACCTCCTTGTCCTTCCCCTTCTTCTTCCGAAGAGCCACATAAGTATCGAGCCTATGTGGCTTACCCCCTAGCCCACTCCCTACCCCCTGAAATAAAATAAAGTAAAGTAAAATTAGTATCGGCCCCGCAAAGTAAAATAATATCCAATAATATATTTTTGTAGTTTAGATAAATTAAATATTACCTTCATCCTATGCTCCACCTCAGCGTAAGAGGTCCGGCCGGAGTAGTGCACGTCCGTCTTTTTAGCCCGATTTTCCCTCCCCGATTGGCGAGATGCCAATTGTCGATCCTCGATCTCATTGTCAATGAACTTTTGTCATTGTGCCAATGAGATCGGCTCCTTGGGCAGGACGGATCCGCGCCATTGTAAAATGGACTCTCGTGTTTTTCCAAAGTACCGTGTCCGCATATTTTTCTTCCACGTCTTGTGTTGCTCCCTCAACTGCTCCAAGAAGGAATCGCGTAGCTTTGGATCCAAGTTGAATTGTTCCTGTCCAACAAATACAATGTTAGTTGCGAATAAATATAAATATAAATATAAATTGAAAGATTCATATAAATATTACCTGTAGTGCCGCCCAAACAGCTAACTTGAGCTCATACGGCACCTCCTTCCAACTCATAAACCCCGGGCCGATGACCGTCTTTAGCAGCTTGAGGGATCTCGCTAAAAGCTCCGACTTGTTTTCGACGATAATCCCAAATTTTCCATATTTGGGGAGCCTAGCGGAGGAGGAGCCCTCGTCGCCTCCGCTACCACCGAACCCAGACGACATCATCATAAACAGCATCATCATCTTCGCCTTAACATCTGAAGGAGACATTTTTGCTGTAAAAAAAATATTATTAGTACAGATAAAAAAAATGTGAATAGTACACATTTCATTTTACCTAATTGATTTAATTGAATTAATAGTACAGATAAAAAAATGTTCCATCTATATTATAACATATGTGTAAGTTCCGTCAATACCATTTCGTTTCAATTTTGTAATATTATGTTTTTTCCAAATATTTAAAGAGTTATTAAATGGGTGCCCCACCCCCACCCACCGCCACACACACACGCACCCCTACGCACCTACGCACACACACACACACACACACACACACACACACACACACCACCTCCACCCCTACCCATCCCACCCCTACATATATGTTAGTTGATGCCATTATATTTTTACCCTAATTAGATTCTAAGGTTATCTCAATTTATATTTTAAGTTTGTATCCATTTGTGATGTTCAAGTAGTTTGAAATGTTGGAATTATATACTATTACTTTGACCGTTAGTTTGATAAACTTATATGTTTTGTTTACCCGACCGATGAACTATTTTATAATCCTATAGAATTAAGTTTTAGAATCAAGGAATTGATCAGATATTCATTAAAATTGGTTAGTAGAAAATTTATTTAACCAAGAGGGTATCGAAAACATAACGTGGGGAATCATAATATACCGTAATCAACTTTAATAATAAGAACACATTCTTTCGAGTGATTTATAAATAATTAAATTTGAGTGCAATCATGATTATTTAGTGGAATGAATCGTGATTAAATAAATAAAGGATATAAATTAGACGGTTATAAATTGGGATTTCCTAGTATTTACTTTGAATCCAGTTTATTTATTTATCTTTGGTCCCTAGTATAGTCATTGCCCAAGTATTAGGAGCGAAACTCTATAAAACCCTAGTTTAGCTAAAGCCCGTGAATTATACCTATATATATTGTGTAAGCGAGGATTTTAGCATAAGAATAAATTGTGGAGGGTTAGAGAGGGAGTGAAAAAAATTATACCTATTCACACACACACACACACACCACACCCCACCAAGGGCGGACCTAGGTGGTCCCGAGAGTGGGCGGCCGCCCACCCCTTGTTTTCGGAAATTTATGTACAGGTATGCGCAAAAAAAATAATATTGGGGCCTATGTGTAAACTCTAGGATCGGAAGGTGTATCTGTTTGTTAGTATTTTAAAGCTAAGGGGCAGAGTATGTAATTTATTATACTTAAATAGAAAAACACGGAAGAAACATTTTACCAAAACCCTAAATAGAAGAGTAGAAGTACCAGGAAGAGAATATTTTTCAGGTAAGTTATTTGTTAAGTATATAAAACTTTTTTATTCAAATGTTTAATTTTTTTAAATTAAATGTTAAAAAGTATTTTTGTATTCCTTCAAAGGTTTAAATCATTCAATGTTAGGAGTATTTTTGTGTTCATTTGTAAATTTTTAGGAAACTAACACTATTCAATGTTAGGAGTATTTTTTTCTCAAATCTTTAAATGTTAGAAATATTTAGTGGTATGTTAGAAATTAGGGGTATTGTATTTTTGTGTTCAATATTTAGGGGTATCGTATTTAGGGGCAATGTTAGAAATATTTAGGAGAATTTTCAAATTTCAATGTTATTTTTTCAGTTAATTTTCAATATTGAAGTATAATTTTCTTATAATTTCAATGTTAATCCTAAAAAAATTGTCTTTGGGGCTACCGCCCCTGAACCCCTACATTGCTCGAAAAATTTCGCGCCCCCTTACTAAAAATCCTGGGTCCGCCACTGCACCCCACCCCACCCCCTGCCCCCCTCCACCACCCCCTCCCCCACCACACACCACCACACACGCACACACACACCCCACCCCACCCCCTGCCCCCCTCCACCACCCCCTCCCCCACCACACACCACCACACACACACACACACCCCACCCTACCCCACCCCCTGCCCCCTCCACCACCCCCTCCCCCTCCCCCAAAACACACCACCACACACACACACACACCGCAACCCACCCCACCCCACCCCCTGCCCCCTCCACCACCCCCTCCCCCACCCTTCCCCACCCCGCCCCACCCCCTGCCCCCCTCCACCACCCCCTCCCCCACGCTGCCCCATCCCGCCCCACTCCCCACAGACGCACACACATACACACATATATATATACACATACACACATAAATATACAGACAAATATATATATAAATGGAAGAGAGAGAGAGAGAGAGAGAGAGAGAGAGAGAGAGAAATTGGACCTGAGAGAGAGAGAGAGAGAGAGAGAGAGAGAGAGAGAGAGAGAAATTGGACCTGAGAGAGAGAGAGAGAGAGAGGGAGAGAGAGGGAGGGAACGGTGGGAGTGAAAAAAGAGGGGGGAAAGAGTTTTTGCTGGAAAAGTTGTCACGGTCGTGTCAAGGTCATTGACCGTGACAAGCCCGTGACAATTAAATTTGTCACGGCCTTGTCACGGTCAATGACCTGGTCAATGATCGTGACATAAAACGCGTGTTTTTTGTCACGGTCAATGACCTTGACAAGGCTGGCCGGCTGAAAGGTGACAATTTTCCCATTTTGGTGTAGTGAAATCTGTTATGAAATAATAATAAAAAATGTATATTATATTTTTATTATTACTACTAGGAGGACAACCCCCTACTGGTCTATTATATCTGTAAGGGCATTTCTCAATATACTTTTCCATTGGAATGGATGTAACCTCAATTATAATGAGAAAAGTTCTATTTGTCATGGACCCTCTTCTAGTCTAGTATAGAGTATTACTATTCTTACTTTTTTTAAATGCTAACCTAGTGCACCCACCTGACATAGCAAGTAAATAAATAATGCAAAATCATCAGGTAATTATCAAAATCGTGGCTATTCATTTCTTTCATATTTTATATTATTTTCAAGACTTTTCCCTACCAATTTTACAAAAAAACTTTTCTTGTATTAGAGAAGGACACTCAAACTGTTCGTAAGAAATGAGCCTTAATAATGATTAGGCATAATATTTTTTTAGACACTTAAAGTTAATAGATTGAAGACAGTCACTCTCGAGCTCTGATATCTGGAAGTGCCCTAACTTTCCCAACCCACTCACCACAAAGAGGACTTCCTAGTTGGGTTTAAACCTTCACGTTTTCATGTTGCGAATATGGTGGGTGGATATGCGTAGGACCAAGTACCCTACTTGAAATTCTCTGGGATTGATCAAGTTGTCATAAGCTCTGGACAGCTTCTGGGTTTAGACATTGAAGCTCTCATTGGCCTTATCTTTGTCGTCTAGTGCCTCCGGTTGCACGTGTCGAAGGTATGTTATGAGGTCGTTACTTAGAGCAACCCCTAGCTGAGGGCACTGCTAATTGCACTGGTAAGACAGCTTCGGTCCCATATACCAGTGAGAATAGGGTAAACCCTGTCAGTTTTCTTTTGTATGTATGATAGTCCCATAGCACCATGGCTAGCTTCTCATACCATGCCCCTAGCATATTCTCAATCATCTTATTCAGTATTTTTATCAAATTCTTATTTATGGCCTCTGCTTGTCAATTTCCCTTTGGGTAGGATATAGTTGAGTTATTGTGCACGATCTTGTATTTGTCAGTGAGGAGTGCCATCTCCTTGCATAAAAATTTCTTCCCATTTTCTATGGGGATCACCTTGGATATACCAAACCTGCGTATAATATACTCCTTTATAAACTAAGTTACCACTTGGGCAGTTACTCTCCTTAACGGGACTGTTTCTGCTCACTTGGTGTATAATTTTGTAGAAACGATGATGAAGGCTTTACCGCAAGAGACTGGGCTAATCTTTTCCACTAAATCAAATTCACACATATGGAAGGGATAGGGACCTACTAAGTTTTGCAGATTGACTGAGGGTCATGGACCATTTTGCCATGTACTTGGCATGCCTTGTATTTCTTCACATAACTAATGAAGTCAGCTTCCATGGTTGGACAGTAATACACCAGTGTCATCAATTAATCGTATATTTTAGCACCTCCATGTAGGAGGGCTCGTGAGCTTCCTTTATAACTCTCTCTACATCCTATTTAGCTATGCACCTCAATAACTTCTCATTGTAACCTTTCCTATATAGTTCCCCCTCAACTAGGTAGAAGCGGGTCACTCTCTTTTTGAGATAAATCTCATATGCCCGCACTGCTAGAAACTCACCATCTTTCAAATATGCTATGTAAGTTTTCCTCCAATCCTCAAATGCTTCTATGAATTTAGCTTCAACTGGCTAGTTAAACTAGGTTTGGCACTTTAGACAGCCCTATTGCAGACGAGCAGACTATGCGCTCATAGTGGGCCAGAAGTAGTCCCCTGGTGCAACCGATGATAAAGAGGAATATCAAAGTCCTAGAAATGATTATCATGAATTTCACTCAACCTTTCTTTAACTTCTTTTTCTCCTATACACCTTGACAAGAACCCTTCGAGGCCTTTATAATAAAGTGTTCCTTGCAGCAGGTGGCAGTTGGCCAGTTCTATCATATTCATCTTTCCTTCTTGGGTTTCTAGTTGCTTCACCACTGGGTACCTTAAATCTTCTAGTTCATTAATTAGAAATAGAGACTTCACTATAGTAGTTATTGTCCTCCGACGTACTGTGATAGTTTCTTTCGGTTCATCCATGTCCAACTTTTGAGCTATCGTAGATAGCGCGTCTGGGTGCCTATTAATCATTCGTTCATGTCTCTCAATGGTTATTTTCAGGAGTTGGCTCTGTAACTTGAGGGAAAACTCTTCATTAACTTGTTTTAATTCTAAGTTAGAGTCCCCTGGTATACATAGCACTTTGATACCTTTTCATAGTGCCTCCAATAATCCTAGAATGAGGGCTTCGTACTTAACCTATTTGTTTGAACACTTAAAATCCATATTGAATGAGAGATTCATCTTCTCCGAGAGGATAATATATGAACCCCTATCCATATTTACGTATCCAAATGATTGCATGTCTGCACTATCAAATCTCAAAATTACCAACGGCATGGACACTATCTTTTCTTGAGTGATCCATGTCTCATATAACATGTTGATCGTCATAATGCTGATGAACGCTCCTCCATCCATCAGTGACCTAGGGAAAGAAATCCCATTGATCATGGTTGTCGCATAGAGTGGGTGATTGTGAAAATATGGCACTTGCATATCTGCTTCAGATAACACCACCTTAAAAGTGTATCTTTTAATCAACCACCTAATAGGTCCTTACTAGTTTAGTAAGGGGTTACCCACGCTTCTGCACTGATTCCAAAATCTTTCTCGTGATGACCACTAGGGTGTCATACTTTACTCCTATCTAATCGAAGAACCATTTGAACTTCGGGCTTCTTACTACGGCCTCACACTCGGAGTCCAGGTATACCTCATAAGTTTGAGGATTACAGACATATTTTTCCTCAGATGTTCCTTCTTCATCTAGAGCAAGGATGACATCTACTTTGCCTTCTTGGATGTTCACTTACTCAACCCACTCACCTTCAGCCTCTTCTCGATCAGGGTTGAAGAACCATTCCTCACGCATCCTGTCATTCTCAGCTCTCCGTTCTCTATTAAGCGTTATCCCTTCCATGTATGCTCACATCTTCTCATTATCTTCCCATTCCTTCTGATCTCGGGCTACTGCTTCATCATATGCTACTACCATATTGGCATTACCATAGTGATGTGATGGAAGTGGGTTCTCATTGACATCTACGGAAGGTATTTGTAAAGTACCATTGGCCACCTGCTCACCATTGATCCTTTGTAGGCAGTAACAGTCTCTGGTGGCGTACTGCACTCTCTGATGAAATCGTAATATTTGGCATTATCTTTATCTGTTGTTATTGGGACTTCTCCATTTGAACGAGGGGGGCCGGTTACCCCCTCTCATACCAAAGTACAATAATAGTCCATTACATCTGCCACACTATAAGGTAATAGCAAGGGGATATTATCTTCAAACTTACTCTTGTTAACTAGGTTGTTGCCTTTGAACCAGGGCCCCCCTTCTTGCCCTTTGAACCCCTATCTACATAATTGACCTCTTTCCTCCTAGAGACTTGAAATCTTCCTAAGGTTAGAGGCACATGTGTCCTCCAATTCAGGGATCTAGGCTTGATTATCATGGCTATGTTATTGGTAGCCTGGGTGAACTCTCTAAAAGTCCCATATCTAGTCTCATTGAACAAATGGATTTTGTATTCTTCCAAGAGGCACAAACATTTCTAAAGGAACTGCCTGTGAATTTCCTCCCATGTCGGTATTTTGTTGGGCGTCAGGTGGGAGTAACATGTGTATGGATTCCCCATGAGGGTCTTGGAGAACTCCCACAATTTTAAGTTCTTGTCATTCCCATGCACTCCTAGGTACTCCATAAACCTCTTAATGTGCTCTCTTGTGTTTTCTCTTTTGCCATTGAATTTGATGAATTTTGGTGGAATATACCCCTCTAGGTATGGTTTCTCATTAACACTTTCTAGGTAGGGGGTTTGCAAGTCCTCATACAGATGAGAAGTTTCTCTCTAAGAAGAAAGTAGCTTCTTTACTTCCTCTATGGTAACAGCCTTGGAGGGAGACTCCTCCAAACTCACATTCGTTGTTGCTGGTGAACTCAACGGTGTTGTTGCTTGCTCCAACACCACCTTTTGCGGTGGATCTTATTGTTGTTGCTAGTTTTACACGACTTTGGCTCAAACTTGCAAAATCCATGTTATTTTGTTTCATAGAAACTGTTGTTGCACTAGTCTGTCCTCCTTGAGGAGTGGTTGCTCTAGCTCCTATCACCACCACATCTTCTTATGTGGTCTGGTCACTCTGAACTCCATTATCGATCGGAGTATCTTCAAAATTTAGCTTCTTAGAAATATTATGACCTTATTTGTCTATGGTAATGAGGATACCTCCCTAGGAGAGTCGTCAAATGTAAGAAGGTAGTGTGACTTGGGCCTGATAAGATACTGAAGCAGGTGAGGTGTCACCCGCTCCAATGGAATCTGCCTCTAAGGTCGTTAAAGTCTCAAAAACAGCTCCTGGTAAAACCTTCCTCTTCTAGTAAAAATGGAGTCAAAACCATAACCTCTTCTAGCAAGAAGATAAACTTTATAATCCATAATAGTAACTTAGAGAGAATAATCTCTTGAGAATGATGGTTGTAAAGGTGGGAGTGAAGAAGCAGGAACTTAGCACTTAGCACTTGGAGAGAGAGAGTAAAGAGAGAATACTAGGTGGTGTGGTGTGATTTTAACAGAGTAACGGTATGACTTGTGTTTATGAGATCTGATTTGACCTTACCAATGGTCCTATTTATAGGTGAATACTACGATAGGTTTGGCCATTTTGGGTGCTAAAAAAGAGAGGGAAACTTAGAGGGATAAGGTCTATAATGTACCTTTTGTCCCTACTAGGTCTGCAGTCGCCTGTCCCCTCTGACAGATGACACCTGGTGTAAGCCACCAAGCCAAAACTCCCAGGAGATCCCAACTAGCCTTTTTGATCCCTGCTTGCTCAACTAGGCTACCTATAAAAGAAAGTAAATATCATTACTTTATTATTTTTTGGGTAATAAATCGTCGGGACGAGGCCATTCTGGGTGGACATCCTCGCCTTGTGTCATTTTTGTGGAAAGTGATTTGGGGCAAAGGGTACACTCCTGGTGTACCTCCTCGCCCTTCCTCTATTTCTGTGACATGTGACTTGGTGTGGAGGGAATTACTTATGATAATCCCCCTTGCCCTGGCCCTTTTCTGTGGCCTCAGACTTATTTGGAGGGGTTGCTCTTGATGAGCCTCATCATCCTTGCCTCCTCTCTGTGGCTTAAGTCTTGGTATGATGATCTACTCATGGTGATCCCTCCTAATCCTTGCCAATTTATTATGGCTTGAGTTTTGGGACGAGGGGCTGCTCACGGTGAGCCCTCCTCATCCTTATCTATTTTTTATGGCTTAAGTTTTAGTACGAGGGGTTGGTCGTGGTGAGCCCCACCCTCCCCTCGTCCAACAGGCCTTTACCTTTGGCCTTATCATCCTTTGGAGGGGTTGCTCGTGATGAACCCCCTCATTCTTGTTCTTTTTTTTAGGTTCAATCTTGGGACGAGGGGTTGCTCGTGGCGAGTCCCCTTGTCCAAGTATCCCATTTGGTCATGGGGCTCAATCAAGGCTTACCCCTTGGCTCTAAACTTTTATTAACAATTTGAGTAGAGGCAGCCCCTCCACGTGGGCCTACTCACCTTTGTCTTTTCTCAAATGAATTAACATCCCTCTACAAAAACTAAGCCTTACCAGATCCTTTAGGGTATCTCAAGTCTTTAACACCTCCAAAGATGCTGTAACATAATGCATATGATCAGGAGATATATGATCAATGCACTTAATCCTAGCCATCATAAAAGATTTCAAACTGTGCATATTAGGGTATTTTATTAAATATCTTATCTTTTCCTCACTATCATATCAAACCGAACCCCTTTATAACCGTACAAATACATAAGTTGTATTCTTGAGTCATTAATCTCACCTTGCATATTTTGCTCCACGAATCTATTACTGAAGAGTGGTGGCTCCAAGGAACCTTAAATTTAACAAAGATCCAATGCCAAATCCTTAATGAAAATGAAAAATGATACATATATGAGTATATTTTCATGGGAATCAAGGCATAACTCCCATTTAAAGGACAATTTAACCCTTCAAGACTTCAACCTGTCTTGAGTAGTCAACTTATCATGAAGCACTTTCTACATCATGGCTGAAATGCTTTAAGGAATTAAGTAAGACCATTTTTATTTTATATTCTTTAATATTTTGTTCATGGTGAATATAAAATCATAGGAATCATAAAATGGAAGGTCAGCTAATTTGTTTGGAGGCTATGTAAAGGATGTCCTTGACCTCAACTTGGGTATTGGGGATTCGTTTAATCCTACTAGCGAAACACTTGAAAAACACAATAGAATTGTTAGGAATTAACTATTTATAATTATACACAATGTCATTTATAGTGGTTTTACCATGTGAAATTTGTTAGAATCACCTTTTGGAAGAGAAATGATTAGATCAGCAAGCCAACTATCAGTCTAAAATTTAATTTAAGTGCTATCACCCACCAATTATCATGATAAAGAGAAATACTATAAATATTCCTTGAAATTGGGATATTTGGATGTAACTTTTCAAGGTTATGATTTTTCCATAGTTAATATATCCTTCAAAAACATTGTCTGCATTAAAGATATCGAAAAAAAATTTGTATCCACAATTCTGAACATGCATTTCAAAATTGAAGGGGTGCACTCCAAATAGTATAGGGAAAAAATTTGTTCTATTACAATACTTAGAAACTAACATCATCTCTTCATTCTGGCAACTCTATTATAGTTAATGAAACTATGGTTACTAACACATGGGAAGAAACTAATATTCTCTACAAAATTACATTATTAATGGCCTTAGTCATGATCTCTATAATTATTATGCCTCGTGTAACATTTCAAACTGAGTTCGAGAAGATATATAATAAAAAAATGATACCACTAAAAAATATGGATTTGGCCACTATTCAAGAAATTCTAGAGAGTGAATGACAAATTTGTTGTTGCTCAAACTCACAATTTACAAACAAATAGTCCATAATTTATCTTATGATGAATGTATTTATACTAGAAATTACAAGTTATAGCTATGAATTATAAACTTCATCTCGGTTGGAAAGATAATAAAAATACACTCAAGCATTAATCTAAAGAGTTTTTATATGGAAGTCTCATCACTCATTTGAGGACAATGGATTTTTTTATAAATGACTATAATGATGAGATTACGGTTGTGTCTAACAATAAGAATTCTAATAAGAAACAAACACCAGATGATCTAAAATTAATTGGAAAGAACATGAAAATTAGAATAACAATCTTAAAAAAATCATAATAAGAACCACCTTCTATAACTAGTCAGGCTAGTGACAACAGGAAGTTTTACCAATTTTAATTGAAGCAGGTTGAAATATATGGCTCACAACTGACGAAATAGGTGTAGTATTGCTCCTTATATGAACCTAACAAAAAAGGACCTATGTAATATGATTTCTAGAATCAATATTGTAAGTGGGGTTGAATTGTAAAAGGTTGATAGTGGTGCATCCTACAATCTTTGCAATATTTGTCCAGGTATAAGACTTATTTATTGGCAGAAGACAAGAATTTTTTTTTTGGTGATTTCCACTCTGCAACAATTTTCTTGCATAATTAATAGGATTAGGAAAATTTAATTATGATTAAGTGTGTTCTTGAGCAATTTAATTATGATTGAGTGTTATCAGATGGGATAATCTACCGTGCATAGATCATCTGAGACATAGGAAGTAATTTTTTTTTCAATCTAGAGGACGATATGAAAACACTAGAATTTCTTGCATTACCTTGGGTAGAGTTACGACATGAATTAAAAGAGTGGAATTGTTCACGACTCAACCCATGATCATCTACCATTTACAATTTGTTTTTATTAATTTATCAATTATACTTCTATTCTAAGTTTGCATCAATATAAATAAATTCCTTGAATCCATGCTATATGGATGAAATTTCGGAGGGTTGTGTTTGTTTTTCTAGGTCAAATCTAAAATTCAAAAATTCGTTCTAAAGACAATTGAAATCCATTTATTAACAAAGAGGTTTTAATAAATAAACTTGTTTTAAAGATATAAAGTTTATAAGTCAAGACCCCCTCCATATTTATTTAAGATGACCATGTGATAAGCAATAATAATAATGTGCCAATCATAAATTAATCTATTCCAAATGTAACTTCTAACCCAACATTACAACTTCTCAATAAGCCACTAGACACTTGCAAATCATAAAACCATATACTAAGATGGATTGATAAATCACTCGACAAACTCTACTCTACAAACTATTAACTATGTTATCCCTCTAAGTTTATAATAGAATTTGCTAGAAACTCATTGCAAGTGATCCTTAATTGCATAAATTGAAAAGTTCATGATCAATTAAGTTAAAAAAAAGTTTGGGGATAAATACAAATATGTAAACTATAAATTTTAAACAAATTCACTAGGGAATTTTTAAATTATACAACATTAATACAATTACAAAAAATATAGAATATTAATATAGAATCTTGACACACACATAAAGTTTTTGATAGCATAATAAAAAAGTTAAAACTTACATCATAAGTTAGGGGTTTTAATACCGTAATACAGCAATGGGTGGTCACATACAACTATATATGGTTTCAACATTAGACTAACATTTTAGGATATTATGATCAGTTTTCGCAAATCTTCATTTACGAAAATCTTATGTGAATTGAGGGGATTGAGTTTCATATCGATGGCAGAGTATATCAAAGAATATGAGGACTTAAAGAGTATGATGATGGTTGTAAAGGATCACGCTAAGTTTGAAATATTCATATGAATGAAATTAGATCCAAACTCGTTCAGATTATATTCATAAGGATCTAAACACTTGTGCATATGTTATATACGAATATTTAGTAATTATATTTACACAAATTAATATTTATTTTATTATGAATTTGATTTACATGTAATTTGAATTTGTGATTGTTTGTAATATAATTTGGAATTTTAAGATTAACATGTATAAAGGAAGAAATCAGGTTTATAATTTAAAGGGGGGTGGATAAAGGGTTATGTAGAAGAGGTAGACAAACAACTAACCAAACCGATTATACAGGACCGAATTGGTCTGAATATTAAGGCTTTTTAAAAATCCATCCCCTCCTTGGTCCAAAAAAATAAAAAAACGATTATTGTGGTCTGGTCCGTGGCCCTTTATTTATAAAGTCTACTTTGGAGCGGACCGATTCCCCTATATATATACTAAAAATTTTTTTTTTTAAATATATATATATTTATGAACTTATTTTTTATGTTTAAATATATCTAAATTTTGTTTATGAAGTTATATATCAGTGATTTTTTTGGAATTTTCTTATATATATGTGTATGTGAAAAGTAGCTAAAAATATATTTAGACTAAACAATGAAAATATAGTGAAGACATAATTTTACCTAGAAAAAACAGAAAAATTAAGGATCAGTTTAATAGGATAGCCGAATAATGTGGTCCGATCTCGATCCATAAAATTTTAGTATCGAATAATTCGGTCATGTCCAAAATATATGCAAAACTCAGACTGGATCGTGACCACCCCTAGTAAGAAGATAAGTGTCATTTGATTTTGATAATGAAGGGGGTTAATTTTAATTATTACTTTGAGATCCTTTTAACATTAATATAAGATTAAGTCTAAATATTGAACTTTTAATATGATTCCTAATGGGAAGTCTACAAATTAATATTTCCAATTCATATTTGGTCGGCCAAACCCACACTTGTCTTAGTGGGAAAAGGAAATTATTAGATAAAGAGTCGTAAACAATGTCATTTTAAGAAAAAGAAAAATATCGCCCCTCTCCCATGCGAAATGTAAGAGCATATGTATGTAGAAAGATTTACATTCATTGCTAAAACACACTTTGATTATGCATTGTATTATTCTGTTGCAAAAACACACTTTGATTCTTAGTCAACCAAGTCTGTAGAAAGCTTTACATTCATGATTTAAAATCGGACGTCACCAATTTTATCACGATAGTTCCCACACTAAGCCAAATTTTAGGACTTTTAGGGTGAAGGTAAAAATTATTAAAGGACTTAAATTTTACCACATTGGTTAAATATTCTGTGAAATTGAAAAATGTTTAATTTGACCATTATATAATATTTTCTTCATATATAAAACCTATGTTTGAAAATGCATTTTTTGTTCCTATAATTTACTTGATCACAGTTTGGACAAGGAAATTCAGACTTTTGAGAAATTATGCAAAATCGAAAAACTTTAATACCGAGTGAGACTTGGCTCGTAGGTTACTTTGCATCAGCAAAACATCCTCATTATCTGTGAGCCTTTTTGAACTTTTAAATATCTTTCTATAAGATTGTCTTGGAGATTGTGTCATAATACAATCAAAATTGGGCAGCTAAAAAAATTATTTCTTTTGGATGAGTAAAACTTGAGTTTTATCATCCACTTGCCTCTCACTCTTGTTTATAAGATCTAAGAGTTGTCCATTTTCTCTATTGGATAAGAGAATATTTTTTAGAAAAGAAGGAGAGAAAATATTTTTATCTTTCAAGAGAAAAAAATGTTATTCCTTCCTATTTTTATTTCTTCAAATTTTTTTATTCATTATATAATTTAGAAGGTAAGACTTACATACTGAAGCTAGTTTTGACTAAAATATTTTTTTAAATATTTTGTTCTTGAGTATGGACTTCTTAAATCTTGAAAAATATTTTGTGAGAATTTTTTAGTTAGCCCAAACATTTCTACATTATTAACTAACATGATATCCTCACATATTCCATTATCTATTACTTTGCTTCTCTCGATTTATTTTTCTTAGAACAAGTGGCTTCCACAATAAAGAAGTAGTGTTAAATGTATGGAATGTGACATTATCAACAAGGTTGACATGTGTGATGTGGTGAGTGCTTGGAGAGTGATGTATGCTTTCTCGTGATAATACTAGGTGAAAAAAGTTTGTTGTATGGATTTTGAATTATTAAGTCTAAGAGAAGTTCAAGTTTGTAAGTCATTTCTCCCTTTTTATAATACTTTATCTGCATTACACAAGACGTCGATTTGGCATGAGGATTTTCCATAAAATCATCGTATAAATACTTGTCTCAATTTACAATTTATTTTTACTCATTTTTATTATCATAATAAGCTTAATGGACATATATGCTAATAAGAGAGTAATTTTTGTTAATCACATTTTATCGCTTATACTGGGATAAGTTTCAGATCGAATTTGGATTCAAACAAATTATTTTCTTTAATCATAAATAATTTGAATTGGGTACCTATCGTCCCCCCCCCCCCCCCCCCCCCCCCGGGGCCGCGTGAGGGTGATGTTTATTAATCAATAGTTCACTAAACTTTAGAGTGTTGTGTTGTATTATTTTCATATTGTCCCATTATTAATCATAAACAACACTCATCTACCAAAATTAAATCGTAACTTCTCCAAAGAACTCTGAAAAAATTATAATGCAATTAAAATGGCATGAAACAGTTTTTGGCACCCAAAATTTCAAATAGAGGCAAAATGGGAAATATATTTGGAGGAAAATGTAAGAAAAAATAGTTAAAGTGTAAATATTAATAATATTTGGTATGGTCCATTATTTTATATTTTCACATTTATTCATTAAACTGATCGTAGTAATTCCCATGGGAATTTGTTCCTTTTTTATTGGAAAGAATAAAATTATATGCTCTAATTAGGGATAAAACCTTTCCCTCTTGTCTTATTGCTTTATATAAAATATAAATAACTTAGAAGTGTCTTCTTTTAGTGATAAATCCATTTAAAGCATACCCATAAGACCACATCCAATGCATTGGAGCCTTTTTCTCGATGAAAGTGCTCATTTGTTATCTTTCTCCTGATTAAAATGAAATCTATCAAAGGCATTGTGTAAACATATTCTTACAACATTTGGAATGTGGTAGCACAAAACCTTATGCGATAGTTCCAATTTCGTGGGAAGTTTATAACTAACCGATAAATGAAGTTATGGAGACATTATAATAGTCGCCCAAACTTCTCTCTAATAAATTCCCCTTATTTTTTCACTCGAATTTGCCCTATTCAACCCAAAATTCATGATGGACCTACTTAGTATATTCATCGGCAAACAATGCATCGATTTTCATATTGTTTCCTCCTCCTGCACAACTCACCATTCAATTGATAATTTTGTCTTTTTAGGCGTGGAAATATTATGCAGGCACCTCCCTTACACCACCAATAGAAATACATTGTTTTTTTAGGATAATAGTTAATGAGATACTTGCATCATATAATTATTTTTTTATGTTTAATTTTACATTGGTTTTTTTATAATTTAATAATTTGGTGAGTTAATAATTCATTAAATTAGGAAACTAATAGTTTAATAATTTCGTAGTTTAGTTATTCATAAAAGTAACAAACTAGTAGTTTAACAAATTAGTAAACTAATAGCTTAATAATATAATAAATTAGAAAAGCAATAGTTTATATTTTTTATAAAAATATTATTTTAATTAAGAAATCCAAGACATAAGTCTTCTATGTGTGATGAAATTTGCCCACACAAGTGGTGGGAGGATATGGCATAGGCGGGTTTAGGTTAGACTTTCATTCTTGAGCGGATTCAGGATAGTATTTTAAGGCGAATTTGTACCGTGCACTACAAGTGGACTGATCGGGGCCTTATCCTAGCATTTCTTGTGAGGTGGTAATACAAGACCCACACACTCCACTTACCATGTGGGGAGATATGGTTCATCCCACTATATTTTTACCATGCTGACGAGGTTGGAGTTGGTCAGGGAGAGGTTGTTCCCTTCTACGGTGGCACATCTGAGTATGCCTCATAGTATCTCGTTGACCTTGAGTAGGGGATAAATAATCTTCCACAATCCAATCGAGATATTTTTTAGATTTAAGGATAAGGTAATAACACCCCGTATTTTTTATGATTTTAAATAATTATGGGATATATTATTTTTGTTGGATTAATTAAGTTAAAATGTGAGAAATTAATTGTTAATTAACCCAAATTAAAATAATTATTAACTAGCGTGCCAAGGGTTAATACTTATTGATGAAAATTATTGAATATTACTGTGTGAATATGTAATATGGAATTATGAAATCTTATAAATTGTTGAGAGTGAGAAATACGACAATTTGGTATATTAAGTCGGGACGCGCGTGTGAGTCGTGTCGGGACAAATTTAATGGATTAAAGAAGTGAATTATTTTTAAGTAACTTGTATGGTCATTTTGAGTGAGTCATTGAGTCCAGAAGGGGAGAGATAGTCTAAAACTCTACCCGGATATTTTATTAGGACTCCGAAATATTTTTAGGCCGAATCGGCACCCTGTAGGGGTATTTTGTCATTTGGATTTTTGAGGAAATAAAATCGACGAAAATTAGATAATTAAATATGAGTGTACGTGGGTGAGAAGAAGTCTGTCAGTTTCTAAACCTAAAAGAGAGGGAGAGAGAACCATAGAGGAAGATGAAGAGAGTCCATAGGTCTTCTTGGTGCAAAACTCAAGAACTCACACCACAAATTCCACCAAAGCGTAGATCGAAAGATGAGGAACAAGTCTATGACAATTTTATCAATGGATAAGAACATCGTAATCAAGGGAAGTGTTTATTACTTGCTTTCTATTAGCAATAATTGTCCTCATGTTAGTATAGGAATCAAATACACGATGTAGAATTGATTTGGGAGAATTTAGAGAATTTAAATCATGGATCAAGAGTTATTTTGATGAAGAATTGAACCCTTTTGCATTTAGAATAGAAATCTCGAAGTTTTATGTTGAAATTGAGAAATGAATCTGAGTTTTAATATAGAGTTATGCATATAATTTAAGAACTAGGGTTCTTGATAATTAAATGGGGGATTTTGATTTTTAATGATGATTAGTGATGATTTAATCATGATATATTGTCGAAAATCATATATAGGCATTAGGTAGTTGATTGGAATTGAAAGATTGGTGTTTGGGATGAATATTTTAGAGGTTTTAGGCTTAAAACTGGTGGAAAATGAAACTCTTAAGGGTGCAGAACGTAATAGGTATTGTGGGGAAGAGTACTGCTCAATCTCGCTCGAATAAGATTGAGCTTTGTTCGAACGAGATAGGATATCGTGAGATGTCGTTCAAACGACATCTGACCTGGTTCGAACGGCAGGTCCAAAAACTTGGAAAATTGTAATTTTTCCCCAATTAGGTTTATGCAGTTATTTTTGGATAGGGAGCTGTCATTTAGTGATTTTAGCATAGTGTAGAATTGCTAGAAAATATTCGTAAAGTAATACCCTAAAGATTTGGAAAGGTGAATTAACCTTTGAGATTTCGAGAGAGAAAATAATCGAAATAATTATATTATGAGTAGTAATGAGAGAATACTACGTATGGAAAATATATGTATGGATTGGGTGCATACCTTGATTTTAATAGGATGCGGGAATGCCTATTATTTGATTATTATTGTGTGTATAGCATATCTACATTGCTTGCTATCGGGAGTGGACAGTTTTATCCTGGGTGACCTAATGGGGGGATATTTTACTTGTACCTAGAGTATATTAACTTGGTTACGTGTTATCTGAGATGTAGGATAGTTTCGACGGATGAATAGGAGCGTGGTATGTGCGTGACCCATTTGGCTGGGGAATATATTCTCCTCCAATATATGTTATTTGAATTTATGGTTCGTTAGAGATTGAACCAACAATCCTTTATGCAGTGATTGATGCACCGGGACATGATAGCAGAGTATGCATTGCGCCAAGTGGTCTTAACCAAGGGGTGAAGGATTAGTATATATATATATATATATATGGATGATGTGACTATATATATATTTATATATATGCTTGTGAACATTTCTACTGTGTGTAACTAGTAGATATGGTAATAGTAATAATTGCTTTGTGCCAAGTGGTATTAACCAAGGGGTGTAAGTGTAGTATACATATATAGGGATGATGTGATTATATATATGAATAAACTTGGGAAAATTCTACTGTGTGAAATTAGTAGATATAGTGATAATGAGAAATAAAATAATCTTAGTGGGTAAAAGATTAACCAGTCGAACGGTGAATACTGATATTTAGTTATGTGGGATAAACTATTTCAATAACGTGTTGTATGGGCGATATGGGTATACTACTAGTGACGTAGATGGTGGTATGGTGACTTCAAACTAGTAGGCTGGGTAGAATAACTCATATGGGGTAGATGTACGTTAGGCGTGCACAACAGATGAGAGGTGAGAATTTCTTGTGAGAGTCCGACAAGCTAGCATGCACATAATACTTGCTTTATTACAAATTTCAAATACTTGCTAAAACAAGTATTTTTACAACTCAGGCTCTGAACCGTATCTTGCTATTGTTCTTTCTTTGCTATATATATGTATTATATCAGGTGCCCAGCCACAGGGTTACCAGACTTAGATACGTGGATCATTTAGCTAGCTACAGCAGTTGTGGGAGTTACAGGTCCTTGTACTTAGGCGCCTCTATTATTTCCTTTTGTTCTATTTAGACACTTCATTCATGGCATGTTTCGCCCATTCTCAGTCCTTTTATTAAAGATTGTACTCAATTTACTTAAGTATTTTGTTTCTGATGTACTTGAGGATGTTTATGGGTTATTGGTTTGAGACTTTAAACTGGAATGTTTTATCCAGTCTTATTTATTTGAGTAGTTGTTTCATGTCTAGTATTTATTATATTCATGTGGAATGTAAATAAAATATGTCTTAAAGAATGAAAATTTTTTATGGATTATTTGAGTATAATATAAATTAAATGTTTTGACACTTAGCTTAATTAGTTATTAGGTGATAAATAAAGAAAAATTATTTTTCGACAGTGATGCTAAGAATGAACCAACCGGTCACTTCGGTTTAATTTAATAAAGGACTGATCACTCGGTATTTAATTAGGCGCGGTGTTATAGGTGGTATCAGAGCATCAGGTTCTAGTATCATTTGGATCTGTGCGGCTTGTCACATTTCAGCATAGCGTTCTTTGATGTAGAGCCTCACTATAAGACTGTTGTATTCCCTTATGTATGCGACTTTTGTTCTCCTACTATGAATTATAATGGATGTGACTCATTATATGAAATTGTGTGTGCTTTGAGCACCGAACATTATAGGACGGCTAGCGATGACTATAAAAAGGACTGCAGGAGAAGATGTCTGACAGAAGACATAAAATAATCTGGGAATGGCGGTAGTGACAAAAGTCACCGTGAGTAGTATTTAATCAAGTGATAATAGAATTATCACTCGGGAACAAAGGTTTCACCAGGCACAGTCGTAGGTAACGGTGGAGCGATTTCAGGACCACCTAGCATGACGAGTGGGAAATCAGAGAGACTCTTTTGAAAAGTCATCGGTGAAGATGTGAAGAAGAAAGAGAGAAAGTGTAACAGGCCAATGGAAGTAGAAAATCCGAAGGCAATTGTGTAGAGTGGAGTGCCGCGTCACTCAGAATTTAATTTCGTGTTAAAATTGCAACTCTTAGGAGCGACATAAAGTGATTAGAGTCAATCACCACATACAAAGAAGTGTGTTTGAAATTTAAAGATAAATTTGGGTACGGTTTGACCGTGAGGTCTTCCATTCGATGTTGTAACAGAGTTGCAAGTAAAATTTTGAAACTTAGCACAGTGGGTAAGCCAAAGACCGATCGTGAGAGAAAGGTTGAATTGCATAACGAACTTCATACCTAGAAAAGGGGCATAGTATATAAAGCGGTATATAGTTGATAAAGTACGATGTGTAGAATACGAGCATGGATGAGAAATCCATCTAGGATAACTAATTTTGATGTCATCAAGGTTATACGTTTGCAAGTTATTTCAACACTTTAGAAGAAGTGAGCAAGGGAGGTTAGAGAATTTTGACCGAAAAGCAAAGCTGAACTTAATGGTGTTAGTGAAATACCACATGAGAGTATGCCCAATATAGAACTCAGTTAGATAATTTTGATTGATTAACTTCCTATAAAGTGATGATGAAGTCAATCCAAACTGTAGAGGCCAAAAATAGTTCTGAAAGGCCCGCATAGCCAAAGGGACAACTGGAGGACAATTGGGAGCTAAGACTACCCGGTCCGAGAGAAGGACATTCCAAAATGGTCAGTGGGACCAGTGACGAGAAATTGCACAGGAAGTGTCCCTATGTGTAAAGAATGTGACTACTAGGGTTAAATGTGTCCACGTTGAGAAGTGAGAACGATAAAAGTAGAAATGGTAAACCATGCCAGTTAGGCATAATGATTGGAGGAGTGAGATTTCCATAGGAGGAATTGGGTCAAGAGAATTGGTCCCAAGAAGTTACAACTCGAGAGTGGTGGGTTTAGGAAAGACCAGTGGAGTCCTCGGTAATAATAGCATATTAATCCTCAGGGTCATTGGACCCAGGAAGAAATAGGGTGGCCAGCAAAGCCATAAGTGAATCCTAGAAACATTAGGCCAATGTTTTAGTGATGGGTGTGTAAGCCGCAGAACATGATAATTTGCCCACAATGAGGAGGGGGCAAGTATTGGATGAAATCCCTGACGTGTAACGAGTGCAAGTGAGTATAAGTTGTTTTGGCCGCGAGAAGTGCATGTAAGGACTGTATGATTAGGAGAAATTGATGGAGATTTGTTTCATCTTTGTGAGTAAAGGATTTAATTACGTGACAGGAGTGTGTCACAACTTATATATGAACGATTAACACTAAAATTCGCTTGCGATTCAAGTTTAGTGGGTATATTAGTTTTGCACAGTCTGGTTATAAATGTATTGATCATGGATAACGAGACTCTTTAGATGTCACCCGTGAGTAAGCCGAGTGAGCACTAAGAGCGTATTTTATTGTCATAATTTCACTACTGCATTGAGTTAGTAAAGTAAAGCTTATTATGATATTGTGTAGTGAAAATTACCAAATGTATGAACAATGGTAGATTAAGTGATAGACTATCGCGCTGGGTACTCTGGGGGAGTAATATTATTTTGGTAAGGCGTCACCCGGAATAGGGTTGGGCCAATATATATATATATATATATATATATATATATATATACATATATATATGAAAACTTCATGATATCGTAGACTTCAGTGAGTTTGTTGTCTCGTTAGATGTGATCCCGGTGCATACATATATAAATACTGATGTGACTCAGGATACATTGTGTTCTTTATGGAGAAACAAAATATAGCTTTTTATAAATTGCGTCAAAAACTTGGAATAGTGAGAGCGCCATGTTTCATGTTATTTTTAAGGACATACGTAGATTAATATGGCAACATACGGAGATTGTGGGAAGGTACATACTGTGGACTGAGGACCTTACGGACCTCGACGATCGACTACATTAGGTAGTAGTGTATCAGGGGGTTCCTTGTTTGGATTTTACCTTGCGAGACATCCCACGCATGAAACTAATGAGCGTCGGGAGTTTGAAAGAAGTTTGGATGATAGTGCATGGGATTCGTACCTTACTGATTGTACATATATGAGTATAATTCAGAGTTAATAATTCCACTATGATGTGAGGATATATTCCATAGATACAATAATGCGCGAGGAATAGGGTGTATGGGCGCCCTAGGTAATTGAATCTTGATTTTGTTTTCGTTCGGAACGTATGGGATAAGGTAAACGAAGATAGAAGTGGTGATATTAGGACTTGATTGTACGCTCACGAGAATGGTATTGTATCAGGCAGTAGATTATGATTGTCATGTGAATTCGACAACACTTATCTAGGAAAGTTGAAGTTTATTCCATAAGATTCGTTAGAGGCCTACATTTCTGAGAAACTGATTTTTTGAGCAGGGGAAGGACCTTAGACACACGGTGAGGCAAAGTCACATGGATCACGGTTAGAGGTACATTGGAGAGAATATAAGATATATCATGTCATAAATGACAGTGGTGATGGGATTTAATGAAAGGGAAATATTACTAAATTCATTTTTGCAATGGTCACCAGTCCATTGGAAAAGGGTGGACCACTTGAAACCAGTAGGGGTTTGTTCAACCGTTAGGGATTCTGAAGTAGTAATAGGAGAGTATTCCCAAAGATTTTACCATGAAAGTAACTACTTACAGAGGGGTTACAGTCCTTTATGGGTGAAAGTGGATCAGTTGACCAAAGTAGCTCATGTTGTAGCAGTTAGACCTGATTATACTTCGAGACAGTGTGCACATATCTTTATAAATGAGATAGTGAGGTCACATAGGATACCGTTTAATATTGTGTCTGATTGGGACAAGATATTTGTCTTTTGATTTTGCAAGAGTGTTCACGAGGCCATAGGTACCGAGTTGTGATTGTGTACGGCCTATTATCCAGAGACGAATGAGTAGAACAAGGGGACTAATCAGATGATTGAGAAAAATAAATTATATGTGTACCCTTGGATCTTAGGGGAGGACGAGATAAGTCTCTTCCACAAGTTGAGTTTGTGTACAATAACTCATATAAGTTCACTTTTGGGCATTGTTCCAGTCGAGGTATGGCACCGTAAACATTGTTGTTGTCATGATCGCTAGTTAAAGGTGGGAGGAATAGATCCTATTGCAAAGATCTTAGATGAGTTGATAACTATAGTATATAATGTGTGTAAAGTATATACTGCGCCAATAACTAACTCGTGTGCAATTGTCACGAGACGAGATCATATGTATCTCAAGAACGATTAATCTACCAAGGTGCAAATAATAGAAGGATAGATAGAGAATATCTAAAATAAAGTTTAAGAAGTTAAACTTAAACGGTAAGACTTGGGCAAGAACCTACGTGGCAGGGTAACCTGGAGTTTAGAACGAACATATGTGGAGTGTCCATTATTAAGGGTATTCGATAGCGTACTATATGGGTGGTACGGAGTAGTTTACCGGGGAGCGCAGTGATGTGATGCGCAACATATATTCAGCGTTGTTTGTACCTGATATACTTTTTCGAATTTCAGGACGGAATTCTGTTGTAAAGGGGGAAATATGTAACACCCCGCATTTTTTATGACTTTAAATAATTATGGGATTTATTATTGTTGTTGGATTAATTAAATTAAAATGTGAGAAATTAATTGTAAATTAACCCGAATTAAAATAATTATTAACTAGCGTGCCAAGGGTTAATACTTATTGATGAAAATTATTGAATATTACTGTGTGAATATGTTATATGGAATTATGAAATCTTATAAATTATTGAGAGTGAGAAATACGACAGTTTGGTATATTAAGTCGGGACGCGCGTGTGAGTCGTGTCGGGACTAATTTAATGGATTAAAGAAGTGAATTATTTTTCAGTAACTCGTATGGTCATTTCGAGTGCGCCATTGAGTCCGGAAGGGTCGAAATAGTCAAAAAACTCTACCCGGGTATTTTATTAGGACTCCGGAATATTTTTAGGCCGAATCGGCACCTAGTAGGGGTATTTTTATCACTTGGATTTTTTAGGAAATAAAATAGACGAAAATTAAATAATTAAATATGAGTATGCATGGGTGATAAGAAGTCTGTCAATTTCTAAACATAAGAGAGAGGGAGAGAGAACCACAGAGGAAGATGGAGAGAGTCCATAGGTGTTCTTGTGCAAAACTCAAGAACTCACACCACAAATTCCACCAAAGCGTAGATCAGAAGATGAGGAACAAGTCTATGCCAATTTCATCAACAGGCCTGAATATCATAATCGCGGCAAGTGTTTATTATTTTTTTTCTATTATCTACTCAATCTCGTTAAAACGAGATTGAGCTTCGTTCGAACGAGATAGGATCTCCCGAGATGTCGGTCAAACGACATATAACCTGGTTCAAATGGCAGGTCCAAAAACTTAAAAAATTGTATTTTTTTCCCAATTAGGTTTACGCAGTTGTTTTTGGATAGGGAACTGTCATTTAGTGATTTTTGCATAGTTTAGAATTGCTAGGAAATATTCATAGAGTAATACGCTAAAGATTTGGAAAGGTGAATTAACCTTTGAGATTTCGAGAGAAAAAATAATTGAAATAATTATATTATGATTAGTAATGAAAGAATACTACGTATGGAAAATATATGTATGGGTTAGGTGAATAGATTGATTTTAATAGGATGCGGGAATGCCTATTATTTGATTATTATTATTATTGTATGTATAGCATACCTACACTGCTTGCTATCGGGAGGAGGTTTTGTGCAGTGGACAGTCTTATCCTGGGTGACCCAATGAGGGGATATTTGACTTGTACCCAGAGTATATTAACTTGGTTACGTGTTATCTGAGATGTAGGATAGTTTTGACGGCTGAATGGGAGCATAGGTATATGTGTGACCCATTTGGCTGGGGAATATACTCGCCTCCAATATATGTGATTTGAATTTATGGTTCGTAAGAGATTGAACCAACATTCCTTTATGCACTGATTGATGCACCAGGATATGATAGCAGAGTATGCATTACGCCAAGTGATTTTAACTAAGGGGTATAAGATTAGTATATATATGTATAGGGATTATGTGATTATATGTATATTTATATAAATTCTTGTGAATATTTCTATTGTGTGTAACTAGTAGTTATGGTAATAATATTAATTTCTTTGTGCCAAGTGGTATTAACTAAGGGGTGCATGTGTAGTAGACATATATAGGGGTGATGTGATTGTATATATAAATAAACTTGGGAAAATTCTACTGTGTGAAATTAGTAGATATAGTGATAATGAGAAATAAAATAATCTTAGTGGGTAAAATATTAACCAGTCAAACGGTGAATAATGATATTTAGTTATGTGGGATAAAGTATTTCAATAACATATTGTATGGGCGATACGGGTATACTACTAGTGACGTAGACGGTGGTATGGTGAGTTCGAACTAGTAGGATGCGTAGAATAACTCATATGGGGTAGATATACATTAGGCGTGACAATAGATGAGAGGTGAGAATCTCATATGAGAGTCCGACAAGCTAGAATGCACATAATACTTGCTTTATTACAAATTTTAAATACTTTCTAAAACAAATATTTTTACAACTCGGGCTCTGGACCGTATCTTTATATTCTTATCTCTTTTTCTATATATATGTATTACATCAGCTGCCCAGCCACAGGGTTACCAGACTTAGACGCGTGGATTGTTTAGCGAGCTGCAGCAGTTGTGGAAGTTATTGGTCCTTGTACTTAGATGCCTCTATCAGTTCCTTCTATTCTATTCTATTCAGACACTTCATTCAGGGCATCTTTCGCCCATTCCCAGTCATTTTATTAGAGATTGTACTCAGTTTACTTTAGTATTTTTGTTTCTGATGTACTTAAAGATTTTTGTGGGTTGTTGGTTTGAGACTTTGAATTGGAATGTTTTTTCCAGTCTTATTTATTTCAGTAGTCGTTTCATGTCCAGTATTTATTATATTCATGTGGAATGTAAATAACATATGTCTTAAAGAATGAAATTTTTTTATGGATTATTTGAGTATAATATAAATTAAATGTTTTGACACTTAGCTTAATTAGTTATTAGGTGATAAATAAATAAAAGTTATTTTTTGACAGTGATGCTAAGAATGAACCATCCGGTCACTTCGATTTAATTTAATGAAGGACTGATCACTTGGTATTTAATTAGGTGGGATGTCACAGAGGTGAGGGAATAATTAGTACTCAATTAACATATGAGGTGGTCGCAAGTGAACGGATTCCATATTATCCGTCGCAAGTGAACGGATTCACTTGGATTCTACTTGTAAATTTCATTTAGTTAAATTCCAATTAATTTTGTAAAATTATTAATTTCATAATTTTGTTAGACTTGTTTAATTTTATTATTTTTTTCCCTTTGTAGTTTTGGTAGCTCGAGTACTTGTGTTGCATGAACCCATTGATGGATGAGGATCACACTACGGCTGATGTATACCCCTGCATCCTAGAATGGGATGGGAAGAAAGGAAGATAACTATGGGAGAGATTCATATAAACCTCATCATGGCCCGCGATCAATTAGAATTGAGGAAAGGCACGCGAGTGGTGTGGCGACTATGGGTTGGGAGTCAATATTTTGATAAGGATCAGGTGGTGCAGTCCATATCTTTATATGTAAGTGGTTTATCTTATCGATTGGGGATGGTATTCATGTTTGATTCATGTGGTTATGAGAGGCAACATGTCGGTACCATAACCAATATATGCCTGAACATGTGGTTGGCCCAGAGAGTACCATGTGGCACAGAGGACTCAACTTTGTCCACATATAAGAAAGACCTCTTGTCAAATAAAAGAGGTAACTAACTCATTATAGATTGCATCGACCTCGGCTATACCTGGAGGTGGGTAATGAAATCATGTCAGACCTCAGACCCAATAGGTTCTCCCCTTAAAACCTAAACCAATTAAAGGGGGATGTGTTAAAGTGATAGACAAGTATATAAAGTGGTTCGTACCACGGTTGAGCATCATATGTCCACTGTCAAATGATATTTCACTTGTATATTATATCATAAAATGGTTATTACAATATAAAATACCTCTTGATCTTTGTCCATGAGTGTTTGAAGTCCCTGCGATCTTTGTTATTAATTCATAGGACACTAGTAAGTAATTGATATTATCTAAGGGTTCCCAAGTATTAATGTTGAACTCAACATGGTATATAATAAGTAAAATAGTTGGAATGATCCAACTTATGATTGGGTGCTCACAATAGTGGGTCACGAGTGTATATGAAATGAAAGAACACTTGTTATGATTGTTATCTTGTTTATAGCTTTTATATGATGATTTGAACATGTCTTTAGCTGCTCGCAAGCCTTCTCTATATATACATTCTCTTAGAGAGGGAATGAGTGGACTGCGGCAGTATGGACGGGGCTGCCTCTAAGGTCTGACTGTTGTAGTACCAAGGTGGAGTTTTGGATAAAGGGTTGTAAGTGGTATAAGGCAGTTGATTGGTTGATTTAAAAAGGATGGGAATCGTCAATGAAAGTAGAGTTGAGTGGTGATGGTAGGTGGAACTGTCACACCCCATTTAAACTAATAACAGGTTGATCAAATCTAAAATAAATAATGTTGGAATGTGGGGCCTCAAAAAATACCAATTTTTTATTAAAATAAAGGGATGGTTCACACAATATTCCAAATTTTAAATTTCACCCAAAGTTTTAATTCCTTAAAAATTAAAATGAAATTAAATTAAACAAATATTTGATTTCCACTAAAAACAAAATTAATTCAAGTTATAAATTAGGCCAAATAAACCAAACATGAATTTTCCCAATGAATTAAGTTCATCTTGAATTAATTAAACTAAACTTTACCCAATATGAAATCAGCACCAATTTAAACAAATTTTGTGATTAAACCAATTTTTATCTTGTTATCCCTAAGCATGCATCTATGTGATAATTTGCAATATAAAAACAAACACACGACAATGTCGTGATGTACGAGGAAAACCCACAAAAGGAAAAAACTCGAACGGCCCAGCCAAAAGTCCACTAGGTATGATTTTACAAAAGACACGACAGAAAGACTTACTCAACAACCTGACGCCCTCTTAAGCCTTGACGCTTCTTCGTTCCTCCAGCTCCGCCTAGTCGACAACTCAGGAATCCACTTTCATCGCAGAGTCCATCGATGGGGCACAACTACCGTCAATACATGAAGTCCTCCGTATGTACACCATGAATCAACAATATGGAATCCTCCATAGGAAACTATCTCTTTTAGGGGTAAAGAATGGAACTCGGTGCTGAAATGATGATCTTAAAACATATGGTATAAAAAAACTTGGATCATGTAAACAATTGGGTATAAAAACTTGGTTTTGTTCTTGAAATTAATTCATTTGGTTAACAAACACCAAGGGGACTTTTTCAAAGTGTCTCTCTCCTTTGGAATATGGAAAGGGTTTCTAGAAAAATTCCATTCATGGACTACTTAAAAGGGTGGTTAAAAAGTTAGTGGGAAGTTTTAAAAAAAATTGTTCGAAAAACTACTGGAAACTGTAGGTCGTTCAAACGACACAGTTATCTCGTTCGAACGAGATTGAAGAAATGAATTTCATTCGAACAACTTTATCGAATGATAATATGAATGATATTACAGAGAAAACCTTATTGGATATATCATTCGAACGACCTGGGAATATCGTTCGAACGGGGTCGTTCAAACAACCTTACTAACAACATTACAGAAAATTTTATGAGGTCGTTCAAACGAACTTACTGACAACATTACAGAAAATTTTGTGTTTCTTCAAAAAATAAAAAGTGATTTTAAACTTAGTTTAGTAAAAACAAAGGGGGAGAATTCCCAATGAAATCAACAAAAGAGTTACAATAAGCATATCACGCAATGGTGTATAGAGTTACAATTACAAAAAGTAACATAACAACAAAAGAGCAACTAATCCAAAGATAGATACCTATATCAACACGAAGCATACATGGACTAGATAACAAGACAAGGACTCAAAAGCAAATAATACCATATATATATAAATACTTAAACGATACCAATGACGCACAAGCACATATATATAGGTATAAATACCATACAAGACACAAAATACAATAAGTTTTCCACACTCATATATCATAAATATGTCTAAATAACCATGTTGTAAACTGAGTGTAGGGATGTGAACTAGAGACAAAAGAATTATGACCTAATCACTTAAAAATGGTCAAGGAGTTCCATTTGATTGAAAAATCTTTATCAAATTTAGATATTGCCTCATGTGACAAGATAAAGGGAATTCAAAAAACAAACAAACACAATGCACACGATCCTAGAATTTTGATGATTCTACAAATCAATAGAGTCGTGATAAAATAAGCACAACTAGGATTCATTGTAATTGTGCAAACCCGATGATATTTCCATCCAAACTCCCTCATAAATAATCATTATTTTCTTTTATTTTAAATGAACATATCAAACTAAACTATGTTTTACTTGGATACTTTTTTGAATGACACAATTTTTAGGCCCTTGCCAGTGGTGGCTTTCACGCAAAGGAGATTTGCTCCTTTCGTAGCTCTTTTCATGTATCCTCATTTACATTTTTTTATATAATTCAAATAAATCTCACGGGAAACAATTCTTACATGCACAAATCCTCCATAATCACAAAATATGTGGATGACTAAATTGATGGGATAACATCCCATGAATCTCAAATATACATATAAAGTTAAAGTTCAAAAGAGCTCGTGCATGTGTGTGAAGAGGAAAATACAAAGAGAATCCATTAAACAAATCAAAGTCAAACTACTCCATGCAATCATGATAATTAACAATTTAAGAATTAAAATTCATAACCAAAAGTTCTAGCCACATGGAAGCGAGGAATGATATAGTTTTCAAACACAAGAATATGCCACACAAAATGTGTAAAACCAAAATATACAACAAAACCTTTTTGAGTTTCAAAATTTTTTTAAAAAACAATTTTAACACATGGATAACTCAAAAAAAATAATATCTCTTGTATTTTTAATAAGACTCAATAAATGAAAAATCAAAATACAAAAGACTCAAAATACATACAACTAGCAAACACATGTATCATAAAGTACAAAAGCTAGTGTATGTTAAAACATGCAAGCAATCACTCATATGATATAGCAAGGGATGAGTCATGTGCTAACATGTGGAAATCAACCATTCTAAAAATTATACGCATTTTTGGGTACACATTTAGAAACATCAAAAATAGGAAATATCAAAAATAATAAACTTTTCATATTATAAAAAAAAATCCTTAAAAATCAAGACCACACGATATGTTAGTGTAACCCGCTCTAATACCACTTGTTGGAACGTAGGTTCCCGAAAAATACCAATTCACACAATATTCTAATTTTAAATTTCACCCAAAGTTTTAATTCCTTCAAAATTAAAATGAAATTAAACTAAACAAATATTAGATTTCCACTTAAACAAAATTAATTCAAGTTCTAAATTAGGCCAAACAAACCAAATAAAAAATTTCCCAATGAATTAAGTCCGACTTGAATTAATTGAACTAAAGTTTACCCCATATGAAATTTGAACCAATTTAAAGAAATGTTGTGATGAAACCAATTTTTATCTTGTTATCCCTAAGCATGCATCTATTGTGATAATTTGCAATATAAAAACAAACACACTACAATGCCGTGATGTGCAAGGAAAACCCACAACGGGAAAAATATCGAATGGCCTGTCCACAAGTCCACTAGGTATGGTTTTAAAAAAGACACAACATAAATACTTACTCAACAACCTGACTCCCTCGCAAGCCTTGATGCTTATTCGTTCCTCCACCTCCGCCTAGTCGAGAACTCAGGAATCCACCTTCGTCTCGTAGTCCACTAGTGGGGCACAGTTATCGTCAACACACGAAGTCCATCTCCGTATGTACACCATGAATCAACCATATGGAATCATTTATAGGAAATTATCTATTTTAGGGGTAGATAATGTATCCTAGTGTCGAAACGATGTTCTCAAAACATATGGTATGAAGATACTTGGATCATGTAAACAATTGGGTATAAAAACTTTGTTTTGTTCTTGAAATTAATTCATTTGGTTAACAAACACCAAGGGAATTTTTCAAAGTGTTTCTCACATTTGGAAGATGTAAAAAGTCTCTAGAAAAAGTCCATTACCACACTACTTAAAAGGGTGGTTAAAAAGGTAGTGTGAAGTTAAAAAAAACTATTCAAAAATTGCTGGAACCTGTCGGTCGTTCAAATAACGATGTTATCTCGTTCGAACGAGATTGAAGAAATGAATGTCGTTCGAATGACTTTATCAAAAGAGAATACGAATGAGATTGCATTGAGACACCTCGTTGGATATCTCGTTCGAATGACCTGGGAATGTCGTTCGAATAAGGTCATTCAAACGACCTTATTAACGACATTACAGAAAAGTTTATTTTTCTTCAAAAAAATAAAAAAATCATTTTAAACTTAGTTTAGTAAAAAAAAATTACACCTAATAAAAATTACAAATCTCTATATATATATCCTATGCATTCATACCTTTAGAGACCATGGAAAAATTGAAAGGTGCATAAAAACCAACAATGATGGTATCATCAATTTAGGATTGGCCGCTATGGTATCATCATAGTCTTGAAGGTCACAACTTCTATCCTATAACTCAAATAGTTTTTCCCGGAATTAAGCCAGCACTTACAAGTTGACTCAATTGGAAATTTGTCCTTACAAATAATACATTAATCTATATAATTGCGTATCATTCTAAGCATGACCAATAATAAAAAAAATAAGAAAAATTATATAACTGAACACAGGATAGTTGAAACCCAATCATAGCTGATACCAATACTGATAGTAAAAAGGTATACACAATTACCATAATTGTCCCAATAAATCCCAACAATTGAAAGTAAAACTAGTAGACAATCTGACTAGTCTAAAATGAAAATAGTTGTGAAGATAATAGGCATATGGGATAGTCACCTACATCCTAGAATGGGCATCAATGGATGAGATGCAAATCATAGGATCAAGGTTAACGCGTCAATGGTGGCTTAAATCCTGAAATGTAAAGTCAATAACAATGTTAACAACAAGTTCACGTACAATAATATTAAAACTAAATATGGGATAAAATATAACTACTCAACTTCCTCTAATATTTAAGTTATTTTTAACTTAACCCCAACCCAAATAACCCTACACAACGATAATATCTAAACTCTCAATCCCAAGTGAAACCATAATTAAGTATTGTTCTACACAATTAAACATGACTATTGGATTCATAATGATAAAGATACTCTAAACATATCAAGTGTTTAATCAAATAAGTAGAGACAGTCACAAAGTCTATGATTCACATAAATACGATCCTCGACACAGACCGATTAAATGGGATAACTCAAGATCACCAATAATGAAGGCCTATCCCTATTGTCGTCGAGGATCACTCGTGCATACTATGTATAGTCTTATGTTACCCCACGCCTAAGACCTCATCACAAATAGAGGGATAAATCTCAATGCCTTCCTATAATTCGTATAGCGTGCCATACCAAAGACTATATGAACACAACCCTGGTGAAATCCCCTTAGAATATGGGTATGACGGCAGTAGGACTCAGTGTAAAAATAACCATGGTAAAATCCATCTATATCACTGAGATACTATCACGGTCGAAGTTGCATGCCTTATAATGGAATCCCTCCTAGTGAATCACCCATGATCACTCACGCATGGTATGCATTGCACAAAGAACACAATAATAAAAATCCTACTCATTCTCACGTATCTAAGTTTTAACTTAATTATTAATTTTCACAATGTCTTATAAAGTTAGGTGTTTACACTTATGCAAAATTAAAAACCTTCAGCCCATTATATTGATATGTACAGACTTTAATGATTGTATTAAAGGAAAACCAAAACTATCCTTACTAACCAAATAAATCACAAGCCCAATCGAATCCAAATCTGGGAAGATCGACCAATTGATGGTCTGGGGTCGATTGATCGATCATTCCAGAAAGTTGGCACTTCCCCTTTAATGGGATCTTCTTCAGAACACCCAAATCCTCTTTATAAAACACCATTAATGACTTCCAAAGCATCATCCAAGACCTATCCAATAACCAAACCACAAAACCACTCATGTGTGTGATTAAACTTGATTAAACTTATATCTAACAACAAATTCACAAGTTTCTATCAAGATTTAAAAGGAAATTTAAGATTTTATTATAAGAAGCCTAGTTTCATATACTTTTTCAATTGAATTGGGATTATAATGGAATGATTTAATTAATATGTAGTTTTTAAATGATTTACAAAATAAAAACAAGTCTGAACACTTTTATAACAATTTCAAATCCAGTTCATGACGAAATCAATCAATATTGGATGGAAATGGACATGATTAATATCTTAAATAGGTTAATTACAAAATTAAATATTTGAATCAGATTATAAGGTGTTTAAGTTTAGATTTCAATGAATCGATATAATCTAACATAAAAAGTAACTATAATCGAATCCTAAAATAACTTGCATCAATCTAATTTGTGGATAAAACTATGCCAAGATCCTCAAAATTCCTCCGCTTTTCTTAAATTTCCTTCTTTCTATTCTTAAGGTGCCTCCCAAATTGTAATTTGTGACTTAGGAGTTCCTTAATGACTCACTAAAACTAAGTAATTCCAAAATTATACTTGGGCCCTAATTGGGCATCATCTAAAAGGGACCAAAATCACCTCTAAATGATTTAGAACATTACCCAAGCCTTATACTAACCCAATAAGACTAAAAACATTTTGAGATAAAAATGAACATTTTATGTGCCCCAAATCTAGCCCAAAATATGACATCATTAATCACTAATTTAACTTATAATTTTTTTAATAAATTAGACAGTGGGAGTCCTAAAGTCAATTATTTAATTATTTATTAATGTAGTATGACAAGATTACAGGGAACTACTTCACGATTGGCGAAACCCAAAACCGAGGGAATAATCCAAATAAGAAAACCATAAATACCAAATTCCTGACCATTTTATAGTTACCCATAATACACAGTCAAATTAAAATATTTTATTATTTTTTCCCATTTATAAATTTTGATTTCAAATATATTTATATAACACATATAAGCTTTTTAGTGGCATCACATGTCACGCAGGTATATAAGATAATATTACAATTAATTTAATGCAAAAAAATACAGGATAATACAGGAACAGTGTTTTCATTTTCACCTTCCCACTAAAAAAATGTAGGAGTTCATCCAAGAGACTTGGAGATCTTGAATCATCGTTGTCTTGTCAATAAATGGCCTTGAGGTATGTCTTAATTTTACCTTTTTAGTTTAAGGACCAAATGACCTTCGAAATCCATTTCGCTTCAGAATGAAGCTCGTTGTACACGTCAGAGATGATGGAACACTGATGTTGAGATCTTTGTGCGTGGCTATAGAGATTAGTCAGAAAGATTGAGTATTTTAGGAGAGTGATGAGGCATTTAAGGCTTGTAATACTACAATGGTCCTTTCTAGAGGTCCTAGGAGCTTGGTAATGATCTGACAAAGGCTAGAGGTTGACCTTAGAAATTTTGTTCTAACATGAATGAAATTTAAGGGCTTGAGGAGCCTCAAAATATCAAAAGTTATGTATGGTGTCATCAGAAGCCCCTTATTGCTCTTCGAAAGAATTGAAAAGGGAAACACTTATCCATTACGCAAGTTAGGGGTAGGAGAATAACTAACCACTAATATTCTCTCCATAATTAGATTACATTGGGAATGAGATTGAATTGAGTGTGAAAGGGTATTGATACTACTGATGTGACGGAAAGAATTGAATCATCGGGCCTTGGGAGCTATAAAGGATCCCTTGGGCTAGTTTGATTGCTTCACCATTCACTCCAGCAACCATCTCCTTCTCTTCAGATTTTCTAAGAAAATAACTATTCTATCTCTTTTTATTCATCAAAAATGTCTGTTAAAAATATCTCCCCTTCAAAGGTTTACGACCCCACTTGGGCCCATATTTCCCTTCTTTCGAAAGTTTAACAAAAGGATGGCCTCAACTCATTTTCCTATATGTACGATTCATTATGGATCATTGGTAATCAATTACCTAGTGCTTCATGATCCTATCTTCTCTAGAAGATCTCATTCTACCTCCCGTATCACTAAACGATACTCAGTGGAAATCAGGAAAACATACCAAATCCTTGTGTTTGTCACATTGAGGGTCGCAAGGCCTGATGAGATATAATTCTCCCATGTATCCCAACACATATGTTTTAAAAAGTTTTATTTACTGTACGGAGCCATATTTTTAGTACCTCTTTCGGTGGTGATAATTTTAAAGGCCATTGGGATAGCTCCTTCTCAGTTGGTGTCTAACACTTTGAGGTGTCTTATGGATATTGTCTTAGCTTTGGGGGAATCTAGCGAAGGTAAATATAATGTAACTCCAACCTAGTTTTTCAAGCACTATAGGGTTAAAGAACAAAGTAAACCCAAAGATAAGGGGTTGAATTACTTCTCTCCTAAGGTTATTGTGGTCTTTGCCAAGGGCAAGTAAAATGCTCCCAAGTATTATAAGGAGAAATTATTCTTTATTGGGGAGTCTGGGATACCCCTGACCTAGAGGAGAAAATCAATTTTCCCACCATCTTGTGCACTCCTCCGGTTGTTAGTAATATAGCCTTTACATATGCCTTAGTATTTGCACTTTTATACTAACAGGTCAGCAATTTATTAACGTCCTATCTCTTTGCAGTGTCTTTTGAGCCTAAAAAGGGGGGAGATGACAGGACTATCGAGGCCCTAAAGTTTCCCAATTCCCTTTAAGGTTTGTGTTACTCCCAGGCGCCTTTTCAAAAATGGGTTGGGTTTTGATCCCAAAGACCTGATGTCAAGCGTTCTGTTGAGGATCCTAATATCATTATTGGGGAGCCACTAGGGGTTTCACCCTTTATTGTGATTCCCATAACATTGAAGGCTATTAATTCCATTAGTTATATGGTTTCTGAGGCCTCCGAAGGTGAGTATGATAAGACTGTGGGTACGGCGGAGGTTCCCACCTAAGAATGATGAGTTCCTCCCCACAGTCGAAGGTGCGATTATGATAGACTCTGACTATTTTCCTAGTAAGTGACTTTACCTCTTATTTATTTTCATCTATATCTTCAAAGTGACCCTTCTATACTAGGGAAATTATATCCCATGGTCTCACTAGTTAAGGAAATATTTGGTGGTCCCATTTCAAAAGGGAAGGAATTGATGGTGTCCACTCAAAAGAAAGGGGCATGGCAGGTGCCACAAAGGCCTCAAACTAACCTAAGGGGTTGGATTTTGAAAAGTGGGAAGGGTAGCTAACCTTTGGTGTGCTGGAGCACTTCAGACCCCCCCCCCCCCCTTATTGAATAGCATAACATATGCGCCTCATTTATAGGGAGTTTGAAGTTTATGGCTAAGACCAACTGCTTCGACTGTGTGGCCACACTGAGGGGTGGGTGGACCTTAGTCAATCTTGAAGAGATGATTCACCATATTAGAAAGGTACCTTCACATTTGTTTTAATTTTACTTAGTAAATTTTTATCTTGATACAACTCGTTCTGATGTTTTCTCCCTTTCGCACACTCATCACCTGATAGAGGCCCTTATGGCTGATGTCATTAAAGGTCAAAGAGGGTCTAACAAAGCTCGTAATATGGCTGACCAATGAGGCCTGACATGACTAGAGATAGACCAAACAATCAATAATCAACAGCTAGAGGGGATGATTTGAAGAAGTGAGTGGGTCTAATGTAACGCCCCAACTCGAATTTATGGGTTACCCATGAGTCAACCGGGTCCGCCCCAAGCATTAGGTGTGAAATTCAATGGAACAGCCTACATAATGTTCCTAGTCCAGTTTTATTTTAATTAACATTTCGCTTGTCAACATGCAATTACAGTTTCAAAATAAACTACGTGCCATGGAGAGCACCCCTAAGTCCAGGTAAACAAAACTACTAACATGAGATAAATAAAGTATAGTTACCTATATAATGCTCTCAAAATACAAAACCGCTCCCAACCTACCATAACAAGCGAGGGTGTGAACCTATGCTGAGTGGAAATATGCAAAAGTAGTATAGAAACGAACGATACAAAGGATACTCACATGCAAAAACCACATGCATGCGAAAATATGTATGTATCTATACATATATATATATATATGTGTGTGTGTGTGTGTGTGTGTGTGTGTGTGTGTGTGTGTGTGTGTGTGTGTGTGTTCCAATTCATTAACCGTTTTACTTCCAAAAACCTTACTTATCCAGATTATCTTATAGAGATTTTCTTTACTCACCCATAGCATTTTCTCACTTTATTTAACACACTCGGTTCAATACTTGAAACCACAACATTGACTTTATCCAAACACATTCCTTTACTAGAACCACCCTTTTTATTTACTTCAATACACTTTAGTATTAATGTTGAAACTCATCATTTCAACACACGCGAATACCGTGTTAGAAAATACTCATTTAATCTTGAAAATATTTTTATAACACAATCTTGCGTTAATTATGGGTTTAACGGCTTATGTCGCTTAATCATCCATTTACCCACTTACTTTATCATTTTTCCTTCATTTGCGTGAATTAATAGATTTATGCATTTACTTGTCCATTTAATCAGTATCGGAATATTTATTACATGCATTTAAGTTAGGTTGTATTAGCATATTTTACCACACAGTCCATTTTTTGACATGTTCCAAATTCCTTTATCTTTTTTTTTTCTCGGAATCTTCCAATACCGCATACTTCAACGGGCTCCACGCCGCCAGCTATGCGCACCATATACTATGGATAGTGTTTAAAGGTTTTTCACCCAAGGGCTTCGGTCCTTTCTTGATTTATTCCGGTGTCATCCTAGTTCCCTTTGTATGTTTAAATATTTTACAAACGTCCACATTATTTCACTTTTCCTTTTTACCCGATCGAAGCCAAAACCTGAGATTTTACCGCCCCAACTTATATTATACTTTGAAATTTTACCATTCCATGTCCTTTACATATTAACCTTGATTTTATTCAAAAAATATATTCGTTTAGGACCACTATGTGTAACACTTATTCCAACATTTTTATTTCATAAAAATGTTCCACTTTAAATAAAATTACCATTTTACCCATTTGTTTCCCAAATCACCTTTTACTCTATTTTCACAAGTGTTAATTTTTCCAAAGACACCAGTAAGTTATTAATACCAACCTTTTAAGTGTTTTAACACCTTTTTACACTTTGAGTAACATTCTTCCTAAGTGGAAACACATTTACACCTTTAATTCCTTTTTAATTCCATAAGTGTTAATCATATACAACATTACTAAGTTACACACTAACTTTTCCATGTTTACCCATTAACACTTAATGAAAATTTTTATTAATACTTTCCCAAACACATATTTCTTTAATTTCTGCATTCAAGATATCCTTTTACACTTAAGACTACTTTTATAAGAAAATACCATCTCTTTCTCTCAACATGTGTAGTCTTATAATCTCATGTTCATCTTATCTTTTAGGCCCAATTTCCCACACTTTGAAGATAAAAATTCTAACTTTACTTATTTCATGTTTAAACCCAACAAAATCTTCTTTAAACTTGTTTATACATTTAGTGCTAAAATACTAAAAGTTTATATATATGAGAAGATGGATTTTAAACCCAAAAATCCTACTACATAGTGTAAACATATTTTTCATTCTGGAATTTCATAACACTTGCAAAAATTATATTTTTCAAGACATAAAAGACATTTAATTTCTTTAAACTCAACAAGTGTTTATTTTTCATAAAATCATCATTTTTGCAAGAACGTTATTTCATTAATGTTTACCAAAATATGTCATTATCGTCAAACATTTTATTTCATAAAATACTTTCATCAATATTTCTAGAAAATACTCCATTTTCATAAAACATCAACTTTTACTATTTCAAAACCCTGAATTATTTTTTTTCAACAAAATAACATTTTTCCAACATTTTTATGCCATAAAAATGTTTATTATCCATTAGATATTATTTGCACCATTTAACTAAATACATCCTACTCAAATAGCCTAACAACAAGACTACAAATGTGCAAAATAAATCTTACACTTAGAGTAAGGTTTTACCACCTTACTGGTTCTAATGGTGGTAGAAATGTTAGGGTAGGAGGAGAAACCCCCACCTCCAAAGGTGGAATTATGGGGTTACCATATGCATCCTCCAAATGCTTCAAAGTGTGATTCAATCTAAGAATCCCTTCAAACCCCGTGAAATATACATCTTCATCGCCAAAAACTCCCAACAGCACCTCCAAAATTCGTAGCTTTACCTCAACAATGGTGAAAATGGGTATTGTCGATTGGGATAAGGTGGAATACTACATAAAATAGTGGTAGAATGGGGTGGAATTATGGAGGAGTGGTGAGAAACCCCCCCCCCCCCCCCCCCCCCCATGGAGGAAGACCACCCTCTTCCCCCTTTCTCTCTTCTTGAAATTTTTCCCAACAAATGAGCCCAAACACTCCCTTATAAAAACTCCAAAGACTCTAAATTCTCATTTTTCCCAATCTGGGTTGTTCTGGGCTCGACATCGCACAAAATCAAGGCTTGCAATCGTGACAGCTCACAAGGATAATCAGATTTAAAAACTCTACTAACTTCATTCGAACGACTTCCCTTATGTCGTTCAAATGACTTCTACTATGTCATTCATTTCCTGGATTGCGCGACCTTCTACTGTAAGTCAGTAGCACGTCGTTAGAAGCCATGTATTTCGTAACCTTTATCATGACTCACCCATGTCATTCGAATAACATCCTCTTGTCGTTTGAACGACCCATTTTCTTTTTCTTTTATTTTTCTCCAATTCTATCCACAATTCTTCCTTACTTATAATTTACTACTCCTCATTTATAATCCAAAATTATTTAAATTAAAAATTTGGGACAGTATATTACAAACTTCCCTCCTTGGGGAATTTCTTCCTCAAAATTCATGATCCATCAATCATTAAGCTTATGGGGTCCACCAATTTCTATTTGAAGTCCTAGAAATCCTCCAAGACAAACCACCAAAGTCCTTAACACTAAGGTCACCGAATACTTAACATGGGATATGTTCTAACCTTTATCATGACATTACATAATCGGCTCCAAGTCTCCACTCGCCTTACGACCAAGTCCAAACCAATCATAGCACTACCTATGCTAGTACCCAAGGCATACCAGCGCCTCTACGGGAAAACCCTTTCTAGCGATCAACGCTCACCCAAAGAAAATCTTACTACAACCAACCATCGTATATATCACCAAAAATCAATTTATAGCTTGTGACAGAACATCTTGTGCTCCACAAATTTACATTTTATCCTAATTTTATAACTCGCGTGAATTTGTCAATAGCCATATTATGATATTCTCTCACTCCAGGGAGGAATAATCCCATCAAATCATTACCGCCCACTCAGTTTACACTTTTCACTGCATCACTCTGATGAACCTACTAGTACTACCTTAGGCGTCTCATCCTTAAATACTCACTAGAGTCTCACTCTAGTCCACTCACAATGGCAAAGCAACATCGTGTGCCAAGTTTTCCTCAATTTCTAATAAATATCGTAACCTCAACCATCATTCGCTCTTCACACCCTGAGCCACTGACTGCCAAGCTGTCCAGCTGAGAGTCTATTATCCTTAAGAGAGAATGCTACTACGAGAAAATCGTGTGGGCAAAAATGTACCCATCAGTACAAAACTTTATGTAATAGTAAGAATATCTCATATGGGAGTACCCAGTTATCGAGATGCATTGATCAAACTCGATCCATCGCGCTCTCCCTGTACCAATCGTGCCATACAATGACATGGCACCAATCTGAGTCACCGCATGTGAGAATACTGAACCCCAATTATCGAAATCTAAATGAATATAACAAAGTCAGAAGGAACAAATAGCTATCCCGAGAAATTTCGCGTATAGGTATCTGATTCTGACTTATGGAAGTGAACCTACCCCGTATACTTGAAGTCATGCCACTTATTCTCAAAACTCTCCCCGAGTACCACTCCTATTCATATACCATGGCCTGGATCACTAGTCATGATGAATCTAATCGCAACCATTCATTCTCACAATACGAACACAATTTACAAATCGGAAGTCCTTGAGGAAGCCAATGCCCGACTTCCCTCCTTAGGAAGGCCATAACTTTCACATCCTTGGTGTAAATAAATCACTCTGATTAGCAGATACCTCACGCTCTAGTCACTGATCTTACCTAATAACTAATGACGACATGACCAACCTACTATACATGGGTTATTGTCTGCTTTATCATATCGCGATCGAAGTCCTAAATTTCCATCGACATTACTTAGTTCAAACGATATGCTCACCTAACCATTTTCTTTTACCACACTGGATTTCCACCAAACTTACCATCAGTTTTCACCCACACAAAATTACAGAACGACCACACCTGTCGCCATTATCATTCTAAGGGTAAGTACCACTTCGAGCTACTTCTTCTAACTCGTACTAACTTCGCAAGATGTGCCAGGAACTAGTCCTTTCATCTCCAAGGTCACCCTAGCATATAGAGTCTATACCCCGACATAATAATCATATTCCAATATTACCCCACCTCCGTTGCCATTTTTAAATTTTCACTTATCATCATCACTCTAAGTCTCGAATACATTTTCAAGCACATATCGAAATTGAGTATCACCATACCCATACTAGTCATTCCATGACATCCGTGCATCACCCCTATAACGACACTACTATCGTCTAACCTTAGGGATTGTACCATCTCTCCGTGCTGATTGGAGGCAATACCCAGCACGCACACCACACAACCAGCAACCTAGGATCATCACTTGACCCTCAACTCAATAATTAATAGAATGATACTACCTCTTTTAATCGGACTTAATTGGTCTCCTAAGAACACCAAACGCATATCATGTAAAGTCCCAAAACTAGGCAAGGTTTCACCGTCGATACTTTATCATCATAGGTGCTCTACAAACCTTTCAATACCCACAACGATATTAATAGGTGCTCGTAAACACATTAGTCTACGAGTTTTTAGCTATAGTGCATATTAATCCTCAAACACCTCAAGACATCACAACATTCAATATTTATCTTCAATGATGCCACACAAAATTTGTCCTATTGGCACCTCAATGTGCCTATGAACTACTCACACACTAGGATTACCTCGCACCAATCCATTACCTCAGCGGCTAAAACGAGTTTCAATACTTAGATACTAATTTTACCTTTCTTCCAAATGGTTGTGACTATACGTCACGTATAAACTATATTTAATGCTACTATGGGTCATAGCATGATACAAGACGTCGCCTGCAACCTATAAACCTCATTGTCTGCCTCACCCAATCCTCAAATGAATGTTCAACTATGGCCAATAAATTTTCGTATCTTGGAAGGATACAAACGTCGGGTATTGCCTATAAATAGCAAGGTTCACACCATGGACGTCGCACGAGATCCAATTCTTTAATATCCCATTATAATACAGGTACACCCAAAATAAGTCCTAATCCAAAGGAATTAATACGTTCTCACTGAAAAATCAATATTTATGAATTTCATTCAGTTATTTAGTCTCCATACATTAGATACACAATGTTTACCATTGGGTCGCAGCGAACACTACTCACTATTGCCACTAATAATGATACTCTTATCACTAAAGTCATTTCACAATACATCTCACACAAAGGGTTACGGGATTGCCACTATTAGCCTACATAACCACATGTGTTCACCAAACTACCATCAACTACGATATCCCCCCAAGGATCGAATTTTGCCTAATTACATCATTGGGGTTAACTATCAACAAGTGTCATACCTAAGGGTTATATATACCTCTTAATCACTAATCATTAGTGTCTAGTTGAGACACCCTAATCATCAATTTCTATTGTCAACTATATGCAACTCGTGCCACTTGCCCATTGGGCATCATTTCATTCTATCTACACCTTAGGTGGTTTTATGCCAATAAAATTTAAGATAAGTACCTCACACTAACAACTACAGTGTCAACACTAAAGGATTGCATGGACAATCATAAATTACTACAATTCTAATCAGAAATACAGAAGCAATTAATAACTATCAACTTAATTGTGCGTCACTTGGCAGCAACTCACTTGTCGTGCTAACCTCTTTGGCTTTATCATCGAGGACACGAGCTAAGTCATCACCAAACTAGTATGATCGGCCCAAACCACACTGATGTCGAAAGATCCAATACCGACCTTACCACGTCACTCCCAAAAGAAACCTTGAACCTAGAGCTCTGATACCATTTGTAACGTCCCAGCCCGGATTTGTGGGATACCCGTGAGTCAACCTGATCTGACCCGAGCATTAGGTGTGAACTGCAATGGAACAACTTACATAATGTTACTAGTTCAATTTTATTTTAATTAACATTTCACTTGTTAGCATGCGATTTTAAAACAACGTGAGGGACCAATGGGGATCACCCCTAACTCCAAATAAATAGAGCTACTAACGTGAAATAAATAAAATATACTTACTTGTATAACGCTCTCAAAATACGAAGTCGCTCCCAACCTCCCGTAACAAGCGAGGGTATGAGCCTATGCCCAATGGCAATATACAAAAGCAGTATAGAAACTAACGATAAAAAGGATACTCACACACTACAACTACATGCATGCGACAATATGTATGTATCTACACACACACACACACACACACACACACACACACACACATATATATATATATATATATATACCTTTGAAAAAAGATGTTCCAAATCATTAACCATTTTACTTTCAAAAACCTTACTTATCCAGATTAATTTGCCTTAATCTTATAGGAACTTTCTTTACTCACCCTTAGCATTTTCTCACTTTATTTAACACACCTGAGTTAACACTTGAAACCACAACATTGACTTTATCCAAACACATTCCTTTACCTGAACCACCCTTTTTATTTACTTCAATACACTTTAGTATTTTCATTGAAACTCGTCATTTCAACACACTCGAACACCGCATTAAAAAATACTCATTTAATCTTGAAAACATTTTTACAACACATTCTTGCGTTAACTATGGGTTTAACTGCTTAGGTCGCTTAATCACCCACTTACTTTATCCTTTTTGCTTTCTTTATGGACATTAACAGATTTACGCATTTACTTGTCCATTTAATCCTTATGGGAACATTTATTACATTCATTTAAGTTAGGTTGTATTAACATAGTTTACCACATAACCCATTTCTTGACATATTCCAAATTCTTTTATCTTTTTCTTTTCTCAAAATCTTCCAATACCACATACTTCAATGGGCTCCACACCGCCGGCTATGTGCACCATTTGCACTCGAAGTGTTTTAGGGCTTTTCACCCATGGGTTTTCAGGCCCTTCTTATTTTATTATGGTATCATCTGAGTTCCCTTTATGTGTTTTATATTTTAAAAATATCCACATTATTCCACTTTTCCTTTTTACCCTGCCAAAATCAAAACCTAAGACTATATCGCCCCAACTTATATTACACTTTGAAATTTTACCATTTATGTCCTTTACACATTAACCTTGATTTTATTCCAAAAATCATATTCGTTTAGGATCACTTTGTGTAAAACTTATTCAAACCGCTTTAAATAAAATTACCATTTTACCCATTTGTTTCCAAAATCACCTTTTACTCCATTTTCACAAGTGTTAATTTTTCAAAAGACACTATTAAGTTTTTAATACCAACCTTATAAGTGTTTTAACACCTTAACACCTTTTTACACTTGGAGTAACATGCTTCCTAATTGAAAACACATATACACCTTTAATCCCTTATTAATTCCATAAGTGTTAATCCTATATAACATTACTAAGTAACACTCTAGTTTACCCAATAACACTTAATGAATACTTTTATCAACACTTTCCCAAACACACATTTCTTTACTTTCTTCTTTCAAGAAATCCATTTACACTTAATACTACTTTTATAAGAAAATACCATTTCTTTATGTCAACATGTGTAGTCTTATAATCTCATGTTCATCATTTCTTTTAGTCCCAATTTCACACACTTTGAAGACTAAAATTCTAACTTTTCTTATTTCATGCTTAAACCCAACAAAATCTTCTTTAAACTTGTTTATACATTTAGTGCTAAAATACTACAAGTTTACATATATGAGAAGATGGATTTTAAACCCAAAAATCCTACTACATAGTTTAAAAACATTTTTTTTTCTAGAATTTCATAACACTTGCAAAAATTACATTTTCAAGATATAAAAGACATTTAATTTCTTCAAACTCAACAAGTGTCTATTTTTCATAAAATCATAATTTTTGCAAGAACATTATTTCATCAATGTTACCAAAATATGTCATTATCTTCAAACATTTTATTTCATAAAATATTTTCATCAATATTTCGAGTAAGTACTCCATTTTCATAAAACATCAACTTTTACTATTTCAAAACCTTGAATTATTTATTTTTTCTTTATTTTCAACAAAATAACATTTTTCCAACATTTGTATTCCATAAAAATGTTTATCATCCTCTACACATTATTTACACCATTTAACTAAATGCATACTACTCAAATAGCCTAACAACAAGACTATAAATATGTAAAATAAATCTTACACTTAGAGTAAAGTTTTGGCACCTCTAATGGTTCTAATGGTGGTAGCGATGTTGGTGTAAGAGGAGAAACCCCCACCTCCAAATGTGACCTCAATGGGTTACCAAATGCATCCTCCAAATGCTCCAAAGTGCGCTTCAAGCTAAGAATCCCTTCAAAACCCACTTTAAACCCCATGAAAGCTCCATCTTCATCTCTAAAAACTCCCAGCAGCACCTCCAAAATTCGTAGCTTTACCTCAACAATGGTGGAAATGGGTATTATCGGTTCGGATAAGGTGGAAGACTACATAAAATGGTGGTGTAATGGGGTGGAATGGTGGAAAAGTGGTGAGAGAAACCCTCCAATGGAGGAAAACTACCATTTTCCCTCTCTCTCTCTTCTTGAAATTTTTCCCAACAAATGAGCCCAAACACCCCCTTATAAAACTTCAAAGACTCCAAATTTTCATTTGGCCCAATCTGGCTTGTTCTGGGCTCGACAGCACACAAAATCAAGGGTTGAAATCGTGACAGTGAACAAGGGTAATCAAATCTAAAAACTCGACTAATGTCATTCGAACGACTTCCCATGTGTCGTTCGAATGACTTCTACTATGTCGTTCCTTACCTGGATCGCGCGAACTTCTACTATAAGTCAATAGCACATCATTAGAAGTCATGTATCTCGCGACCTTTCTCGTGACTCACCCATGTCGTTCGAATGACATCCTCGTGTCGTTTGAACAAACCTTTTTCTTCTTCTTTTATTTTTCTCCAATTTTCTCCATAATTCTTCCTTACTTATAATTTACTACTACTCATTTATAATCGACAATTATTTAAATTAAAATTTTGGGATAGGATATTACATCTAAGGTTGCGGATCAATGCTCTTGGGCAGGACCGGCTTCTTAATAAGGGCAGCGCCTATCTTTCTGCGACTACTTAGGATTCCTTGGACAAGGTTGAGGAAGCCTATGATTTGGGACAGATCAATCATAAATAAATGGTGGAGGAACTTCATGATTAGACTCTCAGGCATCGTGGTGCCTAGGATAAACTTCTTCATGCTACTAAGGATATGGAGCTCCTGAAAAAGCAAGTTGGAGACCATAATGTTCTGAAGGACCTTTTGACATTCAAAGGTAAGGAGGTGCAAAGGGAATATTCTGATCTTGAGGTGAAGTGCACTTATATCCAAGGGAGGATTCATGCCATTGTAAAGATAAAACTAGATACGTACCTTACGTCTTCTGCTTATCAAATATTTATCTTCCAAAAGTATGCCTTAGGGTTTGAATCTTTAAAAGCCAAGGTTTGGGAGATCTTCCCTGAGGTGGACGTCTCTAACCTATTCCCTGAAGGCCTCCACTCTGCTGGTGAATGATCTGGTAGTGAGAGAAAAAATGGGGGTAGCGCTATTTAAGCCCCTACCTTCGTTATTAAAGAAGAATGGGTCCAGAAAGAATCCCATGCTCCTTAGCCTATGGTAAGCCACTTATCGAAGGAACATAAATCCCTTATGAAGGAAAACCCCGATGATCTTAAGCCTTGGGAACTCTTTAAGGTCATGGCCCTTTTAATGTAATACTCTGAATTCCCCATATAATGATGAAAAACCCAGTAGGTTTTATTAACTACTAGACTTCTATGCCACTTACTTCTTCTTTCTTGCTTTACTTTTACTTTTCCAATATTTGCACTTGTATATATCTATCTGAGGTTTGCTAAGTTTGTAGTATTCCTCCTTAGTCCCCCATTATTTTTTAGTAAAGCAAAGAATCTGTGCAACAACATTCTTAAAATAGATCTGAGGGTTCATAAACCTCTGTTGTATAACTGCACTAGATTTAGAAGTCAAGACTGAGGTTATTGAGTGGTCCGTAAGGACTTAAAACCATTAAAGCTTTTGAACTTGTATTTTTAAGACTGATTGTCTCAAAAATATTGTACACCAATAGTTAGCCCCCAAAATATTTTGGGAATGAAAGTTAATAAGTAAACCCATTAAGGGTATAAAGACCTTGGACTCACCGTTAACTTTTGAAGATAAGAGATTTTTTGGTTTTGAATTTGTTCCTTATAGGATCCTAAGACCTCAAAAACATGTTTTGCTAAGGATAAAAGCTTTCGGGTACAAGATATAGTTCTTGTCAGGGTTCTAAGACCTTTAAACATAGGAATTTTTTAAAAGCTTAAGTCCCACAATGGGTCTTAAGACCTCTGAACTTAGAACTTTTTTAAATTTGAAGTCCCAAAGTAGGTCCTAAGTCCTATGGACTTAGAAGTTTTAAAATCTTAAATCCCAAAATAGGACTTGGAACTTAGAAGTTTTTAAAATTAGAAGTCGCACAATGGATTTAGAAAAGTCTCGACTCAGGAATTTTTAGAATTTGAATTCCATATTGGGCCCTAATGCCTCTAGACTTTATCATACTAAGATAAAATCTCTCTTATCATAAACCTAAGGTTTCATGATGGGATTTAAGACCTCTGAACCATAGTCCACTAGGATGAAAACCATGTGGTAAAAATCTGAGGTTCCACAATGGGTCCTAAGACCTCTGAACCACTATTAACTAATGATAAAATCCTTAAATAGTTGGGACCTTGCACTTTTATCTTTAAAACTAGAATTTTGAACAAATTTTTTCATATTAACACTAAACCCTCAAAATTTTCAAAAATGGAATTTTTTTAAGTCTCGTGGTTTTTAAATTTCAAGTTGAAAGTTTGGATGTTTTCAAAAGATGAGTTTAAAGAATATGGTTTGTTATGTTTTTGCATTTATGTTTGGTCTTGTTCTTTTTGGAAACATTTTTTGGTGGGCATAAGGCCTCTTAGGTTGACTGTTCAAGGTCCTTAGACCTTAGTTTGTTTAGGCATAATCAAGTATGAAATCCTTGGTAATTCCTTTAGTGTTTTTGGGTCTTCAGACCTTTGACTTTTAACTCTAGCCAAGGATGAATGTCTTGCAACTATTATTGGATCATTTAAGACCTTAGTACTTTAGCAACCAAAGTTAAAAGTCATGCAACTCCATGAGTCATTGGTCTAAGGTATCGTGGACCTGATTCATGTGTTTAGAGCTAAGGATTGAAGCCTTGCAACTCATTGTGGGTCCCTAAACCTTAGATTAAACCTATAGCTAGGCATTCAAGCCTTATAACTCATGTTGGGTCTTCAAACCTTATATTTAACTTAGAACCAATTATTCAATCCTTATAAATCTTATTAAACATTGTATTGGAACATAATATGTATCCAAAAGAGTTATTTTCATTTCATTTCAATAACATAGTACATCATTTATATTTTTTTAAATGCACTATATTTAAACGATCTGGAATTCCATATCCATATATGTTCTTGAGGTAATAACACCTTGGTGTTGCAATTCCAACCACCACAAAAGGGCCTTCCCATTTAGGTTCCATCTTTCCTTTTTTCTAATTTATGGTTGCACTAGTGACAACTATCATGGCCATGTCACCCACTCAAAATTCTCTATGGAAAATTTATTTTATTGAAGTAAGAGGTCGTTCTTTGCTTATAAGTAGACATTTTGATCAATTCAGCTTCTCTCATTTCTTCCAAGTCATTTAAGGATATTTAGATACCCTCTTCGTTCACTTCTGGTTCAAACTTATCCACCTTCTACGTTGGTATCTCTACCTATATTGAGATAACGTTTTCAATGCTAAAGGTTTGGGAGAATAGAGTATCTCCCGTTGAACCTCTAATTGTGATTTAAAGTCCCACAAGATTCTTTGTAATTCATCTATCCATAGATACATGGCTTTGTCTAAATTCTTTTTCAAGTTGTGGAAGATGGTCATGTTGTTCACTTCAACTTGGGCATTAGCCAAAGGATGTCCTGGAGATAAGTAGTGGCTACTAATACCATAGTCTAAGCATAAAACTATAAAGGGGAGGTTGTCAAACTATTTTTCCTTATTAGAAACAATGGATCTTGGAAAGACAAAACTTCACATAATGTTTTTCCAAATGAAACTGGAGGTTTTTCTCTCCGTGATGGTGGTTAAGGTATCCGGCTCAGCCCACTTGGTTAAGTAATCAATAGCCACAATGCACAACTTGCTTTGGCCTTTTTTAGGGGTAAGGCCCCTATTAAATCCATTCCCCAATAAGCGAAGGGACATGGACATAGCATTGGGGCCATCTTCTTTGCTAGTTTTTTTTAAATGAAGGTGAACATTTGACACTTATCATAGCATTTGACTATATCTTTAGCGTATTTCCCCAAAGTAGACTAGAAGTTTCCTTTCCTCAAGACCTTGTAGACTGTAACACCAGTGCCCAAGATTTTTTCCTTTTCTCCATATAAATTTCAATTATGTAGAACCCTTAGGGATTCGGATCAATAATTTATGGATAATTGTATATTCATGTGGCATTTGTGGAAATTATGAGTAATTGATTGGCCAAATTTGGAGTTTAAGATTCATTCTGTCATTCTAACAAAGATAAGGGTCATTTGAATGAGATGGGGATCTCATTCGAACGAAGTCCCCCTAGTTCGAACGAGAAGCCTTCCTCCCTTGAACAAGCTTCTAACGAACCACCTCTTTATAGGATTTCACCCATCATTAGTATGTCGTTCGAACAAGACGTGATCTCATTCAATCGACCACATCAGTAATTTATTAATTTGAGTTGCCCTTGTGTACTGTCAAATTTTGGATCCTTTGATTGATGAGGTGTCAATCTCTGAAGGCACCAGATTACCAAAATGTGTTTTTAACGTTGACCTTGGTCTTTAAAATCATTTTATGGGTTTATCTGAAGTTATATGGGAGAGAGAGATGGTGGGTTCTTCCCCACTATTTTATATCAGCATTTAACTCTCTCTTTTTCTCTCTCTAGTTTCAAGGGTGTTTCAGCCCCCCCCCCCCCCCCCCCCCCGCAAGCTTATCCCACAATTGTTACACCTTTCCACCACCATAATACACCATTTCCAAGCCTTAATCTTCCTTTACAAGCTTTATCATGGATAAAAGTGGGTTATGTTATGCAAGATAAATATTTTTGAAGATATTGTTGAGGGTTTTGAAGAAAAATAAGTAAAAAATAATGGAGTTTGAAGGGGGTCTTGCTTAGAGCTTTCATGGAGACAAGCTTGGTGCAGCTAGGCAACCTCTTTAAGGCCACTTATCGAGGTGGAAACTGAGCGTCCGTGTAAATACGCTAGTCGTTGTTGTCGGCTTCCAACCATAATATAAAAAAACCTAAACTTTAACTACATTCTTGCGGAGTATAGTGGCGAGTCTAGGTATCGAATCCATAGGGAATGTTTGATAGATTTTAATTGATTTATTATTTCAAAAAATAAAGTGTAAAAGATGATGATTGAGTGAGAAAGGAAAAAGGGAAAAATAAAGAAGTTAACTAAAACTAATTGGAAAAATTAAGGTAGAGACACAATCCCCCAACCCTAGTGTATTGATGGTATAAAACTAATCGTAAATTTAACTGATTAATTTGACCCGGAATTTAGTACTCCCAAGCATTACGTATACGAGGTTCAAGCCCGCGTCATACTTAATCTGAGGATGAGTAAATCAGTATCGCGATAGTAGTACTCGAATTGCATTCTAAATCATCACGAGTACCCAGAGGCAAACGAGATATAAAGATCTACAATTGTTGTGTAACTACGCAATAGGGTCATAATCAATCATTAAATTCAGAGGACTAATATTATACACATGCAATTAAGACATCAGGTTGGGTTCATGTATCCCAACCTTTAAAAACCTATCCTAACATGGTAAATGATAATAAAAGTGCTGGAAATAGAAATTACCACGACTGAAGAACAAGAACATGCAAGAAGAAATTAAAGATTGAAGAAAAACCGAAAAAGCTCTTGAATTAATGGTGCAAAGTATGTGAATCTTTCTCCTAGATGTTCCTACTTGTTATGTAGCTTTTACATGAATGAAATCTGAATAAAAAGAGTCCTAATGACTAAATATATAGGCTAGAGGTCGTTTAGAAGAGTCCCCAAAACATAAAACTCTTTTAGGTAAAAGATAAGCACAAAATAAAAATCCCGTATCTGGCAATTTGTCAAACTTAGCAAGCGTGACTAATTTTGTAACGGATTCTGAGCGTGACTAATGGGCGAACCGGTTCGGGTCCTGGGTGTACCGGTTCGGGTGAATTCGCTGGTTTCTGGGCCTCTTTCAACACTAAGAATATTTTCCAACTTTCTTCTTTTCTTCCTTGGATTTTATCTCAACTTCAAATGATCATAACTCATTCACCGTAGCTCGGATTTGGGTGCCGTTTTTTCTAGTATTCTCGTTGTTCCGATCTCTTCAACTTTCCCGAAGGTCCCACCCCTTGGATTGGGCTGCAGAATTACAAACATGCCCTTGAACTTGCCTTCCTAGCATTTCTTCTATGATTTTTCCGCAACTTCAAGGGATCATAACTCTTTCACCGTAGCTCGGATTGAGGTTACGTTTTTTCCAGTGTTCTTGTAATTGAAATCTCTTCAACTTTCCAGTTGGCTCCACTTCAGGACTAAGGCTAAAAAATTACGAAAATGCCCTTCAACTCCCCGATTCTTGGTTTCTTTCACTATTTTGAGTTCTCTTTTCCATCTTTCTTGCATGAAATACCTCTAAAACACATAAGAGATACAAAAATAATAAATACTTGCCAAAAAGGGTTAGTATCATAGATATGAGATAAATCCAAGCTATTTACACTGCACGGGTCGTAAAAATACCGAAATTAAGGGGATAAATGTGAAGAATTTATGCCTAATCAAACCCCCCTAATTTAGAACTTTGCGCGTCCCGAGCAATGTAAAAGAACGAGAGTATGAGTTAAGGACTCTTCAAGAACTTTATTGGGATAGAATACCTCTTTCGCGGGCAAGCGATTGCATTTAGCGCATGCAACAAGCCTTTAAACCTCTAGGTTACCCTAGTAGGACGAGTGGTGTCTCGTGAGGGTTTGCAGTGAATATACCCACAAAATTCTTTGTTGACTCAAAGAAAATTCAAAATACTTAAAAATTGTACAATTTAAACTCCCCAAAAATGGTCACCTTAAAATCTTATTTAGGAGTCTCAAGTCAGAATGTGTGTGTGCGAAGCCAAAAATTGAGCCGCTAACTTCCACCGATTGATCATTGCATTACTTTCCGAAAATTCATTTTGATTCAAATGCTCACGGGATGCTCTCTCAAACGAATCTCTCAGAATGTGGCTATTCTCTCGGTATGCGTGATTTATAAAGAGTAAATATAATGGACGCAAAGTCACGCACACAAATTGAAAGACGAAAAATTTTGGGTGGAAAGATCTCTTCATCGGAATACGGTCATAGGGAAACGGGAACCATCATCTCTTTTTCACGCCATGTAATCTCTTTTATTATCTTTTTTTGTTTTAACTCTCCACGCGGTAACCAATTTCGTAATTCGGACTCAGCCAGGACTTTTTCGGGTTTAAGGTGTAATTGGGTAACATGAAATGGTTGGGAAATTCGAAATTGGAAATTTTTCTTATGATGTCCGTTAGTGCTTTTTTTTTTTGGGCTATTGCTCATTTTCTCTTCTTTCTCTATTTTTTTTTTGTTTTTCACTTTTGTTCTTTTCTTGCTATTTTTGTTGAGCATAACTATTTTTTCTTGCCCCTTTTTATGCACTTTCCGGACTTAAATTCTAATTTTTTTTCCATTTTTCTCAATTCCGGGCTATTTGGGTTTTTCGGGTTACCAAACGAAAAAGGATAAATTTTATTCGGCTCAATTGGGTTATCAAAGGGATAATTTTTCACATCTTTTTATGGCTAATATTTTTGGGTAACGGAAGATGGCCTACTTCATTGTCCGAATTACTTATTAATTTACCATATACGTCTCGAGATTAATTTAATTTAGAGATTTGTAGTGCGCATTTCAAGACAACATTCCATTTTTCATAACCGATAAAAACAAAGAATTGAGATCATCAACGACTTATTTTAAATGCTGAATTAGAACTATGAGTTAACCATTAACTCAGATTGATTTAAAAATTCAAAAAGATCGATAGGCTCGAAATCTCACCGGGTTTTGTTAATCTCCACACTTATTCGTTAAGTCATCAATTTTCGCACAATTTCCATCTTTGGTCAATTTCGGCTTTGTGCATTTGATTTTTACAACTTGAGACAAAATATTTGTGACATTTTTGAAGCTTTTAAATTCCAATCTTAATTTATTTTGAAGAAAAATATTTTTGGGTTTTTTCAAAATTTTTCAATTTTTTTTTTCTAAAAAAAACACTCTTGGAAAGAACATGTGATCGAATCAATGAATCTAAACAATAAACGGGAAGAATATTCCACACCCCCTATCTTAAATGTTGCATTGTCCTCAATGCGAATCAAGAACACAACATAAAGAGAGGAAAAGAAAGATATTACCCAAAATGGAGCGATCCCCGAAAAGTACGAGTCCATTGAATCTACAAAACATGTTAGAACCAAGCATAACAAAAAGAATAACAAAAACTCTAAACTAAAAAAAAAGCTAACTATTGTACAACCTACGATTTTCAAATTCTAATAAGTTATACACTAGAAGTCGAAAAATTTGAGGGTCCACCCAAAATACAATATGGCTTTGAGGGATTAATGGTGTACCCTCACTCGGATGCATGCCTCCCGAAAAATAAGGATTCCGTTTGAACAACGGAAGGCATGTGTGAGATGGAAAAAATGAACCATCACCAATTAAAAAATTTAACGGGATGATGGGGGGTTTGGGTGCTAGGTGGGACAAGTACAATTGAGATCCAAGAAAAATATAATCACCTCCCAAATATTTTTCAAGTAGTATGGGGAGAGGGTCACACAAAAAGGAAGATTCCATATTAGAAAAAAATTCTACCAAAGTGTCTTTGTCGTTAAAAGGTGTAAATGTTTCAGAATTTTCAACCGACTCATAGGAATCTAGCGGTACTTCTAATGGTTCAATAACGGTGAACGGGAATGGTGATGAGATAAACTCAATCTCAAGTGATTCATCATCACTTGGAGATTGAATTTCAAGGGAAAAAGACTCACTTTCAATGAGATGTTCTTCATAAATTTGAGGTGACACACAAGTCTCAACCTCCTCTTTGTTTTTCCAATCACAACGCATCTCATAGCAAAGTGCGAGAATTTCCTTAATAAAACCAATCTCGATATTCATCGTGCTTTGGGTGGAAAGAAAATTGAGTATTTGCTTGATTAAAAAAACATTCTTTCTTCCAAAGTAATATTCCTTGTATCTATAACCTTGAATTCCTCATTTGGTCGAAAACGTTCTTTAGTTTCAAAAATATCGGAAGAAAATTCGTCATTGGATTCGAATAATGCATTCAACTCTTTCTCCCAAAAATGATTTTTTTCCCGATATTTATTTTCAAACCATTCATACTCAATACATAGATAGGCCTCACCAATGGTAATAGGTTGAGGCCGAGGTTTTTGAAAATAAAAAGCTCGAAAATAATTTTCTTCCCGATATATATTCTCAAGCCTTTCATTCTTAAGAATCCGAAGACCCTCGCCAATGGTAATAGGTCGAGCCACGAATTCTTGAAAATAAAAAGGTTGAGAACTATTCCCATATAAACCATTATAATTACCTAACTCACTATAAAAAGACATGATTACCAAATAGTTTGTAAACGGACAATCCACTTAAAGAGGTGTGCGGCTAAGGATTCAATTTTTCTTGGCGCTCAATTGAACAAGCCTGGAAAAAAAAAATTAAAAGAAAGAAAAAAATATCTTGCGAAATAGTAAATCAATTATAATCTATAACAAAACATTCCCCGGCAACGGCGCCATTTTGATCGAGGTGGAAACCGAGCGTCCGTGTAAATACGCTAGTCGTTGTTGTCGGCTTCCAACCACAATACAAAAAAAACCTAAACTTTAACTACACTCTTGCGGAGTATAGTGGCGAGTCTGGGTATCGAATCCACAGGGAATGTTTGATAGATTTTAATTGATTTATTATTTCAAAAAATAAAGTGTAAAAGATGATGATTGAGTGAGAAAGGAAAAAGGGAAAAATAAAGAAGTTAACTAAAACTAATTGGAAAAATTAAGGTAGAGACACAATCCCCCAACCCTAGTGTATTGATGGTATAAAACTAATCGTAAATTTAACTGATTAATTTGACCTGGAATTTAGTACTCCCAAGCATTACGTATACGAGGTTCAAGCCCGCGTCATACTTAATCTGAGGATGAGTAAATCAGTATCGCGATAGTAGCACTCGAATTGCATTCTAAATCATCACGAGTACCCAGAGGCAAACGAGATATAAAGATCTACAATTGTTGTGTAACTACGCAATACGGTCATTATCAATCATTAAATTCAGAGGACTAATATTATACACATGCAATTAAGACATCAGGTTGGGTTCATGTATCCCAACCTTTAAAAACCTAGCCTAACATGGTAAATAATAATAAAAGTGCTGGAAATAGAAATTACCACGACTGAAGAACAAGAACATGCAAGAAGAAATCAAAGATTGAAGAAAAACCGAAAAAGCTCTTGAATTAATGGTGCAAAGTATGTGAATCTTTCTCCTAGATGTTCCTACTTGTTATGTAGCTTTTACATGAATGAAATATGAATAAAAAGAGTCCTAATGACTAAATATATAGGCTAGAGGTCATTTAGAAGAGTCCCCAAAACATAAAACTCTTTTGGGTAAAAGATAAGTACAAAATAAAAATCCCGTATCTGGCAATTTGTCACACTTAGAAAGCGTGACTAATTTTGTAACAGATTCTGAGCGTGACTAATGGGCGAACCGGTTCGGGTTCTGGGTGTACCGGTTCGGGTGAATTCGCTGGTTTCTGGGCCTCTTTCAACACTAAGAATATTTTCTAACTTTCTTCTTTTCTTCCTTGGATTTTATCTCAACTTCAAATGATCATAACTCCTTCACCGTAGCTCGGATTTGGGTACCGTTTTTTCCAGTATTCTCGTTGTTCTGATATCTTCAACTTTTTCGAAGGCCCCACCCCTTGGATTGGGCTGAAGAATTACAAAAATGCCCTTGAACTTGCCTTCCTAGCATTTCTTCAATGATTTTTCCGCACTTCAAGGGATCATAACTCTTTCACCGTAGCTCGGATTGAGGTTCCGTTTTTTCCAGTGTTCTTGTAATTTAAATCTCTTCAACTTTCCAGTTGTCTCCACTTCAGGACTAAGGCTAAAAAATTACGAAAATGCCCTTCAACTCCCCGATTCTTGGTTTCTTTCACTATTTTGAGTTCTCTTTTCCATCTTTCTTGCATGAAATACCTGTAAAACACATAAGAGATACAAAAATAAGAAATACTTGCCAAAAAGGGTTAGTATCATAGATATGAGATAAATCCAAGTTATTTACACCGCACGGGATCGTAAAAATTGGTGTTTCAATGTTTTCTTGCAAAATTTAGGATTTTCCCAAATATGGGCATTTATTCAAGTTTTGAAAGATCAAAAATGTTTTTAGTCTTGCAAAGTATGTTCTTCCAAATGTTATGAACTTTCTTAAATAAGCCATGTGTTAAACTCATTTTCTTAGATTTTTGGACTCAAAATCCCTCTTCCCATGTGTATAAACTTGCAGTATTTTAATGACAGGCATGTAAACAAGTCGAATAGAGGATTTAATGAGTTTTAACTTGGAATAAAGAAAATAGAAATTTCATCCCTTAAAGTGTGTGAAAAAGTGTTGGAAATGTGATAGTTTTATGGCCTTAAAACTACATGTGTTAACAAAGGAAAATGACATTTTTCCTATAAAGTAGTCTTCAAATGTGCAATGATTTCTTAGAGAAAGTAAGTAATGATATAAAGAGATTCCTAACTTGAGAATTATGTTACCCCAAGGTGTTAAATAAGTATTAATGGGTTAAAAATATTGGAAAAGTTGGTGTGCATAACATAATAATATTTTTGGGAAAATGACACTTCTGAAAATGCAAGAAAATGCCAGTTTGGAAATAAATAGGTAAAATGGTAATTTTACATAAAGTGGACAAATTTTATGGAATAAAAAATTAAAAATGGTGTTATGCGAGTAGTCCTAAATGAAAGTGATATTTAAATTAAATCAACGTAAGTGTGTAAAGGACATGAAATGATGATTTTTAAAGTGAAACAAAAGTTGGGGTGAAACCCCAAGTATTGGCTTCGGCGAGTAGAAAGTGTGATAACATGGACATTTGAAATATGTTAAAACACATTAATATGGACTCGGATGACACCAAAAATATTTAAGAAGGGCCCGGAGCCTTGGGGTGAAAGACCTAAACTCACTGGCCAGAGCATATTGTAGCACAGCCGACGGTGTGGAGCTCGTTAAAGTATGCAAATATTTGGAAATTTTCGAGAAAAAATAATAAGAAAATTGGACCATGTCAAGAAATGTGGTGTGTGGTGAATTTAAGAAAAGATAATCTAACTTGAATGAAATTGATAAATATTCCAGTTGAAAGATAATGTGGGCAAGTAATGTGAGAAATTGACTAATGTCCATGAAATAAATGGAATAGTGAAGTGAAGTGAAGTGAAGTGATTAAATGGGTAATTGAGCAACCTAATGCGGTCTAACCCACAATTTACAAGAGGGTGTGTTTGTGAGAGGTTTTCAAGGAAAATAAGTATTTTCAAACACGGTGTGTGCTTGTGTTGAAAGGTGATATTCAAAGAAAATTTGTTGTACGTAAATGAGAAAGTTCGAAAAAGGAAGTGCCTTTGCTAACAAAGTGTAATTGTTTAAAGTATTTAATCGGGTGTGTTGCATCGGGGAATAAATGTCAAGTCAAGTAAAAAATGGACTCTTTTAAAAGATTAATGTGAATTAATCGAAATAAATTATGTTTTAGAATAAAATTGTCTCATCCATTAATGTATAAGTATGTATATAGATACAAAGTAATTCCATGTGCTCGTAGGTAACGTGTTAGAGTCTCTTTTCTATTGCTCGATTCTATATTGCATTATTGTAATTTTCCACTTGGCATTCGGCTCATTCCATCCTCTTTGTCACAGCAGGTTATATGTAGTTCCATATTTTGAAGGCGTTACTCAGGTAAGCTTTCTTTATTTTTGCATTAGTAGCTCTATATGCTTAGATTTCAGGGATGATTCCCACTGGTCCTCACGTAGCTTAATTTAAGTTGGAATCGCATGTTAAATAAGTTAAATTTTAATTAAATAAAACTAGACTGTTAACATTATTTAGGTTGTCTCATTTCACTTCACACCTAACGTTCAGATCAGATCGAGTTGACCACGGTTGACCCATAAATCCAGGATGGGGCATTACAAGTGGTATCAGAGCTCTAGGTTTAAGGTTCCTTTAGGGAGTGATGTTATGAGTTCGGTAGTGAATCTTTGACAGCGGTATTAGTTTTAGGCTGGTCATGCTAGATTGGTGACTATTTCGATTTGTGTTCTCAACGGTGGAGTCAAGGTGATTAACACGATGGGCAATTCATTGCCAAGTGGCATGTGGCCAAGTTAGTTTCCATTAATTAATCTCGCGCTTCTGATTTGGACATGTTAGTAATTAACGAGTTTCTGTGCGACCTAATAGTGGTGACACCACAATTTTTTGTGTGAGGTGATTTTGTGTCAACCCTTGACTATGTGTAAGGGTGAATAATTTCCATCGACAAGAGTTATTTAAAGTCAACTATGTAGATTAGGTGACTATGGTCCATGTCTAATCTATATTGATTTAGTGATAAGGACGTTTTAAGTTCCCTGGTCAGATGCTTATGGGTACTTAGTAACGATGATGTGATTAGGAAAACTTGATACTTGGGGGTAGTGTCATGTCGTAAGCAATTGATAACTCGATGGGCATGTAAAACCATGTCAATTATTATGTGAGGATGTGTGCTCGTCCTGAGTCGATAAGCTAATATAATTGTAAGTAAGTGCCTTGGTAATTATCGATTGAAAGTTGTATCTCATATGTTATGATGAGAGTTACGAGCCATAAGTGTTGACTTTGTAACATGTGTAACAATGATGAGTTAAAGTTACGTAGGTGTGAACCCAAGATATTCTTCCATAATATGGTTATAAAGAGTATGATGCAACCTTTGAGATCCCCGGTGGCATCAGTAGTGAGGACTAGAATGCTTTTAGGTTGTACGCAATGTCCTATATCCTGCCAGAATACTTAGTAGGGTCCGTCTGTGATTTGATACATGGTTTATGCCACATTCGTTTAGAAGGAAGTTTTCGAACCTTTATAGGATCTTAAGGAAAGGGTCATAGGTTAGATTCATGCCAGAGTTCAAACAAAAGAGGAAATAAGATTTTTATCTAACTATCGTATCCATCCTAGTGGCCTAAGTTATGACTAAACGCGAGGTGATTTAGGTGTAATTATGATATAAAGAGGCCTTGAAGTGTCTATAGGACTGATTGTATGTGGAATCGTTGGGAACAGAAATTGACTTGTTGTGACGCCTTGAGGTGTTAAATGATTAAAGTGCACCATGTGTATAGACTTGTAGACTAGTGTCTGTGTGAGTACCTTATAGCTGTGATATGGTTATTAACAAATTTGTGCAGCGTACCGACAATGAGAAACTCATAGGTGATGAATCTTGTCAGGTTTTTAACGACTTTTATGTGGGATAGGATTGGTGTCCTTAGGGGACCATTTAAGTTTGGTATTTTGAAACGCTAGTATTCTAGTGGTGATTGTATTGAGGGTCAATTAATGATCTCAGGTTGTTGTTCCAATTTTAAGGAATCGAATCACGTAGTCCAATTTTAAAGAATCGAATTGCGTAGTCCTTGGAGAGGTCATCTCATTTGATATAAGTAGGTGAGGTAACCTTCTAAGGGTAATTAAATATTAGTGACTCGATGGGGCATGATGCTTGTTTATCCTAAAATGACTAGTGTAGGAAGTGTACCACTTGATTCGAATGGGTACTAAGAAATGCATACGGGAATTCGATTGATGATGTCATCTTAAGGGCTTGAATATGACACCCCAGATGGGATATCGAGGCATGATTAGGATATCAACAAGTGTCAATAGATCAAGTTGGAATACCCCTTGATGGGTAAGGATTAGTTCTTGTCAAGTCCTACTAGACTGATGGTACAAATTAAGAAGCATAGACATGTGTAATACTTGATGTCCTTATAACGCTAATGGCAACCGGTGTGTATGTCACATAAATTCATTTTGGGCAAAATATAGAGATAGGCATAGTGGTACCCTTAAGTCATTAGAATTTATTATGAGGTGAACATTTCACCTAGATGGGTACTACCTAAGGAGACATTGGTTTATGATCATGGTACGATAAAGTAAACGGTAACCCGGGTAGGTTAACTGAGTCATGGTGTCACATTGACTAGAGAGATGCATAAGGTCGGTGTTAATAAAGGGGTTGGCATTCATTGATCGAAGTGCCTCACATTCGTCAAGGATGAAAGGAGGAAACCTTATTCGTAAGGAAAGAGTTCCACCGTGAAAAAGCGAAGCTTTTCTCAATCAATTCTCTGATACCAGTTTGAAAAGTAGGAGGCCCCAATTTTAATTTAAAACCTTTTTACTTCAAAAAAGTAATTTCCTTTTATAGATGCGGAAGCGTGAGATGATGGTTCAACTAAAATGAATACACAAATTTTGATTTTTCTTTTCAAATTAAAATTAAACAAAGTGAAATTAACTTAAACACACACACAACTTAAATTTCACTTAAACCAATTTAATCCAAGTCCTAGAATTTTTCCTAAGTCATATTTTTCAATTAATCAAATTAGGCCAAACCAAATTTTAACAAATTAAATTAATGACTTGAATTAAGAACACATTACCCAATATTAAATTAGCAACAAATTAAACAAGTAGTGATTAAATCAAATTTTATCTTTTTACCTAAGCATGCGTTCTAGGTGATATAGCAAGATAAAATTAAACAATGAATCACTACGTCGCGATATACGAGAAAAAACCCAGAAACGGGAAACAACCTCGGACGGCCCTAGCCATAAGTCCACTAAGTATGGATTTACAAATTACAAGACAGAAAGAGTTACAACACTCTACTCAATCCATCTCAAGCCCGACGCTTCTTCTTGTAAACACATCTGCCTAGTAGACAACCCCGGAGCTCCACCGGAATATTGACCTTCACCAATGAGACATAGGTACACCGTCAACCACACATGGTGCCTTTAACCACATGATAATGCCGCAGCAAAACAAGCTCTTATTCTTTGAGGGATTTAGAAGCAAACCCAAACTTCTCTTGAAATGGTAGAGATCAAACCGGTGCCAAAATCCAAGAAATGATATATATATATATATATATATATATATATATATATATATATATATATATATATATATATATAATAACTTGGATAAACAAACTTTGGGTGAAAACTAGAGTGTTAAATGATTTGTTCTTGAAAAATTAGACACTCAAAACCATGAACTTTTCTTGGAAGAATTTTTTCTCAAAAACTCTCTCTAGGAGTTGGAATAGAATGAAAAGTTAAGTTCAAAAAGGTTGTTCCCGCACTTCATAAATTCTGTCAAAAGTTAGTGGAAAAAGGATGTGGGAAAGTGGGAAAAACTGCTCAAAACTGCTAAAAAACTGTTCCCGTCAAATCTCGTTCAAACGACATTTTCATTCGAACGAGGCTTATAATGAAGTTCCAGTGTGAACTCGTTAGAAATATCGTTGGAAATATCGTTCGAACATCAAGTTCGTTCGAACGACATTCCAGTGGCCAATGTGGGAACTCGTTGGCAAACTCGTTCGAACGACACTTCGAACGAACTTCCAGAAAGTTGAAAAACTTCTATTTTTAGCCCAGAAACTTTATATACTTTATATTAAAGTTTTAATAAAATATTTCTGAAATTAAAAAACAGTTTTAAATAAATGTACACCCAAAATAAAATGTTCTAAGCTCCTATATATATTCAAATGCATTCATACCTTAGGAGCTTGATGACGTAGAAACGAGGCACTTTAAACTCGGCAATTTGATGAAGCTTTATACTCTTGGCCGCTACGTCTTCAACTTTAGTACGTCATAGGCTTGAAGAATGAACAATAACTCTATCCTATGACTCAAACATTTTTGTCCGGAATTGAGCCAAAACTACAAAGGACTCAATTGGAAATTTGTGTCCTTACAAGTCTCCCCCTTTGAATATTCCGGGACAAAAACCAAATAAAATTCCTAAAGGGCCGTCAAGCTCTACTAGAATGACAAAAAGTCCCACCCCAAAAAAGAATACAATGCTTGACTCAAACAACCCAAAGGATCAAAATCTTTGCCAGTGAAAGTTGCCACTATATAGAAGAATTCCTGCACACTGAAGCAAACACATTAAACACATAGGGAATATCACAATATTAAATGCAATTAAAATAAACACCGCTAAATTAATTCTCCCCTTTATCGAACAAATGACCTACTTAGAAAGACGTCTCCCCATAAGATAAATCTTCCCCAAACTAAGATACGATAATAATAGGATTAGATACCATTTCTCCCTATCATTATCCCCCTTTTTATTCAGGAATAGACAAAGGTTAAAAATTCAAACGTTAACTTATCTCCCCCAAATAAAGCATATACACCCTCTAAACTAAGCAAGGGATAAGTAGAATGGGATAACAAGCTAAAAACATGCAATTTTGCATAAAGTGATGAGAACATTAAAGCACATGGGCAACAAAATCATAACTAATCCAACAAGTACAAACGGATACCAACTAAGATGCAAGAAACAGATACCAATATGATATATATGTATTAAGCATGTGATATCAACAAGGAATGCAATAAGATGGATAGCAATTATGAATTAAAGCATAGATGAGCTAGAAAACAAGGCAAAGACTAAACAAAAATATCATATATATGTATACATAATAGATTCAAACTAATCATAAGGATACACATATAGATATAAACACCAAAATGACACAAAAGAAAAAACATAAGTTTTTCACACTCGTATGACAAAAATGTGCCATATGGAAACGGAAGTGTTGGGGTGTGAACTAGCAACAAGTAAATTTAGACCCAGTCACTTAAAACATATTCACGGAGTTCTCAATTGATTGCAAACTTCATCACATTTAAATATAACCTCATGTGACAATATAAATTGAACTCAATGAACAAACATACACAATGCATACAAGCCTAGCATGTTGATGATTATACAAACCAATAGAGTCATGACATTTAAAGCTCAACTAGGATAAACGGACATTATGCAAACCGTTGATATATCATCCAAACTCCCTCAATAAGCATATATATTATTCTTTTGAATGAATATATCAACTAAACAAATTAGGCCATTGGCAAATTATTTTTCTTTTAAAGCCATATTTTCTTTTAGGCCTTTGGACCACATATTTATTTTAGGTCCAAACAAACGGTGGCTTACTATTCTCAAAGGAAAATAAATCCTTTCGGAGCCCTTTCCGTGCACATTTATACATATTATTTTTATTTCTCACAAATCTCACGTGCAACGAATTTTGACATGCACTAGTCCTCCTAGGTCACAAATATGTAGATGACAAGATTGGTAGGAGAACACCTCACAAAGCTCAAATATACATATGAAGTTAAATTTCAAAAGAGCTCGTGCATGTGTGAATAGAGGCATATAAAAATAGAATCCATTTAAACAACACAAAATCCAACTACTCCATGTAAGCATGGTAAAGAATATAATAAGGATTGACAATCTAAACCAAAAGTTCTAGCCACATGGGAGCGTAAAAGATGGGATTCAAATACAAGTATATGCCACATAAAGTGTGTCAAACTAAAATACAAAAAAAAAATCTTTGTGAGTTTTTTTTTAAAAAATTTCAACCAAAAATAAAAGTATATACTCAAAAGACAAACAAAAATCATTTGAATTTTTCATTAAGCTTAAATTATCAAGAAATAAAAACCCAAATGATAAACAAAAAACTTTTTGTATTTTTCATTTAATGCAAACAAAAATGAAAGAATAAAATACAAAAGATAAACAAGTCATAATTTCGAGCATGAGATATAAAATAAAGCAATGACTAGAAAATGACTAAACATGCATACACGTAGCAAAGATATATAATATGAAGCACAAAAGGCTAGAGTATGCAATAAAACTAACACATTCGACCTTTGAATTTAGCAAGGGAGGTTTCATGTGAAAGCAAATGAGAATCAACAAATCTAATATCTAGCGCGTCTAAGAATGATTTTCGAACCCATTAGATTTATATTTAAAATGATGGGGTTTGGAAACAAATGGGATGCTAGACATAGACTTCCTAGGACTTCTTTTAATATCAAAACAAAATGACCTGATGTGACCTTTCCTGCCACAATGCAAGCATGTGAAAACACGAGAAATGCTACCTAAGGTGTGAACTTTTCTAAAGTCTTTGGATAAAGTAGACCCTCTAAAACAAACAATGGTTGTAGCTTTACCAACGGAAGTATTTGAACTAGATGAGCTAGAACCATCACAACTACTCGAGTCTTGTGAATCATTTTTCATTTTTAAAATTTTGGACTCAAGTAATAAATTAGACTCCTCAAATTTACGGGACTCCTTCTTTAAATTTTCAATTACACCTAGAAGGTTATCTCGCTCCCCCTCAATGTGAGCAAACTTGTTCCTAAGAGTCTTTTCTCGATTATCACTCTCTTTCTTGGACAGTTCTAAAATATTATAATTGTGATTTATGTCCATGAGCTTTTCACGAAAAATATGTTTTTGAGATAGCGAGGTTTGCAAAACTTTAGCTTTAAAACAAGAATTCTTATTTTCAAGAAATTTAATTCTTTTTGCAAATATCAAATTTCATTCTCTTAATTTTTCATTACACTTATTAAGCTCATTAAATTCCTCTCGGATAGGAAAAACTTCATTATCATTAGAAATCGACAAATTATCATTAAGACGTCCCATCGAGAGATATAAAACAAAAATGAGAGTGAGTAAAAAAATGAACCACCTAAAAATGCAAGGAACACAAAAATTATAAATTCCGAAAAAAACGGATCTTTGACGTGATAAATTATCGCTCTGATACCAATTTGAAAAGGCGAAGCTTTTCTCAATCAATGCTCTAATACTAGGAGGCCCTAATTTTAATTTAAAACCTTTTTACTACAGAAAAGTAATTTCCCTTTATAGATGTAGAAGCGTGAGATGATGGTTCAATTCAAACGAATACACAAATTTTTATTTTTCTTTTCAAATTAAAATTAAACAAAGTGAAATTAACTTAAACACACACACAGCTTAAATTTCACTTAACCTAATTTAATCCAAGTCCTAGAAATTTTCCTAAGTCATATTTTTCAATTAATCAAATTAGGCCAAACCAAATTTTAACAAATTAAATTAATGACTTGAATTATGTACACATTACCCAATATTAAATAAGCACCAAATTAAACAAGTAGTGATTAAGCCAAATTTTATTTTTTTTACCTAAACATGCATTCTAGGTGATATATCAAGATAATATTAAACAATGAATCACTACGCCGCGATGTACGAGAAAAAACCCACAAACGGGAAACAACCTCGGACGGCCCTTGCCATAAGTCCACAAAGTATAGATTTACAAATTACAAGATAGAAAGACTTACAACACTCAACTCGATCCCTCTCAAGCCCCGACGCTTCTTCTTGTAAACACCTCCGCCTAGTAGACAACCCCGGAGCTGCACTGGAATCTTGGCCTTCACCAATGAGACATAGGTACACCGTCAACCACACATGGTGCCTTTCACCACTTGAGAATGTCGCAGCAAAACAAGCTCTTCTTCTTTGAAGGATTTGGAAGCAAACCCAAGCTTCTCTTGAAATGATAGAGATCAAACCGGTGCCAAACTCCAAGCAATGATATATATATATATAGTAACTTGGATAAACAAACTTTGGGTGAAAACTAGAGTGTTAAATGATTTGTTCTTGAAAAATTAGACACTCAAAACCATGAACTTTTCTTGGAAATTTTTTTTCTCAAAAACTCTCTCTAGGAGTTGGAATAGAATGAAAAGTTAAGTTCAAAAAGGTTATTCCCGCACTTAATAAATTCTGTCAAAAGTTAGTGGAGAAAGGAAGTGGGAAAAACTGCTCAAAACTGTCAAAAAACTATTCCCGCCAAATCTCGTTCGAACGACATTTTCGTTCAAACGAAGTCTCGTTCGAACGAGGCTTCTAACGAAGTTCCAGTGTGAACTCGTTGAAAATCTCATTAGAACATCAAGTTTGATCGAACGACACTTTGAACGACATTCCAGTGGCCAATATGGGAACTCATTGGCAAACTCGTTCGAACAATTTATTGTTCGAACGACAAACTCGTTCAAACGACACTTCGAACGAACTTCCAGAAAGTTGAAAAACTTCTATTTTTAGCCCAGAAACTTTATATACTTTATATTAAAGTTTTAATAAAATCTTTCTGAAATTAAACAGCAGTTTTAAATAAACGTACACCCAATATAAAATGTTCCAAGCTCCTATATATATTCAAATGCATCCATACCTTAGGAGCAATGGAAACATGTTGATGACGTAGAAACGAGACACTTTAAACTCGGCAATTTGATGAAGCTTTATACTCTTGGCCGCTACGTCTTCAACTTTAGTACGTCATAGGCTTGAAGAATGAACAATAACTCTATCCTATGACTCAAACTTTTTTGTCCGAAAATGAGCCAAAACTACAAAGGACTCAATTAGAAATATAGGACGCAGAATCCCTAAGGTCCCTCAACTGCATGAAAATATTTGGGGGCGAAACCCTCAAGGCTCTCCTCCCTCAACAGCCTGAATATTTATTTGGGTGAGGAACCCTCAAGGCTCCCATCATTTAACTGCAAGAAAATATTTGGGCGCGGAACCCCCAAGGCTCCCCTTCCTCAACTGCCAGAATATTTATTTGGGTGAGGAACCCTCAAGGCTCCCCTCCCTCAACTACAAGAAAATAATTGGGCGCGGAACCCCCAAGTCTCCCCTCCCTCAACCGCCAGAATATTTATTTGGTTGAGGAACCCTCAAGGTTCCCCTACCTCAACTGCAAGAAAATATTTGGGCACGGAACCCCCAAGGATGCCCTCCCTCAACTACAATAAAATATTAAGCGCGGAACCCTCAAGGTCCCTCAACTTCCAGAAAATGTCGGGGCAAGGAGCAGTCAAGGTCTTCCCCCTTAACTTCCACAAAATATCGGGGTGAGAAGCAGTCAAGGTCCTCCCCCTCAACTTCCAAAAAACAGGCCAGGATGAAGGAGGGGCTACCATGATAAATCCCTAATCATGAAAATATTATTCTGTAAAAGAATAAAAATACTAAAATTTATTTTCTTATACAAGTAGCCTAGTTGAGGAAGCAATGCTCAAATAGGACAGTTGGGATCTCTTGGGAGTTTTAGCTTCGCGGCTGAAGAACAAGGTTTGTTGAGCAAGCTCAACCACTTAACACTTTAAGATTGAGAGAATACTGGTAGAAAGACCCTAGAATCACCCAGTCCTCACACACCTCACAGTCAGACACAATCGGGGTGAGCAGCCAAAGGGTTGCTCATAAGAAATGAATTGTTTGTAAAATGTTTCTAGGTAAAAGGCGGTCCTCAAGGCCGCTCTCAAGTTTTCAACAATTTTAGAGGAGGTGGTCTTTGAGACCCCCCTCAAGTTCATAAATATTTTAGAGGAGGTGGCCCTCAAGGACACCCTCTCAAACTTACAAAGTTTGTACCACAAGTTACTGTTTTAAAAGATATTTACTAAATCAAATATTTTGTCATCTAGCGTAAACATATTTGCTTTTTGATTTTGGGTTGAACTAGATGGAACCTGTCTGAGGGGATAGGCTGTTGTACACAGGTAGGGACAAATGGTATACTGCAGACCTTGTCCCTCACCAACCCTCTAAGTTTTGGTGCTTAAAAGTGTCAACTCAGCCCTAGTGCCCAAGTATAAATAGGAAGAGAAGAAGAAAAAAAACTCAACAGCACTGTTACTCTATCAAAATCACACCAAAACCTCTCTAGTATTCTTTCCCTGCTCTCTATCTCTAAGTGTTAAATGTCTTGTTCTTTCACTCCCCACTAACAGCCATCCCTCTCAGGAGTTCCTCTTGAGAAAAGTTACTATTATCGTTGTGGAGTTCATCTTCTTGCAGGGAGTGAGCTCTATCTTGAGTTCCATTTTTTACCAAAAGGAGAAGGTTTTACCAAAAGCTGCTCCAGAAGTTCTTGAGTGCCTTGAAGGTAGTGTCCATTGGAGTAGGTCACGCCTTATCCGATTCAGTATCTTACCAGAACCCAGTCTCACTACCTTGCTGGGGAGGTATCCTCATTACGATGGACAAAGAAGGTTATAATGTTTCTAAGCAGCTGGTCTTTGAAGACACTCTAACTGAAAATGGAGTTCAGAGTGACCAGACCACCCAAGAGGAGGTGGTAGTGACCGGAGTTATAGCACTTGTTCCTCAAGGAGCACAGAGCAAGGCAACAACAGTTTCTCCATTGATAACAACAACCCCCTCTGGGGGCAGCAGCACAACAGCAGCGATAGCAACAATAGAGGTGGCTCCTCCACGAAAGGGGGTGTCAGAGTGAGCAGCAACACCCATGATGATTCCCCCGGGGGAGTGCTGTAGCGCGAGAGGTGGAGCTGACAAAAAAAGTAATGTTTGAGTAACCCTCCAACAAAGAAAGTGGAGGTGGAGGATTCACCCTCAAAGGAACCTTGGTGGGGACTCTACTCACTAAAAAAACAGTATATCTAACAAACCATATTGAGGAAAGTAAACTATTTATATTTATTTTTGCTGAATATATCTAATTATCTTCTCTTTATATGTTGGTTTGAGGGGAATAGACTTGACCATATGCCATAGCTTTCAGAATAAGGTTATAGGTTTAAAAAAAATATAGTCTCAATTTAAATGACACTAAGAGTTAAAAATAGATATTTATTGTATTATTTAGCATGTTGCCTAAGAAATTTACAAAAATTCATTGGGTAAAATCTAACGGTTGAAAATATCAATCACATGTATGTGTTTTTGTTAATGATATTCGAAACTTTAGTTAATAGTTTTGCATTAATGCTACGATGGTAAAGGTGACGAGACACTGTAGGTGATGATAACCTACACCTCCTAAAGTAAAATGAGGAATATGATATTCCTTTACTTTATCCATATCCACAAGTTGGTTTTACCTTATTTTATCAAATGATGCAAGTGCATGCGTGTAGCAGTACAAATAAGGTGGTGTCACCATACCTATGTTTGTCGATTTTGTGAACTCGATTCACAAACGCTGTCAGACACTTGTGGCTAGCTATCATCTTGCATTTAATTGAAAAAAAGTAAAATAAAAAGAAAGTAAGCAAGAAAAAAGTAAGTTGTTTCACTGTTACGCACTTTAGTGCGTCTGCATACAAAAATAGGGAGATATTTTCCAAGCACCTCCTCGTTTTTTATTCTAACATCTGACGCATTCCTCGCTTACACGTCCACATTCACGGTTGAGAGCAAAAACCTAAATCCTCTTTGACCTCCGGCAATGGTCATCGGGGTGAGGCAAATTTAACCACAGGTCCAACAATCTTCGTTGGATTCTGTGCCGACAGGATTTTAGGTTGCAGCAACAACCATGTTGTTGAAAACCCTATATGTATGCCAAACTATCACATAATCAAATCTTCTTATGCCTCTTCGGTTTGATTTCCTGGTATAAAGAAGATGAGGAACCTAGGAAATAATGAGATTTGTGGAAACGAGGGGGTTTCGTCCTCTTTTAGTGATGTTCAAATTACGAACTTAGTGTATTTACTGTCTCATCACACGAGAAAGTGAGTTCTCTTTTTGTTTATATAAAAAAACGGTATTAAAAAATGTGTGGAAAGAACCAGAAGAAAAAGGTGACAGACCTGAAGGTATATAAACCTTGCTCACTAATTTACCTAGTTGGGACCCTCTCCCATTTTTATATGCATTTAAGGAATACGTTAGGAAAAGCCCCTCACCTATTTTTATATGAACTCGATCAATACAACTGGTAGAGAGAGACACTCTCAAAAGTCATAAAAGTTCCGAAAAAAAATAGAGGCTCTCGTTCAAAAGTTAAAAAAAAAATACTGTTAAGAAAAAATAGGCAAGGTTAGGGCTTGCCTAAATTAATTTTTAAATACAACTCGGAATTTTTAAATGGGTATTTTTAAACTAATTTTGGAAACATCGAGAAAAAGAAAATTTTGGATTTAATTATTTTTAATAATTAAATATGTTGGTTTTTATATTCGGAATTCGAAAGGCTATCTTAAAAGACTCCTAATATGAGTATATACAAGTTTTGGGACGTTTAGAAGAGTCCTTAAAACATACAACTCTCGAAGACTCCTCAAAATATAAAACTCTCTAGAAAAAAATATATATAAAAATATTCAAGGTCTGATCGAGCTGAAATTCCTTTGTGCAACTTCCACTCGTCTTCAGCTACTACACTCTTAACTTTCAGCCAATTCCAACGATCCGATCGTCCGAAATATTTTTTTTAGTTTTTGTATCTGATTAGAATTCTTTTCTTAATCAAACTCTTAATCCTTTATATATCACAACAAATTTGTGGCTTGTCTTTTCAAATCAATTTTTCATCAACTTTTCAACCAGAAGACCTATCCAAATAATTTCTCTTTCATCTACAAACTTTAGCCTCAAACGTAATCAAGTGTTTGACTCAATATTTGAAGGTTTATTTGGTGTTTTCTCGAGTTTAGGCTAGGACGAGTTTTGATTATTCTCGCGAGAGGAATGTGATGGTGCGATCATATTTTGAGGCTGAAAATGTTTGTGACGATTCATGTGATGATTTTGAGGTACGGGACTTACACAATATGTTCCAAAATTCTCTCAAGAGTATTCCGTTTATTTTCTGTGTCAATTGTACTCATGTTGAATTGTGATATTCATTGGAATCCTGAAAATTATTGGAATATATTATTTCATTCATTGAGATATATTATATTGTTGATTTGAGCATAGTGTCATGAGATTTTAATATGACACGGAGAATGGGCACCTGCCAATAGTCCAAAAATCGTTATATGGCTTTGAGATGCCTATGGGAGGTGAGGTGAGGCCTAGTAACCCATTGATGAATATTTTTGAGAAATTAGTATTGATCTAATGCTTGAGTATTGCATTTGATTTGTATATGCGCATTCGTATTGTTGCGATTTATTCATCGTACTAATTATTTTTTAGCATCTATTCCTGTCATATCATCTCCTTCCCCGTTTTTTTTTTGGCAAGCTACCGTGGATTGGGACGCTATGGAGTACTTTTGGAGAATTATTTTAGAGCTTGGATTGGAAGATTTATTTTTTATGTATAAATTAGTGGTGTAATTTTTGTTGGAGAATTGTGTATTTTAGGAGAAACATTATTGTAAATCATTATTGTGGAAATAGAAGAATTGTGGTTTTGTTGTATTTAAATCGTGGAATTTAGATACTCTATACTTATTTTGGATGGTTTTAGCCTAGTTTTTATCGCAGTAGCACGCCGCGTGTCCTCTCGGGCGTGCGGGGTGTTACAGATGGTATCAGAGTTTAGTTATACGACAACCCTCGGGTCTTAGGTTTTGGGTCTATCATGCGCGTTAGACGAGTTTTTTCTTTAGAAATATGAATTTTTTAGAGATGTGTTAGGTATCGTGTTGAGGATGTTTAGAATTGATTGAAGGACTTTAGTATTGTAATTTTTGGAAAATAAAATCGGGTAGTATTTTTTTCGAGCGTTAGGTTTCGTCGAATTTTGAGGGAGAAATTCCTTGTTAGTGGGGAAGATGTAACAACCCGAATTTTTTAAATGGGTATATTTAAACTAATTTTGGAAAATTCGAGAAAAATAAAATTTTGGATTTAATTATTTTTAATAATTAAATATGTTGGTTTTTATATTCGAAATTCGAAAAGCTATCTTAAAAGACTCCTAATATGAGTATATACAAGTCTTGGACCGTTTAGAAGAGTCCTTCAAACATAAAACTCTCTAAAAGTCCTCAAAACATAAAACTCTCTATAAAAAAAATATATAAAAATATTCGACTATCCGATCGAGCTGAAATATTAGTTTAGTATAACCTGACTCTGATACCATCAATAACACCCCACGGGCCCGAAAAGAGACACGCGACGTGCTACTACGATAAAAACTAAATTAAAACCATCCACAATAAGTATAAAGCGTCTATATTCCATAATTTAAATGTAACAAATCCATAAATTGTTACACTTCCACAATAATTACAATAATGTTTCTCTCAAAATACCCAATTCTTCAACTAATTACACCACCAATATATACATCAAAAAATAAATCTTCCAAGCCATGCTCTAAAATTAACCTCCAAATAAGCCTTAGCGTCCCAATCCACGCTAACCTGCCACTAAAAGAAAATACGTGGAAGTACACAATATGACAGGAATAGATGCTTAAAAATAAATAGCACGCTGAGTAAATCGCAACAATACGAATCCGCATATACGAATCAAATGTATTGCTCAATTATTTTACCAATATTAATTTCTCAACAACACATAAATGGGTAACTAAGCCTCACTCACCTCCCCTAGGCATTCTCAAGCCATATATCGGATTTTGGACTATCGGCGGGTGTCCATCCTCCGTGCCATATTAAAATCTCATGACACGATGCCCAAATCAACAATTCAATATCTCAATGAACCAACATAATAGATTCCAACAATTATTTCAGAATTTTGAAATGAATATCACAATTCAACAAGAGTTCAATTAACAAATGAACAAACGGAATACTCTCAAGAGAATTTAGGATCATATTGTGTAAGTCCCATACCTCAAAATCATCACATATATTCTGCCTCAAAAATCAGATTGCACCATCACGTTCCCCTCGTGAAAAATTGTCAAGTCACGTCTAGGCCCAACACAAAATAACCCCAAATAGGCCTCCAAATCAATGGTTGAATGATGAAGGAAATAGGGCTAGGGTTTGTAGATGAAAGGGAGTAATTTTGGAGAGGTCTTCTGGTTGAAAAGTTAATGAAAAAGTTGTTTTTAAAAGCCAAGCCACTAATTTGTTGTGATATATAAAGGATTAAAACTTTGATTAAGAAAAGAGTTCTAATCAGATTCAAACACTAAAATAAATATTTCGGGCGATTGGACCTTCGAAATTGGCTTAAATTTGGAGGTGTAGCAGGTGAAGACGAGAGGAAGATGCAAAAAAAATTCAACTCGATCGGACGATCGAATATTTTTATATATATTTTTTTCTAGAGAATTTTATGTTTTGAGGACTCTTAGAGAGTTTTATGTTTTGAGGACTCTTCTAAATGCCCCAAGACTTATATATACTCATATTAGGAGTCTTGTAATCTAGCTTTCCGAATTTCAAATATAAAAATCAATATATTTAATTATTAAAAATAATTAAATCCAAAATTTTATTTTTCTCCGATTTCCAAAATACATTTAAAAATTCTCATTTAAAAAATCCGGGTTGTTGCATATTTCCCCACTAATAAGAAATTTCGCCCTAGAAATTCGACATAGCTTAATGCTCGAAAATAAATTGCTACTCGATTCTATTTCCCCAAAAAAAATAACAATACAGTCCTCAATCAATTATACACGTTTTCACATTAAGATTAAATCTCAACCTCGATGCCTAACACGTCTTCAAAAAATATTCTATCTTCAAAGAAAAAAACGTCTCTCACGCATACTAGACCCAAAACCCAAAGACCTGAGGGTTGTCGTATACCTAAGCTCTGATACCATCTGTAATACCCCATGTCCCTGAAAAGAGACATGCGACGTGCTACTATGATAAAAACTAAACTAAAACCATCCACAGTAAGTATAGAGCATCTATATTCCATAATTTAATTGTAACAAATTCATAAATTGTTACACTTCCGCAATAATGTTTCTCTCAAAATACCCAATTCTCTAACTAATTACACCACCAATATATACATAAAAAATATGTAACAACCCGAATTTTTTAAATGGGTATTTTTAAACTAATTTTGGAAAATTCGAGAAAAATAAAATTTTGGATTTGATTACTTTTAATAATTAAATATGTTGGTTTTTATATTCGGAATATGGAAAGCTATCTTAAAAGAATCCTAATATGATTATATACAAATCTTGGGCCGTTTAGAAGAGTCCTTAAAACACAAAACTCTCTAAGAGTCCTCAAAACATAAAACTCTCTAGAAAAAAAATATATAAAAATATTCGACCGTCCGATCGAGCTGAAATTCTTTTGTCAAGCTTCCACTCGTCTTCAGCTACGACGCCCTTAAATTTCATCCAATTCCAACGGTCCGATTGTCCAAAATGTTTTTTTAGTGTTTGTATCTGAATATAATTATTTTCTTGATCAAACTCTTAATCCTTTATATATCACAACAAATTCATGGATTGGCTTTTCAAATCACTTTTTTATCAACTTTTCAATGAGAAGACCTCTCCAAAAAAATTTCCTTTCATCTACAAACTTTAGCCCCAAGCTTAGTCAAGTGTTTGACTCAATATTTGAAGGCTTATTTGGTGTTTTCTCGAGTTTGGACTAGAACGAGTTTTGATTATTTTCGCGAGAGAAACGTGATGGTGCGATCATATTTTGAGGTTGAAAATTTATGTGATGATTCATGCGATGATTTTGAGGTACGGGACTTACACAATATGCTCCAAAATTCTCTTGAGAGTATTGCGTTTGTTTTTTGTGTCAATTGTACTCATGTTGAATTGTGATATTCATTGAAATCCTGAACAATTGTTGGAATCTATTATTTGATTCATTGAGAGATATTATATTGAGGATTTGAGCATAGTGTCATGATATTTTAATATGGCATGGAGAATGGGCACCCGCCAATAGTTCAAAAATCGTTATATGACTTTGAGGTGCCAAGGGGAGGTGAGGTAAGGTCTGGTCACCCATTGATGTGTTGTTGAGAAATTACTATTGACATAATGCTTGAGTATTGTATTTGATTTGTATATGTGCATTTATATTGTTGCAATTCATTCATCGTGCTAATTTTTTTAGCATCTATTCCCGTCATATCGTGTACTTCCCCGTATTTTCTTTTACTGGCAGACTAGCGTGGATTGGGACACTATGGAATATTTTGGAGAATTATTTTAAAGCTTGGATTGGAAGATTTATTTTTTATGTATAAATTAGTGGTGTAATTTTTGTTGGAGAATTGTGTATTTTGGGAGAAACATTATTGTAAATCATTATTGTGGAAATAGAAGAATTGTGGTTTTGTTATATTTAAATCGTGTAATTTAGATGCTCTATACTTATTTTGGATGGTTTTGGCTTAGTTTTTATCGTAGTAGCATGCCGTGTGTTATCTCGGGCGCGCGGGGAGTTAAAAAAAGATGGAAAAATGTTGTGGGGGGCTCACACCCCCACCCCTACCCCCCACCCCCCTCTAAGTTATATTTTGGTTCAAATGCTAAAAAATAGAGGGGGCTCACCCCCCTTCTAAGATATGCTTTGATTCAAATGTTGAAAAAAAATGTCGAGGGGGGCTTACCCCTCCCTTTAAGTTGTGTTCTAAAAAAACTCCTAAAAGAATAGGCATAGGACAAGTACCACACAACCAGAGGGGAAGCCTTCAAATGTTAACTTGCTCACCCTTTATGCAAGTACCCCGCTGTTAAGAGGGGCAACTTCAGAAATAGTAACTTGCTCGGCTCATATGCAAGTACCCCGCAATTATAGGGGTAGCTTCAAAATAATCACTTGCTCAGATTATATGCAAGTATCCCACAGTTAGAAGGGGCAGCTTCAAAATTTTAACTTGATCATATCTCCTGCAAGTACCCCAAAGTCAGAGGGAAAACTTTAAAATTTTAACTTGCTCAGCTATATGCAAGTACCCCACAGTTAGAAGCATAACTTCCAAATGTTAATCTGCTTAGCCTATATGCAAGTACCCTCATAGTTAGAAGAGATAACTTTAAATTTTGACTTCTTCATATCTCATGCAAGTACCCCGTAGTTAGAGGGGCGGCTTCAGAAATGATAACTTGCTCAGCTCATATGTAAGTGCCCCACAGTTAGAGGGGGATAACTCTGAAATTTTAACTTGCTCATCTCATATGAAAATACCCCACAGATAAAGGGGGAAACTCTGAAATGATAACTTACTCAGATCATAGGCAAGTACCCCACGGACTACGGGGAAGTTCAATTTGGAAGTTCTCATAGAAAATAAAGCAACTCACATTCTTGAGCAAATGCCAAGTATAAATATAAGGTACGACAATTTAGTACCTAAGGCTCTAAGGGCACCAGAGCGCTCACGGTCATAAGCAAGTGCCAAGTATAAATATAAGGTACCACAGTTTATTACCTCAGGCTCCAAGCGCACCGAAGCATTCACAGTATTGAGCAAGCACCAAGTATAAATATAAGGTACGATAGTTTAGTACCTCAATATCTAAGGGCACCGGGGCGCTCACAATCTTGAGCAAGTGCTAAGTATAAATATAAGGCATGGCAGTTTAGTACCTAAGGCTCCAAGGGCACCGGAGCGCTCACTGTCTTGAGCAAGTGCCAAGTATAAATATAAGGTATGACAGTTTAGTACCTGAGACTCCAAGGCCATCGGAGCGCTCATAGTATCAACCTGAGAACAAAGAAGTAAGTTGAGTAGTCGAGCAAGTGCCAAGTATGAATAAAATAGTAACATAGGTATGGCAATTTAGTACATCAGGATCCAAGGGCATATGAGCGCTCATAGTGTAGACACCCCATTCGATTACCCCTTAACTCTCCTTAGGTCCCTAGTACCTCCCTTCATCACTATAAACCCAGGTCACATCCCGAGTACTGACCTGGAAGCCATCGGGCACCCCCCGGCTCAGTTTGACCCAAAAGTCAAACTCCTCATCTCGACCGAGATGCAATGAATCTTTGAAGGGCACTGAATACCCTTTCCAACGGTCTACCCCGTGCGCGATTCCGACTTACCATCCGGACGAACGCGCCATTTGCGTCTGAAACCTGACCCAGAGGCCACCGGGCGCTCCCGGGCTCTATTTGACCTATGTCAACTCTTCAGCTCGACCGAGGCTGAATGAATATTCTAAGGGCACTGAATACCCTTTCCAACAGTCCATCTCGTGCGCAATTCCGACTTTCCATGCGGACGAACGATCCGTTTGACTCCGAGAAGCCACCGAGTGCTTCCTGGGCCTGGTTGACCAAAGTCAACTCTCCAAACCGGGTAAAACTCTTTGGAATGTTGGAATACATCTCCTAACCTTTCCAACGGTATGCCCCGTGCGCGATTCGGACTTACCATGCGGATGAACGCGTCGTTTGCGTCCGCGCGATTCCCCGTCCAATGGACCGACAAACGCTTCCGAGCCACATTTGACCCAAAGTCAACTCCCGAACTTGGGAGAGGTCCAAAGGACTTTCGAAGGTCTCTGAAATACCTTTCTAACGGTATGCCCCGTGCTCAATTCTGACCAACGGTTTTCCCTCGGCGGCCAATTTTCCGAAAAAGCCTGAGGCGCACTGCCAAATGGCAGGTCCCAGATCCTGCCTATCGGCACCTGCCGATAGGCAGTGCCATGATAGGGACGATCGGCAGTCCCCTGGGGTTATAAAAGGAGGCCTTGGCCTCATTTGCAGGAAGAGCCCAGATCTGAAAGAGATCTCTCTGAACGAATCCCAGAAACCTCTCTCGAAGGCAACGTGATTTCAACTTCCAAATCCCTCTTTTACCTTCACTTTTCATCATCCTTTTCATCAAACTTGGTGAATTAACCACTCTCCATCATCATCCAAGCTCAAGGGCTGCTCTCCAACATTCAAGATCAAGCTCAAGATCTTCAAGAAGGTCCAACTTTCTCAAACTCTCTCTCTTAAATTCTCTTGAATTCCCAATAACTTGTTTTCTTATTTAGCACTTTTATAATCTCATCTCACACATCCTAGTATACTTTTTATTTAGTATTATTGCACATCTCTTATTTTCATATAAATAAAAACCCCAAAACAAGAAAAATAGGGTTTGCTCATAAATTCCAAGTAGGGATTCTCACACTTCTTCCACATTTTTCTCACAACTAAAACACATTTTCTACACACACACACACACACTTACAAATAAGAGATCCCACATTTGGATTTATTGGATAAACCCCACCCCTTTGCTTTGTATGCGAACTACGTGGACTTTGATGCCTTTATAGGCTACGTAGGCATCTCGGGGTAAAACCCGAGACTCGAGTCCTTTCTCTCACTTTTTCTCTCATTTCCTATTTTCTCTAAATCCATTTTTCTTATATTATATATATCCTTAGTCTTAGTGACACATTACTCCATGTGCGTTATCGTTCCTTTATAGCGATCAACGTAGGGGTAACCGCGTAAATCTTATTTTTCTAGTACTACTTTTATAATCTTCCTATGGATGACTCGCTTTATCTTTTCCATGATACAAGCCGAGGATTCCTACCTCCATTCTATATATATACACATGCACACATCTCACGGGGGGAAACATAAAGGAAAATAGCAAATATCCATGAGAGACCGAAAGGGAGGAATGGGTGCCTAACATCTTCCCATTTCGTAACTAAGCCTCCGAACCCTTTTCGAATCATTTTGGTTTCGCACGCACCAGTATGTCTTTGGATGCCATCCTTCGGGGTGGCTTCCCCTTTTTCTTTTGTCTGTTTTGAGTAAAATAGACTGGCGACTCTGAATCTCTCTACATTTTTTACACCTCACAAAATCGACGCCGGCCGAAGCGATCTCCCGAGAGGGGACGCGCAGGACCCGAAGGATTCTTCCCCCTCCGCGGCGGGGATCGGCGGGGATGGCCACAGTGGCGACTCTGCTGGGGATTTTTATTTATTTTTGAGGGCTTAACTCTATTTACATGGATGCTATATTTGTTTATGCTTCCCCCCCCCCCCCCCCCCCATATCTGCGTGTTCCCCTTTCTCACGTGTATATCCCATGCTTATGCTTATGTTCACACACTTGTAGAAAATCCTCCATGTACACCTCACACCACGTACACCTAGGATCACGTATATCCCCATGTTGCACGCATCACCTATCCATACTTGGCGTACCTTTTGGGGTACTTGTACTTTGTTCCCGGTTTTGCATAATCAAAGAAAGGCATTCTCATCATAAGCTACTAATAAGAGAATCATGCATGATTCATACGACATCACCAAAGAGCATTGACATTAACCAAATTTTACCCAGTAACTTGAGGGTCACTTCGTGATGGGCGCTGGTCCGGCAGGTCGCAGTTAGCCTAAGCGATACGACTCTCACCTTCCATCGGCCAAGTACCTTCGACGTATATCGAACGGTTTCCCCGCATCGTACCGCTTAACCGAAGTCAAGACGGGAGGTATATCGCAGGGAATTCGTTCACGTACGCCGAGTATATCGAATTCGCTCTCACACGTACCGTCCTCACGAGGTATATGGTGAGGCAATTCACGTACACTCAGGTATATCAAATGGCTTGTCCACACGTACCGATTGCCCGCAAGAGCAAGACGTATATCGTGGAAGTCACGCCAAAGGGGGGAACCCATGCCGATTCACCCAACCAACTGAATACCCGAATATAGGTGTCAAACCTAGGACACACACTTTAGATTGCCGGTTTCGACCCGAAACTCTGTCGAAATTCCGGGTCGATCTTCCGCCCAATTTTCGCGCATTTTTAAAACGGGACTCTGTCCGCGAGCCTGGTTACAAGTCCCAAACCGTAGCTTTGCATATATTAAAACCCCACTTTTCCAGGCTCAGGTCTCGTACGGCATTGCATTTAGGATAATTAAATACAAGTGAGAACATAATAATCATAATAATCATGTGAGTTCCGTCTCCAAAAACATTTCTCCCTTCCTTATCAAAAATCCAAAAACATTTCTCCCTTTCTTATCAAAAATCCAAAAAACATTTCTCCCTTCCTTATCAAAAATCCAAAAACATTTCTCCCTTCCTTATCAAAAATCCAAAAAAATTTCTCCCTTTCTTATCAAAAATCCAAAAACATTTCTCCCTTTTTATCAAAAATCCAAAAATAGTTCCTTCCATTTTCTCAAAAATAAATCTCATCCTACGCCTTCTCAGGTTGATCGCACACCCTTAGCCTGGCTCCCTATTAGCTTAGGTCTTCAGTCAAATCACCCCGAAGTTTCGTCCGTTCCTCTAATACTTCTTCCGAGTTCGGAATCCATCCATCTTCCATGGAGAATGCGGATCAAGCACCAGTCATACAACCAGATCTGTCGACAGTCCTAGCTCAGCTCGTGGCCAAGATTGACAACCTCCAAGCTGAGGTCTGATAAATGCAACGAAACTAAGGTCATATTCCTCAAGAGCCCGAGGCCCTATTCCCTCGTGCTATGGGTCCACCCAAGCCCATCTGGGTCCCGAAAGAATATCAGCACGCTCCGCGTGCCCCTCCTGCTAATGGGCCGCCGCCAGCCCAGCTTCCAATGCCAAACATTGCCCAGCCTATGGCTAACTTGCCTCTGGTTGCTGATCCAAAGGAGGAGGAGTTGAACAAAGTCAAAGAGGATCTCAAGATGCTCACCAAGAAGTTTGACCAAGTCAGGATCTCTGGGAATTACATGGACTACACCCATATGTCTCCTTATCCTAAAGCAAGGTTACCCGAGAAGTTCAAAATGCCAAATATCGAGAAATTTGGAGGGAGTGGTCCCCCGATTGTTCATCTTCGCAGTTATCATCATTCCATGACTCTACTAGGGGCTTCGAAAGAAGTGATGGCCCAAGTGTTTCAGCAAACTTTGAAAGACAGTGCTCTCCGATGGTTTTTATCTCTTGAGAAATCCAGAATCCGTAGCTGGGAGGATGTAGCCCGAGAATTCATGTCGTAGTACAAATACAATGAAGAGCTTGAGGTCACCCACCGTGATTTAGAGTTGCTCAAACAGAACTCCGGAGAATCAATCAGTAACTTTATAGCCCGATGGAGGGAAAAAGTGGCTACCATGACCAATCGGCCGTCTGAAGAAGAACAAGTCAGCATAGTGAAGAAGAATTTCTTGCCCCATGTCCGAGCAACCATGGGAGGACAGTACTACCCCCATTTTCGAGCTCTTAGAGAAGCAGGAGTAGAAATCGAAGAGGGTCTTGCCAAAATAGAAGTTAAACCAAAGAAGGTGTCCGGACAGTTCACCCCCAGAAAAAATGACAAGCCTGTCAGTGCCGCAGTCTCAACCATCAATAACATCTCTCAACCAACCACATCATGGGCACCGAAAAGCCGCCCTGCTCCCGTCCGAAGGGAATACACTGATCTCCATGCTCCCCTCTCCAAAGTTTACCAAGCCCTGTTAAGCCGAAACCTTATAAAGCCTCTGGATCCACGTCCATTACCCAATCCACTTCCCAGAAATTTCAAGACCGATGCTCATTGCGCCTTTCACCAAACAGCTGGCCATACCACCGACCAATGCTTCCACCTTCGAAACATAATCCAAGATCTCATTGACCGGGGTACCATCGCCCCACCAGTCAATCCTAAACCAAACACTACTCATAACCCACTCCCAATTCACATCAATGCCATCTTCTTGGAAGAAACCCCATATTTCGATCCATCAACTCAAATCACACCCTTATACCCTCCTAAACCCCTTCAACTTTGCCCATATTTCCTCCTACACCCTACTAGCCCCCCTGATCAGGCGCTGTCACTCCTTACCATAGTGTGCATCACTGTCCGGACCTGTTCTGAAAGTGGAGGTATGGAATTGTCAGAGGTGTTAAACCAACTCCTAGAGTTCGGGCTGAAATCGCCCTCACAGATGATTATCGACTGCCAGAGGTTCAGTATGTTATTTTTGGAAGCACGAAAATGGGCCCGAGAATCAGATAGGTGGATGGTACCAACCGACGAAATATGCTTAGATGATATTGTCCGGATCATAACGGAAGCATTCAGGCAAACCAACAACATTTGTAGTATCACCGAGTTACTTGACGCTTTGAAGCTGCAAGGGCACCTGGTCCCTTCACCCTTACACATCCCCACAGAATGGGAAGACCTATATGAAGAAGCCGTTGAAGTTATGGAATGCATTGACTTCACAAGGGAAAATAGAATTGTTGCCACCGGATGGGGGTAAGAATTCGAAGTTTCAAATGAAGAACAAGATTCAGGAGGAAATGGCCCAATAGCTGACTTATGTGGGATGATATCATTTGAGGAACTCCTCGGAGAAATAGATAAGGTGGCAGAACAACCTGAGATTGATGAGGAAACTGGATTTAAGTTTTTCCCTTCTTCAGTAAATCACATGACCATATCTGGGAGACATTACCAAATTCCAAACTCGCTACCAACCAATGATAAGGGGAAGGGCGTTGAAAACCTTCCTATGCCAGAAATGACCCTCGAGGAGAGCAAGATCCTTGATCAATTGAAGAAAACTCAAGCTAACATCACTCTATGGGGGCTTTTCATGTCTTCCCAACTACACAGAAATGCTTTGATCAAATTGCTCACTGGACCCATAGTTCCTCCCTCTACCACACCAGAAGAAGCGGTGAACCTGGTCGGATCCTTGACCTCTACCCGAATGCTGTCCTTTTCTGAAGAAGAAATCCCCAAAATTGGGCCAAATCACAATCGTGCACTCAACATCTCCGTCGAAGTTATGGGGAAGGTTGTACAACTCTCTCTCATTGACAACGGATCCGTTTTGAATGTCTGCCTGCTGAGAACCTTCAAATGTTTAGGTCTGAAAGAAAGTGACCTCGCTCCAACATCCGCTGTCGTGCGTGCCTACGATAATACCCGCCGTGAGGTGATGGGATCCATAAAATTTGTAATAGGGGTTGGACCTATAAACCCTGTCGTCGAATTCCAAGTCATCGATATCCCGGCCTGTTTTAACCTATTGCTCGGACGACCCTGGCTCCACAGTATAAAGGGTGTCTCTTCCTCATTCCATCAGAAACTGAAGTTCTTCGCCGATGGGCGAGTCATCACCATCTTGGGTGACAACGGTAATGCCGAGGGTGCAAGCACCAGCAGTCCAATTCTTGAGATACAGCATGGGTCAGATGATATGCTCCTATCAGGTTTTCGAGTTGAACCATCCCTACTCCCGGCAGGGGACGGTTTCAAAGAAAGGGTTTGTCCAGAATATGACCCTCATGGCAATGCCAATGTGATTCAGATGTTCAGAAACATGCACTTCATGCCCGGATTGGGGCTGGGACAAAGGCAGCAAGGGATACTTCAGCCCATCGAACTGAAGAAAGCTTTCCCTCCTTGCGGCTTGGGATATCAACCATCAGAACCAGAACTCAGAATGATCCGCCAGACTCGATCAAAGAGAGGGTTAGACTTCGTTCGAACTATCTTGGGAGATTTTTTAAATGGACGATTCATCAAGGAGGGCAAGGATTTCCCCTTTTGCGGTTTTCCAGAACCGTGGTATGACCATACAGATAAGAAGATGAAGCCTGGAATGGAGATCTTCTTCGAAGATAGCTACCCATGGGCCGAAAGTTACTAATACCAGGTGCCACCGCTTATCAAAGATAATGAAGAAACTGAGGAAAGTGACTCCGAAGATTCCTTCAACCTGCAGACACTGGGGCTGACACTCTGCATGGTTCATTCAGGCACTACATCAAGGGACCCATCCCGTCTGATTAAAGCTGCTGATACACCTCTCCTCAACTGGCATGCTGCGCCAGTTCTACCTCTTGAAATCTCCCTCAACCTCAATGTTTACCCTGTTTTATCTACTGTTGTCCATCCTTGCTCAAATGTAATCGAGACCTCTTTTGATGAGGTTCTCAATGCTGTTTTTCCTATCAATGAAATAAATGAAGATTTTGAGTATCTTGCTGTGCCTTATATTAATTGTGTGGATTTTAATCAAACTTTTGATGATGATGATTTTGCAAATGAACAATTCTTAACTGATCTAAATAAGGTTAATAATAAACAACATAACCGCGTTCAAGTTAATGAAGAAGAGACTGTTGTTATTAATCTCGGTTCTAGTAGCCAACTGCACGAGATTAGGATAGGGGTCACCCTTGACGAGCATGAGCGCGCACAACTCGAAGAATCGCTAAAGGAGTTCGTGGATGTCTTCGCATGGTCCTACGATGACATTCCCGGTATTGATCCCGAAATAACTCAGCACGAGATCCCCATTCTCCCAGATGCCAAGCCAGTTAAACAAAAGTTGAGAAAGCTCCGCACCAAATGGTCGCTTAAGGTCAAAGAAGAGGTGATCAAAAAGTTGAACGTGGGTTTCATTCGAGTAATCGAATATCCCACGTGGCTGGCCAACATTGTACATGTACCAAAATCAGGAGGAAAGGTTCGAATGTGTGTGGATTACCGAGATTTAAACAAAGCTTCTCCGAAGGATGATTATCCGCTACCCAACATCGACATGATCGTGGACAACACAGCCAGTCATGCTCTCAAGTCATTTGTCGACGGATTTGCCGGATACAACCAAATTAAGATGCATCCCGACCACCAAGAGAAAACCGCATTCATCACCCCATGGGGAACTTTTTGCTACACCGTTATGCCATTCGGTCTCAAGAATGCTAGGGCTACCTACCAAAGGGCTTCCACAACCATCCTGCATGATCTGATCCATAAAGAGGTCGAGGTTTACGTGGATGATATGATTATCAAGTCCAAAACTAGAGAAGTTCATGTTCCCACTCTCCGGAAGTTCTTCGAACGACTGCGGCAGTATCAGATGAGACTTAATCCACAGAAGTGCGTCTTTGGCGTTATGAAGGGAAAACTCTAAGGATTCATGATCAGTGAGAAGGGGATAGAAGCAGATCCCGCCAAGCTGAAGGCCATACTTGAGATGCCACCTCTCTGAACAGAGAAGGAAGTCCGAGGCTTCCTGGGGAAATTACAATATATCAGTCGGTTCATCAGCCAGTTAACCTCCATCTGTGAACCATTCTTTAAGCTCCTCCGAAAGGATTCAACCAAGGTTTGGAACGAGGCCTGCCAAGAAGCTTTTGATCGAATCAAACAATACCTAACCCAACCTCCAGTTCTCATGCCACCATAGCCTGGTCTCCCTTTGCTCTTATACCTAACCATAACAGACACTGCAGCTGGGGCTTTGCTAGCCCAGTACCTCGAGGACTCCCATAAAGAAAGAGCCATCTATTACGCCAGTCGCAAGTTGGTCGGATACGAGGTTAACTACACTGTTTTGGAAAAACATGTGTCTCACTTGTCTGGGTCACCCAAAAGTTGCGACATTACATGCTTGCCTTCCCCATTAAACTAGTATCCCGAATGGATCCCATCAAATACCTGTTTGAGAAACTCGCCTTATCTAGCCAAATGGCCCGATGGTTGATGCTCCTAACCGAGTTTGATATCGTGTACGTCACACAGAAAGCCGTTAAAGGAAGAGCCATCTCTGACTACCTCGCTGACTACCCTATAGAAGAAGCAGATGTCTGGATCTCCAAATTCCCAGATGAAAACATCCTCTGCACCACTCAAGACTGCCCCCGATGGAAAATGTTCTTCGATGACGCTGCCAACAAAAAAGGATATGGCATTAGGATACTTCTGGTCTCCCCAGATGACTTCCACACTCCCATCGCCATTAAATTAGATTTCCCTTGCACCAACAACATGACAGAATACGAGGCATGCACAGTGGGCCTCCAGGTCGCTCTCGAGAAAGGTATTCAATACCTTGATGTATACGGGGATTCTGCCCTTATCATCGGTCAAGTGCTCAAAAAGTGGAAGGTCAAGGACGAAAATCTTAAACCCTTTCATGCCCAATTAGAAGAGTTGTCCTCCCAATTCTGAGATATCACCTTCCATTACCTACCCCGAGCAAAGAACAACCTAGCCGATGCTCTCGCTACTTTGGCTTCCATGGTCAACATGACCGAGGGAATAACAATGACCCCTTTACTAGTTCAAAGACAAGACAGACCGACCCATTGTTACCATATTGAGCTTGTCTCCACTGAAGATCCCGAACTAGCCGATTGTTGGTACTATGATATTTGGTGCCTCCTCAAACACGGTAGGTATCCCGAGGGTTCCGACAAGAACGACCGAGCTACCCTCCGAAGGTTGGCCGCTCAGTACATCATATGCCATAAAGCACTACTCAAGAGGAATTTCGATGGAACTCATTTGCACTGTATTGCAGGGGCTGACATTGAAAAGATAATGCAGAAAATCCACAGCGGGGAATGCGGACCTCACATGAACGGTCACATGCTTGCCAAAAAGATCATCCGATAAGGCTACTACTGGGCCACCATGGCCCAGGATTGCACCGACTATGTTCGGAGGTTCCCTAAATGCCAACAGTTCTCCAATCTCCAACATCTACCTCCGCGGGAATTATATAACATGACTTCTCCCTGGCCGTTCTCCACCTGGGGTATCGACATCATAGGGAAGGTTACACCAAAAGCGTCAAACGGGCATGAGTTCATCCTGGTTGCCATCGATTACTTCACCAAATGGGTCGAAGCTGAGTCATACGCAGTATTAAATGCCAAGAAGGTGGCCAAATTAATCAAGAAGAATATCATCTGCCGATATGGGGTCCTGCACGAGCTAGTGTCGGATAATGGTTTGCACTTTGAGGCAGAAGTCACAGAAATAGTCAGCGAATACGGGATTCAGAGACACAAATCTTCTCCCTACCAACCTCAGACCAATGGTGCAGTTGAGGCCACAAACAAAAACCTCAAAGCCATCATCAGCAAGATGACCAAAAGTTGTAGGGATTGGGCCGACCGGATCCCCTACGCCCTCTGGGGCTATCGAACCTCAATTCGAACCTCTACTGGGGCTAACCCTTACTCCCTGGTTTATGGCATGGAGGCAGTCCTACCTGTGGAGCTGGAAATACCCTCGTTACATGTCATGCTCGAAAGCAAGGTTAGGGAAGAAGACTGGTGTCAAGGTCGTCTTGATGAGCTGACCCTCCTAGATGAACGGAGATTAAAAGCTCTTTACCACATACAAGGATACCATCGCCAAATAGCGTGATCATTCAACAAGAGAGTCAAGGATCGCGGTGTCCGAGAGGGGGATTTATCCCTCAAAGAGATAATCGAACCCATCTGGGACCCCAGAGGAAATTTCAAACCCAATTGGAGCGGCCCTTACATTGTGAAGAAAATCTTATCCGGCGGTGCCGCCATGCTCACTGACCTAGATGGGGAAGAGATGGCTCGTCCAGTCAATCTGGACCGTCTCAAGAAGTTCTACCCCTAGTCCAAAATCTCAGCGCGCTACGACTCTTCTCATCCCCCTTCGATTCTAAAAAAAAAACTCTCTCAATTTTCCTCTACCCAGAACTACGTGGGTCTGATCCTCTGCAAAAACTATTTTCAAACAGATAAGAACTTTTTCAAAAACCCCAGAGGTACGTAGGCATCTCATACTCCTCACATGAGCACGGCCCCTTCTTTTTCACAAAATATCATTCTTTTCTTATCCCCGAGAACGACAGTTCATTCTAAACATCTACTTGAACAAAAGGATTATGTATGCCTTAGCGATTGGTATAGATAATTCAAAATACAAAATTCATCGAAAGGCACAGCTGGATGATCAAAAACTTATTTATTTCATTAATAAGAAACTACAGTACGGACTACATAAAAAAAAGGAACGGATAACTCCCTTTCCCCCCACTACCATAAAAAACAGACAAAATCCCCCACATCTGTTACATAAATAAACTCCCCAGGAGTCCTACCCACGGCTACCCGAAGAGCCTGCACCCTCATCATCCACGTCCTGAGGACCCCAAGTTTCTCCTGCCTGAATGGAGTGCCGCAAACACTCCATGGACCGATGAGCCTTAACCATCTTCGAAAAGACCACAACACCCCCTTCCATGGAGTCAGATAAAACAAACCACCTCCGACCGGTCTCTATGCCAACATCTTGCTGACTACTTTCGTCCACAACCACTTCATATAATCTTTGGGGGCATGGCAAACCTTCCCAACAGACTGAGAGGGACGGGTCGACGAACGCCAATTTTCCCACAGATATCCTAGCAACAGACGCAAGCACTCAGTCAAATCTTTTACCGGAAAGAAATTTGAGGTCCGAGGGGGCACGACCTGCGCCCAGCTAAATTGGCGCAAAAACCGCCAAGGGAAATAAAAAAAGGTCTGCCTGAGACCAATCAGCCGCACATATGAATATTCTCCTAGCTCCAGAACAGGCTGCAACTGTCCCCACCAAGGCACTGACTAATACAGCCCACAAGCCCCATGCTCCACAAGCCAATTCTCCCAGTTCTCAGCATACAGGCCCATGCAGATGAAGTAGCGCGAAAAGAAGTTGGGTACAACCGACAAAGGATATTCTGGAGGAGTCGACAAGCGGAATCTTTCAGACAACCACATGAACAGCATCACAGGGCTACCCCTCAAAAAGTCTGAACAGCCTTCTCTCCAAGTATCCAGGACATTCAGAGTCTCTGCCAATATCACCGCCGCAGGATTGCGACGGTATAACATCCATGAGGTAATGGCTGCAAGTTGTGGGTCCACCTGCAATTCCCCAGTCACCAACAGAAATTTTGAAACCAGGTCCAGAACAACGGCTCCAGCATAGCCAGCATCACTTACTTCCCGCGAACACACGGACTGCAACACCGCCGGGAGGGAGATCATCCCTTTAGCAACCAATGACCTGGCCGCCGAAGGCGAGATATGAAGAAGCCCGGCCAACAAATTCCTAGGAGAATGAGAAAATTCGGGTAAAGCCGCGGCAACACTAGGATTCACGCCCAGTATGGCAGAAAACTCCTCGTAGGTAGGATAAACTTCTTCCAACCCAAAGCGGAATACATGGTCTTCGGGGTACCAAAATTGTACTGCCGCCATCAGCATATTCCACTCAAAAGGTCGATTACACCACAAGGAGACTCGACGCATGTTGAAAGCATCATAGTCGACATTATAAGAGCACATGGCTTCCAAGGCTTCGAGGTAGTTGGCAAACTCAATGCTACCAGGGAGAGCCATCTTGCAAGACTAATAGATGATGGATGGGCATGAAGAATGTAAAAGGTGTGAGGAAAACACTCCACCCTTCTCCCTTTTTATACTTAAAAATCCTCACAAGGGACATAATCCCTGCAGAAATCGAAAGGAACCCTACCCCACAAGGTACTAAAGGCTGAAGAGGGTACCAATCAAAGCTTTCAATTTATGGGACTGGACTGAACTGCCGATAGGCAGGCCAGGGTGCTTACCGATCGGCAACCCCCCATTTTTGGAAATCTCCCTTTTTACTCTTTTGTCAAAATCAGAAAAATAAAAATTGATATTTTCAACAGAATTTCAAAATCCCTTTTCCTGCTTATATAATTCCCTTTTTTAAATTTCCTCCATTCCTTCTTTGTCAAATCAGAAAACTCCATAAAAATAAATTGATATTCTCAAAAGAATTTCAAGAATCCTGTTCCCTCCTTATGGGATTCCCCGTTTTGAATAAAATAACTATCCTTTGAAAGATTTTTAAAAATATTCCTTTTCTTACGGTCTCAGCAGCAAATTAAAAAGCGCATGCATTCATTTCATCATTAAAATAGAAGATAGTCAAAAAACCGCATTGCATTGCATATATATGTTTTCTGTGTTACATCATTTTTGCAGGAAATAAAGAAAAGCCAAAAACAACAGGACTCAGCCCGAACCCACATTTCACTCCATCTCTCTCTCTCTCTCTCTCTCTCTCTCTCTCAAGAATTTCCATCCCGGCGACGCGCTCTCTTTCCCCTACGGCGAGACGACACGCCCCCACTACCCGAGCCAGAGTCTCCCCCAGACGAGGCTGACGGCACCAAGGAAGAAGGAATAGGGATAGCCTCCTGAATTTGGGTAGTCGCCGATGATATCCAATCCCTGATGTCCCTGAGCCAAGTGGTCGACACCCGGAATTGCTGCAAAGGAATGGCAGAATCAGTATCAAGCAAAAGAAATCAAAAAAGAGAGGAAAAGAACCGAAAGGTTTACCGCAGGATGAAGGACGTCCTCTGTCAAGCCCAGCTCCTCCAGATCCATTGCAAGAGGACGTTGCAGCATCGGCACCGTCCCTCCATCAGGCCTCTGGATATTGTACGAAGGAGTGTGTAGCCGAACAAAAGGGACCTCCGAGGTCGCCGCCGCCGCAGGTGACGACGAACCACCACCACTGTGGGAAGACCCCACCGCCCGACTCGAACCAGCAGGAGGGAAAGGCAAGGTGTCATGTATACTGGGCGCCATCAACCAGCTTGTCACAAAGTCCATATAATCATACGGAGCAACCGTATCAGTATACAACGCATAGGACTCGCCAATCATCGTCGCGATCCTTTCATCCTCCAACAATTGTCGCTCCCGCCTCATAGAAGTAGGAGGCTACGCGGGAGGCACCACCACCTTCTCCTCAGCAATCTGACGGATCACCCTCTCCCCGAGGTACCAGGAATGGCCGAACTCATGCGCCAACAAATGCCTCATCTGCGCGTTCACCCCAGTCACCCCCGTATCCTGAATGGTGGTCCCCCAAGGATAAAAGGTCACCTGAAAATCCCCAAGCAGGCATAAGTCAATACAAAATCAGAAGAGGCAAAAACTAAGGCTGAAATGGAAAGAGTCTTACCCTACCACTGGTTAGGCCATTCAAGACCTGACGCACCGCCTCCAGGGAGAGAGATCCCTTCGATTGTCGGTTAGCCTTACACCATCGATACAAGTGATAGAAGTCCCCGACGGTGTCGTCCTTCAGAGCAATCAGTGGGGTGTTGCACCCAATCACCTCATAAAACCACATCTGAATTCAGGAGCAAAAAGAGACGCATAAGGAAAATGTGAATGCAAGAAAGGAAAATGCGAATGCATGAAATGGAAATGCTCAAAGTAAAGAATACCTCAAGGAGATACGTGGCTCTAGTAAAAGTCTGCCAGCAGCACCGGCTGAACGCATCCAGAGAAGAGTAAAGGGTCGCCAAGGTCAGACTCCCCCAATCATAGAAAGGGATGTTCGAAAACATCCTCAAGTATGGCAGAAACCACAAATGGACGACGTCGCCGCTCGACGCCACCATGAAACCTCCCAGCACCAAAAAAATGAACAAACGGGCCATCTGCCTCACTTGCAGTCCATCCTCCACATCAATCACCCTGCTCAGCAAAACATCCTTGAGCAAAGACAGCCGGATAGAATCTCCAGAGACTATCCTCCTCACATCATCGAGGGACGCATACACCGCCTCCGGCCTCACCCGCAAAGAGCGGTCCACCTCTATCTGCTCCCCGTCACAATCCATCCCCATCAGTTGCTGCACATCTATGGGAGTCACCGTCATCTCCCCGAAGCCAAAATGAAAAGTGTGGGTAGTGTCCCACCACCTCTCCCCCAAGGCACACAAAACTACTGTCAAACGAGGCGTCTCATCCAGCGCAGCCGCCAACCTCCCAAAACCCGCTGATGATACCATCCAGCACACCACGGGTGGAAGATGCTCCCAAACATCCCTAAGCCCCGTCGTCCCACGGGCACGCATGTTCTTCAAAGAAATATCCGACTGGCGAAAGGAAAAATTCAGTCAAAGGTCAAGAAAAGGAAAAATCATCCAAAAAGGAAAAAAATGCCAAAGGTCAGGTTACTTACATAACCACCAGGAATCACTCTCGAAGAGCGATGACACGACGGCTCCCGCAGCAAGGTCCGCTCATCCGCAACCGGCTCGAATTCATCAAAGGCATTCTCATTCCCCAAAGCAAGGGGCACCATGTCCCTCCAATCCACATTCGCCCAGTCATCAATGGTCAACCACTCCCGGTGGACAGCGGTGCTCACAAAAGGGGCCATTTCTTGAAGATCAAACTGCTAGAACGATTCACATAGAGGAATCGCAGAAAGAGAGAAGGCAGGAAGCTGTGAAAAATGAGGGGAATTTTCCCCCTTTATATGGGAGGCCAAACGCCATGCCGATCGGCAACCCACCTCACCATACCAATCGGCACTGTCTCCTCACCTTCCTGAGGAAGCCCAAAAGTCCGTGCCACTGCCGAATGGCACCTCTCAGTCTATGCCGACCGGCACCCCCCTTAAAATTTCGTGCAAAAATTCCCAGAAATTACCAGAAAGCCTCGAAAAATCCCTGGAAAATTCCTAAAAATCCCAGGAAGGATTTAGAACGTTTTCATCAAGGAAATTTCTCACTCCTTCGGGCGACAAACCATTTTCCCCAAAGGATCCCTCAAAATCCAAGCGATTGACCTCTCGGGCAAGGCGCCCGGACCACCGAATCACCTCCTCATCAGACTTAACAACCATCGGCTATCCGGTGCGGTACAATATCACATGGTATTTTTCCCAGAAGAACCACTCGCCCCGAGCAATCTCTCCCAAAGGACAATCCAAATTTTCCCCGGCCCATTCATCATTCCCTAGCGGAATCTCAGATCCAAATTCTTATTCCCAGTGTAACCCCGCTTCCCCAGCGGAATCATCAAAAACTAAGTGAAAACTCCTCCCGGCAAAGCTCCAGAAAATCCCTAAGGATCACCTGATCACTTCCCCAGCGGAATTCTCTTACAGCACCCAAAATAGGTTGTTCTCCCTGCGAGGTCTCCTAAAAAGCTTCCCCCAGCTAGCAGCTCCCCAGCTCAAATCGAAATCACAAAGCTCTTTCTCCAGCAGAATCAAAATACGATCTTTATCTACTCTTGGGTCAGCATTGGCCCCGATCTTGGATCGTCACCTTAGTTAGGTCAGAATTGACCTCGGTCCTCGGTCGTCACCGCTCTTAGGTCAGAACTGACCTCGACCCTCTGAATTGGTCATCCTCATCTCCTTAGGTCCTTAGAACTGAACTCGATCCTCCAAACTGATCATCCCCAGCATACTTCTTAGGTCCTCATAATCGACCTCGACCCCCTGAATCGGTCATACTTCCTCAAAAGCATCATGCGGTGTCTAATCGACGGCTATCATTTGTTACAAACTCACCCCTCGAGGGGCTCTGTAGACACCCCATTAGGTTACCCCTTAACTCTCCTTAGGTCCCTAGTACCTCCCTTCATCACTATAAACCCAGGTCACGTCCCAAGTACTGACCTGGAAGCCATCGGGCACCCCCCGGCTCAGTTTGACCCAAAAGTCAAACTCCTCGTCTCGACCGAGACTTAATGAATCTTCGAAGGGCATTGAATACCCTTTCCAACGGTCCACCCCGTGTGCAATTCCGACTTACCATGCGGACGAACGCGCCATTTGCGTCTGAAACCTAACCCAGAGTCCACCAGGCGCTCCCGGGCTCTATTTGACCTATGTCAACTCTTCATCTCAATTGAGTCTGAATGAATCTTCGAAGGTCACTGAATACCCTTTCCAACGGTCCGTCCCGTGCGCAATTCCGACTTTCCATGCGGACGAACGATCAGTTTGACTTCGGGAAGCCACCGAGCGCTTCCCGGGACCGGTTGACCAAAGTCAACTCTCCAAAATGGGTCAAACTCTTTGTAATGTTGGAATACATCTCCTAAATTTTCCAATGGTATTCCCCGTGCGCAATTCGGACTTACCATGCGGACGAACGCGCCGTTTGCGTCTGCGCGATTCCCCGTCCAATGGACCGATAAACACTTCCGAGCCACATTTGACCCAAAGTCAACTCCCGAACTCAGGAGAGGTCCAAAGGACTTTCTAAGGTCTCTGAAATACCTTTCTAACGGTATGCCCCGTGCACAATTCTGACCAACGGTTTGCCCTCGGCGACCAATTTTCCGAAAAACCCTGAGGCGCACTGCCAAATGGCAGGTCCCAGATCCTGCCTATCGGCACGTGCCGATAGGCAGTGCCATGATAGGGTCGGTTGGTAGTCCCCTGGGGTTATAAAAGGATGCCTTGGCCTCATTGGCAGGAAGAGCCCAGATCTGATAGAAATCTCTATGAACGAATCCCAGAAACCTCTCTCGAAGGCAGCGTGATTTCAACTTCCAAATCCCTCTTTTACCTTCACTTTTCATCATCCTTTTCATCAAACTTGGTGAGTTAACCACTCTCCATCATCATCCAAGCTCAAGGGCTGCTCTCCAACATTCAAGATCAAGCTCAAGATCTTCAAGAAGGTCCAACTTTCTCAAACTCTCTCTCTTAAATTCTCTTGAATTCCCAATAACTTGTTTTCTTATTTAGCACTTTTATAATCTCATCTCACACATCCTAATATACTTTTTATTTAGTATTATTGCACATCTCTTATTTTCATATAAATAAAAACCCCAAAACAAGAAAAAGAGGGTTTGATCATAAATTCCAAGTAGGGATTCTCACACTTCTTCCACATTTTTCTCACAACTAAAACACCTTTTCTACACACACACACACACTTACAAATAAGAGATCCCACATTTGGATTTATGGTATAAACCCCACCCCTTTGCTTTGTATGCGAACTACGTGGACTTTGATGCCTTTATAGGCTACGTAGGCGTCTCGGGGTAAAACCCGAGACTCGAGTCCTTTCTCTCACTTTTTCTCTCATTTCCTATTTTCTCTAAATCCATTTTTCTTATATTATATATATCCTTAGTCTTAGTGACACATTACTCCATGTGCGTTATCGTTCCTTTATAGCGATCAACGTAGGGGTAACCGCGTAAATCTTATTTTTCTAATATTACTTTTATAATCTTCCTATGGATGACTCGCTTTATCTTTTCCATGATTCAAGCCGAGGATTCCTGCCTCCATTCGATATATATACACATGCACACATCTCACGGGGGGAAACATAAAGGAAAATAGCAAATATCCATGAGAGATCGAAAGTGCGGAATGGGTGCCTAACACCTTCCCATTTCGTAACTAAGCCTCCGAACCCTTTTCAAATCATTTTGGTTTCGCACGCACCAGTATGTCTTTGGATGCCATCCTTCGGGGTGGCTTCCCCTTTTTCTTTTGTCTGTTTTGAGTAAAATAGACTGGCGACTCTGAATCTCTCTACATTTTTCACACCTCACAAAATCGACGCCGGCCGAAGCGCTCTCCCGAGAGGGGACGCGCGGGACCCGAAGGATTCCTCCTCCCTCCGCGACGGGGATCGGCGGGGATGGCCACACATAGTATTAAGCAACTGCTAAGTATAAATAAAAGGAACGACAGTTTAGTACCTTGGGCTCCAAGGGCATAAGAGCACTCACAGTATTGAGCAACTTTCAAGTATAAATAAAAGGTACGAAAGTTTAGTATCTAGGGCTCCAAGGGCATAGCAGCGCTCATACTATTAACCAGTATTCTACTCGAGGGGGGCAAATGTTGAGAAGTCCTCAAGCCAATGAACAAAGAGTGAAATCTTGATTACAATATTTCATGTATAAGTCTCTCGACATTACAAGACACTTTTGCACGAGGGGTGTAATACTGAGAAGTCCTCAAGAAAGTGAACAAAGAGTGGAATAGCCTGGAGCATAGGGATCCACTTAGAATGGCTCCACGCGCCCAAGATTGTAAGTTTGACAGAAAATAGTCCAGGGCGAGGGGATCCACTTAGAGTGCTCCACCTGCCCAAGATTGCAAGTTTGACAAAAAATAGCCTAGAGCGAGGAGATCTACTTAGAGTGGTCCATCTTTCCAAGATTGCAAGATTGACAGGAAATAGTCTAGGGCGAGGGGATTCACCTTGAGTGGCTCCTCTTCCCAAACTTTATGCTACAGAAAATGACACAGGGCAAGGGGTCCACCACGAGTGGTACCCTCTACTAAGATCAATACAAGAAATAACTGATAATGAGGGGGTCCACTTCGAGTGGCCCCTTTGCCAAGACCAACATAAGTAATAGTTTGAGGATGAGGGAGTCCACCAAAAATGGCCCCTCAGTCAAGATTACAACAAGCAATAGTTTATGCCGAGGGAGTCCACCATGAGTATCCCCTTGACTAAGAGCAATGTCACAAAACAGCTGGTGGTGAGGGGTCCACCAAAAGTGGCCCCTAAGCTACAATAAAAGGCATGAATAGTTTATAGCGAGGGAGTTCACTTCGAGTGACCCCTTTTCCAATGGAAAATACAAAGAGGAAAACCCAGGGCGAGGGAGTCCAAGATAAGTAACCCACCTGTGAAAGACAGACATAGAAATGGGAGGGTTTACCCCCAATGGCTTTCCCCCCACCCCCCACCCCCCCCCACCCCTCTCTCACTGCATAAACTCGAAACAAGGTAAAATGAGCTAGGGCGAGGGGACTCACCTCGAGTGGCCCTCTGCCCAAAAGCAATGCAGAAAAGAGAATGACTAAGGATGAGGAAATTCACCACTAAGGACCCCCCCCCCCAGTCACTCCAAATCGAACAGTGTAATGATGTGATGGCATGAAAATTTTCATATTCCAAGATGAAATGATCATTTCGTATAAAACCATTTTGTCTACTCAACACAAAGATTTTTATACGAGGGGCATAATGTACAGGGGTGTCCATCAGCTATCTAAAATAGCCAAGGGTGAGTGAGCCCACCTAGAGGGGATCTCACAGCCTAACTTAGCAAGAAAATATTTAGAGCAAAGGGGTCCACCTTAAGTGGCCCTATAACGAGGTGTAATACCTGGACGAGGCAACTCACAACAAGAAACCCCTCTACCTAAGATAGAAGGCCACAGAAAAAGACTAAGGACGAGGGGCTCACTGCGATCAACCCCTCTAAACAAGATAGAAGGCCACATAATAGTGTCCAAGAACGAAGGGGCTCACTGTGAGCAACCCCTCTACCCAAGAAAGAAGACCATAGAAAAAGTCTAAGGACGAGGGGTTCACTGTGAGCAACCCTTCTACCCAAGATAAAGGGCCACACAAAAAGTCCAAGAATAAGGGGCTCACTGTGATTAACCCCTCTACCCAAGATAGAAGGCCACAGAAAAAGGCCAGGGTGAGGGGAGTCGCCACGAGCAGCCCCTCTGCCCAAGATGATTCCTAAAAAAGGAGTTCCACCACAAGTGGCCTCATCTCCAAAACTTGGGATGAAGTGATAGAGAATTTAATGATCCTAGGGGGAATGATGAAAAAACCCTAGGGTCCTCAAAATTTAAAATTGAATTTATAGCGTACAAAACCTTTTGATCTCCCCAACACAAAAGACTTTGCACGAGGGGCTTATGTAGAAGGGTGTTTCAAGCTTGTCTACTTTACTTTGGGGTGAGGGTCCATAAAAGCCCTCCCCATTAGCTTCCAGAAAATAAGGGACACGAAACCCTCAAGGTCCCTCAACTTACAGAAAATATTTGGTCGCGGAACCCCCAAGGCTCCCCTCCCTCAACTAAAAGAAAATATGGGATGCGGAACCCCTAAGGTCCCTACACTACAAGAACATATTTTGGGGCGGAACCCTCAAGGCTCCCCTCCCTCAACTGCAAGAAAATATTTGGGCGCAGAACCCCCAAGGCTCCTTGATAGGTTGGGTCACCGATGTCGGTGGTTTTATTTTATTCCGCTCACCTACTCTATGCAAAAACCTAATATATGACTACAGTCTTTTAAGGGAGTATAGAAGCCAGGTCCAGGTATCGAAAATCCACAGAGATGAGTTGCTAGAATTTACTCAGTTTAATACTTCTAAATAAAAGTGTAAAAGATATTGCTAACAAAAAATAAAAGATAATAAAGAGAAAAGATTAATCTGGACGAGTGTATTTAAACTACGTTAATAAAGAGAATAAAAGTTAGATGTTGCGTCAAATATCCCTCATCTAGAGTTAATTAGTATAAAATGGTTACATGGGTTCACAAGTTATTAAGATTGCGTCTCGTTTCGACAGTTAATTAAATCAAGAGTTGTCACACCCCTAAATTCTCATAAAAGTCTAATAAGATTTTGGCGTCAACAAATACCCCAGAAATTATGCACGCAAGGTCGTAAATACTGAGCATACAGGATATACCCCATTAAATCTCTTAGCCATAATAACTAGGACAACCCAATCAAAATAAACACGTAAAACTCCATCACCATAGCAAAGCAACCAATCAACCCTAAGTGAGTTCAACCTGACATAACCTAGAATAAACTAGCCGCTACACATAACGGACAACATAAATTAAACTAACTATTTAATTAAGCAACAACTAATTAAATTAACACTACAAATTATCTAGCCATGGAATAAATAACAAAACAAGAATTATGCTAAAACAACTAAAATACATTAAGAAAGACAATGTAATAGTAACTTACATATACACAAATGGGGAAAATCCAACAAGATTGAGGGAGAGGTCCAAAAGCTCCCAAGAACAAAACCCTAAAACTAATATAATAAAAGATATTTACAAAAAAAGAGGAGAAAGTTTATATATAAAAGAGGAAAATGGCAAATTTGTAAATAAGAAAGTTGAAAAAAATAGGGGACCGAATCGATTCGGAGGTGTTCGAATCGATTCAGAGCTGGGAAAAATCGACATTATCTTCAAGAGAATCGATTTGCACCTGTAGACTCGAAAACTTATCCCAATCAGCAAATCCATGGAATATATCTAAGACCCACCACGTAATAAATCCACACCAAGCCAAAAGCCGAGACCATGAATTCTATCCAATTCGGACCCAAAACTCAAATGGGTAACCCATAGACCTGCCATGGCTGCATTTGGAGATGCAAAAATTGAAAAGTCAAACACCCAAATTAGCTCCACAGCCTCCATTAATGGCCAAAACCAAGACCCATTTCGAAATTGGTAAACCCGGGACCATTTCGATATGCGCGTAACAAAACTCGAGCTCTAATTTTGAACGAAAGGGTCCAATTTTGGACGAAACCAAAACCCGAGCCAAAGACAAAAATTTCCATATCTGTAAGAAGTTTGCTGCAAAAATGAGTTAGGGACATGGAGGGTATTTATGAAATTGTTAGTAAAAGAGATAAGGGACTTGAGGGTAATTAATAAAATTGTTATTTATTTCTTTTAATTCTTCCTCCGATTAAAGACCCGAGTTTTCTTCGTTCGGACTCCGATTTGAGCACCGTTGATGGCCACGTGAATCTTGGCCCGAGGGTTAAAATTTTCATGAATACTTCGGGCAGAAATTTTTAAGTGTGAAATTACAAAAATGACCCTAAACGTGCGAACTCTTATGAAACTTTATCGGAACGCGACGAAACTTCACACTAAGCACCGTAACACCTATAAATGCTCAATAATACCTCAAATAAAGTATTAGCGTATAAAACGGAGATTGTCTAATTAACGAGCATAAATATAGGCATTAAAGCACCCGAGGGGCCTAAAAATGCATAAGTTAACGGGCGGAAAATGAAATATTTGTGACTTATCACACACCCTAACTTAGACATTGCTAGTCCCTGGAAACGAAGTTCAAAGCAAGAAGAACTATAAGAAATCTTCAAAATATGAGATATATACAAAAGCGATAAAAGCCACTTTCGCGGGCCAACGATTGCTTTTAGCGTATGCAATAAGCCGTTAAATCCCTAGGTTACCCTAGTGAACGAGTGTCGTCTCTTGGGGGTTTTCAGGGATGAAACCCATAAACATCATATGGTTTCCTAAAAATATTCCCAACCTAACATGCAACAAACTCAACAACAATGAAAAAGATTTCAAACACATAATTATCATATCGAACAAATTCAAATAAAAGTCCGTTGTTATTAACAATATTGAATGCACCTTATAGAATTAAAACTTTAAAAGTGGGAGGGAGCAGAGCACAAGCAAAATATGATTTGGCAAAAGCTTAAATAAACTGGATAAAAGTAAAAGCATGCATATATTCAATCCTCACGGGCATTACACTCTTCAAATGAATTCACTCAAAACAGGGAGGTAACACACGAGACATGCGGGCATAAAGAGTAAATGTAAATGGAAATAAGGTCGCGCACATGTCACAATAAACGCTATGTAGGAAATTAAAAACTGTAATCTCAATGAAAGATACCGCACATTAAAAGAGGCAAAATGCATTTTCACAGATTATTTAAACTTTTAAATTAAATTCACCCTAAGATCACATAGGACTTTATAGGGTTGCAATGTAGGCTAGGCTCGAGTTATGAAATGAAGGAAATATGTACGGATTCAAAGTGTTCGGGGATGAAAAACTTGGGATAATGGAAATTGTGGGCAATTTCAAAATTGGAAATTGATTTCCATAACAACCATTAAATATGAAATTAGAGAGCGATAGGGATTATTGAACACAATATACAACATATACAACTTTATCTTTTCTTTTCTTCTTTTTCTTTTTCTTTTCTTCTTTTTTCACTTTCTTTTGTTTTTCGCTTTTTCTTTTCTTTTTCACTACACTTTTTTCTACTTTTCTCACTCTCATATGCTTAATTGCAACCACAAGACAATAACATCATTCAATCCCAAGTAACATTCCAAACAAAGGTATGGAAGGTTATATGTATGGTTTATGACTCCAATGTGGAGTTGGTTATGGGATTTTGAGGTTATGAAACGAAAGGCTATATTTAGGCTCAAAGGGGTTGACTAGGGAAATATATAAGGTGAGGTCAATGTTAATATGGGTGATATGATGTCCTATAATCATTTCATAAATTTTACGCAATTCTCGAGTCAAAACAAACTTTAAAAATCATGATCAAGTAACACATTTCAAAAATGAACTCAATTAATGAACGTTCAAATGAAATAATAGTGAGATTACCGACGAATGTAACGTTTTCAATGAGGAAAGAATAGTGTATAACACTCATAAATGACGAAAGGTACAAATCTTACTTGGTGTAAGTATATACAATGCAACAAAAGATTACCGAGTTATAAAAATCTTAAACCAAATCAATAAAACAAGGAAGGCACATTTGCTCATGGGATAAAGTTTAACTGAAGAAGTTATTCATAATATCAATGATGTGAGGACTAAAGTCTAATAACTTCTAAAATCGAGAACATGCATCATTGGGTGGTCAATCGGATCGGGCAATTATTGAAATTTATCATCGAAAACTAAGGCAAAATGCCCAACAAAGAAGAAAAAAGAAAGAAATTTTTGTTGAAGATTTTCAACTTTTAACAAAAAACATGCTTTGTAACTAACATGTGATAAAATCCATGGACTAAACATGAAATGGATAGAATATCCTACACCCCCTATGCTAAATGTTGCATTGTCCTCAATACGCATTAAGAACACAACACAAAGATTGGAAAAGAATGATATTACCCAAAATTGGATCGATCCCCGGATAAGTACGAGTCCAAAGAATCTACAAAACAAGTTAATACCGAGCATAATGAAAAGAAATAACAAAAAGTTTAACTAATTACACTAGACTAAACTAAAAGGAAAGAAAAACTAAAGAAAGAAAGAATAAAAAAAACTAACTATTTACAACCTACTATTTGGACTTCACACTAACGATACACTAGAAGTCTAAATAATTGAGGATCCACCCGAAATATGGTCTGACTTTGAAAGATCCATGGTGGACCCTCCATAGCATGCATGCCTCCCGAAACATAGGAATTATGTTTGATAAATGGGAGGCAATGTGTAAGGCCTGAGAAATGAACCATCGCCGATTAAAAATTTGAGAGGGACGATGGGGGATTTGGATTTTAAGGGTGACAAAACCATATTGATCTCAGGAAAATTAAAATCACATTCCCAAGGTTCTTCAATTGGAAGGGGAGGTGGGGTTAGTGCAAGTGAATAGCCCATGAGATGAATCATCTCAAAATAACATTCTCATTCAAGAATCGGGTCAGATTCCTCAAGACTTTCAACCGATTCTTGTAATAAATTTAATGGTTCAGGAATAGTAGGGGATAAAGGAAGTGAAGGACAATCGACAATGCTCGGATCACTCTCAATTATTTCTTCCTCAAAAGGGGGTGTAGGTGAAACTAAAGTTTGAACCTCAACCCGGATTTTTGAAGAAGAAATAATCTCATCGAGTTGGACATCTTTTTTATTTGTCCAAGCGTCCTAAATCTCAACTTCATCATTTCATTCCATATTCCCACCACGCAAAGTTTCCTCCAAAGGCGATGGTGGATTGCTTGCAAATTCTTGACTTTCACGTGCAAGACGCTCATTCTCAAGAATTTGTAGACATTCATGCATAGTCTTGGGAGTATAACCTTGAGAACTATTAGCATAACAATTAAAAGTATCTAAAGTGTTATGGTGAGACATTTCAAAAATAGGCAATTCACAAAAGCGACAAGCACCAAAATTTTAATTTCTCGAAACAATCTAGCATAAGTCAAAAAGAAAGGAGAAAATAAAGAATACAAATATGAATAAAAGAAATATTGAGAAATAATAAAGAAACTACTACCTATAACAAAACACTCCCGGATAACGGCGCCATTTTGATTAGCTAGGTTTTGTCACGGTGTCGCGTCACCGACGCCGGTCGTTTTATTTTATTCTGCTCACCAACTCTATGCAAAAACCTAAACTATGACTACACTCTTTTAAGGGAGTATAGCGGCCAAGTTCGGGTATCTAAAATCCACAGAGGCGAGTTGCTAGAATTTACTCGGTTTAATACTTCTAAATAAAAGTGTAAAAGATATTGCTAATAAAAAAAGTAAAAGATAATAAAGAGAAAAGATTAATCTAGGCGAGTGTATTTAAACTACGTTAACAAAGAGAAAAAAAGCTATAGGTTGCGTCGAATATCCCTCACCTAGAGTTAATTAGTATAAAATGGTTACATGGGTTCACAAATTATTAAGATTGCATCTCGCTTAGACAGTTAATTAAATCAAGAGTTATCACACCCCTAAATTCGCATAAAAGTCTAACAAGATTTTGGCATCAACAAATACCCCTGAAGTTACACACGCAAGGTCATAAATACGTAGCATACATGATATACCCCATTAAATCTCCTAGGCCTAATAACTAGGACAATCCAATCGAAATAAAATGTAAAACTCCATCACCATAGCAACTCAACCAATCAGTCCTAGGTGAGTTCAATCCGAAACAACCTAGATTGAACAAGCCGCTACACATAACGAACAACATAAATTAAACTAACTAATTCATTAAGCAACAACTAATTATATTAACACTACAAATTATCTGGGCATGGAATAAATAACAAAGCAAGAATTAAGCTAAAACAACAAAAATACACTAAGTAAGACAATGGAATAGTAACTTACATATACACAAATGGAAAAAATCCCACAAGAAGTGAGGGAGAGGGCCAAAAGCTCCCGAGAACAAAACCCTAAAACTAATATAATGAAAGATATTTACAAAAAAGAGGAGAAAGTTTATATATACAAAAATCAAATGGCAAATTTGTAAATTAGAAAGTTGGAAAAAATAGGGGACCGAATCGATTTGGAGCTGGGAAAAATCGACACTGTCTCCAAGCGAATCGATTTGCAAAGGTGCGAATTGATTCGCACCTGTAGGCTAGAAAACTTCTTCTCCTAATCAGCAAATCCTAACAAAAAACAAGGTCATCCATGGTATATGTCCAAGACCCACCACGTAAGCGAAGGCACACTAAGCCAAAAGCCGAGACCATGAATTTGAAACTCATATGGGTAACCAGTAGACCTACCATGGCTGCGTTTGCAGCTGCAAAAATTGAAAAGCCAAACACCCATATAAGATCCACAACCTCCATTAATGGCCAAAACCAAGACCCATTTCAAATTTGGCAAACCCGGGACCCATTTCGATATGCGTGTAACAAAACTCGAGCTCCAATTTCGAACGAAAGGCTCCAATTTTGGACGAAACCAAAACGAGAGCCAAAGACAAAAATTGCCATATCTGTAAAAAGTTTGCTACAAAAACGAGTTAGGGACATGGAGGGTATTTATGAAATTGTTAGTGAAAGAGATAAGGGACATTGGGGGAATTAATAAAATTGTTATTTATTTCTTTTTACTCTTCTCTGATTAAAAACCCGTGTTTTCTTCGTTCGGACTCCGATTTGAGCACCATTTGTGGCCACGTGAATCTTGGCCTGAGGGATATAATTTCGTGAATACTTCGGGCAAAAATCCTGAAGTGTGGAATAATGAAAATGCCCCTAAACGTATGAACTCTTACGAAACTTTATCGAAATGCAATGAAACTTCACACTAAGCACCGTAACACCTATAAATGCTCAATAATACCTCAAATAAAGTATTAGCATATAAAACGGAGGTTTTCTGATTAACAGACATAAATTCAACCATTAAAGCACCCGAGGGGCCTAAAAATGTATAAGTTAACGGGCGAAAAATGCAATATTCGTGACTTATCACTCCCCTCCCTCAATTGCCAGAATATTTATTTGGGTGAGGAACCCTCAAGGCTCCCCTACCTCAACTCTAAGAAAATATATTTGCGCAGAACCCCCAAGGCTCCCCTCCCTCAACTTCCAGAATATTTATTTGTGTGAGGAACCCTCAAGGCTTCCCTCCCTCAACTGCAAGAAAATATTTGGGAGCAAAATACTCAAGGCTCCCCTCCCTTAACTGCAAGAAAATATTTGGGCGCGGAACCCCCAAGGCTCCCCTCCCAAATTGCAAGAAAATATTGAGTGCGGAACCCTCAAGGTTCCTCGGCATCTAGAAAATATTGAACGCGGAACCCTCATGGTCCCTTAGCTTCCAGAAAATGTTGGGGCCAAAAACAGTCAAGGTTCTCCCCCTCAACTTTCAAAAAATGTTGGGGCGAGCATCAGTCAAGGTCCTCACCCTCAACTTTCAGAAAATATCAGGGCGAGGAGCAGTCGAGTTCCTCCCCCTCAACTTTTAGAAAATGTTGGGGAAAGGAGTAGTCAAGGTCCTCCCCTTCATTTTTTAGAAAATAGGCAAGGATGAATGATGGGCTACCATGAATAACCCCTCATCATGAAACAATTATTATTTTAAAGAATAAAAATACAAGTATTTATTTTCTTGTACAGGTAGCCTAGTTGAGCAAGCAGAGCTTAAATAGGCCAGTTGGGATCTCTTGGGAGTTTTGTCTTGGCGGCTGAGGAACAAGTTTTATTGATCAAGCTCAACCACTTAACACTTTAATATTGGGAGAATACTAGTAGAAAGACCCTAGAATCACCTAGTACTCACAATCAGACACAACTGGGGTGAGCAGCCAAAGGGTTGCTCATAAGAAATGATAAGTTTATAAAAGGATTCTAGAAGAAATGGGGTCCTCAAGGCCCCACTCAAGTTTTCAACAATTTTAGAGGAGGTGGTCTTTGAGACCCCCCCCCCCCCCCTCAAGTTCATATATATTTTAGAGGAGGTGGCCCTCAAGGCCACCCTCTTAAACTTACAAAGTTTGTACCACAAGATACTATTTCAAAAGATATTTACCAAATCAAATATTTTATCATCTAGCGTAAACATATTTGCTTTTTGATTTTAGGTTGCACCAGGTGGTACCTGTCTGAGGGGATAGGTTGTTATACACAGGTAGGGATAAATGGTACACTAGAGACCTTGTCCCTCACCAACCCTCTAAGTTTTGGCACCCAAAAGCTCTGCCAAAATCACACCAGAACCTCTCCAGTATTCTCTCCCTGCTCTCTCTCTCTAAGTGCTAAATTCCTTGTTCTTTCACTCCCCGCTGACAACCACCACTCTTAGGAGTTCCTCTTGAGTAAAGTTACTATTATCGTCGTGAAGTTCATCTTCTTCCAAGGAGTGAACTCTAGCTTCAGTTCCATTTTTTACCAAAAGGAGAAAGTTTTATCAGAAGATGCTCCAAAAGTTCTTGAGTACCATGAAAGCAGCGTCCATTGGAGTGGATCACGCCTCACCCGATTTAGTATCTTATCAGATCCTAGTATCACTACCCTCTTACACATATGGTTAGGATTCCCTTGAAACGATTGTTTGTTTATTCCAATTCGTTGTATTCTTTTAGTTTCGATAATCGGGGATCGTGTTCCTCTGATTCCAATGGTTTAGGATGATGTCCTTCTAATTTTGGTGGTTTGGTATTGTTCCATGTGATGGTTTGGTCATAGCGCGGCTTGGCTTAGTATGAGTACGGATAGATCGGGTGTGGTCATTGCAGCTCGGTAATTGAGTGCGTTGTTGTTTGAAAAATCGCTTCATTTTCACAAGTTTCATGTACGTGTGTGTAAGGACAAAATTTCTATAATCCATAGTTTACATGGAGTATGTCATAAACTGCTACAACCATCAAGATAAGTTCAAATTCATTGTTCAAGACAACGGATAAGAATTTTAAGTATCTTCAACATATTCTCAACATGAGGTACAATTTCATATAGAATATGCTTAAGTTTCGTAAATGCTTTACTTTAGTCTTACAATATTTTTCGAAACTATTTTTATCAAGCTGGGGCATTTTTTCTAAGTCAAAATTATTTTTTTAAGATTTGTAGGCAAACTTTTTAAAATAATATTTTTTTTGCTCTTCGTTCAAATGACAAGGCAATGTAGTTCAGACGACATTGACATGTCGTTCAAATAACTACTTCTAACGACATGCAATGTCGTTTGAAGGGTCGCTCGAATGGTCGTTTCTTGTTTACTTCAAACGACCACGTACTGTTTTACAATTTTAAGGGTCGTTTCTTAGGTCGTTAGTAACGACATCTAATGTTGTTCAAGCGACATGACAATGTTGTTCAAATGACATGACAATGTCGTTTGAACAAATTCTAACGACATGCGCCGCCTCAAAAATTTTGCTCAGCTATAAATACCTGCTTTGAAGACATTTTTCCTTAAGACTTTTGATACACGAAAACTACTTTTTGGCAGACTTTTTGTCTTTATCTTTTAAGATTAAAAACCTACTTTTTTATTCGCCAAATCATCCCAATCCTTTTGTGAATCATTTGTGGAACCCAAATTCTTCTTGGAAGTTCATCTTTGTGGAGTGCCATCTCTACTGCTAGATTGATAGTTCTTGCGGGAGCTGCTTACTGACGAATGTGGTCACTGAGGTTCTCGAGGGGATCTTTATTGGTTACCAGGCTGCGGTCTATGTGAGTTTTCTACGAAAAAGTCATTGCAGATTTCATTGCGTAATTTTAAGTTGGGAATTACATTATATAGTGAAATAAAAGTTTGTCCAGAAAGGGTTTTTTTTCCTGAACCTTGATTTGTGATTGAATCTTTAATTTATCCACATATATGCATGATTAGGGTTTAATAAAATTTGGATCAGAGATTGACTCTAATTAAATAAGTTTGAAATTGGAAATTTGTGAATTAAATAATTAATCGATATCACTCATTCTTCAAATTGGTATCAGCGCAAGTTACTCTAATTTATTAAGTGATTCTTTTTCCGTAAAATTTTTGTGATATTGAGTTTTTTTATAAATGTGATTTTGAAAATTTTTGTAATTTTTCCAATGGAAAACTTATACAATCGGTTGCCCGTCTTTGATGGCACAAATTATGCCTATTGGAAAACCCACATAAAACCGGGTTTAGAAGCAATTGATGAACGTGTGTGGATTATTTGTGAAAGAGGGTGGACTCCTACCAGTGTCACCGTTGATAATGTTTCCAATCCCAAACCTATGTCTCACTGAACTAAGGATGATTATAAATGGAGTAACTTTAACTCTCGTGGCCTGAGCGCTATTTTATGGAGCCATTACCCCTGACGAGTTTCGCCATATTATAACGTGCACCACATCTAAAGAGGCATGGGATATCCTCCAAATGACACATGAGGGTACCAACACAGTCAAGGCGTCTAAGTTACAAAATTTGACCACCCAGATTAGGACTACAACTATGTCAGAGACTGAGTGTTTTGACAAGTTTTATGATAGGTTATTGACATAGTCAATGCGAGTTTCAATTTGGGTGAGAAAATTGAGGACACGAGGGTTGTTAAAAATATTTTGAGGTCACTCCCATCCCGTTTTATTCCTAAGGTCACTATTTTAAATTCTTTGGGAATATTAGATACACTTAGGTTAGAAGAACTCGTAGGACACCTTCAAACTTATGAGATCGACATGTTTCCCAAAACCTTTAAGCCTAATGATAGAGGGATTGCACTTAAGGCGCAATCTAGAAAAGGTGAGGAAGTGTCAAGGAAGAAAGAGAAGAAGAAAAGAGATAAATTTTGTGAGTCTGAGTCTGAGGGAGAGTTTACTTTTGATGATGTGGCCATGTTTGCTAAAAAAATTAAAAAGTTTCTCAAATTTTCCAAAGAAAATTCTACCAATAAAAAGATGTTTTAGAAAAATAAAAATAAATAAGATATAAATGAAAGCGATGAGAATGAGAAAGAGGAAGCGACGAGATGTTTTGAGTGCGGAGGCAAAGGGAACAAAGCGTTTAAATGTCCCACTATTCTAAAGAGAGGGGGAAACAATTCTATGCCAGCCACTCTTCGTGATAGTGACAATGAGGTGAATGATTCCTTGGATGAGTCATCACATGGTATGTGGTCGCCTTTAAGTCAAGTCACGTGAACACACATGGTTTGTACCATAATGATGAGGACACTTGTGTACGTGAGAGCCCCAGTGATGATTTGAGTGTTTCAAGTGAGTGTGAGAGTGAGATTTAAAGTGAGGGTGAAAACCATCTCCAAAAAGCGTTTAGAGATTTATACGCCGAGAACTTAAAGACGAAGAAGTTGAATAAAGAGTTAGGTCTTAAGGTGTTAGATTTGGAGAGTAAGATAGAATTGTTGAGGGGATATGAGTCGCCAACTTGATAAGGTGAAGGTTTCTCTAAGTGAGCAGTTGATCGTCTTAGGCTGTAAAAAGAGTGAACTTAATTCCCGTGTATTCCAACTCGAGAGAGATATCGAACTCATTCAGGAGGTCAAGGTTACTATAGAGGATACATCTAGGAAGGTAGGAAAGATTCTCCCCGGTCTCGCTTTGGGAAATGTTGAGAGATTAGGAATAGGTCATGACGGGGCGTCTACTTCCCATGTTGCACCCGAGCCGATTCTCGAGTTTGTAGTAGATCCTTATGTCTCTCCACTTAACCCACCTAAGCGTTCGTTACCCGATAGGAGAGTGCGTCCTAGACATTTTAAGAGAGTTCTTCATAGGCCCGTGTATGTTTTCTCTCATTGTAAGAAGAGATAAGACCTTAGGGAATTCTGTTTTAAGTTGAGAAGTGTGTCACATAGAATTTTTCCACGTGTTCCCATACACGCAACCACACATGATACTTTTCTTGATCCTACACATCTCATAAGAGAGTTTAAACACATTTGAGAGCAAGTTAAGTTTTTATTCAATACTTCACATGATTTAATGGATGTTTTTTATAGGATATCACCACCATTGGAAAACTCTTCTGCACCTAATGGTTGAGGTTTAGACTTGTTTGCTAGCATAGGATGTTTTTCATGATGACATTTTATGCCTATTTCTAGTGCTTACCACTTTTGTATTTACTTTTTCCATTTCGATATATTTTTCAAAAAACTCAAATAGATTTTGTTTTTGAAAAAATTTGGAAAAATATAAAAAAGATTTTTTAGATTTTTTAGAAAAAATTGAAAAAGTCAAAAAGATTTTATTTTGATAAATTTTTTGGAAAAAGACAAAGATATTTGTATTTCGTTTTATACCGTTTATGGATGGACATTTAGGATGACCAAGTCACAATATCATTCCATATCCATGTGACTGTTTGATTATGTTTTGAAACGATACATGATTTTATCCATGTGCTTTATAATGTTTGAACTCATTAAGATGAGATTTAAGATTAATTTCTACATGTTTGGCTCATGATTTCCTTTAATGCACACTTGCACGGATTTATGTGATTATTGTGCTTGTCTATCACGTGTTGGTCGAAGTATTTTCATCTTAATCCTATCTTTAAAACAAACCAAATGGGATAAACCTAGATAATTGAAGTAGTGCATATAAGAATCGTTATCCGTCAAGAATTTGTTTAATATAAAAAAATAATGTGTGAACACGGGAAAGGGCAATGAAAGTCACAATTATCCTTTGCGAGAAAGCCACCGTTTAAGATGGGCCTAAAAAAGTCTTGCATTGTAAAATGTAGCCAAGGCCCAAAAAGTTTAAAAAGAGCCAAAAAAGTGTGGCATTGTAAAAAGTAGACAAGGACAAATTAGTTTAGTTTGATATAATCATTCAAAAGAAAAGAATTGAATAGAAAAATATGAGCATTATTATATATGAGGGAGCTTGGTTGGAAATATATCAACGGGTTTGCACGTACTGACAAAATCTTGAAAAAGCATTACATAGTTTTAGACGTTATTGGTGTGAAAATCATTTTAGACTTTGATTTGTTTATTAGATTGAGTTGATGTCATTTGAATTCAACAATTTTTACACCTAAGGATGAGTTTAAGTTCATTCGTTAGGAGTATCCATACTCATCATGCACATTTGTTATGATTGTTTGACTTAATTTTCCTATCGAATTTGTTCACACCCGTTCATTCCGTTTCCACGATTTGGTTATCTTAGTATAAATTCATGGTGTGTGTTATTTTTTGTAACATTTTTTGCTTATAAAATTTAAAAAATCAAATAGAGTTTGTGGATATTTTGAGTTTATCCTTGCATGAGCGTAATTGTTATATGTTTGTTATGCTTTTCGTGACACTCTGTGCTTATTTTTGTTTAATTCTTTCCTTGTCTATATTGGACAAATAAAAAGGGAGAGAACAAATTATGAATTATGGGGGAGTGAGAGTTTGAATTTTGGGGGAGATTTGAGATTTGATCTTTGATTGATTTATTTGATATTTGATTTATGCTATCTCATTTCAAAGTCGATATATCATGAAGGTATTTTTTTTGTTTATTGTGTGTAGGAATTTGATGATCATTTGGAAAGCACACAAAATAAGAGCAAGGAAAGTAAAGAGAATTGAATTAAATTTGAACAATTTTTGAAGAATTTGAAGACTTATTTCAATATCCTTATGGGTTTTGCGTTGCATGGGAGTGTATTAGATTTGTATAGGCATTTTGATTGATAATTTGTATATTTTTATTTTGTACCGGCCTGGGGATATTTGTAGGGACATAATTTTTATAGTCCGTAGTTTACATAGAGTATGTCGTATACAGCTACAAACGTCAAGAGAAGTTCACATTCATTGTTCAAGACGATGGATCCAAATTTTAAGTATCTTCAACATATGCACAACATGAGGTACAATTTCATATAGAATGTGTTTTAAGTTTCGTAAATGCTTTCAAACTGATGCATTTGTTCTAAGTTAAAATTAATTTATTAAGTCATGTAGGCGAGCTTTTTAAAATAATATTTTTTTGCTCTTGTCGTTCAAATGACAGGGTAATGTAGTTAAAACGACATTGACATGTCGTTCAAATGACTTCTTCTAATGACATGCAATGTCGTTTGAAGGGTCGCTCGAAGGGTCGTTTCTTGTTTGCTTAAAACGACCACGTAAAGTTTTACAATTTTAAGGGTCGTTTCTTAGGTCATTAGTAAAGACATCTAATGTTGTTCGAATGACTTCTAACAATATGCGCCACCTCAAAAATTTTGACCAGCTATAAATACTTGCTTTGAAGAACTTTTTCATTTAGACTTTTGATACACGAAAAGTGCTTTTTGGCAGACTTTTAGTCTTCATCTTTTAAGGTTAAAAACCTAGTTTTTTATTCACAAAATCATCCCAATCCTTTTCTGAATCATTTGTGGAACCCAAATACTTCTTGGAAGTTCATCTTTGTGGAGTTCCATCTCTACTGCTGGATAGGTAATTCTTGCGGGAGCTACTTGCTAACAACTGTGTCATTGAGGTTCTTGAGGGGATCTTTGTTGGTTAATAGGTTGCGGTCTATGTGAGTTTTCTACGAAAGATTAATTAGAGATTTCATTATGTAATTGTAAGTTGCGATTTGCATTATATAGTGAAATAAAAGTTTTACTCGAAAGGAGTTTTTATCCAGAACCTTGATTTGTGGTTTAATGTTTAATTTATCCACACAGATGCATGATTAGGGTTTAATAAAATTTGGATCAAAGATTGACTTTAATTAAATAAGTTTAAAATTATAAATTTGTGAATTAAATAATTAATCGATATCACTCAATCTTCAGTGTGGCTACACGTTCTGCAGCACGGTTTACTCGTCGTATCCACTTTCCTTAGGATTACAATATTATAAATTGGTCGGTATGGTGATTATGTTGCAAGGATATCGTAAGGCGTTAGAACTCGAGAAAACCTAGTATATAATGTTATTTTGCCACAATAAGTGAATTGATACAATACTCGAATGAGTGCCCCAGAGTTAGACATCTAGAGTGATCCTTGGTTCACAGAGGAATATTTTGGAAGGTGCTAGTCAGCACACGATTGTGACTTGGTTAGTTTATTTCTCCTCAGTGTAAGTAACCAACTATGCGGGATTAGTATCAAGTTAAGTGAATTTTCATGATCAGGAGGATCCGATAATTTGAGGAGACTCGTGATGTATAGTCCTAAGAATTTAAAATAATTTTTGATAATGGATTGGGCAATAGTCGTGTGTCATTTTACTCTTGGGTTAGTGTCGATCACTAGAGAGTGTTACTCAATAGAGGCATCGATATCCTTTGGGCACTAAAATAGGAGTCTTGGTACTTAGTTGGGCGTTATCATTGAGTAAATAAAGACCCGGGGATGGTTATGTGACTTGGTTCAGCGTGATCATTGAGTTCTTGGAGACTCGAGGACGGTTATGTGACTTTACTGGCTAGCCAAATGGGGAGCGTTAGAATATGTTACATGATGAGCTCTTTAATGATAGCCCCTTGGGAAAGAGCGTATGGTGACACCTTAGCGATTAAGGATTTCGATGATTTAACCTTAAGGACTCCTATGACTAAGAATAAACGTTGATAAACCTATGAACTTGAAGAATTGATGGGCTGATGATTTTAGGGACGAAATCTCCTGAGGGGGGGAGAATATAACACCCATGCCCGAGATTTTATCCCTTTCTTCATATAAACTGTAATTATGTATAATTCTTGGGGATTCGGATCAGTAATTTATGGATAATTTCATATTCTTGTGGCATTTGAAGAAATTATGGGGAATTGATTGGCCAAATTTGGAGATTAGGATTTATTTTGTCGTTCTAACGAAGATAAGGGTTGTTCGAATGAGAAGAGGATCCTGTTTGAACGAAGTCCCCCTAGTTCGAACTAGAAACCTTCCTCGTTTGAACGAGCTTCAAACGAACCACCTCTGTAAAGGATTTCACCCCTCGTAAGTATGTCGTTTGAATGTCGTTCAGATTCAATCGTTCGAATGAGACGTGATCTCATTCGAATAACCACATCAGTATTTTGTCAATTCAAGTTTCCCTTGTGTGTTGTCAAATTTTGAACCCCTGGATTGATGATATGTCGATATCTAAAGGCGCTAGATTACCAAAATGTGTTTTTAGTGTTTCCCTTGGTCTTTAAATCATTTCATGGGTTTATTTGGGGTTATATGGGGGAGAGATATGGAGGGGTCTTCCCCACCATTTTATATCAGCATTCACCTCTCTCTCGCTAGTTTCAAGGGTGTTTCACCTCCCCCAAACTTCTCCAACCATTGTTACAACTTGCCACCACCATAATACACAATTTCCAAGCTTTATTCTTCCTTTACAAGCTTTATCTTGGGTAGAATTAGGTTGTGTTATGCAACATAAATATATTGGAGATATTATTGGGGGGTTTGAAGAAAAGAAGTAGAAAATAATGGAGTTTGAAGGGGGTATTGCTTGAAGCATTCATGGAGACAAGCTTGGTGGAGCTAGGAAAGAAACCTACTTAAGACCACCTTAGGAGGTGGGAGGTCGCCATCTTCTTCAACATTCCTCCACCATTAGTGAATCTTCTTAGAGGTGGGAAAAACTCTACTCTTTAAGTTTAATGCTCTGTTTCCCTAGTATTTGGTATTGTGTATAAGGTTTAAAAGTAGAATGCATGAATAACTTAAAAAAGTATTTTTTATGGTTGGTATAAAATGGCTAATGAAGGATTTAAAGAACGTTGAGTAAAATGATAAATTTCAAGAAAAATTGGTGCTAAACATTTTTATAAAATAAAAATATTGAAATAACAAGTATCTTGTCAAAGATATTTTGTGGACAAATGTTTCAATATCTTCTTGCAAATTTTGGGACTTTCATAAAGATGGCCATTTATTCAAGTTTTGAAATATTAAAAATGTCTTTAGTCTTGAAAGTATGTTCTTTCAAATGTCATCAAATTTCTTAAATAAGTCATGTGTTAAACTCATTTTCTTGGATTTTTGGACTTAAAATTCCTCTTTCCATGTATATAAACTTTTAGGATTTTGATGATAAGCATATAAACAAGTTTAATGGAGGATTTAATGAGTTTTAAATTGGAATAAAGAAAACAGAAATATCAACCCTTAAAATTTGTGAAAAAGTGTTGAAAATGTGATAAGTGTATGATCCTATGACTCAATGTGTTAACAAAGGAAAATTGTATTTTTCTTATAAAGTAGTCTTCATATTGTAATACTCTCTATTTTTATTGATTTTATTTATTGGGATTAATTAAATTAAATTAGAAAATTAATTGGAAATTAATCTGGATTTAAATACTAGCGAGACGAGAGAGTTGGTATTTGATGATGTTAGTATTTGATGATGATAATTATGTTGAATATTACTGAGCGAGTATAGTAATATCAGATTTTGAATTTATTAAAATTCTTGTGAGTCGAAAATACGGTAGTTTCGGTAATTAAGTTGGGATGCGCGTGTCAGCCGTGTCAGGATCCAATTTAATTGATTTAAAAGTAAATTAATTTTATATCATCCGTATGATCATTTCGAGTGCACCAAAGTGTCCGTAAGGGTCGAGATAGTCAGAAAACACTATACGGGAGTTTAGTTTGGGTCCCAGGGTAATTTTAGGCCAAATCGACAACCCGGAAGGGTATGTTCTTGAAGATAATAGAGGAAATAGGGTTTTTATGAAAAATATGTAATTAAATCCAAGACAATGATGACCCATGATGATTTGATGATTCTGATACGTTAGAACTTATGCAATTATGATGGTATATTGATCTATATACTTATTTGGGAGTTTGGGATACTGTAATTGAGAATTAGAGGTGTAAAAATAAGAAAACCTGTAACTGTTAAAAGATTTATGGGCAAATATCTTATCGATCGATCGATCGATCGACTCAAGAATGTCAATCGATCGACTGATCGATCGATCGGCCAACTTATTCGATCGATCGGACCCTCTAGAAAATGTGAGTTATTTCCCTTTAAATAATTGATTGACTCTCAACCTTTATAACTCTTTAGTGATTATTGATTGAACGTAATGGGACTTAGGGGAGGTCAGTAGGATACACTTAAGGCCCTAAAAGGGTTAGTACGTATGGGAATGAGTGGGAGAAAGTAATCGTAATTAACCGAACGGATGTGATTCGAAATTTAGTATATAGGGAGTTTAAATTCGGATGAATGGTAATTTATGGGTTGGAGCAGTAGTAAGGGGACTTTAAGTCGCTGAGATAACCTTAGAGATATATGGGAGACCTAGTAACCTCTTGGGGTAGGTAGGGGTACTCGAATTCGTACGATGAGAGTTGTAGCGCTAAATTATTGATGTGTGTAATATTCGGAACGTAACTAATATGGGTGAAACTTAATATATATACATATATATAGGATATGAGATTACCTATATTGGATTCATATATATACGGGTTGTGTGATTTCCTAGTATATGGATTGTTATATGTATGACATACCTACCATACTTGTTATCACGGGAGGTTGTTTAGGAAAGGGGATAGTCTGGTCTTTGTGTGCCTTCGGGGGGACTTTAGATTTGTACCTCAAGAACATAGGACTGTGAAGGCTTATTTGTGAGTTAATGAGCTAGCTGACTATGGGAGCGTAGGTATATGTGTGACCCAATGGTATGTGAACTATGTTCGCCTCCAATATGTGTGATTTATATTGACATAGTTCCTGAGTGATTCGGAACTCGTGATCCTCACGTACGTGATGTAGCGGGATTCGATAGCAGAGTATAAGGGCATCGTAGGTTCTATCCTTGTGGGGTGCCTGATTTGTATATGATATATTATAGTGGTGTATGTATATATATATATACTGGGTATAGTTATGTTGTGTTGCTTAGTAGATAAGTTAGATTGAAATATCTAAATTAATGAAGTATGTGAGAACCAAATCTAAGTATTAAGGTATGTGAAATCGGTTAATAAGACATGGAGTATGTTCGGATGTATTAAATGGGGTTATTCGAACAAACACATAAGGTAGTCCGATTGGGTAAATAATTGCCATAGGCTGGCTAGGCAGGGTAGTGTAACTAGCAGGGGAATTACATATGCCTTTGGTGTGCACAATTAGTTGAGCGGTGAGGGTCTCAAGAGAGGGCACGTAACTAACATGCTTAATATATGTGTTGTTTAAATTGTAATTTAAACACTTGCTGTTTTTAAAATATTTTCACCTCGGGCTCTGACTCGTTTGCTTTCAAATCTATTTTTTTGTAAAAACCTTTTAGGTGCCCAGCCACAGGGATGCCAAGCATAGGAGTTCCATTATGTTGACGTGTTGTAGTTGTTGTGGAAGTTACATGACCTCGGTATTAGATGCCTCGAAATTCCTTTGATTTTTGTTCAGAGATTATCTGCATCTATTAGGGCATGTCGCCCATTTCTATCTAGAGACAGTAATTTAGTCATTTATTTCATTTCAGTTGTTGGATTTATTTATTTTTATTCAGAAGGTTGTATTGGGTTTATTTAACTTTGATATTATTTTATTGGGGGTGTTTACTCCAGACGTCAGTTTATTTCATTACGCTGGTTATTCATTTGAGATTGTTTATGCGATTGTTGAATGATGTTTTAAATTATTTGGTTGATGGTTAATTTAATTAATAAAATTTGACATCACTCTTTTTAAATATTAGGTGGCTAGAAATTAATGAAAAATGTTTTCGACAGTGATGCTAGAACTGAACCAACTTGATATTTTGTATTAATGAGATAAAAGAATAGCTACCTGGTATTTAATTAGTCGGGGTGTCACAACTGGTATCAGAGCATCGGGTTCTAGAGTCCTCATGATCTATACGGCTTACTATGCTTTTCGCATAGCATCCTTTTATATATAGCCAGATTATTAGGACTTTTGCACTCTTTGTTACGCTTTGTAGACTACGTACTTCTTATACAATGTTATGTATAGTCGATGGACTTATATAATTCATTTGAATTCATATGTCGCACATGAGGATGATACAAACTAACACCGCTGAAGGAGAAAATGTGAGATAAGACCAACAAGTACCTCAGGTACACCAGGAAAGAGCCGAAATCACTGAGATAGCGAATATCATGGCACAAGCAGTGACTACCGAAATATTGCAGTACCAAAATCGAAGTGTACAGCTTACGGGGGGCAAAAGAACAAGAGAAGTTGATCAATATGACATTGCTAGGGTTAGCAACAATGGAAAAATACCGCCGTAGCAGTGACAAGTGCCTCAGAGTCGTCAAGACCAAGAGGATAATGGAAATGGCGGGAAGAGCCAAACCCGCCAGGGCCAACAAAGCCTAGTGAAGAGGGCTACCACAAAGAGGTGTTTTAAATGTGGGAGAAATGGCCATACACGTCGGGTCTGCCCTGATTCGACTAGAGAGAAACCTCGCCCCACTCAGCAAGGACAACTAGTCTTAAGAAGGAAAGGGCTTCAGGGTCAGTGTTATAAGTGCGAATAGTAGGGTCATAAGTGGAGGGACTGCCTGCAACCAGATAGAGTACCAAGGCAGAATGCCTAACATGAGGGAGCCTGGATATTTACCCCAATAGCGCAGACACCACAGCAACAACAAGGAGTACAATATGGATGTATTTATAATGCTCGATATGCGTTTATGCCATTGATACCGCAACTATCACCTGCGTTTGGAGGTACGATACTTCATTATATATAGTGTCCTTTAAGATAAAGGGAATCTCGAATAATTTAGATACGTTACAGTTTATTTCTAATACTTTGAGGAACGTGAGTGAAGAATGTATTAGTACCTTGATTTTCGAACTAGCTAACTATGGTTTGAGTGATAATGCATCGCTAGAGTAATGTTTTTGTGTTCGTTAGAAATTGTGCTAAGTGTCACATGAGAGGAGGCGGAGCCACACACACACACACACACATACATATATATGAATATATATATATATATATATATATATTCATGTATATGGTATTGTGTAGAGACTTCGTGGAATATGTCATTTGGCTATACCTAATCCCGATCGATAGGGATGTTTATTAAAGTGATTCAAGATCTGATGAAATATTTCTGAGCATGGGGATTATCCCGTGGTAAATTTTAGATTTTTACGCCTAGTTACTAGGAGTGATGTGTTAAATATCGTCCCTCGTAACATGAAAGTAGGTGAGTAAAGCTTATAGCAAGAACCAGGGATGCGGGGTACAAATCAGATACTGAGAGCCACAAAACCTAGTTGACCGACTATAACACCCTGTATTTTCTATGCATTTAATATTTAATTAATTCGTAAAATTTTAAATTACTTGTGTGTCGTAATTTAATTGAATTAATTATACTAATATTTATTTAAATATTAATCGGAGAGTGGATGGTTAATATTTAAGGAAATTTAATTACTTAGTGAATAGTAATAATTTAATTACGTCATAATGTGTATTAGTGACGTGGCATTTATTTATCTCAGTCGGGAGTCGGAATAGGCTAATTTGGGTGTGAGATAAGAATTTTATAAATTAATTCAGATGTTAATTATGAGTTCACGGTTGAGTCTAGATGCGTCGAGATAGTCAAAAAAGTGTACCCGGTGGTAGTAAATGGATCACGGGGCATTTTTAGGCATAATCGGGCCTAAACGGGAGTGTTCGGGTCATTTGGGCTTGGCCCATTAGGCTAAAAACGGGATTTGGTATAATGAAACTAGGTCTTAGAGTATAGAACGGCATAAATCATACTCCAAACCTAGGGTTTTGAGAGAGAAATAGAGGAAGCAAATTGAGAGCCATTTGGAGAGCTCTTGAAGACAAATCAAGAAAGGGAGTTGGGTGTTCTTCATCAAACATTCCTCTACCCCAACGGATCAAACTTTAGGAACAATTAGAGGCAAAAGGTTAACTTGTTGTGATATTAATTGATGTTATTCAATTCATAATTTTGTGATGTGGAAATCAGAAATTCTTTTTGGGTATAAACGAGTACAAAATGGGGTTTTTGTAAATAAAACACCCCCACCCACCGTATTTTCTGTGAATTTAATATTTAATTAATTCGGAAAAATTTTAAATTAGTTGTGTGTTATAATTTAATTGAATTAATTATAATAATATTCATTTAAATATTAATCAATGAGTGAATGTTTAATTTTTAAGGAAATTTAATTACTAAGTGAATAGTAATAATTTAATTATGTCATAACGTGTATTAGTGATGTGGCATTTATTTATCTCAACCGGGAGTCAGTATAGGCTAATTTGGGTGTGAGATAAGAAGTTTATAAATTAATTCGGATGTCAATTCTGAGTGCACGGTTGAGTTCGGATGGGCCGAGATAGTCGGAATAGTGTACCCGGGGGTAGTAAATGGGTCACGGGGAGTTTTTAGGCATAACCGGGCCTACACGGGACTGTTCGGGCCATTTGGGCTTGGCCTATTAGGCTAAAAACGGGATTTGGTATAATGAAACTAGGTCTTAGAGAATTGAACGGCAGAAATCATACTCCAAACCTAGGGCTTAGAGAGAGAAATAGAGGAAGCAAATTGAGAGCAATTTGGGGAGCTCTTAAAGACAAATCAAGAAAGGGAGTTAGGTGTTCTTCATCAAACCTTCCTCTACCCCAACGGATCAGATTCTACGAACAATTAGAGGCAAGTGGTTAACTTGTTGTGATATTAATTGATGTTATTCAATTCATATTTTTGTGATGTGGAAATCAAAAATTCGTTTTGGGTATAAACGAGTACAAAATGGGGTTTTTGTAAATAAAACACCTTAATGAAGTTCAATGTGGAAATTAATTGTGTTATATGGTTCTGAGATGATAAATTGAATTGGATGTGAAAACCCAGTAGCAATTATGAACGAATTTGATGAAATTAGATGATATTGGGACCTAACAAGTATAAACCCGCAATTTTCCCCCAATTAGAAAAGTAGAATTTTGTGAGAATTATATAATGGTGGAGGTTCTATGAGAGGCCCTGATCACGTTTTTACATAGTTATGTTGTTGATTGTAATTGGATGAGACCAAGGGAAAGGTTATAATTTGGAGAAACCTGTTAATGGTGGAAACAGCAAGCCGGAGAAAACGACCACCTGTTCAATCAATCGATCGACGATTGGCGGTTGATCGATCGACCTTTCAAGTTTTTTTGGCAGTTTGGCCTATGGATTTATATGGGTAAAAATTTTAGTTGCAATTTCCCCCTAGCATAATTAATAAGGGAAAAAATAAATATGGTAGTTAATTCCTAACAATTACATGGAAATATAATTGGGATTTGGAGGGTGTTATGTGCGACACATTACGAATGAATTTTGACTAAATAAATACTTGAGGATGAGATAATGGACTGGGCGCATATGTTCGGGTATAGTAGTTGAGTAACACTACATTATTATTAAATTAATTGAGGTGTAATTAATTAATTTGGAGTCAGAATATAGACTCGATTAGTAATAAGATACGGTCCAAGTGAGCGAGTCCGGGTATTGGTTGAGGGACACCAAAGTATTAAATTAATTAATATGCATATTAATTAAATTAGAGTCGAACTATAGACTCGGGAAAGTATTATATTAATTAATGTGTAAATTAATTAAATTAGAGTCGGACCATAGACTCGGGGAAAATTATAGGCTAGTGCTATGAATTTTTGTGCATGGTAATGCCGGGAACTAATTATTATATATATACAGTGTCGTGATAGTATATGTATATATATATATATATATTGTGTGTGCTATTAAATATCAGTGACTAGATATTTATTTAATTTATATGCTCCAGTGCTATCAAGGGAGGTTGCGCGAAGTGGGTGAATCCCCTAGCTTAAGGAGTAGGGCGAGTATATCACCAGGTCATAGCGTCCGTTATATGGGTGAGAGGCTTATCTCACTTTCAGGGATGGAATATGACCGCCTCCATTATGTTTATATTTTGGCCAAGTTATTGAGCGATTCTAACTTGTGGTAACTAGGTTATGCGAGTACATTTAGTGGGATAGCACTTTAGAGAATACATACGGTGAGTTATTACTCAGGAGGATGGGTTATATTTATATTCAACATATGTGTGGATGTTGTAATATGGTTCTACGTATATAATGGGATAAATAGTTATATACGAGTAATTAAATACAGGAAATGAATTATAATAATTATATATGGGTTATATTCAAATTCAACATATGTGTGATTGTTATAAGATAACTTTACGTATATAATGGGGTGAATAATTATATACGGGTAATTTAAATACATGGAGAAAATTGTATTATTTATATAACTAGTGAATGTTATATGGCTTTTAAGAAAAGATGATTAACTAAGTTAAGGTGGTAAATAACTTATAAATCATGCATTGAAAATACTCGGGATTGAGTAGGGTGGTTGAAAAGAGTTATATCGAGTATCTTTTTTCGGGGTAGAGGACTAGGTGGGATATAAAGAAAGCATTAGGTGTGCACATTAGTTGAGAGGTGAGTTTGTCCTCAAGGGAGTGTAACACTAACTTAAATATGAAGCGCATTCATGCAATTTATATTACTGCAAGTTAATCATTTGCTAAATGTTTTCAAAATGTTTTGAGTTCTAACCCTTCCTATAAAACTATTTTCAAACCCTTTCAGGTGTCCAGCCACAGGGACGTCAGGCTTGATATTCTATTCTAGGGACACGTAGTTGCGGAACATGTGGATGCTAGCAGGAGCTTGGATTAGACGCATCATTCATTCTTTCCTAGAGTAGGAATCATCTATCAGTTTCAGTTTTACTTAGGGCTTGTCGCCCAGACTTTTCAATACAGTTTTCGGATTCATTTATTCATTTGTTGGACGATTGTTATTCGACTATTTACTTTTGTGGCCGATGGTTTATTCGACAAGTAGTTTATTTATTTATTCAGTTGATTTGATTCAGTTGTTGTGAATGGCTCATTGTATATTTCCGCATGTTATTGTTTTTATTTAAATAAAAAGATAAAAATTTGGCACCGGCTTTTTGGAATACTAGGTGGTTAATAAATTTAAAAAGGTTTTCGACAGTGAAGCTAAGAATGAACCAACTGGGATTCCTATTTTAATTTTATATAGGATTGATCACCCGGTATTTTATTTGGCAGGGTGTCACAGATGGTATCAGAGCATCAGGTTCTATGGTCCTTAGGATATGTGCGGATTTTCACTTTTTAGCTTAGAGTTCTTTGATGTAGAGACTTATGATAGGATTTTTGTATTCCTCTACGTATGCGACTTATGTTATCCTGCTATCAAGTATAGTGATGTGATTCATACACGAGTTTGGTTGGGCTTTGTACACCGAACATTCTTTGGGACAACCAACGAGGCCCATAGGAGGATTGCAGGAGGAGAGGCTCAACAGAAGACATGGGGTATTGTGTAAATGGTGATCATGATAGGAATCACCTTGATTGTTGTTCAGGCCGGTGGTGATAGAATAATCACCCGGGAGCAATAGTCTCCCAAAGCACTGTTATGGATAACGGTGGTACAATTTCATCCTCACCCATCTTAGTCAGCAAGGGGTGGGGAAAGTCTGCAAGGACCCTTTTGTAAGGACCATCTATAAGGATTCGAGTAGCAGAGTAGTGTGATAAGTATATGGGAGGAGATAACCCAAACGCAATTGACAATAGTGTACGGTGGTGTGCGGTGGCACCCAAAACTAAATTTTGAATGAAATTTTTGCCCAGTGGGGCGGTGTTGTAGTGGTATGAGTCAGTCACCACAACCATGGAGAAATACCATGAATAATTAGGAATTTAGGGGGCGGTTTGACTGCAAATCTTCGCCTCAGCCATTTAAACCGGTAGGCAAAGGAGATTTCAGTACTTACTTTAGAAGGGTCGGACAGTGGCCAGATGTAACACCCCGTAATTTTGAGGATTTAATATTTAATTATTTTGGGAGTTATAAATATTTAAATTGGGGAAACTTAAATTCATGAGTTGGAGAATTTATTTGAGTGAGCCGAATTATTTATAATTGGCGACTTTAAGTTTAATTATCCGAATTAATGTGTGTCGCATGTTGTGGTCGAAATTTGGATATGTCAAAAAGGATTTCGGATGGCAATTCTGAGTGCGTGGTTGAGTCCGGATGGGTCAAGATAGTCAGAAAAGAGTACCCGGGGTGGTAATTGGGTCTCAGGGTATTTTTGGGCATAGCCGGGCCCACACGGGGTGAGTTGGGCCTTTTTAATTAGGCCCACATGGCCAAAAAAGGGAATTAGTGTTTTCAACCTAATTGAGGGACTAGGAATGGTAGATAGAAAATCCTAAATTTGGTGACTAGGAACGGTAGATAGCAAATCCTAAATTAGGGTTTGGGAGAGGATTAGAAGAAGCTAATCAAGAAGTCAATTGGGGGATCTTTTGGAGCCAAATTAAGGGGCTAATTTGGGGTGTTCTTCATCAACCATTCTCTACACCAACGGAATCAGACCCTACGAACAATTTTAGGCAAGTGGTTAACTGTTGTGATTTCTAAATTGATGATAATCAATTCATATCATAGTGATGTGTAAATCAAAATTCGTTTTAGGGACAAATGAGTACAAAAATGGGGTTTTTATTCATGGAACTATTGAATGAGATTCAAATTAAGAATTAGTTGTGTTGTATATCTCTGAGTACAGATATCTGATTTGAATGAGAAATCAGAATATAAAATGGTGGATTTTGAATCTGGATTTTGGAATGTTAGAACAAAGTTAATAGAAATTAATGAAAAAACCCATTTCAGAAATTATGTGATAAGTTGATAAATTCATATACTAGAAAGTGTATATGATGTATAAGATCAAAGTCCAATATGTTTATGTGGTGGGATGACTTGATTAGAGGTTGAAATTAAGGTTTACAAACCTTGAATTTTCGTTAATGGTGGAATTCAGGGGGGAAGAAGAACTGCCACGAAAGGATCGATCGGGGGCCATCGATCGATCGACGATGGGAAAACCTTGGCAAGTCGGGCAGTTTAATGCTTTGCGTTGGTTTCTTTTTATTTTGGGTATAAGTTTAATTGGTGAAAAATAATAGAGAAGTAAATAGCTAGAGTGAGAACTTTGGGTGAAACATATTCAATTTAATTATGGACCAAGTGGGCGAGTCCGGGTATGTTGATAATTATTAGTAAATATAATTGGAAAATTTGATGGAGATAAATGTGTGACACATTATCGGAGAATGTGTGGGAATGAAATTCTGAGATGTAAAAATGGACCAAGTGGGCGAGTCCGGGTATGTTGGTTAAGTGACACCAAAGTATTAAATTAATTATTGAGAGTGTAAATTAATTTGGAGTCGGAACATAGACTCGGGAAATATTAAGTTATGGGCCAAGTGAGCAAGTCCGGGTAGGATGGTTGGGCGATGCCAAGTAATCAAATTAATTGAGTTGTTAATTAATTTAATTAGAGTTGGATTGTAGACTCGGGTAGGTATTAAATTAATAGGTGTGATAATTAATTTAATTAGAGTCGGACGATAGACTCGGGGAGGTATTAAATTAATAGGTGTGTTAATTAATTTAATTAGAGTCGGACGATAGACTCGGGGAGGTATTAAATTAATAGGTGTGTTAATTAATTTAATTAGAGTCAGATGATAGACTCGGGGAGGCATTAAATTAATGGGTGTGTTAATTAATTTAATTAGAGTCGGACCATAGACTCGGGGAAAGTATTATATTAATTGAAGTGTGAATTAAATATATTAGAGTCGGACCATAGACTCGGGAAGATGATAAATTATTAAGTGAGAAAAGTAATTAAGTTGAGTCGGGCCACAGACTCAGGAAATTAAAGGCTAGTGTACAGGATTTTGAGTACATGGTAAAGCCGGGGTTTTTATTGTATATATACGGTGTAGTGATAGTATATATATACGTGTATAAATTGTGTGTGATATTAAATATCAGTGACTAGATATTTATTTAATTTATATACTCTAGTGCTATCAAGGGAGGTTGCGCGATGTGGGTGAATCCCCTAGCTTGAGGAGTAGGGCGAGTATATCCCCAGGTCATAGCGTCTGGTATATGGGTGAGGGGATTATCTCACTTTTAGGGAAGGAATATGACCGCCTCCACTTCGTTTATGTTTTAGGCCAGGTTGGTGAGAGAATCCAACTTGGGTAACTAGGTTATGTGAGCACACCTAGTGGGATAGCACTTTAGAGGGAATCATCCGGCGAGGGTATACTCGGAGGGATGGATATACGTATGTTATATGCGTGGATGTTTTAGTAAAGGTACATATATAATGGTATTCAATATTATATGCGGGTAATCATACAGTGTGTGATGTATTTAGTTTATATAACTTGTGACACGGTTAGATGCTACTATTTAAGAAGGAATTAATTAAGTTAATGGTGAGATAACTTATAATATTCAGGAATCATTATACTCGGGTTAGAGTAGTATGGCAAGGGGAGGTTATACCAGGACTAGTTGGACGGGGTAGTACAACTAGGTGGGGGTCAAGGTAACCGTTAAGTGTGCACAATAGTGGAGGGGTGAGAATGTCCACAAGGGAGTGCGACACTAACTTAAATATGAAACGCATTCATGCATTTTAAATTACTGTAGTTAATTCACTTGCTACATATTTTCAAAATGTTTTGGGTCCTAACCCTTGCTATAAAACTATTTTCAAAACCTTTTAGGTGTCCAGCCACAGGGACGCTAGGATTGATATTCTATTCCAGGGACACGGAGCTGCGGCATATGTGGATGCTAGCAGGAGTTTGGATTAGACGCATAATTTATTCATTCCTAGAGAATGAATCATTTATTAGTTTCAGTTTTATTTAGGGCATGTTGCCCAGACTTTCAATTCAGTTTTCAGATTTGTTTTATTCCGGTGTTGGATAATGGTATTGGATTATTTCACTTTGGTGACCGGTGGTTTATTCGGTAAATTGTTTAATTATTTATTCTGTTGAGTTTTATTCATTTGTGTGAATGGTTTATATGTATTTCCGCATGTACTGTTTTGTAAATTAAAAAGTTAAAATTTGGCACTAGATTTTGGAATACTAGGTGGTTAGTAAGTTTGAAAAAGTTTTCGACAGTGATGCTAAGGATGAACCAACTGGGATTCCTGTTTTAATTTGGTATAGGACTGATCAGTCGGTATTTTATTAGGCGGGGTGTCACACCAGACATAAGGAAAAGTTGAATTATGCGGCAAACTTCGTACCCAACGAGGTGGATGCGTAGGTCAAGAAGTGGTCCATGAGTTAATAATGGACTCGTGGGTAATACACAAGCGTGGATGGAGAACTCCGACTAGGATGACTGGTGCTATAGTCATCAAGGTAGTATGTTTTCGATTTGATATCAATACTTATGTGAGAAGGAAGCCAAGAGACGTGGAGTATCTGACCAAAAGGCAAGATCGTATTTAGCAGTTCTAGTGAGGCACCACAAAGGGATACCCAGTAAAGGAACCAATCTATATGATTTATATCAGTTAAATTCCTACCGATTGACGGTGGATTTAAGTCGGGTCATCGAGGCTAGCAACAAGTCCCATAGGTCTAGCAAAGCAAAAGGGACAACGAGGGTAACAATTTGGGTCAAGAATACCAAGTACGCAAGAGGGACAACCCCAACATGGCCATTAGTGCCAGAGGCAGGGGATTGACACAGAGAGGTGTCTTATGTGTGGAAGGTGGGACCACAACAATTGATGATGTCCACAGTGAGTCAGGGGATAGGAGTGGTATGCCTAGTGGGGACAAAAATTATGAAGTTTTGACTCGGTTGGATAAGAATATTATGTCCACGAACCATTTGGTCCGCCGGTGTATAGGCGAGTGTAAGTATGAGTTTTATCCTCCGATAGATGGGGTGAATTTTGTGACACGGGTGGTCACAGTATTCTCGTTAACACTATATTGGCGCTGGAGACGAGTTTAGTGGGTGTATTGTAGTATTACTACTAAGTATATGTTTACCACGGGGTAATGGGACTCTCTCCTATTTTATCTGCAGGGGAGAAGGTGTGAAGAGTGAGAGGATATATACGGTACAAGATTAGCTCATTTTGAGAGTGCCATGCGAGCATGATTTTATCCTGGGTACAGATTGGTTAGCGATGGTGGGCGGTTACAGAAAGACTATCGCATTCGCTATTCTAAGGCAGGATGTATATTTTATTTTTGAGATATTCTACCTGGAAGAGGGTCGGTCTCCCGACAAATTTTAGTGTGAAGTAGAGTTCAGAGGGTACAGTTGTCTAGTTCTATTGGATCCCGGTGCGCAGGGACTTTTACTGATGTAATTTAGGGCATGGCAGATTAACCATTGGGCGGAGAGATTTAGCTTGTTAGTGACATAGCGCTAAAGACTTAGTGATAGTGCGAGCGTGGAATTATATAACTCCTTTAGAGACGCGGGAGTCGACAATTAGACATGTGAGTATAGGGATAGAGTTTTGGATGTCCCGGTTATATGGTCGGGTCTACGGAAATCAATAAACGACAATGCTAGTGTTCAATGCATTGGGGAAAGTTCTTTTGGACTCTGTTGTGAAATGTTATGCACATAAGCCCTAATAAACGTCGATAGTGGAAAGGCATTATTGGATGCTAGGACACCAGTTTAAATGGAGATTATTGAATGTGTGGAGAAAACACTTTGAATTGAGAGTTATTGCTCTACAAGGCCAGTATAGTCGGGTAGTGCTGCGAAAGAAGCACTGAGAAAACTTTTGCACCGCAAGTTAATGGGCGGGGCAACATCGAGAAGATTAAATTGTGATTTGGGTAAATATCAAATGGAATCATATGATATAGTGTGATCTGTGGGATAACCTTGAAAGAAAAATATTACGTATGTGACGTCTGTGATGTTCTGCAAATATGCATGGGATTTAGGGTGTATGGGCACCCTAGTTAGTGTGATTTCAGAATCGTCTTAAATAAAGAAATGTGTAAATAAGCATGTGGAATATATGCCTGCAGGGAAGTCAAAAAATAAGTGGAAAAGTCTAGTGAACTAGAGAAATACCTCCACCGTAGGGAGTGGAAAGGCGGGGGAGGCCTATGAAATAAGATATCCCTAGGCAAGGGAGAAACCCAAATTTTTGAGAAACTATAAAATATTATCACTCTGTTATATGCCTAGAGTGGTTTTACGCATAGACAAGGAGTAGATTCCTACCTGACAAAAACTGCACAAGGGATGGAGTTCTTGAGCATGGGAATTGGTGTTGAATGAGACATAGTGAATTTGTCTTCGGGTAGACCATTTAAGGATGGAAAAGGGTTGATTTGAGGGTATCAACCAGGAAATTTTTGAAATTTTATGGTTCTAGTGATGGAATTAATTCTCAGGTTGGTAAAAATCGTGGAGGGGTCAAAGTTTCCATCGGGTTGCTGAATGGATTAACCTGAACACAAATTGTTATCTCGGAATGGGTGATAATATCGAGTAGTATACTCAACTTTACTATTATCGGGAAAGAGTGAATCAGAACAAGGTGTCGTCCAATATTGTTGGGAATTTGGGTGAGACCTTTCAGGCCCACCTCTGGTAAAAAGTGTCAGGGGGTTATAGGGACAGAGTTACATATTGGGTTAAACGTATCTCCCGTAAGTCGATGGGTATACGGGAAGTGAGGATTGTGCATTTTATATTTTTGGGTAATTCGGGAGTAGTAATTACCACAGGTAGAGTTACGTGTGATGCCTCGTAATGATTTAGTCTGCATGACACCTTCAGAGACCTTATGGGAAAAGTTTCATTACCCACCTTTGGTAGATAAAAGGTGGGGAAATAACAAGCTGCTAGGACCCGAAATGGGTTATGGTCCATCAGCGGGAATTTAGTAAGTTGTATCCTTTCGTATAGTTCAGGGACATAAGGAGGGGTACGTCACCGTGAGTTAAAGGTTGAAGTCTGACATGCTTAGTCAGGGATTATGCGGGTGATTACCCGAAAGATAGTCACGCATTTGGCCAATCAGTAAATTGACACCCATACTGGAGAGGAATTTCCTAACATAAAGATACTAGAGTCGGTGGAGTATAGGCTCATCGGTTGAGGCACTGTATGGTCGGGGACCATAGAGTTAGAGATTGGTGACCATAGAGAGGGCTTCCTAGCATGGGCCACTCGAGGAGAATGATTTTCAACCAAACATCTCATAGGAGGAGAGATCCAAGGCTATTTTGGATCGCAGTGAGTGAAAGCTACGATCTAAGGTTGTGCCACTAGTCAGAGTTTGATGGGGGCACAACAATATTGACGAGTCTACGTGGGAGAGGGAGGAGGATATGTGAGAGAAATATCCAAAGTTATTCGCCGCAGTTATGACCAAATTTCCAGGATGAAATTCCTTTGTAAGGTGGGGAGTATGTAACACCCCGTATCTTCTATGCATTTAATATTTAATTAATTCAGGAAAATTTTAAATTACTTGTGTGTCATAATTTAATTGAATTAATTATAGTAATATTTATTTAAATGTTAATCGGATAGTGAATGGTTAATATTTAAGGAAATTTAATTACTAAGTGAATAGTAATAATTTAATTACGTCATAACGTGTATTAGTGACGTGGCATTTATTTATCTCAACCGGGAGTCGGTATAGGCTAATTTGGGCTTGAGATAAGAATTTAATAAATTAATTCAAATGTCGATTCTGAGTGCACGATTGAGTCCGGATGGGCCAAGATAGTCGAAAAAGTGTACCCGGGGGTAGTAAATGAGTCACGGGGCATTTTTAGGCATAACCAGGTCTACACAGGAGTGTTCGGGTCATTTGGGCTTGGCCCATTAGACTAAAAACGGGATTTGGTCTAATGAAACTAGGTCTTAGAGTATTGAACGACAGAAATCATACTCCAAACCCAGGGCTTTGATAGAGAAATAGAGGAAGCAATTTGAGGATCTCTTAAAGTCAAATCAAGAAAAGGAGTTGCGTGTTCTTCATCAAACCTTCCTCTACCCCAACGGATCAGACTCTACGAACAATTAGAGGCAAGTGGTTAACTTTTTGTCATATTAATTGATGTTATTCAATTCATATTTTTGTGATGTGGAAATCTGAAATTCGTTTTGGGTATAAACGAGTACAAAATGGGGTTTTTGTAAATAAAACACCTGAATGAAATTCAATGTGGAAATGAATTGTGTTATGAGATGATAAATTGATTTGGATGTGAAAACCCGGTAGAAATTATGAACGAATTTGGGGAAATTAGATGATATTGGGACCTAACGAGTATAAACCCGGAATTTTCCCCAAATTAGAAAAGTAGAATTTTGTGTGAATTATGTAATGGTGGAGGTTCTATGAGAGGCCCTGATCACGTTTTTACATAGTTATGTTGTTGATTGTACTTGGATGAGACTAAGGGAAAGGTTATAATTTTGAGAAACTCATTAATGGTGGAAACAGCAAGTCGAAGAAGACGACCACCTGTTCAATCGATCGATCGACGATTGGGGGTCGATCGATCGACCCTTCGGGTTTTTTCGGCAGTTTGGTCGAAGGATTTATATGGGTAAAATTTTCAGTTGCAATTTCTCCCTAGCATAATTAATAAGGGGAAATTAATTATGGTAGTTAATTCCTAACAATTATCAGGGAATATAATTGGAATTTAGAGGGTGTTATGTGCGACAAATTACGAATGAATTTTGACGAAATAAATTCTTAAGGATGAGATAACGGGCTGGGCGCATATGTTCGGGTATAGCAGTTGAGTGACACTAGATTATTATTAAATTAATTGAGGTGTGATTAATTAACTTGGAGTCGGAATATAGACTCGGGTAGTAATAAGATACGGGCCAAGTGAGCGAGTCCGGGTATAGGTTGAGTGACACCAAAGTATTAAATTAATTAATGTGCAGATTAATTAAATTAGAGTCTGACTATAGACTCGAGAAAGTATTATATTAATTAATTTGTAAATTAATTAAATTAGAGTCGGACCATAGACTCGGGGAAAATTATAGGCTAGTGCTACGAATTTATATATATATATATATATATATATATATATATATATATATATATATATATATATATATATATATATATATATTGTGTGTGCTATTAAATATCAGTGACTAGATATTTATGTAATTTATATGCTCCAGTGCTATCAAAGGAGGTTGCGTGAAGTAGGTGAATCACCTAGCTTGAGGAGTAGGGAGAGTATATCCCCAGGTCATAGCGTCCGTTATATGGGTGAGAGGCTTATCTCACTTTCAGGGAAGGAATATGAGAGCCTCCATTATGTTTATATTTTGACCAAGTTAGTGAGGGATTCTAACTTGGGGTAACTAGGCTATGTGAGTGCATCTAGTTGGATAGAACTTTAGAGAATACATCCGGTGAGTTATTACTCGGGAGAATGGGTTATATTTATATTCAACATATGTGTGAATGTTGTAATTTGGTTCCTCGTATATAATGGGATAAATAGTTACATACGAGTAATTAAATACAGGAAGTGAATTGTAATAATTATATATGGGTTATATTCATATTCAACATATGTGTGATTGTTTTAAGATAACTTTATGTATATAATGGGGTGAATAATTATATACGGGTAATTCAAATACATGGAGAAAATTGTAATATTTATATAACTAGTGAATGTTATATGGCTTTCAAGGAAAGATGATTAACTAAGTTAAGGTGGTAAATAACTTAAAAATCATGCATTGAAAATACTCGGGATTGAGTAGGGCGGTTGACAAGAGTCATATCAAGTATCTAGTTTCGGGGTAGAGTACTAGGTGGGATATAAAGAAAACGTTAGGTGTGCACATTAGTTGAGAGGTGAGTTTGTCCTCAAGGGAGTGAGACACTAACTTAAATATGAAGTGCATTCATGCATTTTATATTACTGCAAGTTAATCATTTGCTAAATGTTTTCAAAATGTTTTGGGTTCTAACCCTTGCTATAAAACTATTTTCAAAACCTTTTAGGTGTCCAGCCACAGGGACGCCAGGCTTGATATTCTATTCCACGGACACGTAGCTGCGGCACATGTGGATGCTAGCAGGAGCATGGATTAGACGTATCATTCATTCTTTCCTAGAGTAGGAATCATCTATCAGTTTCAGTTTTACTTAGGTCTTGTCGCCCAGACTTTTCAGTAGAGTTTTCGGATTCATTTATTCAGTTGTTGGACGATTGTTATTAGACTATTTACTTTTGTCGCCGATGGTTTATTCGGCAAGTAGTTCATTTATTTATTCAGTTAATTTGATTAAGTTGTTGTGAATGGCTCATTGTATATTTCCGCTTGTTATTGTTTTTGTTTAAATAAAAAGATAAAAATTTGGCACGGCTTTTTGGAATACTAGGTGGTTAGTAAGTTTTAAAAAGGTTTTCGACAGTGATGCTAAGAATGGACCAACTGGGATTCCTGTTTTAATTTGATATAGGACTGATCACCCGGTATTTTATTAGGCGGGGTGTCACAGATTGTATCAGTGCATCAGGTTCTAGCGTCCAGGGGGAGAAATTCCGCTTGTTCATAGGCCACAAGTCACTACCGTACCTCTTCACACAGAAGGAGTTGAATATGCATCAGCGTCGATGGCTTGACTTTGTGAAGGATTATCAGTTTGATATCCAATACCATCCAGGGAAGGCTAACATGGTAGCAGATACGTTTAGTCGTAGGCCAGTAGGTGAGGTGGCCGAGGTTTGGAAAGCAAAATGAAAGGAGTTGGGACACCAAGATGCAGTGGGCTGATCATTCATGTCTTTGAAGATAGTTATGCCCCAGATGATTATGTGAGTAGTACAGGCTCGGGCAACGGATTCGTTCAGTCAGGATCGGATAGTACAACTTCTATTAGAGGGGGCCGAGTCTTATACTATTGGTTCAGATGGGGGCTTACATTTTAATGGTAGATTGGTTGTCCCCGAGGGGGAAGACTTGCGACATGAGGTCATAACGGAGTCGCCCGGTTCATGATTTACGGTACATCCCTGTGGGGATAAGATGTATAAGGATATAAGGTGATAGTACTAGTGGAGCGATATGAAGAAAGATATTATCGAGTTTGTGTCGAAATGGCCTACTTATCAACTGGTAAAGGTGGACCATCGAAGACCGACAGGACTCCTATAGCCATTAGAGGTTCCTAGGTGGAAATAGGAAAGCATTTTCATGGACTTCATCACGGGATTGCCTACATCACAGAAGGTTCACGATTCCATATTGGTAATTATGGATCGATTGACCAAGGTAGCTCACTTTCTACCAGCCCAGACATACTACACCACGATACAGTGCGCCCAGATATTCATAACCGAGATAGTGAGACTTAACGGGGTACCTCTCAATATCATATCTGACAGAGATAAGATATTTGTGTCTCGATTTTGGTAAAGTTTCCTCGAAGCTATGGGTACAGAGTTGCGGTTGAGTACAGCCTATCACCCGTAGACTGATGGACAGACCGAGCGGACGAATCAGGTGTTAGAGGACATGTTACGAATGTGCATCCTCGACTTTGGCAGAGGCTGGGAGCAGTATCTTCCACTGGTGGAGTTTGCCTATAATAACTCCTATCAGTTTACTATTGGTATGGCTCCATTAGAGGCGTTGTAAGGTAGACCCTATCGTTCCCTGGCATGTTGGCTAGAGGTGGGGGACAACAAACTACTTGGGTCGGAGGTGATCCATGATACTTCGACTAGAATAGAGACGATACAAAGTCATATTCGGGTTGCTCAGGATCGATAAAAAAGTTACGCCGATGCCAAGCGGTTCTTTTGAGAGTTCAATGTGGGGGACCAAGTATTACTACGAGTGTCTCCTATGAAGGGCATTATGCATTTTGGGAATAAGGGGAAGTTGGCGCCTAGATATGTGGGGCCATTTCCTATCATCGAGCGGATTAAACCAGTCTCTTATAGACTTGGGTTATCGGAACACTTGCATAGGATCCACGACATGTTTTATATTTCTTCGCTGAGGAGATATCTTCGAGATGAGTTGGCCCATACTCATATTGCTTTAGAGTAGATTGATTTACAGCCTAATAGTTCCTAGCGAGAGGAAGTTGAGGTCGAAGGTAGTACCGCTAGTACGTGTTCAGTGGCGGCATCATAATGCCGAGGAGTCTATCTGGGAGCTCGAGGAGGAGATGCGCGAGCGTCATCCAGAGTTATTTTTGCCAGGTATATCTTATTTCCTAATTTTGGGACGAAATTCCGTTATTGGGGTGAAAGTATGTAATACCCCGTATTTTTATTGATTTTATTTATTGGGATTAATTAAATTAAATTAGAAAATTAATTGGAAATTAATCTGAATTTAAATACTAGCGAGACGAGAGAGTTAGTATTTTATGATGTTAGTATTTGATGATGATAATTATCTTGAATATTACTGAGTGAGTATAGTAAAATATGATTTTGAATTTATTAAAATTGTCGTGAGTTGAAAATACGGCAGTTCCGATAATTAAGTTGGGATGCGCGTGTCAGTCGTGTCAGGATCCAATTTAATGGATTTAGAAGTAAATTAATTTTATATCATCCGTATGGTCATTTTGAGTGCGCCAAAGTGTCCGTAAGGGTCGAGATAGTCAGAAAACACTAGTGGGGAGTTTATTTTGAGTCCCGAGGTAGTTTTAGGCCAAACCGGAAACCCGGGAGGGTATTTTAGTCATTTTATTAGTTGATGAATAGTGACCTACGAATATTGGGTTGAGTATATCACCCAAACCTTAGAGAAATTAGGGCCATTAACTGTCAAAATGAAGGGAGAGCAACGTGAGGGGAAAGGAGAAGTTCCAAGGGTTCCCAAAGCCAAAGCAACCACCGTAGACCACCATAACCGTCGGATTTATGACCGGAAAGAGAGGAAGAATCAACCACCACCTTCATCAAAGGATCAGAAACCCTAATTCAAGGCAAGTGATTTAACTTCCAATATTTTAGCGTATATATGATTCATGATAGTTTAGAATGGGAGAAAAACTATGGAATAGGAAGAATCTATAAATTTGAAGATTAAATCTTAATCTAGATAGGTCTTGCCTGTAGATTAACTTCTGGAAATATGGTAGCCACGGAATCATGATCCGTATGTAGAGAATTATGAAGTTATTTTGATATTATATAATGTTCTTGAAGATAATAGAGAAAATAGGTTTTTATGAAAAATATGTAATTAAATCCAAGATAATGATGACCCATCATGATTTGATGATTATGATACGTTAGAACTTATGCAATTATATTGGTATGTTGATCTATATACTTATTTGGGAGTTTGAGATGTTGTAATGGAGAATTAGAGGTGTAAAAATAAGAAAAACCGTAACTGTTAAAAGATTTATGGGCAAATATCTAATCGATCTACCCCTTTGGAAAATGTGATTTATTTCCCTTTAAATAATTGATTGACTCTCAACCTTTAGAACTCTTTAGTGATCATTGATTGAACATAATGTGACTTAGTGGAGTTAAGTAGGATACACTTAAGACACTAAAAGGGTTAGTACGTATGGTAATGAGTGGGAGAAAGTAAACGTAATTAACCAAACGGATGTGATTCGAAATTAGTATATAGGGAGTTTAAATTCAGATGAACGGTAATTTAAGGGTCGGATAAGTAGTAAGGGGACTTTAAGTTACTGAGATAACCTTATAGATATATGGGAGACCTAGTAGCCTACTCGAATTTGTACGACGAGAGTTGTAGCAATAAATTATTGATACGTGTAATATTCGGAACGTAACTAATATGGGTGAAACTTAATATATATATATATAGGAGATGAGATTACCTATATTGGATTCATAAATATATTGGTTGTGTCATTTCCTAGTATATGGATTGTTATGTGTATGACATACCTACCATACTTGCTATCATGGGAGGTTGTTTAGGAAAGGGGACAGTCTGGTCTTTGTGTGCCTTCGGGGGGACTTTAGATTTTTACCTCAAGAACATAGGACTTTGAAGGCTTATTTGTGAGCTAATCAGCCATCTGACTATGGGAGCGTAGGTATGTGCGTGACTCATAGGTATGTGAACTATGTTCGCCTCCAATATGTGTGATTTGTATTGATATAGTTCTTGAGTGATTCGAAACTCGTGATCCTCACCTACGTGATGTACTGGAATTCGATAGCAGAGTATGAGGGCATCATAGGTTCTATCCTTGTGGGGTGCCTGATTTATATGTGATATATTATAGTGGTGTGTGTATATTTATACTTGTGATAATTCTGTTGTGTTGATTAGTAGATAAGTTAGATTGAAATATCTAAATTAATGAAGTATATGAGAACCAAATCTGAGTATTATGCTATGTGAAATAGGTTAATAAAACACGAAGTATGTTCGGATGTATTAAATGGGGTTATTCGAGCAAACACATAAGAATTGCCATAGGCTGGCTAGGCAGGGTAGTGTAACTAGCAGGGGAATTACATATGCCTTAGGCATGCACAATTAGTTGAGAGGTGAGAGTCTCAAGAGAGGGAACGTAACTAACATGTTTAATATATGTGTTGTTTAAATTGTAAATTAAACACTTGTTGTTTTTAAAATATTTTCACCTCGGGCTCTGACCCGTTTACTTTCAAATCTATTTTTTTTTTGTAAAAACCTTTTAGGTTCCCAGCCACAGGGACGCCAAGCATAGGAGTCCCATTTTGTTGATGTGTTGTAGGTTTTGTGGAAGTTACAGGACCTCGGTATTAGACGCCTCCACATTCCTTTGATTTCTGTTCAGAGATTATCTGCATATGTTAGGGCATGTGGCCCATTTCTATCTAGAGACGGTAGTTTAGTCATTTATTTCATTTCAGTTGTTGGATTTATTTATTTTTATTCAGAAGGTTGTATTGGGTTTATTTAACTTTGTTATTATTGTATTGGGGGTGTTTACTCCAGATGTCAGTTTATTTCATTACACTGGTTATTCATTTGAGATTGTTTATGCGATTATTGAATGATGTTTTAAATTATTTGGTTGATGGTTAATTTAATTAATAAAATTTGACATCACTCTTTTTAAATATTAGGTGGCTAGTAATTAATGAAAAAAAATTCAACAGTGATGCTAGAACTGAATCAACTTGATATTCTATATTAATGAGATAAAGGAGTAGCTACCTGATATTTAATTAGTCGGGGTGTCACACATATGCTCAATGATTTCTTAGAGAAAGAAGGTAACGAAATAAAGATATTCCCGACTTGAGAAATATGTTACCCCAAGGTGTTAAATAAGTGTTACTAGGTTAAAAATATTTGAAAATTTGGTTTGCATAACTTAATAATGTTTTTGGGAAAATGACACTTGTGAAAATGGATGAAAACACAAGTTTTGAAATAAATAGGTAAAATTGTAATTTTACATAAAGTGGAACATTTTTATGGAATAAAAATATTGAAAATGGTGTTACACGAATAGTCCTAAATAAATTTATTTTGAAATAAAATTAATGTAAGTGTCTAAAGAATAAGAAATGATGATTTTTAGAATGTAACACAATGTGGGGTGAAATCTCGAGTGTTGGCTTCGATCGGTAGAAAGAGTAATAATATGGACATTTGAAATATGATAAAACACATAATATGGATTCGATGAGACCGAGAATAATTAAGAAGGTCCCGGAGCTCTGGGGTGAAAGATCCAAAATCACTGGCCAGAGTAAATGGTAGCATAGCCGGCAGTGTGGAGTATACGGATATTTGGAAGATTCTGAAAAAAGATAATAAGAAAAGTGGAACATGTCGAGAAATGGGTATGAATATACGAAAAGACAACCTAACTTGATGAAATTGATAAATGTTCCGGTTGAAAGATAATGTGGACAAGTAATGTGAGAAATTGGCAATGTCCATGAAATAAAAAGAATGGTTAAGTGAAGTGATTAAATGGCTAAATAAGCAACCTAGTGAGGTTTAACCCACAATTTACACAAGGGTGTGTTTTTGAAAGGTGTTCAAGGAAAATAATTATTTCCAAATACAGTGCCTACGTGTGTTGAAAGGCGATTTTCAAAGAAAATACTAAGGAAAATTTGGTGTAAGTAAATGAGAAATTCTGAGAAAGGAAGTGGCTTTGCTAACAAAGTGTAATTATTTAAAGTATTTAACCGAATGTGTTACGTCAGGGAATAAATGTCAAGTCAAGTAAAAAGGATACTCTTTTAAAAGATTAATGTGAATTAATCGGAATAAATAACGTTTTAGAATGAAATGGTCTCATCCATTAATGTATAAGTATGTATATCAATACAAAGTAATCGCATGTGCACGTAGCTATCATGTTAGAGTCTCTTTTCTGTCTTTCGATTCTATATTGCATTATTGTAATTTTTCACTAGACATTCGTCTTATTTTATCCCATTTGTTATGGCAGGTTATATGCGGTTCCATATTTTGAGGGCATTACTTTGGTAAGATTTCTCTATTTTTGTGCTAGTAGCTCTATATGCTTGGACTCCGGGGATTCTTTCCATAGGTCCCTCACGTAGCTTGATTTAATTTGGAATCGCATGTTAAACAAGTGAAATGTTAATTAAATAAAATTAAACTAGTAACATTATTTAGGTTATCTCCTAGTACTTCACACCTAATGTTTAGGTCAAACCGAGTTGACCATGGGTAACTCATATATCCAGGTTATGGCGTTATATAGTCTAAGGTCTTAGGGCCCGTGTGAGCACCACGGATACATTCGTGGAGGTCTCTAATGACATAATCGGCCTCTGATGGTTGAGGAACCACTAAGAAGTTGAGTAGTAACACCCATTTTTAACGAGTCCCCATTATCCATGTAGTATCTAGAATACAAGGACTTTAGTCATCTGGCCTGAAGCTTATCCTTTGACAGGACTACATCTTTGATGTAGTTGGGAATTGTCCAATCTACACTTTGATCGACCTCTGGAGGGTTGATATGGATTTGGGTGATGCTTTTCTGGTCCAAGTTGATAATCAGGACCTTTAGATTAACCTCATCTAAAGAGGCCACCCATGCAAGGTGGTCAGCCTCAATTTTTTTTGCTAAGTGGACCCTTCGAATGCTGAATTTTGTGATTCTCTTAATGATATGATTCATAATTATCAAAAAACCTATCATTATGTCACTCTAGGACTCATAGACCTCTATGAATTTATTTATCACCAGCTAAAAATCCTTGATGGCTTCTACCATCTCTTATTTCAAATGAAGGGCTAGGCCTAAGACTACCACTAAAGCTTCATATTCAGTCCTATTATTAAAGGCTTTGAATTGGAAATAGAGACAAAGAGAAATAATATATACTTCTGTGATTACTAAATAAATTCCATGTCCACTTCTTGAGCTATTATAAGAGCCATCCATATACAATACCCACATTGGAGAGCTCGGGTTTATCACCTGGAATAACGGTTGATTGGGTTTCTTGGGTGCTATAGCTTATGCTCCTAAGCTCTTGGGATCTTTTTCCATTTCCTCCAGGTTGGTAAACTCCGTAATGAAGTCATTTAGGATCTAATCTTTAATGGCACTTTGGGGTTGATACTTGATATCAAATTTTCTATACTCCATCGATCACTTGACAAGCCTTCCTAAGATGGAGGATATATCGAAGGGGTTGGTTGGTCATGACCATAATGGTGTGAGACTAGAAATAAAGCCTCAGACATCCAACTGAGGTGATGAGGCAGAAGGAAACTTTTCCATTCTTGGATACCTACTTTTAGACCCTTGTAGATCTCGACTAACATAATGCACAGGGTACTCGACCCCAAAGGGCATAATTCTTTAGTCTAAGGGGCATAACTTTGTAGCAGTAGGTACCTTTGTCCATAATGAATGAGATTTTTTCTTCATCAATAGGGTCCATCTTAATTTAGTTGTATATGGAGTATGCATTCACAAAATAAGAGGAGTTCATGTCCAGTCATTAATTCTACCAAAGTGTCAATCTAAGGTAGATGGTAGCAATTTATAGGTTATGCCTTGTTGAGGTCGGTGAAATTAACGCACATTATCGACTTGTTGTTGTCTTTGGGCACAAGAACCTCAATGGAGATACACTCCAGGTATTTCACATATAAAGTATGTTGCCAAGAGTTGTCAACCTCTTCAGCAATAATATTATTCCTTTCTAGACCAAATAATCTTTTTTTCTGGCGGACAGGCCTGTGGTTTGCGTCCACACTTAGGTAGTGGACCATGACCTCAAGATCTACTCCGATCATGTATGAATTGATATAAGAGAACACATATTTTTATTCTTGTAGGTACTTGGTGAGATCCTCTCTAAGGGAGAGTTCATACCAATCTTAATTTGTACCACCTTGGTAGAGTTCTCCTCATAAATGAAAATAGTGTCCAGAGCATCCACTAATTTGGCTATTTCTCATTTTTCCTTATCTCACGGATCTTAGGTATCTAGGTTCATTAACTCTATTTTCAAACTCTCTAGAGGAATTCATATATTTCTCGTATAGGAGACAGAACCTCAGTTGGGGTTGTGACATTCTTTTGTGATCTTTATTGAACCTCTATTAAGCTTTAGGACATCTCAATCAACCTCCTATTTTCTTTCAAATGAGTGGTGTAGCACACCCTAGCCTTATTTTGATCCCCATGTACTTCTCCCACACCCTTAAGGGTAGGTAACCTCATTACCAACCTTTGTGTAGATATGACAACATCTAAATAATTGAGTGATCATCTGCCTAAGATCACATTATAGGCTAAGGGGAGATCCCACTAGGAACTTATTCCAAATGGTAGAGGAGCAGTATTTTAAGCTAATGGTGAAGGGAAGAGTTAAATACCCCAAAGAATAGGTTTGTTCCCCATTAAACCCAATAATAGGAGTGGTGATTGGTTGCATGTGCTTTGTGTTAAGGCCCATCGCCTTAAAATCCTCTAAGAATAAGATGTTTGTTGAGCTCCTGGTGCAATCAAAACCCTCTTTATCTTGGAATTTCCCATGATCATTGTGATAACAAAGGGTCATCATGAGGTAGGAGTATCTTCTTAAAAAAAATTCTAGAATGACCATCATTAAAACTCCCTTTGGGGATTGATTCTTGTGAAAAACATTATTGACTAGCACCCCTTTGAGTTGGATGCTTTTGAGATGGGATTTTTTGGTTGTGGGAGAGAGTCCACCCCTGGTAAAACCTCCTAAAATGGTACTCGGATCAATCATAGGGACTTCATACTTATTTTTATTATGTTGTTTTTAAGCTGACCTTTTCTTGCATATTTAGCCACACACTCTTGAGGTAACCCATCCTGATTACACCTTTTATAGCCTATTTGATCTTGAAGTGATCATTGGTGTGTGTCCATGGTGTTTGTGAAACCTGAAATACTTAGATTTATCCCTCTTGTCATATGTATCCCTCATGGGCTTTGCCGGAGGTGGGAGATCCTGAGCTTCTCTTGCTGCAAAGACTTATTTTATGGTGGTTGTCAGCGGGGTAAAATGTTTTTTTTCCACAGGTCCATTCTTCTTACCTTTTTTCTACCTCTCCTTGGAATCATGTTCCTTATAGGTCTCCTATAGGCAGGTGAAGACGTCGTTCCTTTTTCCTTACTGGAGGAAGTCTACAACACGCCTCGTTGTGACATTATCCTCAAAATTCATGTTTTTTATCTTGCTCAAGCTACTCAGTCATATATTTAAGGGGTCTCTTGGTGAAGGACCTCAATAGGTCCTTTGGGGTAAGGCCTGAAATGAAGTTTTCCACATAGATAGTGCTATTCAAATCATCAACTTGGAGAGACTCTTGGTTGAATCTCTTGGCATGTTCTCTAAGGTCTCGTCGGTCTTTTATCGAAAGTGGAGGAGAGAGGTAACAGGCTTCCTCATCTTCCAAGCCCCTATAAAATGTCTCATAAAGGATCTTGCCAACTCCATGAAGCTTCTAATGGTTCCCAGTTTGATCTTGGCAAACCAATGCCTAGTCGTTACCCTTAAAATAATAGGAAAGGCTTTACACAAGACCTCTGAGTAATATAATGCTAATATCACCCCTTAAAATGGGGGTGATATTATAATTGATATTATTACTCTTTTAAAGTGAGAGGTAGGTAATATAATGATAATATCTAACTCCTATGGAGTCTTTTATACGATGTAGTAAAGGAGAATTGCCTTTGGACGTAGACTGCTAGATTCTGAGACTAACCCACATAAAATCTTGATCTCGACTCCTTTTTACTTTCTTCACTTGATCTCATTTCATGTCATTGGTGTGTTTATTAGATAATTAGTATATTACAGTCCAAATCAAGCCAATATTATTTTCTAGCATCAATAATTGGTTATCATATAGTATCATACCCCCCACGGGCATGGCATGACATCATGTTCATCTTGAGTATATCACCAACCACTGATACCTTAGTTATGTATATATTCGCCCAGACTATGACATATGGTGGAAAGTGGTTCATTGGTTCTAATGTTCTATATAAGGCTAATATTAATGTCATGGGGCCCAAGACATTCATAAAAATATATAGATCTTGTTCCCTAGCTAACTTTCTTTTGCCCTTAGGGGGTACTTATAACACCCCCTATTTTTCAACGTGCATTTGATCGGGATAACACATTAAAGATAAGGCATGCTATACAATATATATCCTTGTCAGGATCAACGATAAAGAAAAATGGCAATCAGTAAAAACCATCCACGACATAAAAATATAATAATAATAATAATAATAATAATAATAATAATAATAGTAATAATAATAATAATAATAATAATAATAATAATAATAATAATAATAATAATAATAATAATAATAATAATAATAATAATAATAATAATAATAATAAGAAGAAGAAGAAGAAGAAGAAGAAGAAGAAGAAGAAGAAGAATGATAATAATGATGATCGTGATCATAATAATGATGATCGTGATCATAATGATGATGATGATGATGATGATGATTATGATGATGAATAATTGAGTTGAGATAAAATAAAACTCTCCAATAAAATTGAATCCACTTTAAAAAAACCTCTTTAATACAATAGTCACAACTAAAATATAAAATGAACTCGAACCACCTCGGTTCAAATAATAAAATCCAGAATAAAAATGACTATGGAATGTCAATGGAATGAAATACAAAATCTATTCTAAGGATGATGAACATAATCTCCAACTGCAACAACTTTGACTATTGAGACGTGATGCTCCTTTAATACAATAATAATTCCAAGGGAAAAATAGTTTTATATATATGGTACAATGCCTTAAATTTGCAATAAATATCTCGCAATATCAATGCAGTAATAATCATGCGACTCATTTATGATAAACATGTCAACCCGTCGACACCCACACGAAAGAGATACCTCGAGGTCCAAAAAATTTCATGCATTTCTTACATTTTAATTCCTCCACTAGATAGATAGATAGATAGATAGATAGATAGATAGATAGATAGATAGATAGATAGATAGATAGATAGATAGATAGATAGATAGATAGATAGATAGATAGATAGATAGATAGATAGACACATACATTGAAACACACACACATATTGAAATGCATACACACACGCACACATTCAAACACACATACACATACGCATTAAAACACATACTAAAACACACACACACTAAAATGTATACATAGAGAGAAATATAGAGAGATGTACACCTATATGTCAGTGGAGAGATAGAGAGAGGGTCTGGTGGAGGTCATCGGTGGAGAGAAGTGGAGGTCGTTGGTGGAGAGAGGAGAGAGGTTGTGATTGTCGGTGGAGAGAGCGAGAGAGGTTTAGTAAGAGTTTGAGAGAGAAATGTAATTAGTGGGTGAATATTTGACCAATTTATAGATTTAAATTATTCATGGTTCTAGACCGTGACCCCTACTATGACCAATTAAATAGCAAGAAATGTCCATAATTATGGACCGTGGCCAGCAAAAGATGAACATTTTGAACTATGATTGGGGGTCAAGGTTCATAACCATGACCATAATTCACTAGTATTGAATGCAGGTGGGTTACGATCCAAAACCATGACCACCATGGTGTCAATTTTAGCAGGAAATTTGGCACCTAAAGAGTCACGAATTAGTCACGATATGGAACCATAACCACTGCTATAATGATTCATAACCATAACTAATCACATGTTGATGTTACTCTTTGGTTTGGTCACGTGGTTGGTTATGTGTTTTGGTTTTGAGTCACAATTTTGGATCATGACCACCTAGTCACGGCTCTAGACAGTGACCAATGGATTGTGATAATCTTTTTATTTTGGTGTAGTACTCACTGCTCATCATAAGTAAATTCTACATGAGTGCTCTAACCCAAGGCATAGGTAATACTAATAAGTCTCTATCCTTATACAAATAAGTGAATATCGCATACCAATGCATTATATATGGGATGCAACTAACTACGCAGGTGTAGAATATAACCCACTATAAATCCTCACTCATTACACCCGAACAAATAAAATATACACAATCTCATATCGTAACACATTAATGTGGCATAGAGTTTTTCAGTTAAGGTGTCCATCACCAGACTAATATCATATATAATTGTAAGTCTCATAACAACCACACGAAGGCATCTACCTTCAAGGGACCTTCTCATTCATTTATCAGTAAACTCGTAGGATCCCCTCACCTAATGGATTTAATACCACGCACACACACACACACACACACAATAATGGGGGATCACTACACAATCACACCAATGGTTAGTTCCATACCAAAACTCGCCCGATAGATCTGGTCATTTGCATCTCATGTTGCGAAGCATAGGGCGACCAAAGATCAAAATATATCACAATGCAATCACACCATTGGATAAATAAAAACTCGCCCAATGTATCGGGTCATCCATGTCCCTCATTATGACTCGATTACCGACTGAGTGTGTGATAAAAACTTATTGATCTCCACAAAGCCCTGCTTCATCATCTAGAGTGAGGTACACGAACATAACCATTTAAATCAAAACCCCAACTGATTGATTCCCCATGAATACAAATATGGTATGTTATTATAAACAAATAATTTATATATATATATATACGCTCATTATATATATATATATATATATATATATATAGAGAGAGAGAGAGAGAGGGGGGGGATAACGCATATGCAAACGCACCTGAATCATCCCAATCCCTAACACTTGATTGTCCAATTTAATTTAAAGGTTTATTATTCTCAAAACCCTAATTAAACATAAACTTTCAACATATAAAATATATACAAAATTAGGATAATGTATACTCTCATGAATACCCAAAACTATCATAAACATGGTCGTTGCATTGCCGAATCTATTTTAAACGTTTATGACTCTTAAACCCCATTAAAGCCCAATCATCTTAGTTCCTTGTCTTATAAGTATATGTACATGCATATATATACACATATACATACATATATAGATATAGATATAGATATCAAACAAACCCAAACGAACTTTTGGTCTAAAAACCCTAAAAACAAACCATCCTCAAAAATGTTACAGGGTTTGATCGATTCGGGTCTGGGCGGGATCGATCCGGCAAGTCTAATGTTGCCCACTTTGCTCCAAAATTATTCAATGTTGACCCCAAGATATTCCAAACTCATTATAAAGCTCTACAATAACCAAAACCCATTCCCCCATACATATAAGTCACAAATTGAGGTATATAACAAGTTCTTATAAGTTTTAATATGATTCCAACATAATTAAGGGTTTAAATCAAATCTTGACATTCTTACCCTAGCTCCATCTTCTACATTCAAATAAATCAATTAAACATGCAATGCGATTTCAGGTCCATATATCAAATTAGCATAGGTATTTACAAGTAATTTAGTCCTAAACATGAGTTCTAACATCAGAATCATAAACCACAATAAGACAATTTAAGGTTCTCTACAAAAAGCTTGAATTTTGAAAAAAGATTTTCAACCGATTAGAAGTTCAAAGCTTCACCTCAATTAATCCCAGTAACAACATAATTAAGATAGCATATTTAATTCTTAAAAATGCTTAAAATCCCAACTCAGATTATATGACACTGAAATTATAAAAAAATTCTAGATTACATGATGAGAAATCAATAGATTTATTTCTTGGACTATGAAGAATAAGTGATTCCTTCTCTTGATACCTTATTCTTCTTCTCCAAAGTTCTCCTCAAGTTATCCCAAATCTCTTAGGCGTCTTGGATTTATGTTTTGTGTGTAAAGTGTTTGAGTAACGAGGGTTAACACCCCTTAAATAACTATAAACCCATAAGTCATTAAAAGCCCTGTTTTTGGGCCTTCAAATGAGCCCAAAATACTACCCAAACTAGCCTAAAACTTAGCCCAAAGGTATGCCTATCCTTTGGGCCCAATTCAAATCAATAAAAATACACATTTGGGGATCCGTGTCACTATAGAGTCCAATCGAACTGTAATACCTAACCACACAGGGTAAAACCTCACAATGTAAAATAAACTAACACGTTTAATTATTTTACGCCTACAATACATAGTTAAATATCATATAATTAATATTGTCAGTTAATTGTATTATAACATGCGGCACAAAAATTACACATCGTGCAAAATTTAATTATCACCTAAATTATGAATTTTATCATTACTGTATCACACAAGTAATAATTAATCCCATTTATTAATTTATCTCCCAACTAAAAAATAATAAATGAAATCCGTAAAAAATATGGGGTACTACAGTCTTTCCCTCTAATATGGAAATTTCATCCATGAAATTTGTCAAAACATCGCATTGTAATGTGAATTGCACAAATACCATAAGCTCAAATACTTATAACCCATACACGTATCATTATGAGATAAATAAATAGGGCTCACATACGCCTACCATAGTATTCACAACTAGGTCGCCCATACACCCAAACATACACGCACATGTGACTAACATAGTATTCCACTATTGGAGCATGCATACACCTAATCCCATGAGTACATACCCCCTAAGTATTATATATATATATATATATATATATAAAAGTCATAAAGATTAAGTGAAGGCATACTATACTATCCAACTATCCTCGTTTCGGCTTCTTTTGCTGATGGGGCAAAATGTGACACCCCGCCTAATTAAATACTAGGTACTCAGTCCTTTATTAAACTAAAACTGGTATCTCATTTGGTTCATTCTTAGCATCACTGTCGAAAACTTTTTAACATTTACAAACCACTTAGTATTCAAAAAGCTGATGTCAATTTTTTATTCTTTTTAAATTAACATGCAACAAAAATAAATAAATAATTATTTAAATATTCACCATTTAATAACCAAACTTATAGAGAATAAAGTGACAAAATGAATAACTATGACTGGAATAAACACTTCCAGCCTGAATCCCAAATAGGTTAATCCGAAATAAAATTCGAGTCCAATCCACAAAAAAGTAAAGATGTAAATACATTATCTCTGAAGAATATCTGAATAAGAATGGGTAACATGCCCGACTAAAATAAGTGTCTCATAAGAAGGAAATGATAAGTGTGGAGGCTTCTACTACTGAGATCCTGCAACTTCCACAGCAGCTGCAGCACGTCAAATAATAAGAACTCCTAGGCCTGGCGTCCCTGTGGCTGGGCACCTAAAATTTTTTTACAAAAATATAGATTTGGAGAAAATGGGTCAGAGCCTAAGAAAACATTTGAAAATTTTAGCAAGTGTTTAAAATGAAAAATTAGAAGATACTAAATGCAGGTTAGATATACGTGCCCTCACGCAAACTAACTCGTTGTGCCACTCGTATTTTCCATATCATATATTATCGCATAACCCATATCATTTTGCCAATTATAACTTTCCCATTAGAGATTAAGTTTCCACATACTTAGGTTATTTTAGATGTCACTATCTCTCTCATCTACTTAAGCACACATAGTAGAATGATTCATAAGTATATATGTATTACTCTCATCATATATATATATATATATATATATATATATATATATATATATATATATATATGTATGTATATATTAATACGGTACCCTAGGCTAAGCTGCGGTGCATGCATACTCTGTTATCAAGTCCCGGTACATCACGTACTAAATAAAAGGATTATAGGTTCAGAATCACTCTTGAACCATACATACAATTCACACAAGTTGGAGGCAAACATAGTTCTAGGCCTTTGAAATACGTACATACCTAACGAACCCAAATGACTGGTCACACCATTGATCACACAAATAGGGATCATCCCTAAGTTCTATGTTCTAAGTTACGAGTCTAAAATCTCCCAAAATGGCTCATCAGGATAAAATCGCCCACGACGCAAAACCTCCCATGATAGCAAGCAGCATAGGTATGTTCATTACATAAAATATCACAATCAACATAATATATGCATGCACTCGTCCTATACATATGTAGAGTATATTTCAATTTTATCCCATAAACTAATAATTCACATTTTATTCCCATTTCTCAATATTCCTAACATCTCTTGTTAACTGAAAGGATATAAATAATTTAATTAATTATTTCAGTAGCTACCCTCAACTCGTACTTACTGGTCTACAACCCGGAATCATTATAACAAGCCAAAATTATATTTTAATTCCCAATAATCCTTTTTCTCGATATAGTTACATTCTGCCCAAAAATATAAAATGAAGATTTTAGGCTTTTCTGATCCGATTTTGGAAAAACTTAAGACTACAAAGTTGTTCATAACATGATTTTATTTATGAATCGCGAGCACACTACCAATTTTCGCTTAAAATAGTCCTAAAATTATCATACAATGTTCATCATTTTTCTAAAATGATTTTACATGCATTTGACTTTCAGATTCATATGAGTTCACTTCATTTCTAGGTAGATAGTTGAATCTCCAATTTAATCACATGATTTTTCTCACATTTCAAAATCATCAATAAACTATATAATCCTGATCATGAGTTATATAGTCACAAATGATGTTATCTCAAATCAAACCTTATAAACGTGGGGGTTTATCCTAAAATCCTATAATTTAGCATGTATTTTAGAAAACTTATAATTAAGCAAGTTTAAACAAATTGCCTCTTAGGATGATTCTGAATTTAATTTAAAGAAGATGATGTAAGTTCCTCCTCCTCGTCCCTCATAAATTTCGACGGTGTATGTGGTGATGCAAGGTGCTCTAGGTGTTGCCCCTCTTCTAAGACCCTTCACCTTCTTGAGAAACTCTTCACTTTCTAGTAAAAGCTCTCACACTTTCTCTCCTTTGGTTTTCTCTCAGTTTCATTTTCAATTCCCCATTTGATTAGCCAAAGATTTGGTTTTAAAGTAGTTAATATCGTATCTTTTCATAGGTTGGAAATCTAAAGGTCAAAAATTGACTTTTCAGTTGTCGGGTCGTCCCAGAAATGACCCGAGACCTTATACATATGTCCAAATATACTTTTCTGACTATTTCGACCCTTCCGGACACTTTGGTGTATCAAAATGATAATTTAGATGACCCATTTTCAATTTACCTTTTTATCACATAATCCAAGTCTTGACACGACTTACACGCACATCCCAACTAATTATTGTAACTATCGTATTTCTCACTCATGACAATTATAATGTATAATTAATAATTTATTACTTGTTCACTAGGTAATATTCAATATATCTCTCATACAAATAAATATTAACCCTTGTCACGCTTACTTAATCTTTATTTTTAATTCGGATTCATTTTTAATAAATTTCCCATTTTAATTAAATTAATCCCAATAATTAAAATTACGGGGTATTACACAAAAGACCCTAGTACTCTTGGTGTTGAAAATTCTTGACCAAGTTGACCTGGAGTCTTGGTACAACTCACAACTTAATGCCCTATTTCTTCACAATAATAACGAGATTCGTTAAAGGGTCCAAAATGCCTACCCAACGCACTCTATCCTTTTGTCTTTGTTCTTATCCCTGTCCCTAAGGGACTTGTAAAACTCCATTACCCTACTGAAGGGAAAATTAATATTTCCCCATTCTTGGATCCATCAATGGTTGGTTATCTCGAATTTGTTTTCTACACCTGTCTTGGTTCTATCCAAATCACACAACTCGTTCCTTTTCAAACTTCTTCTTGTAATTCACTTTCTCTTGTGCATCCACCACGTGAGCATTAGTGGTGTATGTCGGATTTCCAACACAAATTTCTTGATAAAATAAGTAAACACATTACTGAAGATTTTTTTTTTCTTTCTCCACAGTTTTCACCTCCCCATGTGGATGTATACAAATTAGTAAAATCTTGCTCATACTCTGAAATGTTCATCGAACCCTACTCTAGATTAAGAAAATATTTGTTCTTCGAACTTAAAATATCATAAGGAAAATATTTCTCATTAACTATCTCCATAAAGTCACCATAGTTCAATCGATTGCTATTTTCAGGTGAGTTCAAACTCTCCCACCACTTTAAAGCATCCCCTGATACTAATTGTAATCGTTACAACATAATGATTCGTATGATGACCATTGCAATTCCTTGATTTTTAAAGGCTGAAGCGGACTAAAAATGATCGTGTTGCAAAAGATCTAGGTGGCATAAATAAGGAAGGAGAGTACCTATAATTAATAAAAAAAATATATATTTTTTATGGACCCAACTTATGACGCCGACCAATCCCGTCATTATTTTAGCATGCAACGCTCATTGTCCCCCCTTGTCCTCGAGGATATATCTTCTTAGGATATTTTGTATGAAAGGAAAACATGAGTGAAAATGGATTTTACAGCTTTCAAAAAGTGACCATGGATCTCTAAATGCTCTCATACAGGTACTCGCCTGATTCTGTAAGGACACAACTTTACACTCCCCTTATTTTGATGTTGGATTTATTCCAGAACAAATGTCAAAGTAAATTGCTTAGTGTAATTTAAGTTGTGAATTTCACATGTTTCAATACAAAGACAAAGCCGAATGAAAAATAGCTACCAGTCCGAACATATTCAGAATTCGAACAATCAGAGGTTTTGTTAAGCATTTTTTATTTTTTTAAATTCCTTAAGCTTATTTCTAAGTAGGAAATTCACAACAAAAACATATTTTTAAAATGTGAGGAAAATTTGTATATTCACTATATTTTTGAAACAGTGGGAATATTACTCTTGCAAAATTTTCTTCGTACGAGAACCCATCTTTGTAAGAATAAGTTCTCATAAAATAGTGTTAAATCACAGCAAGACCATGTGTAAAGAGACCTCAATTTAATGAGGTCTCCCTGAGTTTTAGAGTGATACGCATGTGTTTTTATCATCTTAAGTTGGGCCCAGGAGTTAGGTATACCCTTATGTTAAGTTTAGACTATTTGGAGTAGGAGTGCGCAAAAAAATCGGACCGAATCGAACTGAACCAAAACCATAGGTTTTTTAGAGGTTAGTTCGGTTGGCGGTTCATTGTTTAAAAAACTGACCATTATCGGTTCGTTTGGACCATTTATAAATAGAATACCGATAATGTCCCGAATCGCACCAACTTGCTCATATATGTGTGTGTGTGTGTGTGTGTGTGTGTGTGTGATTATTATTTGTATTGAACATACCTACTCGGTAGTGCTATCGTTAGGAGGTTGCGTGTAGTGGGCAGACCACCCTAGCGTTAACCAACAGGTGTCTGATTAATTCCCTGGGTCATAGTATTGTTGTATGAACATTATCCACATGTGAGGATAAATATTGATTTGGAGATCGATTGGGTGAGATGTGGTTGGTTGCGACCCCAGGACATATGTTTATGACCAACTCTGTTGTTTATGGTTTACGTTTGGATTCAGTGGTAAAATTTCGGCATGATGGCTCAATGTGATGCGTGATGCCTAGAGCCTGAAAACACACGAGGAATGTATCCACGAGGTCCATGCTTTGGGGATACAGTTATATGTATACATCAATTGATATATATATATATATATATGTATATACAAAAAGTCTCCAGTGAGGACTCCTTATGGTGTAGACCTCGGTGCATACTATTTTTTAAATAGTAAAAAAATGAATTTTTTTATGAAACTTCATGGATATGATGTCCACAGTTACATGATCATCTCCAATTTTTTTCATCAAAAAATTCAATAAAAAAACCTTTGAGATGAGGTGATATATAAAAAAAGGTATAAATATTCATTTTCAACCGTTGAAATGTTGGGCCGACGCCATACACTTTATTGATTGAATTTTTTTATGAAACTTCATGGATATGATCTTCTCACTGCCGAGATCATATCCATAAAGTTTCATAAAAGAATTCAATCAAAAAGTGGGTGAGATGATCGCCAACATTTCAATGATCGGAAATTCATATTTATTCCATTTTTTTACATATCACCTTATCCCAACGATTTTTTTATTGAATTTTTTGATGAAAAAAATTGGAGATGGTCTTCTCACCGTGGAGATCATATCCATGAAGTTTCATCAAAAAAACTCATTTTTTTACTATTTTAAAAAAAATGATATGTACTGCACCATAAGGAGTCCTTTATTACCGCTATCGTAGTTGTGGACGTTACAGAATTTGACTCATCCACCTCAGTTGTTCTATCTAGATAGGATATCTATCATTCTAGTATTTCATTTTGGGCGTGTTGCCTGTAGTTTGGATAGGAGTTTATTTTATGTCAGGAGATACTTCATCATTCAGTTTTATTGCAGTAGATGTTTACTATTTTGGTGACCGATGGTTTATTCGGTTCATTTTTATTATTTATTTGTGCACGATGATTATTTCTATTCACATAGTTGTATCGTTTTTATTCATATTATATTTATATTTCTTGTTGCGATAGTGATGCTGAGAATAAAACCATACTAATATTTATGTTTCAGTTTACAAGAGGATTGGCCACCCAGTATTAGAATAGGCGGGTCGTCACACTGAGGTCTAAGGATTGTTCAAGTTAAGACCATAGATTGGGCTCCTGATTACTAGTACAAACAGAGGCATCCGAGATCATAATGCAATGGAGTGATTTCGTGGCAATTATCTTTGTTATATATGTAAGATGTATATGTCTCTTTCTTAGTCATGTAAACATTATTCATAGTATTAATGCACTTGTTGGTTTAGGGCGATAGTGTTTTTTTCTGTGAGGGTATCCACTATAAATCCTTTTGCAAATTATGTGATTGTCTAACAGGATCACCCGCATGAAAATTACCATAATTTCATTCGGTTAAATTGAAACTTGGTTCAATAAAAAGGATTTTTTCTAATAGGATGTGGTAGTTAATTAAGTGATTAATTTAATTAAATTTGGGCATAAGCTTTTTCAAACTTCTATCTGATTTGTTCATTATAATGAATCCTGGGGGTATGTTTGTTGAGGGTTAGTCAATCACATGTCCACTCGTGTTTTATGGAAGGAACTACACAAACAAGAAATATCATATGGCTCTATTTTTTGAAATCCCAATATGAGAGAGTTTTGTTAACCATTGTTAGGGGTGTAAACACCTAATGACTAAGGTAGGGGATGTTTATGTCCCTAAGCCTAAGGTGTCCTAATCTGAGGAAGAGTTAGCCAACTTTAACTCTAGGGGTTAAAGCGATTTTCTGTGGAGTCACTGAAGAAGAGTTATGACGGATATCTATATCGACTATGTCCAAGGAGGTGTGTTACATTTTGCAAGTCACCCACGAGGGTACCAATATTGTTAGAGCCTTAAAGATATAAATTCTTGCCACCCGATTTGATTTGTTGAATATGTGTGAAAATTATACGTTGGATGAGATCTATGCTAAATTCTCCATTATTGTGAGCCCTCACTTTAATTTGGGTGAGAAGATTACACATTATAGGGTTGTTAAGAAAATATTTAAGTAGCTACCACTTAGGATTCTTCCTCATGTCTTAGCCTTAAACTTTTTAAAAGGATTAACTAACATGAAGGTAGAGGGGGGCGTAGTAACTATCCAAAACTTGAGTTATAAAAAATTTCACCGCCCAAAAAAGAGAAGGGTATCGTGTTGAAGGAAAAAAAAAAGTGATCACTTTGTCTTGGAGGATGGGTTATATGAGAGTGATGTTGAGGTTGACCTATTAAAAAAATAGTTTAAGGAGTTTCTTAAATCTAATCCATAAAAGTTTAGACCTAATAGTAAATGAAGTGAGAACCCTTAAAATAAAATGGTTTAGAATTCTTATGGTAGTAACTAAAAATATCAGGTTGATGATGATGTCAATGAAAAGTATTTTGAGTGCTAAGGGTTGGACATTAAAACCCCACTCAATTATGGAAGAAAGGAAAGGAGAAGGGGGTTTGAATGCCTACCATAGTGAAAGAGACTCATAATCTATTAGTAGTGAACCTTCAGCTGAGTGGATCTCTAATGCTGTTAACGTTTTCAAGGATGACCTTAGTTCCCCAATTGCAATCAAGATGATAATATTCTTAGGGAGAACATGATTGTTCACAGTGTATTAAAAGAGGAATTTACCTGTCAATGGTACTTCGATAGTGGTTATTCGAGACACGTGACTAGTGATAATTCTCTCTTAGGCCACCTTGAGGATACAAGGATGGTAAGGTCATATTTATATATGGTAGTTAGTCTAGTATATTGGACAAGAGGACTATAAAGATATTTGGCTTTTCGAAGGTAGAGAAGACGAAAACTTAGTGATAAATTTCTCTCAAATGTGTTATGAAGTGTTGGATGAGAAAGTAAAGATGGTGCTTCATGGTATGATGACGCTTAACAGATATTATGGTCTTTCTTCTAAGGTCTCAATTATATACGACAATGCAAAGGTAAGAATTGTTGAACTTTGTCATTGATGTATACGTAATGTAAATCATATAGATCTTGATCGTATTGTCAAGAAGGACCTGATTAATGGATATTCATCATTAGGAGAGCCTTCTTAGGATGTGTGTGGAACTTATCAGAAGGGAAAGAAAGTAAGGAGTCTACACAAGAAGTTTGGTGTGATTACTACATCTCATGTCCTCAAGATGATACATATGGATCTCACAGGTCCTATGTGTAAGGAGAGTTTAGGTGGTAATAAATATATTATAGTTATGGTAAATGACTTTTAGAAGTATTCTATAGCTATTTATTTAGGTAGAAGTATTATACTCCACACTTTATGGCATCTCAGTGTCGGCTACTTCAAAATAGTTTTTATTGCTCCATTGCCCATATGAGGAATGATAATGGATCGAATTCCATTGAAGAAGAAGTATATAAGTATTCTAATGAGCATGACATAAAGTATGAGTTTTCTATATTAGCACAAAATGGAATCGTTGAGAGGAAGAATATAAAAGATTCAAGAGATGGCTCGATTCATGCTTAAGGAAGAAATATGTCATTGAGTTTTAGGCATACGCGGTAAACACCGCATGCTTCCCGATGAATATGGCATATCATCGTCCTAGTACAAACATGACATATTATGAACTATGTACTAGACATAAACCCAACCAAAATTATTTGTGAGTTTTTTACAGTCCTTACTACATTTAGCGAGGTGGAGAGTATTTGGGAAAGTTTTATCCCGTACGCAATAAAGGAATATTTTTTTAGATATTCATCGAACATTATTCCTTAAAGGGTGTATAACCTTAAGAGTTCCAATGTCATGGAATAATACAATGTGGTGATTAAGGATAACTCTCATGCCTCATTTGTTGATGAAGATGACTCGATCATTGATAGAGATCCACCTTCTAGTGTTAATTCTATTACACCTTAAAAAGACCAAAAAGGTTTGGACCCATCCTTCGATAATTAGGATCCATCATCTTGGGTTAAGAAAAATCATAACGTGAGGACATGTTTTACACTCCTTTAGGTTTTTGGTATGTGTTGACTTAATTCTAAAATAAACCTTTGAGTCGTAGTATCTTTGTAATGAGTATATCGAGTTGTACTAGTATATCATATGAAGATCAGAGATAAAGCACTGTAACTGGGAATAACAAAAGAAATAGGATAAATTTATTGCATATCAAATATTTGGTAAAGGTAAAGGTTTTCAAAAATTTATAATTTTTTGTAGTTTAATTTATTCTTAGGAAGTGACATGATAGGGTTTTAATGAAAATGAGTTTGGAAAAGGTTTTAAAAATATCTTTTACAAAATTTTGTCAAGGGCCGACTTTTAGTGCCCTCGTTTGATCGAGGTCAACTTTGATCGAAGAGGTCATTGATTGAGAACCTATTTTTTTATGTAGTGGATCTAGATCAAAAGAAATTTTGAAACGAGGATCACTTGATCGAAGTCTGTTTCGAATGAGGGTACACTCACTTTCAAAAATGGCCCACGAATAAAAAAATTATTTATTGAGTACCCCTCGATTGAAAGCTCTCATTCGAACGGGGACTCCCTAGTTTGAATGAGGACCTTTGTCTTTGAAATTGTGTTTAATTGGATATCATTCACTAAAAACTATTTATCACTTTTAAATGTGTATTCCAATTGGTGAAACCCAGTCTTTTCAAAACCCTAATTTGGTTTTTTTTTAGTCCTACTGCTTGCGAGAGCATGCTAACTCCATGAAACTAAAGTAGATGCAAAGTTTTCGAATCCCTTGAGATATTCTACATCGAAGAGGATAACACATTGGATTACTTGTGGGCTTATCCTTCCTAATTGATATTGTTGAATACCGAGGATTTCAGGTTGTGAAACTATTTTTCTAGACTAAAGAGTCTATCTCTAGTATGGGCAGAGGTAGAGAAGCAGAACGCAAGCGACAAATATCATAGTGGTAATCATTGTCCAATATATAAGTCGTGCATGAGTCTTTTTTAAGTCATGTATTCATATTTTAGTACTAGTGGATTTGTTGTGGATTAGGTGAGATAGTGGTATTTCTCGCAGTTTCCATTATAAAATACTTGTGTGCTCTCTGTGATTGGTTTTGTCTGTTTCTAGTATTAATCAAAAACTGCATTCAATTTGGACTAAATAATTTTATTCGATAAATTAAATTTGGTTCAAATATAAAAATGATTATAAATTGGCTTACGTGTTAATTAATTAAGAAATTAATTAATTAAATTTGGACTATTGGGAATATACCTGTGTTTTAAAATTTGTATTTGAGTGGGTTTTTCTTATGAATTCAAGGGGTATTTTTGTTAAGGGTAAGTCCGTCACACTAACACTTATTTAATATTTGGACTATGCATACTGAAAGGCGCGTATGATATTTTATCCTAAGTCCCGAGATAAGAGGGTGTGGTTAAATGTAGTTAAGGGGTAGAGACGTCCAATAACCTTGTTAGGAGATAGCGTTGTCCCTAAACCTAAGGAGTAATGGTCTGAGGATAAACATAGGGTAACTAAATATAACTCTACAGGGCTTAATTCCATTTTCAATCGAGTAACCCAAGAAGGATTATTTCGGTCTCTATGTGCACTACGTCCAAGGAGGTGTGAAACGTTCTCCAGCTCACCCACGTGGGTACCAATATTATTCAGGTCCTCGAACATATCGCCACATAGTTTGAGTTACTGAAGATGCAAGAGAATAAGACCTTCAATGAGTTTTATGCAAAACATTGACATTGTGAACTCTCACTTTTATTTAGGTGACAAGATCCCGGACTCTTGGGTTATTAGAAAAATCCTTAAGTCACTACCACCTAAAGTCCTTAGCCATGTCTCAACCTTAAACGTCATAGGATGTATAGATAAAATGAAGGTAGAGGATATCACAAGGTTGATTCAAACCTTTGAGTTAGAAATTTCTCTATCGCTTAAGAAAGATAAGAGCATCGTGTGAAAGGCACATAAGAGTTTTCCCTAGATCTTGGATAACAATTCCGACAAGACTAAGTTTGAGATTGCCTTAATGACCTGAAAATTGAGGAACTTTCTCAAATCCAATCCTCAAAATTAAACATCTAATAAAAAATAAGGAAATAATAGTAAAACCAACATGGTAGAGAACTCTTCTAGTAGGCAACATCGTGAGAATCACGGAGAAGATAATCAGATGATGACTCTGGGAGGTTCTTTAAATGCCAATATTTGAGGAATTTAGAATATGAGTGTCCTACTAGAGTAAGGAAAAGAAGTAATGAGAACAATGCTATGACGGACACTCTTAAAAATAATGACATCCACTCGAAAATTGAATCTCTCTTTGAACGTAACTTCACCATGTTCGCCGCTATCGAGGATATGGTTGGTCCTCAAAACTCCCTTGATATAATGAAGGTTGAGAAATATGATGTTGAGTCTGATATTGATGGAGATGAAGTGATCGAGGAAAGGAGTTTTGGCGATAAGACTACAAAACAACTTAGAGTGAAGTTTAATGAACTCCTTCAGTTGAATTGAGCCATGGGGAAGGCTAATGGAAATATTATTAAGAAGCTTGGTGTGTGTGAGAGCGATATATGTGATTTGAGGTAGATTAAAGCATAAATAATTAGTGTGAAAAGTGGGGAAGCTACTCCCATTGAAAAGTTAAAAGAAGGGACGAAATAAATTGAGCTCTTGCATGAAAAATTTGGCACCTTGAAGATAACTCTCCTTGAGTCATCGCGTTCACGTGATGTGTTAGAGGTGCAATTACAAGAAGGTGGAAGTTGAACTTAAAGTTTGTTTTGAGAAGTTATAGAAGATGTTCTTTGCACCATTTTAATCCTTAAAGGACAAACTGAATATTATTTTTTATAATGTGCGAGAGTATAAACTAAATAAGAAGATCATGTATGTTATAGGGTCATCAAACACACCTCATCATCATCCTCTGAGAATTTCTCCTGAGATAAAGAAGGTGAATCCTCCACAATCATATGTTTCCACCCATTGTAAGAGGAAGCGTATCATTAAATATTATTATCACCGGTTTGGGCAAAGTGGGTATGTTTCTCCACATTGGAATGAAGATTTCTACAAATAGAAGAAACATGTTAAGTACATGGTTCAAACTCCCAATTATTTATTGGATAATTCAAAAGAATGATCGGTTCCTTTTCTAGTTCTTAAGGAAAAAAGAATATAAGTAATAGGATAAATAAGAAAGTGTCTAGAGTAGTAGATTAAGGTGAGGGACTAAACCTTTTTTTTATTCCCTTACTAGTGCTAAACAAACTTTAAATGTTATTCTATTTTGGTCACTGAAATGTTTTTTGCGGATATAACATTGTGTTTTCATTTTGTTGTCAAATTATTAATATTGTTAACTAATACTAATAGAGATATGATGTGTCATCTGAATGTACATATGATGTGTCATCCAACTATAGTAAAATATTTAAAAAAAGTTAAGAATATATTATAATATCTAATGTGGTATCTATTTCTAATAAAAATAAAAAAAATGATATCTCATCGCAGCCACCCCACACAACACCACCTGACAAACCACCATCAACCAACATTATAACCGATCTATATTATGAATCATGTTAGAGCCACGGGCACTGATCTCATATTAGACCTAGAGCGTCTATGAATATTGCTTTGGACAACATCATTATCCTATTGGAGCAATAAATTTCAACTTCAAATTCTCACTAAGCAGTTCTACAACCACAACCACCATTGGATCGAATATCTCTCTTTAAAATCAAGATATCACTTAGATTCAACATTTTTTTAGTAGGTATGATTACAGATTCAAAAAATGGTGCCAAAATAGTGAGTCGTGTGTGTAACCTCGGCTCGGGTCGTTCACTAACCTAAGCAAGAAGAAGCACCATTGTATACTTTGGGCATTGTCCTCAAATTAAAAAATCAAAAGAACTTTAATTTGATTCAAATCAAAATTAGATTTTAAAACGATTGAAGCTTTAATCCAAGACCTACAACTAACCTGCAGTTCCTCAATTCTATAAGTCCACAAACCACATTCCCAAATATGAAATGATGCAAGATTTAATCCTTAGGAGTCACAATCGATTTTGTCCCGTGGGTGTGTGTGGTTTTGACGGTGGTTGGTCTGGGGTGTTATGTGGCGGTTGGTTTGGTGGTGGTGTGTGGGGGTGGCTGAGATTACACTTTAGTTCCTTTCTTTGATTTTTTATTAGAAATAGAGGCCACAATGGATATTATAATAAATTCTTAATTTTTTAAAAGTTTTATCACACATTGATAGAACATCATTTGTTGTATAATCGGATGACACATCACCACTCCGTTAGTATAAGTTAAGGGTGTTAAGTGCCTGGCAACAAAATGAAATTACAATATAATATCAACCAAGATAATTGTTTAGTGACCAAAATGTAAAAATATTTAAAATTCATTGTGTATCTGCATAATTAACCCTTATAAGAATAAAATGGACGAAAATGGTGTAATCATTAGAAACGGGGCTAGGCTTGTAGATTAAGGTTACACACAGTATACGGTGTGGATTTTGAAGAGAGTTTGGCTTATGTTTTTTAGATAGAATCTATTCATATTATTTGGGCCATAGCATATCACTTACGCTTCAAGAAATATAAAATATATGTGAAAAGTGCTTTCCTCGATGGAGTATTAAAGTAATAAGTCAATGCCAATCAACCAAAAGGGTTTGGAGCCCCTAAATGTCCAAAGCATGTCCATCAAATCAAGAAGGTATTGTACGGGTTGAAGCAGGCACCTCAAGTTTGGTATGAGAGGTTCATTTTCTATCTTATGGAGCAGGGCTTTAAGAGAAAGGAGCGGATAAGATGTTATTTGTTCAGAGATAGAAAAACTACATCTTGGTTGCCCAAATTTATTTTGATGATAGAGTATTTGGTTACACACAAGAGAGACATACTCGTGTGTTTTCTGACTTGATGACGAGTGAGTTTGAGATGAGTATGGTAGGAAAGCTCATTTTTTTCCTAGTTCTTATGATTGTTCAAGTGAAGGATGGAATTTTTGTATCTCAATCCAAGTATGCACGAGACTTGGCGAAGAAGTTTGGCATTGATTCTCCTAGGCATGTGAGCATAACTATATGTGTTATGACCAAGCTTAGTAAAGACACTAAGGGCAACGGTCTTGATTAAACACTCTACCATAGTATGATAAGTGGTTTGTCTTATCTCATCGTGAGTCATACCTACATTGCTTTTACTACATGTAATTGTGCGAGGTTCCGAGCTTGTCCGAAGGAGTCATATTTTTTGTGACAAAGCATATTATTGAGTATGTGAGTGGGACTCCAAAGCATGAAATTTAGTATTCATTTGATACCAACACCTTTTTACAAGCATAATCCAATGTCGATTGGGCAAGAGATGTCAGTGGTTAAAAGAGCACCTCGAATGGATGTTTCTATTTAGGGAGTTTGCTTATTTCTTAGCATAGCAAGAAGCAAATTTTGATTTCTTTATCGACTGTCGAGGCCAAGTATATAGTGGTGAGGAGTTATTGTACTAAATTCCTATAGATGAAGTAGATGCTTCAAGATTATGGCATAGATCAGGGAATTGTGAATATATATTGCGATAATATGAGCATAATTAATATTTCCCGTAACTCCATTTAGCACTCTTGGAGAAAACACATAGACATTCTCCATCACATTTCGTTGAGATTTTAGATCGAAGTACGTTACTCAAAATATCTCAAAAATATAACGACGTAAAAATAATAATTAAAATAAAAGATTCTTCTCTTAAAAATCTGCTACTATTCTTCTTCTTTATTATGGCTTTAATGCACTTGACATCACGTTTATTGAGAAGGAAAAACTCACCATTATGCACACACTAGCTAACAATAGAATCTATGGGTAAAATAGATAAATGTAGCCCATAAAGGATATCTAGGCACTAAAATCATACAAATATGGTTGAAGTTTTGGTTTTGCACAAACTCACATGAAACCTACACTTAATTTAGTACAAAAACTGAATTTTTGCGCAAATAACTGCGTTCAGTGAAATGGACTTTGCTGTAACTATGGGTGTAAATGGATATTTAAAAATCTGAATCCGTCCGGTATCTGAGTCCCAATTTTGTAGATATTTATCCAGCAAACAGATATGGATATGAATATGGATAGTGTGTTAAAATATCCGAAAAATGAATACAGATACGTATAGTATATGTATCTGACATGGATAATCCGTATTTGAGGCAGAGTATTCATATTTGTAGATATTTGTTTTTCTGAATATCAGTATTCATATTATATTTAATATTAAATTATTATGAATACTAGTTATATATAATAATAATATATTTCATTTTTATTTATAATATATATTATATGTAATGTTACAATGTAAAATATAAATATATAATAATATAATATAATATAATATAATATAATATAATATAAAAATGTATTAACTTATCATTTTTACTTCTTTGGAAAATATTATTAATTTATGTTATGGCAATACATAAGAAATAGAGAATGAATTAAAAAAAACAATGACAAAATAAGAAATGAAATGAACCGCCTAGACTCTAGTTTTCATTTCCCCCTTCCCTTTTAAAAACGAAAACTGGGAACCAAACATCATTTCATTTCCCCCAAATCATCTCCACCCTCATTTCTTCTAAAAAAATCCTAAATTTTTCTACTCCCTCCCTTTGTGCCGTCCTCTTTCTACGCCTCCCTCCTTCTGTCGGTCACCCGACCTAAAGTCATCCATGCGCCGTAACAGTAAGATCCTCATTTTTTAACACCGGACCTAAGTTCTATTTTTTGTGCCTTTTTGTGCTATTAGAAAGATCCTCCTTCTTTTTTTGTAAGTTGTTTTTTTTTGTGCAAAGTCCTTCTTTTTGAATGCTATTAGAAAGATCAAAATGTTCAAAAAAAAATACTATTATGCAAAAAATATGATTTCAGTTCGGATAATGTTTTATATGTATTGCTTTATATATCTTCATGTTTTTGTGATGTATATATCTTGAATTTGTGGGAGAAGTATTGTTGTTTTTGTGCCTTCTTTTAATCTTGTGTTGTATATATCTTGGTGTTCATGTATCAAATAATGTTATCTCACCATGAGTATTTTTTGTAGGATGTTTTTTTGTATGTTGTGTATTTTTTGTTCAAGATTTTGTCTTGAAATAAATGTTCAATGGACTGTGGTTTTCGAATATAAATGTTTAATAAACTGTTCAATTTTTTATACGATGGACTATTCAATATTATAAAAGGAAAAGAGAAATCTTGATTCATGAATATAAGAATTCGAGGTTAGTACTTGATTTCGACAATCTCTTAAGAGTTTATATTGTTTTTTAGTTATAGTAAAATTCCCTTGAACTTTGATCATCTAATTTTTATTCAATATGAATTTTAGTTAGTAGGCAAGGGATAAGATACGTAAACGAAAACATATATTATCTGAACCCTGGGTATTCGAGAGGATACGAATATGGATAGTTGTTTTAATTATCCGGTGGATACGGATACAGATATGGATATTGCATCCAGATAACAGATACGGATATGAAAACATGGTATCTACTCCATATTCGTCCGCTTACCACCCTTAGCTGCAACAAAGTGAAATGGACTTCGTTGCAACAAAATTGTGCTTCACTGCTGTGAGGACACATTGATCGAGGTCATGGAAAACAACACTTAAAACTATGGGCAGCTCCATGAGAAGAGAAGAGAAGAGAAGACTTTTCATTGTAGCAAAGCATTGCTTCACGATAGCTTTGCTATAAAGAAACCTCTAGGAGTTTGGCATAATGGGCCTTATAAATTGACTTGAATAATGAAATTCAAGTTTAGTTCATATGATTCACTTTATGGAATGAATAATAAAATATTTAGTATAAAATGAGTTCACTTTCATAAGATAAATCATTACTCCAAGAAAGAGACACACGCACATATAAAAGATTTATTTTCTAAATAAAAAAAAATTACTTAGGTGTGATAAATGGTGTATAGGGTGTAGTGAGTCCATCTAGGTCATTTTAACTCTTCCTAAAGTGTCACAAAAAGGATATAATGTCGGATAGATCTAATGAAAACTTCCATTGAATTATTTGTATGATGATTAGTCGGAATATATTTTGGAAACGGATTAGGGCAATCTAACTAAGTTGGGCAAAATGGGTATTGTAGGGGATATTGACCCACAATAAAAGAATTATTTAGAGTTTAGGCCCAAATTAATTATGAATGCAGAAAAGAAAAGTAAAGGACACAAGATATGCGGGGTTCGGCATATCTGCCTGCCTACGTCCACGAGTAAGGAAGGTAGATTAGTTTATTTCTTGGAAGAATCAATGGTGATTGGAGTGCTAGAGTTGCTAGATGATAGTCCAAGTCACCATGTTCTAGTTACAACATATGCCCCAACACTGATTGAGGTCGCACTAATTCATAAGCATAACATTCCAATTTTTATGTGACTTTCCATGTTAATCATAATTACAAGTTCTAGAGTCCTATGAGGACTCGTCGTATGCTTTCCTAATTGATCTTCCTAGATTCCTACTTATCTTCGGTCGACTACATTGGTTGATTTATGGGAGCCACCTTTCAGCCACACGGCACTTATTTCGTCATATTCCCTTCAATTTCCCTACGACTGGGGTGGTCAGATAATACATTGACCGGCACAGTTTTTCTCTTGTTGCCAGTCCATGTGTCGTGTATTGATAATTTAAACTATCATTTCTAGCTTTCCACCTACCCACTCTTGGATGTGGGTTGTAATCATTACTTTTTTATTCTCACATTTCTCACTACTTGGGTGCTATGAACTAACAACCGAACCATTCACGAATTGCATTTTTGCATTGAAGAACTCCATTTTCAGTTTGAATTGGTATGTTAAGGACAAATTTCTAACTGAGTCAATTTGTTTATAATTAGCTTAATTCTGGAAAAAAAACATTTGAGTCATAAGTTAGGCTTTGTATTGTCGATCTCGCAAGCCTATGACATGTCTGATGAAGATGTAGCAGCCAAACATCAAAGTTGTATATACATCGTGTCGTGTTTATCGTGCCAAGTTTGTCTTCACGTTTACTGAGGATCTCGCAGATATGGATGCATTTTGAATGTGGTCCTCGGATATTTTTTAAGGGTGTTTGTTTTTCAACAAAATCATTGGGAACTATTTTTAAATTACTTTTTTAAGAAAAATAATTTTTTATTCTGATCTTGTTGAACAAGATTTGAATCCATTTATAACAAAATTACGGTTACGTTAAAACAAATTCAGATCTCATTAGAATGAGTTTGAAATCTCATTAGAATGGACATCTAACGAACATCAAACGAGAATGTTATGTCTAGCAAAAATAGTCTCGTTAGAACGAGAAAGCCAGTTCGTTTGAATGAACTTGGGCTTCGTTAAAACTAAATGGTATTCTCGTTCGAACGAGATGGGTGTTTTTGTTCGAATGATTTTGTCACCCGAAAATTAGTGTTTTCATTATTTAAGGCGTGTTGGACTCAGATTTTCAACAACTTTTGGTGAAAATCAATTATCTATCTATTTACAAAAGTTATAAAACCCTAGTTTCACCCTTGAGTTTAAAGATACAAGTATTTTCATGTGCTTTGAGATCTTTAGTTTGGGCACCAAAGTTTGTTTCCCATCATCTAAACAAATGTGTTTTGTGTGGCAGATTTCATACTTGCTGTTTACATGCGGTGAATTTTGTGTTTGTGGTTTTGCAGTGACGAAGCGGTGGATTCATTTTCCTATTCATAGACAGTTATTTTTTTATTTTAACTTCTTATCACTTAAATGTATATTTTAGGTTAAAAAGATAAAATTAGATAATTCAAGTTTTCACAACAAAGGTTTAAAATTGGTGCAAAAGTTTATTGGTTTTAATTTGCACTACACCAAAACAGTCAATTAGTAACACTATAGTAGTGTTACTAAAAAAAATTACTAACACTACAAAAGTGTTAGAAAAAAGGCATGGGGATGTAAATTACGAACACTTTTTTACCATTACTAAATTATGTGTTACTAACACTATTTTACCGTTACTAAAGTGTTACTAAATTATGTGTTACTAACACTTTTTTACCGTTACCAACATTTCGTAACACACTTCTAACACAAGTTTTGTAACACGTTTAATAACGGTATAGGTCTGTTACTAATATCAAAAAAAAGTTTAAAAAATAATATATATATATACACACACACACTAGGGTATACAATATTCAAAAATGTTAACATAATGACAACAAAATAATTGTCGATCTGATTTAATTTCAGTACAAATAAGTTAAATTAAAAAAAAATGGACAAAATCTCCTTTATTTATAGTACTATCCACCTGTTTATGGTATAAAAAATAGTACAACAACACTAACACACATCCAGACAATAACCTGAATAAAAATTAATAGCCTAAATTCCACTAATAGAAAATTCATCTCAATACATGAGGCAATTAGGGAAATCTAAGAATTGTTCATCTCAATACATAAGCTGGAAAATCTAAATATTTTCATCATGAAGATGAGTTAGAATCAAGTACACAGGTGGATTGTAGTTAATTTGAAAATTTAACTTAAACTAATACCACCTCCACTCAAGTCGATGCCTTGATCTAGGGTCTTCGGTCGCTACTTAGAGGTATAGGACCAAGAACTAAGTAAAACATTTGGATAACAAGTGTTCAACAAGAGGGTTCCGGCGCGCATCAACACCAACCGATCCTGGACAAAAAAATTGGACTGCCTTCACAGCGCCTGAGTTCAGCCCCAACGAAGGTTGGCTAAAGTAGAGGTAAATTTTGGCACCTTTTATTTCCTTAATCTTTGAGAATCCATCACTGTACAGGCAAATAACAGGACATTAATCATAAAATACGTTTGTTACTAATAGCCCATTTTGGTGTAGTGAATATTAATAAATAAATTAAAAATTGGCATAAAGGAACCAACTAAATAATTCTGGTGAATAAAACCCAAAGGGTTCAATTTGTAATCATTATGAAATTGATCATGGTAAGTAACATATTTTCCCAGAGAAATAAGTGATCATGAAAAACTCCTATTAGATTTCTTCAAACACCCCATCACCTAATACTTCGTTCCTTATACCACCACAAACATCATCCAATTTCCCATTGAAAAACATTAAAAATAGGTATCTGATGCGTATAAGTGACAAAATAAAGTGTATCGTGTATTTTTCTATTCTTTATCATATTTGTTTTGTTTAACAATGGCGATTTGTGAATCCAAATCATGATATCATTTACGATGTGAATCCATATATCTTGTTAAACCAACACTATATCTTTAAATTGTTATATAAGTACACAGACCTTTCTTTTCATTTCTCTTGGCATAGAAACTAAATGTTGTAACTAAAATAATTAATCAAAAGGACAAGCATAATATGACTCTACCATACAAAGGACTAAATGCACACTTCACCAACAAAATTATCAATAAAGGGAAATTTATACGAGTATCTAAATAAGTCTATGTAAACTATAAAGGATGATTACCTCCTATAGTGCCAAGAAACTGTAAAGACAATTTCCCATTTATTTCGAGGACGAAGCTCTCCATTAATTTCAAACAAGTCCTTCCGTTCACTTTTAAGTTATAACAGAAAAATAAAAACATAAGTATCTCAATATCCCCCCAAAATGTCACAAAAACTAACAAAGTGCCATAAAAGTTCCTTGCAAAGTGTATTTAAATAAAGATTGTTACTCAAAACTGGCCATAAAAGTGGGGTTAAACTCAAAATAACCCATAAAAATACCTGTAAAAAAGGAAGCCAAAGTTATTTGTTGTCGTAACCAAAGAAGCCTCATCAGGGGATGCAACTTGATATTAAATTTCCCTCACCTTCAGAAAGTACATTATGACATATAGCAAGTCATCTGAAGAATTCCTATATAAATGGCAAAAGATGCAACGGTTGAATACAAAGAGACATTATTGAATAAAGAATATGTAGATTATAAAACAAAGTCTGAACATTGATAAATAAAGAAGGGAGAAGGAATTACTTAGTATAATTACCACACAGTTAAAGCTTTGATGTTACTATTGAGACTTGGCGTAATCTACGTAAGGTGTTTCCATGTGCATAGATGTTTTAATGAGTATGGTTGTAAAGCCTCTGACGCCTTTTTACAGGCGTGCGAACACACTAACCCCACCAAAATTCTTGAATATATAGAGATAATCTCGAGCCTCAAAGGTTCTGAGTGAGATGATGGGTGTTTGAGGGAATCCAAGTGGAGGATTTTCCATTGCTTCTATAGTGGGACTAGTAGTTGTACTGGCGGAATTCTTGCAATTTTTGCATTCAATAACATATATATTGCACATGAACAAAACCAAAGTTCAAATAATTGATTGATCATGAAAAATGAAAAAAAATACTAAGTGTTAATAACGACCAATTAGGGTATCTTTGAATAAAATGGAAGCTATAACAAAAAAGTTTGATAAGCTGAAGGCAATTCAAAATAACTATAATGACAATGATTAAAACATTCGATTCAAAAGATGGAAAATATTAGTTTATTCTGTATACTTGACCATCACTTTGTCACCACATAGTTTTTCTTTTTAATAGTGCATCACAAAGAAAGATTATGCATATGTAGGTGAAGTGGAGGTATTTTAAAACTTATACTTACAAAAATATGAGTAATTTAACAAAGATGTAAGCAATACCTTGAGTATAACTCTTTGAATTTTCCCTACTTCGTATAAGAAATTCCAACTCCAACCTCTTTTTCACCTATTTACCTTCTAAAACATTTAGTATTAAGTAAAATCTTAAGTTCATTCCTAAAACTGGTTCTTGCTCGCTTGCACATAGATGTAGGTCATGACGAGTAGAGATGATCGATAGGAAAATGGCTATAAATATTCATTCACTGTAGAATAATAATTAACCTTTTATTGTGCAATGAATAATGAGAATAGGTGAAGATTCAACAAAGTTAAGATGGAATTAATAGGATATTTGTCCCACATAACTCTAAATTGATATATAACTGATGTGGAAAATGAGAAATTGTCAACACATATATTTTAGAGCAATGAGACCTCACTTTTAACCACTTAATGTCAGTAATAACTCTTAAAGTACTAAGTACTTACATGCAATTCCTTAGTTCCCCCCTAGGGTAACAATTCTTATTGATTAAGATTTAATTCTTTAAAAACATAATTAAAATAAGCAACCTAATTGTATTTGTACCGGGTATGGAAATATAAAAAGTACCTTCGAAATACAAAAGAATCCCTAGCAACTAATTTCTTATAAGGAACAAATGTACTCCATCTTATTGTAACTAAATGCTTACGCAACTATCCTGCTCGATTTAAATCCAAGAGAAACATTTCATAGGTCAACTAAAGCAAACATGTTTGTTGTTCATAGACTAGTTTATGTTTGTCAGTCAAACAATATAAGAAACAGAGTTTCCACAATGAGGAATTAATTTTGACCTCTAAATTATATAATGTCCACAATGAGAAACCAAACATGCTTAAATCTCCACTCAATACCATGAAGATCCCTCACTACCAATTCTTGGGTTGGGGTTGGTTGGCTCATGTCCTGAACGATATCCATCAATAAAACATAGAAAAATTAAAACATTTGAACAGTAAGCAATGAAATATTACCAGGGAAGGGAGGCATTCATTTGCGTGTTTCCAAAGAACAGAAAACCCGCCTTGAGTGCTTGTATCCGAGGCAGTTAAAACCAAAGACCCATAAAAGATCTATACCAAAAACACTATCAAACCCACCAAATCTCCTAATAGATTAATACAGATCATGAAAATGAACTAAACAAAGAGGAAGATACAAAGACCCACTGACCTTTTTGGAATGAGATGGTTACATGCCATGAAGGGAGAAGGAGAATTCCAGGAGAATGCCATGGGCGAAGAAGGACGAACATAGGTCATCGGGGGAGGGTTTTTGGGAAGTGGGGGAGGGTTTTTTTTTAGAGAGTCGTGTGGGTTGTGGGAGGTGTTTTGAGGGTTTTATTCTTTTCTTTTATTTTTAAAATACTAAATATGTATTGTTAACACTTATAAGTTATTACTAACATTATAATAATGTTACACATAGTAATAGTATAGTAGTGTTAGTAATTGTGAAATAAGTTTGCTACTAATAGCATGTTTTGGTGTAGTGTTGTTCAGAGTTTTAATCTTTAAAATTGAAAAATCTAAAAATAGTATTCTTATTTTCAATACCATCCGTGCTTAAGCACGCATTCACAGTCTCAAATTGGTATCATAGCAGTTCATGCTAAATTATTGTGTCTTGATCTCGTGTCTTTAGGCATAAATTTTGGTGGATTTGATGGTATTAGAACCCTAACTTTTGATGGTTCAAACTACGTATACTAAAAATTGTGTATGAAGTCAGCACTTAGGGCTATAGATGAGTGGGTATGGTAAGCGGTTGGACTCCATTACTACTTTAGTTAGAGGGAATAGGATTCACAAAATCGTAGAATCGTGGATTAAGGTCGAGCATACGTTATTAAATTATAACTCAAGAGATCTAAATGCTCTATTTTGTTTTGTCGCCCCAAAGGAGTTTTGTCGTATTATGACTCGTGAAACATCAAAAGAGGCTTGGGACGTACTCCAACTCACCCATGAAGGAACTAGCGCTATGAAAGCTTCCAAAATTCAAAACCTCACCACTCAGTTTGAAATGATTAAGATGTTGGAGAGCGAGACATTTGATGAGTTATACGCTAGAGTGTCTGACATAGTTAACTCGTCATTTAACTTGGGAGAGAAGATACCCAACAATTGAGTAAGCAAGAAAATCTTAAGTTCAATTCCCGAAAAATTTAATCCAAAAGTGATCGTTTTGAATTCCTTGAATACTTTAGACTTTACAAAACTTAAAGGTCTTATAGGTGAGCTTAAAAAATTTTGAGTTTGACATGCTTACCTCCATGATTATGAACAAGAAAAATAAGGGCATTGCCTTAAAATCCTAAAAGGAGGAAACACCTATTTTGTATTATGAGTCTGACATCGAATCCGAGGAGATGGCGTTCACAAGTTTCAAAAGCAATCGAAAGATGCAAAAAAGTTTGAGAAAATATGCATAACAAGGCTGATCACTTCCCTAGAAATCATAATAATAACCTTAAGAGGTATGAGTCAGAAAGGAGTTATGATTATGATGGTTATGTCTATTGGGTAGCCCAGTGCCCCACTAAACAAAGGAAAGAGGGAAAGAAATCGAAGGTGTACAATGCCACCCTTAGTGATAATGATTCGAAAGAGGGAAACGATTCCCTATTCAGCGCAATTGCACCGCATTCATGGCTAGTCATGTGAGTTTTGATGAGAAATCTTCCCATATAGATATTTCTATACATAACACTTCTAATGCCATAGCTTATGGATCCCAAGTGAGTAATCGTCGAGAGAGTGGAGATGAGAGTGAGGATGATGAGGAGGAGACTGAACTCCAAGTTGCCTTTCATGAATTATATGTGGAAACATTAAAAGTGAAGAAATCTTACTTGAAGTTGAAAGTTAAGTTAAAAGAGTGTGTCATATAGAATAATGATTGTATTTTGATTAATGATCTTAGGGCACGTGAGAGGACTCTTAGAGAGAATCTAGCGTACGTAAAGTGTGAGATAGATAGTCTATGTGGTGTGATGGAGGCAGTGAATAAAGAGCTTCCAGAGTTTGATCAGTCTCATCATTTATTTGAGTTGAAGATAGTTGAGCTAAAGGAGAGATTGAGAGATTTGAGTCGTGTCAAATTTGACTTGGGTTCTAGGTCGAACAAGTTGGATAAGATGTTAGGCACCGTCCAAATCAAAGATGAAAAGTTTGGAATTGGCTTCGATGACCGAAAGACTTCCACTACCCAAGACAAGACCATGCATTTGAGAGAGTCGACTAGAAATATTATTAAATGCCAACCTTTAGGTGACACCCTTCGGTGTATTTACACTTGTACTTTTTATGGTAGGAAAGATCACCTTTGCAGATTTGTCTACGATATTAAGAACGGTCCTAGGAAGTCTAAGAATAGAGTAGCCATGGTTTTAAAAACCCGATAGTGTTATATTATACCTACGGGGGTTAGGAAATCATATTTGAAGGTTTTACATATTAGAGTTGTTGATTCTCATTTGCTTGAATATCATACTTCCCGTGCTATATCCAATGGTTGATTATGTCGGCATTTTATATGCACTAGTTTATGCTTCATGATATATATATTTTCTAGTTGTATGTTTGTTTGTATCCTTTATATTTTAATTTTTCATTTATTGATTCATATTGAAAATTCAAAAAGATGTTGTTTGTCTTTTGAGTTAGTATTTGTTTTCAAAAAATTAATAATTTTAAAAAAAAAATCAAAATGATTTTTGGTTTTTGTGTATTTTAGTTTACACATTTTGTGTGGCATATTGGTGTGTTTGTATCTACTTCATTACATGTGACTATGATATTTGGTTATGATTGAAAATACTTAGAATGTTCTTAATCATGCTTTCATGGAGTTGTTTCGACTTTGATTCATTTAATAGCATTAACTTTGTATATGCCTCCGCACACACATGCACGGTCTCGTTAAATTTTAATTTCACATGTATAATTGAGCTATGTGAGATGTTCTCTCATCAATCTTGTTATCTACAAATTTTTTGACTATGGGGGATTTGTGCATGTAGGAACCATTGCCCGTGAGAATGTTTGAATTGTATTAAAAAATGTGAAAGTGCACAGCAAAAGGGCTATGATAGGAGCAAATCTCCTTTGTAGGAAAGCCACTGTTAGGAAGAGCCTAATGAAAAGATTAAAGGCAATAAGAATAGAGAAATTGTCAAAGGCTAACATGTTTAGATTGTTTGATTTTTAAAAGAAATAACTTCAAAAGAATTGAGAGAAAAGATAAATATGAAATATGTTTATCTTTTGATGATTTTCAATTAAAGATCAACGGGTTTTCACAATGAATCCTAGTTATGCTTATTTTTTCATGACGCTATTAATTTATAGAATTATCAATATTCTGAAAAATATGTTACTAAAACCGTTTATTAAAAATAAACTATTTAAGTAACTCCGATCTGTTTTTTTAAGAAACTCTTTTCGTAAAAACCAAACTATTTGAACACAAGATGTGTTTAACAAATCAGTATGTACGAGATCTATTCAAGATTTGAATAACGGGTTTATAAAGTAGTTTAAAAAACTTAAACTCAGGACAACCAAGAATGAGATGAGGAGATGTAGAAAGATTATGTTCACGATGTTTTTTACGTGGTAAAACCTCACCAATTGAGGAAACATCCACAACTCCCTCTACGGAGTAAAATAAAAAATCCACTAAAACAAATTTATGAGTTACAAACTATATAACTAACATGCAAACAACTCAGACCTATATAAGTTTACGAATGTACCCTCTGGTGTCCTTATAACTTCTCTGCAGTTCTGATTGTAGATGTAGTTCTCCCAGTTTGTTAACTTCTGATTTGTTCTAGCACTTTACGTCGACTCTTTGTTCACAAGATCTTATTACCAACACTTTTCGTGTTGTAGGGTGAAAGTGTTTGTGACGGTGCTCTCTAACACATGCATGCACACACACACACTTATTAAGTACAAACAGTCCTAACAAATTACAGTAACACTATATGTTGTGATCTTTTCTTTTTCTTTCTTCTTACAAAACTTAGAACCTTATTTAACCTTTAAATCAATCCCAGAATCCACGGATACCTTGCTAAGAAGACAGACAAGGTCTTAATCAATCTCAGAATTTAGAAAAGCTTTTCGAGATTGAAAACCTTCAAGTGAGATTCCAAACTAGGTCAAAGGTTTAGTTTTACAAGAACTAGAAACAGAAAGCATTTATTGTTGATTTCAAAGTAATCAAACGTTTTATAGAAAATAATCAACAATATATTTCTCAAGATGAGAAATAAAGAATGAAACTAAGTGTAATGTAACATGAATAACTCAGATCTGAAATTTCTATGAAATCAGAAAGTAGATCTGAGTAAAAGTTTTCAGTTGAAAACAAGATCTAACGAACAAGAGGTTACAGCAACAATTACAAACTCAAGTCAAACTCTCAAACACTCAAGAACACTCAGGGTAGTGTTTTGGATATAAAGGAGTTTTGAAGAAATGTTTGAGTTTGGATGGAAGAGGCTTTGACGAACAAGGTTAGGGTTTCTAACTCTCTCTCTCTCTCTCTGGTTTTTCTCTTCTCTCTCTCTTCTCTCTCTACTCTCTCTATTTCTCTCAGAAAAATGAAAATGGCAAAAGTCTTCGAAGTCTGAGAATAGGGTTCCTTTTATAGGGTGAAGAGAAGGTTCGAGAGACTGGATCAAAACCAAGGGCCAGGATTAAGTCAAGTTAAATTGACTTTGATCGAAGGGTTCTAAGAACGCGGTGCTTAAACGATACCTGATTGGTTTAAAATGTTGTACTGGGATTCACCAAGACAACATGCAGATCGTCGATAACCAATGATCCAAGGGCTAAAAACATACGCGTTTATAACTCAGTAAAGAAACACAATCTCAGCTAATCAGATGAAGACAGGTGTTGGCTAATAACAGGATATGAAACGCGCGTCCTAAAGTAATTAAAACCCCACCCTAAGGTTTACTCCGCTTTCGAATTCTACCCAAGGTAACATTAGGCCAATATTCCCAACAAAGTATATTTACAAATTGACCACAAAAACTTATAAATCAAGTTTTTAATAAAGAAAACCTTATTTAAAAAATGTTTATAAAATCCCAAAAAATTATTAAAAATCAAACTTAGGGATTTAAACACACTCAACATATGTACACACATTATTATGCAGTATGATATGCATTAAATAAATTCTACTGTGTGTGAGTGTTGGCAATTTGTTCTTGATCATTACAAGATAGAGAGATGAAGTAGCAAACAAATTTCTGAGGTTCTTTGGTTTCTAGGGAGGACATAATTTTGTCACAATTTCCAAACTAAATGAGCACTTATACAATATAGACTCAAGTGAGTCAAAAGTATAAGGGCTTCATATTCTAGGCTTGTGTGCATTATGCTTGTTTCTTCATCCAGTTCACTTTATCTTGTCAGTTGAGGGTAAATATAATTTTGATAAAATTTTGAGATCAAATAGAACTCCTTGAACTTATTTAAGTGCTTGGGTCATAATTCATTTGTATCTAGTTCATGCCAATTCATTCCATTCCAAATGTTTAGACACTTCGGTACTATGCTAGTGTGTAAATCTTATGTGTTTTGTGTCGAGTTTTTTTATGGTTGTTTATACCTATCAATATGTACGTCGGTATTTCATTGGTATATTTTTCATATTTATATATGGTATCGTTTGTTTTAAGTCTTTTCGGTTAGCATTTAGTCCATGTTTGTCGTATGCTTTATCTTAGGATTTTATTTGGTATGTTTTATGATCATATTGCTATTTCATTGAAATTCCTTTTCTCATATTGGTAATTTCCTATTGATATCATACTTCATTTCTTATTCATATTGGTATCATTTGTGCATCGATATTGATATTGTTTGATCATAGTTTGGATTATATATGCTTGAGTTGCCATGATGTGTGTTTGCTACAATTCACATCATTGCATGACTTTATTCCCTCTTCCTTATTTTAAAATTAGTATCTCGTGTTCACACTTTTAGGGGTAGATTTGGTTTTTTAGGGAGTGATTGTTTCATGTTTTCTTGCTTTGTCTATTCCTTAATAAAAGGGTGAGAAATGGTATCTTTCCTTTCACGATTAGGAGTCCTTATCTTAGGGGGAGACATCTTACCAAGGTCGATATTGTATTGTTTTAGACATTGTTAGAAATTTACTCTTATACAGATTTATACTTGTTATATTCTCTTTGCATTTGAAGGTGTATTTAAGTGTGCATGTTTACAAGTTTACGACAGCGATAAAGTTTTCAAGGGAGCAAATCTACTCATATTTGTGTGTCTCTCGAGCGTTTGTACTTTTTCCTTTGGGGGTGGGGATTGAGTCTTTTCAAAGAGCTTTACATCCCATAGGATTTTTGTTTTGGTTTTGTCCTAAAATAGCCAAAGGTAGATATTTGTAAGGAAAAATTTTCAATTGAGTCAATTTGTTTGTAATTGGCTTAATTTAGAAAGAAAAGCATTTAAGTCATAGGTTAGGCTTTGTATTGTCAGTCTCATAAACCTATGATATGTTCGATGAAGACGTAGCGGTCAAGCTTTAAAGTTAGATATATATTGTTTTGTGTTTATCGTGCCAAGTTTTTCTTAACGTTTATCGAGGATCTCGCGGGTATGGATGCATTTTGAATATGTTCCTTAGATATTTTTAAGGGTGTTTGTTTTTTAACAAAATCATTTGGAACTGTTTTTAAATTATTTTTTTAAGAAAAATAATTTTTTTATTCTGATCTCGTTAGAGCGAAATGATTCTTTCGTTCAAATAACTTCAGATCTCATTAGAACGAGTTTGGAATATCTTTGGAACGAACATCAAACGAGAATGTTTTGTCTAGAAAAAATAGTCTCGTTAGATGCTTATTGGAAGCTTGATAGAATGAGAAAGTCAGTTCGTTTAAATGAACCTAGTCTTCATTATTGTTCGAACGATATGTGTGTTCTTGCTCAAACGAGTTTTTCGCCTCGAAATTCATGTTATCATTATTTAAGGTGTGTTGGACTCAGTTTTTTCAAGGACTTTTGGCAAAAATCAATTCCCTACCTATTTACAAAAGTTTCAAAACCCTAGTTTCACCCTTGAGTTTAAAGATCCAAGTTCTTTATAGTCATATGCTTTGAGATCTTTAGTTTGGGCACCAAATTTTGTCCCTCATCATTTGAAGAAAACCTGTTTCATGTGGTGGACTTTGTATTTGTTGTTAATATGCGGTGGATTCCATATTTGTGGTGTTGCGATGAAGAAGCGGTGGATTATGTGTTCCTATCCGTAGATGGTTGCTAAGCCTCATGGTGTATACCAAGATATGCATTGATTTATGAGTTATGGCAGCTTGTGTGGGTGTTCTCCTGCATTACACTGTGGAGGAGCGATTGAAAATTGAAGATGGGTCAAGGCTTATGGGGATCGAGTCATTGAGTAAGTCATCTATCAACTTTTGTAATTCTGTATCATAGTGAAGTGTTTGGTTGGGTCATCCGAGGTTTTTCCCTTTGTGATTTTCCTCGTACATCAGCGTTTTGTGTTGGATGTATTTATTATATTTAGATGCATGTTTTAAGTTAAAAAGATAAAATTGGATAAATCAACTTTTCACAACAAAGGCTTAAAATTGGTGCAAAAGTTTATTGGGATTAATTTGTTTAATGTTTTAATCTTTAAAATTAAAAAACTAAAAATAGTCTTTTATTTGCCATACCATCCTTGCCTAAGCACGCATGCGCATTCTCAGTATGTTTACAATGAATCAGGTTTCTAGGGCTTGTGCATTCGGAATTAAACCAATGTTGTTTTTGCATTCGCGAATGAGGTTTCTATGGTTTCTTTCGGGATGAAATCAATGATGTTTTTTGTTATATTCGTCACATTTCACACGAATCAAAAATGGTTTTCAACTTGGTATTATTAGGATTTGTCACCCGGAAGTTTGATCTTATACTCATTAGGTATGTGACGTATGAAATAAGGCATTGGTAAAGTTTCCACTCGACAGACTTGTGTTAACTCATTATGTTTATGATGAGTTCATATAAAAATTTTGACTTTTTTTCCCCGACTCATCTGAGTTATTCGTATATGTTCAGTTATATCATTTTAGTTATTCATGTACATTTTAGTTATTCATGTATGTTCAATTATTCTTGTACGGTTAGTTATCTATTACTCATTATATTGGTCCATGCATTCACATTTATCAATATATGTTTAGTTAGCTACCTATGATTCATATGTTAGTTACAATGTAAGTTATTCACATATGATCTCAGTCAGAATGCAGGACAAAAATGGATAAAATTAAATGTTACTCACATTCAAAGAGGAAATTAGTTACTGATTTTGAGAGGAAACACCGAGAAGAGATACATACCTTATCATGAGTTGTGATTTCGAACGATGTTGAGGGTCGTATTGTGGAGGAAGATATTGAGGCTGATTTTGAGGAGGAGGAGGAAGATGTTGAGGCATAACAGGATGTTGAGGCCGAGCATAGCCATGGGGGTATTCTACCTTCTACAGACGTTGTCCCATTGAGTAATACCGCAAAAAGACAACATAAGTCAGTTGTTGCACACTGTAAAAAGAAGGTAGCCGACATCGGAGTGTCGACGGATGACTATGGGGGTAGTAAATAAATCACACTCTTAAAACATTTAAAGGACCATGTTTCCTTTGGTATATGGACGGGATCAGTGGTAATCATACTTGTAAATTTAACTTATCAATAATTTTGATATATTCTCGAGTTATAATCATATTTGTGATATTTAATTATAAGTTGAACGAGTGTCGTTACTTTGTGTAAACCATTGGATAAAGATTAACAAATTGCCTTTGAAATATTTGAGTAAAGTTGTGCGAGAGATGGTCGAGGGAATAAATCTCATTAGATTGATCAAATATAGTCATCGATATATTGACTATGCATTAGTTTTGGATTTTGTTGAGTGACATCCAGAGACAAATAGCTTTCACATGTTATTTGGGGAGATTATTGTACGGACGAATTTCCAAATAGTGTCAATTTGTATGTACTGGCATTATTCCAGACAAAAACCAATTTGAGTCATAGATCAATTTTTACATGTCATGATTCCCACATAGTCTATGATGTGTTGTTTGAACACGGAGCGGCCAAGCTTTAAAGAGAGATCATGCCATGTTTATTTGTGCACGTTTCACGTCTTCATATCACATTTCATTACGAGATACTCTCAAGTATGAACGCATAATGTTTACGGGACTCAAAAAATATTTTAAGGATGTTATTTTGCTTAAAAATGTTTTTAAAAGGTTTTAACTTCATTTATTCTGAGATAAACATATTTTTGAGTCGTGTAAATCTTACCCTTGTGTTTTGGAAGATCAAACGACAGCATCAGTCATTCAAACGACATCTTAGTGTCACTCAAAGGACATGGACAAGTCATTTAAATGACCTAGAAATATCGTTCAAACGACTTCCCGACTTAATTATTTTATTTGAGGCAATTTCTTCTCAGAATTTTGGAGTGTGCAGAACCGAAATTACAGAACAGAACAGTTAAGCTTTTCTGCACTTGTTTAAAAAGGTTTGCAAAGATAAAAACATCCTTTGAATTTAAAGATCCCATCTTTCATATACATATGTTATAGAGATCTTATGTTTATCACCATCTGGAGTTTTTTCATCTCTTTTAACATTTATTTCATCGAGTTTTGCGATGAAGAAGCGGTGGACTCTAGTTTTTAAAACGTATACGGTTTCCAAAGTTGCATCGATGGATAACGAGACATATGTGGACGCGTGAGTTGTGGACCTGACGTAAGTGGAATCATGTGTTGCACTGTGGAGGAGCGGTTGAAGCATAGAAGAGCTTCAAGACTTATGGGGTATCAAGTCATTGAGTAAGTCTGTTGTATGTACTTCGTAATACCGTATCATAGTGATTATTTGGCTTGGGTAGTCTGAGGTTTTTTTCCTTCGTGGTTTCCTCGTACATCGGTGTTGTGTGTTTTGTGGACTTTATTTAGTCTACTTGTTTAATCTCACCTAGATGCATGTTTAGGATTAACAAGATAAAATTAGGTTAAGTTAAATTGGTTCACAAAACTGGTGCAAATTAAAATGGAAAAAGTTATTTTTTTGGAAAAATGGTTTTCACTTAAAGCACATAGAAAAAGAGGGGCCTACAAAATGGTATCAGAGCTAGAAATATTTCTATTATGTGTGATCCCTTGTGCTTGTAGGTATGAATTTTAGAAATTTTGAAGCTTTTTGAACTCCAATTTTGTATGGCACTAATTACGCTTACTGAAAAATGCGAATAAAAATGCACTTAACGCTATTGATGAGCGTGTTTGGTTAGCGATAGAAAAAGGATGGTCACCACCGGTCACGAGAGATGGAGAGACCACTAGTTTAAAACATGTTGAGTCGTGGACCAAAGCCGAACATGGACTTTCACTTTATAATTCTAAAGGTTTAAATGTTATTCCTCGTTTGTCAGCCCTGAAGAGTATAATCATATTATGATGTGTGAGACGTGGAAAGAGGCTTGGGATGTTCTTACACTCACTCACAAGGTAACTAGCACGATTAGGGTGTGTAAACTTCAAAACCTCACTACCTAATTTGAGACGATTAAGATGTTAGAGAGTGAGACGTTTGATGAGTTTTACACGAGATTGTCCCATATTATCAACTCGTCATTTAACTTCGGAGAGAAAATACCCGACAACCAAGTCATAAAGAAAATATTAAGGTCGTTGCCTAGTAGATTTGATCAAAAAGTGATCGTTTTAAACTCCTTGGGTATGCTTTAGTCAATGAAACTAGAAGAGATTGCAGGTGACTTACAAACCTATGAACTTGACATGTTTACCTCCAAGCAAATGCCAAAGAAAGAAAAGGGCATTGATTTGAAAGCCCAGACGGAGGAGACTAAAGTTTCGAATGATGATTCCGACAACGATTTCAAGGATGTAGCTTTGTTGGATAAGATGTTAAATAAGTTTCTTAACTTCCAAAAGCAATTAAAAGATGCCAAAAGACTTGAGAAATTCAAGAACAACAAAGTCAATCACGTCCCTAAGAATCGAGGCGAGAATGATAAGAGGGATGAGTCGTTATAAGTGTTTTGGTTGTGAGGGTTATGGCCATAAGGTAGTAGAGTGCCCCACTATATTTGACAAAAATGCCACCTTAAGTGATAGTGAACCGAAAGAGGGATAGAGTTCCCCCACTAAGCGTAACTTTTTAGCATTTATGGCATGTCATCTGAGCGACGATGATAAATCTTCTCGTGAATATACTCATGTGAATGACACTTTCGAGGTCGTTTTGTGTGAATCCCAAGTGAGTGAGGGTCAAGCTAGTGAGGAGGAGGAGATAGATGTAGAAGAGTTGCAAGTTGCCTTCAATAATTTGTATGAGGAAGTGATAAAGGTGAAAAAGGCAAACTTGAAGTTGCAAGATAAGTTGAAAGAGCGTGCCTTTGAAAACAATGATGCATTGTGATTAGGCATAAATTCTTCCAAATTTATCCCTTTAATTTAGTTACTTTTAGCACCTCGAATAACGTAATCGATTTGACTTTATCTCATAATCTTGTTACTGACTTATCCTAACGAGTACACCGAGTATCTAGTAGTTTGTATTGATTTTACAGGTATTTGATGTCAAATAACGAAAGAAAGAAACCGGAAGAATTAGAAAAGAAAAGAAAGAAAGTCAAAAAGGTAAAAGTGTAATTTTTACCCGGAATTCGGATGAGGCACCTAAAGAGAAGTTGAAGATATCAAGTTCATGAGCACATAGGAAGAAACGGAACCTCAATCGGAGTCCCGGTGAGAAAGATATGAACAGTCAAAGTTGGAAAAAAGAAAGTAAAAGGCAGACCGATCCGCAGGAGGACCGGACTGGTCCACAGTGCCATATTCCAGAGAACCCTAGACTGAAAGCAAATCGAAGATGGAAGAAAAATAAAAGAACCGATCCACCCCAGAATTAAAAGAACCAGTCTGCATTCCAGGCAGACCGATCCGCAAGAGCCCCGGACCGGTCCGGCTGTCGAGTTTAATTTTTTTATCCTTCTCTAATGGAGAGTCCTAGTGCAGCTAAAACTCCTGAAACCTTGTAGGGTATATAAACCCGAGTTATTATCGTTTTTAGTACACGGAGAATTAATATAATTTTCCACTCTTTTCAGAAAACCCTAGTTTAGAGATAGTTTATTCTTTTAATTTCAAGATTGAAGATTATTCAGATTTCTGTGATTACAAGTGTTCTTAATTACTACTTTTAATGCTTTGGTAAGATTAGTGAGTTATTTCCCCTGTTTAATTCCTTTCTACATCATTCTATAAATTTTCCTTAGCTTAATCATGGTTTTCTGCAATTGAAAAATTGTTTTCATTAGATTCAGCATGTTAGGCTAGACTTTTCAAGGTCGGGATACATGAACCCAGCCTGATGTTATAATTTCATGTGTATAACATTAATCCTCTGAGTTTAGTGATTTATTACGACCGTATTGCGTAGGAACATGACAATTGTAGATCTTTGGATCTCGTTTGCTTCCGGGTAACCGGGATGCTTTAGAATGCAATTTGAGTGTAACTATCGAAATACCGATTTACTCGTCCTCTGATTAAGTTTGATGCGGGCTTGAACCTCATATACGTAATGCTTGGGAGTACTAAATTCTGGGTCTAATTAATCATTTAAATTTACGTTTAGTATTTTATCTGCAATATACTAGGGTTGGGGGATTTCATTCCCGTCCTGTTTTTCTCATCAGATAATTTAAAGTTTCAAATCATTCTTCATCAGTATTTTAGGTAAATTAGTATAATTTCACCTTTTCATAATTTCATAATTGCATCTAGTGTAGTTGGTCCACAAACCAATCATTTTTCCCTTTCCTTTAAAGTCAGAGTTAGGATTTCCTTATCTATCCAACGTCGTCACAACTCTGTTGTCCTAGTTCCCTGTGGATACGATCCCGACTTACCGGGTTTATTACTAACGCGACAGGCTTGCACTTGAGCCTAGAGTGAACGCACATCTGAGACACATTCTTAGTCGCGTCAAGTTTTTGGCGCCGTTTCTGGGGAATTAGGTAGACTTAGGATTAGATCGAGTCAATCTAAAACTTTGACCAAAAATTTCCAAAAATCCAAAAAAAAAATTCAAAAAAAAAAGCACAAAAAGATGCATCATCATCTCTCACAAGCTGTTAGTGCAAAATTCTGAACTCACTCCAACTCCCCAGAATAATCCAACCCACATTCACGAAAATCCAATCGTTGAGTACGATCCTAATAGCCCTCACACTCCTAACGCCCCACAGTTCTGGATTCCACCTCCCACACCGTCACACTCAATCTCGAATAACACTCCGTTTTCCTTCTTAGGACACACTTCAGAGCACACTCCGAGTACACCAAGTGAGGACATCGAGTCGTTAAGAGAGAGAGAGAGAGATGTCGCAACACGGTAGTGCAGTCGCTGGTGAGGAAGAGGCCCCATACCACCCGCTGAGAGAAATCTTATATCCCGAGCGCACTGTCACTCGGAGATGCATTATACTCCCGTATAATGTCGGGCAATTTTGTTTTAAAAATGGGATGATCCAGATGTTACCCCATTACCATGGTATGGATTCTGAAAAGCCATATCTCCATATCAGGGAATTTGAGGATGTGTGTGATACGCTCAATGATCAAACTTGCACACAAGAGGTGATCCGCCTCAAACTCTTCCCCTTCTCTCTAAAAGATAAAGCTAAGACCTGGCTATGGTCTTTACCTCCAAGCTCGATCCCATCTTGGCACGAGTTGCAATCTAGATTTCTCAAGAAATTCCTCCCACCACATCGAATAATCTCCATAAAGTCTCAAATTCAAGCGCTCAGACAATCAGAAAGTGATTCATTTCATCGATGTTACGAGCATTTCAATGAGTTAGTTAATTCGTGCCCCCATCATGGATTTGATACAGCACAAATCATTTCTTTTCTCTATAATGGGCTGAACCTTATAGTGGTCCCTTTGTTGAACTAGATGCCCACGATGCTGAGCTGCACCTGAGGTACATTGCCGAGACTACCCAATCCTGGGATACTTCTGATCCTAGTGCTCAAAATCGAAATCGTCAAGTGACCACCACCCCATCGGCGTCTGGTCTATTTCACGTAGATAAGAATTCTATGACGGACAGTCGATTAGATACACTTGAGAAAGGATTTCGAGACCTATGTGAGGTATATAGAAGAGGACCAACTGGATCCATACCAAACCCCGTTGAAAAGGTGTGTATGATTTGTGAGGTGGGTCATTCAACTGAGGAATGCTAGACTATACCCGCCTACAAATTGATGATTCAAGAGCAAGTCAGTGGCATAGGAGGATTCAAGGGTGATTTTGGTGCACCCCACGAGAATTCTTACAACCCTTCGTGGAAAAACCATCCTAGTTTTAGCCATGGGCAACAACATACTACGATGAATCCTAATTCACATGTTTCCCCTCCTCCACCACAACACTTTCAACAAGCTCCACACATGCAAGGACATGTGCAAGTACCACCACCTCAAGGATCATATATCCCTCCACCGCGGAGAAGTCTCGAGGATACGATAAACCAATTTATCAACAACTAGACTGCAACTAATGCTAGGCATGAGTGCATGATCCACTACATGAATGCGAACATTTCACAATTGCAATCATCATTGAGTATCCAAGAGAAGGGAAAGTTTCCTGCCCAGGGCCAAAGACCTCCACAAGGTCAAACTAGTGTAAGATCCACACCCCATGACCATCCGAAGCAATGTAGCGCAATTACCACTCTACGTAGTGGGAGAGTAGTTGACTTGTCACCTCCCCCACACGATGTAACTAAAGACAAGAAGACTTCGCCCGGCATGAAAGAGTCCGAATATGTCCCCTTGAATGAGAGTGATAAATAAGGCACTAGTGAGCTCGAGGTAGTCGCGAAACCCCCCACCGTTGCCCCATACCCACAACGGTTGGTCCCTCACTCCAAAGGTACTTCTCGGGATGATGTTTTGGATGTCCTTAAATAAGTAAAGATTAATTTACCTTTTCTCGAGACCATATAGAAAATTCCCGCATACGCTAAGTTCATTAAGGACTTACTCACGGTGAAACGCAAGCTAAAGGTAAATAAGAATGTCTTTTTGGCCCAGAATGTCAGTTCAATTTTATCGAGTGAGCTTCCGTTAAAGTATAAAGATCCGGGTGCACCCACCATTTCGTGCATCATGGGGAAGAAGCGAATCGAAAGAGCACTAATAGATTTAGGAGCGAGTGTTAACATTCTACCCTATTCCATCTATAAGAAACACGATTTGGGAGCCCTCAAGCCCACAAATATGACTCTCTAGCTCGCGGATCGTTCTGTGAAGATGACGCGAGGAATCATTGAGGATGTGATCGTCCAAATAGACACTTTCTACTTCCCGGTGGACTTTTTCATTTGGGACGAGGAGCCCTCCATTATCCCGAGCAATCATGTTCCCATTATCCTTGGTCGCCCATTCTTAGCTACGGTTAATGCACTCATCAATACTCGGAGTGGGTGGATGCAATTAACATTTGGGAACATGACCCTTGACATAAATATTTTTAACAATATTAAGAACGAGGGTGACGAAGGAGAACCGCGAGAGACAGGTCTTCAGGAGCAGCACACGAGCATGGGAAGACCTACACGCGAGAGCCGATAGGGGTATGCCTTGTTACATCAAGTGAGAGTGATAATTTAGAGGGCATAGGGAAAAGTTCGTATGAGTGCTTAGAGGAAAGCGAATGGCAAGATACAATAGATATCTTTCTCCTCGAGTACTACCCACCCACACCACCGAATAATTTTGAGATGGAGCAAGGAAGAAAGAATGTGGAAACAAAGCAAGAGAGAGAGCTAGGGGAGTTGAGCCTAACAGGAGTTGAGAGAGAATTCGGGCAGGTGGATGAGAGCCTTCACAATAAAGTCCAACCTCTATTGGACTCATGTAGTCATTTAGGAGAAGGCTAGTGGAAAGATAAAACTGATGAGTTTCTTCGTAATGACCATCCACCCATACCATTTGATGGCCCGAAGGCGATAGACGAGAAAAGTTGTGTCTCATCCGACTGAGAGCCCGACCCATGCATTCCAAAAATTGAAAGAAAATTAGGTGTTCCCTCTGAGTCGGTGCACGCAAGCTATGCTTTGAGTAAGCATCACAGGGATCCCTTTCCGAGTAATCACGATGAGTCTCCCGGTCTTTCCGTTATTTATGGGCAAGGTCCCAACTTATTCCGGTTGTTGGTATATGATAGGAAGACGGGAGTGACAAGGAGAGCATCGAACCCCGTGAGTGGGGTCGGGTGAGTTTCTTGAGAGATGAGAGGTCGTCGCACCCCCGACGCATATGGGGTGATTGTTGTTGTATTTTTTAGTCATGCATGAGTGTCATATAGTGTCTTGTTGCATTTTAATAATTTGTTGTTTTATTTTCTCGCACTTTTTATTCGCTTTGAGTTAGATTTTAGTCCTTTTTGCTTGAGGACAATGCAAAAGTCTAAGTTAGGGGGGTCACAAGTGCGTATTTCTAAAACTTCACAAATTTTTAAAAATGCCCAAAAATTTCCAAAAAAATCATAAAATTTTGAAAAACCCAAAAATATTTTTGTTCAAAATAAATAAAAATTGGAATTCAAATTTTTCAAAAATATCATTAAAAATCGGTTCAAAGTCTCAATTTGTAAAATTCAACATACACAAAGCCGAAATTGACTAAAAATGGAAATTGAATGAAAATTGACGACTTAACGAATAAGTGTGGAGATTAACAAACCCGGTGAGATTCGAGCCTATCACTTTTTGAGAGTTTTTAAATCAATCCGATTTAATTGTTAACTCAAAGTTCTTTTCAGCGCCTAAAACATCGTCGAGGATCTCAATCCTTTCATTTTGATTGGTTATGAAAAACGTGTGTGATATCGCTTTGAAAAACGTGCCAAAATTGATCTCTAAACTTAACTTCATCTCAAAATGCATATGGTAACGCAATTTGTATTTTGGACAATGAAGTAGGCCCTCGTTTGTCACCCATAAATATTGGCCAGAAAAGGTTGTGAAAAATCATCCATTTTGTAACCCACTTGATACGAATAAAATTTATCCTTTCGTTTGACAACCCGAAAAACCCAAATACCCGGAATTGCGAAAAATGGAAAAATTCAGAATCTAAGTCCGAAAAGTGCATATAAAGGGGCAAGAAAAAAATAGACATGCTCAACAAAAATAGCAAGAAGAGAAAAGAAGTGAAAAACAGAAAAAAAATAAAAAATAAAAAAAATGAGCAATAGCTTGGAAAAAGCACAAATGGACATTATAAATGACTTTTCCAATTCCAACCTTCCCTACCATTGTCATTTTACCCCATATACCTAAAAACCCAAAAAAATCCTAACCGAGTCTAAATTGCGAAAATTGGTTACCGCGTGGAGAGCTAATACATCAAAAGATAATAAAAGAGATTGAAAGCACGAATAAGAGGCAATGTTCCCGTTTTTAAAACCGTAATCCGTTGATGAGATCCTATCACTATGAAATTTATGTCTTTCTACTTCTATGCGTGACTTTGCGTCCATTACATTTACTCGTTACATCACGCATACCGAGAGAATAGCCATAATCCCAGAGATTCATTTGTGAGAGCATTCCGTGAGAATTTGAAATCAAAACGAATTTTCGGGTAAGTAACGTAATGATCAATCGTGGAAATTAGCGATTCAATTTTTGGCTTCGCACACACGCACTATGATTTGAGACTATTGAGCATGGCTTGATGATGACTATTTTCTGGGAAAGTTTGAATTAAACAATTTTTGCGTATTTTGAATCTTCTTTGAGTCGAATTTTGTGGGTACATTCTCTGCAAACCCTCACGAGACACCACTCGTCCTACTAGGGTAACCTAGGGGTTTAAAGGCTTATTGCATACGCTAAATGCAATCGCTTTCCCGCAAAAAAGGTATTCTATCCCAGTAAAATGTTTTTCAAGAGTTAAGCCTTGCTAGGATTCTTTTACATTGCTCGGGACGCGCAAACTTCTAAGTTAGGGGGGTTTGATTAAGCATAAATTCTTCCAAATTTATCCCTTTAATTTAGTTACTTTTAGCACCTCGAACAACGTAATCGATTTGATTTTATCTCATAATCTTGTTACTGACTTATCCTAACGAGTACACCGAGTTTCTAGTAGTTTGTATTGACTTTACAGGTATTTGATGTCAAATAATGAAAGAAAGAAATCGGAAGAATCAGAAAAGAAAAGAAAGAAAGTCAAAAAGGCAAAAGTGTAATTTCTACCTGGAATTCAGATGAGGCACCTAAAGAGAAGTTGAAGATATCAAGTTCATGAGAACATAGGAAGAAACGGCACCTCAATCGGAGTCCCGGTGAGAAAGATATGAAGAGCCAAAGTTGGATAAAAGAAAGTCAAAGGCCGACTGATCTGCAGGAGGACTGGACCGGCCCGCAGTGCCATATTCCAGCGAACCCCGGACCGAATGCAAACCGAAGATTAAAGAAAAATAAAAGAACCAGTCCGCCCCAGAAATAAAGAACCGGTCTGCATTCCAGGCAGACCGATCCGCAAGAGCCCCGGACCGGTCCGGCTGTCGAGTTTAATTTTTTTATCCTTCTCTAATGGAGAGTCCTAGTGCAGTTAAAACTCCTAAAACCTCGTAGGGTATATAAACCAGAGTTATTATCATTTTTAGTACACGGATAATTAATATAATTTTCCATTCTTTTCAGAAAACCCTAGTTTAGAGATAGTTTATTCTTTTAATTTCAAGATTAAAGATTATTCAGATTTCTGTGATTGCAAGTGTTCTTAATTACTGATTTTAATGCTTTGGTAAGATTAGTGAGTTATTTCCCCTGTTTAATTCCTTTCTACATCATTCTATAAATTTTCCTTAGTTTAATCATGGTTTTCTGCAATTCAAAAATTATTTTCATTAGATTCAGCAGGCTAGGCTAAACTTTTCAAGGTCGGGATACATGAACCCAGCCTAATCTGATAGTTGCAATTGTATAACATTAATCCTCTGAGTTTAGTGATTTATTACGACCGTATTGCGTAGGAACATGACAATTGTAGATCTTTGGATCTCGTTTGCTTTCGCGTAACCGGGATGCTTTAAAATACAATTCGAGTGTAACTATCGAAATACTGATTTACTCGTCCTCTGATTAAGTATGATGCGGGTTTGAACATCATATACGTAATGCTTGGGAGTACTAAAGTATGGGTCTAATTAATCATTTAAATTTACGATTAGTATTTTATCTGCAATATACTAGGGTTGGGGGATTGTATTCCCGTCTGTTTTTCTCATCAGATAATTTAAAGTTTCAAATCATTCTTCATCAGTATTTTAGGTAAATTAGTATAATTGCATCTTTTCATAATTTCATAATTGCATCTAGTGTAGTTGTTCCACAAACCAATCATTTTTCCCTTTCCTTTAAAGTCAGAGTTAGGATTTCCTTATCTATCCAACGTCATCACAACTCTGTTGTCCTATTTCCCTGTGGATACGATCCCGACTTACCGGGTTTATTACTAACGCGACAGGTTTGCACTTGATCCTAGAGTGAACGCACATCTGAGACACATTCTTAGTCGCGTCACATTGATTGAGGATCTTAGCGTACGGGAGAAGACTCTTAGGGAGAAACTAGAATACATTGAGGGTGAGAGAGATAGTCGTCGTGGTTTGTTGGAGGCTTTGAAGAAAGAGATTCTAGAGTTTTAGGAGTCTCGGCATTTGCTTGAGTCTAGGATAAGTAAGCTTGAGGAGAGATTGAAACCCTCGAGAAAGGTGAAGTTTGATTTGGAGGCAAGGTCGAAAAAGTTGGATAGGATTTTAAACATCGTCCAAATTAAGGGTGATAAGTGTGGCATAGGCTTCGATGGTGGTATTGAACCTATTACCAAAGCCAATACCAATCGTGTGAGAGAGATAACTCGGAACGTTAGGATTGGTCCACATTTAGGTCATATTACTCGTCATATTTTCACTTTCATTCATTGCGGTAAGAATGGTCACCTTAGACGTTATTGCTATGACCTTAAAAATGCTCTTAGGATGTTTAAGAATAAAGTCGTTTCGGTTCCCAAAATCCTCATGCGTCGTTACACACCAACTTGGGCTTGGAAATCGAATCGAACTTTGTGTCTTTAGGAATAAAACTTCATGAATCTCATTTGCTTTCACATGATACTTTTCATGCTAAATCTAAGGATGATTGTGTTAGCCATGTCTGTCATATGCTAGTCTTTGCTTCATGATATTTATCTTGCTAGTGTTATGACATGTGTATCTCTTTGTATTATATTTTTCATTTATTTTACGCTTATTTGAAAAATACAAAGAGATTTTATTTTTTTAAAAATTGAAAATACAAAAAGATTTTTGGTTTCATATATTTTTTATAAAATACAAAACGATTTTGTTTTTGAGTCAAAAATATTTTTAAAAAACACAAAAACATTTTCGATTTATTTTTGTGTCATGAGTTTACATGTTTGATATGGCATATTGGTGTGCTTGGACCCCCATCATTTTCATTATCCATGTGGCTAGGGCATTTGATCATAATTATAGATGCTTAGAATGATCCTAACCATTGATTGATGGGATTGTTTCGATGTTGATTTGCATTTGGATTTAACTTTGTATATATTCCATCGGACACACATGCACGAGTTTATATGAATGTTGGACTTCTCATGCGTATTTGAGTTTGGTGAGACGTTCTCCTCTCAATTTTGTCATGTATGTGTAATTAAACTTAGGAAGGGGTGTGCATGTAAGAATCGTTTGTCGTGAGGGTAGATATTGCTTAAATTGAAAAAATTATGAGTGTTCACAAAAAAGGGCTATGAGAGAATAATAATATCGTCGTGAAAGCCACCGTTTAAAAGAGCCCAAGAAAAAATTAAGGCAATAAAAAGAATCATATGCCAAAAAATGGGGCCAACAAGATTTTTCTAAGGTGAGAAAAATAGAAACCTCAAAAGAGATAGAAAAAGGACATATGAATATATGAGGGTGTTTGGATGGAAAAATACAACGGGTTTGCACCACAAATACTAATGTTGAAAAAACATGTCATGACGCTATTGTTTGTTAAATCGTCAAAATTCCGAATTTGTGTGTGTGTTGTTCATTTAGTTTATTTAGCTCAATATATTAATTGTCACATATGGCTAAAACTTAGTTTGATGGCATTTTTCTATCAATTAGATCTTCTTGATCATTTTGATGTGTTTAAGTTATGATTCATTTGTTGTAGTTCACGCCCATTCATTATGTATCCATGTTTGAGCACATTGATACTATGTTAGCATGAAACTCATATTTTCTGTTTTGAGTCTGTTTTGCTACTGTTTCATATTTCTAGATGTTGTTTTCATGAAAAAATTTCGCTGGGCAAATCCTCCTTATTTTTATAGCTCGAATACAAGTTTTTTGAAGTCGTTAAAATGACTTATGTATCTCGTTCAAATGACATATCCATGTCATTCGAAGATTGGATCAAACGACCTATCTCGCGAGGTGTTAAAATTGTCAGGTATGGTCGTTAGAAGGGTCTTTTTTAGGGTCGTTAGATGATGCTTCGTGCGACCCCACACTGTTTAGGGTCATTTCTTGCATAAATCGAATGAGATCTTATCTCATTCAAACGACAGTGTATTGTTGTTCGAACGACCTAAGTTGACCTGCGTTGACTTTTTGAGTCTCTGTTCTATTTTTGTACCTGCTTCATATATATAATGACATTACACTGTTTTGATACATTTGATCAGTGTACATGCAGTTGTTTCTGATTATTAATGCTTCAATCTTATATTGCATTATTTCTTTTAATCACATCGTGCTTGATATTGATGATTTCATATGTGTGACTCTTTGCTAGATAAAATTTTATACCTTGTGATTATTATTAGCTGGCTACCCTTGTTTATCTAGATATGCTTCATATGATTTTTCTCATGCTAGATATTCGTTTGTTTGTTTTATCTTTTTCACTTATTCTCTATTCGAGACAAAAAGGGGGAGAGATAATATGTGATGTAGGGGGAGTTTTTTTGTTTGATGGTCACATTTTGTTTTGACCATATTATTTACATATTGATATCATTGATTTGAGTTATATTGTTTATGTATACAAATTGTTATCATATGTTTTTCTCACATGTTTAACAAATGGCTTGTTTTACAAATTAGTATTATAATGCTTTATATCATTTGTGCCTCCATACTTCACATGGTATTTGTTTGTTTCATGCATGTAGTGATTATTCAGAGATTGGAGATTTTGCGACTTTATCACATGGAGACAGTTCATGCTGCAGATCCAACATTTATTTACTAGATCGAGTCCTGTATTTTTTGGGGGGGTTCATGGGATGGGATTTAATGCATTTGGCTTGATAGCCCGGCTTTGGCGTTTCACTGGTATTTGGCTTTTTCATGGAATAGTCAAAGGGAGAGATTTGTAAGGATAAATTTCCAAATAGTGTCAATTTATATGTATTGGCATTATTCCGGACAAAAACAACTTTGAGTCATAGATAGATTTTTACTTGTCACGATTCCCAGATAGTCTATAACGTTTTGTTTTAAGACGTATCAGCCAAGCTTTATAGATAGATCATGTGGTGTTTATTGGTGCACATTTCTCATCTTCATATCACATTGCATTCCGAGATACTCTGAGGTATGAACGCGTAATATTTATGGGACTCGAAAAATGTTTTAAGGATGTTATTTTGTTTAAAAATGTTTTTAAAAGGTTTTAAATTAATATATTCTGAGATAAACATGCTTTTGAGTCGTGTAAATCTTACCCTTGTGTTTTGGAAGATCAAACGACATCTCAGCATTGCTCAAAAGATAAGGACAAGTCATTCAAATGGCATGGCCAAGTCATTCAAACGACCTAGAGATATCGTTCAAACGACTTACCGACTTAATTTTTTTTTTCAGGCAATTTCTTCTCAGAATTTCGAAGTGTACAAAACCAAAATTACAGAACTAAACAATTACGCTTTTCTATAATTGTTTACAAAGGTTTTTAAAGAAAAAAAACATCCTTTGTATTTTAAGATCCGATCTTTCATATACATATGCTATAAAGATCTTGTGCTTAGTACAATCTGGAGTTTTTTCATCTCTTTGAGCATTTGTGTCATTGAGTTTTGCGGTGAAGAAGCAGTGGACTCCGGTTTCTGAATTGTAGACGGTTTCTAAAGTTGCATCAGTGGATTCCGATACATACGTGGATGCGTCTGTTGTGGACCTGACGTAGGTGGATTCCTGCGCTGCACTGTGGAGGAGCAGTTAAAGCATAGAAGAGCATCAAGACTTCTGGGGTATTGAGTCATTGAGTAAGTCTAATGACTTTATTTTGGAATACCGTATCATAGTGATTGTCTGTCTTGGGTCGTCCGAGGTTTTTTCCCTGAGTGGTTTCCTCATACATCGTCGTTGTGTGTTTTGTGAGCTTGATTTAATTTACTTGTTTAATCTCACCTAGATGAATGTTTAGGATTAACAAGATAAAATTCGGTTAAGTTAAATTAGCTCACAAAATTGGTTCAAATTTAAATTGGAAAAAGGTTGTTTTTTTGGAAAAATTGTTTTCACCTAAAGCACACAGAGGGGCCTACAAATTGGTATCAGAGCTAGACACATTTTTTATTATCTGTGATCCCTTGTGCTTGTAGGTATGAATTTCAAAAATTTTAATGCTTTTCGAACTCGTATTTTTTACGTCACTAATTATGCTTATTGGACAATGCGAATGAAAAGTGCACTTAAGGCTATTGATGAGCGTATTTTGTTTGTGGTGGAAAAAGGATGGTCACCACCGGTTACGAGAGATGGAGAGACTACTATTTTAAAACTTGTTGAGTCATATACCGAAGTCGGACATAGACTTGCACTTTATAATTCTAAAGGTTTAAATGTTATTTCTCCGTTTATCACCCCGAAAGAGTATGATAGTATTATGATGTGTGAGACGTCAAAAGAGGTTTTGTTTGTTCTTGGACTCACTCGCGAGGTAACTAGCACGGTTAGGGTGTCTAAACTTCAAAACATCACTACCCAATTAGAGATGATTAACATGTTAGAGAGTGAGATGTTTGATGAGTTTCACACTAGATTGTCCCATATTATCAACTCGTCATTTAACTTGTGAGGGAAAATACCCGACAACCAAGTCATAAAGAAAATCTTAGGGTCGTTGCCTATTAGATTTGATCAAAAAGTGACCATTTTAAACTCCTTGGGTATGCCTAAGTCAACGAAACTAGAAGATATTGTAGGTGACTTACAAACCTATGAACTTGATATGATAACCTCCAAGCAAGTGCCAAGAAAATAATAGGGATTTCTTTGAAAGCTCTAAAGGGGGAGACTAAAGTTTTAGATGATGATTCCGACACCGATTTTGAGGATGTATCTTTGTTGGAAAAGACGTTCAAAAAGTTTCTTAAGTTTCCAAATCAGTCGAAAGAAGCCAAAAGACTTGAGAAATTCAAGAAAAGCAAAGTCGATCACGTCTCTAAGAATCGAAGTGAGAATTTAACTACTTGTGTGGTTCATTGTGCTGAATTTTAATAGTTTTTTACTTTGGAACTTGGGAATTATTAGTTGGTGTATGTTGGTTTGATGGTGTACATTTGTGTTTATTGGTTGGTAACTTGGAAAATATTGCTTTGGAATTTGGGAATATTACTACTTTTGTTCATTTGGTTTTGAATTGTAAAATGGTGTACATTTGTGTATGTGAGTTGATGTTTAGTATGATCAATATTACTATGTTAGTTGAATTGTGAACTTTTCTTTGAATGCTGTTACGTTAATAGGTTTAATGTTACTATATTAGTAACGAGATCGCGTGTCGTTCAAACGACTACGCGCGACATCTCAATGTCATTCGAACGAGATGGTGATCTCGTTTGAATGACCTTGGCGTCGAAACAGAGGTACGCTGTCTTAGAACTTTTTCAAGCCTTTTCAAAAATAATGTTTTCTAAAAACAGGTAATAACCTTTTTGAACAAAAACATTTATAAAAACATTTTTATGTAAAATCTTTTTTAAAACTCCTTTTTAAAAATATCCCAACACTCTTAATGTGAAATGTAAATGAAACTTTTAAACATTATCTTACCAAAGATCATATTGTTGGGATTTAATGTGGAAGACACCTTGTAATTCGGATTCGTCTTTTGTAGATGAAAACTTCTTCAATTCTTCGACAATTGTAGCGGTATACGACATAACAAATTGTGACGGATATTTATAAAAAATATGTCCTTACATGAGGCACTTTAATTCGTGATATATATGTCGAGTAAGGGTACACTATTTCAGGATATATATCATGAATCAGGGCTAAATTTTCTATTAACATAGTAACATTAAAAGTTTATGTCAACTAACATCTTTCCGTGATATTGAAATCCATTGCACATGATATTGAAATCAACAAAATGAAATCCATTTCACATCATATTAAAATCCACAACATGATATCCAAAAATTATATTGATATATATTTTCAACAACTTTACGTATGATATTAAAAACCAAACCAAAGTTGTATTGACGTATCCCTCACAAGCTACCTACATTTAGTTTCATGTGTACTAAAAAGATAACATATTCCTCACAAAATACCTACACATTTAGTTACATGTGAACAAAAAAAAACTTATCCCTCACAAGTGACCTACAGATTTAGTGTGTAAAAAAAGACAACATATCCCTCACAAGCTACCTACACATTCGGTTACATGTGTACAAAAAAGACAATATATGCCTAACGAGTTTATTTCAATACGATGATCACTTATCGCTACATCCTTCGGGAAAATCTTTCGAAACTGAGATATCTCATCAATATATTTTTCTATCCAAGACTTGGCTTCGGGCATGGAATAACTATGTAAGTGACTTGTAGCCGGTGGCAATGGACAACCTTGTTTCAACTTCAGTGTGAGAAAGTGATTCCTGCGTGCATGAGCAATCTGCACGAACAATGAACTTTTTGGTCATTCATGTCTAATCGGTAGAAATATAAGGCACTTTTTTAGTGATATGAGGACACACACACAGTTGTAAGCCTCGACAACAAGGTAACCACACTCCGGCATGACCATCCAAGACTCCAGACCACATGAGCTTGTGGAATCATCTAACAAATTTAGCACAGTCTTCAAAAACTAACTCCCAAAATAGTGTACATAAAAATCATTATTTTTAAGAAATTCGTCCATTAAATCCACTCTCACACTTCTTCATCCATCACTTTTGGATCCCATCCTTAGATAGCTAGACACACATCTAAAGCCACAATTTCCATCCGCTTCCACATCCACAATATCTTTTATAAAATTTATGTAAAACTCGGGTATCTCCTTCACGTACTTCGTGTACATGGCTTTGTACTTAGGGAACCATGGTGTTGGGCGCGTGAACTCCATAAAATTAATGTTCCATCGAGGTCTATTGACAGCAATGTGTTCCTTCTCTGTCGATTCCCTCATGTATTCGAAGGCAGAGGGATCCCTTTTAGTTGACTTCTCATGTTTTTTCTCGCGGGCGGTTGGTTTTCAACCGCGCGGTCGACCCTTCCTTTTGTTCAGCACGAATGACCCAAATAGCCTCATAGTGGTGGGAGATCCTATGTACTTAAACTTACATAACATGGCCCTTTGCTCATTTACAGTTGACCTTTCCCACCTTAATTTGAATAATATCATTTATTGCTTATAATCAATCGTATGGTACTTGTCTCACTCGGTCACCATAGATAATTTGTGTCAATGACCATCCAAATCCGCACAAAGTATAGCCCAACCCTTCATTCGGTAGATGACCAACTCATGAGCACATGGTATGTCGTAATCATTGTGCACGACGTGGAAGAAGGATTTTAAATCCATTCCAACATTATCACATGTATTTAGCTCCTCAAGAATTAAGACAATTGCATATTTATAAGCACCTAAAAGTGTTTTAATAAAATCGCAAATAGACAATTTTTAATTACTAATTCTCGATAAAATGGGTCTTATGCGCATATATGTTTATTTTGTAGGTCAAATGCCATTTGCGGTTTCAAACACTTCAATTCAAGGCAAATGCGCGTTAAAATGAGCTAAACCTCAATTGCCGTGTCAATTACCTATCCCTAAACCCAAACCTAAGCCTACACTGAGTCCAGACCTGTCCTGAGCCTCGTGTGTGTTTAGTTTGCACCTTTTAGATTTTTTAGATTTTTATTTGAGTCATTTGTAATTTTTAGAATTTACTTTATAATTTATTTTGAGTCATGTATATTTTTATATTTATTTGTGCGTATATTTGTATATATTAGAATTCGTATTGTGTGTCAGCTATTTTTATATTTTTTATGTAAATATAATAGGTGTGCGTTGTATTAGATTTTTATATTAAGTCACTTGCATATTGTGAAACTCAGTCTATGAGTTCGGGTAACCAAGGAAGATTGTGTGAGTGCTTGATTTTCTGTAAGAAATCCTCTAACTCCTTATTTTTTGTAACCTTAAATCCAATGTAATTATGCATGCTGGCAAACACCTTATCAAAAGGTAGTTGAGAACTCTCCAAGTGTTTCTGAAGCTTATCATGCGCATCTTCACACCAGTTTGTAGGCACACATTTGCACACATTTGCACAAGATCATTACTCTTTGTGAGCGAAAACTACCCAAAATTAATTCTATTGTCACCCTTTAATTAATATTCTTTTACCATTTTGCAATTGCATTGTTGAACCAGTCAAAATTATCCATTTGGTTCGGGATAAAATATTTTTTACTGCGATGAAAAATAAAATGGTAAGATATGTTTTCACTTATTTAAAGATAAACGTTTTTCACCATTTTTATTTAAAGTTATATAATTATAAGGTGTACATGTATTCACAATTTCAAACCAATAAAAAAATAATTTTAAATATGTGAAAGAACATTACACCATTTTATTTTTCATAACTATTAAAACTATTTAATCCCGCACCAAGCCGACACTAACATCAACGCTTGAGGAACTTCATCCCAAAACTAATATGATGTTTACGTGTCAAGAGCTTGATTAAACTATCACATCCATAAGAGCAAGGGGGCATTCTTTTTCCAAGGACGATTGTCAAATGGTCACCATGTCCATAACTAAAGCAACCATTAGGCCAAGATCATGGTGTAGCCACTAGGCCAAGACTGTGGTGAAGATGGATTGAGAATGAGAAAGAGGGTGAGTTTGTAAGGAAATTTGCAAATAGTGAGAGAAAGTTTGAAATTGATGTTATAGGTTAGAATTGTTTAAAATAAAAGGTATATATAACTAATTTTTAAATGAACGCAGCCTCGCGTATATATAACTATTTTTTTTAAATAAACACCAGTTTGAATGTCTTAGGGATCAAGAGCTATACCCAAATCTTTATAGCTCCCAAAAATATTTTGTACCGCATTATACCATTGAACACCAACTTTTAATTAGACAATAAATGCTTGACTAAGGCTATAAAAACATCCACAATTGTCAAATCATTTTAGCTGGATGAAGATTGATGCATATGTTTTTCATCCATCTCCCTGGTTATTAGTAAAGGTTGATACCCATCATTTTAGTAACTATATTGATTTTTGTCCTTCAGAAAAAAAAAGAGCATTCACACACACACACACACACACACACACACACATATATAGTTACTATATATATATATAATTGTAGCCTTAAAGAACCACAAGTTGCCACGTGACATATCATAAATGAATTCCATTTTACTTCCCCAGACTTTCCGTGCATCCTTCTTTTTCTTTCAATTTCCCAATCCATTCATTTCACATTCCTCACCCTCAATATCCAGACAAAATTTATACTCTTTCGTGTTACATAATTTGTCACTCTTAAATATCCCTTTCGTTCTATCATTTCTTCTTCTCTTAAATCACCCACTTCTTCCCAATTTATGAGCCTCTTCCTCTCCCTTTCCCTCTTCTTTTACCCTCTCAACTTCAGTTCCCACTATAAAGTTCCCAGAACTCATATTGAGTGCCTTATGGGAATAATAAATTAACAGAATCACCAACTATTGGACTCATTTGGGGGTAATCAAATAACACCTCCACCCTCAAATTCCCATTGAGAACCAACACGACAACCACTGGTGGTTAACTTCCAAATCCACCCAAACATGTTAGTATAGCCATTTCCCTATGTTCTACCCCTCTTTCGGATCTTGAGATTTTATTAATTTTCCATGATTTTTGTGATTGTTCTTAAAGAAATGATTTGGGTTTTTATCTTCGGTGTTGTTGGTGTTTAACTTGAAATATGGCTTTCACAATCAGACCTTTGAGGTGTTAGTAGGGAAAAAATAGAGAAATAGCTCAACAATTTAGTAGAAATATTTTAGACTTCAATTGTGTGATTGTTATGGCTTAAATGTATATTCTCTTAAATAATTTTATGATGGCTCTCCTCATCAAAAAATTATTTCTTTGATTATGTATCTTTTTTTTCACTCTTATTGCTTTGCATAGAAAAATGTTTCTCATTAGTTTTCACTACTTATTTAGTACTCACAGAATAAACACAACTATTTAACATTTGTCACAATGTCAGATTTAAATAAAGCTAGACCCATTTGTGTCTCTTGAATGTTGTGAACAAATTGTATTTTGTGTTTGGTGAATGCAAAGGTTCTAGACTCCAAAATTGATGTAATGTTTCTAAAATATAATTTTGCTACAAAAAATTTGATATTGTAACTATTTTAGTAACTGAGTACTCTGTCTATGAATTATCATACATGTCCATACATCACACGGATCTTTGTCCTTCCAAATGTTATTCCCTAAATCAGAGTCCACAAATTTTGAATCTTCCTCTCCATATCCTTGGCTTTAATTGGAAAAAATTCTAAGTTTACGCGAATGTTGTATATTAGAACATTTTGCGTAAAACTAATTCTGATCAGGATAGCTTGTGTTGGTTACAATGTTCTTCAACAAGGAATAAATAATGATATTTTTTAGTTTTGTGCCATAGCACTTAACACTATCTCCAGTATATATATATATATATATATATAAAATTGTATCCTGAAAGCACCCTAAGTTGCCACGTGAAATATCAAAAGAATTATATAGATACAAATAAATTTTTTGGATAAGATCTGTAAAATGGTAAATGTTAGGTATGAAATTTAGATTGTTTAAAATGGTAGAAGTATCGTCTTCCTTTCTTTTATTATGAACGGATCATTAAAATAATAGAAGTCTCGATGATATTTTTTTAAAAACCCTCTTTTGTAAAACTAATCTATATATGCTTACATTTTGGGGCTTTAAAGTTATACAAGTTGTTTAATCTTTACATAATGAACACAGCCTATTTGACGAAATGTAAAGGAGGAAAAAGGATGCACTTGATAAAAAGTTACTTTTTTTTACTTGGTTGTTTTGATATTTGGTATACACGTGTTACAATTTCCAATACTCTGACACTTCAAAAAATCCCCAATTTTTATTGAACATTTCAGTGTAATATTTTTAATAAATATGTCAATCATATGACTTTAAATATTAATTTAAAATTATATCTCCTTTCATTCATAGAATGTATTATTATGTAAAAAAAGACACAACAATCAAAAAATAATGTTTTGATGAATTCAGTCGCGCATCGCGTGGCCTGCACTCTAGTACTAATCTAAAATGCAAAACAGAGAGTAAATGTGCTTTTCTTAAAAGACATCCACGTGGCAAAAAAAAGTTAAAAACCCAAAAAACGCAAACAACCTTTTCTCTTCTTTCTCTCTTTCTTCCGTATTAGTTTTCTATCACAGCAAATGAGAAGGCCCATTTATTAATGGGATTACTGGTATTTAGTCCCACTTTTAATGATTCATTTGTATCCATTCCTATGCTTTTACTTTTTTAGTTGTTGATCCTTTTGTAACAATTGTAGGACACATGTCATTCTTTGCAAAGAGAAAGCGAGGCGGTTACAAGGCGGTTGAGGAAAGTTTTGAGTAGTTATAGAACTAAATACAATTTAAAAAATACATGGGAGGGGAGCCTAAAAAAACTTTAGGTATGAGACTAAACCCAAAAAAACTTTTTATTTACTCTCTGACTCTTTACTTTCATTTACAATAAATACCTCCATCGCTTCTTCACTCACATTTCATATCTTCCCATTCAGTCCCCCCACTCTCTATATATATTGGTTCTCTCTACCCCTTAAACTGTATATCAAAACTGGTGCGACATGGGGGGCGATGGCATTGGTTTACATAAGCTGCCTGATTTGAAAATAAATTGCAGGCAACAATGGTTACAATGCTAAACTTCATGGTAGCGATAGTCTTCTCGATGGTGATGTGTTAGTGGAAGGGGATTACGTTACAAACGAGTGCGATTATAAAAAACTGTTAAAACACTGTTTTAAAAGGTTTAAAAACTGTTTTGAATAATTAAAAAAATTGTCTCTAATATTGTAAAAATTGCTTTAAAAAACTGTTTTATAAAAATGTTGTAAAAAAACTGTTTTAAAAATTATTTTAATAATGTTTTATAAAAACTGTTTTACCACTGTTTTATAAAAATGTTTTTAAATTGTTTAGAAATGTTTTGAAAAATGTTTTAAAAAAATTTAAATAAACGAATTGGATTGAAATTAATTTATCCTATTGGTTGTTTGATAGCCGCATGTGAGAAAACTCGGTAAAATTTGCCACCCACGAAAAATTTTATCATCCCCACTTTGCCCAGTTTTGAATCATACGAACCCTTATGTTTTTTCACAATGTTTTTTTGGTTGCGAGAATTGTTGTCTGGGACTTTAGCACAATTTTGTTTTTGGTCTTCTTATTTTTTATTTTAATTACACAACTCTTAATAAGGCGACCTCTAACATGTCGGTCGAGTCTCCTTACGAGGACGGCAGAGACAATTTTTCAAAGGTTCAGCAAAACTATAACGTTATATGTTACCTTAATGTTTTTAGTTCCTTTAAAAAAAAGGTTGTTGAGACATAAAGTTCCACGTAGGAAAATTAAAGGTTTGCACCACAATATATAAGATTCTGGGACCCCCTCCATCCTTCGCCAATTGGGTTGGATGCTCCAATATTTAAAATCACATGTGAGGGAAATATATAAGATTAAGGGGCCCTCCATAGATTGTCAATTGATTTTGAGTTGGATGCTCCAATATTTAAAAAAAACATATATTGTTAATTTTAAAATCCCCTTTTTAAAGGGGTTAATAAAAGAAGGTATTGTAGATAACTGTCAGTTTGTTTTACTATAATAATTATAAGAACATGGAGTTAAAAAATTTGGATATCTCGGCGACATCGTTTGTCATGAATATCTTCAACATGTTGCATTACTAACTTGTGACACCCCGTCTAACTAAATACCGGATAGCTACTCCTTTATTCAAATTAATACAAAATGTCAAGTTGGTTCAGTCCATAGCATCACTGTCGAAAAAAGTTTTTAAATAATTACTAGTCACCTAATATTTAAAAAGTGAGTTGTCAATTTTATTAAATTAAATTAACATGCAACCAAGTAAAATTTTAAGTTAACTACACTATAACCACATCACCATCACAATAGAATAATAATGGAATGATAGAATGAGTCTGGAGTAACACTCCCCTGAATAATACAAATAAAATCCAAAACGAAGTCTGAATAACTAAACAAATTCCAAAAACTGAAATGAAACCCGTACACTAAGAGTACTATATCTAAATGGAAAGGGGCGACATGCCCTAACTGATAGATGACCCTGAATAGAATCAAATGTTGAATGTGGAGGTGTCTAATATCGAGATCCTGTAACTTCCACTGCAGCTACAGCACGTCTATGAAATGGAACTCCTATGCTTGGCGTCCCTTTGGCAGGGCACCTAAAAAGGTTTTACAAGAAAAATAGATTTGAAAGCAAAAGGGTCAGAGCCCGAGGTGAAAACTGTTTAAAATACAGCAAGTGTTTAATTTTATTAAACAGTAAATATTTTATACATGTTTGTTACATGTTCTCACATGAGTCCTTAACCCCTCAACTAATGTGCACGCTTAACGTATACCCTTAACCCATCCTAGTTATTCCACTAACTATCTAGTCTGTAATTACTTCATGTCTTCTCCTTATAATATAGGGGTCTATTCGTATTATTCTAATATATTCTTCATGTAACTTACCTTTTCATTTATCAAAATTATTACATCAATTATTATATGTATTATCACATTTTAAATCCCATTCAAGTATCTCAAATATTAGTATTCACAGTTTAACAATGAGCTAGTTATAAATGCAAGTATATCATTCTCAGCATAAATATACAAATATGGCACCACCAGGATAAGGTGTGGTGCACACATACTCTGCTATCGAATCCTGATACATCATGTACATAAGGACTACGTATTCCGAATATCTCAGGAATCGTTTCAATAAGCCAAAATCACACATATTGGAGGTGAACATAGTTCTCATACCCACGGGTCACACACATACCTACACGCCCATGGTCTGCTGGAACTTATTAACTCAAAATAAGCCATTCTCAGCCCTATGTCCTTGAGGTACCAATCTAAATCCCCCCGTAGGCACACAAAGATTAGATGGCCCTTATAAATAACCAACCTCCTATGATAGCAAGTATGGTAGGTATGTCATACACATAAGAATCCATATATTAAGCATTCACACAACTTAAATAATAAGTTATATTATTAAGGGTATATTTCATCCTTATACCATTAGTCAAAGTTCATACACTATGATTATTCCGGATGATATATAATATATTTTGTCGATATGTCTCACGTCGTAAATTTCGAGTACTTAATCCTAACCGAAGAGATTACTAAGTCTCCAAACTTTCCCAAATATTAATTCAGTACCCTTAGCTCTTTATTTAGGTCTCATATCCTAACTTATCACTCCTAATAATATAAATCATGTTCTTGTATCGAAAAATAGGAAATTACTTATCGAACCCTCGTAAATTCAATCATTATATTCCCAATCAATTATAATATGTTCCGGGGTTCGATTACGTCCCTACTGGTCTCCCTTAAGTCCTAACGTCTTTACATAATCCCCTCGTTCAACTTTCAAATGGCCGAAATCGGTTAAATCCGAAAAAAGGGAAAAAGATTACTGAGGTCGATCGATCGACCTATGAATGTCGATCGATCGATCAAGCAGGTGCAGGCTACGGGTTTGCTTCATTTTAAGTCCAATTTTTGTCTCAAATCTTCATTACAAGATGCTAAATTCTAAAGTAAACATATAGGATCATTATACAACCTAACTACATGATTATAAAGGTTCCATAATTTTTAATTCATCATCAATTAGTCTTTTCTTGGATCAATCATCCTAATTTCATAAAAAGTCTTATTTTTCAATTTTCTTCAAGAATCATCATAATCTCTTCATAAATACGAAGTTAGTTACACATGGTTTATGATCTAGTAGGTGAGGTTCTTCCAGAATCAAGATTACATAATCATCCTACCAATAATTAAGGTTCCATCTCCAAATCTCATGAGTTTTTAGATTTTTAAGGATATCATCAAATCCTAACATGGATAATTTATTTAATAAATCTTAATGGATTAAATCACTTGCCTTTATATAGAAGTTCTTATCCTTTGATGACGATCTAGGTTGGTTTCTTCTTCTCTTTCCGGTCACAATTTCGGCGATCACGGCAGCGGGTGGTGGTTGTGGCTTTGGAAACCCGTTAGAAATTCTCCTCTCTTCTCTCTTTGATCAAGAATTGTTTGCGACAAGTAACGACCCCAAAGGGTCCTAATATAGGCTGATTGCAAGACCCAATTTTCGTGGGTTGCTATTCCCCAAAAATGGAAATTATCAAAATACCCTCTCGGGTTGCCGGTATGGCCTAAAAATGCCCCGGAACCCAAATTAAACCCCCGGCTAGTGTTTTCTGACTATCTCGACCCTTTCGGACACAGTGGCGCACTCAAAATGATCATATGGATGATAAAATTATATTTTACTTTTAAGTTCAATTAAATTGAATCCTGACGCGATACGCGCATCCCAACTAATTTTTTGTCGTATTTATGACTTGCGACAATTTTAATCATTTAAATAATCATATATTACTATATTTACCCAATGATATTCATCCTTATCATCATAATCAAATACCAACTCATATCTCGCTAGTATTTAAATTCGGATTAATTTCTAATTAATTTCCATTTAATTTAATTAATCCCATTAAATAAAATCTATAAAATTACGGGGTATTAGATAACTACTATTGAGCCCGCATGGGCCCTTTTAACAAAGAGAACAGAAAAAATAAGAATAAAAAATTAGTTTTTAAAATTATCAATATAAATAAAAAGAAAAAAACAGTAAACAACCTAATGAAATGTAATGGAAGTTCTCTTGGTTTAGGAATTTGAAGCCCTACACGTGGACACTTCTCAACCTCCAAATCTAAACCGTCCCTCCTCATTTCTTTTGTCATCACTTCACCGCTTCCCATTATCTTTTTTCGTTCGAAAGGCGAAACAGTCCCCGGTAATTTATTTGTCCCCTCTTTATTCCAACCCATCATGGAAAGTCTTTGTCTTTTCTCTTCCATATTCCCTTCTTAAAAACGTATCCCCTCGTCCACGCATCGCACGGATTTACAACTAGTATAACAGTATAAAAATGGTGTCTTTAAATGTGATTATGTCACGTGTTTGAGATTTAATGCATTAAAGTTTTTCAATACCATGTCTCTCCTCCAAATATAAGTGAGCTTTACTTAAAAAAATAAAACATAAAAACAAAGAATCATTATGATTTATTTTTTTTCTCCCTCTTCCTAATAATTAAATCCTTTCATTTCCCATCAAGCATTCAACTTTATGAAAAGGGTTGTGCAAAATTTCATTGGAGTTAAATTTAATGTATTTTTTCTTCCGGTGAGAATGTGTTTTTCTATTTTTTTTATTTCTGCTCTCTATAAATTTATGTTGATGTTTGTGACGAATTTTTTATCGATGAGTTAAATGATTTTTTTATTTTATCATTTTGTATTTTCACGTCTTATGTTTAACAAAAAGCGTAAATTAAAATAAGTCCCGTATTGACTTTATTTTTCAATTTTCAACTGAATTTACATGTGTTTTGAGTTTTTTGCATTCTTTGTTTATGAGATTTGACTTACACTTTAGTGGAACATTTTGTAACTTTTTTTCGATCTAAGGCTCGTATTGACAGTTTTTCGCTTCTACGTTATTGTAGTTAATTCATAGTGGTTATGTTTTGCAAGACTATGCATGTCATGATTTTTTATATTTTTTGTATAAACCTTAACTATACTCTTAAATAGTTTACTTCGGCAAAAGATTCCTTGAAATTACTCAAAAGCCATTAAAAGAAATGAAGATTTATTTGACACGTGATGAAAGAAAAAGACCGACTCATTTGAAACTATTATATTACCTCATCATAACACTCCATGGTCTTTCTCACAAATTGGTGAATAAATTTTATGGATTGTTAGTTCGATAAAAGATCAAAGTTTTGCTTCTCTTTTATTATGTTTACCTTTTTGCATTTAAGGTAACACATACTTTGTTAGTTATTTGTTTTCAAAATTTGATTATGTTTCTTTTGATTAAATTCCCTAATTATTTGATTGCGTGTGTTTTGATTGATTTCATTCTTATAAATATTCAGTCTAAAAATACATTTGTGTCATTATTAGTTTTCTACACGATGTTATGAAAATAACCATTTTTTAAAAATAGTAAAAAATAAGTTTTTAACCAAACTCGGTATATATGATCTGAATAGTGAGGAGATCGTCTATAAAAATAATCATCAAAAAATTCAATCAAAAAAATAATGAAATGAAAAGTGAGTATATATGAACATCTTTCGGCCGTTCCAATTTTTGTCATCATTTCATCCACTTCCAAGTTGATTTTGTTGATATTTTTTATAGATGATCTCCGTATTATGTAAATCATATATACCGAGTTTGGTTAAAAATATATTTTCTTACAATTTTAAAAAAAATAGGTATGTTAAATCGGGTACGTTGGAGAGTCTGACTATATATATATATATACTCTGTGTGCATATATATTCATGACTAGATAATCAAATTCAACATGTATGTGAAATTATTTTTTATTTAGCATAATGATGACAATTTTCACATATATTTATTTTTAAATTAAATGATATTTCAAACATCAACAACTATACATATTTTTTTAAAGAGTCCGCACACCGCGCGAGATTAAAACCTAATCTAATATCTAATATTAAAAATGGTGTCTCTTTCAGATACTATGACACGTGGTAAAGGAGTATTCCCTGATAATTATATGACTCACTCTTTTTACCTATTTCATACAATTAAAGAATGACTCTCTCTCTCTCTCCCCCCTTTATCTAAACCGACTACTCATCTCTTAATAATGGACCACTTATCTCATCTCTCTAAACAAAAAAGATATTTAAATACCTTGAATCTAATCATCACAAATAAAGAGACTTTTCTAATTTCAATTCCAAGACCCTTAATGATAAAATTAATTGATACGTGGGTTATCTCCCCTCACCACGACTGTCCATCTTCTTATTATATCTATATTATGATCCCTTTTCTTTCACAATTACATCCATATAAACCCTCCAAATGGCAAACCTCCCTTTTATCTCTTATTGGAAACAGCTCACAGTTGTTGAGTTGCAAAAACTTGAAAATGCCTATAGGCATAGTCCCACATCGGTGGGATGTGTGAAATGAGTTGGGTATATTTATAATTTATTTGGAACAAATGGGCAGTCCCTTTGGGAATCAGATGTTTTGTGTGTATGGGTGGGGAACTTATTGGGCCAAGTCACACACGCGCGCGCGCCGCCGTCGCCTTCCGTCCGGCCCGTGCCCGTGCCCGGGTCCTGGGATTGGGCTCATTAAGAAATAATTTTTTGGACAAATAAATTAACGGTTTTGGGCTTTAAAATTTAATTTTTAATGGTAATTAATTCCGAAAAAAACGTGGGCCTTTTACTTTTGAATTTTTCCACCCACGTTTCCAGTTTTCTCTCCACGTTTTTGCCCACTAACGATAATTTCTTTTTACATAAAAAGAGGTATTATACCTCCGTTTTAACACACAGCTTCAACACACAGCAAACAGTTCTCATAAAAAAAATTGCAGAAATAATTATTCGTCCCTGGATAATTATCATACCACAGAAATAATTAATCTTCCCCCAGATTAATTATACTACACAGAATCGAGCAATATATGTATTACTGAATGGGTGTTCGTTGAACGAATCTGGTGTGTGCTACCAGTTTATATTTTGGGATTTTTTATCCTGGGGGTGGCGAGGCTTTCATCTGTCAGCACAAATTGGAGGCAGAGCCGCGAAACACCTTAAAGAGAGAGACATTGTCCGCGACTCAGTCTGACTTACTGCTTTCGGGTTTCTTATAATATCTGGGTCGATTTATTTGCTCCTAAATTGGGTAATTTCGTTCCCTACTTTAATTCTGCATTTATTTAAATTGCGGCAACAACAATTTTAAGGTGTTCTAAAATTCTGCCATGGACGAAATTAACTCAAGCAACCTTAATAAGCCTTCCAAATATGAAGGCACCCATTTTAAACGTTGGAGCAAAAAAATGCTATTTTATTTAACTACGAAAAAGGTCGCATCATGTGTTCAATTTGACAAACCCGTAGTAAATAATCCACTTACTGTTGAGGAAAGCAAAACAATTAGAACTTGGGAGGAAAATGATTTTCTGTGCAAGAACTATATTCTGAATGCTCTAAGTGACGAACTTTATGACTATTATGCCAATTATAAAACTGCGAAAGATGTTTGGGATGCACTCTTTAAAAAATATTACACGGAGGAGGCGGGTGCTAAAAAATATGCCGTCAGCCGTTATTTGAAATTTCAAATGACGGATGGAAAATCTGTTGTTGCTCAAACCCATGATTTGCAAATGATTGCCCATGAAATTATTTTCGAGGGCATGGCTTTAGATGAGCAATTTCATGTGGCTGTGATTATTGATAAATTGCCTCCACTGTTCAAAGAGTTTAAAAATGTTTTGAGGCATAAGTCTAAAGAATTTTCACTAGAGTCACTCATTACTAAATTGAGAATTGAGGAGGAATCCCGAAAACAAGACTATAAAGATGAAATTCTTGTTGTGTCTAACAACAAAAATCAGAAAAAGAACCACACTCCAGTTGTTTTAAAGGCAAACGAAAAAAATATGAAAAATCAGAAAAAGAGCCACAACCAGAATTTTAAAAATCAGACTCAGACTCAGAATAAGTATAAGAACCTTGGAAATGGACAGTCTAGCAACTCGGGACAGTTTCAAGTGTGGCAAGCCTGGCCATATGGCTCGCAAATGTCGCAATGTGTCAAACGCATAAGCGAATTTGATCGAAGAGGACCTATGTGCTATGATTTCAGAAATCAACATGGTTAGCGGTGCCGAAGGGTGGTGGTTGGATACTGGTGCTTCCCGCTATATCTGTTATGACCGTACTCTGTTTAAGACTTATTTTGAGACTACGCATAAGAAGGTGATGTTGGGTGATTCTCACTCCACTGAGGTTGCTGGTACTGGAAATGTGGAATTGAAGTTCACTTCGAAAAAGACTGTTATCCTCAAAGATGTTCTTCACACTCCCGAGATAAGGAAAAATTTGGTTTCGGGTTATCTTCTCAACAAAGCTGGCTTTACTCAAACTATTGGTGCTGATTTATTTACTTTGACCAAAAATGGAATTTTTGTAGGCAAGGGTTATGCCACTGATGGGATGTTTAAGTTGAATGTAGATGCAATGAATAAAATTTCTCCTTCTGCTTATATTGCTTGTTCATTTAATATTTGGCATGCTAGGCTTTGTCATGTTAATAAACGACTTGTTAAAAATATGAGCACTTTAGGATTAATTCCAGAATTATCATTAAATGATTTTGAAAAATGTGAATGGTGTAGTCAAGCAAAAATCACTAAGACACCACATAAATCTGTTTTTTGAGAATCTGAACTACTTGATTTAATTCATTCGGATATTTGTGAATTGGATGGTGTCACAACTAGAAATGGCAAACGTTATTTTATAACTTTTATTGATGATTGTTCTGATTATTCATTTGTGTATTTAATGAAAAATAAAAGTGAAGCGTTTGACATGTTTAAAATTTTCCTAAATGAAATTGAAAATCAATTTAATCGAAAAATAAAAAGGTTACGTAGTGATAGAGGCACCAAATATGATTCTGGACTATTTATTGAATTTTATAAAACCCACAGTATTATTCACGAAAAAACTGCCCCTTATTCGCCCGAAATGAACGGTAAAGCCGAAAGAAAAAATAGGACATTAACTGAATTAGTTGTGGCTATTTTATTAAATTCAGGGGCTGCCTCACATTGGTGGGGTGAAATTATTTTGACTGTGTGTCACGTACTTAATAGAATTCCTAAGAGTAAAATGAAAATATCTCCTTATGAAATTTGGAAAAATATTAAGCCCAACGTGTCATACTTTAGAACGTGGGGGTGCTTAGCATATATTTGTATACCTGACCCTAAGAGACCTAAATTGGCTAGTAGAGCATATGAGTGCGTTTTTATAGGCTATGCTATTAATAGCAAAGCATACCGATTTTATGACTTGAAAAATCAAGTAATTATTGAATCAAATGACGCCAATTTTTATGAAGATAAATTTCCTTTTAAATTGAGAAATAGTGGGGGCAAGTCATCCACTAATATTTCTTTAAATAAAAATAAAGAAAATAATGAATCCATTTTAGAAATTCGAAAAAGTAAAAGAGCTCGTGTAGAAAAAGATTTTGGTCCCGACTTTTATGCTTACACTTTAGAGGAGGATCTTAACACTATTCAAGAAGCTTTATCTTCTTTAGATGCCGAATTATGGCAAGAGGCTATTAATGATGAAATGGATTCTTTGGAAACAAATAAAACTTGGCATTTAGTGGACCTTCCTCCTAGATGTAAAACAATCGGGGGCAAATGGATTCTTAAAAAGAAATTAAAACCTGATGGCACTGTTGAAAAATATAAGGCACGTCTTGTTGCTAAAGGTTTTAAACAAAGAGAAAACGTAGACTTCTTCGATACATTTTCACCTGTGACTAGAATAACGTCTATACGTGTACTATTTGCTATAGCTGCCTTAAATGATTTAATTGTACACCAAATGGATGTTAAAACTGCTTTTTTAAATGGAGAATTAGAAGAAGAGATTTATATGGATCAACCTGAAGGGTTTATTGTACACGATCAAGAAAATAAAGTATGTAAACTAGATAAATCTCTTTATGGACTCAAACAGGCACCTAAACAATGGTATGATAAATTTGATAGCTTAGTCATCTCTAATGGGTTTAAAATTAATGAAAGTGACAAATGCATTTATTATAAATATGTAGAGAGCATTTGCACTATCATATGTCTTTATGTTGATGACTTACTTATATTTGGTTCTAATATTCATGCCGTAGAAAATGTTAAATCATTATTATGTGCCAATCACTACACCAAATCTGCCCATTTGTCAAGGTCATTGACCTTGACAAATTCACCTTGTCAAGGTCAATGACCGTGACATTTCGAGGCGAGACAACTTTTTTTGTCACGGTCGTGTCACGGTCATTGACCTTGACATAAAACTCGCGTTTTGTGTCACGGTCGTGTCAAGGTCAATGACCGTGACACGTTTGTCACGGTCAATGACCGTGACACGTTTGTCACGGTCAATGACCGTGACAAAGCCGTGACCCTTTGTAAAAAAATTGTCACGGTCATTGACCGTGACAATTCTGGGCAGAATTAAAAAAAAACTGCTGGGCAGTATGGCCACTGCCACTGCCCAGCAGTATATTTGTATCTGTTATAGCAACGTTGTACCTGTTCCACACATCATATATCCGAACAAACTAAAGATAATGCAAATATATATTCAAATAAGAAACTATTTAAAAAGAAACAACATCACCATCATTTTATTTCAAATCTACAAACTATTTGCATGGAAAAGAGATTTTGTACCGCGACGCTCGGGAACACCTCCTTATGCTTCCCTTCTCGTCCGAGTAGCCACATAAGTAGAGCATATGTGGCCTACCCTTAGGGCCACTCCCTGTCCCCTGAATTGAAATAAAGTAAAATTAGTATCCGCCCCTCAAATATAGATAAATATAAATTGTAATTGAAATCGAAATCGAAATTGACATATAAATATAAATACATTACTTGTAGTGTCACTCAAACAGCTAACTTGAGCTCATATGGCACCTCCTTCCAACTAATGTACCCCGGGCAATCGTGTCAATTATAATTCTCTTCATATCTAAACACTAAGAAATACCATAATCCTATGGAGGTATGCGTTGCAAATTCCTTCCAACCGTTGTGTAGCCAAAAATCAGCAGTTGAAGTTGTCAACTCCACCTTTGAATGGGGTATGGAAAGTGGTGGGGTATGGAAAGTGGAATTGACAACTTCAACCGGTGATGTTTGGCTACGTAACGGTTGGGAGGAATTTGCAGAGCATCGCTCCATAGGATTATGGTATTTCTTAGTGTTCGGATAGACGAAGAGATTCAGTCTCCTCTCCACAAATAGGACACCCCAAATAACTATGTACTAATCACCTATTAAAGGTAAGAAGCGTATATTCATGGATTAGTATAAACAAAACTTAGATGTAGTTGGAATATTTATGTATTAATCTCCTCTCCACACACGCACACTACACAAGAGTGAAAATGATAAAGTGCAGATCAAGTAAAAGCATTAAAAATGGATGTTTCGGTACAAATTGAAATAATTATTACAAATTGAAAAATTGTTTCAAATTCGGGTTATCATCAAAAATGGATTGATATTCGGTAGGAGCAGCCAAGTCATCCACACTACTATTTAGACGCCTTGGCGCGTGTTGGACAATTGACCACGGCTCGTTGTTGATATACTCCGAGTAAAACACTTGCTTAACCTTTTGAAATGCACAAACAAACGGCTCATCGCTCACGTGGTCGTTGCTCTTCAACTTGGACAAGTCAACCATGATCAAATTGGTGACAGGATCAACTTTAGAAGCATTTTTATCCTCAACTCTTACCCATTCACAGTAAAATACAACCTCTTTGAAGCTTATATAATCCAATTCAAATATATTTTGAATTACACCATAGTAAGTCATTTCAGCTTCAACGAGGTTTTTATCTTTTGCGCTTGCTCGAAAGAAAGTAAGAGCCTTGTATGAAATACCCGAGTTCTATACATTTGTACTTTCCTCGTACACTTTAGCGCCGAAAATGTAACCGTTCAATCGATATTTTTTGTACTCTTGTGCCACGAACAAGGGTCCAGTGGCTAGACGAGCAAGCCTTGATGTCGCATCACCCATCTTTTAGGAGCTGAGAATATAGATAAATTAATTATATTAGTGGTAAAATATGAGTGTAATGTAACGTTATATAACGACTATTTTCATTGTAATTACCTCTTGTGTCAACCATAGCCTAAATTCGCTGTCTGATTGTACCACTGTTTTTCGTCTTTTATTGTTCTCACAGGCTTCATATTTACTGCATATTACAAAATTAATCATGTATAAAATAATCTAAAATAATGTTAAACATTATAATATTCGAAACTTACTTTTTCCATTCTTCGACATCTTCATGTGTGTCAAATAGATAACGAGCTACTTGTTCATGTTGCAAACTCGTTAATTTCACTCGTTTTCCCATCACATTACCATCATCATCGAGGAATTCATCAGTGTCATCAACGCTGGTAGAGTCAGTCATATATTCCCGAGTATATATTGATGACTCCACGGTGATGTATTCCTCTGCAATTGATCCTGCAATGTATCGCGTATTCTTGACGTAATCTTTAAAAACTTTCATCAATCTTTCAAACGGATACATCCACCGATATCTAACTGGACCACAAAGAAGTGCCTCGTCGCATAGGTGTACCAACAAGTGAACACTTATGTCAAAGAATGCTGGGGGAAAGTACTTCTCCAATACACAAATCGCTTCGTTCACAGCCAATTTTGCGGCCACTATGTGTTCTCGATTCACTACCTTCTCACACAAGAGGGAGAAGGTAATACTAATTTGCATAATAGCCCTACGCAAATCCTTGTGCTTGGAGAAACAGTGCTTAAACAATAGAGGAACCAATTGCATGATCACATGCCAATCATGGGACTTACACTTATGTAAATCATGAGTAGCATAATTCACAATCCTTTGCAAGTTGGACGAAAAAGTAGATGGGCCCTTCAAATTATATATTGTGTCTAGAAGCACCTTCCTTTCCTCACTCGTCAAAGTAAACGCACCAGGGGGAATTATTGTCCTTCCCCTACTATCTTCTTTCAACCATAGTTGTGGTTTAAGTTTTAACGTTTTAAGGTCTTTTCGTGCATTTTCTCCATCCTTCGAATGACTCCCCCCAAGGCAAGTACCCACAATATGTTCAGCGAAGTTCTTCTCTGCATGCATCACATCCAATACATGGCGCACCGGGTTTTTCTTCCAATAAGGCAAGTCAAATAAAATTGACCTCCGAGACCATGCCTTTCTTATCTCAGTTTCATTCCCAGTTGGGGTCTTCTTATGCTTGACATTCTTAAATTTGGGATTCTTACCTGGCATATTTGGGCCACATTGAGAAGATTTACTTTCAATTTCTGAACCCGAAAGTTGTCTCGGCGGTAGCCTATGTTCAACTCCGCCCAATAAAAAATTGGAAGCTTTCTCAAATCTGAAACTATGAGCTGGGGGTAAAAACCTCCTGTGGCAATGGTATACATTTTTTAAGCTGGAGGATAGACGAAGAGATTCAGTCTCCTCTCCACAAATAGGACACCCCAAATAACCATGTACTACACATCCGGATAATGTCCCATAAGCTGGAAAATCATGAATTGCCCACATCAACATAGCTTTCAGCGTAAACTCTTCTTTTCTAAAAGAGTCAAATGATTGCACACCATCTTCCCACAACTCATTTAATTCTTCTACCAAAGGATCCAGGTAGATATCAATGTCTTCACTTGGTGCCTTTGGCCCAGGTATCAATAAAGCCATCATCGAAAATTCAGGTCTCATACACTGTGAAGGAGGGAGGTTGAGTGGGGCTAGGATCACTGGCCATACACTCTGATTGGTGCTTAGATTTCCAAATGGATTGAAACCATCTGTTGATATAGCCAAACGAATGTTGCGTTGTTCTCGAGCAAAATCGGGATACTCATAATTCATCCTCCGCCAGGCAGTAGAATCAATAGGATGACGCATGATATTACCCCCTACTTCCGCCCTAGCATGCCAAGTCATTGCCTCTGCAATCCATGGTACTGTGAAAAATCGCTTTAATCTAGGCCCAACGGGAAAATATTTCAATACTTTTTGAGGCACTTTTGAGCTTGTGCCTTCCTTACTAGTAGATTCGACATATCTAGGTTCATCGCATACCGGACAACGATCGAGATTTTCATACTCCTTTCGGTATAGTATGCAGTCATACACACAAGCATGAATCGATTTATACTTCATTCCCAAACCTTTCAAACTGTTCTTCATAACAGGATAGCTATTTGGAAGTGTATTCACCTTGGGTAATAAGCCCTTCACCCATTTCAGAATTCCCGTCACGCTATTGCCAGACAAACCGTACTGCGTCTTCAAACTGTGCAAACCAACCATGGCATGTAAAGTTGTTTGATCTTTCTCACAGCCAGAGTATAACGGTTGGGTCGCCTTAAATTTTAAACTTTGGTAGTCATCGTCAAGTTTTATCGTGTTATCTTCACGAGCACTTGAATCTTCTACATCATCAGTAACCTCATTCTCCTCAACTTCATAAACTCCGTACGCATCATCAACTAAATCCTCTAACATATTATGATCTACGTCGTCCCCTTCTTCATCTATTCTACTTGTTGAAGGATGTTGTGAAGGTTGGTCAGGGACAAAAGGAACTTTCAATTCACCGTGAAAACTCCAAAATCGATAACTATCTTGCATACCCGATCTTAACAAATGTAGTTCAACTGTTTTCCACTCAAACACCTTACCATTCTTACACCTAGCACACGGACACGGAAACTCTTCATCATTACGACATCTCTTTGCATATTTCACAAATTCGTTAGCACCTCTGCGAAACACATCCCCCATTCTATTAGTCTCACCCATCCACTCTTTGTATTTCGGATATCCCATCACAGCTACCACAACTAAACACCTATTAAAGGTAAACAAAACTTAGATTTATAGTATGTTTTTTTTAATTATCCCATCATTTAATTATCCTATTAAAGGGTATGTGGTCCTATCCCATTCAAGAATGCATTTTTCTGTAATATACTTAACAGCTCATGCACATTGTTACGATTTGGAAAAAATTCGACAGCATATCCCCTTAGTTCTCCAAGTACACGACGTAGATTGGCAGGTGTGAGTGTTATTTCAATTGGTCAATTAAAATAACAGTCACACTTGTCAATCTAGTATGTACCCAGAGAACATTAAGATACGACTGCAGAACTTCCTCCAAAAGTAACAACTTTAAGCCAATAAGAATATTATACAAAAATTATACAGTCTCAAACTGTCCAAACGGGACAATTCAAGAGATCTCATTACAGGGGTAATGACTCTCGAACGGGTCTAAGGGTTATTGAATGCGTACGCATAAGAACTAGAATGCTAGTATTTATGCGCACTATATTTAATTTCAAGTATGTTTCATATAATGGGTTAATTCAAATACACAAATAAATTCATGGGATAATTCAAATACAAAAATAAATTCATGGGATAATTCAAATACAAAAAGAAATTCATGTATTGACCACATACACACACACACACACACACACACACTATCTAAGTTGTTCTATAGGTATAAAAACAATTATTATCCAATTATTATCCAACTATTATCAATTATTTATTTTGAATGTAAATAATATTCAAAACCCCACCCACCCCCGCCCCCACCCCCACCCCCTCAGATTAATTCAAGACATAAGACCCTAAAGGGAATCCAAATTATTTCTTGGACGTGAATTCCTCCAAATTATGATCTCATACATATTCACACAATGATGGGGGAGGGGGTGGTGGAGGGGGGCAGGGGGTGGGGTGGGGTGGGGTGTGTGTGTGTCCGTAGGTGCGTAGGTGTGCGTGTGTGTGTGGCGTAGGTGTGCGTGTGTGCGTAGGGGCGTAGGTGTGCGTGTGTGTGTGGCGTAGGTGTGCGTGTGTGCGTAGGTGTGCCCACCCCACCCCACCCCCTCCCCCCCCTCCACTACCCCCTCCCCCACCCTGCCCCATCCCGCCCCACCCCCACCACACACCACCACACACACCACCACACACACACACACACCCACCCCACCCCACCCCCCTCCCCCTGCCCCCCTCCACCACCCCCTCCCCCACCACACACCACCACACACACACACACACACCACTCTACCCCACCCCCTGCCCCCCTCCACCACCTCCTCCCCCCCTCCCCCAAAACACACCCACCCCACCCCACCCCACCCCCTCCCCCTGCCCCCCTCCACCACCCCCTCCCCCACCACACACACACACACACACCACTCTACCCCACCCCCTGCCCCCCTCCACCACCCCCTCCCCCCCTCCCCCAAAACACACCACCACACACACACACACACTGCACCCCACCCCACCCCCTGCCCCCTCCACCGCCCCCTCCCCCACCCCGCCCCACCCCCTGCCCCCCTCCACCACCCTGCCCCATCCCGCCCCACCCCCCACACACGCACACACATACACACACACATATATATATATACACATACACACATAAATATACAAACAAATATATATATAAATGGAAGAGAGAGAGAGAGAGAGAGAAATTGGACCTGAGAGAGCAGCGTCGAGTCGAGAGAGCAGCGTCGAGTCGAGAGAGAGAGAGAGAGAGAGAGAGAGAGAGAGGGAGGGAACGGTGGGAGGGAAAAAAGAAGGGGGAAAGTCATTTTGCTGGAAAAGTTGTCACGGTCGTGTCACGGTCAATGACCTTGACACAAATTGTCACGGTCATTGACCGTGACACGACCGTGACAAATTGAATTGTCACGGTCTTGTCACGGTCAATGACCGTGACAATTAGTTGTCACGGTCGTGTCAAGGTCAATGACCGTGACATAAAACGCGTGTTTTTTTATCACGGTCAATGACCTTGACAAGGCTGGCCGGCTGAAAGGTGACAATTTGCCCATTTTGGTGTAGTGAATTTTGATATGAAGGATTTGGGTGAAGCTAGTGTAATATTAGGAATTAATATTACTAGGTCAGAAAAGGGACTTTCTTTGGATCAATCTCATTACATTGAGAAAGTTCTAAAGAAATACAATTACTTTGACTGTAAACCTGCTAGTACTCCATTTGACCCTAGTGTAAAGTTATTTAAGAACACTGGCGACAGTGTAAATCAAAATGCTTATGCAAGCATTATAGGTAGCTTACGTTATGCTACAGATTGCACTAGACCTGACATAGCTTATGCTGTGGGATTACTATGTAGATTTACCAGTAGACCTAGTATGGAGCATTGTCATGCTATTGATAGGGTCATGCGGTACCTTAAAAGGACGATGAACCTCATATTACACTATAATAAGCATCCCGCTGTCCTTGAAGGATTTAGTGATGCTGATTGGAACACCCTATCTGATAATTCTAAGGCTACTAGTGGATATATATTTAGCATCGCTGGTGGTGCATTTTCTTGGAAATCTAAGAAACAAACTATTTTGGCGCAATCCACTATGGAGTCTGAGATGATAGCGCTAGCTACTGCTAGTAAAGAGGCAGGTTGGTTAAGAAACCTCCTGTCAGATATCCCATTATGGGAAAGACCGATACCAGCCGTTTTGATTCATTGTGATAGTACCGCGGCTATTGCAAAAGTTGAGAGTCGTTATTATAACGGTAAGAAACGACAAATACGTCGTAAGCATAGTACTGTTAGAGAATTTATCTCTACGGGTGCTGTGAGGGTGGATCATATACGGTCTGAACAGAACTTAGCTGATCCTTTGACGAAAGGACTAGCTAGGGAGAAGGTGTGGAACACCACGAAAGGGATGGAATTAAAGCCCTTGGATACATGAGTCACTTGTGATGGTAACCCAACATATAGACTGAAGATCCCAAGAAATATGTTCAAAGGGTAATAACATGTCACAAGTGATGTGGGTTGAATCATGCTATTATTAATTAATATAGAACGGGGTCTTACTCCGAGTCCATCCCTATGGAGCATGATATCCTGAAGCGATTAAAGGATGAGTTGTTATTATAACTCTTAATGAGATCTATAGCTATAATTTTAGTGGGGTACCCAGGTACAGAAGTATTCTTGATAGACTCACCTATGTGAATGTGGAAGTGTGGCCGCTTCCTATGGATATTTTGGGCAAATTCCTAGAGCATTCACTATACTGGGATAGAAACACATGGCCGTAACGTGCTGGCTATTAGAACTACACCCAAGTAGGGTTGTGTGTGGGATGTTATCAGAGATAGAGTTCAAAACTACGGTTACTCTAGTATATTCTGAATCATCTTTACTACGTAAAGGTTCAAGTCGAAAGACACCTTTGCTTATGCACAATTCTATGAATTATTGCTCGATAAAATATTTTCAAATTTTGCAAGTGGGGGATTGTTAGAAACAGCTCACAGCTGTTGAGTTGCAAAAACTTGAAAATGCCTTTGGGCGTAGTCCCACATCGGTGGGATGTGTGAAATGAGTTGGATATATTTACAATTTATTTGGAACAAATGGGCAAGCCCTTTGAGCATTAGATGTTTTGTGTGTATGGGTGGGGGACTTATTGGGCCAAGTCACACACGCGCGCGCGCCGCCGCCGCCTTCCGCCCGACCCGTGCCCGTGCCCGTGCCCGTATCCTAGGTCTTGGGCTTGGGCTCATTAAGAAATAATTTTTTGGACAAATAAATTAACGGTTTTGCGCTTTAAAAATTAATTTTTAACTGTAATTAATTCCGAAAAAAACGTGGGCCTTTTACTGTTGAATTTTTCCACCCACGTTTCCAGTTTTCTCTCCACGTTTTTGCCCACTAACTGTAATTTCTTTTTACATAAAAAGAGGTATTATACCTCCGTTTTAACACACAGCGTCAACACACAGCAAACAGTTCTCAGAAAAAAAAATGCAGAAATAATTATTCGTCCCTGGATAATTATTATACCACAGAAATAATTAATGTTCCCCCAGATTAATTATACTACACAGAATCGAGCAATATATGTATTACTGAATGGGTGTTCGTTAAACGAATCTGGTTTGTGCTACCAGTTCGTATTTTGGGGCTGTTTTATCCTGGGGGTGGCGAGACTTTCATCTGTCAGCACAAATTGAAGGCAGAGCCGCGAAACACCTTAAAGAGAGCGACATTATCCGCGACTCAACCTGACTTACTGCTTCTGGATTTCTTATATTATCTGGGTCGATTTATTTGCTCCTAAATTGGATAATTTCGTTCCCTAATTTAATTCTGCATTTATTTAAATTGCTGCAACATCTCTATCGTCTCCCTTCAATCACAAATGTCTCATAATTTTCCCTCTCTCTATGTTCTCTCTTAGATGTCCCTTCTCCCAAATATGTAACAATTTCGGTTTTGCAAGTTTGCTTCTGTTTTTTTGTTCATTTTGATTTTTTTTTGTTGATTAATTTCAATACGAGGCCTTATGAGGAAGATCAAGAGCATTGTTAAAGTTTAAATATGGTGCTAATTTTCACTTCTTTTTACCGACTTCGTATTTTATGGTGATTTTTGAATCCCTCTTGCATCCATATTACATATGGACCCACTTGTTCCATTCAAGTTTGATAAAAAAAAATAAAAAAAAAGGATTTAGAATTGGAGGTGGAAAGAGATTGGTTCGGTGTTCAAAAAGAGAAACGTGGTGTGTATTTCCTCAAACATTTGTTATCTTTTTCTTTTAATATACATCTATGTTAATCTTTATATTTTCATTGAAGTCATTGAGAATTTAATGTATTTTTTATTATTTTATTCATTTGCATGAAAATATATAAGCACTCAATCTAATTTGAATCCATAAATAATATATCGTTAACATTTTGGGAAAGCTTATGCATCTTGGATATAACAAATAATAGACATATCACGTCAGTGTTGCACAAGATGTATCGGAATCACAAGTCAACATAGAATACAAAATTGGTACGAAAATGATAAGAAATCATTACTTTGGAAGTATTAAACCCTTATTAAATAGCTTATTCTCTCTACTACTACTATTACCTTATGTTAATTGTGAAATGAATATCATTCATAATATACATTAAACGTTTATATCAATAAATAAATGTCAAAACAATCCTTTACTACCTCTTAAAAACAAAAAACAGATTTTCCAAAGCGGTACGCAACATATAAAGATTTCCAAAATCGAACACTATCCAAATCAATTTAGAATATCTCATTGAGCAAGGACCACTTGAAAAAATTGTATAGGCTATTTTCCATGGATCTAATATTATGCATCGATTTATAAAGCATTTTTAAGCGTCAAACAACAAAGAAGACATGCACACAATGTACAGTTAACAAGAGCTACAAAACGCCCTCACGCTATGCGTGGGACTAAAAAATAGTAATGATAATAAAAAGGTTCTTTGCTACCCATGTGATAATATTAGAGTCGACCGTGTCAACACCTATGAGGATCTCTCAAATATCCACACTACTACCAAGTGAAGGACTGAAGCTTTATTTTTCTCGAAGTTCCAATTTGAAGCCCCATAATTTTGTTTGTTTTTCTTATCGAAATTTCTGAATATATCTTTTATAGTTGCAATCCTCTTAATTATTGAGAGGCAATCTAATAGCGAAGTCTCTTAGATTTTAAAAATATTAAACAAGTCATTAAACTCTGGATGAATAGCAGCAACTCACCATCCCTACCAGCTCGTTAAACCTAACTATTATAAAAATATTGGCAAAATTTTAACCTTGTATTTCTTTTTTGAAAGAATTGTGACCCACCCAAGGATAAAAGCATCAACAGAATTAATAATTTTATCTAGATAAATTATCGTTCATAATCATAAAACATGAAACCCGTTAATAAAGGTACAACACTCAAATCAAAGTCGCAAAGGATAGGGAAAACGGTTTCCGCCTGCGCACTCGTGCGCGTGTTAAAACATTAACATATGTTTTGCCAACATGAAAGTTGGGGTAGTTTGAGCACCAGTGTTAAGAAAAGCATGCTTTGGTCCAATCATCACCAAAATATAGAGAAATCCATAACCCCAAAGCATAAAGACCGAAAGGTATATAACTTCATTAACTTCATTTTGCTGCTTCTGATTTCCCCTCTGAAGCTTCCGGCTTTGTCTCCTCTCCTGCCTTGTCTGGCTTCCCAACTTCTTGATCTACAGTAAGAAAAATTTCATCATTACCCCAAAACTACTACTGGATCATTACCCTATTAACAGCAATTAATGTTAACGTACGAGGACGGGCTAAGAACCCGAAAATAGTAAGAAACAAGATTCTAACATACAATACAGTTGACAAGACACAAATACTCTGCAAAAACATGTCCTCGCTACTTTGACCTATTAATTGGGGGTAAGCTTAGTTGAGACGTTTTGGTTGGCAGTTCATTTGGAACTACAATTTGGATCGGTTTGAGTATCATATGCGCGTGTGTATATAAAAAACACCAAAATACACATTTTATATTAATTTAAACGAGGTTTTTGATGTAGGCACTTTGGAAGAGGGTATTTACGATTTGGTATATTTACACGGCAATATAGAGCAATCCGGAGAGAATTATAATATTACGAGTATGCGTCTCTCCTCTTCAAAACAAAGGCTCTCAATATTTGAAGAAGATCTGCGACTCTAAAATACCCTAAAATGTCGCATGGAACACGGTACTCAAGGGCAGGGCGAGTATCTAGTAACAATGAACCAAGTTCAACTTAAGCTTACAACTTCACTTCACTTCACTGGACCACAGAGCCCCTCCATCCCAAGCAATGGGTCCTTGTTTTCAAAAAACATTTCAAGAAAACCTTGACTTTGACGTAGCTAAACTTAAAATTTCGTGAATTATGATGCATAAGAACTAGCTATTCAAAAACAAATACACAAGAAGACAAAGGCTCGCAGAACTCGAAAATATTGTGAAGTCGGCCACTTCGACCTTTGACAGTAACTCACTGGATAAAATGTTACTAAATTCCCATTTACTCGAGGACAGGTTGCGCAGTGGTGATTTTCGCAGACATGATTTCGATAATAATCAATAATAATGTCCCTTTCCTTATTTCAACATGCAAGTATGGACTAATTCGTGTAAGATATTTTATCTGTAGGTAAGCAAACATGCAAGTATACTCGTATGCATGCACGGTGATAATAACTCCTAATCTCCTCCAGTGCACCCTCTGGATTTCATCTATGTACGACTCTTCCGACATACCCTGACGCTTTCACAATTTTACAAAACCCTAACTATTACTTTCCCCTTGCAGTTAAAAAAGAAAACAAACTTGTATGTTAAAATCCAAGCACTATCGAATGTGAGTCGAGTGTCCAATAACGGGTTCAGTATCTAAAACCAATCACTTCATTCCAATATCATTATTTTAGCGAATTCTTTTTAAATAGTTGAAAAGACAGTCAAACATTTATCACAGGGGTGCGGAGGGTTGGGTATGTTTGTAACCAAAAAGGAGCATGGATTCTTTAATTGAATTCATCTCCTACTCTAAAACACCTCCGATACATGCAGTATTTACTTTAACTTGCAAACAAAATACTGTGTGCACACAAATTAACATTCTTAGCAATCTTGTATTTGATACATGGTTCAAAGTATCGGCCGAGTTGACTAGGTATCGAAGGGCACCGTTCCGATTCCGTGTCGCAATTCAAAAAAAATATTGATTCAGTAAAATATCGTTTGATCTCGGCGATTTATCGGCAATCCCGAGATATTACCCGTATATCGGCCCGAGACCAAATATCGGAGGAGATATTGGGAGAGAGTATATTTGTTGCCAAAAAAAAAAAAGGAAACTGAAGAAGGGACGGCGATATATGTACAGTTTTTTTTGCCCAGAGATATATGTACAGTCGTTTTCTTTTTTCTTAGTCGGTAAACCTCTCTCCTCATTCTTCTTAGTCGGCAGCGGCCTTTCTTTTTTTCTTCTTGTCGGGAGTAGCGTCTTGTAAGAAACCCTCGTCTGTTTTTTTGTTTAAATGTTGGAAACCCTCTTCGTCACTTTTTTTTTGAAAGAAATAAACCCTCTTGGTCTTGTATAGTGCTTAAGAGGATAAGTGTACCTGCTTTTTGTCTCTTTCTGTACTTTTTATCTTCTCTATTTGTGAGGATCTGAGTGTTTAAATGCCACAAACTTTTTTTAAGAAAAAAATCCATTAATGTCATTTTGAACATGTATTATTTTGTGCTAATAATTATTTTGTAATATCTTGACAACAATTCTTTAAAATCTTTTTTTATCATTGTTTTGTACAAATAAAAATTACAATATTATTTTGTTCAATTTTTTTTTTAAAGAAAACTCTTTTGATAAAAAAAAAAATTAGTTCTTTTTTTAATATTAATAAATGAGTTAGTAAATGAACATTTGTACAAAAAATGTTTAAATTTTAATAAATGTGTTAATTAATGAACATTGTTTAAATTCTAAAAAACTCTTAGAACTAATGTTTTTTACAAAAATTGTTTAGAATCCTTAAAAAATGTTTAGAATTTCTAAAAATTCCTAGAAATAATTTTTTGTACAAAAAATGATTAGAATCCTTAAAAAAATGTTTAAAATTTCTATAAAAAAATCCTAAATAATCTTTTGTACAAATAATTTCTAAAAATTTCTTTACAAAAGTTTAGAATTCCTAAAAATTCATAAAAATAATGTTTTGTACAAAAAATGTATAAAATTTCAAAAATTCCTAGAAATAATGTTTTGTATAAAAAATGTTTAAAATCCTTAAAAACGCTTATAATTTCAAAAAAAATCCTAAAAATAATCTTTTGTACATATAATTTCTAAAAATTTCTTTAAAAATATTTAGAATTTCTAAAGATTCATAAAAATAATGTTTTGTACAAAAAAATGTTTAGAATTTCAAAAAGTCCTACAAATAATATTTTGTACAAATAATATTTAGGATTCATAAAAAAATGTTTAGATTTTCTAAAAATTCCTACAAATAATGTTTTGTACAAATAATGTTTAGGATTCATAAAAAATGTTTAGATTTTCTAAAAATTCCTACAAATAATATTTTGTACAAATAATGTTTAGAATTTCTAAAACTTTACTAAAAACTAATGTTTTGTACGGAAAATGTTTAGAATTTCTAAAAAAATGTTTGAAATTTGTAATTATTTCTATTTATCTTCAATATAATTAATTTTAACAACTTCTATGTGTCATTAGATTATCTTTTGATATTAATATTCGTTTATTATGAAATATTGAATCAAACGAGTCTGTTGTGCTTGAGCATAACCAATTGTACAATGCAATACATATTAAAGGATGGTTTTAAACATATCTGATTGGTCCACATTGTTAGTCTTATTTTTTTTTAATTGTTGATATTTTTTTCAGAATTTTCCGCGCTCTCTAAATAACGTATCTTAAATCTTTGTGTATCGCCCAATACCGCGACCGATACCGCGACCAAGTTAAAAATCCAGGTTCCGATACCGGATCCGATACCGAGACTTTGAACCATGATTTGATAGAAAAGCTATGTGACTAATTACCTTCATCATCGCTGTCGTCAAGGTCATCACCCGGATAATCACCCATGCCTCCCATGCCTCCCAGACCTCCCATGCCTCCCATGCCTCCCAGACCTCCCATGCCTCCCATGCCTCCCAGACCTCCCATGCCTCCCAAGCCTTCCAAGCCTCCCATGCCTCCCATGCCACCCATGCCACCCATGCCTCCCATGCCACCCATGCCTCCCATGTCACCAAATTTCTGTAAAATACATCAATAAGAAGTACAATTAGCACAATGGTCAAAGTGATTTTTAAATGAATCTAAAGATGGCATGCCCTTACTGAGAAATCCATCCCTCCCATGTCCATGTCAGCAGGAGGACCTAAGCAACATGAAAAGTCGATCTCAGAACAATTACTTTATATCAACCCTACTAACATCACTAGCAACTAATTTAAGAAATAAACAAATGATACAAACTAGCATACCAGTATCTTCATCTTCATCAGCCCACTTGTCCCAATCTACTTTCACGTAATGTGGTGGCTTGCCATCTCCTCGCAATAGTTTTTTCCACCAGTTCTTCTCTTCCTTCTCCAAGATACAGACTATACTCCTCAAACCTATATTTATTTTGCTTTCCTGTGACATGAAAATCAAAAGTGAAAGCATATTCAAGGAAATAGTGATTGATTTGACACGCACAAAACTATGTCATCAAAAATCTGGTTAGCATGCCACCCAAAGGGTCCTCATAATCATACATGGACCTAAGAACATCCCATTCATTAACAACATCCTAATAATGAGAAGAGTTCAGAATAATGCAGGTTTTCCAATAACATCGAAACAGACACTTACCTCTACATTAACCTTGTCAAGAAGTTCAAGCTTCAGTTCATACAAGCTATTTGCACCGGCAACAGCAGAGAATGTAAAAACTCCACTGGGATCAAGATTAACCTTTGCATCTTTTGCATCTGGTAATAATACTGTAAGAAAGACCTTGTCCTCCCTCTCGGCCCACTTGACTTCAGGATGCCGACTACAAAATTAGAAAGTAATTTAGGAAAGAGTTTATATAAATACAGAAAAATTCATGGCAATAATATCCAGAATGCATCTTTCACTAATATATCGGTGAAAACATATATACAAAAATTAAGGCACAGGGGATACTTCATCAACTACAAACCTTGAATGACAAACATCAAATAAAACGAATTCTGTTTTTACACAATTATAAATTACACCAAGAGTCCGATAGTGCAACCACTTGATACAACCCTTAGTTAATTTTGTTTCCTGCATAAGTTCATAAATTGGAGGTCCCGTGATTAGGCTTATTAATCAAAGGATTCAGACCCTTCATAGACTATTGTTTCCCACAAATATTACAGATATTCATATTTGAATATTATTTCCCTAACAATATCAACCCAAAGCTCCATATAACGCCGCCTATTAAGAAAAGATTTAACCACCCAAAAAATCACTTACACAATTCTAACACTCATTTCCAAGTAGAAACCATCTAACCTAATTCTAATCCCTTTTATTGTTATTCCGGTCACATAATATCTTAAACGACCGACAAACAAGGGTTTCAGAGACGAGTCATCAGCTCATTTCTACACACGCACTCTACTCCTAGAACAAACCCACCTAAAGACTAATGGAAATTTTGCCATTTACTCAATAAAACAACTAAAAACAGCAACAGGGCAATCAAAATCCCATTTTCCACTACCCAACAAAATAATAAATCCCCTATTTTCTTAACTTTGCCCTTGAGATATTGCCCTAATTAGAGGCATCAACCCATTAGCACCTCATCCATCCATAAGTAAAAAATAAGAAATAAAAAACTTATTTGTCCTATCTATCATACTCCAAAATCCAAACAAAACAGCATCAACCCTTTTTAATACTTTATGAATAACACAGATCCATGAAGTTTATAGTTGCCCACATACATCAGATCAACAACAAATAAACACAGAGGCATACGAAATGAAAACAAAATCAGGATCTCAAATTTAGCAAAATGAAAAACAGAAAACATAGATTACCTCATATCTACTTTCTTTGTTTGTTTGTTTTTTAATCTAGAAGAGGAAAGAAACTGTAAACCCTAGAAACCGATAGCCTGCTAGTTTATGAACCAACGAAGTGTGGCCAAATGACCCTCTCTCTCTTTACTCTTAAACCCTCTTAATATTTTAGTGTGTGGTTGCTCATAGGCTACATTTATCTAATCAAGAAAAAGTAAAGGTTGAAAATGACAGATTTTTTAGGGGGAGGTGATTAACGGCTTAGATTGTTGAGATGGGTGGAGTGTGCATGAGGGTTTTGTGGTGTGGAGTCGTATGTACGAAAGGAATATAATTCGTGACCGGCCCTTTGGATAGAGCTTCAAATTTAGGTCGGATTTTTGTGGGAGAATTACATGTTAGTCCCAAGTTTATCAACAAAGGACCAATGAGTCCTATCAATTTTAAGTAGGATATTTAGTTGTAAAATTCTATACAAACTAGGGATTTGATTATTAATAAAATAGCACATATTAAAATTTTCCATAAAGGAGATCATGCAATTAAACATAATATATGTTTGGCGTGCATATTAAAAAGTGACATCTACTTGTTGTCGTGCAAATATTTTGATTGATATCATAAATTATAGTATAAAATCATATTTATTGCATAGTCACAAAGGAGGAATGTGAAAAATTTGGACTCCAACGTTTATATTGTAGCGGTCAAACCACTACATGGGCTCTAATGCACCTACCCGATCAACAGGTTACCAAGGCTAAAGATCATCTTTATCACATTCATCTTCGGCAATCATGTTGTGAAGAATGATGTAAGTCATTATATGTGCTTGTAATACCTCGTATTTTTATTACTAATTAATTTTCGTGTGCTTTATAATATTTATTTAATTAAAAAAATTAAACAGAACTTTTAGTAAATATTAATTAGCGAGATAAATGATTAATAATTACTATTTAATTGTGTGTGATAAGTAAATAGTTATGTGATTTATTATATGTCGCGTTTGAGTGAAACCGACTGTTTATTATAATATGTTGATAGAGTGTTACACCGGCGGATCGATAAATTTTATGGACTATGCGTAAGTCACGCACGTGTTGGATCTGGTTACTGAGAAGTTAGCGTACTTATTGTTGGGTGACTCAAATGACCTTTTCAAATGACCCGGTGATCCGAAAAGGGTCAAAATAGTTCAGAATAAATACTCAAGTGTTATGTTTGGGTTCCAAAAGCATTTTAGGCATAACGGGGCCCGTATATAGGTAGAAAGATCATTTTTCACTAAGCGTTAAGAACAAAACGGGATTGAGTTAATTAGGGGGATATTTAAGATGGTGGGAAGGTGGATAGAAGCCCACCTTTCATGTTTTACACAAGAGATTAAAAGAGAGAAATGGAAAGAGAGAGAGAGAGAGAGAAAAAAAAGGAAGAAGAGAAAACTTTGAGAGGAGAAGAAAGATGACTCAACTCGTCATCAAATTCATAGAAGACTTTGGAGTTTAATCCATCGAGGCAAGTAGTTACTTGCTTTATGTCTCAATTTGATAATAGTTATTTATTTTCATGATTATATGTAGAAATTTGAAAATTAAGATGTTAAAGATTGAAACTTTCTTAATTGATATAGAGATTCAAATGATAAAAGATTAGGGTTTGTAAATGAATCATTAATGGACATCAGTCATTGGTGAAATTCGAAGTATATTATGGGATTTAAATTGATGAACATGTAAAACTTGTATATAAAGATTGGATATTTGATAATTAATTTGGAAAAAATTGTGTGTTGAATTAATTGGGAGTTTGATTTAAAATCCTTGGGTTTGATTAGGGATTTAGGATTAATATTATGATTAAATACCTCTAAAATGTTAGGGTAATATTGTAAGAGTTAATTTTTGTGTTTGGATTGGGTGGAAACCTCCACTGTGGACTTTAGAAGAGAAAAGACGGAGGAAGAAGATGTTAAGAAAACCGAACTGGTCCACTCCCCTAGCGAACCTGATCGCTTTTAAAAGTTAGATATGGTTGTACAAAATCGAATTACGAAGGCGTGGGCGTCGGTTTCATATTTTTCTGATTTTTTTTAATTTGTTATGATTTTTCTACTAAAAGGTGCACGATACCGAAATTTTGGATTTGGATTTCTTTTGGAAATTTTTTATTTTGGTGGCAGCAAACCGGTTTGGTTTTCTACAAAAATTGTTGTTATTAGTAGAAACACATGTATGATAAAATGATCAAATCCAAATGAATAAAAGCATTATATATATATATAGTGTCTAAAAATAACTTTCTTTCCTCACTCATCAAAGTAAACGCACTAGGGGGATTATTGTCCTTCCTCTATTATCTTCTTGCAACCATGGTTGTGGCTTACATTTCAATTATTTAAGGTCTTTTCGTGCATTTTCAATGATGTTCTTTTTCACATGCAGCACATCCAATACATGGCGCACTGGATTACTCTTCCAATAAGGCAAGTCAAATAAAATTAAACTACTAGACCATGCATATCTTGTCTCAGTTTCATTTACACCTGGGGTCTTTTTATGCTTGACATTATTCAATTTAGGATTCTTACATGATATATTAGGGCCATAATTAAAAGTTTTACTTTCAAATTTTGAACCTGAAATAGAAAATTAATTTTTTATATGCGTTTTTAACCGTGGACTTTGGGGGTGCTCTTTATATTCTCTTTTAATGTTACACGGGTGGTAATTTATCAACCAGTATGATCACAATGAACTTTTAATGTCAGCAATTCTTATAACTACTTTGAATTTAGAAGTTTTTTTTTTAATTGTTAAAAGATGATTTACAATAAGTATCATTTTCTTCTTCATTTTATTTTTTGCCATGCATTTATATTTGAGGAATCCAGTCTAATATAGTAATAGTCCCAAGTCCTCAAACTTTCCTCTAGGAAGCCTACTGTCCATGGACCTTGTTTGGTTTGGGTCGGGAAAAAACCCATATATATTAACACTTTGTTACTTATTTTACATATTCGTTATAGTAAAATATTTACATTACACTAATAATGGATGAATGAAGTTTTTAAGGAGAAAAAAGGTTAGTTGATCCATTGTCTTCACTAATTTTACCGTTTTTACTAAATGTAATCGCAGAATTTATGTGATAAAACTTATTATTCCTAAAACATCATTAATATTATAAAAATAATAAGAATCATATTTCCTCCATCTCCTCTAAAGGGCGAGTGATCCCATCCCATTCAAGACCGTATATTTCTGTAATACACTTAGCAGCTCATCCACATTGTTCCAATTTGAGAAAAAATTTGTAGCATCTCCCTATAGTTCTCCAAGTACATGACATAGATTCACAAGTGTTCATGCTATTTCGATTTATTAATTCGAATAACATTTAACATCACATCATCTAGTATGTACCCAAAGAATATTAAGAGACGGCAGCAAAACTTCCCCGAAAAGTAACAAGTGTAAGCCACTAAGTATATTATTATACATAAATTATGTTGTCACAAACTGTCTAAACGGGACAATTCGAGAGATCTCATTACAAGGGTAATGACTCTTGAACGGGTCTAAGGGTTATTGAATGCGTACGCATATGAAGTAGAAGGATAAAATCTATACGCACTATATATAACTTAATAGGCTTATACATATTTAGCGTATGATTTGTGTTGTTGCTATGTATAATTTTACCCTACTTTTAATTGATGTTTTTAAATTTATATTGCCCACCATTTTTATTTATATTTCCATGGTAAGTATGTTTAATTTTTAGTCGGTAGTATCACAATCCTAAATGTTATAAATGCCTAGAGCCAACCAGCTTAATGGCCATTTAACTGTTCAAATTTACCTGTCAACAACAATTCAAGAATCCCAAACAATAATTCAAATAATATGCGAAATATTCAATAGAGTTTTAGCATTTAAATAATCTAAGATCCAAGCTCAGAACATAAACAATTAACTCAACAATGAGGGAGAAATAGTTAAAGAGAACAACCAATGGACCATCTCAAAATGACGTAGTTTGGGTGTGACAAAGAGTGCGAAATTTAAAGAAAACCCTTCGCTTTGCCTTAAAACACCCAAAGTCGTTTTGAGGTGTCCGATAATAGACCCATTATTTTGATTCTATATATGCATGCGTTATTAAAATAAAATAAACAAGGAATTTAGTGATTTTCACAACAAAATTCAAGTACCACGTCACGTCTAAGTCGCACATTGGAATTGACAATTTTTATACCACATTAACAAAATCCATCTAATGATTGTAAAAATAAATTGACAATTCAATTATTGATAATTGTAATTTTTTTATACCAAATGCAACAAAAATTAAACCCAATAAACTAATAATAACACGCACACAATAAATAGGGAAAACATAATACACACACACACAGTAACACATAATAACACACACATAATAACACACACATAATAACACACTATAACACACATAAATTACATGTGATTTTTATAATTTCTATAATTTAAAGTGTTTATGTGTGTGTGTGTGTGCGTGTGATGTGTGTAGTGTGTGGTTGAAATCGGACAGAGAGAGAGAACCTAAAATCGAAGAGAGTGAGAGAATAATCGGCCTAAGAGAGAGAAAGTGAGTTTGGGTAGGAAGGGGAAAAGGGTTTGTAGCGTTGACATGATATTTCATCAACATTATTGTCACAGTCATATTTAGGCTTTTGACCATGACAACATTTAGATATTGTCACAGTCAAAAGCCTTTACAAGACCGTGATAATATTATTGTTATGGTCATTGACCGTGACAATAAACGCATATTTTTATCATATTTTTTTACCGTGACAACGCTAGCCCGATGAAGAGTGACATTTTATGTATTAGGGTGTAGTGTTATGTTTTAGTAGAGGGTTGATCATCCGGTATTAAAATAGGCAGGTTATCACAATTAGTATCAAAGCATCAAGTTCTAGTGTCATTATGATCTGTACAGACTTGTTATTTTGTCAGCGTTGCGTTTCATTGATATAGAGCTCTGTGATTAGGACTGATATTTCACATTGCGTGTTTATGTTCTTATGATATTGATTATATTTGAAGTGAATCTCATACAACTTCGATTTGGTTCTAGATGACAAATGCAAGGAGAGGTAACCCAGCACGTACCGCGATGAGGGTTGTAAAGGAGGAGGCTCAGTTGGAGCCACAGGCCACTCAGGGGACGTGATCGCAACAGAGGTCGCAGTTATTGTAGCACATACAGTTAATGCTGCTATGACTACCTTAGCATAATATTTTTCCCAGGCACAACCACAACAGCCAATGGCACCAGTTCAGGCCCACCCAAGGCCGTCAGTTTGGGAACTAGTCAAATAGACCTTCCAGAAGGGCCATTTGTTGGAGTTTTAAGCTAGTGCGGACGTTGTAGTAGCTAGTCAATAAAAAAAGGGCATTCATAGGCATTTATGCATAGTTGCGTGCAACGACACTTAAAAGTGGGTACTAGCAACGTTCAAGCTAGCTGGGACAGCTCTGCAGTGGTGGGAGCTAGAGCTGTAAACGGATCGGGTCTGGATCGGGTAAGGGTATATCCAGATCCGATCCGAGTATTTTTTTAACGGATCGAGTCTTACCCGATTACCCGACGAATCTAAATAAATGGATCAAAACCGGGATCCATTAAGGACCCGAAGATCCGATCCGAATACCCGACTGCTTTAACAGTTGACTTTTTATCATTTTAGCATTTAAATGTCATTCCAAACACACTTTTAACATTAAGATGGAGGGCAAAAAAAAATTAGCCATGTAAAATATAAGGATTTCCTTAACTGAGAAATTCCATAAAAGGATCACACAAAAAAAATCCATAAAAGGATTACACAAAAAAATCTCTTAAGAATTTTTTGAACAAATCGAGATCTGAGAAATCTGGTTGGAGAGATGGTATAGCGGTGGCGTTGGTCAGCAGTGGAGAGGCAGTGGGGGTTTGGGTTAGTAGGGCGGCAGCAGAGTATGAGTGGTGAGAGATGAAGATGGAGTTGGGGTGTGGGTGGCGTTAGCAATGGTGGATGAGGCGTGAGAGATGCAGATGGATTTGGGGGTTGGGGGTGGGGTTAGCAGCGGGCCAGCGGCGGATGAGGCATGATATTGAGGGATGAAGATGGAGTTGGGGGTTGGGGATGAGTCGCCGAAATGAAATGGGATGGGAGGGTTTGAATGAGATGTTGTTTTAGGGTTAAATATATATATATATATATATATATATATATATATATATATATATATATATATATATATATATATATATATATATATATATATATATATATATATATATATATATATCTAATAATAAATATATATTTATTATATTAAATATATACACATTCGGGTCGGGTCCTTATCGGATCAGAGTTATGTATATCCAGATCCGGTCCATTAACTAATCGGGTAACCGGGTAATCGGGTCTATAAATTTTGCTCAGATCCGTTAATTCGGATCGGATCCGGATCGGATTCGGGTCCAGATCCGGTCCATTGACAGCCCTGGTGGGAGCTAGTTACCACATTAGAAGAGTTGGATTTGATGATTATCCAAGAGTTTTGGGTGCAATTTAACGGTAAGTTATTTCCGTCAGTAGTGCAAATAAAGATGAGTTTGAGATTTCTAGATCTCTTGTAGGAGGGTCGAACCGTGGTCGAGTATGAGTAAGAGTTCACTCACGTGGTGAATTTTGTGCCATACGAGGTGAACACTGATGAGAAGAAGATTCTCGAGTTTATAGGCAAACTTACTTAGAGGATTCATCAACATTTATTGGGTAACTGGCATTGAGGACATATACGGATGTAGTTAACACCGTGTTGCTTCATTGTCAGGATCATCGCTTCCATCAGAGAAGAGCGAAGAGGACTAAAAAGTCAAGACAACAAGTCAAGATCGGTGCCAACGGAGTGCCATAATAGCAAATTAGACGACAAGATTGGGGTTCCCAGTAGGGGAACTCGGCTAAGAGGTTTAGGCTGGGGAATGGTAATTACAGGCAGAGCCATCGAGGCCAACACCACACTCCTCAGGGCCAAGGACAATGGCAACCTCATCAGGGTCAGCAGGGCCACATGCAGGCTGATTTAATAAGGAGGTTTTTCGTGTGTGGGGAGCAGTAGGGCCACATGTGGCATGCATGCCCAAACAGTGCTAGGGGTCAGCAGCAGAGGGCCCAGTCAAAGCAGCAGTTACAACTGCTTCCAGCCTCACCAGTAGTTTCAGCATTACCGCCTCCACAGGGGCAGTTTGAGCGTGTGTATTACGTTTGTGGACCAGTTTTCTAGCCAGTGTTATTAGTGGTTAAGAGTATGTTTTTGGTTCATAAGCACTTGGGGAGGGTGTTGTTTGGCACGAACGCGTCATATTTTTATTTATACTAAATTCGCGCATGAGAAGTGTTAAGTGGATATAGCGTGACATATTATTATGATCGTATATTTATTATTGGGTAGCGGGGCTCCCATTCGTTCCATCTGTTGCAAAGTGGGTTTGGACATTAGGAGGATATGTTTTTAGAGGATCTACTATTTATAGTGATGTACGAGTATGATGTTATCCTATGTATGAACTGGTTAGTGACTATTAGAGAAATTATAGATTATCATAGTAGGACTATCGCGGTTGCTATTCCAAGATAGTATATGTTTCTTGTGGCATTACCTCATCCAAAGAGAGGGTCAAGCACGCGTTTATATTATATCAAGGATGATACTTCAGAGAGTATCATCATCTTGTTAGATTTGATCCCTGTGTTTAGGGACTTTATTGATATGAATCAGGGACTACCGGGGTGACAGATGAGTTAAGAGGCCGAGTTGTGATCGACTTAGCGTTAGGAGCTAAGCGATAGTACAAGCGTCATATCGTGAGACTCCTTGAGAGAGGTGAGAGGTGGGAGGTGAGAGGTCAGATTTAGCAACTTGGGGGGTAGGGTTTTTGAGTGCCTTGATATTGGGTGTTAAGCCATCGGATCTCGATAACCGACTGAACTAGACGATAGTGTATCGGGAGGGTTCCTTATTTGGATTTAGCTTGTGAGACGCCCCATTCATGAACCTTAGTAAGTATCGAGAGTTTAGAGACATTTGGGCTCTATGACAACAGTTTAGTATGTTAGGCATTACACGTGTAAAGATATGACGCTTTGAGCAGAGAGTTATTATATGATTTAAGGCCAGCGGAGCCAAGTGGTGCTATGTAAAGAGCAATGGGGGATGTTTGCACCACTAGTTGACTGAGTGGGGGTAATTTGAGGAAAAATTAAGTCGCGATTAGTAGGGAAATCGATTATACCTTTACGGTATGATCATGCAGTGCATACATAGTTAAGTTTTTATGTATGTGGGTTGCATATATGGTATTTATACATGTGAGCACATGGTATAGGGTGTATGGGTGCCCTAGTCAGTTTGATATTCAGTATCATCCAGAAAAGGCAAACGTTGTGGTAGATACATTGAGTCGTTTACCTTTAGGGCAGCTGGCAGCAGTTTTGGAAGGCGAAGTAGACTCAACTTTGTCAAAAGGAGGAGATAATTCAAGCATTTATAGAAGTGATGGTTGTCACACCAGAGATCATTTAAGGGTTATAAAGGCACATACAAAGGATCTTTCTTGTTAGGAAAGGGTTCAACAGTTATTGGCAGGTGGAGCGGAGTCCTATATACAGTTAGTTCTGAGGGTGGCTTGCGCATTAATGGGAGGTTTATTGTCCCAGACGATGAGGAATTACGACGTGAATTTCTAAAAAAAGGCGTATGGGTCAAGATTTTTGGTGCATCTCGGGGGAAATAAAATGTGAAAGGATATGAGGAAGCAGTATTGGTGGGCTGGTATGGGCCACTTCGAGTAAATTACACGATCAGGCAGTGTGCCTAACTTTGCATTGCATAAAGAGAGTGCGCTCAACATTATTTTGGATCGAGGTAAGATCGTGTGTCCCACTTATGGTAGAGTTTTTTAGAAGGCGGTGAGGATGGAATTACATTTAGTCATATGGCGTATCACCAGCAAATCGATGGGCAAACAGTGAGGGTGAAGCAATTGTGAAGGACATACTGAGAATGTATATTCTGGACTTTAAGGGTAACTAGGAGAAGTATTTGCCTTTAGTAGAGTTTGCATATAATAACTCCTACCAATTTACTATTGGTGTGGCGCCTTTCGAGGCTTTGTATGGAAGACATTGTCGTTCGCCCTCGAGTTAGTTAGAGGCGGGGAACAAAAAGCTTCTCGGTGGTGAGATTTTGACCCCGTGGCTCGGTGTGAAGCGTGATGTCTATAGCTGGATAGCACAAGAGGGATGCATTCGCAAGGTCTAAACTCTAGGAATACGGTTATACGTATAAAGAGAGTGATATTTATGTATGTTTATATGATATATCGTAAATATATATTTATAACACGAGCATAGTTGTGTTGTGTTTATTATATGATTATTTATTTATAATTATTGTATCGCTACAATATTGTTTATGAACATATACCTCGAGAATGTAGTTATACTTAGCTAATAGAGGGTATTAGTGGGATTGGGCTTAGATAGCGGTCATTTGTCCTAGTTAGACCAGGTAGTTTAATTAGGATAATAAATGAACACGTTGGGTCCACACTATAGTTGAAAAGGGGAAGTTTATCTCAAGTGAATGCAACAGGTTGATTGTGAAAGTAATACACTTGTTTTAACAATTTAAAACAATCATTTACTTGCAAAAATATATATCTACTCTACGAGCTTTGACCTGCAGTTTTTTTTTCTTTTTTTGTTTCTCTTTTTACACCCCAGGTGTGCTGCAGCAGCAGTAGGGACAACAGGGATAGATCCGGTCTTATCGTGCAGTAGTTGAAGATGTTATTGCTTAAACGCTTCAGTCGATTCTTATCTATATAGGATTAGTTATTTCCATTTACAGTTCAGAATGTTACCCATAGATAATAGGCTTTTATCTCACTACAGACTTTTTATTGTGTCAGACATTTACTCTTCGTACTCAGTTATTATTTGGTTTATACTGTGGATGTTATTTTAATGACTGATGGTTTCTTCGGTTCACACCTATCACTTTTATACATGGCGGTTATTTAAGTTATTGTGATTATATGGGCGTTTTATTATTTATGTTATATTACTATTGCTGCAGTGATGTTGAGAATGATCCATGTTGAGATTCCTTATATATTTTACTAGAAAATTGGCCACCCGGTATTAAAATAAACGGGTTATCAAAGTGCCCTAAACCGTCATGGTACCAAAAATGAGTCGGGGGATGACAACATCTAAGCGAGATTATAAAACTCCTAAACCTCGTTCCAATAATTATGAGCACCCTCATGACACTATGCAAAATATTTTTACTTTGTGGCGAGGGTTGAGTAATTGTTTGGGAAAAAGTGGATCATTTGGGGTATATGTCGTGAACGAGATAATAACATACATCAAACAAACATCCATTGATAACGTAGTGAATTGAGGGACTTCGTAGTATATAAGCTCCTCAAAAATATTCGGTAGGTCGTCAATATGATCATAAAGTGCATGACAAAAACCCCAAAGCATGGTTAGCTACGACCTCCAATATGATTGTTGCCTTGTTTTGGTTACCTCAATATGTCTATTCTTAAGCCATCACATAATTTTTCAACCCCTAGTGCATACAGTTTATATTACTTTAAATACATAAATATCAAAAGAATTAAATTTTAAACAATTAAAACCAAACAAGGAATAATGAATCACAATCACACAGTGCAAGTATTTATGTGGTTTGGCAATGTCACATGTCCCCTTTTTTTTCTTCTTATTATTTAGTTCACAATAACAAAAATTACATGCTCCTTTTTCAAGGGGTGAGAGTTACATCATAATCAATCCGAGGAGGTTGCATCGTATAGGTCTCTAGGAGTTCGTGATGCAGTGGTGATGAGATAGAACGGATCTTCTCCAATATCCTAGCAAACTGGGCTCTCCTCCGTGCTTATCTTGGACTACAAACTTTCTTTACCCGATGTCGAACAAGTGTCACTCGATCGGAGTTATTCGTCTTGTTCAGATAATCCCCTCACAATTACTTAGCATGCCCGAGGAATCCCGTGTGCGGCTCTCAACAATATATACTCAATAAAAATTAGGACTTTTTTGGCTTAACCATCTATAATAATGTTTTATTTTGACATAATCCCCCCAAAAATAATAAATTAGACATGCCCCCCCCCTCCCCCCCCCCCAAAAAAAAAATGTGACATACGTTACTCTTTGTTAAAAAAAACTCCATTAATATGTATTTTGAGTTAACCCCCTGTTATATTTTGGACGAAAATGCCGTACTTATTCCGGGATTATGTCAAAATGCGACATTATTACAGGGCGTTAAGTCAAAAAATTATTTTTCAATAAAAAATTTACGTTCTTTTATATGTTTGTGTTTTTAACCCTAATTACAAAACACATAAAAAAATAACGGAAATAAAATAAAATTCATACACCGATAGAAGCAACCGTTTGCCTTGGTTAGAAGTATTCAGTAATAGCGGAGTACTTGCACTAGGAATGGGTGATAATATAAACGAACCCCCTTTTAATATGGCATCATTCATGAATGCGACATCACCACAAGGAAGACTAAGAACATCTTCCTCCTCTGGTGATGTCCTGATATGTAAAATATTTGGAATTTTGTATTTTTTACAAAATTCTCGAAAATTAGCTGTTGTAAAAATATTGTACTTTCTCCCATGCGTGGACATGGTGAAGTCTTGAGGAAGAAGAAGATGAAAATGAGGAGAAACTTTTTTGCAAGTGAAAACTCTAGAGAGAAAGGGGAGGAAAATAAAAATACCTCGAGAAGACGAAAGGGTTCAAGGTATAAGCCCTAGAGGCCTTGTACCTTCTGTTGCTAAATCAAATCAACCACCTTCCGTTAATTGTCTGAGCCAATAGTGACGTTGTGCACACTCTCACGAGCAATCATGATCCAGGAAACACTTTTTTTAAAATTAATAACACTGTAATGGTTTGCTATTTATATTATGGTTTGAATTGGTAGTTTTACAATGGTTTGCAGTTCGTTGATTGCAATGGTTTGTATTAATAACATTGTAAAGGTTTTAATAATAGTTTACTAGGATGTTTGATCTGGGATTAAGTTAATGAACGATTAAAAACATTAAATATGTTAAAACCATGCTTTTTTAGTGTGGATGATGCTAACGATGTTGAGTACCAACCTAATTGAATGGGTGTTGATGATGAATTGATGTTGGCCTTTGAAACTCGATGTCTAGATCTTATAAGTTGAGAGGTTTATAGGATATGATGTTTATAGAGGAGGGAAAGCGATTAAATGAAAATTTATAACTTTACGTAATGGGTATCCCATCTAGTGGTATAATGAAGTAAAAATGTGGTTAGTAGGGTATTACGAAGTTAAAAAAGTCTTATGGTATTATAGAGTAAATATTGAGGTGCCCTTAGCACCCCCTGTTCTAACAAATGGTACATCTCATAAGTGATGGGCTGCATTTCCTTTTTATGTTAGAGACTTCACTTTTAGCCCTTTGTCTAACTCATATTAATCACACAAATTGTCAATAAATTTGAACCCCTCACCTCCCATAATCAACACAAATGGTACATCTCATATGGTACATCTCATAAGTGATGGTCTGCATTTCCTTTTTATGTTAGAGACTTCACTTTTAACCCTTTGTCTAACTCATATTAATCACACAAATTGTCAATAAATTTGAACCCCTCACCTCCCATAATCAACACAAATACTCGCATAGAGAAATATCTTTCTCTTACTTAATTTTCATAAGTTACAAGTGATGGATCCTTGCAAATATTTTAGTTATGTTTAAGTTCTCCCTAATTGTTACACTTTTTTTTGTTTCCTTTTTATGATATTTGACCTCATTTGCATCTCTTAGTCTAGCTTATATATGTTGTCCATGCGATCTATTCAGTGGTAGGACTTCGTCTCATGATATGTCCACACATGGCATACATAACGTTATTAAGTTTCAAGTATTGTTAATAATGTGAAGATATTAATCTCACAAATATCACATACATTTTTATATTAGTCTAGTACGTCGAGTCCTTAATGCATTTGCCATATCCATTATATTTGACACTATTGGGGTTATGATTAATTCGATGGTGTGATTTATATGATAAATAGGGTTTAAAAAAATTATGGTTGTAGAGAGTCCATATAGTAGATATAAGATCTCATACATTCACGGTTCTTGCTAGCTTGGATAGTGATAAACTCAAAGTTAAGAAATATGAATGTGTTGATGTCCTTGAAAAAAACCATTTTTGGGCGACCTTAAGGACCTTAAATCGATGTACGAACCTCGTGAGATATAATAGTTTTTCATTGTGAAAATTCATGTAAAGTTTCATTGCGACTCGATTTGAAAGCAAAAATTATGATCACTTTCTTATCGTACTGTATAATGTCACAAATATATCAAGGCGAGTGAAACGTGATGTTATTAACTCAACTTCACCCTCGAATATTCAAATCTATGATCTTCTAAGAATTAAGTGAGTGTTTCTGTATATGGGGACATTTTACTACTATTCGTCAGAATGAACTGAAATTTTTACTAGACGTTCCAGAGGCTGAAAACAAGGAGAACTCGCGAAAAGTCGTGATTTGAGAGTGTTAAAGATTTTTGAAAAAATTATCTTCAGTAAAAAATAACCACACAATTTGATTTAACGCAATTAACATGATAAAGTTGCATAAGATACCTCAAGATCTTTCATACTATTCATTTCAAGACAAGATGTGTCATTGATGTATGGGCTAGTGGTGATTGACAAAAAAAAGTTTATGCCCTTAGAATTTTGATTTGTTATATTTTATAATACAAAAGCAACGTAAACTAAATATAGGGTTTAGGTCACCATACCTTGACAAATCTTATAGGTTATCCGATATAGGAGACAGAGTTGAGGAAGAAGATATTATGATAATTAACCACTTGTAATACCCCGTAATTTTATTGATTTTTATTTAAGGGATTAATTGAATCAAATGAAAATTAATTGGGAATTAATCCGGATATAAATACTAGCGAGATGTGAGTTGGTATTTGACTATGATGTTAAAATTGAATGTTTCTGAGTATATATGGTAATATATGAGTATTGAAAATATTAAAGTTGTCGCGAGGCAGAAATACGACAATTTGGAAAATTAAGTTGGGACGCGCGTGTCAGTCGCGTAAGGAATGAATTTAATTAGATTAAAAAAGTAATTTATATTTTTATCAACCGAATGGTCATTTTGAGTGCGTCAACGTGTCCAGAAGGATTGAAATAGTCAGAAAACACTAGCCGGGAGTTTAGTTTGGGTCCCGATGCATTTTTAAGCCAAACCGGCAACCTAGAAGGGTATTTTGGTAATTTTAAAAATTAGGGGATTAAGACCCACGAATTTTAGAGGTAATTTAGATATTATTAAAAGGGCCACTAAGGCCATTATCAGCCAAAAGTGAGAGAGTGGGCTACGGAGGTTTTTGAGAGAAGTTAGAAGAGAGGTTAACGAAAGATCTAAGCCAAACCATCTCCACACCATCATTTCGAAAGGGATTTGTGTCCGGAAAGAAGAGAGAGCCAACCTTGATCATCAACAATGAATCAAAACATCGGATTTAAGGCAAGTGATTTGATATTATTAAGTTCAATGAATTTTTCTTCTATGTTTAGTCTAGAAACTGTTTTTGCCTTGAAAGTTTTGAGGAAAACCTAATGAAATTGTTATAAAAACTCTAAAGTTGGGTTAGGAATTGCATGTAGAATGACTACGGATGAATTTGGTATCCAAAAAAGCTTAACTTTGATGATTTAAAAACGGATTTATGATCAGTAATTATTCACAATAAAATTTTGGGTTCATGTTTATAGGATTTGGGGTAAAATTTGGGGATTAATGATAATTGCATGTTAATTAGGAGGATTTGACCCCAAAAATATGTTAAGAAGCGACCTAAGAGGACTTAGAGTAGTTTAAGAACATTAAAATGTTATTGGGATGATCTTATGATGAATTTAGAGAAGAGAAAAATGAAGAAAAACGAGTTGGAAAATTTCTGGGCGTATTCTGCCATCTCATTAGAAGACCTGCCCAGGTCGTTCGAACGATCTCGTTAGAACGAGCTTATAACGAGATGATAGTATCCCTTTTAATGAGTTCGTTCGAAGACTTCGTTCAAACGACCCTCGTTCGAACAACCTCGTTCGAACGAGATTTCTAACGAGTTGACAGAATGGCCTTTTTAGGCCTCATTTTATTTCAAACTTCTAGTAGACTTATTTAACTGAGTGATAACCTTCCCATATTGACCAGTGGGTATAATTGTGAGAGTTGAGTACGTTGAGGAGTAAAACTTAGAATTTTGTAGTAAACTGGATGACATTTATGGGTTAGGAAATAAGTACCCAAAAATTACGACGTGAGAAGGGTTGACAACTTTTAATGTACATTATTCGGGGATTTGTAAACATGCAACATCTAATGACGGTATAAGAACGTAAGAAATACTTATATTAATATTATGAGATGTCTAAGATGTGTGAATGCTTAGTATATGTGGTTATCTGTGTATAACATAACTACCATACTTGCTATCACGGGAGGTCGGCATTCGATCAGGGCCATCTAATCTTTATGTGCCTACGGGGGATTTAGATTGGTACCTCGAGGACATAGGTTAGAGAAGGACTTATTGAGAAGTTAATAAGTCTGCTGATCATGGGAGCGTAGGTATGTGCATGACCCATGTGATGTGAACTATGTTCGCCTCCATTATGTGTGTTTGTTACTTGTAGAAACAATTCCTGAGAGATTCATAATACGTGGTCCTTATGTATTTGATGTACCGAGATTCGATAGCAGAGTATGTGTGCACCGCAACTTAGTCTCGGGGTGCCAGTATTGTATATTTATGATGAGAAAAATATACTATTAATTGAAATGAACTGTCATGTATAAATGTAAGTGTGAATAATAACAACATTTTAGTAGAGTTGAAAATGAAAAATCCCTAATGATTAGTATTACTAATTTTGAGAACTAAGAAGAAAAGTAAAACTCTCTGTTTAAATTAAGATGTCGGGAATTGAATCGAAAATCGTATAGTAATGTTAGATTGTGTATTGGACTAGTTAGATATGAGAATAACTACAACGTGTACGTGTACGATAGGAGTGCACAATTAGTTGAGAGGTGAGGAACTCATGTGAGTGCACGCACTATCATGTATTTTATATTCACTTTTTAATGGTATTAAACACTTGCTGTATTTTAAACTGTTTTCACAATTGGGCTCTGACCCGTTTGCTTTCAAATCTATTTTCTTGTAAAAATCTTTTAGGTGTCCAGTCACTGTAATACCCAATATTTCTGAATATTCCAAATATTATATTTAATTAAATTGGAGAATTAAATGAGAAAATATGGCTTAATTTAAATTACGTAAGAGTAGTAATTTAATGATTTTTATTTAAAATTGTAATTATGAAATATTAATCGAGAGATAGATACCAGTTTATATTACCTCATTATATTTACTTAGTGCGAATGGTAAATAGTTACTTGACGCGTGTAGACCGTGTTGGGGTGAGAACGAATAATATTTTTAAGTGACTCAAATGATGATTTAGAAGTCACAGATGAGTCCGGAAGGGTCAAATTAGTCAAAATAGTATACCCGGGGGTACTAGCTGAGTCTTCAGGTAATTTTGGACTAAACTGAGATCGTTCGGGGGCGTTTTGGTCTTTTAACATGAGAGGGTATGGAGACCTACGAATTTGAGAGCTTTTTACCAGCCGTATGAAAGAGGGGTTAGGGTTAGAAAACCCATATAAACACCAATACCATTAGAGAGAAGAAGAAAACCATTCTCATGGCTTAGAAGGTGCTTTTGAGGAGGTTGGGTTTGGATCTTACACCCAAGGAGCCAAAGGAAGAAGGATTGAAGAAGAGAAGCATCAATCCATCATCAACTCCACGAAATCAGATCTCCCCTGTCAAGGCAAGTTGTTTATTGCAAAAATTATAAAGTTATAATACCCATGTGTAGGGTTTTTGAATAGTCTTGTTTAAATCAATATCTTAATAGGAGAATAATGGTATTTATACATGTTGGGATAGGAATCGCATGTAGAATGATTTAACATATGTAGATGATTAATATTCAGATTAGACGTGATGATTATTTCAGAATAAAATCTGGGTTTTGAATGAAAATATGGGAAGAACACCATAACTAGGGTTTCAAGAAATTCTGGGTTTAATTCACTATTTCTTTAAAGGAATTGGAGTTTTGATGTATTTGACACGTTAGAAATTGTCCTAGTATATGTGAAAACATGTTAGGATCATTGGGTCGAAGTTTGGTGGACTATAATGAAGTTTGGAAAATTGTTAATGGAGGAAAAGGTTAACTAAGAAGACGAACTGCGTCTGTCCCTGTTCGATCGATCGATCAATCTCGAAATATCGATGGATCGAACCCAGCAGTCGATCGATCGACGCAAGCTGTTTTTCCTGAATTTTTCAGTGTTTAAGTCTTCGTTGATTTTCGAGAATGAATGAGTATTCTAGGATTTATATTATACTTATATGGGAGTGAGAATAAGACCAGTAGGTATATTATTGAGGTCCGATAAGGCCATTGGGTGTAGAGCTTGGATTATGGAGCGACGAAAATAATCCGATCTAGTAGAGTATCATAGAATTCGGAATTGAGTTACGAGGTGAGGTAAATTCAATTTAAGTAATAGACCAGTAGGGTAAGTAATAACTACTGAAATTATATGTGAGGGGTAACTAGGACCCTTAGAGTTGTGTGAATACTCAAATAAATGCGATTAATGAGATAAATAGTAAAGCGAATATTGTACGGTAAATATAAGAGATTAAAATATTACGTACATATATAATTAATAGGTCGGGGGTGTACCTACTGAATTATATGATCTTTTAGGTCGAGAAATTTATACCTAAAGTAACTATGTTAGGGCCGATGTGATATTCCGAACTAACATAGGGTTATTATATGTTTGGGGTCGATGTAAAATGCCGAACCAAACCTTTGAACTGGTGCCGTGATGAAAGAGTCCGAGCCAGAATTTGTGTATATAAATAATTGGGGTCGATGTATCATTCCGAACCAATTCTTACTTGGGGTCGACGAATCATTCCGAACCAAGAGTCCTTTACGTGTGTATATAAATAATTGGGGTCGATGTATCATTCGAAACTAATTCTTACTTCGGGTCGATGAATCATTCCGAACCAAGAGTCCTTTACGTGTATAAAAAGGGCAAAATAATAATGATTGATAATTAGTATATATTGTGTGTGAAATATATACTTGATGATATTCTACTTTTGTGTATTCATAGATTGATATATATTATGTATTTAAAGATACATACTGAACTGGTAAGTTAAGTAGTGAAACTTAATTATGAAGTGTAACGTTAGATAAAGAATGTCTAATTAGTAATTCAAGTAGTGAAACTTAATTACACAAGTGGGAAGACAACAATTGTGAGAATGGCAGTAATTTTAGTGGTGAAACTAAATGAAAAGACTTGAAACATAACATATGTGAAATGTTACTTGAGTATTAATTAACCTTCGCGAGATGTTAATGAAATGGATGTACGGTGTGGGCGATACGAGAACTTAAGTATAGATAAGTTCAGATGATTACTTAGTCCTAGATAGCTTGGAAGATATGGCTAGGTAGGCTAAGTGTAGAACCTTAGGTGTGCACAAAAGATGAGGGGTGAGTAAACTCAAGAGAGTGTACGAGAACCTAACATGTGTAATCAATAACCGCATTTTTATATTGTGATAAACGCTTGTTATATATTTTCAAAATGTTTTGAGTACTAACTCTTGCTATAAAATATTTTCAAAACCTTTTAGGTGTCCAGCCACAGGGATGCCATTTATGATGATTTCCTTCCAGGGTCTCGAAGCTGTAGCACTGTGGATGCTTACAGGATTTTGATTAGACGATATCTCTCATTCAGATCTAGTGCAGGATCTCGCACTATTCTTTGTATGGACCTGTGGTCCGGTATCAGTCTCAGATGTTTAGTTTCAGACTAGTAGTTGTTCTATTGTGTTTGGGATTTTTAGCCGATGGTTTATTCGGTAATACTCTTGTTCTGTTGTACTTATACTTTGTTGATTGGGTTTTAGTATATGGTGTTTGTCTTAATATTTTTCTCATGGTTGATTTATCTGTCTTAAGAAAGATAAAATTTGGCACCGGTCTAATTTTCACTTAGGTGATTAGTTATTAAAAAGTTTTCGACAGTGATGTTAAGAATGAACCATTTGAGAAACCTATTTTAATTTAATAAAGGACTGATCACCCGATGTTTAATTAGGCGGGGTGTCACAGATGGTATCAGAGCATCAGGTTCTAGTGTCCATAGAATCTGTACGGCTTACTACATTTTCAGCGTATAGTTTGATTGATATAGAACCCTATCTTAGGATTGTTGTACTCCTCTGCGTACGTAGTTTACGTTCTCCTGCTATTTAGTAGATGTAGTGTTATATATACGAGTTCGATTGGGCATGGTACGTCGAACATGGCTGTAGGACCAGCATTGGCATTGGAAGGACTACAGGAGGGAGGAGCTCGGCATGAAGCATGGAGTGTTCAAAGATGGTAATCATAGGGGAGATGACCGTTGTCGAGGTCACTCCTAGTATGTAATGGAAGTAGATGCTGCAAGGGTTGTTGAGGCATAGCAGGCATTTTCCAAGTGTCGCGATGGCAAGGGGGGATGCTAATTTAGACCCGCCCAATGCAGTTATAGTGGGAGGAGGTCTGAAGAAATTTTGTTATGAGAACGAGCCGTAAAATGTGATAAAATGGCGACTGTGAATGGTAAGTAATGGAAGTAGAATGTATAGAGGTTTTGGCATTTAGGGATAGAGTAGAAATACCCAGAAGTGAAAATTTGAGTAAAATTTTTGAGGCAACGTGGTGGGGATATCAGTCACCACATCCGGACCGAGGGTTCGTATACAAATAGAGGGACCTTACGTATAGTTTAATGGCAAAGTTCTCCAAAGATGATTCAGAAGCGAAGTGAATGGAAATATCTGAACCCATCACGTGAAAGCCTGGTAGAGGCTAACCGTGAGAAAGAAATTTATCTGTTGAAGTGAACTTGTACCGATGAGATATGTATAAGGGAAAAATATCCCTTGAGAGAATGGAATCTCGAGTTGTCGTTCACAATTTTTTTGTAAAACTCTTCTTGGACGACTTATGTATATGAAAGCAGTATGGTGCTTCTTATAAGGTTGAGGTAAATGCTCCTAGGTGAGCGGAGCTAAGAGAGTTTAAGGATTTAGACAAAGAGTAAGACTGAATGTAATGGGACTGGTGCAAGCCATAAGTGGAAACCCACTAGGGGATTTAATGATTTGATTCTAAGTCGGGACTGTTAAGTCCCATAGTACGTTCCTCTTGGTCAGCAGAACTAAGGGAACCAGGATGATAGTGTTCAGAATCTAGGCTACCATGTCTGAGAGGAGGGATACCCAAACCTATCAGTGTGACCTGGAGTAAGAGGATTTTTGAAAAAGATGTCTAATGTGGGTTGTAGGGCCACGCATTTTATTTTTAGCTTGAAGTTGTTTCAGGAAATAATAACTCCGATAAGTTTTGCATTCCGGAAAGGACAAGCGTGTTATGTTCGGAAACCATCTGAACCACTAGAGCGATGGACGAGGAAGTATATGAGTTTTAGCCTCGAGTGAATGGGGTATATGACGATGCCTCACCTGAAAGAAGGTCGAGTTGTCATTATTCATCTATATGTGGGAGACTTCAGAGATTATGGATGTCTCATAGTAATTGATTCCGGTGTGTAGGAACCTAAATGATGTGAGTCAAGGTATGCCGTATGACCGCTGAGCGGAGAGATCGAGCTCACTGTTGTAATTAGTGCTAAGGACTTAGCGATAGTATAAGCGCAGTGCCACTTGATTCCTTTAGAAACATTGGAGTATGGTTGCACATATGGTCAAGGAATGGAATTTGAGTATCTCGACTATGTGTTGTTCCGACAATGCTCAGTAAGAATGCATGGGGAAAAGTCCCTTGTTTAAGTTCGGTTGCGAAAGGAGATACGACTGAAATTTTTATGCATGTCAGGAGAAGAGACGTTGTTAGATGCTAGGGCATCAGTGGAGCCGGTAGTGCTGTGGAGGAACACTGAAAGGCTTACTTCACCACGAAGGGATAAGTGGGACTTTGTGGGCAAGGATTTGGTTTTTGGTCTATAGGGGATTGAGAATACCCGCAAGATTGTAGTCACGTCGTGTAGACTAGGCTAGAATTGAGGAAAAGCATGTTACGGGTGCGACATTTGCAATGTTTTTACAAATGTGCATGGAGAAAAGGGTGTATGGGCGCCCTTGTCAATTGGCTTTCTTAGACATCCGAGATAGAGGGATGCGAAAAATTATTTTTAAGTACGCCGGTGGGGAAGTTATGAGGCAAGTCGTATCGAAGAAATGGATTGAACGTCGTGAGAGATAGACGATGATCCAAGCTTATGTGTTGAGAGAGCCAACACACCCTATGGGATAAGAATCAGTGGGAAGCCGTTCAAAGGTTATCTCTTGATAAGGGATACCTAACAATTGTGAAGAAGTAACGCAAGGTGCTATTTGACTGAGTGTTGAGAGTGACTTACGCGTTACTAAAATGCTGATTCTTATAAAGTAACCAACCCCAAAAGTGCGCCAATTACGAAGAGTGCACGGATTGTAAAGTATAATATACCCGAAGAGAAAGGGGAATAGAGTACCACTTGAGGAAAGATGACGTAAGTGGGAAGCGGTGTTGAGGGAGAGACATAGTGAGATTGTCTCCAGACGCACCACTAGTTGATAGAGAAATATAGACTCGAAATGAGCAACCGGAATGTGGTAGTGAACTTACGTTTCCAATGACGGAAGGAGGAGACAGACTTATAAAATATGATGGACTGTGAACATTATAATTAAGCCAACATTTCGTTGGGGTAGCGGAATGGGGTGACCGGGATGGATCAGTATGTAGTTAAAAAAGGAGAGTGCACAAGTGCACGGTGCCGCTCCACATGATTGTGAATCAGGATGAAATCTTAAAATTCCACCCTGTGAGAGATGGTCAGGGAGGAATATAGATAAAGTGTTATTTTGAGTATGTTGTTTTGCCTACGACTCAATGTTAGTGAGAAAGGATGATAATACGCCCTTACGATAGTGGAATTTTGGAGAAGCCCACTGATCAATTCATAGGTTGAATGTACACCTATATGAGCATATTTATAGGTAGTATAAGACTGCTTATATGGATTGTACATAAGGTTTAGGTTCTTGGATGCCTATTAAGAACTTATGTGTACTTTCAGGTGTGGTTCGAGGAGACATTTCGAACATTTAGTCCTTAACGCGTGATATGAAAACATTCTATTGGGGTATGACATTTTAGAATATAAGAAGTGTGAAATATATGGCTCACAAATTGTCTACTCATGTGCGATGAGATATATATACTTATAATGTGCTCGAAGTGTGATTCTTAGACAATATAACCAATCACTACAGGTGATCGAGGTGGGATTCCGAGCCAATAACCCCAAAAGTGTTATAAAAGGGGGTGATTATAAAATAAGTGTTGATAGTATATGTTATGTGTAATATATATATACCTTATGATTTCCTTCTTATGTGCGATAATAAGTATGCTTAAATTCTGTATTGGGGTCGATGATGTTCCGGACCAATACGTGAAGGATCGATTTGGGGTCGATGATTTTTTCGAACCAAATCTATGATAAATTTGGTATCAACGGAAGGTCTGAACCAACACATGCATTACATTTACCTTGGGGTCGAGGGATTTCTGGACCAATGTAAATGATAGGATTATTGGGGCTGATGATTTTGCCGGACCAATTTTCCTTATAGTATATATTGTGTGTGAAATATATACCTTATAATATTCTACTTATGAGAGATAGTAGACACATAGATGTTATATAGATAGATATACATCAAAAGGGTAAATTAAGTAAGGAGAAACTTAATTTTAAGAGTTAACATTAGATTGGGAAAAATCTATGGAGAAATTAAGTAGTGAGACTTAATTATGATATATGCGGCATGGGTAACATGCGATAAGAGTTTATAATGAAGCAAGGCATGCACTTGGGGCGACCGTAGGATGATATGATTTGATTTTGGGTATTAGAGGATGCAATGATGTTTAAGGTCCTTAGTCTTAATATCAGCCTTATCCTAATTTTGAGGACAAAATTCCTTTATAAGGGGGAAAGTATGTAATACCCCGTATTTCTGAATATTCCAAATATTATATTTAATTAAATTAGAGAATTAAATGAGAAAATACGGCTTAATTTAAATTACATAAGAGTAGTAATTCAATGAGTTTTATTTAAAATTGTAATTATGGAATATTAATCGAGAGATAGATACCGATTTATATTGCCTCATTATATTTACTTAGTGCGAGTGGTAAATAGTTACTTGACACGTGTAGACCGTGTTGGGGTGAGAACGAGTAATATTTTTAAGTGACTCAAATGATAATTTAGAGGTCACAGATGAGTCCGGAAGGGTCAAATTAGTCAAAATAGTATACCCGGGGGTACTAGTTGAGTCTCGGGGTAATTTTGAACTAAACCGAGACCGTTCGGGGGTGTTTTGGTCTTTTAACATGAGAGGGTATGGAGACCTACGAATTTGAGAGATTTTTACCAACCGTATGAAAGAGGGGTTAGGGTTAGAAAATCCATGTAAACACCAATACCATTAGAGAGAAGGAGAAAACCATTCTCAAGGCTTAGAAGTTGCTTTTGAGGAGGTTGGGTTTGGATCTTGCACCCAAGGAGCCAAAAGAGGAAGGATTGAAGAAGAGAAGCATCAATCCATCATCAACTCCCCGAAATCAGATCTCCTCTGTCAAGGCAAGTTGTTTATCGCAAAAATTATAAAGTTATAATACCCATGTGTAGGGTTTTGGAGTAGTCTTATTTAAATCAATATCTTGATAGGAGAATAATGGTATTTATACATGTTGGGATAGGATTCGCATGTAGAATGATTTAACATTTGTAGAGGATTAATATTCAGATTAGACTTGATGATTATTTGGGAATAAAATCTTGATTTTGAATGAAAATATGGGAAGAACACCATAACTGGGGTTTCAAGAAATTCTGGGTTTAATTCACTATTTCTTTAAAGGAATTGGAGTTTTGATGTATTTGACATGTTAGAAATTGTCCTAGTATATGTGGAAACATGTTAGGATCATTGGGTCGGAGTTTGGTGGACTATAATGAAGTTTGGAGAATTGTTAATGGAGGAAAAGGTTAAGTAAGAAGACGAACTGTGTCTGTCCCTGTTCGATCGATCGATTGATCTCGAAATATTGATCGATCGATCTCAAAATATCGATCGATCGATCTCGAAATATCGATCGATCGAACCCATCAGTCGATCGATCGACGCAAGCTGTTTTTCCCGAATTTTTCAGTGTTTAAGTCTTCGTTGATTTTAAGGAATGAATGAGTATTCTAGGATTTATATTATACTTATATGGGAGTGAGAATAAGACCAGTTGGTATATTATTGAGGTCCGAAAAGGCCATTGGGTGCAGAGCTTGGATTATGGACCGACGAAAATAATCCGATCTAGTAGAGTATTGGAGAATTCGAAATTGAGTTACGAGGTGAGGTAAATTTAATTTAAGTAATAGACCAGTAGGGTAAGTAATAACTACTGAAATTATATGTGAGGGGTAACTAGGACCCTTAGAGTTGTGTGAATACTCAAATAAATGCGATTAATGAGATAAATCGTAAAGCGAATATTGTACGGTAAATATAAGAGATTAAAATATTACGTACATATATAATTAATAGGTCGAGCGTGTACCTACTGAATTATATGATCTTTTAGGTCGAGAAATTTATACCTAAAGTAACTATGTTAGGGCCGATGTGATATTCCGAACTAACATAGGGTTATTATATGTTTGGGGTCGATGTAAAATGCCGAGCCAAACCTTTGAACTGGTGGCTTGATGAAAGAGTCCGAGCCAGAATTTGTGTATATAAATAATTGGGGTCGATGTAACATTCCGAACCAATTCTTACTTGGGGTTGATGAATCATTCCGAACCAAGAGTCCTTAACGTGTGTATATAAATAATTGGGGTCGATGTATCATTCCGAACCAATTCTTACTTGGGGTCGATGAATCATTCCGAACCAAGAGTTCTTTATGTGTATAAAAAGGGCAAAATAATAATGATTGATAATTAGTATATATTGTGTGTGAAATATATACTTGATGATATTCTACTTTTGTGTATGCGTAGATTGATATATATTATGTATTTAAAGATACATACTGAACTGGTAAGTTAAGTAGTGAAACTTAATTACGAAGTGTAACGTTAGATAAAGAATGTCTAATTAGTAATTCAAGTAGTGAAACTTAATTACACAAGTGGGAAGACAACAATTGTGAGAATGGTAGTAATTTTAGTAGTGAAACTAAATGAAAAGTCTTGAAACATAACATAGGTGAAATGTTACTTGAGTATTAATTAACCTTCGCGAGATGTTAATGAAATGGATGTACGGTGTGGGCGATACGAGAACTTAAGTATAGATAAGTTCAGATGATTACTTAGTCCTAGATAGCTTGGAAGATATGTCTAGGTAGGCTAAGTGTAGAATGTTAGGTGTGCACAAAAGATGAGGGGTGAGTAAACTCAAGAGAGTGTACGAGAACCTAACATGGTAATCAATAACCACATTTTTATATTGTGATAAACGCTTGTTAAATATTTTCAAAATGTTTTGAGTACTAACTCTTGTTATAAAATATTTTCAAAACCTTTTAGGTGTCCAGCCACAGGGATGCCATGTATGATGATTTCCTTTCAGGGACTCGAAGCTATAGCACAGTGGATGCTTACAGGATTTTGAATAGACGATATCTCTCATTCAGATTTAGTGCAGGATCTCACACTATTCTTTGTATGGACTTGTGGTCCGGTATCAGTCTCAGATGTTTAGTTTCAGACTAGTAGTTATTCTATTGTGTTTGGGATTTTTATCCGATGGTTTATTAGGTAATACTCTTGTTCTGTTGTACTTATACTTTGTAGATTGCGTTTTAGTACATGGTGTTTGTCTTACTATTTTCCGCATAGTTGATTTATCTGTCTTAAGAAAGATAAAATTTGGCACCGGTCTAATTTTCACTTAGGTGATTAGTAATTAAAAAGTTTTCGACAGTGATGCTAAGAATGAACCATTTGATAAACCTGTTTTAATTTAATAAAAGCCTGATCACCCGATGTTTAATTAGGCTGGGTGTCACATCCACAAGGACACCAAGCGTAGGCGTTCCATTCCGGTAACGTGATGTAGCTGTTGTGGAAGTTACAGGACCTCGACAGTAGACGCCTCCACGTTCTATCTTGACTCTATTTCAGATTTACTCATCTGTAGGGCATGTCACCCCATTTCTTTTAGAGACATCTTATTTATTCAGTTTCATTTCAGAGTTGGATGTAATTAATTTATGATTCAGACTTTGTATTAAGTATTTCAGATTATTTTCGAGGAGTGTTCTTCCAGATTTATTTATTCCTTTATCATTGTAATGTGACTGTAATGTGGTTGTGATATCATTATTTCATAATTGAATGCTTATTGTATGTTAATCGGATTTAATTAAAATTGACAACTCACTTTTTAAATATTAGGTGGCTAGTAGTTGTTAAAACATTTTTTGACAGTGATGCTATGAACTGAACCAACTTGACATTTTGAATTAATTTGAATAAAGGAGTAGCTACCCGGTATTTAATTAGTCGGGGTGTAACACCACTTTAATACCTTCTTAAATGTGCAAAACACCCTAGATCCTCTAGTATAAGATCCACCAAAATCAACTATGTGCCCGTGCACTTTTGGAGATGAAAACTAGGTGAATTAAGAGAAAAAATAATTTTCTATCTCCTCACCCCTCAGAAACATGAATAGTGTTTTAATCTCACCATCTATAACCCTTGGGAGTTTTAATACAACTTGTACCCCTTCCCTATATCTATATATATAGTTACATGAAGTGGTCTTAGTCCAATTAGGATTTTTTGAGAGTTATGGACTTGCTAGTTGCTATATGGGGTGTAATAGGAACCCAATGCAAATAATTAAATTGGATTCAAAATAAAAATATGAAAATTCCAAATTATGTCCATGATTTATTTCCTTTTCGGTTTAATTATAATTAGTTCCACTGAATAATTTCGACCACACTCCAATATAATTATCTCAAAATTACTAAAAAAAGATTCTTGTCTGCAAAGTTAGACAACCTAACATGATTCCTCGCATTAAGTATTCAACTCCAGATCGGTCAAATTTAATTTTTCGCGAGTTAATTTTTACCAACATCTTATTTATTCATTTATCTCAAACTTGGCTTATTTGATACTCTACTGAATATAAACTCATTGACCATATTTACTAATAAAATAAAAACTTATAAGTTTATTAAGTGGGCATCACAACCCAAAATATCTCATGGATGTAGATTCTCAGGAATATGATATTGAACATATTCTCATAATGATTGCCCAACCTACATAGATTATTGACCCGTTAAATTGAATCTCACTCATAAAAATCAAACATTAATTACATGAATATTATAATCCTCATAATTCTCAAGATTACGAATCTATGAACCATTTACACACTTATGAGATTGTGCAAGTCTAATCTAATTAACACCTAAAATTGAATATCACCCTTAGCCTTGTTCAATACAATCTTGATGTATTAGTAATTTTTTTTAAACTATCATATAAGTTCATTTTCCATCAAATACATTCGTGTAGTCAAGATAAACTACTAAGATTCTACACGTAAATTTACTAATATGATGTCACTTTCCTATTTAGGCTGTGAAATGTCTTCACTGTAATCAAAATTTTGATCTTTCGTGTTCGAGACGGATCAAGCTCACTAGAAATCCTCATTAGTATAATATACTAATGTATACAATATATTTATAAACAAATATAAGGCATTACCATAAATATGATTCACATTTCAATAGGAGCTAAAGATAATCTTTCATTAACAAATAATGAATGTTATAAATCGTGATTCTAAGAATTAAATCCCAACAACCTCAACCTCAACCTCATCAAATATGCCTCGTATAGGTATGAGGGGGTGTTTTTAAGTTAGGACAATGAAGACACAAGTATGACATATGGTTCAGTACCTCTGTCGAGGTAAGTGCATCCACTCTTAAGGTGTTTATATTTCATGTGTTCAATATAATGGTGAAAAATGCAAGTATGCCCAACCTTAGTTTGTGTCTAAGATCATGAAGTAGAGAGTTCGCATAAAGTAATTAAATGACTTATCTAACTAATTCTTACTTGCTTAGGATGCGTGAGACTAAAATAAGGCCAAGTCACCCAAATGTGGTACTTTAGAATATAATATAAGAGTTAGAATTGGTCATCCCCCATTAATAAATGGTGAGTATTTATGTTATACTCGACAATACATTCAGATGAATTGAATTCAGATGGCTTGTAACCTTCCCCAAGCGTCTATTATATAACCAACCGATGCGAGATGGTGAGAAATGATGTTTAAAGCACGGGAAACCTATGATATATAGAGAGAGAGATACACACACGCACACAAGTAGGATATAAGTAATGCTTATATAGGCCAGCGAGAGGACCCCCGACAGAAATAGGAGGCTGTCTTCCACTAAATTAAGAATCCTAATTGAACTCTATATCTATTTATATAATTATATATATAATTTTTTATTCCATTAAAGAATAGTAACTACATTCTAGTTTATGATCCCAAGATTATAACTTTTATCTTCATGTAATTATATTCTTCTTTATCTCCCCGCATTAAGATTACAGATACTTGATGATAAATCAAACTATTAACAATTATATTTAATTGATTTCTTATAAATTCTTTGAAACTTTATGCTTAGCTTATTTGATACTTTGGATAATCAAATCCATTGAATGAGTTTTACATAATCAAAACTTATAATCTACAACAACATATTACTATCAATATTTATATTGATATGTGGATTCCTTTCATAATCATCGTACATCATACGCTATTGACCATTATCCAATATACCAAGTTTATTATAATTTAAAATTAAATCTCACCTGATATGTCAAAGTAATAAACAACCCATGCACAAGTCCATCAATTTATTTAGATTAAGAACTTAAACACACATAATAATTATGAGACGTAAATTATCTTATACAGTTAAGGTAAAGACAATTATCTCAAAATGATCATGTTGGATACATAGTGTGACACCCCAACTAATTAAATACCGGGTAGCTACTCCTTTATTTAAATTAATACAAAATGTCAAGTTGATTTAGTTCATAGCATCACTGTCGAAAAAATATTTAATTACTTACTAACCACCTAATATTTAAAATAATGAAGTGTCAAACTTTAATATTTAAATTAACCATCAACTAAATAATTTAAATCATCAACCAATAATCACATGAACAATCTCATAGGGTAATCAACGTAATGAAATAACTGACGTCTGGAGTAAACTCTCCAATAATAGTAGCAATGTAAATAAACCCAATACAATTGACTGAATGAATAAATTCCAAGACTAAAATAAATGAAAGTCTAAAACTGTTGTCTCTAAAACGAATGGGCAATAGGCCCTAACTGGAGTAAATGACTCCAAAAGAAGCAAGGATAGATGTGGAGGCGTCTAGTAACGAGATCCTGTAACTTCCACAACAACTACAACACGTCAATGGAATGGAACTCCTATGCTTGGCGCCCCTGTGGCTGGGCATCTCAAAGGTTTTTACAGAAAAATAAATTTGGGAGTAAACGGATTAGAGTCCGAGGTGAAAACGGTTTAAAAAAATATAGCAAGTGTTTAATTGCATTAAACAGTAATTATTATACTCGTGTTAATTACGTGCTCTCACATGAGTTCCTCACCCCTCAACCAATGTGCCCACCTAACGTATACCCTTAACGCATCCTAGTTATGTCACTAACTAACTAGTCTGTATTAACTCCTGTCTTCACATACCCATGGGTCACGCACATACCTACGCTCCCATGGTCATCTTACTTATCAACACACAAATAAGTCATTCACACTCCTATATCCTTAAGGTACCAATCTAAATCCCCCCGAAGGCACACAAAGATAAGATGGTCCTTTTTCGAAAAATCAACCTCCCATGATAGCAAGCATGGTAGGTATATCATACACACAATAATCCATATACTAAGCACTCACACAACATTGGTAATTATCATATTATTATAGGTATATTCCAGCCCTATACCATAAATCTTATATGTACCTAATATCGTCCCATTTATTTCACGTAATACGTTTAGCTGATAATTCTCTCATCGTATAATTCCGAGTACTTAAACCTATCCCAAAAGGTTACTAAGTCTCCCACTTGTCCCTAAGATTAATTCAGTAATTTAAGGTCCCTACTTCTGCCTTTAACCTTAAGTTATCACTTATACGAATTTAATTCATGCTCTCGCAACTTCTAAAAGTAACTCACTCGACGGACACTCGTAAGTTTAACACTAAGTTCTAATTTGTTACGGGCTTTAATTACACCCCTACTGGTCTTCCCTAAGTCTCAATATGTTCACATAGTCCCCACCAATAACTTTTAAGAGTTGGAATCGATCAAATATTAAAAGGGAAAAATATCACAAGTGCAAGGGGAGTCGATCGATCAACTCAAGAATGTCGATCGATATGAATGTCGATCGATCGATCGAGCAGTTACAACCCAAATTTTCTGTGTTTCCAGCCCTAATTTTATCTTCCATCTTCATTAAATGATCCCAATATCCAAAGTAAATGTTCATAATGTTATATTAAGCTAAATTCAAGGTTTCTAACGTTCCAAAATCATCAAATCATCACAAGAATCGCATATATATCGATACATTCATCAAATTCTCATGTTTAACCCTAGTGTAGTTTCTTTCAATTCAAGAAAACCAAATACTCAATTTTAATCCATGATTTCTATCACTAAGGTTCTGATTTAAGTTTTTATTATTTCCCGAATTTAACTACATGCAAAACCTACCCATATTCAGATTTAATTCTCCCAATTTATGAAATTATCAATTTTCCAAGCCTAGCCTCCAATTCTAAAGTACATGGATAATATATTTGTTGAAGCATAACAAGTTAAATCACTTTCTTGGAAAATGGAAGTTTTTATCCTTTGGAGCAGATGGTATGGGAGTGATCCTCTCTTCCCGATCTAACCGATGGTGGCGATGGTGGTGCAAAGGGTCCAAGGATAGTGGTTCTTCTTTGGAAACTTCCTTCTCTTCCTCTCTAATGGCCGTTTGTGATTTTTTGTTGTGAAAACCATGGGATACCTAAGTGTTGGCTGATATAATCAGTCTAAAATTCATAGGTTACTATTCCTCAAAAAGTCAAAATGACTAAAATACCCTATCGGGTTGTCGATTAGGCCTAAAATGCACCGGAACCCAAACAAAACCCCCGGTTAGTATTTTCTGACTATCTCGACCCTTTCGGACACGTTGGTTCACTCAAAATGACCATACGGATGTTATAAAAATAATTTACTTTAAATTCATTAAATTAGTTCCTGACACGCGCGTCCCATCTTAATTACCAAAACTGTCATATTTTCAACTCGCGATAGTTTTAATAAATTCAATAATCATATATTACCATATCACTCAATAATATTCAACATTATCATCACAATCAAATAAAAACTCTCATCTTTCTAGTTATTTAAATTCGAATTAATTTCCAATTAATTATCCCAAATTAATTTAATTAATCCCATAATTAAAAGCAATTTTATTTAATAAATTTCATAATTAAAAACCATAAAAATACGGAGTATTACACATATGAAATGTAAGAGCATAATAAGTAGAAACTACAATGCTTCCCATTGTTATGAAAAAACTAATAAAATATTTTGTCACAATCCTATTGCTTGTGCTTCTAGCTCAATCTAAGATTGTAAACCAAATTTTTATTTTACAAAAACTTATTATCTTATCTTTCGTGTGTAAGATGAACTATACACAATTGATCTTCTATAATATAGAATAAATGACATATTTGCATCATTATTAAATAAGAGGGTCATTTATTGTTTGGGGTTGAGTAGTTCTCATTATTTGGGGGGTGACGCCCACTAGTTTGGTATTAATTAGGTAGGGTGTGATTTGGATGCAAAATGTTAAGGATCCATTTGGCAACTGTTTGTTCTATTAAAAAAGACATCTATGCTCATGAAAAAATTGCTCCATCGGCGAGATGCATTTACATCTTGTCTTAAGTATAATTATATGCATTGACACCATATATATTACCTTCTACTTAAGCATAGCTGCAAACAAACTCATTACATCAAACACCTCTAGTTTAAGCACAATAAAGAACAAAATTTTAAATACGTGGCAGTGAAATTGGTGAATCATCAAAACATGTATGAAGTACTTTTAACATTCCAATAAACCTATAGTAAGTAAAAAAAAGATGACTTTATTATTTGTTAGTTTCTCACTGGATTTATTACAGATATGTGACCACAAAAAAAGACCTTACGCCTGATTTCCCATGGTTTTACAACAAATGCAATATTGGTAATTGGAACGGTATGATGCTAATTATGACTTATAATTTCAAGACTACTTATGGTAAAAAATATTTAAAGTGCTAACATGAGTCATGTAAAATATTCCTATTATTTGAGTAGGCATTACGTAATACTGAAATAATTAAAGGGTAAAGACCAATACTTCATCATCAATGGTAAGATGTTTATAGTGTGGACAGAATGATCAGTGTAATGACCCCACTTTTATATATAGTTTGTTTTTACACTCTTGTGTTACTTATTATCTTATAAATGTTGTATTATTAGATATGTGATATTATTGGCTATCAATATAACAAACCCCATTTTAATTATGAAGAATCAACTGTAAATTGGATCAAATCGAAGTCTTATGACATATCTTAAGGCAAATAATACGTTTTGGGGTAGAAAATATAATTTTATGAAACTTTAAGGACTAAAATAAAAATATAAAATGGGAATCGAAGTCTTATGACATATTTTAAGGCAAATAATACGTTTTGGGGTAGAAAATATAATTTTATGAAACTTTAAGGACCAAAATAAAAATATAAAATGGGCCATTTTGTAAATAAAATATTTTCAAGGACCTCTGAGAAATATTCAAAAACATATAGTGTGAAATTACCAAAATACCCTTCATGTGTGAAATGACCCTTATACCCTTATCACCTTTCCACCACGTGCTGGTCACTTCCACCTTCCACATGTCATCTGTAGAGAGAGAGCTAAAACACTTGTCATCATTTGGTGATATTAACACTGCAAGACCACCCCGGATCGCGACACCTCAGTGTTGAATCACCAATCCAAAAAGCCTAGTCATTAGACACGTGTCAACACCGTAATACATCTGGAAACCTATAAATAGGGCCTTAGGGTTCATTTGAAACTCACACCAATTCCTTGAGAATTATAGAAAGAAATAGTGAGAGAAAGTATGAGAAAGTTTAAGAAGAAGTTCTTAGGGATATGAATCTTAAGGTAATCTTAATGTTATAATGCATCTTTATAGTTTTAATTTATTATTTTATAGCTTTACTTAGTAGTTATGCTGGTAAAATACAATAAAGAATTCACTAATTAAAACTTAAAATTTAGAACAAATCCAAGTTGATTTTATAAACTTGTTTGAAATTATACGCTTTTAAAAATGATTATTTTTAAAGAAATTACTCGTTATTATGGAATCCCATTTAAGTAATTCCAAAGTCAGGCCCGGTGAAATTCTGTCTAAACGAGATGGTATTTAAGTGGTGCCCCTGTGACCCTCCATCTCTACTGGGAATGAATCCAGAAATGTTCTGTCTAGAGGAGATGGTATTTAAGCGGTGCCCTTGTGAACCTCCATCTCTACTGGGAACCGACTGATTAGGAAGAACTATGAATTGAATCCGTTAAGCGATCAATGAGTTTTAAAAGTTAAGAAAATGGGTATTAGAAATCCTTTGAAACAAGTTATTATTAAAATACAATATGTAGACTGGATCTTGTTTAGAACGTATACTTAAACCTTTATTGTATTTGTTAGATTAACGTGTGATCGAAGACTCATTATCTATAATTTCGACCTCTATTTTAGGTGAGTACTCTATGAAATTTCTTGCGCATTTTGATTATATTATATTAGGCAAAATATGTATATTTTGTGAAATTCTTTTATTCTCAAAATGCATCTGATACCGATGATTTTCTCGTTTGTTATATGTTTATATCTCTCCATATAAACATCTGATTTGAATTCTGAAATTATTGATTTGGCCTATGGAAACTATCTTACTATATTGGCCTTGACTACCGGGTGAAAATATTTGGGTGGTACCTTCCCAGCTGGTTTATTGTTGGTGTGCCCTAAACAAGGCGTTGTTCCGGAAATCATGATTATCTGTCTTTGATGTTACCGGGTGGAAACATTTGGTAACACTATTTGTTTGGGTATTAGAGCGTACATGGCCACTAAAACTGAATAATTGAGATATGCTCAATTGTTTTATCTGCTCTGTTATGAACTATTCATTCTGAATATATATTGTAATTGACTTTATATATATTACTTGAAATTCCTATCTCTATGTATATACCTTCTGTTATAAATTGAATAGGTATCTATTTTCTGAAAACCTTGGAATATTTGGAGATTGAATCTGATTCGGCTTTTAGCTGATGTTTTATAATTAACCATTTTTCAGGAAATAATTAGGAAAACAGATGGAACATAAGGGGACTATGTTGAAGATTTAGCTTTTAGAGCTCTTTTTGTTACATTAAGTAGAACTTTGTTTTATTAGATAAAGTATGTTTGGCTCTTTAATTAAAAGGCTTTAAAATTTCTGTCAAGTTGTAACTCTTGGATATTTTAATATAAATGAAGTTTCCTTTAGAAAGCTCTGATGATGTAATTCCTTCACTTTCAGTATTTTACGATTCATAACCATGTGATTATACTTCCGCTACATATATTTTAAAACAAAAATTTTAAGACCATAATATTGGATGCCTTGGTGGCATGTCAAGACACCCGTTCCCTAATACTATTTTGGGTCGGGGTCGTGACAGAGGTGGTATCAGAGCATAGGTTATGAACAAGTAGACTACTGATAATAGGTTTCAAATGTTATAGATTTTATATTTCCATCCTTAGGAGATAGTATTAAAAATCTAATTTATGTGATAACCCTCCCTATGTGTTATATTATTTATAATTGGTCTTTTAGTTTTCAAAATTGATATAGTATAGTAGATCTTACGTTTGGCCATGACTGTAGAAAATGACCAAGAGAAGATCATCAATGGGAACTAGTGATTCGAGTATAGAAGGACTGGAAGGTGCATACAAGGCAATTGAAAGTCTGGCAAAGATCGTGGTGCAGCAGGTGAAGAATGGAGTACCAAAGAATCTTGAACTAAGTAGATGTACTATTGAACAGTTCAAGATGTTAAATCCTCCATCTTTTAAAGGTACTCCTAACCCCACAGAAGCAAAAAGTTGGGTGATGCAGATGGAAAAGATACTCGATATTCTTAAGTGTACCGATGAACAAAGGGTGTCATTTGCAACATTTATGTTAGAAGGGGAGGCCGAACATTGGTGGAGAATGACTAAGAGAATACACGGGGAAAGGAATACTTACATAGGTTGGAATGATTTCTTAGTAATCTTTTATGAGAAATATTTTCCGAAAATGGTGAAAGACGAAATTGGCAGCTGACTTCATGAGTCTGGTGCAAGGGAATATGACGGTTAGTCAATATGAGGGAAAGTTTACTGAGTTATCCCATTTTGCACGTCATATTGTAGCAACTGATGTTTTAAGAGCGAAGAAGATTGAGCGTGGGTTAAGGTTGAATATTCGTAGTCGAATTTCCATCCTGAAATTAACATCATATATTGATGTCGTGACTAGGGCTACAATAGCTGAGAGGGATGGTGAGGAGTACAATCGAATTAGAGATGGAAATAGGAAGTTTGGGGAACAAAAAGGAAAGAACCCGAATAATAGAAATTTCTTTAGGAACACATCCAATGTTGGGGGATCTAGTGATAACAAACAGTATAATAACCAGACATGTCAGCAATGTGGAAAGATGCATGGAGGACGACCTTGATATAAGGTCTTTCTGATACCCAAGCTTCTAATGCGGTAGTGTCAGGTACACTTCCTATATGTGCACCGCCTTTTAAAGCTTTGATAGATCCTGGTTCTACCCATTCGTTCATATCTATACATGTATTAAATCGCTTTCATAAATTACCTGAACCCTTGAATCATAACATACATGTTTCTACTCCTTCGGGTGAGTTATTGATGGGTAAATTAGTATACAAGGCTTGCCCCATAGATATTAATAGTCATAAACTATTTATTGATTTGATAGTTTTAGACATTAAAGATTTTGAAGTCATTTTGGGGATGGATTGGTTAGCATCACATCATGCTAAGGTAGACTGCTTTGAGAAGAGTGTTACTTTCCAAATTCCTCACCAACCAAAATTTAGTTTTGAAGGAACTGGCATCATATCTCCGATGTGTATTATTTCTGCAATGCAAGCCTATAGTTTTCTTAAGAAGGGATGTCAAGGACTTCTTGCAACTGTTACTAGTTTGGAGATGATAGAGCCTAGATTAGAAGCTATTCCTATTGCTAAGAAATTTATGGATGTTTTTCCTGATAATTTACCTGGTCTACCTCCTAATAGAGAAATAGAATTTACCATTGACCTTATTCCTGGAACTAGACCAATCTCAAAACCACCATATCCTATGGAACCTTTAGAATTAAGAGAGTTAAAAGTTCAATTAGAAGACCTTTTAGACAAGGGTTTTATCAGACCAAGTATATCGCCTTGGGGTGCTCCTGTGTTATTTGTGAAAAATAAGGATGGGATAATGAGACTGTGTATAGATTATCGTGAACTGAATAAGGTAACCATTAAGAATAAAGACCCCTCACCTCGTATATATGACTTGTTTGATCAATTAGAAGGTGCACAAGTATTCTCTAAGATTGACCTTAGGTCAGGCTATCATCAATTAAAGATTAAGGATGATGATATTTAAAAATCAGCTTTTCGTACTCGACATGGTCACTATGAATTTCTTGTAATGCCATTTGGACTAACTAATGCACCAACCGCTTTTATGGATATGATGAATAGGGTGTTTAGGAAATATTTGGATCAGTATGTGGTTGTTTTCATTGATGACATCCTTATTTATTCCAAAAATATTGAAGAACACGAAAAGCAATTAGAGACGGTATTACAAATCCTTAGGAAAGAGAAATTATATGAAAAATTAAAGAAGTGTGAGTTTTGGATGCCTAGTGTTTCTTTTCTAGGACATGTCATATCCAAAGAGGGAGTGTCAGCTGACCCTCAAAAGATTGAGGCTATATTAGATTGGCCCAGACCAACTAATGTGAGTGAGATTCGTAGTTTCCTTGGATTAGCAGGTTATTACCGAAGATTTGTTGAAGGATTTTCTAGCATTTCCAAACCTCTATCTAGGTTAACACAAAAAGGTAAAATATGAATGGTCTGAGCAAGCCGAGAAAAGTTTTCAAGAACTTAAGAATCGATTAGTAACTGCCCCAATTTTGACTATTCCTTCCGGGACAGGGGGATTTGTGATTTATAGTGATGCTTCTAAAAATGGTTTGGGATGTGTGCTAATGCAAAATGGAAATGTAGTATCTTATGCCTCGAGACAGTTAAAAACCCATGAGCAGAATTATCCAACCCATGACCTAGGATTAGCAGCTGTAATTTTTGCTCTTAAGATTTGGAGGCACTATTTGTATGGTGAGACTTATGAGATTTATACCGATCATAAGAGTTTGAAGTATATATTTACTCAGAAAGAGTTGAATATGAGACAAAGGAGGTGGTTAGAATTGATGAAGGATTATGATGTAAATATTCACTATCACCCGGGGAAAGCTAATGTAGTAGCCGATGCTTTAAGTAGGAAGTCTATACCAAATTTAACATGTCTTATTACAAGCCAGGAAACACTGTTAAGGGATTTGAGAAGTATGGAAATAGATGAACGTATCTATAGCAAAGGAGGAATAATTGCAAACTTACAAGTACAACCCATGTTGATGGAAAGGATTAAAATTGCACCAGTAAATGACCCACAACTGAAGAAGAATAGAGAAGAAGTCATCGAGGGTAAGAGAACTGAATTTGTGATGCGAGATGATATATTAAGGTTTGGAAATAGAGTGTGTGTGCCATGGGATGACCAACTAAAAAGGCAAATTTTGGAGGAAAGTCATTACTCAAGATTCACATTTCATCTCGGATGTACAAAAATGTATAGGGATCTTCGAGAAGTATTTTGGTGGAATAACATGAAGAGGGAGATAGCAGAATTTATATATCAGTGTTTGGTTTGTCAACAAGTAAAGGCAGAACATAAAAAACAATCAGGATTACTGCAACCCCTACCTATCCCTGAGTGGAAATGGGAACATATCACTATGGATTTGTGACAGCTTTACCAAGGAGTTCAAGTGGTAATGATTCTATTTGGGTAATTATTGATAGGCTAACTAAATTTGCTCATTTTCTTGCCATTAAGATTACCCATTCTTTAGAAAAGTTAGCTAAGTTGTATGTGAAGGAAATTATTAGGCTTCATGGAACCCCAATTTCAATTGTTTCTGACCGTGACCCTAGATTTGTGTCTCGCTTCTGGAAAAGCCTATAAGAAGCCATGGGAACAAAATTGAATTTTAGCACTGCTTTTCATCCTCAAACGGATGGACAATCAGAGAGAACTATTCAAACCTTAGAGGATATGCTTAGGGCATGTGCACTTGATTTAAAAGGGAATTGGGATGATCATTTACCGTTAGTGAAATTCGCATATAATAATGGCTATCAAGCAAGTATTCAAATGGCTCCATATGAGGCACTCTATGGTAGAAGGTGTCGTTCCCCTACATGTCGGGTAGAAGTTGGGGAAAGAAAATTGTTGGGACCAGAATTAATTCAGATCACAACAGAGAATGTGAAATTAATACAAGATCGACTTCGAACCGCTCAAAGCCGTCAAAAGAGTTATGTTGACAATCGACACCAACAGTTAGAATTCCAAAGAGGAGATTATGTGTTCTTGCAAGTATCACCTGCAAAGGGAGTAATACGATTTGGGAAGAAAGGGAAATTGAGCCCAAGATACATAGGACCTTTTGAAATCCTTGAAAGGATAGGAGCTGTTGCGTATAAAATAGCCTTACCAGTGGAACTCTCTAGTGTACATAATGTGTTTCACGTATCAATGATAAAGAAATATGTCCCAGATCCAAAACATATCTTAAGTCATGAGCCTCTTCAAGTTAGAGAAGATTTGTCGTACATTGAGCATCCAGTGGAAATTTTGGACCATAAAGAGCAAATATTACGAACCAAGGTTATTCCACTAGTAAAAGTATTATGGCGGAATCATTCTGTTGAAGAAGCAACGGGGGAGCGGGAAGATGAGATAAAGGAGCGATATCCATACCTTTTTGAAAATTAATGTAAGTAAAGTTTGGGGACCAAACTTTTTATAAGGAGGGTAGGATGTAATGACCCCACTTTTACATATAGTTTGTTTTTACACTCTTGTGTTACTTATTATCTTATAAATGTTGTGTTATTAGATATGTGATATTATTGGCTATCAATATAACAAACCCCATTTTAATTATGAAGAATCAACTGTAAATTGGATCAAATCGAAGTCTTATGACATATTTTAAGGCAAATAATACGTTTTGGGGTAGAAAATATAATTTTATGAAACTTTAAGGACCAAAATAAAAATATAAAATGGGCCATTTTGTAAATAAAATATTTTCAAGGACCTCTGAGAAATATTCAAAAACATATAGTGTGAAATTACCAAAATACCCTTCATGTGTGAAATGACCCTTATACCCTTATCACCTTTCCACCACGTGCTGGTCACTTCCACCTTCCACATGTCATCTGTAGAGAGAGAGCTAAAACACTTGTCATCATTTGGTGATATTAACACTGCAAGACCACCCCGGATCGCGACACCTCAGTGTTGAATCACCAATCCAAAAAGCCTAGTCATTAGACACGTGTCAACACCGTAATACATCTGGAAACCTATAAATAGGGCCTTAGGGTTCATTTGAAACTCACACCAATTCCTTGAGAATTATAGAAAGAAATAGTGAGAGAAAGTATGAGAAAGTTTAAGAAGAAGTTCTTAGGGATATGAATCTTAAGGTAATCTTAATGTTATAATGCATCTTTATAGTTTTAATTTATTATTTTATAGCTTTACTTAGTAGTTATGCTGGTAAAATACAATAAAGAATTCACTAATTAAAACTTAAAATTTAGAACAAATCCAAGTTGATTTTATAAACTTGTTTGAAATTATACGCTTTTAAAAATGATTATTTTTAAATAAATTACTCGTTATTATGGAATCCCATTTAAGTAATTCCAAAGTCAGGCCCGGTGAAATTCTGTCTAGACGAGATGGTATTTAAGTGGTGCCCCTGTGACCCTCCATCTCTACTGGGAATGAATCCAGAAATGTTCTGTCTAGAGGAGATGGTATTTAAGCGGTGCCCTTGTGAACCTCCATCTCTACTGGGAACCGACTGATTAGGAAGAACTATGAATTGAATCCGTTAAGCGATCAATGAGTTTTAAAAGTTAAGAAAATGGGTATTAGAAATCCTTTGAAACAAGTTATTATTAAAATACAATATGTAGACTGGATCTTGTTTAGAACGTATACTTAAACCTTTATTGTATTTGTTAGATTAACGTGTGATCGAAGACTCATTATCTATAATTTCGACCTCTATTTTAGGTGAGTACTCTATGCAATTTCTTGCGCATTTTGATTATATTATATTAGGCAAAATATGTATATTTTGTGAAATTCTTTTATTCTCAAAATGCATCTGATACCGATGATTTTCTCGTTTGTTATATGTTTATATCTCTCCATATAAACATCTGATTTGAATTCTGAAATTATTGATTTGGCCTATGGAAACTATCTTACTATATTGGCCTTGACTACCGGGTGAAAATATTTGGGTGGTACCTTCCCAGCTGGTTTATTGCTGGTGTGCCCTAAACAAGGCGTTGTTCCGGAAATCATGATTATCTGTCTTTGATGTTACCGGGTGGAAACATTGGTAACACTATTTGTTTGGGTATTAGAGCGTACATGGCCACTAAAACTGAATAATTGAGATATTCTCAATTGTTTTATCTGCTTTGTTATGAACTATTCATTCTGAATATATATTGTAATTGACTTTATATATATTACTTGAAATTCCTATCTCTATGTATATACCTTCTGTTATAAATTGAATAGGTATCTATTTTCTGAAAACCTTGGAATATTTGGAGATTGAATCTCATTCGGCTTTTAGCTGATGTTTTATAATTAAACATTTTTCAGGAAATAATTAGGAAAACAGATGGAACATAAGGGGACTATGTTGAAGATTTAGATTTTAGAGCTCTTTTTGTTACATTAAGTAGAACTTTGTTTTATTAGATAAAGTATGTTTGGCTCTTTAATTAAAAGGCTTTAAAATTTCTGTCAAGTTGTAACTCTTGGATATTTTAATATAAATGAAGTTTCCTTTAGAAAGCTTTGATGATGTAATTCCTTCACTTTCAGTATTTTATGATTCATAACCATGTGATTATACTTCCGCTACATATATATTAAAATAAAAATTTTAAGGCCATAATATTAGATGCCTTGGTGGCATGTCAAGACACCCGTTCCCTAATACTATTTTGGGTCGGGGTCGTGACAATCAGTGGACTAGAAATTTTGCATGATAAGATAACTTGCCCAAAAGGGTGAAATAAGATAAGGAAGAGCTGGACTTCAAGATAAGATAGGAGTTATATGAATATTTTTTAAGTGTCGGACGTGAGGTAATCATGAGTTTTTGGCCAATGCCACTCTTTATTTAATTTAGGATACTTTAAAATATAGAATATGTAAGTGCTATAAATTTTTTAAAGTCCATTGAAATGAAAAGTATTAAATTGTTATAAAGTGAAAAATATTTTTTACCTCTCTTTCCAGATTCATTAACAGATGATTTACCCTGATAATCAACCTTGTTATGGTCTAATGTGATATCTCGTAAAATTTATAAATAGATTGGTCAAGTCTAATAAAAAACATTCGGTAACATTCTCAGCATAAACGAAATAACTCTAACTGAATAAGTAATATAAAGAGGTAATGAAATACTGAATACAACAAAACCAACTCCGATACCATATGATTGCTGATACAAAACCAAAACCATTTAAGGAGTATAAAATGATCTCAAATATAAATCCAACTCTGAATACAAGTACCACATGTAATAAATTAACTCAGGATAAACTGTAAGATACAACGAGATGTTGAATCCAAATAAATACTTGAAGTAGATGAGCTACTCTTCTCAACTCCTACATCCTAGGAAGAAGAAATAAAACGTCGCTAAAGTAACTCCACCAACGAAATCAATTCAAGCCTATGATAATATGAACAACCTAAAACACATAAAAATATATTTAACAATAACTTAAACATCAAGTTTACAAAGAACAAGAATTTAACTAAAGTTTAGCCACAATAATAATACGCCTTCCTGTAGTTTCAAGTGATTTTTATTTATTTAAGTTATCCAACCCAAACAACCTAAAAATAAGCATACGGTTCTACTCCCAAACCCATATACAACCCATATGAACAAAATTATCTCTTATTTCATTATTATTTACTTTCTTATTCTTAAATTAATCTATTATGTTAATAATAAATTTATCTTACGGTATGCTCCTATCTTAACTGCATCTTTCTAACTAATGGAAGTATCACTAACACTCTCTAAGTACGATACTAAACATAAATCTCAAGTCTACGCATCCTGCGTAGTCTTATGCCCCCGATATAGTATATATGTCTCCAGTATATGTGTTACATAAATCCCAAGTCATAACATATAGTTATACATATATAGTATAAATCATCTACATCTCTAGTATAAGATATCAATTCATACGATCAACTCAAGTACCATAACACAAAAGCATATAAATCAGAAGAAAGACACACTCTACATCTAATCTCAAAATAATTATGGTCTCAATCACGTATATCATAAATGGGCTCCTCTAGGCCCACACATTGAAAATTTGTTACTTAAGCCGTTTATTGAAAATAAACTATTTAAGTAACTCCGAGTTGTTTTTTGAAGAAACTCTTTTCGTAAAAACCAAACTATTTGAACACAAGATGTGTTTAACAAATCAGTATGTACGTGATCTATTCAAGATTTGAATAACAGTTTTAAAAGATAGTTTAAACTCAGCACAACCAAGAATGAGATGAGGAGATGTAGAAAGATTATGTTCACTATTTTTTACGTGGTAAAACCTCACCAATTGAGGAAACATCCACGACTCCCTCTACGGAGTAAAATGAAAAATCCACTAAAACAAATTTATGAGTTACAAACTATATAACTAACATGCATACAACTCAGACCTATATAAGTTTAGGAATGTACCCTCTGGTGTCCTTATAACTTCTCTGCAGTTCTGATTGTAGATGTAGTTCTCCCAGTTTGTTAACTTCTGATTTGTTCCAGCACTTTACGTCGACTTTTGTTCACAAGATTTTATTACCAACACTTTTCGTGTTGTAGGGTGAAAGTGTTTGTGGAGGTGCTCTCTAACACATGCATGCACACACAAACACACTTATTAAGTACAACCAGTCCTAACAAATTACAGTAACAATATATGCTGTGATCTTTTCTTTTTCTTTCTTCTTACAAAACTTTGAACCTTATTTGACCTTAAAATCAATCCCAGAACCCACAGATATCTTGCTCAGAAATCAGTCAAGATCTTAATCAATCTCAGTTTTGAAAAGATTTTCGAGATTGAAAACCTCCAAGTGTGATTCCAAACTAGGTCAAAGGTTTAGTTTTACAAGAACTAGAAACAGAAAACATTTACTGTTGATTTCAAAGTAAGCAAACGTTTTATAGAAAATAATCAACAATATATTTCTCAAGATGAGAAATAAAGAATGAAACTAAGTGTAATGTAACATGAACAACTCAGATCTGAAATTTCTATGAAATTAGAAACTAGATCTAAGTAAAAGTTTAAGTTGGAAACAAGATCTAACGAATAAGAGGTTACAGCAACAATAATAAACTCAACTCAAACTCTCAAACACTCAAGAACACTCAGGGTAGTGTTTTTGGATATGTAGTTTGAAGAAGTGTTTGGCTTTGGATTGAAGAGGTTTTGGACGAACAAAGTTAGGGTTTCTAACTCTCTCTCTCTCTCTGGTTTCTCTTTTCTCTCTCTTTTCTCTTCTCTCTCTTCTCTCTGAAAAATGAAAATGGCAAAAGTCTTCGAAGTCTGAGAATAGGGTTCCTTTTATAGTGTGAAGAGAAGGTTCGAGAGACTGGATCAAAACCAAGGGTTAGGATCGAGTCAATTGAAATTGACTTGAATCTAAGGGCTCACAGAAGGCGGTGGTTAAACGATACCTGATTGGTTTAAAAGGTTGTACTGGGATTCACCAAGACAACATGCAGATCGTTGATAACCAATGATCCAAGAGCTAAAATCATACGTGTTTATAACTCAGTAAAGAAACACAATCCCAACCAATCAGATGAAGACAGGTGTTGGCCAAATATAGGATATGAAACGCGCGTCCTTAAGTAATTAAAACCACACCCTCATGTTTACTCCGCTTTCGGATTCTACCCAAGGTAACATTAGGCCAATATACCCAACAAAGTATATTTATAGATTGACCCCATAAACTTATAAATCAAGTTTTAATTAATAAAACCTTGTTTAAAAAGAGTTTAAAAAATCCCAAAAAATTATTAAAAATCAAACTTAGGGATTTAAACACACTCAACATATGTACACACATTATTATGCAATATGACAAGCATTAAATGAATTCTACTGTGTGTGAGTGTTGGCAATAGTTTCTTGATCACTACAAGATTGAGAGATGAAGTAGCAAACAAATTTCTGAGGTTCTTTGGTTTCTAGGATGGACATAATTTTGTCACAATTTTTAAACTAGATGAGCACTTATACAATATAGACTCAAGTGAGTCAAAAGTATAAGGGCTTCAATCTCCCCCTTTGGAAATATGAGACAAAATCTCCTTTGAGTCATCTAGGACTCGTAGGGCAACATAAAATAAGAAAAACTTAGTCCTATCAAAATTCTATCTACCAAAATCCTAGAAATTAAAAAGTACATAACTCAACTATTTACAATTGAACACCCTATTACATCAGTTGAGAATGAATGTATAATAAAAATACCTGCAATAAATCACTAAGATCAAGCTGTTTAGCATATGTAAGAGATTAATAGACTCAAATTTCTCCCCCATTTTGTCTCAAATGGACAAAAGGAAAAACTTGGATAAACATCAAAGTTATTACTCAGCACAAACCATACCAATAGATTTACGTAATGAAATGAATCTATTATAATCTAGAGGTTTGGAATACATATCTGCGAGTTGTAGATCAGTAGGAAGATAATTGATTTCTAATTCCTTAGATTCAACCAATTCGCGTATAAAATGATGTCTTATTTTTATACGCTTTGTTCGCGAGTGTTGAACAGGGTTTTTAGAAATATTAATCGCACTTTTATTATCACAATAAAGATGCAATTGGTTTTCTTGAATACCATAATCACTTAGCATTTGTTTAAACTACAATAATTGAGCACAACAGCTACCAGCGGCTATGTATTCAGATTCAGCTGTCGAGAGTGATGTGCATTTTTGTTTTTTACTACTCCATCCTACCAAGTTATTACCTATATAATAACATGCGCCTGATGTGCTTTTACTATCATCAGTACACCCAGCCCAATCAGCATCAGTGTACCTAATAATAGTGCTTGGTATGTCATTAGTGTACCAAAGTCCTAGATTCAGAGTGCCTTTTACATATTTAATTATACGTTTAACAGAATTCAGATGGCTCTCTTTAGGATTATTTTGATAACGAGCACATACACACACGACATACATAATATCAGGACGCGAGGCAGTAAGATATAGTAATGTTCCTATCATACTACGATATAGAGTAGGATCTACGAATTTTCTATTTTCATCTTTCGACAATTTTATCGTAGTACTCATAGGTGTTTTAGCATCTTTAGCACTCTCGAGGCCAAATTTCTTATCGATCTCTAAAGCGTACTTAGATTGCGAAACAAGTAATCCTTTTGGATTTTGTTGGACTTGGAGACCTATGAAGAATTGCAACTCCCCCATAAGGGACATCTGAAATTCCTTACTCATAATTTCAGAAAAGGATTTTACTTCTGAGGGAGAAGTTGATCCAAATATAATATCGTCAACATAAACTTGAGCAATAGTGATGTGTTTGTCAAAATATTTGACAAAGAGAGTTTGGTCATTTCCACCTCTTTTGAAACCTTTATCTAAAAGAAAACTGGAAAGACGCTCATACCAAGCTCTAGGAGCTTGTTTAAGGCCATACAAAGCCTTTTTTAGACGAAATACATGATTTGGATATTTAGGGTCAATGAACCCTTTAAGTTGTTCTACATAGGTTTCTTCAGCCAGTATTCCATTAAGGAACGCAGATTTGACATCCATTTGGTACAGTGTAAATTGCATGTGGTAAGCTATAGCAAAAAGCAGACGAACAAATTCTAAACGAGTAAAAGGGGCAAAGGTCTCGTTAAAATCTATTCCTTCTATTTAAGAGTATCCTTGAGCAACTAATCTAGCTTTATTTCTAATTATTATCCCATTTTCATCAGTCTTATTTTTGAAAATCCAACGTGTGCCAACAACCTTTTTGTGATCAGGACGTGGAACAAGATACCAAACATCATGAATGACAAATTGTAAAAGTTCATCCTGCATAGCGAAAATCCAGTGAGAGTTATTCAATGCCTCATACACATTCTTTGGTTCCACAAGGGAAACAAAACATGCATAATGTGCATAATTTCTTAGTTAGGATCTTGTACGTACTGGCTCACTAGGGTTACCAACTACGTTATTTATGGGATGATCTTTAGAAACCCAGTTAGGTACTTCAGGTGTCTCAATAGGTAATGAATTATCTATTTCAGAGGAGTCATTTTCTAAAATATTTGTAGACTCTTCCTCAATAGTTGATTCACCAGTCTTGCTTTCTACAGTAGTGTCACTAACAATTACATTTATGGATTCCATCAAGGTTTTAGTGCGAAGATTATACACTCGATAAGCTCTACTGTTAGGCGAGTATCCTAGAAATATGGCTTTATCTCCCCGGCTCTCAAATTTGGACAAGTGTTCCCTATCTTTGCATACATAACAAGTGCTGCCAAAGGTTCTAAGATACTTGAGATTAGGCTTTTTATTGTACCAAAGTTCGTAAGGGGTTTGTTTGGAATTCTTTCTAAGATAGACCCTATTAATAATGTGACAAGAAGTACGAATAGATTCTACCCAAAAATATTTAGGTAAATTCTTGGCATGTAACATGACACGTGCCATCTCTTGAAAGGTACGATTCTTTCTCTCGACGATTCCATTTTGTTGAGGAGTCTTAGGAGCACTGAACTCGTGTTTGTAACCATTATAGTCACAGTATTTATATAATACCAGCGTCTTTGAATTCACCACCTCTATCACTACGGATTCTATTTACTTGAGTGTCCTTTTCATTTTCAATCCTAAGAAGAATTTTTAGGAAGGTTTGAAAGGTGTCAGACTTTTGTTTTAAAAAGGCTACCCAAGTGAATCTGGTGAAGTCATCAACCATAACTAAGATGTAACTGTGTCCACAGAGGCTAACAGTTTGGGAGGGACCCATTAGGTCCATATGGACGAGTTCTAAGGGATTAGAGGTAAGAATATCTTTAACTTTCTTATGAGGTGCCTTAACAATTTTACCTTCCTGACAGGAACCACAGACAATATTATGAATAGGTTTAATTTTTGGAATTCCTCTTACTATGACTTGAGTAGACAATTTACTAAGAATATCGTAATTTATGTGACCCATTCTGTTATGCCATATCTCATTGTCATCCATTCTGGCAACATTACAGATTTCAGAATTGTTCACGACAGTGTAGCAATTGTCAGGAGTTCTGAATCCAGTAATTATGCATTCACCTTTTTCATTTAAAAATTTGCAATTGTTCTTTGAAAAGGTAACAGTATGTTCTGAGTCACAAAATTGCGAAATGCTAAGTAGATTTGCCTTAAGACCTTTGACTAGAAGAACATCTTTAAGAATAGGAAGCCCATCTTCTTGGAGAGTTCCTTTGCCTATGATTTGAGATGAAAGTCCATCACCAAAAATGAATTTACCACCAGCAAAGCTGGTTTTGTTTAAAAGTTTAGTTTCATCTCCAGTCATGTGCTTAGAACATCCAGAGTCTAAATACCAACCAGATGATGTGTGTTCAACTTTTAAAGCAGTAACAACAACATTACACTTCATCTGAGGTAATAGATCATCTTTTCTAACCCAAATTGCTCTAGTTTTCATCTTGCGCTTATTAGCTCTCAATTGATAAAATTTGCGAGCTTTGGATTTTTGCTGAAAAATATTTTGCGCATGATTTTGAATTTTGTGAAAGACTTGAGCATTTGGTTTAGGAAAGTGCTTAGGATTCCTTCTAGGAAATGTTCTTTTAGGTTTGGTCTTTCTCTTTCTATAGTTAGAGTTTTTATCTGACTGTCTAGGAAGTGTATAATTGTTTCGACTCCTCCTAGAATAGTTAATGTTTTGATAGGTATGAGGATTATAAACAGGTTTAACTAGTCTCCTAGCATAACAACCATCGAAAGAGTGACCATATATGTCGCAGTAGGAGCAATAAAGATTGCTCAGAATTGGGGTCTCCTTAGGAAAGTCTCTAAATAAAGGTTTTGAAAAGTTTTGAGGCTGAACTCTATTCCTAGGTAGTACAGGTTTGAATGTAGGTTCACTCTTTCTAATAAAGGGGCAGATGTATTTAGCCTTAGGTGAACTTTCATGTTTAGAGCAACTTAATTCCCCAATGTTAAAGTTTTGATGTTTTAAATCAAACTCAATTTTTAGGGAATGAAAATCTGGGCATGTTTCAATAGGTCTTTTGCCTCCTGACACAAACTTGATAGGTTCAAAAGATTTTGTTTGTGTCTTCAAATTGGGGCAAAATCCTATACCAGTTCGATCATCAGAATTGGTTTTAGATTCAGCAACAAATTCATCAAAGCACTTAGAATTATTTTTAAATTTTGTAAATTTTTTGAAAACAGTTGCTGTATTTTCTTTGTTTTGTTCCAATTCTAACAATGTCCCTTTGTATTTTTTCTCCAGAATTTCATTTGTTTCAGTCAAATTTTTCAGTTTTTCATCAAAAACTTTAATTTCACTTTCATGAGTTAAACATTGGGTAGTATACTCTTCAGCATTCAGTTTGACCACCAGGCTAAGATCTTCCAACTTTTTGGTAAGATCTTTCACAATTATTTCTAGTCTAGCGCTTTTCTTTGAGAGTTTTAGCATAAAGTGTGTGAATGTCTGGGAGATCTTCATTGTCTGAATCACTAAGTGTAGTGTGTGAAGTGACCCATAAGGCTTCATTCTTAGAACTCACACACTCATTGACATCATCATTATCGCTTTCCCTTTGACTCACACACCCCGAGGTAGAACATGCAACATTCTCAGTAATCAAAGCATCTAAACCAGTAACAACAATATTCGAAGCATCAGGCATAAAATTATTTGGTTCATCCTCATTAACAAGCATAGGCATGTCATCATTATAAATAATCTTGGCAAAGAAAGACATGCAAGGGTCAAAAACATCAGATGACTCAGGTTCCTCATTTTCAGAGTCACTTGAATCATCCCACGTTTTGCAGATGTTAGTTCTAATGTGTTTGTTTTGAGTGTTCAAGTTAACTCTACAGTCTTGTGCAATGTGTCCCAATTTACCACATCTATAGCATTCAGTCTTCTTAAGGTCTCTATTAGGTCTAATATGAGAGTCCTTGTGAATTTTGTCATGGTTTTTCTCATGAGGTCAGTGATTAAAGGGATTTGGATAATTTGACTTGCCTTGTTTATTTGCCACTTTGTTTATAAACTTAATGATTTTCTTAAACTGTTTTGTCGTTAAGGCAATCTGATTGTCCAAACTCTCTACATCGCATTCCTCATCAGATTCATGATTGGAAGTATTAAACTCAGGCTTAATTAATTTAGAAGAGAAGCTTAGATTGGAACTAGTCTGTTTCCTATGGGATTGGGTCAATTGTTTCTTAAATTCCATTTCCATTTCCACAGTTCTTAATTTACTACTGAGTAGTTCAGGAGTGAGATTAATATCACACATTTCCTCAATAGCATATCTTTTGTTATCAAACTTCTGTGGTAATGATCTCAGAATTTTAGATACAATTTGTTGTCTATCATAAGTTATCCCATTAGCATGCAGTTTGGTCACAATATCAGTCAGGTTCATATAGAAGTCATCAAATGACTCAGTCTCAGACATAATTAAGGAATTACACTGTTGAATGAGCATTTGAGTTTTAACAGCCTTAACTCTTGTGTCTCCTTCATGAGCAGTAACCAAGGTGTCCCAAGCTTCCTTAGAAGTGGTACGGGATGAGATTCTTTTGAACTCATGTTCATTTATGGACATAAATATGGCATTCTTTCCTTTGTTATTATTTCGAGAAACTTGTTTCTCTTCTTGAGTGAACTCACTTAATGCTTTCTTAACCCTCTCATTACTTCCTTCGTTGGCTGGTTTTATAGGAAAAGTGTAACCATTTTCAACAATGTCCCAGACATCATCTCCCAGAGTTCCTTGAATGAAAGCAATCATCCTTACTTTCCAGTAAGCAAAATTGGTTCCATCAAAGATTGGAGGTCTGGTCAAGTTACCAAATCTTTCATTTTTCTCGTCCATATTTGATTTTCAGAAAAAAATTTAGACACACAGGATCTCTTTAAAAGCAGTTTTACCAAGCTTTGATACCAATTGAAAATATGTTACTAAAGCCGTTTATTGAAAATAAACTATTTATGTAACTCCGAGTTATTTTTTGAAGAAACTCTTTTCGTAAAAACCAAACTATTTGAACACAATATGTGTTTAAGAAATCAGTACGTACGTGATGTATTCAAGATTTGAATAACAGGTTTAAAAGATAGTTTAAACAAGCTTTAAACTCAGCACAACCAATAATGAGATGAGGAGATGTAGAAAGATTATGTTCACTATTTTTTACGTGGTAAAACCTCACCAATTGAGGAAACATCCACGACTCCCTCTACTTAGTAAAATGAAAAATCCACTAAAATAAATTTATGAGTTACAAACTATATAACTAACATGCATACAACTCAGACCTATATAAGTTTAGGAATGTACCCTCTGGTGTCCTTATAACTTCTCTGCAGTTCTGATTGTAGATGTAGTTCTCCCAATTTGTTAACTTCTGATTTGTTCCAGCACTTTACGTCGACTTTTTTTCACAAGATCTTATTACCAACACTTTTCGTGTTGTAGGGTGAAAGTGTTTGTGGAGGTTCTCTCTAACACATGCATGCACACACACAAACACACTTATTAAGTACAACCAGTCCTAACAAATTACAGTAACACTATATGCTGTGATCTTTTCTTTTTCTTTCTTCTTACAAAACTTTGAACCTTATTTGACCTTAAAATCAATCCCAGAACCCACAGATATCTTGCTCAGAAATCAGTCAAGATCTTAATCAATCTCAGTTTTGAAAAGATTTTCGAGATTGAAAACCTCCAAGTGTGATTCCAAACTAGGTCAAAGGTTTAGTTTTACAAGAACTAGAAACAGAAAACATTTACTGTTGATTTCAAAGTAAGCAAACGTTTTATAGAAAATAATCAACAATATATTTCTCAAGATGAGAAATAAAAAATGAAACTAAGTGTAATGTAACATGAACAACTCAGATTTGAAATTTCTATGAAATCAGAAACTAGATCTAAGTAAAAGTTTAAGTTGGAAACAAGATCTAACGAACAAGAGGTTACAACAATAATAATAAACTCAACTCAAACTCTCAAACACTCAAGAACACTCAGGGTAGTGTTTTTGGATATGTAGTTTGAAGAAGTGTTTGGCTTTGGATTGAAGAGGTTTTGGACGAACAAAGTTAGGGTTTCTAAATCTCTCTCTCTGGTTTCTCTCTTCTATCTCTTTTCTCTTCTCTCTCTTCTCTCTTCTCTCAAAAAAATGAAAATGGAAAAAGTCTTCGAAGTCTGAGAATAGGGTTCCTTTTATAGTGTGAAGAGAAGGTTCGAGAGACTGGATCAAAATCAAGGGTTAGGATCGAGTCAATTGAAACTGACTTGAATCCAAGGGATCACAGAAGGCGGTGGTTAAACGATACCTGATTGGTTTAAAAGGTTGTACTGGGATTCACCAAGACAACATGCGGATCGTTGATAACCAATGATCCAAGGGCTAAAAACATACGCGTTTATAACTCAGTAAAGAAACACAATCCCAACCAATCAGATGAAGACATGTGTTGGCCAAATATAGGATATGAAATGTGCGTCCTTAAGTAATTAAAACCACACCCTCATGTTTACTCCGCTTTTGAATTCTACCCAAGGTAACATTAGGCCAATATACCCAACAAAATATATTTATAGATTGACCCCATAAACTTATAAATCAAGTTTTAATTAATAAAACCTTGTTTAAAAAGAGTTTAAAAAATCCCAAAAAATTATTAAAAATCAAACTTAGGGATTTATACACACTCAACATATGTACACACATTATTATGAAATATGACAAGCATTAAATGAATTCTACTGTGTGTGAGTGTTGGCAATAGTTTCTTGATCACTACAAGATAGAGAGATGAAGTAGCAAACCAATTTCTGAGGTTCTTTGGTTTCTAGGATGGACATAATTTTATCACAAATTTTAAACTAGATGAGCACTTATACAATATAGACTCAAGTGAGTCAAAAGTATAAGGGCTTCACACATAACAAAGGCCTACCCCTACCACCTTCGGGGATCGCTCATGCATACTATGTATAGTTATATGCTGTCCCACAATTATAACCATAAAGTATCAATAAGTGATAATCACCATGCCTTCACACCAATTATGACCCCATACCCCGGTGATATGAGAGGATCCCCCTTTAATCACATATAAATATTAGGGGTTCTTTTAGAACGTAGTGTTAGGGGTAATCACAACCAAGGTAAAGTATATCTCTATCTATGGGGGTACTAGTGTGGTCTCTGTCGTACGCGTTCGATAAGGATATTTCCCCACTAGGTATCACGAATACTCACACAAGGTATGTAGCACACAAAGAAAGTGAGCAAGTATGTCCCTCTAAAACTAGTCCGGACAAATAATTATAAAATCATACTCAATCGGGTTACTCATAAAGTCCATAATAATATTAGGTAATACGCACATTAACTATATTTGGGTATTAGTAATACTAACCCTTATTCTCAAAGCTTTCCAATAACTATGCATCATCTCATTATAACTTATATGAGAAAATCACTTAATATAATAACTAATCCATCATGGGTTTATGACTTAATCCTAAACTCCAAATAGGATATATGCCATAACTAGATGAACACAACACAAAGTCTAAACCCAAAATCACCTACCCATAATCTTAGCCTTGCACACTGACGCGACCACAAATGTGTATCTAGTGTGCATGCTATATAGGCTCAAGTGCAAGCCTCTCGCCCAAGTAATAATCACGGTAAGTCGGGGTTGAATCCTCAGGGAAACAGGACGAGAAAATCGTAACGACGTTTGGAAAGACGGAGAACCCTAACTCGACTCTAAAAGAAACGAAAAGGTGCTTTGAATGGGAGATTTACTACAAACTAAATGCAGATTTAAATTAATTACTAACTACGCTAAATACTAGTGAAATTCAACTTAATCTAGTTAAACTAAGTGTAAGTGTTAAATTGATGCAACGATTAACTATAAATGAGAATAATAGGTCGGGTTATAAACCTCACACCCTAGTAAATTCACCTCGTAGGATACTAGATTTCGAAATTAAAATTTTAAATGAATCCGGACTTTATTAATCCTAAGCATTACGTATATGAAGGAACGAAGCCCGCACCATACGAAATCAAAGGCAAGAATAAAGAGGTGTTGCATTAACTAACACCCTCGTTTCACTCTTAAGCATCCCAGTTACCTAGGGCAAATGAGATCAAAAGTCTTACGATGATTGTGATAATTACGCAACACGATTCCGTTAAAATTCAATTCAAAAATTTATTTCCTATTATGGTGAATTACATCGGGTGGGGTTCATGCACCCCAACCCTTAGAGGTTTAGCCCTACATGATTGAATGAAAAGAAAAACAATTTTAATATTACTGGAATCATGACTGCTTTGAAAGAAATTGACAAGAACAATTTGAAATTAGAGATTATAACTAGAAACTGGAAAATAATTGACTAATTAGGAAATAAATCAAATCAATGGAATGAAATTACTTGCATTCGATGAATCTGGAATCCAAATCTGAACTAGAATAATTAATCTTCAAACTAAGGTTTTTTCTACAAGTGAGAAAGTTTCCCTCTCTAAAACCTAACTAAAAAATTAATTATTCTAACTCCCCCATGTGTACCAATAACTATAATTAAAATACATCACAAAAAATCAGGAGTTGTAGCTGAGTCAAACTCTAAAATCGAAATTGAATATCGAAAATTATCTCCACCAAACCGGTCCGACGTGTAATACCAGATCGATTCGCTAATGACCGGATTAATTCGTTTTCTTCTGTAAACGGATTGGTCCGGGGCTAAAAAATGGCCAGTGTGCATTCCTCCTTTCGGACCGATTCATTTTTGCCAATAACCGGATCAATCCGGTGTCTAAAAGTGACCAATGTGCTTTGGCTCATCCGGACCAATTCATTTTCTCTCATATCCGGTTCGGTCCAGTTCCAGAATTACTCCAACTTGACTATCTCATCTTCAAGGTCTCGTATCTTCTAGCTCGATGATCGAATTAAGGTGCCATCTTTTTCTACGCACTCGTAGAAGTACAATCTTTATTTTTCATGTTGGACCCTCTTTCGAATTCTTGATGTAAATTCACCTTTCTGCCCTTTGAATTTCCTTTCTTGCCCGATTCCTCTATTGTTGATGTAAAAAACTAGATTTGATCTAATTATTTTAATCACAGATAAAAATGAATAAAGAAATATGAGACAATTGATTTTTAAAGTGGTTCAGCCTTATTAGAATGGCCTACGTCCATTGTTTTGTATTGCTGACTGTCTGGCTGGAATTATCGATAATTGATTTACCCAAAATTCCAGAGTCCTCCTCTAATAAGGAAGTTACAATGTATTTATAGCCTTGAAACTGTACATGTCAAAGGACAATGCGCTGTTATCTAGTAAACATATACATATGTACGATAATAATGAGCATTTAATGCGCAGTCGCTTCTTTGATTATCCTGACTTGAGTGTTCTGTACGCTAAGTAGCTCGGATCGCTTAAGCTGCTCGGACTATCTAAGTATCTCGGACCGCTTAAGTTGCTCGGGGACCATGAGTTGCTCGGGAAGCATAAGTTGACCTGTACGTTTGAGCTGTTCGAAACGCTTGAGTAACTCGATGGTAGTGAGTTGATCGGTAGAAGTACTTATAATTGCCACGTTGGTTGACACGTGTCTTCAAATGATGGGTCCACGTCAGCAGATTAAATTTGGTATCAATAGAAGCCCCCAATGTTTCACAGTCGAAGTTGAAAAAGAGTGTGGAGCATTCTGCTGCTTAGATTTTCGGTTTTTATGGATTTTAGGCAAACTTTCGTTGTATATAACTCCTTTTTTGAGTGCATAGTATCAGGCTTTTAAAGTATTTTGAATTTTCATAATCGCTTCGATTTGTGTTCCCCTTTTCTTCTTTTTAGCCGCCGGATACGCAAACGTCCTCCCTTGTAATAATTATTTTCTCTATTCTCGAGGTAAAGTATTTAAGCGCGACAGAAATCCTATCGTCCTTCACTTTTCTAATCTGTATCTTTGAATTCTTCATTTTCTTTCTATCTCGTGCCTTCGTTCTTTCCGTCGTTCATTGTCACCTGATCTCTTTTTCCCTGTAAGATTTTCTTACCTTTCTTTTATTTTGCTTTGTTCATTATGGTTTATCTTGTTGAGTCATTGGACAAGTTTCGATCTGAATTTTCAATCCCTTCATGGGTCATTTTGGAGGAGATTTCTGAACCTTCTGATTATTTTTCTTTAGCTGAGGGACATTGGTTCCCAAGTCTTTTTGTGGCCGAATGTGGCTTTTCTTTTCCACCAAACCCCCTGTGTTTGGAATTCTGCCAATATTTTGACGTTGTACATGCAAAAATAGCTCCAAATACCTGGAGGATAGTTAATGGTGTTCATAGATTGAACCAACTCCATGGAACCCATTTAGGGATTCCTGAGATTATGTACTGCTATAGATGGGTTGTCAGTGATTCCACCTTTTATTTAAAAACTAGGTTTTTGAATAGGGCTTTAGTTGTCAACTTCCAGATGCCAATGGGGATTACTTTGAGCATGGAGTTGTTATGAAAAATTGGCAACATGCTCTATTAAATGGAGATGATGTATATCAGGATCCCAGGTGTCCCCCTTATGGCAATGGAATAGGTTGTTTTTATTTTTTAAAATATTATTTTCTTGGTGCTTGTTAAAATATATCACTGATATTTTTATTTTTATTTGTTACAGTTGACAGTAAAAGAAAACCTCCAAAAGAAGTTGACGTTAATTTGAAGCATTTGAAACTTATCTGGGATTTGCACCAATTTGTTACCTAGGAACATATTAGATCGGCCTCTTATTTGTTACAGTACAAGAGCTATACTTCATCTTTTACTGCTCGTCCAGTGATGGTTAATCTTGACCAAATACTAGCCTCTGAGTCTAGTGTAGAAGGTTCTTCTTCTGAGTCAAATATTCCTATCGGTGACATAATGAAGAGGAGAAAATCTCCTGCCTATTTTGACAAGTCTGCCTTTCCTGTTGTGGAGTTAAAGAAAAGTAAAAAAGATGCCCCAGAAGAGAGGATGAGAACCATTGATGCACTTCCTCCTGCTGTTGCCAAGAAGACTGACGAGAAGCCCCCTGTGGCTCCAAGCAAGACTGTTGCTATCTCTTCTCCAAGTGAGGTTATTGTCATATCACCAACAAAGACAACATCTTTAGTTGAAAATGTCCCAGCTCCTTCGATGAGGTTAAAGAAAAGTTATTCCGAGAGACCCACTGAATTTGTCTCTCAACCTTCAACTATTGAAGGTGATGTTCCAACCTTTATTCCCTCTAGTTCTGCTGTGAACTTGGTAAAATCCTGGACTATCCCAGAAGTCCAAGGCATTGAGGATACACTTTCTCGTGAGAGAATTAATACCCTGGCTGCTCAACACATTACCTCAATAAGTATATTCAACTTGCCCCCTTTTGTTTTGTTATTATTTATATGTCCATGTATCGACTTGAAGTTATTTTTTTTCCAGCTGGTGACGTATTTCAACAGCCTTTTGAAGAAGGATGAAGCAATCAAGGCTTTAAGTTCCCCGGGAGGAGTAGAGGAAGCCTTTGTTGGTCTGACCCAGTCTTTAAAAGACTCTCGTCATAAGTACGAGGAAGATAAGGTTGCTTGGGAGAAGCAACTCAAGTCCATTGAGCTGGATAGAAATAAGGCTGTGAATGCCTCCAAGAACTTGGAGAAAAAGTTAAAAGAATCTGGGCAGAGAAACAAAAACTTTAAGCAGAGCAACAAGAAGCTTGAGGCTAAGCTCAAGTCTGCTGAAAATGAAGTTGTTAAACTTCAAGATGTTGATCGGCAGAAAAAAGAGGTGGAAGAGAAATTGAAGGCTGCCGAGGAGATCCTTAGGGAAAGGACCTCCTCGGAGAAGGCAAAGAGGAAGAAAGCGGTCAAAAAGTCTTTCATTGCGGGTTGGGATAAAGGCTGGAATAAAGGCCTGGCTGCCATGTCTTCACAAATGGAGTATGCCAGCCTTAAATATTTTAGGGACGGATGGGTCGCAGCCTTGTAAGAGATGAAAGTTGCTGAGAATTCTGAGTTATTCCAGCAACAGACTCATGGCCCTCCTCCCTCTCTTGGAGAAGAAGAAGAGGACGAAGCTACCTTAGATGAGTCTTCCCTGATGATTGGAGACCAGGTTCCTACTGTTTAGCCTGTCGAACAACTCCAACCAACAAGTACTTCCGCCGAGCAGCTATCGTTGTCTTCTGAGCAACCAGCCTGTTCATCCAAACCTTCTGAGGAAGTCTGGGGAACAAAGAGAAGGTGTAAAGTTGCTCGAATTTTTATTTTGTTGTTCTGTTGCATGTAATCTCAGACTTTGTATTTTTTCTTATGATGAAATAAAATTCGCACTTTGGTTGTTCATCTCGAATTTCTCCCTTACTTGCTTTGTCTGCATCCTTATTGATTCTTTTTATTTCTCTTTGATAGTTTATGGCCAGGATGGATCTCTTATCAGCTCATGACACAAAATTAATGAAGAAATGCAATGGCTATTATAAAGCTGGTCATGCTGATCTTGATGAGACTCAAATCATTGATATCCTAGGTTCAGATGCTTCTGAACGAGCAGTTGGAGCTTACCAGTATCTGAAGTGTTTGCTCGATCGTGCTGTCGCCAATAATATGGCCTATTATGAGATGATTGAGGACCTCCAAGGAAGGATTAAGGAACTCCATCAGTAGTATAAAGAATCCTCCACACTTCTGCATCAAGGGTATGAAAAGAAATTTCAGCAATTGAGTGCTGAAAAAGGATATGATAAATTCATCTCTGCTTATGAGAAGAAAGATAGCATTTTGAAGCTTGAGGTTGAAGAGCATAGGAAGATCGCTAAGTTATTGGAGCAAGAAAACATTGTTTTGCAAGAAGAGATAACACAACTAAAATTTACAGCATCTTCCTCTGGAGCCTTGGTCCCTGTTAATGATGAAGGTTTCTCTTTCTTGGAGGTAGAAAATGCCAACTTAAGAGATGAGTTGGAAACTCTAAAAAGGGTTGGACCCTCCTCATCTACTCGTGGACGAGTAAGGTTTTCTTCTCGTGGACGAGCTAGGGCTGGTCGGGTAAGCATTGAATAAGCTAGAACGCAATCTGCTTTAGAGAATCAGGCTTTTAAGTTGATGGCGAAGAACCAGGCCTTAGCAGAAATGTTTAAGAAAATTTTGAGTCTCAGTGAGAAACTTACTACTTAGAGTTCTGCCTTAGAAAATAAGGAAATCTTGGTAAAGAATCTCCACGAGAAACTGGAGAGGTTAACTTACTAATTCCACAAATAACCCAGAGAATTTTGGATGGATGGGCATAATGAAGCTCTTTACCATCTTGATGATCGAATCCATCAGTCGAATAATGAAGGGTATAAGCAAGGATGGTTAAATGCTATGTGTGTGCTGAAATTGGAGCAGGGACACTACTTATGGGATTTTTATGAGCCTGGAGTGATCGACTTGCCCATGCCTCCTTTTAAGCTTGATTTTAGTTGGATACCTGCTCAGACAATTCCTCGATGCTTAATCTCCAAATATCTTGGCGACTACAGTCTTCATGCCAATGTTGATATAGCTCGCCCAGAGCATTTTCTTGATCGTCCCTCTGTGATGAATGTTAGAATGTTGAGGGATGTAAATTTCATACATTCTCCTTATGCCTTAAATTACCCTCCTGCTGGAGTAGAACCTGTTTCAAAGGTAGAAGGGAAAAAATCGATAGAATTGGATTTATGTATTTTTCACAGCATATGTAATTCTCCTTGTTTTGAATGAAGTAATATTTTTCACATCATGTGTAATTCTATTTGATTTGAATGGAGAATTTTTTTGCCATTTCATTGTCTTCTAAATAATTTGTGGAATGTTCTTGCTTTATGATTGATAAATATATGTGTATATATAACACTTATCCCATTTGTTGTTTAATTTGAGTTAATTACTTTCCGACCTACCGGAGTTGGTGGTAAATAAGTTTTCTACCAACCGGAGTTGGTGGTAAAGGCTTTCCGACCAACCAGAGTTTGTGGTAAACAAGTTTTGACCAACCGGAATTGGTGGTAAATAAGTTTCCGACCAACCGTAGTTGGTGGTAAATGCTTTTCGACCAACCGGAGTTGGTGGTAAATAAGTTTTCGACCAACCGGAGTTGGTGGATATAAGTTACCGACCAACCGGAGTTGGTGGTAAATGCTTTTTGACCAACCGGAGTTAGTGGTAAATAAGTTTTCGACCAACCGAAGTTGGTGGTAAATGCTTCCGACCAACCAGAGTTGGTGGTAGATAAGTTATCGACCAACCGGAGTTCGTGGTAAATGCTTTTCGACCAACCGAAGTTGGTGGTAAAAAAGTTTCCGACCAACCGGAGTTGGTGGTAAATGCTTTCCAACCAACCGGAGTTGGTAAATAAGTTTCTGACCAACCGGAGTTGGTGGTAAATGCGCTGAATTTGATGTGCAGTGTGTAACACTAATATTTCGAAAAAATTTCAACAAAGAAAGAAATTGGATGAAGCATCACTTTATTCATATTGACAAAACCGTATTACATATGAGCTACAATCATTGATAATACTTGCGCAGATGTTCTATATTCCATGCATTCTTGAATTCTTCTCCTTCCAAGGTTTCAATCCTTCATGTCCCTGGGCGAACAACTTCCGTTACTATGTAGGGTCCGTGCCAGTTGGCTTCCAGTTTGTTGTGCTTTTGTATCACTTTCTTCAGTACATAATCCCCTTCCTTCAAATCACACTTCTCCACTCTTTTGTTATAGAACAAAACTGTTCGTTGTTGATATGCTGCATTCCTGATTGCTGTTTCTTCCCTAACTTTTTCGAGCATATCTAGGTCTAATCTTCTCATCAAGTCATTGATAGGAGAGTTGAAATTTAGTATTCTATGCGTAGGTAGACCCAATTTCGCAGGTATGATAACCTCACTCCAAATGCTAGCATGTATGGGGACTCTCCAGTTGCTATTCACGGTGTGGAGCGATAAGCCCACAACACAGAGTGTAGTTCATTAATCCAATTTGCTTTCGCACTATCTAGTCATTTTTTCAAAACATTTAGTAGCGTTTTATTTGTCACCTCAGTTTGTCCATTGCTCTGTGGGTGACCTGGTGCCGAATGAGTTTTCAGTATATTGGATTGATAACAGTATGCAACAAACTCCTCGTTGTCATATTGGGTTCCATGGTCAGTAATGAATGCATGTGGGAGACCATATCTGCAAATAATATTTTTCTAAATGAATTGATAGACTTTGTCGTTGTCATATCAATAAGGGGCTCAGATTCCACCCATTTTGTAAAATAATCCACAGCAACCACAAGGTACTTGAACCTTCCCTTGGTCGTTGGGAGTGGCCCGACCAAGTCTATTCCCCACATGACAAATGGCCAAGGGGATGTTATGGGTGTTAGTAATGCCTGAGGAGTTCTTCGGATGGACGAGAAGCGTTGGCATTTATCGCATTTCTTAGCATAAGCTGCGCAATCAGCTCTCATCGTCGGCCAGTAGTACCCTTGCATGGTTATTCTTTATAAGAGCGTTCGACCAGCTATATGGGCTCCACAAGACCCTTCATGAACCTCTTCGATCAAATCTTTCACTTCATAGGGATGGACACATCTTTGTAGACCTGCTATAACTCCTCGTCTGTACAAAATGCCACCGACCAATACATAACGAGCAACCATAAACTTTAGTTTCTTGGCTACGAGTTTATCAGTTGGTAAAGTACCGTATTCAATATAGGCCCTGATGGGATCCATCCAAGATGGTCCTAAGTCGAGGGTAATGAAATTCATCATTAGATCTTCATCTATGCTCCGACTAACTAGGATTTCTATTGGGATTGTTCTTTGTAGCTCGGTGCGAGTGGCTAATGCCAATCGAGCTAGTGCGCCTGCTCTTGCGTTCTCCGCTTTTGGTATTCTAATCAACTGAACTGCAGTAAGACTTGATAAAACCTCCATTGCTTTGGCATGATACTTGATAATTAATTCTCCTTTTGCTGCATACTCCCCTAAAATTTGATTTACAATTAATTGAGAATCACTGTACACAACGACTTGCTCTGCCTTTATGGTTTTGGCCAAGTTTAGTCCTACGATCATTGCTTCATATTCGGCCTCATTATTAGAAGCTTTAAATTGAAAGTGCAGAGCATACTCCACATCAATCTCATCCGAACTTTTTAAAATAATCCCTGCTCCACTGCCCGCAGTGCACGAAGATCCATCCACATACAAATTCCATATGGGTAACTTATTATCAAAATTTTGATCAGAGAGAGTTCCTCGGTGGAATATCTGGTACTTCCTTTTGTCCTCCTCCAGTACTTCTCACTGCTCGTCAATCATCTTTTCCTGCTCGACTGGCATTTTTTGGTGCTCGCCTACCGACGTAAGTTGGTCGGGTTTTATATTTGATGATCCTGTAACATCTACAGGTTGATCAATATTCAAATCCTATTCTTCGGGGGCATTTTCTTGAGTAAACTCTGTGATAAAGTCTGCTACTGCCTGCCCTTTGAGAGATGACCTAGGTTCATAAATTATATCATACTCACCGAGCTCCATTGCCCAGTACATCAATCCTCCTGATTTTTTCGGCTTATGCAGAGCTTGCCTTAAGGGCATGTCGGTGTACACCATAATAGTATGGGCTTGGAAGTATGGCCTCATTCTTCTGCTTGCTTCAATTAGTGCTAGTGCCAATTTCTCCAGTCTCGAATAGCTGATTTCTGCTCCTCGAAAATCTTTGCTGGTGTAATAGACTGGTTTTTGTACTCCGTCCTCCATTTTTATCAACGTCGAGCTCACTGCGTTTTTTGAAACTGCCAGATATAAGTATAATCTTTCTCCCATCACTGGTCTAGATAATAATGGAGGTGTCCCTAGATACTTCTTCAACTGTTATCATTCCACTCAAAAGTTTTTTGGAGTGTTTTGAAGAATGGGAGGCATCTATCAGTTGCTTGCGACACAAATCTATTAAGTGCTGCTACTCGCCCTGTGAGGCTTTGCACTTCCTTTTTCATGGTGGGATATTGTAGCTCTAATAGAGCCTTAATATTTTCAGGGTTTGCCTCAATCCCTTGTTGATTAACAATGTATCCGAGAAACATGCCTTCTCGTACTCCGAATATGCATTTGGTGGGATTCAACTTTATTTAATATTTCTCTAGTTGATCAAAGGTCTGACCTAGATTAACTAGATGATCAGCAACTTTCTTACTCTTCGTTAGCATATCATCAATGTAAACCTCCATGTTATGACTGCTCTACTCTGCAAACACCATATTCATCAGCCACTGATATGTTGCACCTGTATTTTTCAATCCAAAAAGCATAACATTATAGCAATAAGTTCCCTTGGGGTGATAAAAGAGGTACTCTCCCTGTCTTCAGGCTTCATTTTAATCTGGTTGTAACCAGAATAAGCATCCATGAAACTCAACAATTCGTGTCCTGAGGTAGCATCTACCAACTGATCGATTCGAGGTAAAGGAAAATGGTCCTTTGGGCAGGCTTTATTAAGATCAGGGAAGTTCACACACATCCTCCACTTGTTGTTTTTCTTTTTCACCATTACCACATTTACTATCCAATCAGGATATTTGACATCCTCAATAAAAGAAGCTTTTTGCAGTTTCTCTACTTCTTCCTGTATGGCTTGGTTCGTCTCGGGACTGAATACCCTTCGTCGTTGCTTCACTGGCTTAATTTCCTTGTTCACGTTAAGCTCGTGACACAAGAAATTTGGGTCTATCCATGGCATATCTTCGTGACTCCATGCAAAAGTCTGCTTTTTGCGTCTTAGAAACGCTATCATCTCTTGCTTTATTGATACGTCTAGTGATGCACCGATTTGAGTTATTCGTTCTGGATGCTCGTCATCCAGAATGATATTTTTGGTAGCCTTCACGACCTGGCCCTTAATGAGCTGAGACTCGTCTCTTGGGTCTAAAGTTTCAATCTCCGCATCTTTTATCTCATCTACCTGATAAGTAGCAGTCTTCTTCCTGGATTCTTCACGCTCCTCCTGCTCGACAGATGAATAGTAGCATTCTCGAGCTACTTTTTGGTCGCCTTTCACAACTCCTACTCCAAAGTTGGGTGGGAATTTTAAACATTGATGTACAGTGGATGGTACTGCTTCGAACTTCTTCAAACCTACCCTTCTCATGATGATATTGTAAGATGATTGGACATTTTTATCCATTACGAAAAGCGTATTCTTTCTATTCGACAAGTAGGCCATGTGCCGATGAGCATATCCAACTTGATCGTCCCAAGTGGAAAAACTTTCTCTCCAGTAAAGCCTAGGAGCGGTCTATGATAGGGCTCTAATTGGGCTAGCTTCAAATTCAAACTATCAAAACATGGGTAGAACATGATATCTGCCGAGCTACCATTATCCACCAATACTCGTGAAATCACTACTTCCTCCATTCTCATTTTGATCACCAATGGGTCATCACGACGATATAGCACACCTGTTAGGTCGTTCTTAGAGAAACCAATGACCAACTTGTCTTTATTTATCTTCCTCGGGCGATCATCTTTGGCTAGATTTATTCATCGAATATATGAGCAAGCTTGAGCCTCATTGAGGTAAGCTTTCCTCTCCGCAGTAAGGTCTCCACCTCCTGCATCTCCGCCTGTAATAACATTACAATCAAATGATCCAAAACGAATTGAAAATACCTTACGTTCTGGTTATTTTGGTCTTTTGGGGAGATCGGGATCATCTTGATAATCTTCTGGATCTTCTTCATGACTTCTTTTCTTGTTTTCTTTTGCTTGACGAGGAGATTTAGATCTTCTTCTTCCTCGGTCGTTGGTCTTTCCACCATTTTGGCGATCAACATACTTAGCCAATTTTCCTCGTCTGATGAGTGCTTTAATTTCATTCTGAAGATCTATGCACTGTTTGGTCATATGACCATGGTATTTATGGAATTCACAATATTTGGACTTGTCTCTTCTGTTCGGATCTGCCTTTATTTTTACTGGCCAGGCCAACTCCTCGCTATTCTTGATTTCCTCCAGGATATGATTTATATCTACCTTTAAAGGAGTGTAATTTCCAAATTTCTTCATCTGTTCTAGTGTTTGCTTTGCTTTTGATTGCCTGTTACCACCATTGTTCTCCTGATCCTTCTTTTCGGTTTTACCATCTTCCACCTTGGTCTCTTTAGTGTCTGCGTTTTTCTTCGCAGCCATGGCTTCCTCGGCATTCATGATTTTGGCTGCTTTTGCCATTAGTTCTGCCATGGTCCTGGGCCGATCTTTGGCTAAAGTGTAGTACAATTTATTGGGCAGCAGTCCACTCATCAGATCAGTAATTGCTATTTTCTCCTCGTAATCAATCACTTCAAGTTTCTCGTTATTGAAACGAGTAATATAGTCTCTGGTGCTTTCACCCGCCTTCTGTCAAACACTTAGCAAGTGTGCTACTCGTTTAACTGGTTTCTCTCCAAAAAAAAAGTTCCCGATGAAGAGATCTGCCAGTTGAAAGAAAGTCTCAATTTTCCCCCGATGAAGGTTATTGTACCACATCTGAGCAGATCCGGTAAGGGTTCCTGAAAATGCCCTGCATCTCATCTCATCCGGCACTGCATAGATATCAGCAGCTGCTTGGTATTGTTCTATATGAATGATAGGGTCAGTTTTTCCATCATATTTAGTAGGGTTGTGTTTCGGCCGGATCGGAAAATGCATATTTGAAAAAATTCCGATTTTCGATCCGATTTTTCTAGAAAATTAAAAAAAAATCCGAATTCGAAAAAATCGGAAAATCGGCAAAAATAGAAAATTCACAAAATATATTAAAAATCCAGAAATTTCAAAAATTTCATAAAAATAAATTATGGATTTTCGATTACTCGAAATTCTCATTTTAAAGAAACAATGAAAATGGCTTAACCCAACATGTAAACACATGAGGATTTGACTCATTTTTCGTTTGTGTAGAAGTTAGGAGGATACTCTCCTTTTATAGAGCATATTTTGGAGCCCTCTCCCTCTCCCAATCGATGTGGGATATGGGAAACTTTCAAAAAATCAGAAAAGAAATCGAAAAAATTAGAAATCGAAAAATAATTCCCAAAAAATCAGAAATAATTCGAAAAAAAATCGAAAAAATCGGATCAACATAGTCTCGAAAAAATCGGATCGAAAAAATCGAAAATTCAAAATTATTTCCGATCCGATTTTTTTCGAAAAAATCGAAAATCGGCAAACAAAATTTCATTCCAAATTCGAAAAAAATCGGATCGAAAATCGAAAAAATCGAAAGTTCGGAAAAAAAACACAGCCCTAATATTTAGGTGTCACCACAGGAGCTTTGAACTTTGATGGTGTGGGAAAATCCACAATTGCTTGTACAAATGGTATTCCTTGGAAAAAAGTTCTTTGTAGAGGATTCTTGGCCTTAGCCATTTCCCCTAATCTGTATTCCAACCTCTGAATAGAGCCCTTCCATGCATCATTTCCCTCCTCGGGCCTATTGGTTCGAGCAACTGATCATGTTGAATTTTCTTCTTGGGATCTTTCATGACGAGAAGTTGGTCGTGATTGGGCAGAGCCTTCCCTTAAATCAGATGATCGTTGAGAGTTCCTTGACACAATCCTGGGAGGACTTCTATTCCTCTTAGGTCCCAAATGATCAAAAGGAGAGACTCTACTCAACCTTTCAAGGGAACTTGTCCTCTCTGGAGATAGAGTGACGTTTTGTTGAGTGTCTGTAGCTCGTACTGAGGAAGTCCGACCAGGTTGATAAGAAGGATCATTAGATCTCTCAGTACGATATGATTCGGGGCGTCTAGATTGAGATTCTTCTAGGAAGAGCGTTCGCCTAGTTCGTGAAGAGGGTAAACGTATATTTCTCTGAACACTTCGTTGTCCTGATTGGGCTGGCGCTCTGCCTTGAACAGTTTGTATGAGTTGACGCATGGTTTCTTGCATGGCCGTTTGCCCTTGGGCTAAATTAGCTATTATGCCAGCCAGATCTTGAACATTTGGGGGAAATGAAGGATTTGGAAGGTTTCCAGCGTTCCGATTACTGGATTCCGGGTTATTAGCCATTGATGATGAATTATTTTGATGAAAAACGCTAAGTACAGTCGTTTTTCCACAGACGGCGTCAATGTGCTGATGTAAAAAACTAGATCTAATCTAATTATTTTAATCACAGATAAAAATGAATAAAGAAATATGAGACAATATATTTTTGAAGTGGTTCAGCCTTATAAGAATGGCCTACATCCACTGTTTTGTATTGCTGACTGTTTGCTTGGAATTCTCGATAATTGATTTACCTAGAAATCTAGAGTCCTCCTCTAATGAGGAAGTTACAATGTATTTATAGCCTTGAGACTGTAAATGTCAAAGGACAATGCGTTGTTATCTAGTAAACATATACATCTGTACGATAATAATGAGCATTTAATGCGCAGTCGCTTCTTTGATTATCCTGACTTGAGTGTTCTGTACGCTAAGTAGCTCGGACCGCTTAAGCTGCTCAGACTATCTAAGTAACTCAGACCGCTTAAGTTGCTCGGGGCCCATGAGTTGCTCGGGGAGCATAAGTTGATCGGAACGTTTGAGCTGTTCAGAACGCTTGAGTAGCTCGGTGGCAGTGAGTTGATCGGTAGAAGTACTTGTAATTGCCACGTTGGTTGACACGTGTTTTCAAATGATGGGTCCACGTCAGCAGATTAAATTTGGTATCAACATCTGCTTTGTATTCTTCTTCTCTTTACTTAGCATTAAATACCTGTATATAGCATGAAAAACACACAAAACTCGAGACACTATGTAGAAAGGTGAGTAACATATAAATGAGATAAATCAGTATGAATTACATTATTCGAGGTGCTAGAAGCTACTAAATAAGGGGATAAATTCGGAAGAATTTATGCCTAATCACACACCATTGGTAAAATATTCAGAAGAAATTCATTAAAACCATTAAAAGACGATATTCATAATTTAATTATCTACAATTCCTTGTTTACCAAGTCGTTTGAATGACCCAACCTATGTCATTCGAATGAGAACACCTAGGTCGTTCGAACAACCTCTAAAGTGGTTCCAATGAGTTATAGAATCACGTTCGAACGAGAACTACCATCTCGTTTAAATGATATTGACGCGTATCCTTTTCTCCAACTCTTATAATCCACCATTAACAACCTTAAAACCTAACTCTAATCGATTCTACACCCAACTTCCTTTAATTTTAGGGTCTATAACAATAATACTAAACCAATTACTCAAGTTTTATGTGACTAATTTAAATCTTAAGCATTAAACTTAGTTTATGGGTTTAAGAACCCTGAGTTCATCAATCTAACTAATTTCTACGAGGATTCAATCCGATATGGAGGGGCTTTTGTATGATTTTTTAATGTGATTCACATCACAATAATTTAAATATCATAAGGTCAACTCATTTGTAAGGACATAATTTACATTGTTCGATTTACATTAGAGTATGTCGTATACCACTACAAGTGTCGAAGGTTTATTCAAGTTCAATCATGCATCAAGATAGATCCGAATATCAACGTTCTTCAACAAAAATTCCTCAACGAGATTAATTTTAGTAAGGTTGTGTTTAAATCCATTTATGGTTCATTTAAAGTGTTGAGATAATTTTTCTAAAATATTTTTAAACACTTGAGATGTTTTTTTTTGTCAAACAATATTTTTCTAAGTGTTGAGGTGGACTTTTAAATAAAAACTATAAAATTATTTTTTCGCCGGCTCGTTCGAGCGACCAGTGTATGTCGTTTAAAAGACATTACCATCTCGCGTGAAGCCTCGTTCGAGCGACATTTGTCCTCGTTTGAGTGACGTTGTTGTTTCGTTCGAACGACGTGCCGACTTAAGTTTTTTTTATATAAAACGTGTTAAATGAGTCCTTTTTCGTTAAGAATGCCTAACGTTTTATAGTACATGAAAACTGTAATCTGCAGAATACTTTTTGTCTTCTTTTTTTAAGGTTCAAACCTTTATTTTTCAATTCACAAAAATCCCAATAGTTTAGTGAATTATTTTGTAACCCAAGATACACCCTTGGTAAAGTTTCTCGTGTAGAGAGGGTAAATCTACGGCTGACCACTACATGTCATTTGGAAGTACTCGTGGGTGTTCCCTGGTGATTTGGACTGCGTGTTCCTGTGGATTGCTGCAACTGATCTATTACTGACTCTTGGTTGCATGTCTATGTAAGTATATGCATGATATTCATTGTAGATTTCATTGTGTATGTAAGTCGCAATTTATTTTACATAGTGGAATAAATAGATTTTTTCCTTTTGGATTTTTTCCTGAAATCTATGTGTCAGCAATTATTCGAGATGGTTTGATTTTACCCTCGTAGATGTATGTTTTAGGGCTGAATTAAATTGGTTTACAAATTGACTCTAATTAAATAAGTTTATAATTGGATTTGCGAATTCGGTTTAATCGAAATCACATAGCATTCTCAAATTGGTATCAGAGCAAGTTTCACTAATTTATTGTGAATTACTTTTTCCGCAAAATTTTGTGATAATGATTGTTTTTGAAAAATCTGTTTTTGAAAAATCACAATGTTTTCAAATGAAAACTTATATAATCGGTGGCCAATTTTGTATGGGTCTAATTATGCTTACTAGAAAGCCTGTATGAAATCGCATTTAAAAGCAATCGATGAGCATGTTTGTGTTGTTTGTGAAAGTGGTTGGACTCCTCCCACTGTCACAGCAAATAATGTTACTAATTTAAAACCCGTGGAAGACTGGACTGAGGATGAGTTTAGATGGATGTGACACCCCGCCTAATAAAATATAGGTGATCAGTCCTACATCAAATTAAACAGGAATCTCATATGGTTTCTTTTTCAGCATTACTGTTGAAAACCATTTAATTACTAATAACCTATTAGGCTTGACATCAAATTTTAAATGCACAATCTTTTTAACTTAAATGCACAAGTAAATCCATCTACACAATGATATAAACAACAACTGAAATGAATAAATAATAATCGATAACTCTCGATAAAACATTCATTACAACCAAATAGAATAGGCGTAAATGAAAATGTTGAAAATGAAATAAATGACAACAATTGGGAAACATGCTCGAATATAACCTACAATACCTCCTATCTAGATCGTAAGGATAGAAGCGTCTATACAATTTCTTGCCAATATCCACAGCTATGGCAACAACTTCTGACTCGAAGGAAATTTCATCCAGGCATCCCAGTGTCTGGACACCTAAAAGGTTTTTAAGAAAAATAATTGCAAGCGGGTGAGAGCCAAAAACGTTTTGAAAATATTTAGCGAGTGTTTAAAATACTTTAACATTTAAAATATGATATTCTCCATATTTAAGCTGGTGTCGCACTCACATGAGATACCCCTCACCTCTCATGTATTTAAACACCCTAGTTACGCTACCCAGCCTAACTAGCATCTCGCCGAACTTCTAAACACCCATATGCTATATCATACCCCGCGTATATAATATCCTAAGCTTTCTCATGAGCTTATGCATTAAGATTCTCACTTGTAATCTATATGTTCATAGTAAATAACTTTCACTAGTTATTATACACTATTCACATTTTTGTGTCATTAATCCCATATATAATTTTCTCATCTTCATATACATATACCATATTTTATTTCAGATTTTATTTTCCTGGATACCACAAATTCATATCTCACTTTATTCTTTATTTTTGTCCACATATATATCTTTCACACCTTCACATATATATAGAATATACTATACACATCAAGTATATCCATACTTATATATCACACACTATATAAGCATAATAACCACCTCTAGAGTTATAACTCAATAGATGCAGTCTCTCAATGCTATCATCTTCTAGGGCATACTCATAAATCATCTTGGGTACCAGCGGTCGGAATCTCACACCGCCCTAGCAAAAATTCAAATCACAATGCAGGGGAAACGGCTATAGTTTCACACTGGAAATAAGACAAATCATACCCAGGACATCTTACCTCTGATAAATGCCACACAATATAAAAATGGATGCTATGACCTAGGGACTATACGCTCCCTGCTCCTCAAGCCAAGGGCCTCACCCACATCGCGCAACTTCCCATGATAGCACTAGAGGGGTATGCTACACATAAATATATCAATCATACACAAATATATTTATAATCAGACCATATATATATTGTCTCTATACCCGTATATATATACCATCTAATTCGGCTATTCATGCCTATCTCCCGTAGCATTAACCTATAGTCCTGAATATACCAATTCGTATTAGTTCTTAAATATACACACAACTTATTTTAATCATATAAGTATTCACTTACTTATGATAGAATTATCACATTCATTATTTCCGAATAGTAGCTTATCTCGTCTGGCTAGTATTCTTAAATCAGCCTACTCGCACCTTAGGATTTCTCTTATACATATTATCGGCATATATATATATACCCACCAAAATAATTCCCATAGTGTCGTTCATCCCAAACCCTCATAAAATTAGGGATGACAATTTTCCCCTAAAATTCGGGTCCCCGCGGATATCCGAAAAAAAATCCCCAAAAAATCTCCGAATATTCGGGGATCGGGGAGTTAAAAAAATCCCCAAAAAAGATCGGGTCGGTTTCGAGTATAGTCTCGGGTCCCCACGAGGATACCCGAATTATTAATATATAATAAAATATATGTATATATTATAACTTATAAGAGGGAGACATAAACTAACCCTAACGAAATGTTTGTTCGTCCGCCTCCTTCCCACTAACATCTCAAAAAAAACCTCCCCTCATCTCCCCACTACTAACCTCCTGTTGCGCCCCTCATCACCCCGCCCCTCATTTCCCCACTAACCTCCCTCCTTCCGCCCCTCATCTCCCCGCCCCTCATCATCGTTCGCCTCCCAAAGGTAAATTTTCTCAGATTATGTTTATGCTTTTGGGGTCTGTATATATTCAAGACTTATGTTTATGCAGATCACATCTTAATGTAGATGCGACCCGAAGTGTGAGTTTTAAAAATCTGTATTTACTCAACTGAAGGCCATAATTTAACACCGCGTTTAAGATTTTTTTTAATTCTATTTTAGTTTTTAAGCGTCTTATTTTTATTTTTCAGGTTTGTTCGAATTAATGAGATTATTATTGATGATACTTTGATTTGGAGTACCCGTGTTTGAAGACTTTTATAACTGTTTTGATTTGTAATGGAGTAGTTGTGTTGGAGTATGTGTGTTAAAGATTTGTACTGAAATAGTTGAAGACTTTTGCAGATTTGTAATGGAATATCTTTGTAATTAAATATTTAGAAGACTTTTGTAGCTTTGTAATCTTATGTTGAATAGTTTCATAGCTTTGTACTGGAATATGCAGAAGACTTTTGGAGTTGTAAATGAATTTTTTTATATTAAAAAAAATGGGTTCCCCACGGGGAAACCGATACCCGTTTTAAACGGGGACGGGGATCCCCAAACTCGTTATAACGGGGAACGGGGATGGGGATTTCTAACGGGGACGGGGATGGGGATGCTGTCCCCGACCCCGAACCGACCCGTTGCCATCCCTACATAAAATTCATACCCAAATTTTATTCACACCAATCCCAAGGGTCACACATCACTCGTTTAATCATCTAGAGGTCCTCACACTCTATTTAGGATCCCCTAAAATTTTTCTCCAAAAATAGTTATCCTTAAATCCCTTTAAAACTAAGAAAAAATTTCAAAACTGTCAGGGCCGAATCGATTCTCCCTATACCGAATCGATTCGCTCCCCTGCGAATCGATTCAAAATGGCACAGATTGCCTATTGTTACGAGTTCATCCTCTTCTTCTGCTCCCATTCTCAAGCCAACACTCATCCAACCTAATTTTTGTGGATTCTAACATCACCCAACATCCACGTAAACATCTACACACTGAAATATACCCCAAACACCAAGTAGTTCATGGGATTCCGCAATTAAATCAAGAATTTCACCCTATTCTCAATTAACCCTAAAAGTCCAAATCTTTCAAATTTCTCACCAACAATTTCACCGTTAACATGGATTCTAACTCAGATTTCATATGGAGTTGTTATCACATCAATTTATATGAAATCATTTCCGAAAAATACATTTTGATTCAAGAATCCCAAACCCAAAAATTCATATTATTTTCGCCAACTTAAAATGAATTATAAACACACATAAATAATTGAAGCAAGTTAAACATTTTCCTCTTTGGATATATTCGACGACCTCGTGGCGGAATCCACCGGAGCTTGGCCGAAAATCTCCTATTTCTCCCTTTTCTTCTTCCTTTCTCTTCTTATTTCTTTTTTTTATTTCTTCTCTCTTTCTATCGACTTATAAGAGAAGAAATAAGGGCTATCCAGTTATTAAATCCAAAATTGACTCGTATACACAAATGCGAGTCCCTACTAGTCCAAAAAGTCCCTGAAACCCAAACACTACCCCCGAGTACTCTATTATGACTATTTTGACCCTTTCGAGACCAACCGTGCACTCGAAATTCCCATCCGAGTCACTTATAAAAAATTTACTTCTTAAATGGAACACATCTCCACACATATTTTTTGAGTAAAATATTATTACTTGTATCTTTGCCCAACTGCGACATGATATAAAATAATCAAACTTCAAATTACTTATTCCCGTAAGTAAATATAGAACCCATCAATATTAATCCGATACTCTCTAATTTTTATTTAACATGTACTTCAAATTCTCGAATCATTAAATTACACCCACTCATGTAATTTAAATATCCACAAAATCATGGGGTTTTACATACTCCCCCCCTTACAAGAGAATTTCGTCCTCGAAATTCGACTTCAATCGGTACTAAGACTGAGATCTTTAACAACACAACATCCTCTAGTACTCGAAATCAGTCTCAAAATAACATAAGGGTTACTCCACTATACACCCGCTAGTGGTACCCACTTGTCTAAAGGCTTAATCACTATAACCCCAGCTTCACGGCAAGCTTGTTCAGTTCTCTTCATACTGATATACTCCATCAGTCATAAGCTCTTACCTCAATAACGACAAGTCACACATTGTGCTTCTATCAACGACATCCAAATAAACTGAGCCTATACATCATTGGATCTATTGACTCAATATTATTGGAAAGTCATACATCGCTAAGTGCCAGCTTCCCGTGTCCATCCCAACACAAAACTCACATCCTGAGAGAAGTCATAAGAACATCTGACCACTCCTGTCAATTCTTAAAATCTCGATTCATGGCGACGTAACTCTTACGATGCTCAAAAGTTATCCCAAAACAGTTTGTGGTTAATTCCCCTCTTGACAACGGACTCTATATCGCGTCCGATCCAAAAGTCTAGTTATTTTTTCACCTGTAAACAACCTAAGGGGGATTGGCAAGGCTTTCCATGTAAAACCTCAAATGGCACCTTGTCCATGACAAACAAGTACGAGTGACTACACACAACTCTACCAATCGATAATTTGTCCTCCCAATTACCGTACCATGCTTTACTTCAATTACAAGTGAGGTCAGTTGCGAAAGTAAACTAACCGCAGTGACTCCAGAATCACATTCATACCACTTTACTAGTCGTCAATCACCTCCCGTCTACTCATCGGGCCATAGGTGACACGACTTGCCCAAAAGAAAACATCATCCCCACTGCTTCTAAAAAATCCCTATCAGAGGTGGGGTTTAAGGATCTCATCCTGATTCACAACAATATTGGGTGGCACCTTGCATCGATGCAATCCTTCTTTTTCAGCCTGTCTGCCCATTCCCTCACTGGAATCGTCGGCTGGATACAAAATTTTCTAGTTGATCATCTCGAACCAACTTATTTCCATCTGTGAGTGGTGCACCCGGAGAAAATCTCACTATGTCTTACCTACCACCAATTTCCACTATAACGTCTCGCATTAAGTGGTACTTTATACCCCCATTCTTTCCCTGTGGTATACCAAAAATCACGGGCCGTGCACTTTTCGCCACCATGCGCACTTCTGGGCCCGTTTATCTTATAGAGATTAACATTCTACTTACGTGCAAGCCACTCTTAACATTCGATTGAGTAGGACTCCGCTCTATCTTCACATAATAATTGGATTTTTCTCTTCTTAAGGAATATCCTTATAAACGGCTTCTTACCGTCTTTCAACCCATCTCGGGTGTGCTAACTCTCATTGCACACATATACTTGGATTATCGTCATTCTCCCATGACGTTCAATTCATCATGCCATTCCAGCTTTGTTTATAACTGCCCCCAGACATAAATTTCCACACATTATCGGACGATTTGAAAATCAACTAACCAGGGCGCCCATACACCATATAATCCGTGCATAATTGCACAACACTGAAAACGTCATACACTTTCCTTAAAACTGGCCTCGCCTTCTCAACGTGGCTATAATACATGGGTATTCTCAATCACCCCATAGTTAGGAAGAGGGTGAGAAAGAGAAAGAGGAGGAAGAGAGGTGTTTTGAGTGCGAGGGTACGGGGAATAAGGAATTTGAGTGTCCCACTAGGCTAAAGAGAAAGGGCAAGAAGTTATTGTGCCAACCTCTCTTAACGATAGTGAGGAAGAGGTGAAGGATTCTGGGGATGATTCTTCACATGGTATGTGTGTTTCCTTTTTAGCTAGTCACGTGAGCACACCTAGTTTGTCTCACAATCATTGGGCATAAATATTGTATATTTCCCCCCTTAATTTCGGTACCTTTGTGAACCCAAGTTATGAAATTCATTTGGATTTAACTCATACTTATGTTACTAACCTTCGTTGGAAAGTATTTTTTGTTTTGTGTTTCTCTTATGTGTTTTACAAGTAAAGTATGGAAGCGGTGCGAAAGAGAAATCGAAACATTGAAAGAAAGGTTAGGAAGGCAAGTTCAAGGGAATTTTCGTAATTCTTAAGACTGATCCCGGAGGTGGGGCCAACTGGAAAGTTGAAGAGGTCATAACAATGATAACACTGGAAGAAACGGCACCCCAATCCGAGCTATAGTTAAGGATTTATGATCATTTGAAGTTGAGAAAAAATCCAAGAAAGAAAAGAAGAAAGCATGAAAGTATTTCTAAGTGTTGAATTTCCAGCTAGTTCCCCAGAACCACAGAATGAACCGGTTCGAGGGCGAACTGATTCAAGGTACATGGAGAACCGGTTCACCCATTTATCACTTCCAGATCCATTATAAAATTAGTCACGCTTTCTAAGTGTGACAAATTGTCAGATACGCGATTTTTATTTTGTCCTTATCTTTTAGCCAAAAGAGTTTTATGTTTTGGGGAATCTTCTAAACGACCTCTAGCCTATATATTTAGTAATTAGGACTCTTTTTATGAAGATTTCATTCATGTAAAATCTCCTAATCAAGGAGGAACATCTAGGAGAAGAATTTACACATTTTGCACCTTTAATTCAGGAGTTTTTCGAGTTTTTCTTTAACCTTTGGTTTCTTCTTGCATGTTCTTGTTCTTCAATCGTGGTAACCTTTATTTTCAGCACTTTTATTATTATTTCTCATTTTTAATCTCTCTTTTCAAGCAGTTATGAGTTCATGCAACGTAGATAACGTAGTTTCCATTAATTTCACCATGTTAGGCTAGGTTTTTAAAGTTTGGGGTGCATGAACTCAACTCGATGTAATTTAGCCATATATAAACTAGGGTTTGAATTGAAATTTGAATGAATAATGTTGTGTAGTTGTCACAACCATCATAGAACTTTTTACCTCGGTTGACCCTAGGTAACCGTGGTGTTTAAGGATGTGATGCGCGTATAACTATTGCGACACTGCTTTACGCATCCTTTGATTATGTATGATGCGGGATTGAACCTCATATATGTAATGCTTGGGAGTACTAAAGATCGGGTTCAATTAAATTTCTAATTCAAAATTCTAGCATTCTATACGGTAAATCTACTACGGTTTGGGGGATTGTATTCCCAACCTGTTTTTCCTTCATTCTCATTAAGTTATTATTAGTTAGTTAATTTTGCTCACATAGTTAATGCAGTAGTTTAATTAGTTTGCACTTAGTTAATTAGTTATTTCCCATCTCAATCATATTTTTATTTCTTTTTAGAGTCAAGTTAGGGTTAACAGTCTTACCTTTGTCGTCACGTTCACTCGTCCTAGTTCCCTAAGGATTCGATACCCAGACTAGCCATTATACTCCGCAAGAGTGTAGTTACAGTTTAGGTTTTTGTATTGTGGTCGGAAGCCAATAACAACGATTAGCGTATTACACAGACTCTCGGTTTTCACCTCGATCAAAATGGGGTCGTTGTCGGGGAACAAAGTAGGCTTAGGATTGGATCAAGTCAATCTAAAACTTTGATGAAAAATTTCAAAAAAAAAATCAAAATAAAAAATCCAAAATCAAAAGCACAAAAAGATATTCATCTCCCAAAATCCTGTTCATGCAAAATTCTGAACTCACTCAAACTCCCCATAATACTCCAACCAGCATTCACAAAAACCCGATAGTTGAGTACGGCCCCGATAGTCCTCACACTCCTAACGCTCCACAATTCTGGGTTCCACCTCCCACGCCTTCACACTCAATTGCAAATAACACTCTGATATCCCTCTTAGGACACTCTTCAGATCACGCTCCGAGGATACCAAGTGAGAATACAGAGTCATCAAGTGAAAGAGACATGTCACAACACGGTAGTGTAGTCACCGGTGAGGAAGAGGACCCGTACCGCCCTTTGAGAGAAATCTTATATCCCGACCGAACTATCACTTCGGGATGCATTTTACTCCCGTACAATGCAAGGTAATTTCTCTTTCGGAATGGGATGATCCAGATACTTCCCAACTACCATGGAATGGAGTTTGAAAAGACATATCTCCACATCCGAGAATTTAAGGAGGCGTGCGAGACCCTCAGTGATCAAACTTGCACAAAAGATGTGATCCGCCTCAAACTCTTTTTATTCTCACTAAAGGACAAGGCTAAGACCTGACTATGGTCTTTACCTCCAAACTCGATTGCATCATGGAACGAGTTACAATCTAAATTTTTCAAGAAATTCTTTCCTACACATCGAACGAACGCCATCAAGGCTCAAATTTAAACCTTTTGACAATTAGAAAATGAGTCGTTCGGTCGATATTACGAGCATTTTAATGAGTTAATCACTTCGTGCCCTCATCACGGACTTGATGAACTGCAAATCATTTCCTTGTTCTATATTGGGCTGAATATAAATTCCAAATAACTCGTTGAAACCATGTATGATGGTCCCTTTGTCGACTTAGACGCCAACGATGATGAGCTTCACTTGAGGTGTGTCGCCGAGACTACCCAAGCATGGGATACGTTAGACCCTAGTGATCATAATCGAACTCGCTAAACGACCACCACTCCATCGGCGTCCGACCTATTTCACATAGAAAAGAATACTATAACGAACAGTCGACTCGATATACTTGAGAAAGGAATGCGAGAAATATTTGAGATATATGCAAGAGGACCAACCGACTCCATCCCAAACCCCATTGAGAAAGTGTGTGCTATTCGTGAGGCGGGAAATTCAACAAATGAATGCCCGACGATACCCACCTATAAAGTTATGCTTCAAGAGCAAGTGAGCAGTGTAGGAGGATTTAAGGGTAATTTCGGTGCACCACACGGGAATTCTTATAACCCTTTATGGAAAAACCATCCTGGTTTTAGCTATGGGAAATAAAATGCTGCGATGAATCCTAATTCACAGGTTGCCCCTCTTCTACCATCACAATTTTAACAAGCACCACACATACAAGGATATGTGCAAGCACCACCACCTACAGGGCCATGTATCACTTCCCCAGAATGTAACCACTGCTAGACATGAGCGTATGATCAACGGCATAAATGCGACTATTTCAAAGATCCAATCATCGTTGAGTATCCAAGAGAAGGGTAAGTTTCCTGCTTAGGGCTAAAGACTTCTCCAAGGTTAAACTAGTGTTAGCGCCACATCCCATGACCACCTTGAGCAATGTAGCGCAATTACCACTCTACATAGTGGGAGAGTAGTTGACTTGTCACCTCCCCCACAAGACGTACCTAAAAATAAGGAGGTTTCGCCCGACACGAAAGTGGTCGAAGATGCCCCTTTAATTGAGAGTGATGAAAAGAATAACACTAGCGGACCCAAGGTTATGTTGAAACCACCCACCGCTGCCCCATACCCTCAACGGTTGGTCCCGCACTCCAAAGAGACTTCTCGGGATGATGTTTTGGATGTCCTCAAGCAAGTAAAGATCAATTTACCTTTTCTCGAGACTATACAGAAAATTCTCGCATACGCTAAGTTCATTAAGGACTTACTCACGGTGAAACGCAAGCTAAAGGTAAATAAGAACGTCATTTTGGCCCAGAACTTCAGTTCGGTTTTATTGAGTGACCTTATGTTAAAGTATAAAGATCCGGGTGCACCCACCATCTCGTGAACCATGGGGAAGAATCGAATCGAAGGAGTGCTGTTAGATTTAGGGGCAAGTGTTGACATTCTACCCTATTCCATCTATAAGAAACTAGATTTGGGAGACCTTAAGCCCACAAATACGACTCTTCAGCTCGTGAATCGTTATGTGAAGATGCCTAGGGGAATCGTTGAGGTCCTAATTATCCAAATAGACACTTTCTACTTCCCAGTGGATTTTGTCATTTGGGACGAGGAGCCATCCATTCTCCCGAGCAATCATGTTCTCGTTACCTTTGGTCGCCCATTCTTATCTACGGCTAATGCACTCATCAATACTCGGAGTGGGAGAATGCAATTAACATTTGGGAACATGACCCTCGAGACAAATGTTTTTAATAATATCAAAAATGAGGGTGACGAAGGAGAACCGCGAGAGACGGATCGTTTATAGGTAGCACACGAGTATGAAATGACCCACACACGAGAGTCGATCGGGGTATGCCTTGGTACATCAAGTGAGAGCGACGGTTGTAACATGGAGCGAAGAGTAGGGGAGGTATGCTTAATAACTGAAATGAACAGTGTGAGTGAGTCCTTGAGTGTGAGAGAGAGCGATAATTAAGAGGGCATCGGGATACTTTCATATGAGTGCTTAGAGGAAAGAAAATGGCGAGACACGATAGATACTTTTCTCTTCGATTGCTACCCACCCACACCACCTAATAATTTTGAGATGGAGCGAGGAAGGAAGGATGCGAAAACAAAGTAAGAGAGAGAGAGAGCTAGAGGAGTTTAGCCTAACATAATTTGAGAGAGAATTCGGGCAGGTGGATGAGAGCCTTAATGACGAAGTCCAATCTCTATTGGACTCATGGAGTCATTTGGGAGAGAGCGAGCGGAAAGATAAAATTGATGAGTTTCTTCGCAATGACCATCCACCCATGCGATTTAAGTCCTCGAAGGTAATTGAAGATAAGACTCAAGTCTCATCTGAATTAGAGCCCGACTAACGTAGTACGCATCATGAGGATCCTTTTCTGATTAATCAAGACGAGTCTCCCAGTCTTTCCTTTATTTATGGACAAGGGCCCAACTTATTCCGGTTATTGGTGTATGATAGGCAGAAGGGAGAGACTAGGAGAGCAACGGATCTCGTGTAAGGGTTTGGGTGATTTGTGGATAGATATGAGAAGTCGTCGCACCCCTGACGCGCATGGGGTGATTTTTGTTGTATTTTTGAGTCATGTATGAGTGTCAAATAGTGTCTTATTGCATTTTAATAATTTGCTTGTTTTGTTTGTCGCACTTGTTATTTTTCTTCTTTAGATTTTAGTCCTTTTCTCTTGAGGACAATGCAAAAGTCTAAGTTAGGGGAGGTCACAAGTGCGTCTTTCTAAAACTTCACAAATTTTCAAAACTGCCCAGAAATCTTAAAAAAATCATAAATTTTGAAAAATACAAAAATATTTTTCTTCAAAATAAATAAAAATTGGAATTCAAAATTTTCAAAAATATCATTAAAAGTCAGTTTAAAGTCTCAAATTATAAAAACACAATACACAAAGTCGGAATTGACCAAATATGGAAATTGAACGAACATAGACGACTTAATGAATAAGTGTGAAGATTAACAAGCCCGGTGTGATTCGAGCCTTTCATTTTTGTGAAATTTATAAATCAATCCGAGTTAAATGTTAACTCAAAGTTCTTTTCAGCGGTCTAATAAGTCGTCAAGGATCTCAAATCTTTCACTTTGATTGATTTTGAGAAATATGTGTAATATTGCCTTGAAAAATGTGCCAAAGAAATCTCTAAATTAAATTCATCTCGAAACGCATATGGTAACACAATTAGTATTTTGGACAAAGAATTAGGCTCTCGGTTGTCACCCAAAAATATTGGCCAGAAAAAGTAACGAAAAATTACCCTTTTTGTAAACCTAAATTGAGCCGAATAAATTTTTCCCTTTCGTTTGACAACCCGAAAAACCCCATTTGGCCTGGAATTATGAAAAGTGATAAATCACAAAAATTAAGTCCGACAAGTTCATAAAAAGGGGAAAGAAAAGCTATGCTCAACAAAAATAGCAAGAAAAGAAAAGCGTATAAAATAGAAAAAAATAGAAAAAGAAGAAGAAAATGAGCAAAAGCCAGGAAAAGCACTAACGGACATCATAAGCAAAATTTTCCAATTTCGAAATTCTTAACCTTTTCCAATTTTACCCAATACACCTTCAACCCGTAAATTTCCTAACCGAGCCCAAAATTGCGAAATTGGCTACCGCGTGGAGATCTAAAATACAAAAAGATAATAAAATTGATCAAAAATATGAATTAAAGGCAATGTTCCAGCTTTCTTATAACCGTAATTCATTGATGAGATCCAGTTACCATAAAATTTCCATCTTTCTATTTGTGTGCGTGAGCTTGGTTCCAATACATTTACTCTTATAAATCACGCATACCGAGAGAATAGCCACATTCCGAGTGATTCGTTTGTGAGAGCACTCTGTGAGATTTTGAAATCGAAACGAATTTTCAGATAAGTAACGTAATGGTCAATCGACAAAAATTCGGGGTTAAATTTTCGGCTTCGCACACACGCACTATGATTTGAGACTCTTGAACATGATTTGATGATGACTATTTTCTGTAAAAGTTTGAACTATACAATTTTGGCGTATTTTGAATTTTCTTTGAGTCGAATTTTGTGGGTATATTCATTGCAAACCCTCACGAGACAACACTCATCCTACTAGGGTAACCTAGGGGTTTAAAGGCTTGTTGCATACGCTAAATGCAATCGCTTGCCCGCGAAAAAGATATTCTATCCCAATAAAATGTTTATAAGAGTTGCTACATTATTCATTTTCTTTTACATTGCTCGGTACGCGCAAAGTTCTAAGTTATGGGGATTTGATTAGGCATAAATATTATGTATTTATCCCTTTAATTTCGGTACCTTTGTGAACCCGAGTGATGCAATTAATTTGGATTTAACTCATACTTATACTACAAACCTTCGTTGGCAATTATTTCATGTTTTGTGTTTCTCTTATGTGTTTTACAGGTAAAGTATGCAAGCGGTGCGAAAGAGAAATCGAAACAATGAAAGAAAGGTTAGGAATGCAAGTCCAAGGGAATTTTTGTAATTAGGTATCCCGATCCCGGAAGTGGGTCCTAATGAAAAGTTGAAGAGCTCGGAATATTGATAACACTAGAAAAAATAGCACCCCAATCCGAGCTACGGTTAAGGAGTTATGATCATTTGAAGTTGAGAAAAAATCCAAGAAAGAAAAGAAGAAAGCATGAAAATATTTCTAAGTGTTGAATTTCCATCAAGTTCCCCAGAACCACATAATGAACCGGTTCGGGGGCGAGCCGGTTTGGGGTACATGGAAAACCGGTTTGCCCATTTGTCACTTCCAGATCCGTTACAAAATTAGTTACGCTTTCTATGTGTGATAAATTGCCAGATACGAGATTTTTATTTTGTCCTTATCTTTTAGCCAAAAGAGTTTTATGTTTTGGGGACTCTTCTAAACGACCTCTAGCCTATATATTTAGTCATTAGGACTATTTTTATGAAGATTTCATTCATGTAAAAGCTCCTAATCAAGGAGGAACATCTAGGAGAAGAATTTACACATTTTGCACCTTTAATTCAAGAGATTTTCGAGTTTTTCTTCAACCTTTTGTTTCTTCTTGCATGTTCCTGTTCTTCAATCATGGTTAACAGTCTTACCTTTGTCGTCACGTTCAATTGTCCTAGTTCCCTGAGGATTCGATACCCAGACTAGCCATTATGCTCCGTAAGAGTGAAGTTACAATTTAGTTTTTTGTATTGTGGTCGTAAGTCAATAACAACGATTAGCGTATTACACGGATGCTCGGTTTTCACCTCGATCACACAACGATGAGAATACTTGTGCACGTGAGACCCTGAGGATGATAGTTTGAGTGTTTCTAGCGAGTTCGCTAGTGAGGGTGATCGTGAGCTCCAAATTATGCTTAGAAATTTGTACGCCGAGACCTTAAAGACTAAGAAATCGAATAAGGAGTTAGGTATGAGGGTGATTTATTTGGAGAGAGATTGAGAGTTTGAGGGGATTTGAGGCATCGGCGAGTCAACTAGATAAGGCGAAGGTTTCTTTGAGTGAGCAGTTGATCATTGCAAATCGGTAGAAGAGTGAGCTTAAAGCACGTGGGCCACAATTAGAGAGAGATTTTGAACAAGCCTGGTAGGTAAAGTTCACTTTAGAGGATACATATAAGAAGGTAGGAAAGATGCTCATCGTCCCGCTTTGGGTAATGTTTAGAGACTATGAATATGTCATGACGTTGCATCTACTTCAAAAGTTGCACCCGAGCCAGTTCTCGAGTTTGTGATTGCTCCATATGGATGTCAACCCAACCCACCTAGGCATCCCGTATCGGATAGGAGAGTGCGTTGTAGACATTTTAAGAGAGGTATTCCTAGGCCCGTGTACATTTGCACCCATAGCAAGAAGAGAGGACACCTTAGGGAATTTTTCTTTAAGTTGGGTAATGTTTCTCATTTTGCTACTACACGTGTTACTATGACACATGCACTCACACATGATACTTTGGATGCTCCCGATGATTACATGAGAGAGTTTGCACATATTAGGGAGCAAGCTAAGTTTTTAGTCAAGACTTCACATAACTTTATGGATGTTTTTCATAGGATGTCACCATCTTTGGAAAACTCCATCGCACCTAACGGTTGAGGGTTGAACTTGTTTGCCAGTATACGATGATTTTCATAATGATAGTTGATAGCCAGGGTTTTGCCACGACGCGAGAGTCACCTACGCGTCGGTTATTTTGAATTAGGCTCACATGAACTATAAAAAAACCTAAACTTACGACTGCACTCGACGGGTGAGTATAGCGGTAAGTCGGGTATCGAAAGATCCATAGAGACGAGTTGCTAGAATTTACAGGATTTAATATTTCGAAATAAAAGTGTAAAAGATAAATTACAACTAAAAAGGAAAAGATGCGAAAAGGGAAATGGTTAATCTTGGCGAGGGAAAATAAAGCTAGATTAAGAAAGCGAGTAAAAACTATAGGTTGCGTCGAATATCCCTCACCCAAGTTAATTAGTATAAAATGGTCACATGGGTCGACGAGTTATTACAAATGCATCTCGTTTCAACAGTTAATATAATCAAGGGTTATCACGCCCTTAAATTAGCATAAAAGCCTAATAAAATTTTGGCGTCAACAAATACCTCGAAAATTACGCATGCAAGGTCGTAAGCACGGGACATACATGATATGCCCCATCAAATCTCCTAGGCGTAATAACTAGGACAACGCACTCGAAATAGACCCGTAAATTCCATCACCAAAGCAAAGCAAAACGTCAACCCGAGTGAGTTCCATTCAAACACAACCTAGACTAACTTAGCTAGAAAGCATGGTAAAAACGTGGTAAAGGAAAGCGATAAATAAACGCGGTAAATCAACACTAGAATGCAACTAAATCAAAGCATGTAAAGAAATCATGTAAACCTAATTATCAAAGCTTGTAAATTAACTACAAAGCAAGAATAAAGGAAATGCAAGATATATTAATGGAGAACGAAAATGAAAGTACCAATTACTAACCCTAAAGGGTGTCAAACCAAGAGAGGAAGAAGAAGAACTCTCAAATCCCCAAACCCTAACCTAAAACTCTCTAAAATCTAATTATATCTGTTTTTTACACAAAATTCCTTTAGATAGTAAAAGGAATTAAATTAGAAAATACAAGGAAAAGGAAAAGAAAAGGAACGAATTGCCAAATATCTGGTATGATCGATCGATCGATCAAAGACCATCGATCGATCGATGGGCATCCATCGATCTGTCAAAACCATCGATCGATCGATCGAATAGGTCCCAGCCCACTGTCTTAATTTCAAACCGCGGTCGATCGGGGACCCAAGCTCGGTCGACCGGTACTCTGTTTTTGGTAGCCATTGGTCCATGAAGAGGGGGGAAATGGTTGCAAACGGAAACAACCATAACTTCTTCGTCGGAACTCCAAACGATGCACCGTTTGTGTCCACGTGATGCTAACTCAACAAATTACGTAACCGTGGAATTTTCATGAGCCGGAGAAGAAATGTGAATTGACTAAAATTCCCTTAAAGTAGCGTCCAGCGACGGAACTTCTTCGAAATGCAACATATCCTCACTTTTTGCGTTCCAATACCTACAAAAGCACAATTAACCCCTACAAAGCATGTATATAACCAAATCCAAGGTTGTCTAGTTAATGAGCATAAATATAGGAATTAAGGACCATAAAAGCGCTAGAATGCATAAAGATAACGGGCAAAAATATGTAGTATTCGATACGAATCACACCCCCTAACTTAAACATTGCTAGTCCCTAGTAATGAAACAAACAAAACCAGTCCACAGAAGGCAATACAAGACGTATATATGCATCAAAATATAAATGCCACTTTTGTAGGGAGCACGATTGCATTTAGCATATGCAATAAGTTGTTAAACCCCTAGGTTACCCTAGTGGACGAGTGTCGTCTCGTGAGGGTTTCAGGGATGATACCCACAAACATCACATGGGTTCCTCAAAATAAGCCCAAACCAACATGCGACAAGCCCAACAACAACGAACAAGATTTTATACGCATTATTAGCACATTGAACGAATTCAAACAAAAGTCTGAATCATTAGCATTATAGAATGCACCTTATATAATTGAAACCTTAAAATGTGGGAGGGGAGCGAGCACATGCAAATGTATGTTTTGGCAAAAACTTATATAAATCGGATGCTAAATAAAGCAAGCATATATTTAATCCTCACAGGCATTACACTCATCAAGTGCATTCACTCGAAATAGGGAGGTAACACACAGGACATGCGGGCATAAAGAGTAAATTAAATGGAAACTAGGTCGTACACATGTCACAAATGAAGAACGCTATATATAAAATGAAAAATTATAATCTCAATGAAAGGATATCTCTCATTAAAGGAGGCAAAATGCATTTTCACAGATTATCAAAACTATTTAAACCTTTGAATTGCATCTACTTAAGATCACATACGATTTGTATAGGGGTGTAATGTAGGCTTGGATAGGGTACGAAATGAAAGGTATGTATGTACGGATTCAAAGTGTTCAGAATGAAAACTCGGGATAATGGAAAATGCGGGCAATATCAAAATTGGAAAACAAGTTCCAAACAAGTATTAGATATATCACCGGGGAGAGTAATTAAAGCTTATTGAACACTATACACAACATTTACAACGTTCTCTTTCTTTTCTTTTCTTCTTTTTCTCATTTTTCTCTTTTTCTTTTCTTTTCTTTTTCTTTTTCTTTTTGCTTTCTCTTTTTCTTCTCTTTTTCACTTCTTTCTTTTCTTTACTTTTCTCACTCTCATATGCCTAAATTCCAACCGCAACACAATAAACATCATTCAATCCCAAACAACATTCCAAACAAAGTTATGTAAGGTGTATTTATGGTTCTAAAACTCCAATTTACAGTTGGTTATGGGATTTGGGTTATGAAATGAAAGGCTAGTAATAAGGCTCAAAGTGGTTGACGAGGGGAAATGTTTAAGGTGAGGTCAAGATCAATATGGGTGATATAACAAAGATGGTCTATGATCATTTCACAAAGTTTACGCAATTCTCGAGTCAAAACAATATATGAAAATCATGCTCAAGTAACACATTTCAAGAATGAACTCAATTAATGAACGGTCAAATGAAAGAATAGAAAGAATAACAACGAATTCAACGTTTTTAAAGAGGAAAGAATAGTGGATACACTCACAAACGACGAAAGGTACAAATCTTACTTGGTGTAAGTATATACAATGCAACAAAAGATTACCGAGTTATAAAAATCTTAAACCAAATCAATAAAACAATAAAAGTGCATGTGCTCATGGGATTAGAGTTTAATTCATGAAGTTATTCATAATATCAATGATCGAGGTTTAAAGTCTAATAACTTCTAAAATTGATAACATGCATCATTGGGTTGTCTATAGGATCGGACAATTATTGAAATTTATCATCGAAAACAAAGGCAAAAAAGGAGAAAAAAGAAAGAAAATATTTTTGAAAATTTTGAATTTTTCTAAGAAAGGCATACTAAGTAACTAACATGTGAGCAAATACATGGACTAAATAAAGAAATGGATAGAATATCCCACACCCTCTAACTTTAAACCTGACATTGTCCCCAATGTAAATTAAGAACCAAGTCAAAGAGAGGAAAATAGTGATATTACCTAAAAGTGGAGAGATTCCCATAAAAACAAGTCCAAAGAATCTACAAAACAAGTTAGTACCGAGCATAGCAAAAACAAATGACAAAAACTTAACTAATTACATTAGACTAAATTAAAAAGGAAAAAGATAAAAAGAAAGAAAGAACAAAAAGCTAACTATATACAACCTACTATTTATGATTCACACTAACTATACACGAGAAGTCTAAATAGCTGAGGGTCCACCATGAGAACGATTTGACTTTAGAGGATAACCGGTGTACCCTCACTCTCAAGCATGCCTTCTAAAAAATATGAATTCCGTTTGAACAATGGAGGGCATGTCTAAGGCGGAAGAAATGAACCATCGTCAATTAAAAGTTTTGGAGGGACGATGGGGGATTTGGATTGAACGGGTGACAAAAACATGTGGGGATCGAGAAAAGTCGAATATCCTCCCAATGATTTTGAAATTAGAATGGGAGGTGGCGCACACGAAGGCAAATATGCGATCATGGAAGGCGACTTGAGCAAGTACTCCTCATCGACGAAAAGGTTTAAAACATTAAAGTTTGAAACCAAATCATCGGGTACTTATGATGGTGTGATAACAAAAAATGAAAATGGGGATGAAAGAAATTCAAACTCATGAGATGAATCATCATCGCATGAAGATTGAGTTTCGAATGAAATAAGATCATTTTCAATGGAATGTTCTTCTTTGGGGGCCAAAGAAGAAGTCATTTCATTAAAAATAGATATTCGTCATTTTCATCCTCACTTTCAATATCTATTATGCAATAGGCAAAGTCTAGAATGGTTTGTTCCAAAGTAGGCACAAAGTCCTCATTTGGTTCAAAACATTCCTCGACTTCTAAAGTCTCAGAAGCAAAATCATCGCCGGACTCAAATAATAAATCCAATTCATGTTCCCACAAATAATTTTCTTCCCGGTAACGATTTTCAATTTTCTCATTTTCAAGCATACGCAAACCCTCACCGAATGTCATAGGTCGAGGTGCGGATCCTTGAAAATGGGAACTTTGAAAATTACAATCGGACTTAAACCTAAAATCATTATTATAGGAATTTTAAAAACTATTGCAATTCATTTCAAAATTCCTATTATAAGGAGGTAAAAGCCCAAAATCATTATCATCATCAAAATTCCAATAACCCAAGTTTTGACTTTCAGTTATACTCACCCAAAGTCATATTTGAATTTGCAAATTTTTGGGATTCTAAGTATTCACCAAAAGTCAAAGGTTTGAGAGAATTTTGAGAATTATCATAATGATTACTGAAAGTATTGGAATAAGACATGCTTACCCCAAAAATGTCTCGAAGTGGCGAATTCCACAAAGTAGATGCGCGCGGGAAATTCAAGCATTTCTAAGTGCTCAAATGTGGAAGTCCTGTAAAAATATTAGCAAATAATATAAATAGAAAGAAAATACTATGAAATACTAAATGAAATAAAGTCTAAAACAAACTCATCGCCGGCAACGGCACCATTTGATAGCCAGGGTTTTGCCGCGGCGCGGGAGTCACCTACGCGCCGATCGTTTTGAATTCAACTCACCTGAACTATACAAAAACCTAAACTTACGATTGCACTCAACAGTTGAGTATAGCGGTAAGTCAGGTACCGAAAGATCCATAGAGACGAGTTGCTAGAATTTACAGGATTTAATATTCCAAAATAAAAGTGTAAAAGATAAATTACAACTAAAAAGGAAAAGATGAAAAAAGGGAACTGTTTAATCTAGGAGAGGGAAAATAAAGCTAGATTAAGAAAGCGAGTAAAAACTATAGGTTGCGTCTAATATCCCTCACTCGAGTTAATTAGTATAAAATGATTACACGGGTCGACGAGTTATTACAAATGTATCTCGTTTCGATAGTTAATTAAATCAAGGGTTGTCACGCTCCTAAATTCGAATAAAAGCCTAATAAGATTTTGGCGTCAACAAATACCCTAAAAATTACGCACGCAAGGTCGTAAGCACGTGACATACATGATATGCCCCGTCAAATCTCCTAGGCATAATAACTAGGACAACGCACCCGAAATAGACCCGTAAATTCCATCACCAAAGCAAAGCAACGCGTCAACCCGAGTGAGTTCCATTCAAACACAATCTAGACTTACTTAGCTAGAAAGCATGGTAAAAATGTGGTAAAGGAAAGCGGTAAATCTACACTAGAAAGCAACTAAATCAAAGCATGTAAACCTAATTATCAAAGCTTATAAATTAACTACAAAGCAAGAATAAAGGAAATGCAAACTATATTAGTGGAGAGGGAAAATAAAAGTACCAATTACAAACCCTAAAGGGTGTCAAACCAAGAGAGGAAGAAGAAGAACTCTTAAATCCCCAAACCCTAACCTAAAACTCTCTAAAATCTAATTATATCTATTTTTTACACAAAATTCGTTTATATAATAAAGGAATTAAATTAGAAAACAAAAGGAAAAAGAAAATAAAAGGAACGAATTGCCAAATATCTGGTATAATCAACCGATCGATCAAAGACCATCTATCGATCGATCAGAACCATCGATCGATTGATCGAATAGGTCCTAGCCCACTGTCTCAATTCGTAGGCTTAATTTCAAACCGCGGTCGATCGGGGGCCCAAGCTCAGTCGATCGACACTCTGTTTCTGGTAGCCCTTGGTCCATGAAGAGGGGGGAAATGGTTACAAACGAAAACGACCATAACTTCTTCGTCCGAATTCCAAACGACGCACCGTTTACGGCCACACGATGCTAACTCCATAAAATACGCATCCGTGGAATTTCCATGAGCTGGAGAAGAAATGTGAATTGACTAAAATGCCCTTGAAGTAGCTTCGAGTGACGGAACTTCTTCGAAATGCAACGGATCCTCACTTTTAGCGTTCCAATACCTACAAAAGCAGAATTAATCCCTGCAAAGGATGTATATATCCAAATCCAAGGTTATCTGGTTAATGAGAATAAATATAGGCATTAACGACCGTAAAAGCGCTAGAATGCATAAAGATAACGGGTAAAAATATGCAATATTCGATACGAATCAATAGTTTATGCCTATTACTAGTGTGTACCATTTTTGAATTTATATTTTCCATTATTTATATATGTTTTGAAAAATCCAAAAAGTTGTTTTTTTATGAAATCTTTTTGAAAAAAGAAAAAAGAGTTTTTTATTTTGTTTGCACCATATATGAATGGACATATAGGATGACCGAGTCACAATTTCATTCCATATCCATATGACTGTTTGATAGTGTTTTGATGTTCGTCATCATTTCAGTTTTGTGCTTTATAATATTTGGAGTCATTAAGATGTAATTTGAGATTACTACCTACATGTTTGGCTCTTAGTTTTCATTAACACACACTTTCACGGATTTTTTTATTATTGTACTTGTCTATCACATGTTGGTCGAAGTATTTTCATCTCAATCCCGTCTTTAAAACAAACCAAATGCGCTAAAACTCGATAATGAAAGTAGTGCATGTAATAATCATTGCCAGTCAAGAATTTGTTTAATTTGAAAAAATTATAACTGGACACGGGAAAGGATTGCGAGAGTGCAAAATTAAATCTTCTTAAAAGCCACCATCTAAAAGATCCTGAGAAAAAATTATGGCAATAAAAATAATCATATGCTAAAATGGGGTAAATAGGATTTCTCTAAGTAGAGAAAAATATATCACCTTAAAGAAAAAATAAATGCATAATTATTTATGAGAAAATTTGGTTGGAAATATGTAAATAACGGGTCTGCACATCCTGACAAAGTCTTGAAAAAGCATTACATTGTTTTAGATGTTATTGGAGTGGAAATCATTTTAGACTTTGATGTGTCGATTAGATTGAGTCGATGTCATGTAAATTCACATTTTTGAGACCTAAGGACGATTTTGAGATCATTCGTTAGGAGTATCCATATTCATCGTGCACATATGTTATGTTTGATTGCATCGATTTTCATATCGAATTGGTTCACACCCATTCATTATGTTTTCACAATTTGGTTATCTTAATGTAAATTCATAGTGTGTGATTTTTTTTTTTGCATTTTTGTTTAAAAAAATTATATATTAAAAAATAGTTTGTGGAATGCTTTTGAATATATCTTTGATGATAGTAGTTATTTGCTTTGCTTGTCATGGCACTCCATGTTTATTTTATTTATTCTTTTCCTTGTCTATTTCAGACAAATAAAAAGGGGGAGAACGAATTATGATTTTATGTGGGGGAGTTTGCATTATGGGAAAGATTTGACTATGAAGATTGATTTATTCTTATATCATTTCAAACTCGATGCATCAAGAAGGTATTTTTTTTCTTGTCTCATGTGTGTAGGTACAGCACACCCTGATGATGCAAAGAAATTTTGAGTGTTGAAGATTGTTGAAGAAAAGTTTAAGTCTTGCATTTTTAGTACCTTTTCTGTTTTGGGTTCATATGAGGGTATTAGATTTGTACAGACATTTTGACTTGAAAATTCAGATTTTTGTTTTTAGTTTGAATCGATATAGACACAGTGGGAGATTTGTAAGGACATATTTTACATTATAGTATGTCGTGTACCGCGACAACCGTCGAAGGTTTATTAAAGTTCAATCATGCATCGAGACGGATCTGAATATCAATGTTCCTCAACATAAAAGCCTCTGCGAGATTAATTTTGGTAAGATTGTGTTTAAGACCCTTTACGGTTCATTTAAAGTGTTGGGATAATTTTTCTAAAATATTTGTAAACAATTGAGGCGTTGTTTTTCACCAAAGAATTTTTTTCTAAGTGTTCGACGGACTTTTAAATAATTTTTTTTTCGCTAGCTCGTTCGAGCGACCAATGTATGTCATTCAAACGACGTTACCATCTCGCGCGAGGCCTCCTTAGAGCGACGTTGTCATTTCATTCAAATGATGTGCCACCTCAAGTTATTTATATGAATTGTGTTAAATGAGTCATTTTTCGTTAAGAAGACTTGACGTTTTAGAGTACACGAAAACTGCAATCTGCAGAATACTTTTGCCTTTTACTTTTCGGGTTTAAACCTTTGTTTTTCAATTCACAAAAATTCCATTAGTTTAGTGAATTGCTTTGGAACCCGAGATACATTTTTGGTCAAGTTTCTCGTGTAGAGAGGGTAAATCTACGGTTGACGATTGTGTGTCGTCTGTGAGTACTCGTGGGCGTTCCTTGCTGATTTGGACCGCGTGTTCCAGTGGATTGCTGTAGTTGATCCATTGCTGACTATATATTGCGTGTTTATGTGAGTATATATGTGATATTCATTGCAGATTTCATTGTGTATGTAAGTTGCAATTTATTTTACATAGTGAAATAAAAAGGGTTTTCCCTTTTGGGTTTTTTCCTAAAATTTATGTGTCAGCAATTATTTATGACGGTTTGATTTTACCCTCGTAGATGTATATTTTAGGGCTGAATTAAATTGGTTTAAAAATTTACTTTAATTAAATAAGTTTACAATTGGAATTTGTGAATTCAGTTTAATCGATATCACATAATTAGATTACTAATCAAACCATCCAACTCAATTAACTAAGGGAATCAATTAAAGTAGTTTCACAAGTTGATTAAAATAAGATTATACTCATGCCAATTTGGAATCGAATGGACTATTACTAGCATAACGCAATCCCAATTAAATTCTAAAATAATTCAAGCTTGCCTTATGGATTGATTAAGTAATCAATCCCCCAAATCCCCCAATTATTCTTCCAACTCTTAGTGCCTTTTCCCTCAAGCTATCGAGTGTTTCTCCAATTTTCTAACACGAGTTTAGGTTATGTCTAGTGACCACTAAACGCAACTTCCCATAAAATTACAAAAATGTGACTTCAACCCAATGAGCCCAAATACACCTCATAAAGCCTAAAACTCTACCCAAGACATAGACTAACCCAATAGCCCTAAAATTCATAATTTTAAGTCAAATACATACTTTTTATGCATCCCAAATACGAACCCCAAATATGCTATAAACCAATTGATTAATCAACTCAACCATTTATTAAATTAAATGGTACGAGACCAGATATCAATTGTTTAATTATTTGATTTATCAATCCGAGTTTAAATATGAATAAAAAAAATATTGACTTCACCTGTCTTAGTAAGAACGCGTAATTAATTTTGACAAATAATGCACATAAAATATGATGTATTACGCATAATTCACCACACATGCAACATTTTTTCTTCTTATTCTCTAGTAATACTGGTTCATCAGGGTCTCTCCTTCACTTATCTATTGGCATCCGAGGATCCCTTATTATAGCAAGAGTTTGGATATCAGAGTAGGCATGGGGGTTGTAATCAATAAAACATGAATGCATTACCTTATGCCACTAGTTAGATTTTTCAATTATATGAACATGGGAAGCAAATGTTTCTTTGTAGGTAATCACATCAAACATGATACTTAATTAACTGTAAAAGAGTGTAGGAAAACTTAAGTTATTAACTTCAAATAAAAACATTATAACAATTCATAAAAATTGTGTAATAAATTTACTTATTCTACGACTTCCTTCTAGGCATCATTATGTCATCTTTACTTTGACATGGATCGAGGGATGCCACTTATCTGGTCATCACAACAAGTACATTCTTTATTACCGAGGTCTACTATCCAACTTTTCCCAAATATATATGTTTCTACCAATAAAACTCAGGTTATAATGCTATGATAAACTGCTTGTATTCCATCTTCAACCACTTAAAATATTAAGTTCACAACCCTTGGCACAAGGCCATTAGAGCTATCCTCCTATCCTGTTGTATTTTTTTTTCTATTTTTACCCACTTATCATCAAAGTGTATACCAATATCTATATCCATAAAAAAATATTTCACAACTAATGAAGACATCTTAAGGCAGTAATGTTAGCTATTTAACACAAATAAAGCATAAAAACCCATTTTTAAATTCCTGCAAGAATGATGTAACATAAAATATGTATATTCCCGTGTAGAAGAAAATACGAACAAAAAACTCTATAACCTTAATTTAAAATCCACATATATGTAATCATGCTTACTTATAAAAACTAGCTCTTTTGATTAAAAATCAATTGATAATATGTTAAAACCCTAAAATTTTCACCATTAGAACCTCTTACGATTAAAACTCTAAAATATCATAAATTCAATTGTAGATTTATGACACTAACCTCTTTTGATGTTTATTTCACAATCAATAATCATCATTTTTATAATATTTAGATTAGATTTGTAAGAACTTACTTGTATTGCTCATAAACTAAGTGAAATCGAGTGATAGGAGAGAAATTGGGAACTTGGTGTTGGTTGAAAGAGATAAAGAGAGTGAAAATGTGATGATATTGAGGGGAATAGTTTAAAAAAAGGTTATAAATGCCCTTTTGAATGGAGGAAGCAACTTCTAAATAGTTTTTCAGCTGATTTCGTCCAAATCAGATCCTAACTAATTAATACCAAAAGTAGTGCACCCCAATCCCCAACGAATGACAACTAATAGACCCCAAAGTGTAATTACCATAAATTATAATAAGCAAACTTTTATTGTGAGGATTATCATCAAATGGGAATACAAAAAATTCACTTAAAACCATGAATTTTAACATGCAACCCCAAAAATATATTATTATCATCAATAACATGATGCAATGGTACGTATATACTCATGGTCCCAAAGTTATTTGGATTATATTCTTTCAGTTTCCAAAACACACTTGAATTTTTCAAGAGGTCTCCAAAAGGCTTCATCATATTCGTGCCTGATCATTTATGCAAATGCCAGAAGTAACCACTTACATGGACTACATGACATAGATATACTCCCATGGTTAACTAAATTTTCTATATTAAAATCTATTTTAAATTTAAATATGAGGTATTTGAGGTTGCCAAATAGATGATGCAATATATTCTTACTACAAAAATCTTATGCTTGAAATGTTTCTTTTGTATTTAGAATTTATATGCTGCATAGGTTAGACAAGCAAATTATTTGTTTTGTTAACTTTTTCAAAACTGGGTAAACTCTAGTTTTAGGCGTGACCTTGTTCATTATTAGTCACTTTAATGAATCTGAACTTTGCTTCCATGAAGTGAATTTTTTGCCGGTCGCGATCACTGGAATTTTAAGTACAAAATCTCCGATTCAATGCGCGACTTTGTTCTTTTTTGCTTTCCTCAACAAAAATGCTTGTAAACTTTCTAGGTTTATGTGTCCTTGAAAAATAACTAAAAGATCTCCTTGGAGCTTGTGCCAAGACACAATTAAGTTTGGGAAACTAAAAAAATTACGAACTTACCTTTATGTGTGCTACACATAAGTGATATCATACACTTGTCTTCCACACTTGGGTATAAAATTTATTGCTTTGTCATTAGAGAAAGTAAAGAGAAGAACATTCAAAGAGGGAAAACATATTATTTTCCACAGTGAAATAAAAAGGATTTTCCCTTTTGGGTTTTTCCCTGAAATCTTCATGTCAACAATTATTTATGATGGTTTGATTTTATACTCGTTGATGTATGTTTTAGGGCTGAATTAAATTGGTTTAAAAATTGACTTTAATTAAATAAGTTTACAATTGGAATTTGTGAATTCATTTTAATCGATATCACATAGCATTCTCATAATTAGATTACTAATCAAACCATCCAACTCAATTAACTCGGGAATTAAAGTTTTATTATTAATTAAACTAGTTTCACAAGTTGATTAAAATCAGATTATGCTCATGTTAATTTGGAATCAAATGGACTATTACTAGCATAACACAGTCCCAATTAAATTCTAAAATAATGCAAAGTTGCCTTATGGATTGATTAAGGATTCGATCCCCTAAATCTCCCAAGTATTCTTCCACCTCTCAGTTCCTCTTCCCTCAAGCTATCGAGTGCTTCTTATATTTTATAACACGACTTTAGGTTATGTCTAGTGACCACTAAACACAACTTCCCACAAAATTACCAAAATATTCCTTCAACCCAATGAGCCTAAATACACCTCTAAATGGCCTAAAACTCTACCCAAGATATATACTAACCAAATAGCCCTAAAATTTATAGTTTTAAGTCAAATCCACACTTTTTATGCATCCCAAATACGAACCCAAAATATGATAGAAACCAATTGATTAATCAACTCAGTCATTTAATAAATTAAATGGTACGATGTAACACCCCGCCTAATTAAATACCAGGTGATCAGTCATTTATTAAATTAAATATAAAAGTGAACGGTGTGGTTCATTCTTAGCATCACCCTCGAAAATAATTTTTTCATTTTAATCACCCTAAATAATTAAGCTAAGTGTCAAAACAATTTAAATGATTTTATTTATTAAATTTCGTTGCAAAAACCTTTTAAGCATAAACAAATTTATGAACAATACAAACGATAAAGATACCAATCATCCAATGAAATATGCCAACTAAATTACTCAAATCCAAATAAATAACCACAACCCCTGACAATGTGATAGATAAAATAATCCCAAATGAAAATAGAATACTGAATTGATAAAAGTGTATGCAATCCCTATCAAGTCTAAACGAGAGTCTCGAAATGGGCGACACATGCCTTAGCTAAAAGAACTGAATAGAAATCTGAGGAGCCAAAGAAGGAAGCATCTACTGCAATAACCTGCAACTCCCACACAAGCTGCAGCACGTCCAGTCAAATGAATCTACACCTGACGGCCCTGTGGCTGAGCACCTGCAATATATATATATATATATATATATATATATATATATATATATATATAGAGAAGGAAAAATGATAGGAAACGGGTTAGAGCCCGAGTGTAAAACAGTTTTAAAAATGGTTTAACAAGTATTTAAAATGCTTACTAGCTAATATGACAACTATGTTAGTACACGAAACTCTCTTGAGAATTCTCACATCTCATCTAGTGTGCATGCCTACCATACTACTAACATAACCCATAAGTCTAACTCTATACTCCTCCCATAAGCTCTGATTCACAAGATCATAAGTCTATGATCAAATTAAGATAACATCTACTTAAAGGTTATTGAAGTCAATTATGTATTTCTCAATACTGTGAGGTTTCAAACACTTGCTATGAATGAACAAGTTTCGCTAGTCATTAACACAACTAAATTTCCCCTAAATTCGCATATGTTATGCGCAACCTCTATTCTTACGACATCTTAGCGTTAGCAAATGAAATTGTTGCGTTCACGAGGTTGTTTTGTGGGCCACGAACTTTGTCTAAAATGTAGGTCTTTTTAAAAGATCTTTCACTTTTCTATTGGAAATCCATGAAAGACCTCTCTCAACCACAAGTTTCCTTATTTAAACACTTGAGTGTGAGTTTTTGGTTGATAAGGTCACCTTCCCCACTTGTGTTACTCGTGGGGAACTTTATACATGTGGAGGGGTTACCTCATTCTCATCATCTTTTGAAAGAAAATCTAAAGAGAAATAATACTAATAGATTTTACTACAGTGAAAAAGACATTTGATCAAGAGTATTTTTAAGAATAAATAAGTCTTCTAGTTTATTACACAATATATTAAAAGCATAGTTTTATTCTTCACTTCTCTCTTTTCATTTGTTAGATGTTTTTTTCCAAACATTAATCATAATACCTATTGAATCTTAAAACAATTAAAACTTTAATATTGAATAAATTTAATTATCTCTTTGTCCTTAAGTTACTCGTGTGAATATTTTAAAAATACATTATCAGGTTTGAGTAAGCTAATATAATGAAGGAACTAGTGTCTCCTGCTATGGTGCCTCATGAGGTCTATCCTAACTTCTCATTGCTAAACCTGCATGTAATTTTTGTGAGATAACTTCTAAAATCTATTGGGTCCCGGAATGGAACTGCCCTGGGGAATTAGGAGTTGGTATAACTTGTATAACCAGTGTGAGTGCTGGTGGTGGTACGGATGGTACTGCTACTGTAGGACTAGTGCGAGTTAGGGGTGTAAACGGATCGAGTTTGGATCAGGTATGGGTATATCCGTATTCGATCCGGGTATTTTTTTTAGCGGATCAGTTCTTACCCAATTACCCATCGGGTCTCAAAAAATGGATCCAAACACGGATCCATTAAGGACCCGACCCGAATACCTTTGACAAACTTGCAAAACCAAATTTACTATATATATATATATACACACACACACACATTAGGGTCGGGTCCTTATCGGATCGGAGTAATGTATATCCAGACCCAGTCCATTAACTAATTGGGTAATCGGATAATCGGCTCTATAAAATTTGCTCAGATCTGTTAATTCGGGTAGAATCCGGATCCGGTCCAGGTCCAGACTCGGTCCATTAACAGCCCTAGTCCGAGTAACATGTGCAGCTCTGCATGTCTTTCTTTTAAATACCTTATGAAGTTTGACATATAACATTTATTATACTAAAATTCGTACATTAAAAATGCAAAGAAAATTGATATATAAAAGAACACTACGCGGACGACTAGAACGGACCTGTGGAAGTTACGTTGCGTATGACTATGCTATGATACCACCTGTGACACCCAATATATTTGAATACTTAGGTTGGTCAAGTACAATTTAGTACAGATTATTATATCAATTTAAACATCATCCTTGGCATGAGAGGAAATAGTAATTAAGATAAGTAATAAAGCTTATGGCATTAATAATCTCAAGATGAATAGATATGAAATGTTATTAATCACTTCTGATGACTAATTTTATAACAAGGTCTGATATCATAATAACCTTAGACAATAATGTCTAAATAAAATACGAACTTCTAAGGTCTCAAAACCACCAACATCATAATAAGAATAAATTTATGTACATATATTTACCGACGTACAAGAGATTGTAAGCACAATTTTCCAAAATTGTTCATAGCATAGCGTTAGGCTAGTTTGGCGTATCCCGTTACAAATCGTCATGCATCAAAAAGACGAACTGAACTCAAACATCTCCAACATTAAATACTTATCGACATCCCAGAAGGTATAAAGCGATTTAGAGTTGGAATTAATTCATAGAATTATATTTAGGATGTTTATTTTTTATCAAAAAGACGAACTGGTTTTTTATTTTTCCAATAAGAATTTTTTCCAAAAAGAATTCTTATGTCAAAACTATTCATGACGCTTGTAGCGCGTTTGTAGTTCGCTTGAAGAGTTATAATAAACGACATGATACTAGAATGCGTTTTAAAAAACATGATTTTTTATGTCCCTCGAACGACTTTGAATGTCACGCGAAGCACTTATCAAGCGACATCTAATGTCGCGAGAAGAGGTCATTCAAATGACACCTTATGTCGTTCCAATGAAATTGACATCTCATTCGAACGACGCACCAACTTAAGTTTTGTATAAATACCTGTTTCGTGAATTTGTTTTTTAAGACTTTTGCAAAAGATGTTGTTGCATATCAACAACACAAGTTCTTCAATTTTTGTGTTCCTAAACATTGTTCTAATTCACAAGAAAGCATCCTTAAATATTATTCTTGTGAATTAGTTTAGAACTCAAGAAAGTTTTGTATCTCTCGTATACACCTCGGTGGAGAGGCACTCCATTGCTAACTTGTGATACATGCAGGGATCCATTGCTGAATATGAAGGGTGAGGCTAATTCGGAGGACTGCGGTCATTTGATTTTGCGAGCATCATAGTTGTTCCTTGGATATTTTTTAAGAATAAAGTGTTATTCTTGTGGGGAATCTCTGTAAGTCGACTCTCTTGTAAATTTCTAAGTGAAAAAAGAATTTTCCCTTTGGGTTCTTTTTCTGAATCTTAGCCTGAGTTATTTGCGTGGTTTGATTTATCTGTTTTATCACATAGTTGCATGCTTAGGATAAACAAGATAAAATCGGTTTAAAAGTCATTTCCGCATATTTAAAATGGGTGTTTCAATTTTTTAAATCACACTTTGTAAGTGTTCTCACTCTTATAAGTGGTATCAGAGCGGGTTGCACTAATTTATTGTGTTTGATCTTGTTTACCTACTTTTGGGGTGATTGAGTTTTCATTGCTCCTGTGCTTATTTTTACTCTCGACAGATTCTCCTTGTTTTGACGATATAAATAGTTTGAATTTGACGTTTGCGAAAAGTATTAAAGTTTTGAAAAAAGAAATTGTCGTTTTAAATTCACTAGGGATCTTTTGCAACTGGTTCAAAATCAATGAGATTTTTATCGTGAGAAATTTGTTGCTTTGGACTATAACTTTGTCACTTTAAAATTGTCCAAAAAGGAGAGGGATGATAGAGTCCTATTTTTAGAAAAAGAATTGGAGGACTTTAAAAATTCTAGGATTTGTGTTTGTGACAAAGAGGATAAAAATATTTTGATTAATGATTTTTTGGCACGTGAGAAGACTCTTAGGGAAAAGTTTACTTTCATTGAGGGGCAGCGAGATAAACTTATAGGTTTGATTAAAAATTTAAATAAGGAGTCCCTAATATTGTAAGAGTCTAAATATTTGCCTGAGTAAAAAATTTTGAAGTTGAAAATGATTTAAAAGACTCGAGTAGTTTGTGTAGGGATGGTAGTGGCTTATCTTTTTCTGATGCTTCCGCTACTAAACCCAAAACCATTATTTATTTTAGAGGGACAACCGAAACCAAGGACATTAGAAAAAGTCAACCCCTAGGTAACATTCCTCCCGTTTACACATGTTCACATTGTGGTAAGGAAAGGTCACCTTAGCCTTTTTTATTTTGATATTGAAGGAGGTCCTAGGAAGTGTAAGTCTAGTGTCCCGTTGGTTCCCGAAACCCCTATTCGACGTTTCACATATACTTGGATTTGGAAATCACTTTTAGAGGCACTAGATAGTAGTCTAGTTGATTCTTCTTTACTTGCACATGATTCTTCTCTTGCTATATCGTATAGATGATTGTGTTCGCATGTTTGTCATACGCTAGTTATGCTTCATGATATATTTTTGCTGGTGTTATGACATGTGTACTTTTTGTATAATATTTTTCTTTTATTGAGCTATATTTGAAAAATTCAAAAAGATTTTTGGTTTTATATATTTTTTGAAAAAAATACAAAATGTTTTTTTTAAAAATATTTTGAAAATCCAAAAATATTTTTGGTTCTTTGTGTATTTTAGTTTTACACATTTCGTGTGGCATATTGGTGTGTTTGAATCAAATTCATTACACAATTTACATGTGGCTAGGACATTTGGTTATGACTTTAAACACTTAGATTGATCTTAACAATGTTTATGGAGTCGTTTCGAACTTGACTTGCTTTATGGATTCGACTTTGTATATGCTTATATGTGCACACATACACGAGCTTATTCAATTTTGACTTCATGATGTACATTTGAGCCTAGTGAGACGTTCTCCTATCAATCTTGTCATCTACATGTTTATCCAACTATGGAGGAGTTGTGCATGTAAGAACCGTTGCCCATGATGATTTGTTTCGTATTGAAAAATGATGAGTGAATGGGTAAGGGCTACGAGTGAATAATAATCACATCGCGAAAGCCATAGTTTAAAAAGAGCCCGAAAAAAATTAAGGCAATTAAAAGAATAATATGCTAAAAATTGGCCAATTTGATTAGTTTGATATATTCATTCAGAAGAAAAGAAAATAACTATTTTGAGAGAGTTTGGATGGAAATATCAACGAGTTTTCATAATGATAATGTATCCCAGTTATACTCATTTTGTCATGTCATTATTGATTTGTAGAATCCATAAAATTATAGGCTTGTATGCATTGTGTTTGTTTTATTCATTAAGTTATACTTTATATGTCACTTAAGGCTAAAGCTTAATGTGATAAAGTTTTGCGATTAATTAGAACTTCTTGAACATATTTGAGTGTTTGGGTCTTTTGTTTCTAGTTCGCACCCATTCATTCCATTCCACGCTTTTAGACACATCGATACTATGCAAGTGTGTAAAGCTTATGTGTTTTGTGGTCGTTTATACCTATATATATGTGTCGGAATTGCATTGATATATTTTGCATATATTATATATGGTGTGTTTATTGAATTTGTTAAATTTGCATTTTTTGAAAAAATTGAAATTTTTTCAAAAATAGTTGGTGTGTTTGCCTTTGAGATGATCATTACACATGTTTGATTTACATCTTTTGTGATGATATCTTTTCTTTGTCATGATGCTTCGTGCTTAATGTTTTTTGTTTCTACTTCTTTGTCTATTTTTCTATTTCGATAAAAACAAAGGGAGAGAGCAAATTAATATGGTGTTTTTGATGAGTTTGAATTAAGGGGGAGTATTTATTTATGATTTACTTTGTTTCAAAATCAATGATTCACGAAGGTATATTTGTTTCAAACTCGATGCGTTACAAAGTTATATGTTTGTTGTCTCATGTGTGTAGGCACTCTTTTGTCGATTTAAAGACACACGAATGAAGACAAAGTTTAAAAGGGAAAAAGATGGAGTTCGAAGACAAAGAGACTTATGTCGTTTCGTTCTAGGGTGGGGAAGGGTGTTAATGCTTTTTCTAATAAGAGATTTTTGATTTTAATATGGTGTTCGGTCTATTTGTTTGTTTTGTACCAGAATAGACAAATGGGGAGATTTGTAAGCACATTTTTTATGACATTGTTCATAGCATAACATTAGGATAGTTTGGCGTATCCCATTACAAATCGTCATGCATAAAAAAGACGAGCCGAACTCCAGCATCTCGAAGATTGAAGACTTTACGACATCCCAAAAGGTATAAAACGACTCAGAGTTTGAATTAATTCATAGAATTATATTTGGGATGTTTAATTTTTATCAAAAAGACGAACATGGTTTTTGTTTTTCCAAAAAGAATTCTTGTGTCAAAACTGCTCATGTCGCTTGAAGCTCGTTTGTAGGTCACTTCAAGAGTTACATCAAACGAAATGCTACTGGAATGAGTTTTAAAAAAATAAGATTTTTTTATGTCGCTTGAAAAACATTGAATGTTGTGCGAAGCATTTATCAAGCTACATTTAATGTCGCGAGAAAAGTTCATTCAAACGACATCTTATATCGTTCAAACGAAATTGACATCTCGTTCGAACGACACATCGGATCAAGTTTTGTATAAATACCTGATTCATGAATCAATTTTTCAAGACTTTTGCAAAAGACTTTTCTACATATCAACACCAAAAGTTCTTCAAGTTTTGTGTTCCTAAAAACTGTTTTAATTCACAACAAAGCATATTTGAATATTGTTCTTGTGAATTAGTTTAAAACCCTAGAAAGTTTTGTATCTCCTGCATACACCATGGTGGAGAGGCACTCCATTGCTAACTTGTGATACCTACGGGGATTCAGCGCTGAAAATGAATGTTGAAGTTTATTCGGAGGACTGCGATCATGTGACTCTTGCGAGCGTCATAGTTGTTCCTTAGATATATTCGAAGAATAACATGTTGTGCTTGTGGGGGATTAAGTAGTCTATGAGTCGACTCTCTTGTAAATTTATAAATGAATAATGATTTTTCCCTTTGGGTTTTTTTTCGGAATCTTAGCCTGCGTTATTTGGGTGGTTTAATTTATCTATTTTATCACATAATTGCATGCTTATAATAAACAAGATAAAATCGGTTTAAAATTCGCTTTCGCATGTTTAACTTTTGTGTTTCAATTTTTTAAAATCACCATTTGCGAGTGTTCTCGCGCTTATAAGTGGTATCAGAGCGAGTTGCACTAATTTATTGTGTTTGATCTTGTTTACCTACTTTTTGGGTGATTGAGTTTTCATCGCTCTTGTGCTTATTTGTACTCTCGGTGGATTCTCATTGTTTTGACGATAAAAATAGTTTGAATTTAACGTTGGCGAAAAGAATTAACGTTTTGGAAAAAGAAAATTGTCGTTTTAAATCCGCTATGTATCTTTTGCAAACGATTAAAATCAAAGAGATTTTTATCGTGAGAAATTTGTTGCTTTGGACAATGACTTTACTACTTTAAAATTGTCCAAAAAGAAGAGTGATGATAGAGTCTTATTTTTAGAAAAAGAATTAGAGGACTTTAAAAATTCTAGGGCTTGGGTTTCTGCCAAAGAGGATAAAAATATTTTGATTAATGATTTTGTGGCTTGTGAGAAAACTCTTAGGGAAAAGTTTACTTTCATTGAGAGGGAGGGAGATAACCTTCTAGGTTTGATTGACAATTTAAAGAAGGAGTCCCTGATATTGGAAAAGTCTAATTCTTTGCTTGAGTAAAAAATTTTGAAGTTGAAAAATGATTTACAATACTCGAGTAGTTTGCGCAGTGATGGTAATGGCTTATCTTTTTTTTTGTGCTTCTGTTGCTAAAGCTAAAACCATTATTTGTTTTAGAGGGACCACCAAAACCAAAGACATTAGAAAAGGTCAACCCATAGGTAACATTTCTCCCATTTACACATGTTCACTTTGCGGTAAGGAAATTTCACCTTAGGCTTTTTTGTTTTGATCTTGGAAGAGGTCATAGGAAGTTGAAGTCGAGTGTTCCGTTGGTTCCCCAAACCCCTATTCGACGTTTCACATCTACTTGGGTTATGAAATCACTTTTAAAGGCACTAGATATTAGTCTAGTTGATTCTTGTTTGCTTGCACATGATTCTTCTCTTGCCGTATCATATAGATGATTTTGTTCGCATGTTTGTAATGCGCTAGTTATGCTTTATGATATATTTTTGCTGGTGTTATGACATGCGTACTTTTTGTATTATATTTTTCCTTTATTGAGTCATATTTGAAAAATATAAAAATATTTTTGGTTTTATATACATTTCGAAAAAAATACAAAAAGATTTTATTTAATATTTTGAAAAATCCAAAAAGATTTTCGGTTCTTTGTGTATTTTAGCTGTATACAATTGGTGTGGCATATTGGAGTGTTTGAATCAAATTCATTAAGAACTATCCACGTGGCTAGGACATTTAGTTATGACTTTAAATGCTTTGATTGATCTTAACCATATTTATGGAGTTGTTTCGAACATGACTTACTTTATGGATTCGACTTTGTATATCCCTATATACATGCACATGCACGAGCTTATTCAATTTTGACTTAATGATGTACATTTGAGCTTGGTGAGATATTATCCTATCAATCTTGTCATCGACATGATTATTTGACTATGGAGGTGTTGTGATTATAAGAAATGTTGCCCGTGAGGATTTTTTTAGTATTGAAAAATGATGAGTGCACGAGAAAGGGTTGGGAGTGAATAATAATCACGTTGTGAAAGCCACAGTTTAAAAAGAGCCCAAGAAAAAATTAAGGCAATTAAAAGAATAATATGCCAAAAATTGGCCAATTTGTTTAGTTTGATATTTTCATTCAGAAGAAAAGAAAAGAACTATTTTGAGGGAGTTTGGATGGAAATATCAACGGGTTTTCACAATGATAATGTATCCCAGTTATACTTATTTTGTCATGTCACTATTGATTTGTAGAATCCTTAAAATTCTAGGCTTGTGTGTAATGTGCTTGTTTTGTTCATTAAGTTATACTTTATATGTCACTTAAGGCTAAAGCTTAATGTGTTAATGTTTTGCGATCAATTAGAACTTCATGAACATATTGGAGTGTTTGGATTATAATTCTTTTATTTCTAGTTCGCACCCATTCATTCCATTGCACACTTTTAGACACATCGATACTATGCTAGTGTGTAAATCTTATGTATTTTGTGGTCGTTTATACCTATATATATGTGCCGGATTTGCATTGATATATTCTGCATATATTATATATGGTACGTTTGTTGTATTTGTGAAATTTGCATTTTTTGAAAAAATTAGAAAATTTTGAAAAATAGTTGTTGTGTTTGCCTTTAAGATGATCATTACACATGCTTGATTTACATAGTTTGTGATGATATCTTTTCTTGCGCTTAATGTATTTTATTTTTACTTGTTTGTCTATGTCTATTTCATTAAAAACAAAGGGGGAGAGTAAATTAAAATGGAGTTTTTGATGAGTTTGAATTATGGGGGGAGTATTTATTTACGATTTACTTCGTTTTAAACTCGATGCGTCACGAAGGTATATGTTTGTTGTCTCATGTGTGTAGGTACTCATTTTCCGATTTAAAAACATATGGATGGAGACAAAGTTTCAACGGCAAGAAGATGAAGTTTGAAGACACAGAGACTTATGCCATTCCGTTCTAAGGTAAGGAAGGGTGTTAGTACTTTTTTTAATAGGAAATTTTGATTTTAACTTGGAGTTCGGTCTATTTATTTGTTCTGTTACGGAATATCCAAAGGGGGAGATTTGTAAGCACAATTTTTATGACATTATTCCTAGCATAGCGTTAGGCTAGTTTGGCGTATCCCGTTACAAATCGTCATGTAAAAAAAAAAAAAAAACGAACCGAACTCAATCATCTCCAAGATCGAAGACTTCTCGACTTCCCAAAAGGTACAAAATGATTTGGAGTTTCAATTAATTCATAGAATTACACTTGGAATGTCTAATTTTTATTAAAAAGATGAAAAAGGTTTTTATTTTTCCCAAAACAATTTTTTCCTAGAAGAATTCTTGTGTCAAAACTGTTCATGTCGCTTGAAGTTCGATTGTAGGTCACTTGAAGAGTTACATCAAATGACATGCTACTAGAATGTGTTTTTAAAAAAAATATGATTTTTTATGTCGCGCGAAGAATTTATCAAGCGACATGTAATGGCGCGAGAAGAGGTCGTTCAAACAAAATTAACATCTCGTCTGAATGACACGCCGACTCAAATTTTGTATAAATACTTATTTAGTGAATTAGTTTTTCAAGACTTTTGAAAAATATGTTTCTGCATATCAACATCAAAAGTTCTTCAAGTTTTGTGTTCCTAAACACTATTTTAATTCACAACAAAGCATCATTGAATAATATTCTTGTGAATTAGTTTAGAACCCTTGAAAGTTTTGTATCTCTTGCAAACACCTTTGTGGAGAGGCACTTCATTGCTGACTTGTGATACCTGGGGGGATTCACTGCTGAAGACGAAGGTTGAGGCTAATTCGGAGGACTTCCACTACACCAAATCTGCCTAATTATCATGGTTATTGACCTTGACAAGTTCAACTTGTCAAGGTCAATGACCGTGACAATTCGGGGCGAGATAACTTTTTTTGTCACGGACTTATCACCGTCATTGACCGTGACAAGTTCGTTAGAATTATTACGGTCGTGTCACGATCCCTGACCGTGACACATTTAGTCAGGGTTAATAACCGTAACAAAGCCTTAACCTTTTTAAAAAAAATTGTCACGGTCATTGACCGTGACAATTCTGGGTAGAATTGAAAAAAAACCTGCTGGGAAGTATGGACACTGCCACTGCCCAGCAGTATATTTCTACCTGTTATAGCAACGTTGTACGTGTTCAAACATCATATATCCAAATAAACTAGAGATAATGCAAATATACATTCAAAATAGAAACTATTTAAGAAGAAATAACATCACCATGAATTTACTCAAATCTACATACTATTTAGCTGGAAAAGAGATTTTGTACCACGATGCTTGGGGACACCTCCTTATCCTTACCTTCTCGTCCGAAGAGCCACATAAGTATCGAGCCTATGTGGCCTACCCCCAGGGCCACTCCCTGTCCCCTGAAATAAAATAAAGTAAAATTAGTATCCGCCCCGCAAATATAGATAAATATCAATATAAATATAAATATCAATATATATATAAATCGAAATCGAAAGTATAATTGAAATTGAAATATTCATATAAATATAAATATAAATACATTACCTGTAGTGTTACCCAAACAGCTAACTTGAGCTCATATGGCACCTCCTTCCAACTAATGTATCCCGGGCAATCGTGTCAAATATAATTCTCTTCATATCTGAACACTAAGAAATGCCATAATCCTATGGAGTTATGCTCTGCAAATTCCTTCCAACTGTTGTGTAGCCAAAAATCACCAGTTGAAGTTGTCAATTCCACCTTCTATATTTTCCCATGTTTTGCTAGAGGTTCCAAGTGGTGGGGTATGGAAAGTGGAATTGACAACTTCAACTGATGATGTTTGGCTACACAATGGTTGGGGGGAATTTGCAGAGCATCACTCCATAGGATTATGGCATTTCTTAGTGTTCGGATAGATGAAGAGATTCAGTCTCCTCTCTACAAATAGGACACCCCAAATAACCATGTAATACACAACCGAATAATGTCCCATAAGCTGGAAAATCATGAATTGCCCACATCAACATAGCTTTCAGTGTAAACTCTTCTTTTCTAAAAGAGTCAAATGATTGCACACCCTCTTTCCACAACTCATTTAATTCTTCTACCAAAGGATCCAGGTAGACGTCGATGTCATCACTTGGTGCCTTTGGCCCAGGTATCAACAAAGCCATCATCGAAAATTCAGGTCTCATACACTGTTAAGGAGGGAGGTTGAGTGGGGCTAGGATCACTGGCCATACCTTCTGATTGATGCTTAGATTTCCAAATGGATTGAAACCATATGTTGATATAGCTAAACGAATGTTGCGTTGTTCTCGAGCAAAATCGGGATACTCAAAATTCATCCTCCTCCAGGCAGTAGAATCAATAGGATGACGCATGATATTACCCCCTACTTCTGCCCTAGCATGACAAGTCATTGCCTCTGAAATCCATGGTACTGTGAAAAATCGCTTTAATCTAGGCCCAACGGGAAAATATTTCAATACTTTTTGAGGCACTTTTGAGGTTGTGCCTTCCTTACGATTAGATTGGACATATCTAGGTTCATCGCATACCGGACAACGATCAAGATTTTCATACTCCTTTCGGTATAGTATGCAGTCATACACACAAGCATGAATCGATTTATACTTCATTCCCAAACCTTTCAAATTGTTCTTCATAACAGGATAGCTATTTGGAAGTGTGTTCACCTTGGGTAATAAGCCCTTCACCCATTTCAGAATTCCCGTTATGCTATTGCCAGACAAACCGTACTGCGTCTTCAAACTGTGCAAACCAACCACATCATGTAAAGTTGTTTGATCTTTCTCACAGCCAGAGTATAACGGTTAGGTCACCTTAAATTTTAAACTTTGGTAGTCATCGTCAAGTTTTATCGTGTTATCTTCACGAGCACTTGAATCTTCAACATCACCGGTAACCTCATTCTCCTCTGCTTCATAAACTCCGTACGCATCATCAACTAAATCCTCTAACATATTATGATCTACGTCGTCCCCTTCTGCATCTATTCTACTTGTTGAAGGTTGTTGTGAAGGTTGGTCAGGGACAAAAGTAACTTTCAATTCACCGTGAAAACTCCAAAATCGATAACTATCTTGCGTACCCGATCTTAATAAATGTAGTTCAACTGTTTTCCACTCAAACACCTTACCATTATTACACCTAGCACACGGACACGGAAACTCTTCATCATTATGACATCTCTTTGCATATTTCACAAATTCGTTAGCACCTCTGCGAAACGCATCCCCCATTCTATTTGTCTCACCCATCCACTCTTTGTATTTCGGATATCCCATCACAGCTACCACAACTAATCACCTATTAAAGGTAAACAAAACTTAGATTTATAGTATGTTTCATTTAATTATGTCTTATTTATATTCAAATTCAATTTATAATAGAAATTTCTATTTCCTCCATCTCCTCTAAAGGGTGAGCGGTCCTATCCCATTCAAGACCGCATTTTTCCGTAATATACTTAATAGCTCATGCACATTGTTACGATTTGAAAAAAATTCGACAGCATATCCCCGCAGCTCTCCAAGTACACAACGTAGATTGGCAAGTGTGAGTGTTATTTCAATTGATCAATTGAAATAACAGTCACACTTATCAATCTAGTATGTACCGGAGAACATTAAGATACGACTGCAGAACTTCCTCCCAAAGTAACAACTTTAAGCCACTAAGAATATTATACAAAAATTATACAGTCTCAAACTGTCCAAACTGGACAATTCGAGAGATCTCATTACAGGGGTAATGACTCTCGAACCGGTCTAAGGGCTATTGAATGCGTACGCATAAGAACTAGATGGCTAGTATCTATGCGCACTATATTTAATTTCAAGTATGTTTCATTTAATTATCATACTATTTATCTATTGTTCGATATACAAAGTAATTTTAAATTTTTTTTGAAAAATCCCACCCCCATATGGACAATAATCCAGTGGTCATGCCACTTTTAAAACTAACCAACCCAACATTTACTAAACAAAATAATCCACAACAATGTCAACAACAAATGTGTATCCCGTACTCCTTCTAATTCATCTACTCAATTAATTCATTTCATCTATTAAACTAACAATTAAAGTGTACAATTATTAATTTACTAATTTACAATGAGGGACAATCCTACTTTCATATGAAATGGACACTAATTATTAATTTACTTTCATCTAAAACTATATAATTAAAATTACAATTAAAGCTATACAATTTATTAATTAAAGCTATACAATTGTTAAGATTGCCCCACCACACACACACACCCGCCACCACCACCCCCTCCCCCCGCTACACACACACACACACCCCTGCACACACACACCACCCCACCCCCTACCCCGTCCCCCCACCCCTGCCACACCTGCATACACACACACACGTACACACACAACCCACCCCACCCCCTGCCCCCTCCCTCACCACACACCACCACACACATATACAGACACATACACACATATATACACACACATACACACACATTTAGAAATGAAAGAGAAAGAGAGGAAAACACATACCTTAGAGAGAGAGAGAGACCTCGAAATCGCTTAGAGAGAGAAAGAGAGAGAAAAACCAAAATCGATGGATAAAAAAAAAGCGTAGGGCTTTTTTGCTGTATAAATTATCACGGACGTGTCACGGTCTTTGACCGTGACAATTATTTTAAGTATTGTCACGGTCAATGACCGTGATAATACTTTGTCACGGTCTTGTCACAGTCAATGACCATGACACAAAACGCGCGTTTGTTGTCATGGTCAATGACCGTGACAAGGGTGGCCGGCTGAAAGGTGATAATTTAGCCATTTTGGTGTAGTGTTCGGTCATATGACTCTTGCGAGCGTCATAGTTGTTCCTTAGATATTTTCGAAGAATAACACATTATGCTTGTGGTGGATCAAGTAGTCTGTAAGTCGACTCTCTTGTAAAATTCTAATTGAAAAAAGGTTTTTCCCTTTGTTTTTTTTTCTGAATCTTGGCAGGAGTTATTTGCATGGTTTAATTTATCTGTTTTATCACATAGTTGCATGCTTAGGATAAACAAGATAAAATCGGTTTAAAAGTCACTCCCGCATGTTTAAAATCGATGTTGCATTTTTTTAAAAATCACCCTTTGCGAGTGTTCTCTCGCTTACAACGATAAACATCAAATCACTCAAATAACATAACAAAATATAAATGATGCATCCCATCACCTACATCTCATGAATATAGTGGTGACGAGAACAATGGCTATGTGCTAACAAAAGAGGCATAAGTCTGGCATACCGCTAGAGCACCTAGAAACAACATGATAGGTCAGGCCCACCACATGATAAATAACTACGCAACCCAAATAAAATAATGATGACAGTCATGTATATACATAATAAATCCCCATTGTTCTATTAGGTAGACTATACCTCACTTCAAAAATACAAATTTTATTTCCTATTATTAAATTTGTAAAAATCTTTTAGAAATATACTTTGCCTCACTAACTAAGAGGTCTTTAACGTATACCGTGATACTACTAATAATATTACCATGAATAATTCATGTCTATAACTCCACTAACTAATGAGGTCACTACCACACCAAATCATAAATCGGGACTAGTCCTCGACTAATTAGTGGGGTCATTAGTACACCAAATAATAAATCGTAACTATCCCTCGACTAACTAATGGGTTCATTATATGTCCGCCGTCGAGTACAAAATCATAATAAAAATCCAATAACTCCACCCCCATCCATAACAATGTCCAACAACTATAAGACCATGACTCCGTACGTAGAGATGCATAAATCACATATATCCTCTCGCGTCCCTCCTTATAGTATTAACCCATGGGGATAATTAGGATTTTGTGTAATTTTTTTCTTCCTTACTAGTACGGTCAAGCATATATAAATTTATATTTTTTTTATTTTACACGGTAATACTCCTAAAGGGTGCAAGATTAATATATTATTGTATTTGAAAAATCAATTTAATAATTAAATATTCAATCTAACATTTTGTAACACCCCATATTTTGGAGAATATGGAAATTAATTATATTAGTTATTTAGGAATAATTTGGAGAAATTATTCAACTCGGATGATTTAAATTTAATTAATTCAGTTTAAGTTAATTTCATGCATACCGTAATTTGAGGTGAAAATAAGATGGTTTTAAAAGTAACTTGAATGATTTTGAGGTCACAGTTGATTTCTAAAGGGTTGAAATAGTTTAAAAAGTGTACCCAGGGGTATAGTTTGGGTCCCAGGATACCAGGATAATTTTAGGCCAACCCGACACTATGCTTTTCGATCATTCGGGAGTTTGTGGTTTAGAGAACTCCGAAAATGGTAAGTATTATATCTGATATTAGAGAAAGGAACTACGTTTAGCACAATCCTAATAGAAGAGAGGCAAGAGGATAGGAGTAGGGGAAGAAATCCAAAGGTTCCTACATAATTTTTCGCCCCGAACGCAATGGAATCGAGATCGGAGCGAGGGGAGAACCACCACACCATCTTATCAACGAATTTAAGACCTTCTATTTAGAGGCAAGTATTTAAATGGAAATTTATATTAAGTATGTTATAATACCCATGTATATTAGGGTTTGATTTCATGCTTTTAGAAGTTTTATATGAATTTGGGAGGGTTTAATTCATAAACTAAAGTATGGACGTATGTGGAGATGTTCCTTAATGATGATAATATGAAATCATTGGGTTAGGGTTTGTTAATAAGAGAGAAATCTGAGTTCTTGATTAATAAAGATGATGAACATGAGAAAACTAGGGTTTTATGTTTATTAAAGGAGAATTTGATTCTTGGATTGAATCTTTGAAGTTATTGGTGTAAAATTTTCATCGAAAATTATTGCTATGTGAAAATAAAATGATATTTGAATATATTTGATTATTAATATTGAATCTTTATGCATTCTTGGTTGAATAACATGAATCTTGAATGACTTAGAGTTTAATTGTTGAATGTAAGATGTCAATCTGCCAGAATTTTTTACGTAACTTTAAACGTATTCCACTTCCATTGTACTTAGATTTAGAGTGAGGTACATACATTCTTAGAAATCTCTCTGTCTTAGATTTCTAATGATCTTTGAATATGGTCAATCGTAGTTCTATAGAGGGAGTAATCGATGTTTTACTATAGGATGTTTGATCTGCCAGCATAGTAATCTGCTAGAATATTTGACGTAATTTTAAACATATTCCATTTCAATTGTCCTTAGAATGAGAGTGCGATCCATACATGTATGGAAATCTCTATGTATTATCTTTCTAATGAGCTTTGAATCAGGTCAATTGGAGTCGTGTAGAGGGAGTAATCAACATTTTACCACATGGTGTTGAATCTGCCAGAAAATTTACGACTCGATTTGGTTTACCAGATTTTGACAATTTCCCCTTTTTAAGCCCAGAACTTGATGATAACTATCGGGGGGAATTTTTGGAACATATTTAGAATATAATGAGGGATATATTATATAACAGTAGGCCTTGATAGGTTTGAGACTTAGTCATATATGCGAGAGTTAAGGCTAAGGTTAGTTGGGCTTAATTATTAATTTAATAATTCGAGAGAATGAGAATGGATCGTGGAGAGGATAAGGGAAATTATGAGGTAGATCAGTAGGACATTTGTGGATTAACTACTGAATTAACTTAGGGGGTAACAATAGGCTCTTAGGGTAGAGAATAATACTCGAGAATATACGATAGAGAGTATATATTAAACAAAATTGTACAGTGAGCATTCGAGAGAAAAATACTACGTACGTGTGATAATCATAGGTTGAGTGTATACCCATATGGATTGCTTTTTATAAGTTGAGTGTATACCCATACGATTTTATTAATATAGTTCGTGTGTGTACCTATATTGAATATACATATGGACAGGTTCTGTGTATACCTAGTATGTATTATTATGTGTATGACATACCTACGCCACTTGCTATCGGGGGGGGGGGGGGGGGAGTCGTGGATGGTCTTATCCTAATGAGCCTATTGGGGGGGATTTTAGACTTGTACCCAAAATATATGACCTTGGATACGTACTATCTGAGAGTATGATAGTTTTGTCGGTTGAGTGGGAACGTAGGTATGTGCGTGACCCATTTGGCTGGGGACTATGTTCGCCTCCAATATGTGTGATTTGTATTTTGGGTTCGAGGAGACGTACCGAACCATTTGTCCTTGATATAGTATGAGAGGTACTTAGACTAATAGCTGAGTACGCGATGTGCATCACGGTGGCCAGACCGGTGAATGCTATATATATATATATATATATATATATATATATATATATATATATATATATATATGCTTGGATGTTTTCTCCTACTTATGTGTGACAGTAGTGAGGCTAGATAGTGTGTATCTAAACAAAGATTTATCTACTTATGTGGGATAATAGTGAGACAATATAGTATGTATCTAAATAACGATTAATCTACTAAATAGTAAATAGTAGGGAGATTAGATAGTGTAAATCTAATTAATGACGAATCTAGTAAGGCGTAAATAGTACTAAGATGGATGGAGAGTATCTAAAATAAAGTTTAAGTAGAGAAACTTAAATGGTAAGGATTGAACCATAATATATGTGAAATCGTAACGTGGGTTTAATAATAACATCGGAGAGATGTTAGTTATTAATGGTATTCGGTAGCTTATTGTATGGGCGACACGAGTAAGTTAAGGAGAATCTTAACTATGATTAAATGGTAGTTCAGGTTATTCGGTAACGTATTATATTGGCGGTACGAGTGAGCTAGACTGATTTCAGGCTTATTAGATACTTGAGACCTAGTTAGATTGGGTAGCTTCACTAGGTGGGACATTAGGTGTGCACTATAGATGAGAGGTGAGGAAACTCAAGGGAGTGTCCGCAGCATAACATGTGTATCTAATAACTGTTCATTTAAATTTATATTTAAATGCTTGATAAATATTTTCAAATGATTTTAACTTGGGCTCTGACCCCTACATGCAAAACCCTTTTTTCAAAACCTTTTAGGTGTTCAGCCATAGGGATGCCAAGCAGGACGATCTGTTATAGGGATGCGTAGCTACGGAACTTGTGAGTGCTTGTAGGATTTGGAATTAGACGCTTCAGTTACTTCATTCCTAGTGTAGGGTGCAACTCAGTATTTCATTCGGGTGTGTTAGCCCTCAGTTATTTCTTTATGGCAGTCAGACTATGTATTTGAATTTTATTTTTATTGGACTTTTTTTGGATTTGGGAACTGATGGTTTATTCGGTATTATTTTATATCCGTTGCTTATCAGATGATTGTTCAACTTATTCATTTATTACGTGGATGGTTAGTTACTGTATTTATTTTCGCATATTGTTTTGTTTAATAAAAAGATAAAATTTGGCACCGATTTTTTTGAATACTAGGTGGTTAGTAAATGTTTTGAAAAGTTTTTGACAGTGATGCTAATAATGAGCTAAATGAGAATCTTATTTTAATTTAATGAAGGCCCGATCACCCAGTATTTAATTAAGCAGGGTGTCACAGATGGTATCAGAGCGTCAGGTTCTAGTGTCCTTAGGATCTGTACGGCTTTTTACATTTAAGCGTAGCGTTATTTGATATAGAGCCTTATGATAGGATTGTTGAATTCTCGACGTATGTGACTTACGTTTTCCTGCTAGTAAATATAGTTGATGAGATTTTTGTGCGAGTTCGTTTAGGTTTCGAACATCGAACATTATAGGACGACCATCGAGGGCCATTAGAAGGACTACATGGGGAGAGGCTTAGTAGAATCTAAGGGGTATTCTGGAAATGGTGATCGCAATAGAAGTCACCATAATTATTATTCAGGAAGGTGACGATAGGATTATCACGGGGATAATAGTTTCCCCAAGAAATGTTATAGATGACGGTGGTGCAATCTTACACTCACCCAGCGTAGTCGGTAAGGGGTAGGGAAAGTCGAAAGGACTCTTATGAGGATCCATATATAAGGACTCGAGAAAAAAGGGAAGGGTGATAAGCCAATGGAAGGAGGTAATCCAACAACAATTGTGTAGGATGGAGAGCAACGATACCCATGATTAAAAAATTCGAGCAAAATTTTAAGCTCATAGGAGAAGCATACCATGACAAGAGTCAGTCACCGCATTTAAGAAGTATATGAAATAGAACGAGAAATTTGAGTACAATTTGATCGTACGATCTTCCTTTTGTTATTCGGATAAATATGCGAATGGAGTTTCGGAACTTATCATAAGTGAGCGAGATAGAGACCGAGCGTAAGAGATAAGTTGACTTGTTTTATGAACTTCATACTCAACGAAGGGGATATGGAAAATAAAAGGGTCCATAAGTTGATAAGGGAATCGTGAGTGGAATACACAAGTGTGAGTGTAAAATTCAAATAGGATGACTAGTTTCGACGTCGTCAAGGTCATATGTTTACAAGTTTATATCAACGCTTCCATGAGAAAGGATCCTAGGGGTTAGAAAATCGAGCCGAGGAGCAAGACTAGATTTAACGGTGTTAGAGAAGCATCACGGGAGAGTATACCCAATAGTGACCCATTTAAATGATTCAAATTAAGTGAATTTCTACCTAGTGATGGCGGATTCAGTCAGGACTATCGAGTCCAAAAATGAGTTCCATAGGGTCAGCAAAGCCAAAAGGACAACGAGGGTGCAATCAACGACAAGAATACCATGTCCAAGAGAAGGACACCCTAATATGGTTAATAGGCCCAGGACCAGAGACAAAGGAGTTCTCTAGTAGTATTTGAATTTTGGAGAGACAGACCACATGAAGAAGTATTGTCGAAGTGAGGCAGGGGACAACTACAGGATGAAATCCTAGATATACAACCATTACAAAAAATTATGGGTCAGTCTCGACACTAGAGTTACATTCAGAGACCCAAGGACTGGGCGAGATAGATGACATATGGAGGTGTCTTATGTGCAAATAGTAGGAACACATGTGTAGATATTGTCTACAACGAATTTGGGGTCAGGAACGGGATGCCTAATAGGGACAACAGTAATAAGAAGTCTTGGTTCGGTTGGGATGAGGGTGTTATGTTCATGAACCATTTGAACCGCCGATACTAGTGACAATTGAAAGTATGAGTTTTATCTCGGGACGATAAGAGTCTATTTTGTGACACGAGCGAGTCGCATAAAGTTGTTAATACTAGATTCACCTGTGAAATAGAATTAGTAAAGGTGTCGTTAATTTTAATATGGCGTTCATATGTATACCATTGAGTAGCGGTGCTCTCTTTGGTTCCATCCGCAGTCAGGGGAAGGTGTGGAAACTAATAGGATGATTTACAATATGTGGTAGTTTTTGCTTCTTATGAGGGTTACATGAAGATAACATATTATTATCTTGTGTAGTGACTAAATATCAAGGGTTGGAGCAGTAGTAGATTGTAGGGTAAGACTATTGTGCTCGTTATGCCAAGATAAGATATTTAGTTTCACGAGACATCACCTGAAAGAGGGTCAAGCCTAAATATATAGAGTATTGTATCGTAAACTTCGGTGAGTATAGTTGTCTTGTTATGTTTTATCCGAGTAAGTGGGGACTTTCACTGATGTGATTTAAGGTATATCGGGTATACCGTTGATCGGAGAGATTTAACTCATTGTTTCTTACACACTAGAACTCAGTGACTACTAGAACACCGCATTGTGTGACGCCTTGGGAGAAATAGGCATAGACGATTTGATTTATGTGTCGAGAGACAGGATTCCTGATATCTTAGTTATGTGCTTTGGACCTATGAATTTTGTTGATAATTTTAGGAAATAGTGCATTGAGAAAGTTCTTTAAGCTTAGTTATGGGATGTTACGCGTATGAAACTTAATTAACGTCCGGAGTGATGAGAAGTAGTTGGATGATAATGCATCGATTTTAAATTTTAATTGTTGAACGTGTAGAGTAAACACTTTAAGCTGAGAGGTAATAAAAATAGAGGGTCAGTGAATGAGTGTGTATATATATAAGATAGTGTGTTGCATAATAGACACACATGAAGATATTTTATTGTTATTTGTAATCCCAGTGAGTAGGGATAGTTACTGACGTGATTCAAGGTAGACTGGCTTATTATAGAGTTGAGAGATATAGCTCGTGATTTATTCGCGCTAAGAAACTAGTGATGGTAAGAGCGTTATATTATATATTGTCTTTTGTAACATGGGAGTGGACGAGTATACTTTTTTGTCAAGAGACGGGATTTTTTTTTTTTTGGGGGGGGGGGGGGGGGGATACGTACGATGGACTAAGGGCCTAACGGATCTCAACGATCGATAATGTTAGGTAGTAGTGTATAGGGGGAGTTCCTGTAATTCCCCGTATTTTTATTGATTTTATTTATTGGGATTAATTAAATTAAATGGGATAAATTATTGGAAATTAATCCGGAATTAAATACTAGCCAGACGAGAGTTAGTAATTGAATATGATAATGATGCTAAGTATTACTAAGTGAATATGGTAATATATGATTAAGGAATTTATTAATATTGTCGCGAGTTATAAATACGACAAATTTTGAAAATAAAGTTGGAACGTGCGTGTCAGTCGTATCGTGAACCAATTTAATGAATTTAAAAATAAATTATTGTTATATCATCTGTACGTGTCCAGAAGGGTCGAGATAGTCAGAAAACACTAACCGGGGGTTTAGTTTAGGTCCCGAAACATTTTAGGCCTAACCGACAGCCCGAGAGGGTATTTAGTCATTTTGACTTTTTGAGGAATTATAACCCACGAATTTTAAACTTAATATATCAGCCAACAGTTAGGACTCTTAGGGTTATCACAACCAAAAATCACCAACGACAGTTACAGAGGAAGAGAGGGAAGTTCCCCAAAGGAGAAACCACCTTTAGAGGCTATTTCACGACCATCACCGCCACCAGTTAGATCGAAAAGAGAGAATCATTACCATACCATCTGCTTCAAAGGATCAGAATCTTCATTCCCAGACAAGTGATTTAACTTGTAGTAATCAGTATATATATTATCCATGATAGTTTAGGAATTGCGAATAACCTTGAAAATATCAAAAGTTATGACATTGGAGATAAAAATCTTAATCTGGATAGGATTCGTATGTAGATTTAATTTTGGAAACACATCAGTCACGAAATCATGATCCACACATAGATAATTACGGAATTATGTGGAGTTGTTTGATGTTCTTGAAGAAAATAGGGTTTATATGAATAGTTAGATGATTTGATCCAAGAATAGAGTAGTTCATGATGATTTAAGAATCATGGAACGTTAAAAATCATGTATTTAGGTTATTAGATCACCTAATATGTTTACTTTAGAATTTGGCATCTTGTAATGGAAATTAGGGACAAATCTAGGGCTGAAAACGTAGAAAATCGTGATTGTAACTGCTCGCTCGCTCGATCGACATTCATAGGTCGATTGATCGATTAGGTTTGATCGATCGACATTCTTGAGTCGATTGATCGACCTCCTCAGAAATTGTTATATTTTCCCTTTTTGGATTTAAGCAATTCCAACCCTTGAAAGTTATCATCAGGGACCATGTGAACACATTGAGACTTAAGAAAGACCAGTAGGGATGTATATGGAGACCGAAATATATTAAGATTGAATTGGGACTTAATGTTAAATTTACGAGGGTCTGACGAGTGAGTTACCATTATAGGTTGCGAGTAATGAATTAAATTTATATAGGTGATAACGTAAGGTTAGAGACCGAAATATGGACCTTAAATTACTGAATTGACCTTAAGAATAAGTGGGAAACTTAGTAACCTTTTCGGATAGGTTTAAGTCCTCGAAGTTATACGACGTGAGAGTTATCGGCTAAACGTATTATGTATGAGATGGAATGATATTAAAATACGTATCAGACTTATGGCATAGGGTTGAAAATATACCTTTAATAATGTGATAATTACCTAAGTTGTGTGAATGCTTAGTATATGGACTACTGTGTGTATGACATACTGACCATACTTTCTATCACGGGAGGTTGGCTTTCGAAAAAGGACCATCTTATCTTTGTGTGCCTACGAGGGGATTTAGATTGGTAACTTAAGGACATAGGACTGTGAATGACTTATTTATGAGTTGATAAGTCAGCTGACCATGGGAACGTAGGTATGTGCGTAACCCATGGGTATGTGAACTATGTTCACCTCCAATATGTGTGCTTTTGGTTTATTGAAATGGTTCTTGAGCGATTCCAAATGTGTAGTACTTATGTATGTGATGTATCGGGATTCGATAGCAGAGTATGCGTGCACCGCAGCTTAGCCTAGGGGTTCCATATATATATATATATATATATATATATATATATATATGTGTGTGTGTGTGTGTGTGTGTGTGTGTTGAGAATGATATACTTGTAATTGTAATTGGTTCACTGTTGAATTGTGAATGCGAATAATTGAGATATTTGAATGGGATTAAAATGTGAGAATCTATACAACAATTGATGTAAATAATTTGATTAATATAAAGGTGAGTTATACCTAGAATATATTAAAATGATAAGAATAGACCCATATATTATAATGTGAAGACAAGAAGTGGTACAGAGTAGTTAGTTAGTGGCATAACTAGGATGGGTTAAGGGTATACGTTAGGCATGCTGTAAGGACACAATTCTCCGATTGAGTCTTATTGTAGTTTTGGCTCAATTTCGGACAAAAACGTTTTTGTCATAGGATAGTTTTAATTGTATCCATTCAAGCCTATGATGGGTTAGTTCAAGACATAACGACCAAGAGTATAAAGCTTCATCATATTGCCGAGTTTGTTGTGCCTCGTTTCTACGTCATCAACATGGTTCCATTGCTCCTAAGGTATGAATGCATTTTAACATATATATATATAGGAGGTTGGAACAATTTATATTGGGTGAACTTCTATTTTAAACTGTTGTTTATTTTCATAAAGATTTTATTAAAACTTTAAAATAAAGTATATAAAGTTTCTGGGTTAAAAATCAAAATTTACACTTTCTGGAAGTTCGTTCGAATTGTCATTCGTTCGAACGAGGTCTGCCAATGAGTTCCCTAATAGGCCACTGGAACATCGTTCGAATTGTCGTTCGAACAATATGGCTGTTCGAACGATAATTCCAATGAGATTTCTAACGAGTTCAATTTTTAATACACTGGAACTTTGTTATAAGTCTCGTTCAAATGAGACTTCGTTCAAACGAAAATCTCGTTCGAACGAGTTTTGGAGGGAACAGTTAATTGGCAGTTTTTGGGCAGTTTTTCCCACTTTCCCACTAAACTTTTACTAGACTATGTAAGTGCGGGAACCAAGTTTTTTAACTTAACTTCTCATACTATCCCAACTCCTAGATAGTGTTTTTTAGTGTTCATTCTTCCAAAGAAAAGTTCATGGTTTAAGTGTATATTTTTCAAAGACAAATTCATTAAACACTTATTTTTCACCCAAAGTTTGTTTATCCAAGTTCATATATATATATATATATATATATACTTTGCTTGGAGTTTGGCAGCGATTTATCTTTACATCTCAAAGAAGAGAGTTTGGATTTTCTTCTACATCCCATAAAGAATAAGAAGAGTTTGTTTGCCGCAGCATTCTCACATGGTGAAAGTGTGGTTGACGGTGTACCTATTGTCTCATTGGTGAAGTCCAAGATTTCGGTGGAGCTTCGGGATTGTCTACTAGGCGGAGGTGTTTACAAGAAGACACGTCAAGGCTTGAAAGGGGTCGAGTCGAGGAAGTAAGTCATCTGTCTTTTAATTTGTAAAACCATACTTATTGGACTTAAGGCTAGGGCCGTCCAAGGTTTTTCCCGTTGTGGCTTTTTCCTCGTACATTGCGGCGTAATGATTCATTGTTTATTTTTATCTTGTAAAATCATTTAGAACACATGCTTAGGTTAAAAGATAAAAATCGGTTTAAATTACTACTTGATTAATTTGGTGCTATATTAATTTTGGGTAATGTGTAGTTAATTCAAGTCATTAATTTAATGTGTTAAAGTTTGGTTTGGCCTAATTTGATTAAATGAAAAATATGACTTAGGCAAATTTCTAGGACTTGGGTTGAATTAATTTGGTTTAAGTGAAATTAAAATTATATGTGTGTTTCATCTTATTTCCTTGGTTTAATTTTAATTTGAAAATAAATTAAAATTTGTTGTTTTTGTGAACCATCTCGCTTCCGCATATCTTTACAAAGGAAATTGAAAATTATCTTTTCATTGGTAATAAGATTTTAAAATTGGGGGGCATATCGTTTTCAAAGTGGTATCAGAGCCAAAACGATAAATTACTTCGTTAAAGATCCTTGACATATTTTTGGCTAAAATGGAATTTTCCCCATTTTCAAAATTTCCTATTTTCGATGGTTCTAATTATGCGTATTGGAAAGAGCAAATGAAATCGGCACTTAAATCTATCGACGAGAGGGTTTGATTGTCTGTAATTAACGAGTGGTCCCCACCAACTCATTTAGTAGATAGTGAACGTGTTCCCAAACTGGCTGATAGGTGGAGTGAGAGTGAATTTAAACTTTCAAATTTTAATTTTTGAGGTTTAAACGCCTTGTTTAGCGCTATCACACTAGATGAATTCCGACGCATTATGACGTGTGAGACTGCTAAAGAAGCTTAGGATAATTTACAACTCACTCATGAAGGTACAAGTGTCGTTAAAGATTCTAAACTCTAAAACCTCACCACTCAATTTGAAACCATCAAAATGAACGAAAAAGAAACTTTTGATGAATTTTATTCTAGACTTTTCGATATTGTTAATTCATCTTTTAATTTGGGAAAGAAAATACCCGACAACCTATTAGTAACGAAAATTTTAAGGTCCCTTCCTGATAGATTCATTCCAAAAGTGACCGTTTTAAATTCTTTACCCACATTAGCCTCTACGAAATTAGAAGAGCTCGTAGGTGATTTACAAACCTATGGAGTAGACATGTTTCCCTCTAAAACTGAAAAGAAAATAGAAAAGGGCGTTACTTTAAAATCTCGAAAAAAGGAAAAACATGTAAGTTTTTCAGATTGTGAAAGTGATAGTGACTCGGAAGATATGGCCTTGTTTGCAAAAAATTCTTAGATTTAACAAAGATAAATTAAAAAATGATTTTAAGAAATTTGAAACTTCTAAGCATGACAAAGCCGAAAGGATCCCTAAAACTGTTAATGAAAATTTAAATACGGACGAGTCAAATAGGTGTTACGGTTTTGAGGGTTATGTCCATAGGGCGAGAGAGTGCCACACTAAACTAAGGAGAGAGAGGGTAAGCAACCTATGACATACAATGCGACCCTTAGTGATATTGATAAGGAAGAGGAACACAATTCCCCCACTAAGCTCAACTTCGTGGCTTTTATGGCTAGTCATGTGAGCACCGATAATGAACCTTCCCATGAAGATATTCAAACACATGACACTTACGAGGTCAAAGTTTATGATCCCCTTATTTTTTATGGTAGTGAGAGTGGAAAAGAGAGAGAGAGAGAATGAAAATGATGAGGTTGATGTTAGTGAACTTCAAAATTCTTTTCAAGAACTTTATGAAGAATCTTTTAAATTAAAAAGAGCTAATTTGAAGTTAGAAGCGGGTTTAAGAGAACGTGTCAAGGTCGTTGATGATAGTGTGTTGGTTGAAGACCTTAGGACACGTGAGAGGACTCTTCTAGAGAAGCTAGAATATATATAAGGCAAGAGAGATAGCCTTAGAGGTTTAATGGATTCCTTGAAAAGGGATCTTCTCGAGTTTGAAGAGACAAATGGTATGTTAGAGTCTAGAATTTTAGATTTAGAAGAACAATTAAAAGACTCTAGTAATGTCAAATTTGATTTGGAGTGTAGGTTCGAAAAACTAGATAAAATCTTAGGCACGGTCCAAATGAAAAATGACACTTATGGTTTAGGCTTTGATACTTGTAATGAATCAACTCATAAAGCCAATACTAATGTTTTAGGAGAATCCACTAGGGAAGCTTTTAAAGATCAATCCTTAGGTACCAATTTTTGACGTGTTTTTACTTGTGCTCATTGTGGTCGAAAAGGTCATCTTAGGAAATTCTGTTTTGATCTTAAACGAGGTCCTAGAAAATTCCAATGTAAGGCAACCGAGGTAGCCAAGATTCTTACACACCGAGATCATAATTCTTCAATAGTTTGGGTTAGGAGATCCGACTTGGTAGCTTTACAAGATAGTTTTTTTTTTTTTTATTATCATTTACTTTCACATGCTTCCTCCCTTGCAAAATCTAAAGGTTGAATGTGTTAGTTTTGTTTGCATACTTTAGCTTTTGTACTTCATGTTATATTATCATGCTAAATGTATGCTTGTTTTAGTAATTTTCTAGTCTATGCTCCATGCTTAATCACATGCTAAAATAATGATTTTTGTTTATCTTTTGTATTATACTTCTTTCATTTTGTTTGCATTAAATGAAAAATACAAAAAGATTTTTGTTTATCATTTGTGTTTTATTTGTTTAGTAATTTATTAATGAAAAATACAAATGATTTTTGTGTGTTTTTTGAGTAAATATTTTTATTTTTGGTTAAAATTTTAAAAAACTCAATTTTTTTTTATATTTTAGTTTGACACATTTTATGTGGCATATACTTATATTTGAATCCCATCCTTTTTGCTCCCATGTGGCTAGAACTTTTGGTTTAGATTGTCAATCCTTATTATGTTCTTTACCATGCTTACATGGAGTAGTTGGATTGTGTTGATTAAATGGTTTCTATTTTTATATGCCTCAATTCACACATGCACGAGCTCTTTTGAAATGCAACTTCATATGTATATTTGAGCTCTGTGAGGTGTTCTCCTACCAATCTTGTCATCTACATATTTGTGACCTAGGAGGACTAGTGCATGTCAAAATTCGTTGAACGTGAGATATAAAAATAATATGTAAAAATGTGCATGGGGAAGGGCTCCGAAAGGATTTATTATCCTTTGCGAATAGTAAGCCACCATTTGGAATGGACCTAAAAGAAATACATGGTCTAAAGGCCTAAAATAAAATATGGCATTAAAAAGAAAAATAATTTCCAAGGACTATGTTTAATTGATATATTCATTAAAAAATATATATGCTTATTGAGGGACATTGGATGGTATTTTAACGGTTTGCACAATGTCCGTTTATCCTAGTTATACTTTTAATTTCATGACTCTATTGGTTTGTAGAATCATCAACATGCTAGGCTTGTATGCATTGTGTATGTTGTTTCATTGAGTTCAATTTATATTGTCACATGAGGTTATATTCAAATGTGATGAAGTTTGCAATCAATTGAGAACTCCGTGAACATGTTTGAAGTGATTGGGTCTAAATCTAATTGTTACTAGTTCACACCCCAACACTTCCGTTTCCATATGACACATTTTTGTCATACGAGTGTGAAAAGCTTATTTTATTTTGTGTCATATGTGGTGTTTATACCTAGTATATGTGCGTGTGCGTTAGTGATATTCATTATGTCTACATATATATGGTATGTTTTCTTTGCCTTGCTTTCTAGTCCATCTATGCTTTAATTCATAATTGTTATCTATCTTGTTACGTCCATTGTTTGATATCACATGCTTAGAATCTTATTTATCAAAATTGGTATCATTTGTTTTCGCATCAATGTTGGTATTCATTAATACTTGGATGGATTAGTTATGCTTTTGCTGCCTACATGCTTTCATTTTCTTATCATTTTATCCATCATGTTTATATTAGTTTTATCCTTTATCTATTCCTGAACAAAAAGGGGGAGAATGATATGGGGAGAAATGGTATCCAATCCTATTGTTATCGTATCTTAGTTTGGGAGATCAATATTAGGGGGATACGTCTTTCTAATTTGATCATTTGTTTGATAAAGGGGAGAATTAATTTAGGGGAAGTAATTATTTTTATTTCATTTAATCTATTGATATTCCCTATGCGTTTGATAGTTTGCTTAAGTGTGCAGGAAATCTTCTAAGTGGCAACTTCATCGGCAAAGTGTTTAATCCTTGGGTCTTGTGTTAAGTTGGGTGGGATGTTATGAGTTTAGTATATCTTGACGTCCCTTTAGGATTTTTGTTTGGTTTTTGTCCCGAAATACCCAAAGGGGGATATTTGTAAGAACACAATTCTCCGATTGAGTCTTATTGTAGTTTTGGCTCAATTCCGGACAAAAACGTTTATGTTATAGGATAGTTTTAATTGTATCCATTCAAGCCTATGATGGGTTAGTTGAAGACGTAACGGCCAAGAGTATAAAGCTTCATCATATTGCCGAGTTTGTTATGCCTCGTTTCTACGTCATCAACATGGTTCCATTGATCCTAAGGTATGAATGAATTTTAACATATATATATAGGAGCTTGGAATAATTTATATTTTGAACTTTTATTTTAAACTGTTGTTTATTTTCAGAAAGATTTTATTAAAACTTTAAAATAAAGTATATAAAGTTTCTGGGTTAAAAATCTAAATTTACACTTTCTGGAAGTTCGTTCGAATTGTCGTTCGATCGAGTTTTTCATTCGAAAGAGAATGTCGTTCGAACAAGGTATGCCAATGAGTTCCCTAATAGGCCACTGGAATATCGTTCGAATTGTTGTTCGAACAAAATGGCTATTTGAAACGAGAATTCTAATGAGATTTCTAACGAGTTCAATTTTTAATACACTGGAACTTCGTTAGAAGGCTCGTTCAAACGAGTTTTGGCGGGAAAAGTTAATTGGCAATTTTTGGACAGTTTTTCCCACTTTCCCACTTTCCCACTTCTTTTCCCACTAAATTTTTACCTGAATGTGTAAGTGCGGGAACAAAGTTTTTTAACTTAACTTTTCATACTATCCCAACTCCTAGAGAGAGTTTTTGAGTGTTTATTCTTCCAAAGAAAAGTTCATGGTTTAAGTGTATATTTTTCAAAGAAAAATTCAATAAAAACTTGCTTTTCACCCAAAGTTTGTTTATCCAAGTTCATCTATATATATATACTTTACTTGGAGTTTGGAACCGATTTATCTCTACACCTCAAAGAAGAGAGTTTGGGTTTTCTTCTACATCCCACAAAGAAGAAGAAGAGTTTGTTTGCTGTGGCATTCTTAATGGTGAAAGTGTGGTTGACGGTGTACCTATTATCTCATTGGTAAAGTCCAAGATTCCGGTGGAGCTCCGGGGTTGTCTAGTAGGCGGAGGCGTTTACAAGAAGACGCATCAAGGCTTGAAAGGGGTCGAGTCGAGAAAATAAGTCATCTGTCTTGTAATTTGTAAAACCATACTTAGTGGACTTAAGGCTAGGGCCGTCTGAGGTTTTTTCCCGTTGTGGGTTTTTCCTCGTACATCGCGGCGTAGTGATTCATTGTTTATTTTTATCTTGCAAAATCATCTAGAACACATGCTTAGGCAAAAAGATAAAAATCGTTTTAAATAACTACTTGATTAATTTGGTGCTATATTAATTTTGGGTAATGTGTAGTTAATTCAAGTCATTAATTTAATGTGTTGAAGTTTGGTTTGGCCTAATTTGATTAAATGAAAAATATGACTTAGGCAAATTTCTAGGACTTGGGTTAAATTAATTTGGTTTAAGTGAAATTAAAATTGTGTGTGTGTTTTATCTTATTTCACTTGGTTTAATTTTAATTTGAAAATAAATTAAAATTTGTTGTTTTTGTGAACCATCTCGCTTCCGCATATCTTTACAAAGGAAATTGAAAATTATCTTTTCATTGGTAATAACATTTTAAAATTGGGGGGCATATCGTTTTCACATTGACATTAGTTGAGGGGTGAGAAAGTCATGCGAGATCACGTAACTAACATGCATATAATATTTACTGTTTAATGCAATTAAACACTTGCTGTATTTTAAAACTGTTTTCACCTCGTGCTCTGACCCGTTTGCTTTCAAATCTATTTTTTTTGTAAAATGTTTTAGGTGACCAACCACAGGGACGCCAAGCTTAGGAGTTCTATTCCATTAACGTGCTGTAGTTACTGTGGAAGTTACAGGATCTCATTACTAGACGCCTCCACATCTATCCTTGCTTCTTTTGGGAGTCATTTATTCCAGTTAGGGCCTATTGCCCATTTCATTTAGTGGCAACTGTTTTTGATTTTTATTTTATTTCAATCTTGGTATTTTATTGATTCAAACTTTTGTATTTAGTTATTTACATTACTGCTACTTTATTGGAGTGATTACTCCAGATATCAGTCATTTCTTTCTGTTGATTTCCTTATGAGATAGTTCATGTGATTGTTGGATGATGATTTAAATGGTTTAATTGATAGTATATTTAAATATAAAAATTGACACTTCACTATTTTAAATATCAGGTGGTTAGTAATTAATTAAATGCTATCGTCAGTGATGCAATGAACTGAACCAACTTGACATTTTGCTTTAATTTAAATAAAGGAGAAGCTATCCGATATTTAATTAGTCGGGGTGTCACAGTTCCTTGTTTGGATTTCGTTTTGCGAGATGTCCCACACATGAAACTTAGCGCAACGTTGGAAGTGGGTAGATGTTTGGTCTTTAGGACATGGTTTTAGTACCGTGGGTATTATTTATTTTTACAGTTATATAAGGGATAATAAATATGTGACATTTGAGGCTAGTGCAACCACGTATCATGTGTGCAGTTAAGCAAGAGTATAGGGTGTGTGTCGCTTTGGGTAGTTAAATTATGTTAATATTATTCGTGTTTAAGGGATAGAAGAAAAGTATGTAGTGGTCCTAAATGGATGATTTAGGTAGCGTAGAAACCTTGGAGTACTAGCCTTATCCGAATTTCGATGACGAAATTCCTTTGTAAGAGGAGAAGTATGTAAAACCCCATATTTTGGAGAATATGGAAATTAATTATATTCTTGATTTACAAATAATTTGGAGAAATTATTCAATTTGGGTAATTTATGTTGTGTGTGGGGGGGGGGGGTGATTGATGATTAACTTAGCTAAGTGAATTGATCAGCTACAGAGAAATATGCCCCACAAACACACCTCGAAAATCCTCCATGCAAGTAGCTCGCAGGGCCCACCTCGAAGGCTCCTCACATGCAAATAGCTCGCAACGCTTACCCCAAAGAGCCTCTAATAGACCTGGCTCGAAGAACAGAGGTCACCCGGATGACAACACTTTGTAATAAGAAGTATAATGTTTTATTATGTACTTTATCTTATGAATGTATATGTTGAGAGGGGTCGCTTGGTATCCACGAGGGGCCATGCCTAGCAGGGCATAGGAGAGCTTTCATGCTCTATCAAGATATCTTCTCTTGGGAACTTCGCAGGTACATGGTTTGGAGGATTGAGAACAAGGCAACGTTGGGAGTTATTACCAACCCTCTTGGAACACTTGGACAAAACTTCACCTAGGACAAATGTCACGTGAGACCATTCATTGTTTACCTATTCTAGTGAACCTCCTCGAGTCATTCGATCTCCCTTAATGCTTGCCCCCTGGAGGTCACCTCCTCGAGGTACCTCGGGCGCCAGACTATCTGACTGATGTGACTAGATACCAAACAATAGTCACTGTTAGAACCGCTTCCTGACGTCATAGCGCCTGACGTTTAGGAACTCAAGAATACAGTACTCAAGTGCCTTTATCCTTAGGATGGCAGGTCTAGTTCACCAAATCTGACCAGATAGCCATCCTAGAGTAAGCCCCAAGCTGACAAGTTATATCCTTCATAAATAACTGAAATACTTCCAACCAATAGAAAGTTTTCCCGCCAAAACTAACAGATCCCATGCATTAAATGTATTATCTCATGCAGTTAATGCACCCGACCAAAGGGATCGAGGACACACCGACTCGAGCAAACTCCCCCTCCATATAAATATGACCAAAAAAAATAAATAGAAAGAGGAGATCCAGAACCTGGAATTGTTGTCCGAATTCCCTCAAACCAAAAAGCCTTCGAAAAGAGAATTAACTCCCTTATACATTGAATGCACCCATAATTGGGCATTAACTGAGGTTAAAGTTCCTGTCTTGTCTTTATTATGGCCAGAGTTCTTGTTCTTTCTCCTTCCGGCCACGCCATCTGCTGGTCCAATTTCATTTATTGTGTTTACCACATGTTGCCCCTGTTAATATGTTCTTTAGTGAAACTTTGAATAATTAAACCTCTGTCTCTGATTCACCCGTGGCTCTAAACTGTGCTCCATGCCTAACGGGGTTGGTCCCGATATTGATAAGGGGTTATGCCTCACTTAATACTAACTGTATTTGAAGAACCCACATCTTACATTTGGCGAATCTACTGGGGAGGTATTCTCTTTTAAAAAGATGTTAGAGGATAACACCATTAGAAACATCGATTTCGACACCACACAGTGTGAAAAAGAGGCAAATAACGTTACGTTACCTGAAATGGGGGGAACGATAAGGATAGGGCCTAGCGCACCTAGCACTGGTATCACGAAGACGATGGTCGCGCAAGGGAGAATAGGCCAGGCACAGATGCACGGGTTGATGAGGCTATTTGCAGATTCATCAAAACTCCGACAGCCCAGGCAATGTTGGGAACCGCCATGGGAATGAGTTCCTTTATTACACCACCAGGCAATATACCAGCACCAACTGTTAGTGGGGGGCAGCGATGCCTATCTTCGCTAACATACCTTCCATGTTTTAACCTGTGATAGTGGAAGCGATGTTGCAATATGCGGGGTAACCCCAGCTGCTCCGACTGTTATGATAAGTCAAGGATTAAGTGTTTCGGCCTCAACAACTCCGACAACAGTAATGCCATTATCAGTAAGTCCCTCGCCAACTAGTATAAAAGACATGAAGAAATAATTTTTAAAGCTTATAGCTGTGTCTAAGGGGGATAGCTCCTCCGTATATAATGATTTCCACACTTCCTACCTAGAGGAGTACAATAATGAACCCTACCTAGTGGGTTATACTCCCCCAATCTTTGAAAAGTAAACGTGAAAAGGCAGAAATCCTAAGGAACATGTGAAGAGGTTCATCGAGAATTTGGGGACCCACTGAAATGATAAAAATTTAAGGCTAAAGGAGTTCTCGAAATCCCTGACAGAGAAAGCCTACACACGGTATTCCCACCTAGCACCAGGGAGTGTAAGTTATTGGGAGGAATTACATGTTTTGTTTATGGCAAAAGTTTTTCTTGGCCGAGGATAAGTTCACACTCACCCAGCTCGCGCGTGAGAAGCAGAAATCGGGAGAGGACGTTGTGGCATATATTCAAAAGTTCCGCGAGCACTCCCTGGATGTGAGGAAGGAGACGTAAGAGGACAAGCTTCTATAAGTATGTGCAGAAGGCTTGTTGCTCAAATACATATGTCACCTGATTAATAAGGCAAGAGAAAGTCCATTTGCAGCCTTTTTGAAGGCAACAAGGAATATGGCATTAGTGGTAAAACCCCTAATACCACCTCTCGCTTTGTCCAGCTTGCTGATGAGGCTAACAGTTACTTCGGGGAGGGGAATACCCTCGAGGATCAACTACGCGGATGGTGGGGGTAGAGAAGGAGGCAATGGAGGTCAAGGAGGTAAAAAAGGTAGGAACAACAAGAGAATATTTGAAGACGAGGAGGATTCGCCCAAGCTACTTTGTACGATATAGAAAGCTTTGAATCTGTACGATCTCATGGTTCACAATAAAGTTTGCAGGCCAATTAATGTATACACTGCGCCGCTCACCCAGGAAGACAGAGAGAAACCCCACTATTGCGTGCTTTATAACAGAGTTAATCACCCTACTAAGGTGTGTTTCTCATTAAGAAGGTTGATTGTCCGTCACGTGAGGAATGGGGATATTGTGTTTCTACAAACAAAAATAAACAACAACCCATTACCGCGCCACGGGGACCATATGGCTAGTGCCTTTGACGAGGAGACCGAGCGGGCAATGATGGAGCAATGGCTCTGAGGTCACTTAAGGTAATGGCTTCTAAGATTCTCTCAAAGAATGCACTTCCAAGTTGCATTTCATGCATTTAGATGATGAGGTTGAAGACAAAGAGAGACAAGGACGAGAAGCATTCGATGCTGTTGAGATGCTCAATGGGTAGATGGAGGCCTGCTCTTTGGGGGAAGTCAATGAAATGATAGAATATGATGAGGCCACATATAGAGACATAAAAGAAGTTTATGAGCTAGAGGATGATCGGACAAATCCATGGATTGAGTGTGCAGCCGTGGCTCACTCGCCAAAGTTTGGCTGGTTCTTCGACGAAGTTGGCCTTCCTGAAGATTCCCGACTGGAATTTACGAGAGCCATTCTAGAGATTACAAATAAAAATATAGCCCCACATTTGAAATGGAAAGGGCCCATGGCTAAATTGGTGAGCAGATACCTCTCAAAAGTCACATTCTCATAGGCAGACAGGATGATCAGGTACCCACACAATAGACCTTTGTATGTTACTGCATCGGTGAATGATTGCATTTTTTTTGTGAATATTGTTAGATGGAGGGGCATCCATCAACATAATTCCTGTGTCCTTCTATGTTACTGGATTGTCGAAAACGAGAATAGTGCCCCAATCCTTGGCAATATCGGGTTATAATAATCAATCCTCCAAGTCGGTGGGCTACGTCAATGTTGGCATCACGATGGGGAATATTACTTCCAATATTAAATTCCACATCATAAATTGTGAGCCATCATACCAGTTATTAGTGGGAATGGTGTGGATTGGTTCCCTCAACATATCATCAATGCGCTAAGGCGAACGTAAAGGGCAAGGAGCTGGTGATTCGAGCTACAAGAAACCTTTTACAAAGGAAGAGGCCCATATGGTGGATGCAACTTTCTACACTGCTCTGACGGAGGAAGCTACTATGATGATAAGATACACTCGGGGGATAAGAATCCCGTCAACTCGAGAAAGGGTGCGGGTACCTGCTCCAACGATTGACTTATGAAGAAGAACGTGACCTTGAGGCAGCAAGACCTCCTAGCATGTCAAGACAACTTCGTGACCGGATGACTCCATGAATTGATACCATTGAGAACCAAGTACAGACACAGAGCATTCTTAGTAGGTGAACGATGAAGGAGGTGGATGAGAATCGTAGAAAAAGACCTTTCCAAAGAGACGCAGACCGACAGTGCAAGCGAGCTGTCTTGCCTAATGATATAATTATTTATAAATTATGAAGGTTTGAGCGGGCAGTCGAGAGACTAGGCGATGAAGCTGACCCGATGTATAAATGCTTCTTGGTAGATAATCAGGGGCAATGCCTAGTAATTGACAATTATGGTATCTAAGAGTTTGCAGAAGGAGTGGAGGAAGAGACGGAATGTATGAAAGATGGCCCTAGGCCATAGATCTGGGAATTAAAAAAGATCGATTTGGATAGAGAAGGTGGGGACCCAAACCCCATTTTTATCTTGAAGGATTTGGAGGGAACCTCTCGAGAGGGGTTGATCAAACTCCTGTTTAAGTTCAAAGATTTCTTTGTGTGGAAGTACACCGAGATGCCCGGGGTGGATAAGGAGGTAAGTTGACACAGACTGAATGTCTTGCCTGTAGCAATTTGAGTGAAATAGGGCATTCGAACGTACAAAGAAGAGTTAGACTTGTAGATCAAGGAAGAAGTACAGAAGCTGCTCACTGCGGGGTTTATAGTGCCGATACAGCATCCGATATGGTTGTCCAATATTATACATATGGGAAAGAAGGACTAAAGTCAAATCAAGATACATATAGATTTTTGAGATCTGAACAGGGCGTGCTTGAAGGATGAATTCCCACTACCCTCCATTGACAGTTTAATCGACGCAACAACGGGCCATGAGATGTACAGTTTCATGGACGGGTATGTGGGCTATAATCAAATAAAAATGGACCCACCTGACGCGGAGAAGACTGCCTTCCGAACAACCTTGGGCAATTTTATGTACACGGTCATGACTTTCGGATTGAAGAATGCAGGAGCCACCTATTAAAGAACGATGATGGCCATATTCCACGACATTTTACACAAAACCGTGGAGTTCTACGTTGATGACTTGGTGATTAAGTTCAAGAAGGAAGAATCCCACCTCGATGATTTGAGGAGGGTATTAACTCATAAGCTAAAGATGAACCCCCTCAAATGCGCCTTTGGGGTAACGAGCGAGAAATTTTTGGGGTTTGTGGTAAATCGTCAGGTGGTAAAAATGGACCGGGGACAAACGACGAGCCATCCTCGATATGCAAAGACCAAAATCTGTGAAAGAGATAAAGAGTTTACTTGGCAAGGTGTTCTACTTGAGGTGGTTCGTCCCAGGGCTGGCTGAGGTGATGCATCACCTGATGGAGCTGCTGGGGAAAGGCGTGAAGTTTATATGGGAAATAGTGCACCAGGAGGCTATGGACAAGTTAAAGGGGCTAATTACCTCCCCTCAAACGATGATCCCCCCGAAGGCAGGTACTCCTTTACGTTTATATCTCACATCAACAGAATGGTCTATTTGGGTTTTGTTAGCCCAAGAGAGCGAAAGGATTGAAAAACCCCTTTATTATCTAAGTAGGATTATATATGGGCCCGAGGCCAGATACACTAGCATTGAGAGGCATTGCTTAGCCCTCATGTTTGTGGCGTAAAAACTTAGGTAGTACCTGCTATCATTCACAGTTCATATTATAACTAGATGTGACCCCATAAAGTTTTTACTTACTCGAACTATATTGATAGACAGGGCAGCTACATGGTTTATAATTCTATCGGAGTATGATCTGAAATGTGTGGTCCCCCGGGCCATCAAAAATCAGGCGTATGCAGATCTGTTGGCCATTTTCCCTTTGGGAATGTTCGAGCCACCTATCGAAGAGCTCCCAGGTGATGACCTCCAGGCTAATTTTGTAGGTGCTAGCCTGGAGGAGTGGAGTATGGAGTTCGATGGCTCCTCAACAGAGAAGAAAGGAGGAGTGGGAGTTATTTTACGAAGAGGTGGTGAAGAGATTCATCTGTCATTCAAATTATAGTTCGAATACACAAGTAACGAGGCTGAATACAAGGCACTGGTCCTTGGGTTACTCAAAGCTCTTAGGAGGGGCATCTAGGTTCAAACAATCAAAGGAAATTCAAGTCTGGCGGTGAAGCAAGTAACAGGGGAGTTTGCACTGAAGCACATGAGTTTGACGCCTTATTGTACGATCATCCAGCGATTACTGGGCTAGTTTGAGGCGATAAAGATAAAAAGGCACCCCGAATAATGAATAGGCATGCGGATGCCTATGCCACCACCGCGTAAAAGATTGTATTTGATGGGGAGACGATCGTGATCCGAGTCACAAAGAGAACTGCCCCCTCGACGGTATCTGAGATATTACCGTCAAAGGATAAAGATGACTGAAGAGGAGAAATTTGAAAATAGATAGAGAAAGGCGAAGGACCACTTAGCTTGGCTGACTTGTCACAGTATTTTATTACCAAGGGAAACTTATATTTTAAGAACAAAGGGGGTTGGCTGTCCATGTGTGTGGACCCTGACGAGGTCAAGAGAAGATTGATCGAAGTACATGAGGATAGTTTTGAGAATATTGAGATTCCCCTATACAGGAGGATATAACGGGCGGGGTACTACTGGCCCTCGATGAGGCAAGAAGCCGTCGTAATATAAAGAAAGTGTTCGAAGTGCTACCATGTTTATCAGGCAGCATAGTGAAACTTTATTAATCAACCGCAAGATTGGAGATAACCCTACATGGACTTCTTAGTGGATGGAGTAGTGCCAATAGATAAAGAAGACGCTATGAAGATAAGGAGGCAAGCACCGAGGTACTTCATGCAAGAGGGGCAGATGTACCAACGAGGCTATCACGATAGGCCCCTAAGATTTATACGAAGTGAAAAGGCCGAAGAGGTATTGAAGCAGGATCATGATCCAGGTCACATTGGGGGAGCCAAACTTTACGACCAGCTAATGACCTTGGGCTATTACTGGCCTTCGAAGGAGAAATACTCAGCCTATTTCGTTAGAAAGTGAAAAGCTGACCAGTTACATGGAAATATGATCCACGCGCTGTCAGTGGACCTATACTCTTTGTTTACACCATTCCCATTCCACACTTGGGCTTTCGATCTGGTAGGAGCCATAAACCCTTCGTCAAGAGGAAATATATTAATTTTAGTGGCCATAGAATGTTTCACAAAATAGGTGGAAGCCATACCGCTGAAGAAGCCAATCGTGGGGGTAGTAGCTCGATTCATGAAGGAATAAATTATTTGCCACTTTGGCACCCCGAAGGCATTTTTATCGGACAATGGTACGCCCTTTGTGAACAGCGAAGTGCGCTTGCTAACAGAAAAGTATTCCATCGTCCATCACAAATCAACAGTATCCTACCTAAAATTCAATGGGAAAGCAGAAGGCACCAACAAGACGCTAGTGAATATCTTGGCAAAGATACTAGAGGACTTCCCGGGCACATGGGATGATAATATCCCAAAAGTGTTACATCCCTATCGAACAACAAAGAGAAAGCCAACATGGTACACACCATTCTCCCTGGTATTCAGGGCAGAAGCTGTGCTGTCGGTGGAACTCAAGGCACCTTCAGCCCGCTACAATCTATGAAGCACTATGCTCATGCACAGTCGCCATGTGCAACTCGAAGCCTTGGAAAAATATAGGGATAATTCCATAAGACACTTTGAGATATATCGAAAGCAGTTATCCAGATCCTATGATCAATTGGTAAGGCCAAGGAAGTTCAGAGAAGGAGACTTGGTCCAGAAAGCATGCACGAGGCACATAAGAGGCTTATCACAACCAAAGTTCGAAGCCAACTGGGAGGGGCCTTATATCGTTCGAGCAGCCCACGATTCAGGCTACTACGAGATATCTAAGCTGGAAGATAATGTGACCTTCAAATTGAACAATAAGTGGCTGAAGATTTATTACGTCTGAATGTATGTCCTGTCACTCATGTTCAATGACTTGTTCTTTTTCTTACTAAACTATAGATGTATGCTTCAAAGCAATTGGGCTTGCCCATTTAATATAGTCAGAAGTAAAATTTAGAAGGCATGTGCTAGATCAATATTTTATTTTTGCAAGTCCATTGATTGACCCATTTATTATATTTGAGCTAATTAACATCGATGTCTAAGCATAGCTCAAAACCAGTTAAAAAAAGTAGAAAAGAAGGGAAGCACCAAAGTTGACAATGTTTCTTTATTCCAAATAAAATGATATCATTTGTGGTTATAACCAAGTTAGAAAAATAAATTCAACGAAAATGGAAAGAACAAACAAAAGAAACATTGGATAACGGAGCTAGGGGTCGTCCATAATGAAGTGAAGATTTTCTGAACCAAACAATCGGTGTTGATGTGGGGGAAGATTCTACTCAAGATGGCTCTGTTCTGCGATAAGGTCAGCGAGTTTCTTATGGCGATTTTTTTGGACCTGGTAGATGGTCTCTAGCTCTTTCTCCTTTTCAGCCAATTGTGCCTCCGTACGAGCAACTGCCTAGCGATCCTCCTGAGCTGCTTGCTCAGCCACCAACAACTACGACTCCACACCAATAAGTTCTTCAGAGACAACCACCTGCTCGCTATTGGAATTCTGGAGGCGGTCATAAATGCTAGGAAAATCACTCTTTTTGAAACTCCACAACAGCTCCACCGGCCATGTTAGAGAAAAAGAATTATTGGTTAACGCGTTAACCCTGCCTAGTAAAGTTTTGACAATATCAGGGCTAAGAGATATGAGCGGGGTGCTGATAATGTCCTCTAAAACCATCGTAAGCCCAAATAACCGACCAACCATTATCCCAGGAAGGGGATAAATACACCGAATAGTAAAAGTCAAAGGAAAGTGAGCCAACAGTCGCTCAATCAGCAAGTGGGGTTCCTCAGTAAGAACAGAAGGGAAGCTGTCACATAACCACCTCGGGGGATGCCTCAGGCGGATGAACACTGAAAATGCTATCGCTAGTAGATGGTCATCGGGTGTGCGAGGTGTAATACCCCGTATTTTCATGATATTTATTTTTGGGGATTAATTGAATTAAATGTGTATTAATTAAAAATTAATCCGGATAAAAATATTAACGAGATGTGAGTTAGTATTTGATTATAATGTGTATACTTGGCAATATATGAATATTGGAAATATTGAAATTGTCGCGAGATTGAAATACGGTAAATTGGGAAACTTTGTTGGGACGCGCGTGACAGTCGCGTCAGGAAAATAATTATTTGAATTAAAAAGTGAATTTTATTTTTATCACCCTTATGGTCATTTTGAGTGCGCCAACGCGTCCGGAAGGGTCGAAATAGTGAGAAAACACTAGCCGGGGGTTAAGTTTGGGTCCCGGGGCATTATTGGGCCATACCGGTAACTTATAGGGGCATTTTGGTAATTTCGAAAATCTGGGAATTAAAACCCACGAAAATAAGAGATAAAAATCTGACTCTTTCTTTATCCACTAAACCCACTACTTACACTAAGGGACTTAATGGGCTACGGGAGAAGTTAAGATATAATCCCAACTTACCAAAAACCAACCACACCTCCATTGTCATCTTCCTTAGAGAAACTTGTAGAGAGAGAGAGAGAGAGAGAGAAGAGAATTCTGCAGAAAGAGAGAGGGAGAACAACTTAGCCTTCAAGACTCAACATCAAATTCAGAGAAAGATTAAGGCAAGTGGTTTAATTACAATTGATTCAAAGCTATGCTTTTCCATGTTTAGGAATTATCGAATTTATCTTGGAAGATGATATAGACCCATGAATTGGAAGTTTAAAACTATGAATTATGTTAGGGACTGCATGTAGTAACAATCTGGACGAATTATGAACTCAGAATTATGACCCTTGATGATTGAAAAACAGATTTTTGAAGAAGTTTATTAATGTTCTTGAAAGAAATATTAATCTGTAATTCTTGATGAAGATTTGATCCATACAAAGCCCTTGAATGATGAATTATTGGTTTTAGAACGTTATTAATGTTGTAGGATGGTTATATGATGATGCTATAACGTTATATTAGAGATTCATGCATTAAAAGTATGTTTTGGGTTGATTTGAAAACTACAAAACGAAGCAGTCCGTAACCATACCTGGTGCAATCGATCGATCGACATTCATCAGTCGATCGATCGACCACCATAGATCGATCGAAGGAAAAGGTCGATCGATCGACCTTCCCAGAATGAGTAAAGTTTTTTCCCTATTTAAATTTTAATGATGTTAACCCTTGATTAATATTGTTGGAGACCATATGAATACCCTTAACCTTAAGGAAGACCAGTAGGCTTGGTTATGAGATTTGGACCTTAATTAGAATTCAATTTGAGGAATTATTCTAAAACTAATGAATTTCGATAAGTGAGTAAATATTTGGGTTAATAGTGTAAATTTAAATACTTTGATGAAATGAGGTTTGGGGCAGAAGTAAGGACCTTAGAATTAAAGGTGCTATACGTGGGAATAATAGGAACTTAATAATCTATTTTAGATAGGTTTTAAGTATAAGAAACTACGACATGAGACGTGTCGACAGTTTAACTTTTATATTATCGGGAGACGTAAAATATACAAATTTGGAATAATGGTATAAGGATGTAGAGTATATCTTTATTAATATTGAATTATCTAAGATGTGTGATGCTTAGCATATGATTTCTATATGTATGACATACCTACCATACTTGCTATCACGGGAGGTTACGTTCGCGTAGGGCCTTCTTATCCTTGTGTTGCCCGGATTTAGATTGGTACCTCGAGGACATAGTTCAAGAGAACGACTTATTTGTGAGTTAATAAGCCAGCTGACTATGGAGCGTAGGTATGTATGTGACCATGGATATGTTGAATTATGTTCGCCTCCATTTTTGTGTGTGGTGTTTATTCCAACAATTCCTGAGAGATTCGGAATTTGTAGTCCTTATGTACGTGATGTACCGGGATGGATAACAGAGTATGTGTGCACCACAGCTTAGCCTTTGGGTGATAGTATAGTATATTTATGATGTGAATAATATACGGTTAAATGAAAAGGAAATTGCTATGTTAATTGTGGGTATAGTAATTGTAATATTATGAAAAGATAAAAGGGGACATGTATCAAGAAATGGTTTTGTTAATAATTGGGAGTCCGAGAATTTAAGTAGAACTCTCTATTTAATTGTAAAGGTTGGAAATTAAACGTGAACCGAGTAGGAGTGTTAGAAACTCTTTGAAATTAGATAGTCATGAGAAAACACATTAATGGGTACAGGAACGTTAGGAGTGCATAGTTAGACGAGAGGTGAGCATTTCATGTGAGAGCACGTCCTAACATGTATCTTGCATTCCTTGTTTTGATTATTATTAAATCACTTGCTGTTTTTAAAATACTCTCCACATTCGGGCCCTGACCCGTTTGCTTTCAAATCTATCTTTTTGTAAAAACCATTTTAGGTGCCCAGCCACAAGGACACCATGCTTAGGATCCTCATTCAGGTGACGAGCTGTAGTGGTTGTGGGAGTTACAGGACATTGATTATAGACGCTTCATCTATCTTGACTCTATACTCAGTATTTATCAGTTGTAGAGCATGTCGCCCATTTCTTTTAGAGGCATTTCATTTATTTCAGTTATTCAGAATTCGGGCATGTACTTAATTCAGAATTCAGACTTGTCTTATTATTTTTAGTTGTGGGATTGTTGTGAGGAGTTTTCCTCCGGACTTATTACTATTGTTGGTTATTTCATTACTTCGTTATGGTGAATGGTTTTATGTTGTACTTCCATTATTCTTTTTGCATGTTAATCAGATAACTTAAAATTTGGCAACTTACTTTTTAAATACTAGGTGGTTAGTAATCTTTAAAATGTTTTCGACAGTGATGCTATTAACTGAATCAACTTGACATTTTGTATTGATTTAATAAAGGAGTAGCTACCCGGTATTTAATTAGTCGGGGTGTCACAGGTGCTATCAGAGCATCAGGTTCTAGTGTCCTTTAGGATCTGAACGGCTTATTATGTTTCCGATGAGCTTTCTTTGATATAGAGCCCTATATTTTAGGACTGTTGTATTCTTTTGTATATGCTACGTTCTTCAGCTATTTTAAGTTTATAACTGCGAACTTATAGACTTTATTCTTTTTTCAGAATGCCTCCACGACGTGCATCACGGATTCCCAGGAATGCAACGCCTGAACCACAGCCCGCACCAGTTCAGGACACGTTGAACGCCGCTGAGGTTGCAGCCCTAGTAGCCCAAGCGATAAATGCTGCATTAGCCGTAGTTCAGCAGGCACCACCTCAGGCGCCAGTTGCCGCGCCAGTTCAGCCATATGCATTCCCGTCTGCCTGGGAACGTGTACGTGATGCTTTTCAGAAAGCACATCCACCGGAGTTTACTGGCAGCTCCGATGTTGTTGTTTCGAGTCAGTGGAGAAAGGATATACAGAGGCACTTGAGGATGTATGAGTGCACTGACATTCAGAGGCAGGTACTGACTACTTTTAAGCTAGTGGGATCTGCACTACAGTGGTGGGAGTCTATAACCACCGCAGAGGAGAGAGATACTCTCACGATTCAGGAGTTCTGGATGCGGTTCGACCGCAAGTACTTTCCGTCTGCTGTCCACACGGAAATGAGGAGGAAGTTGATGAACCTTCGACAAGAGGGTAAGACCGTGGCCGAGTATGAGGCCGAGTTCATGAATCTGTTGAATATCGTTCCGGATGAGATACCGACAGAAAAGAAGAAGATTAAGAAATTCATAGATGGATTGACTTGGAGGATCCGTCAACATTTATTGGGGAACCTCTCGTTGGCCACTTATTCTGACGTCCTTAACGCTGCATTGCTCTATTGCCAGGACCACCGCTTTCACTTGACATAGGGGAAGCGATCAGGAGAGTCCATCCATCAGGGAAGGACAGGGGGAAATGGTGCCAGCGGGGCACAGTCAGCTCAGGGTCAGTTTAGGCAGAGTGATCAGGGTTCCCAGCAGGGGGATCATAAGAGGTTCCGATCATGGGGTTTCAGGAACGGACAGGGAGGATTCCGGAATGGCCAACAGGGTCATAACGGCCATCAGGGCCAGCAGGGTCAAAATGGTCAACACCAGCAGTTTCACCAGGGCCAGCAAGGCCAGGGCAAAAATGGTAACGGCCACCAGGGCCGAGGGTAGCAGGGACAGCGAGGGGGAAACTTCCCGGGGAAGTGTTTCATTTGTGGTAAGATTGGCCACAAACGTCAGGATTGTCCTGATAAGGGCAGGGCCCCGCAGCAGCAGCAGGGTGCTCGACATAAGCCACAGAGGCCACTTTTCCACCTGCTCTTCCAGCTCCAGCCCAGGTGCCAGCACTACCTGCCATTCCAGCAGTTCCGGTGCAGCAGGGGCAGTTACAGTATGGACGTGTTTATAACGTCCACCAGGTAGCAGCTCTACAGGCACCACCCACAATTGAGGGTATGTTTCCTATCCATGGTACTATGGGTCGGGTTTTGTTTGATACGGGGGCAACGCATTGTTTTATAGCTACACATTTTGCGAAAGTCTTAGGGTTGTTAGCTATGGCAGAGAGCACAGTAACGTGTGTAGACGCACCATTGGGGAGTGGGTCACTTATTTTCTTTATATGCTGGGGAGTGGGGGTAGAGATTGGTAGTCTGGTATTACCTGCAGATATGTTGGTATTAGATATGCATGTTCACGATGTGATTATCGGTATGGATTGGCTCGCTGATTATAGAGGCATGATTGATTGTTTCGGTGGGAGCATTGTTTTTGCCATTCCGGGGCAAGAGATGTTTGTAGTGGCGATGCCTCGCCCAGAGGGAGGTTCGACCGCTCATTTGTACTACTTAGAGGAGGATACCTCTAAGGAGGTTGTGATTCCTTTAGATTCGTTCCCAATTGTTAGGGAGTATTCCGATGTGTTTCAGGAGATACCACGCCTACCACCCAGTCGAGAGATAGACTTTGTTATAGACTTATTGCCAGATACGAGACCTATAGCACGCGCACCGTACCGTATGGCTCCAGCTGAGATGAGGGAGTTACGGGATCAGATTGAGCAGTTATTGGGTCAGGGGTTTATTCAGAGGAGTACTTCACCATGGGGTGCCCCTGTGTTGTTCGTGAAGAAGAGAGATGGTTCACTGAGATTGTGTGTGGACTACCGGGAGTTAAACAAGGTCACGATACGGAATAAGTATCCGTTGCCTCGAATCGATGACCTATTCGACCAGTTGAGAGGAGCTTCTTGCTTCTCAAAGATTGATTTGCGATCTGGATACCATCAGTTGCGTATCAGGGAGGAGGACGTCTCAAAGATGACGTTTTTATCGAGATATGGTTCTTACGAGTTTCGGGTTATGCCATTTGGTTTGACCAACGCTCCAGCGGCGTTTATGGACTTGATGAATAGGGTGTTCAGGGATTTCCTAGATCAGTTTGTCATTGTCTTCATCGATGATATTCTGGTTTACTCCCAGACAGAGGAGGAACACGCCGAGCATTTGAGACAAGTTTTGCAGACGCTACGTCAAAACGAGCTGTATGCAAAATATAAGAAGTGCGGATTTTGGCTGAAGGAGGTCCAATTTTTGGGACATATTATTTCCGACAGGGGAATATCTGTTGATCCGGGTAAGGTATCTGCGGTGAGGGAGTGGGGACAGCCCACGACACCGACTGAGATCCGTAGTTTCTTGGGCTTAGCAGGATACTACAGGAGGTTTATTCGGGGTTTCTCCATAATAGCGGGTCCCATGACACATCTAACTCGTAAAGGTGTGCCGTTCATTTGGAGTGATGCCTGTCAGTTGGCATTCGATGAGTTGAAGGACAAGTTAACCTCAGCACCTGTGTTAGCATTGCCGAGACCGGGAGTTGAGTATCTTGTTTACACCGATGCGTCCTTACAAGGACTTGGAGGTGTACTGCAGCAGGAGAGTCAGGCCATAGCTTATGCTTCCCGTAAGCTTAAGCCTCACGAGAAGAATTACCCTACCCATGACTTGGAGTTAGCGGTAGTGGTATTTGCCCTTCGTATTTGGAGACATTACCTTTTGGGGGAGAAGTTTCGATTGTTCACGGATCACAAGTCCCTACAGTACCTATTCACGCAGAAGGAGTTGAATATGCGACAACGGAGGTGGCTTGAATTCGTGAAAGATTATCAGTTCGGTATCCAGTATCACCCGGGGAAGGCTAACGTGGTGGCAGACGCGTTGAGCCGTAGGCCAGTAGATGAGGTGGCAGGGGTGTGGAAGGCCAAGTGGAAGGAGTTGGGACACCAGGATGCAGTGGCCCGATCATTCATGTCTGTGATGACCGTTACACCGCAAATTGTCACGAAGGTGGTAAAGGCACAGGCAAAAGATTCGTTCTGTCAGGAGCAGATAGTTCGATTACTAGCAGAGGGAGCAGAGTCCTATACCGTTAGCTCAGACGGGGGATTACGCTTCAATGGGAGATTGGTAGTTCCGGAAGGGGAAGAATTGCGGCACGAGGTGATGGCAGAGTCGCACGGCTCATGGTTCGCGGTACATCCCGGAGGGGACAAAATGTACCAAGACATGAGGCGACAGTATTGGTGGAGCGGGATGAAGAGAGATATTGCCGTGTTTGTTTGAAAATGCACCACTTGTCAGCTAGTTAAAGTGGATCATCAGAGACCGGCAGGACTTCTACAGCCATTGGGACAGTATGCCCAGCTCTTCATTTCAGAGATAGTGAGACTTCACGGTGTGCCCCTAAATATCGTGTCTGACCGAGACAAGATATTTATTTCACGGTTTTGGGAGAGTTTTCAGGAGGCCATGGGCACAGAACTGCGGTTGAGTACGGCGTATCACCCGCAGACCGATGGGCAAACTGAGCGTACAAATCAGATGTTGGAGGACATGCTACGTATGAGTATCATTGACTTTGGGGGTGGATGGGAGCAGTATCTTCCATTGGTGGAGTTTGCTTACAACAACTCCTACCAGTTCACCATTGGCATGGCTCCATTTGAGGCGTTGTACGGTAGACCTTGTCGTTCCCCAGCATGTTGGTTCGAGGTGGGGGACAACAAACTACTTGGGCCGGAAGTGATTCAGGATACTTCGACGAGGATATAATTGATACGGAATTGCATTCGAGTAGCTCAGGATCGACAGAAGAGCTATGCTGATGCGAAGAGATTCTTCAGGGAGTTCCAAGTGGGGGACCAAGTTTTGCTAAGAGTATCTCCTATGAAGGGGATCATGCATTTCGGGAAGAAAGTGAAGTTGGCACCGAGATATGTGGGACCATTTCCTATTATTGAGCGGGTTGGACCGGTTGCGTATAGGCTTGGATTACCGGAGCATTTACATCGGATTCATGATGTATTTCATATTTCCTCGCTAAGGAAATATCTTAGAGACAATTTGGCTCATTCTCACATTGCTTTGGAGGACATCGATCTCCAGCCGGATAGCTCCTACGAGGAGGGGCCGATTGCTATTTTGGACCGAAGTGAGCGAAAACTGCTGTCAAAGATAGTTCCGTTAGTGCGTGTTCAGTGGCGACATCATAATGTCGAGGAGTCCACATGGGAGCGCGAGGATGAGATGCGAGAACGTTATCCAGAGTTGTTCTTACCAGGTACTTTCTAGTTCCGAATTTCGGGACAAAATTCAGTTATTAGGGGGGAAGTATGTAATACCCCGTATTTTCATGATATTTATTTTTGGGGATTAATTGAATTAAATGTGTATTAATTAGAAATTAATCCGGATAAAAATATTAACGAGATGTGAGTTAGTATTTGATTATAATGTGTATACTTGGCAATATATGAATATTGGAAATATTGAAATTGTCGCGAGATATGAATATTGGAAATATTGAAATTGTCGCGAGATTGAAATACGGTAATTTGGAAAACTTTGTTGGGAAGCGCGTGCAGTCGCGTCAGGAAAATAATTATTTGAATTAAAAAGTGAATTTTATTTTTATCACCCGTATGGTCATTTTAAGTGCGCCAACGCGTCCGGAAGGGTCGAAATAGTCAGAAATCACTAGCCGGGGGTTAAGTTTGGGTCCCGGGGCATTATTAGGCCATATCGGTAACTTATAGGGGCATTTTGGTAATTTCGGAAATCTGGGAATTAAAACCCACGAAAATAAGAGATAAAAATCTGACTCTTTCTTTATCCACTAAACCCACTACTTACACTAAGGGACTTAATGGGCTACGGGAGAAGTTAAGATATAATCCCAACTTACCAAAAACCAACCACACCTCCATTGTCATCTTCCTTAGAGAAACTTGTAGAGAGAGAGAGAGAGAGAGAGAGAAGAGAATTCTGCAGAAAGAGAGAGGGAGAACAACTTAGCCTTCATGACTCAACATCAAATTCAGAGAAAGATTAAGGCAAGTGGTTTAATTACAATTGATTCAAAGCTATGCTTTTCCATGTTTAGGAATTATCGAATTTATCTTGGAAGATGATATAGACCCATGAATTGGAAGTTTAAAACTATGAATTATGTTAGGGACTGCATGTAGTAACAATCTGGACGAATTATGAACTCAGAATTATGACCCTTGATGATTGAAAAACAGATTTTTGAAGAAGTTTATTAATGTTCTTGAAAGAAATATTAATCTGGAATTCTTGATGAAGATTTGATCCATACAAAGCCCTTGAATGATGAATTATTGGTTTTAGAACGTTATTAATGTTGTAGGATGGTTATATGATGATGCTATAACGTTATATTAGAGATTCATGCATTAAAAGTATGTTTTGGGTTGATTTGAAAACTACAAAACGAAGCAGTCCGTAACCATACCTGGTGCAATCGATCGATCGACATTCATCAGTCGATCGATCGACCACCATAGATCGATCGAAGGAAAAGGTCGATCGATCGACCTTCCCAGAATGAGTAAAGTTTTTTCCCTATTTAAATTTTAATGATGTTAACCCTTGATTAATATTGTTGGAGACCATATGAATACCCTTAACCTTAAGGAAGACCAGTAGGCTTGGTTATGAGATTTGGACCTTAATTAGAATTCAATTTGAGGAATTATTCTAAAACTAATGAAATTCGATAAGTGAGTAAATATTTGGGTTAATAGTGTAAATTTGAATACTTTGATGAAATGAGGCTTGGGGAAGAAGTAAGGACCTTAGAATTAAAGGTGCTATACGTGGGAATAATAGGAACTTAATAATCTATTTTAGATAGGTTTTAAGTATAAGAAACTACGACATGAGACGTGTCGACAATTTAACTTTTATATTATCGGGAGACGTAAAATATACAAATTTGGAATAATGGTATAAGGATGTAGAGTATATCTTTATTAATATTGAATTATCTAAGATGTGTGATGCTTAGCATATGATTTCTATATGTATGACATACCTACCATACTTGCTATCACGGGAGGTTACGTTCGCGTAGGGCCTTCTTATCCTTGTGTTGCCCGGATTTAGATTGGTACCTCGAGGACATAGTTCAAGAGAACGACTTATTTGTGAGTTAATAAGCCAGCTGACTATGGAGCGTAGGTATGTACGTGACCATGGATATGTTGAATTATGTTCGCCTCCATTTTTGTGTGTGGTGTTTATTCCAACAATTCCTGAGAGATTCGGAATTTGTAGTCCTTATGTACGTGATGTACCGGGATGGATAGCAGAGTATGTGTGCACCGCAGCTTAGCCTTTGGGTGCTAGTATAGTATATTTATGATGTGAATAATATACGGTTAAATGAAAAGGAAATTGCTATGTTAATTGTGGGTATAGTAATTGAAGAGCCTGGGATTTTAATAATGGCAAATTAAAATATAATTTTCTTTTAAATAAATGCGGAAGCGTTGAGATGGTTTTAACTTTAAAAAATAACAACAAGTTTTAATTTCTCAAAACAAATTAAAACATAATTCAAGTCCTAGAATTTGCCTAAGTCATAATTAACAATTATCCAAAGTTAGGCGAAACCAAATTAATGCAAGTGACTAGAATTACACAATTTTACCCAATATTAAATTAAAGTCCAATTTTAATATAGTGTGAGAATTAAACCGAATTTTATCTTGAATTAAACCTAAAGGATGCGTTCCAAATTTTGTGCAAGATAAAAATAAACACTGTCACACTACACCGCGATGTACGAGGAAAAACCCACTAACGGGAAAAAACCTCAAGACGGCCCTAGCCTCAAATCCACTAAAAATGGTATTACAAAATACAAGACAAAAAATACTTACTTCCTAAACTCGAACCCTCTCAAGCCGTGATGCTCCTTTTTGTATCAACCTCCAATTAGAGGATAACCAACGGAGCTCCACCGTGGTCTCGGAATACACCGATGGGACTTTATATGGTCACCGTCACCCAAGCATGGAGCCTTTCTCCTTGTGGGTAGAATCTCAACAAAAGTCTTCTTTGTGATGGGGTGTAGAAGCAAACCCGAAACGTCTCTTGATTTCGGTAGAGAAAACCGGTGCCAAAAACTCCAAGCAATTGATATAAATATAGAAACTTGGATAAACAATTATTGGGTGTAAACTAGAGTGTGTATGAATTTTTCATTAAAAATTAACACTCAAAACTTGAACATTTTCCTAAACTAATTTTGCTCTCAAACTCTCTTTTGGAGATAAACAAATGTTGGAAAAGTTGTCTTGGAAAATGTGTTTCCCGCACATAATAATGTATGAAAAAAGTTGGTTGAAAACCAAGTGGAGGAGTGGGGAAAAAACTGTAAAAAACTGCCAAATAACTGTTCCCGCTGGAATCTCGTTCGAACGAACGTGATTCTCGTTCGAACGAGACTTCTAACGAGTGACCAGCATGGGCTCGTTAGAAGTTCGTTAGATACCTCGTTAGAACGAACATTCATTTCGACGACATATCGAACGACTGACCAGTTAGGGTCGTTGGCAAAACTGGTTCGAACGAAACTGGTTCGAACGACAAAACTCGTTCGAACGAAATCTGGTTCGAACGAAAAAACTCGTTCGAACGACATTTCTAACGAACGACCAGAAAGATTGAAAAATTCGATTTTGGCCCAGAAACTTTTATATACTTATATTAAAGTTCTAATTGATTCTTTCTGAAAATAAAATGCGGTTTTTATTACACCTAACACCCAATACAAATTGTTCCAAGCTCCTATATAAATATAATTACATTCATACCTTGGGAGCATGGAACCTTAGTTGATGACGTAGAAACGAGGCACACAAACCGGCATTTTGATGAAGCTTTAAATTCTTTGCCGCTACGTCTTCAACACATATTTCATAGGCTTGAGAATATTACAAATAAATACTATCCTATGAATAAATGTTTTTGTCCGGAATTGAGCCAAAACTATATATGGACTCAATTGGAAATTTGTGTCCTTACAAATCTCCCCCTTTGGCTATTCCGGGACAAAAACCAAACAAAAATCCTAAAGGGCCGTCAAGCTCTACTAGACTCAAAATATAACCCGCCCAATATTGACTCAACCCAAGGATCAAACGCTTTGCCATAGAAAGATGTCGCTTTAGAATAATTCCTGCACACTTAAGCAAACTCATCAAATGCATAAGGAATATCAAAATATTAAATGCAATGAATTAATTACTCCCCCTAAATTAATTCTCCCTTTAAACACAAGACATACTTAGAAAGACGTCTCCCCCTAAGATAAATCTCCCCCAAACTAAGATACGATAATAATAGGATTAGATACCATTTCTCCCCCTATCATCATTCTCCCCCTTTTTGTTCGGGAATAGGCAAAGGATAAAGAACTAATAAACATCATGTGAAAGATTAAGGTGATAAGACATGAAAGCATATGGGCAATTAAAGTAAGGCAAAGACAAACAGATATCATATATATATATACTTTAAATATACCAATAAGTACATGCATATATAAATAGATATAAACACACACATGACACAAAATACAATAAGTTTGCACACTCGTATGGCAAAAATGTGTCATATGGAAACGGAAGTGTAGGGGTGTGAACTAGTAACAATTAAATTTAGACCCAAACACTTAAGAAACGTTCACGGAGTTCTCATTTGATTGCAAACTTCATCACAGTTAAATATAACCTCATGTGACAATATAAAGATTGAACTCAATGAACAAACATACACAATGCATACAAGCATAGCATGATGATGATTCTACAAACCAAATAGAGTCATGACATTAAAGACAACTAGGATAAACGGACATTGTGCAAACCGTTGATATACCATCCAATTCTCCCTCAATGAGCATATATATTCTTTTGTTTGTGAATGAATATATCAAACAAACATAGGCCTTGGCAATTGCTTTCTTTTTAATGCCAAATATTCTGTTTTTAGGCCTTTGGATCACGTATTTCTTTTAGATCCAAACAACGATGGCTTACTATCGCAAAGGAGTTGATTCATCCTTTCGGAGCCCTTCCCCGTGCATATATTAAATTATCATGTTTTCATTTTTCGCACAAATCTCACATGCAACGGATTTTGACATGCACTAGTCCTCCTAGGTCATAGATATGTAGATGACTAGATTGATAGGAGAACACCTCAAAAAGCTCAAATATAACATGTGACATTAAGATTTCAAAAGAGCTCGTGCATGTGTGAATAGAGGCATATAGAAATAGAATCCATTTAAACAATACAAAATCCAACTACTCCATATAAAACATGGTAAAGAACATTTTAAGGATTGAAAATCTAAACCAAAAGTTCTAGCCACATGGAAGCGTAAACGATAGGATTCAAACACAAATATATGCCACATAAAGTGTGTCAAACAAAAATACACACAAAACAAAATCTTTTTGAGTTTTTAACATTTTTAATCAAAAATAAATATTTACTCAAAAGGACAAACAAAAATCATTTGTATTTTTCATTAAGCTTAAATGAAATAAATAAAACACAAATGATAAACAAAAATCTTTTTATATTATGCAGTCGATTCAAACACAAAATATAATACAAAAAGATAAACAAGTCATAATTTCTAGCATGTGATATGAAATAAGGCAATGACTAGAGAATGACAAAACAAGCATACATTTAGCATATGAATATAGCATGAAGTACAAACGCTAAAGTATGTAAACACTAACACATTCATCCATTAGATTTAGCAAGAGAGGAAGGATGTGAAAGTAAATGAGAATCAACAACCCTATTTTGTAAGGTAACCAAGTCGGATTTCCTAACCCAAATTAATGAGGAATGACTATTTTGGGGTGTAGGCACGTTAACTACCGTGGTTACTTTACTATGGGGTTTTCTAGGAATTCATTGAAGATCTAAACAAAATATCCTAAGATGACCTTGTCGACCACAATGTGTACAAGTGAGAACATGTCGAAAAGATTTACTTAAGGAGTGATCTTTAAAAGTATTCCTAGTTGATTCTCCTAAAACATTGGTTTGGGCATTATGAGTAAATTCATTACAAGGATTGAAGCCTAAACCACAAGTGTCATTTTTAATTTGGATCGTTCCTAACATTTTATCAAGTTTTTTCGAACGACATTCCAAATCAAATTTGACATTACTAGAATCTTTTAATTTATTTTCTAATTTAGCAATGTTAGATTCTAGTAAAACATTTCGCTCTTCAAAAGCAAGTGGCTCCTTTTTCAAGGATTCCATTAAACCCCTAAGGCTATCTCTTTCACCTTCTACATATTCAAGCTTCTCTTGAAGAGTCCTCACATGTGTCCTAAGGTCTTCTATTAAGGCACTATCATCTACGACCTTGACACTCTTTCTTAAACAAGCTTCTAACTTCAAATTAGTCCTTTTCAAATTAATAAATTCTTTATATAATTCATGAAAAGCATTTTGAAGTTCACTCACATCAACCTCTTCTTCATTTTCACTCTCTTCTCCACTCTCACTATCATTAAAAACAAGGGAATCATGAACAATGACCTTGGAAGTGGCATGTGCTATCGTGTCATCAATCGATGAGTTCTCATTATCACTCACATGACTAGCCATAAAAGGCACAAAGTTTTTCTTAGTGGGGGAATCGGGCTTTTCTTCCTTATCACTATCACTAAGGGTTGCATTATATGAAATAGGTCGCTTACCATCTTTCCTTAGTTTAGTGGGGCACTCATAAGCCCTATGGCCATAACCTTCACAACCAAAACATTTATTAGACTCGTCCCTATCAATGTTTTCATTACTAGGTTTAGGGATCTTCTCGGTTTTAGAAACCTTCTCGCTTTTATCATGTTTAGAGGTGTCAAATTTCTTAAAATCTTTTTTATATTTATCTTTGTTAAATTTAAGAAATTTTCTAAATTTACGAGCAAACAAAGCCATATCTTCCGAGTCACTATCACTATCGCTCTCTACTACTTGTTTGACCTCTTTTCGGGCTTTTAAAGCAACGCCCTTTTCGATTTTCTTTTCATTTTTAGAGGGAAACATATCCAGTTCATAGGTTTGTAAATAACCTACAAGCTCTTCTAATTTCGTAGAGGCTAAAGTGGGTAAAGAATTTAAAACGGTCACCTTTGGAATAAATCTATCGGGTAGGGACCTTAAAATTTTCTTTACAACACGGTCGTCAGGTATTTTCTCTCCCAAGTTAAAGGATGAATTAACAATATCAAAAAGTCTAGCATAAAATTTATCAAAAGTTTCTTTTTCATCCATTTTGATAGTTTCAAATTGAGTGGTGAGGTTTTGGAGTTTTGAAGCTTTAACGACACTAGTTCCTTCATGAGTTAATTGTAAAATATCCCAAGCTTCTTTAGCGGTTTCACACGTCATAATACGTCGGAATTCATCCGGTGCGACAGCGCTAAATAAGGCATTTAAACCACGGGAATTAAAATTTGCAAGCTTAAACTCATTTTCGGTCCATCTATCGATGGGTTTGGGAACACGTTCATTTTTAATTAGATGAGTTGGTGGGGAGTACCCGGTAACAACAGACATCCAAACACGTTCATCGATAGATTTAAGTGCCGATTTCATTCGCGCTTTCCAATACGCGTAGTTAGAACCATCAAAAATAGGAAATTTTGAAAATGGGGAAAAATCCATTTTAGCCAAAAATTAAAAGATCTTAACGAAGTAATTTATCGTTTTTGGCTCTGATACCAATTTGAAGAGCCTGGGATTTTAATAATGGCAAATTAAAATATAATTTCCTTTTAAATAAATGCGGAAGCGTTGAGATGGTTTTAACTTTCAAAAATAACAACAAGTTTTAATTTCTCAAAACAAATTAAAACATAATTCAAGTCCTAGAATTTGCCTAAGTCATAATTAACAATTATCCAAAGTTAGGCGAAACCAAATTAATGCAAGTGACTAGAATTACACAATTTTACCCAATATTAAATTAAAGTCCAATTTTAATATAGTGTGAGAATTAAACCGAATTTTATCTTGAATTAAACATAAAGGATGCGTTCCAAATTTTGTGCAAGATAAAAATAAACACTGTCACACTACACCGCGATGTACGAGGAAAAACCCACTAACGGGAAAAAACCTCGGGACGGCCCTAGCCTCAAATCCACTAAAAATGGTATTACAAAATACAAGACAAAAGACTTACTTCCTAAACTCGAACCCTCTCAAGCCGTGATGCTCCTTCTTGTATCAACCTCCAATTAGCGGATAACCAACGGAGATCCACCGTGGTCTCGGAATACACCGATGGGACTTTATATGGTCACCGTCACCCAAGCATGGAGCCTTTCTCCTTATGGGTAGAATCTCAACAAAAGTCTTCTTTGTGATGGGGTGTAGAAGCAAACCCGAAACGTCTCTTGAATTCGGTAGAGAAAACCGGTGCCAAAAACTCCAAGCAATTGATATAAATATAGAAACTTGGATAAACAATTATTGGGTGTAAACTCGAGTGTGTATGAATTTTTTATTAAAAATTAACACTCAAAACTTGAACATTTTCATAAACTAATTTTTCTCTCAAACTCTCTTTTGGAGATAAACAAATGTTGGAAAAGTTGTCTTGGAAAATGTGTTTCCCGCACATAATAATGTATGAAAAAAGTTGGTTGAAAACCAAGTGGAGGAGTGGGAAAAAAACTGTAAAAAACTGCCAAATAACTGTTCCCGCTGGAATCTCGTTCGAACGAACGTGATTCTCGTTCAAACGAGACTTCTAACGAGTGACCAGCCTGGGCTCGTTAGAAGTTCGTTAGATACCTCGTTAGAACGAACATTCGTTCGAACGACATATCGAACGACTGACCAGTTAGGGTCGTTGGCAAAACTGGTTCGAACGAAACTGGTTCGAACGACAAAACTCGTTCGAACGAAAAAACTCGTTCGAACGAAAAAACTCGTTCGAACGACATTTCTAACGAACGACCAGAAAGATTGAAAAATTCGATTTTGGCCCAGAAACTTTTATATACTTATATTAAAGTTCTAATTGATTCTTTCTGAAAATAAAATGCAGTTTTTATTACACCTAACACCCAATACAAATTGTTCCAAGCTCCTATATAAATATAATTACATTCATACCTTGGGAGCATGGAACCTTAGTTGATGACGTAGAAACGAGGCACACAAACCGGCATTTTGATGAAGCTTTAAATTCTTTGCCGCTACGTCTTCAACACATAATTCATAGGCTTGAGAATATTACAAATAAATACTATCCTATGAATAAATGTTTTTGTCCGGAATTGAGCCAAAACTATATATGGACTCAATTGGAAATTTGTGTCCTTACAGTAATTGTAATATTATGAAAAGATAAAAGGGGACATGTATCAAGAAATAGTTTTGTTAATAATTGGGAGTCCGAGAATTTAAGTAGAACTCTCTATTTAATTGTAAAGGTTGGAAATTAAACGTGAACCGAGTAGGAGTGTTAGAAACTCTTTGAAATTAGATAGTCATGAGAAAACACATTAATGGGTACAGGAACGTTAGGAGTGCACAGTTAGACGAGAGGTGAGCATTTCATGTGAGAGCACGTCCTAACATGTATCTTGCATTCCTTGTTTTGATTATTATTAAAGCACTTGCTGTTTTTAAAATACTCTCCACATTCGGGCTCTGACCCGTTTGCTTTCAAATCTATCTTTTTGTAAAAACCATTTTAGGTGCCCAGCCACAAGGACACCATGCTTAGGATCCTTATTCAGGTGACGAGCTATAGCGGTTGTGGGAGTTACAGGACATTGATTATAGACACTTCATCTATCTTGACTCTATACTCAGTATTTATCAGTTGTAGGGCATGTCGCCCATTTCTTTTAGAGGCATTTCATTTATTTCACTTATTCCGAATTCGGGCATGTACTTAATTTAGAAATCATACTTGTCTTATTATTTTTAGTTGTGGGATTATTGTGAGGAGTTTTCCTCCGGACTTATTACTATTGTTGGTTATTTCATTACTTCGTTATGGTGAATGGTTTTATGTTGTACTTCCATTATTCTTTTTGCATGTTAATCAGATAACTTAAAATTTGGCAACTTACTTTTTAAATACTAGGTGGTTAGTAATCTTTAAAATGTTTTCGACAGTGATGCTATTAACTGAATCAACTTGACATTTTGTATTGATTTAATAAAGGAGTAGCTACCCGGTATTTAATTAGTCGGGGTGTCACACGAGGCACTATCACTAGCTTGCACTTGAGGAATGCGGGGTGCAAAAGTATCACCAGGTACATGGGCCCCGCCCAAAGAAGCAGCTGAAGCTATTATTGGCGCTTGAACGGACTCTTTAACAACAGGCTCTACTTCGAGCCCATGAACTGCTAATTGATCGACCTCCACCTAAAAAAATAATAAATAGTTGAAGTTAGCAATAGAGACAAAGGAAAGCATGATATATATATATATATATATATATATATATATATATATATATATATATATATACACACTATGCCAACTCAAAGATTTATGCCTATAAGACTAGGCCCGCCTGACCCTCAATTATGGGAAATTTATGCCTAGAAGACTAGGCCTGCCTGACCCTCGGTTATGGGAGATTTATGCCTATAAGACTCGGCTCGCCTGATCCTCGGTTATGGGAGATTTATACCTTAAAGTTAATATATCTATATACAGAAAATAGATAGTATAGCAGAGATACTTTAGGATGTTGTTCCTCAGCAAATTCATGCGTGGCCATCTGAATCACGTCCTCTTCCTCAACTACCTCGAGGGCCACCAATGGGGGATGACTTTGAGGGGCAATCACATTCTACCCAAACTCAACTACCTGCTCCTGCCTATCCTCCACTGTATCAACAACATGTTCTTGTTCACCCTCTTCTTGGGAAACAACAGTTGGATCAACACCTTCGGGGTTCGAGATTGAAGGCCCGAATATAGTAACAAATATTTAATCATTTGAAGGTGGACACGGGTATGGGAGCCTTAAAAAGGAAAGAAAAAGTAAAAATGGAATCAGAACAATCAATAGGAACAGTAAAAGGGGTGGAACAGTACAGAAAGTAAAGACTTACCAAAGGCATCGAAGTCGCAGTAACAACAGGTACACATATAACTCTAATAACTTCGGCCGAAGGCACACACCCCTCAATGCTAGCCTGCTCTCACAAAAAAGAAGGGTCATGGGAATAGCCACATCTAGATGAAGTATCAGATACAACTACCCCTAGGGGGAAATGGGTGACTACCTGAGAAATAGTAGGGGCAACTGCTTCGAGAGGGAGATTCTCCTCAACATCATCATGCACACCAACCTTCACACCAACCTTCACAGAAGAAAAAGAGAAAATTATAACAAACTGGGGGACATCAACATGAGAAATAATGAACAATAGGAGGTCACCTAGAGTAAGAGATGTAAGGAATTTACCACTTCTTCCATCACATCCTCAATGATCTCATAATCTTGGGGGCGAGGTAGGTTTCGAGTAAGAAACCATTACCCTCAACCTATGCCTACACACTAAGGTAGTGTCTTACTCCTCATCCTCTTCCTCTTATTTTTCCACATCTTCTTGTTCTTCTTCCTCCTCATCATACTCTCCTTTCTCCTTCTCATTATCATCACCTTCACCGACATCTGTACCAGATAAATGCTCCTTAAAAATCCCCTCCTCACTGGACCCGCTCGACTCCTCCATCACAAGCTTGAGGGGGCTAACCAATTTCCGCTTTTTACTACTCTCAGCAGATTGAGGGTCATAAGAAAATCCATGAGCAAACATATCGACTGACATGTAAGCTCGGTTTTCCTCACTAAAATGCTCCCAAGTCTGACGAAGATGATCTTCCATCTGGCTCACTGCCTTAGAAATTTTGAGGTCAGGAGAAGAGACTAATGGAGGTTGTGGAATAGGTTTAAGCTTCTTTAAGGGCACCTTTCGAGTGGCCCTAACTGTTGCACCAGTTGAAGCAACGCGAGGAGACTTGGTCCTTCCAACCGACCTCGAAGGACCAGGGGAAACATCGATCGAAGGAATAGAAGATTGACTGGCTCGCTTTCTCTTTATAACCGCCTGATCTACAGGCGCTGGGGGAGGCAGTTCAGGAGGAACACTGGTATTGGTTGTGCCGAGGGGGAAAGAAGATTACTGGGTGGTGCAGTTTCTCAAACCCAACTCGGTGGGCTAAAATCTTTCAAGCTCAGGATAACGGGGCTCCTTGAGAAGGTTAGTTTGGAAATGAACCAATTGGTTATGCTAAAACATATTGATGAACATCGTTGATCTCCCTCTTAGAGCTCCCTTGCTTGGGATCATGGGGTTAGCAGGATAATGGGCACACAGACTGACAACAGTAGATATGAGGAAGTTCAAACAAGCAAACAAGAAGTTAGTGAGCTTCTCTCGAGTAAAATGACTTAACAAGGGGGACCCTTGATCGTATCCAAACTGCATGGCTGCCCTGTGGGGGCTATAAATAGAATAAAATGATAACCACTCGGTATATGAAGGTAAATAGGAAGGGATCAGCCATAGGGGGACACTGTGCTTAGAGAAATTTCTGGCCAGGGCTTCTTCAATAAGAGCAACGGGGTGATCCTCTTCACAAAAAAATGGTTGGTAAAAAAATGGCTTACCCTAACATAAGGGCGAGGGTTAAAACACTCAGCACGATCAATCAGAGATAACAGAGGTTTTTTCACGCTTTTATTCTTCCAACAGCAAATAAGGGGGACTTTTACATCTTGTGAACTTGGGAAATGTCCAACGGGGGCATAATCCTTGAAATACACGTAAAGAAATGCCGTTAAAAGAATATTGCTTACATAGTTGGACACATCGAACCTACCAACACTTCTAGAAGAGTCTGCAGACACCCGATCTAACCAAGTGTACAGAGATCCAAGAACAACAAGTGAAAGGGAGATCTTTACATCGCAGGCCATCCGAATGGCCAAATTAATCAGGTCCTTGCGAGGGAAGTCGTGGGGCTTACCTAGAAGGTATACCTTTGACAACGTCACCCATATGTACCCCACTAAGTTAACTTTAAACTCGTAGCCCTTCCCAGTTGGAGGCTACTCGAAGACTTCTTTCCCTCGCGGGTTCTCCTTAGTATCATCGCGGGATTTTATGATAACCTTCTCTTCGATAAAGTAAAAATAAAGGATGACCTTTGAGTAGGTTTACTTGTTGTAAGTGACCATGCAATCCTTCACCATAGCCTCTAACTCATTCCTTAGAGTTTTCTCTTTGCTGGAAACGACCTCCTCGAAGAAGGTGTTATATCCAATAGCTTCCAATCCCAATAGTTCACACACGTCCTCAAGAGTAACAGTAAACTCGCCCCAAGCAGCCACGGAGGTGTGTGACCTATGGCTCTACCGTGACACCAACAATTGTAAAGCAGTGTTATTTTTGGCCAAGTTAATGTCACCCAGCCACAGGGAATAAAACAAACTTACGAGGGCCAGTTGAACCGAATACTTGGCATGGATATACTTTGTCCAAGGACCCATCCCTGCACTAGCGCCAGAAAATGCCTTAAATTCCACCTTGGAGTAGGTGATATCACCGCGCTCTATATGAAAATGGGTGACATTATTAGTAGGTATATAGGCAAAGTCCTCAGCATCTTCACCTTTATCTATTAATAAATTTGGCTCCTTAGTTGGCACCAAAGCACTTGGAAAACATTCAGCCGTAGCCCATAAATGATCATCCTCTCCCAAATAAGGGGCATAAAGGTATCGTGCCCACTGAGCCTGGCGTGCCTAGGTGGCAGGAGAAGCACCTCTGACAGAAAGAGTTCTTTTTACTGGTGCCATTTCAGACGAAAGAAGAGAGAATGGAAGATACTTGAAGAAAGATTGAAGAAGGAAAGATTGATATTGCCAAACCCTCACAGAAAAGTTTGAACTCAGAAAGTTAAACCCAAAGGTGAGTCTTAACTAAAGGTGCATCCCCTTTATAGGGGCAACACGAATTTCAAAAGACGATAATAAAGGTGACATTTGGAAAATAGCAATGATGATATTTCAGAATTATGTGATCGACGTGTTGGCCAAACGTGCTTGATTATAGAAGACTAAAGGTTGCTATGATGTAATTCTGGGAATGATGCGTCAAATAGTCACGTCGTATTTACGTGCCCGCCTTGGCGTTGCCACATGTGGCGCACTAAGACGTAAACGATAACAGCATTTAATGAAGCATGCCTAGGGGTTTTATCTACCTTGGGGAACGAAGAGCTTTGGGGGAAATTTTAAAAAATCTCTTTATTACCCCCAAGAAGGAAAATTATAGATAAGCGAAAGTTTCGTACGAATATTTCTTCATGTAAATGAACAAATATCTCTACGAAGGGGCAAATATGGAGGGGTGTCCCCCCACACGGATAATTAACTTAGACAAGTGAATTAATCAGCTACAAAGAAAGATGCCCCACAAACACACCTAGAAGATCCTCCATGCAAGTAGCTCGTAGGACCCACCTCTAAGGCTCCTCACATGCAAATAGATCGTAGCACTTACCCTGAAGAGCCTCCAACTGACCTGGCTCGAAAGAACTAGATCAAAGAACAGATGTCGCCCCGATGAAAACACTTTGTAATAAGAAGTAGAATGCTGTATTATTTACTTTATCTTATGAATGTATATGTTGAGAGGGGTCGCTTGGTACCCAAGAGGGACCATGCCTGGCAGGGCATGGGAGAGCTTTCATGCTCTATCAAGCTATCTTCTCTTGGGAACTTCGCAGGGACATGGTTTGAAGGATTGAGAACAAGGCAACGTTGGGAGTTATTACCCGAGATAATTCATTGCTTACCTATTCGAGTGAACCTCCTCAAGTCATTCAATCTCCCTCAATGATTTCCCCTTGGAGGTCACCTCCTCGAGGTACCTCGGGCGCCAGACTATCTGACTAATGTGACTAGATACAATACAATAGTCACTGTTAGAACCGCTTCCTGATGTTATAGCGCCTGACATTTAGGAACTCAAGAATACAATACTCAAGTGTCTTTATCCTTAGAATGGCAGGTCTAGTTCACCAAATCTAACCAAATAGCCATCCTAGAGTAAGCCCCAATCTGACAAGTCATATCCTTCATAAATGACTGAAATACCTTCAACCAATAGAACATTTTTTCGCTAAAACTAATAGATCTCATGTATTAAATGTAGTATCTCATGCAATTAATGCACCCGACCAAAGGGATCGAGGACACGCCGACTTGAGCAACCTCTCCATCCATATATATGACCAAAATAAATAAATAGAAATAGGAGATCCAGAACTTGGAATTGCTGTCTGAATTCCCTCACACTAGAGAGCCTTCGAAAAGCGCATTAACTCCCTTATACATTGAATGCACCCATCATTGGGCATTAACTAAGCTTGAAGTTCCTGCCTTGTCTTTATTGTGCCTATAGTGCTTGTTCTTTTTCCCTCCGACCACGTCATCTACTGGTCCCATTTCATTTATTGTGTTTACCACATGCTGCCCCTGTTAATATGTTCTTTAGTGCAGCGTTGAATAATTAAACCTCTTTGTCTTAATTCACCTGTGGCTCTAAACTGTTCTCCATACCTAACGGTGTTGGTCGTGATATTGATAAGGGGTTACGCCTCACTTAATACTAATAGTATTTGAAGAACACACATCTTACAATTTAAATTTAATTAATTCAGTTTAAGTTAATTTCACGCGTGCCGTAAATTGAGGAGAAAATAAGATGATTTCAAAAGAAACTTAAATGATGATTTTGAGGTCACGACTGATTCCAAAAGGGTAGAAATAGTTGAAAAACTGTACCCGGAGGTCCAGTTTGGGCCCCGAGATGATTTTAAGCCAACCCGACACTACTTAAGGGATTTTCGATCAATCGGGAGTTTGTGGTTTAGAGAACGTCGAAAATGCTAAGTCTTATATCTGATATTTGAGAAATTAACTAGGGTTAGCACAATCATAACATAAGAGAGTCAAGAGGAGAGGAAGAGGAGAATAAATCCAAAGGTTCGTACACAGTTTTTCGCCTCGAACGCAACGGAATCGTGATCGAAGTGAGGGGAGAACCACCACACCATCTTATCAACGAATTTCAGACCTACTATTTATAGGCAAGTATTTTAATGGCAAATTATATTAAGTATGTTATAATACCCATGTAGATTAGGTTTTGATTTCATGCTTTTAGAAGTTTTATATGAATTTGGGAAGGTTTAATGCATAAACTAAAGTAGGAATGTATGTAGAGATGTTCCGTAATGATGATAATATGAAATCATAGGGTTTGGGTTTGTTAATAAGAGAGAAATCTGAGTTCTTGATTAATAAAGATGATGAACATGAGAAAACTAGGATTTTATGTTTATTAAAGGGGAATTTGATTATTGGATTGAATCTTTGAAGTTATTTGTGTAAACTTTTCATCGAAAATTATCCCTATGTGAAAACAAAATGATATTTGAATATATTTGATGATTAATATTGAATCTTAATGTGTTCTTGGTTGAAGAACAAGAATCTTGAATGATTTAGCGTTTAATTGATGAACACAAGATGTCAATCTGCTAGAATTTTTGACGTAACTTTAAACATATTCCATTTCCATTGCACTTAGATTTAAAGTGACGGACATACATTTTTGGAAATATCTATGTCTTAGATTTCTAATGAGCTTTGAATCAGGTCAATCGGAGTTCTGTAGAGGGAGTAATCGATGTTTTACTATAGGGTATTTGATCTTCCAGTATAGTAATCTGCTAGATATTTTGACGTAATTTTAAATGTATGCCATTTTAATTATCCTTAGAATGAGAGCGAGATTCGTACATGTCTGGAAAGCTCTTTGTCTTAGATTTCTAATGAGCTTTGAATCAGGTCAATCGCAATTCTGTAGAGGGAGTAATCAACATTTTACCACAGGGTGTTTAATCTTCCAGAAAATTTACGGCTCGATTCGGTTTACCAGATTTTGACAATTTCCCCTTTTTAAGACTAAAACTTGGGGATAACTATCGGGAGAATTTTTGGAACTTGTTTAGAATATAATGAGGTATATATTGTATGACAGTAAGCCTTGATAGGGGTGAGACTTAGTCATGTATGCGAGAGTTAAGGGTAAGGCTAGTTGGGCTTAATTATTTATGTAATAATTCGAGAGAATGAGAATGGATCGTGAAGAGGATAAGGGAAATTATGAGGTAAACCAGTAGGACATTTGTGGATTAACTACTGAATTAACTTAGGGGGTAATAATTGTCCCTTAGGGTAGAGAATAATACTTGGGAATATACGATAGAGAGTATATATCAAATAAAATTATACAGTGAGCATTCGAGAGAAAAATACTACGTACGGGTGACAATCATAGGTTGAGTGTATACCTATATGGATTGGTTTTTATAGGTTGAGTGTATACCTATACGATTTTATTATTATAGAACGTGTGTGTACATATATTGAATATACAAATAGATAGGTCGTGTGCATGCCTAGTATGTATTATTATGTGTATGACATACCTATGCTGCTTGCTATCGGGGGGAGGTTTCGCGTCGTGGACGATTTTATCCTGATGATCCCATTGGGGGGATTTTAGACTTGTACCCATAACATAGGACCTTGGATACGTACTATTTGAGAGTATGATAGTTTTAACGGTTGAATGAGAGCGTAGGTATGTGCGTGCCCCATTTGGTTGGTGACTATGTTCGCCTCCAATATGTGTGATTTGTATTTTGGGTTCGAGGAGACATGCCGAACCATTTTTCCTTGATATAGTGCGAGAGGTACTTGGACTGATAGCAGAGTACGCGAATGTGCATCACGGTGGCTAGACCGGTGGATGCTATATTATATATATATATGCTTGGATGTTTTCTCCTACTTATGTGTGACAGTAGTGAGGCTAGATAGTGTGTATCTAAACAAAGATTTATCTACTTATGTGGGATAATAGTGGGACGATATAATATGTATCTAAAAAATGATTAATCTACTAAAGAGTAAATAGTAGGGAGATTAGATAGTGTAAAGCTAATTAATGACAAATCTACTAAGGCGTAAATAGTAGGAAGATGGATGGTGAATATCTAAAATAAAGTTTAAATAGAGAAACTTAAATGGTGAGTCTTGAACCATAATATATGTGAAATGGTAACTTGGGTTTAATAATAATAGAGGAAAGATGTTAGTTATTAAGGGTATTCGGCAGCTTCTTGTATGGGCGGAACGAGTAAGTTGAGGAGAATCTTAACTATGATTAAATGGTAGTTCAGGGTATTCGGTAAGGTACTGTATGGGAGGTACGGGTGAGCTAGACTGATTTAAGGCTTATTAGATACTTGATACCAAGTTAGATTGGGTAGCTTGACTAGGTGGGATGTTAGGTGTGCACTATAGATGAGAGGTGAGGAAACTCAAGGGAGTGTCCGCGGCGTAACATGTGTATCTAATAACTGTTCATTTAAATTGTTGCTAAATATTTTCAAATTATTTTTACTTGGGCTCTGACCCGTACTTGCAAAAACCTTTTCCCAAAACCTTTTAGGTGTACCGCTACAGGTATGCTAAGCAGGATGATCTATTCCAGGAATGCGTAGCTGTAGCACTTGTGAATGCTTGCAGGATTTGGAATTAGATGCTTCAGTTACTTCATTCCTAGTGTAAGGTGCAGTTCCGTATTTCATTCGGGTGTGTTGGCCCTCAGTTATTTCTTTATGGCAGTCAGACTATGTATTTGAATTTTATTAATATTGGACTTTTATTTGGATTTGGGAACTGATGGTTTATTCGGTATAATTTTATATCCGTTGCTTATCAGCTAATTGTTCAGCTTATTCATTTATTACGTGGATGGTTTGTTATTTTATTTATTTTCGCATATTGTTTTTTTAATAAAAAGATAAAATTTGGCACCGACCTTTTTGAATACTAGGTGGTTAGTAAATGTTTTAAAAAGTTTTCGACAGTGATGCTAAGAATGAACCAAATGGGAATCATGTTTTAATTTAACGAAGACCTGATCACCCAGTATTTAATTAAGGGCGGTGTCACACATTTCAAATGATTACGAATTCATGTTAAAGGGATGAATAAAAAAAAATACATAAGTATTTTACTTCTAATGACATATGTGAATCAAAATCCCAATTCATTTTAATAAAATAGCTACTGCTAAATCATGCAAATATAATATAACTCCAATATCTATAAATTTTTCATAAGAGATTACTATTATAATTAATCAATAAAATTTGAGGGTTTGGTCTAAAATATATTATATTACAAGTATAAGACAACTCGTAGTTTTAGCATAGTAGTTAATTGTGTATAATCAAATTAAAACAAGAAAGAGAATCAAGCATGATGTTATTCCAATTAAACTCCCAAAATAAGAGTAAGTGCCAAAATTATGTTTCGTTCAATTCAGAAGGAAAATTTCTCTTCGATAATTATCCATTCGAATTATTTATTTCAGTATCCGTATGGTGAGAAAATACTTATAACGTATAAATTATTTTCAATGTACAAGAACAAATAAAATATCTTCCAAATTTGATAAAAACAATTTTATTAATATAATATAATGGTTGTTTAGAACCAACTGAGAAATAAAAAATAACACTTCTTCTAAAAACTGGGTACATAAAATAATTTTCCAGCAGTATATTTATTGTCTTCACCAAAATTTAAAAAAAGGATACCCTACTTATAGTATTATTGCCTTATTCTTATTACCCATTATTTGGAACATCATTCCTTTAAGTAGTTGTCTAGTTACCTGGAACCTCTACTAAGAGTTGCAAACCTGAATGTTGGCTCTTGAATTTACCCACCAGATTCTTATAGACTTCACAATAAATTATGCTTTCATTTTAAAGGAGAAAAGGGCATTGCCTTGTCATTTTCCTTATAGTATTAGGAAAATCGGACACCATTGCGATCATTTTCCTAACTGTTTATAGTGGAAAAATAGGCCTTCTGGTTTTTTCGCCACTCCCCGAGGATTATGAACTCGTTAACCATATCCTGTCGCAACTAGGCTTCTCTACAGCTAACATCGTTCCCTGCCTTACAATGATGCTCTCTACTAGATGAAGAAATTGATCTAGGTTACCCCATAAATTTATAATACATGGGATCCCTAAACCACCCAAGATGAAAGCCATCTTAAGAGCATATTGCTTACTAAAGTATCATTAGTCAATGTTGGTGTTTACTACTTCCATCTCTAAATTGTTTAAAGTTAATTATGTTCATAAAGAACCATGCTTATACTTATTTTCAAAGAATAACCAATTTGTAATTTTAAAATGCCTTGATACCATGATGTATTCCCTTAGTTAGGGAGGAAAATCAAGATAACACTAGGACTTAATCACATAATCTTTTAAAATACTTATGGGAAATGTGGGTTAAATACGTTTATCCTCATCCTCATTTTAGAACAATGTCCAAAATCATTTTAATCCTTGAAATTTATTCTAATTAAAACTTCTAAATTTTAAGACCAAAAGAAGTGGGTGAAAAATTGGGCTCATTTTGAAATCTTAAAATCATTATTCAAACAAAATTTTCAATTAAATATGTGGGAGTTATATTTTGATTAGATTTTAATATAGCTTCCCTTTACCACTTTTTATAATTAATCCCGTCGAGCATCCTAGTTTTCTTGTGAAATGAAATTTCGTATTGGAAGATTAAGTCATTTCATCCTAAATTAGGTAATATTCCATTTTTAATCATTTTATCCAGCAATCCAAGAAACCTATTTACAACATAATTATATAGTTAGTACCTTTTGGTTTCACAATTAATGATAGTAACTCCACTGGGGAGGATATCATTATGTGTGTTTAAGTGTATACCATTAGTTCATTCTTTAAAACTAAATTCGCTTGTGTATAGTTTCACACACTCACATTTAATTTTAAAGCACTATCTTTGACACCCCATAATATGTATAGCTAGATTGTTTAAGTCCATAAATAAATAATATACGAGCCTAATATTTGAATACCCTTTTAAGCATAACTCAAAATGAACTAAATTGATATAGTATAGATAAAAAAAATAATCACAGGAATAAAACCAAACATTATGATACTATAAACCATCAATAAATAGAATCCGTTACGGGACAATTCAAATCGTCTCAAATATATATACAACTCCCAACACAGAATAACTACTACAATAATTGGACGTAACTGTAAATGTGAATAGAAGTAAAAGAATTAATCATGTAGGCTCGACACCTACATCTTATGTAAGAGCAATAATAATAATAAATTTAAGTGTGAATTAGGACTGAGGCTGAAAGAGCAAACTAGGGCTCAAAAATAAAATTAAAACAACAACGTAAACACCAAGTCTTAAAAGAGTACTAATTTGACTTAATTTGGGCCACAATAATAAATATGCATCTTCCTCTCTTATTTTAGTTGTTTTTAAGTTATCCTGACACAAACAACTCTAAATATAGCATGTGTTCTAATCCCAAGCCCAAGTGAACTAAATGATTATTTATATTTCTTCTCAATTAAATAAAATTAAGTGGTTCCATAACTATGCCAATACTACTATAATCTCAATAAAGGAAAGACAATATCAATGTCTAATATCCACCTAAATATGGTTCCCGAGGTATACAAATAAATGGCCTACACACAAATTCACATATAAATACAAAGGCCTATACACATCGCCTTAGGTGATCACTCATTCTTACTAGGTATAGTTAAATGTCATCCTTAACCTAAAGCCTCAAAGACTCAACAAGGGATATTCTCTTCATAACGCATGACCTCCATACCCAAGACTATAAGTTGGAACTCCTCCGTGTATTCTCCCTCTAGATACATGTAAGTCAGTAATAGGATCGGGGTAGAAAGACCAAGGTAAAGACCGCCTTTATCACCGGGGCTCCAATGAAAAAATGTTATATGTGTCCCATCAATATACCTTATAGTTAGTCCCCCACGAGCACTCACGCATGGTATGCTTACACATCCATCCAAATAAAAGTAATCCCATTCCAAAAGTATTTATCCAAAGCATCAAAGTATTTAAAAGTCAAACTCGTTCGAACGATATTCATAACTCATTTTAACGAAATCCACCATCTCGTTCGAACAACAACCCAAGTCATTTTAACAAAGGTCCCAAATTCATTCTAACAAAATTCTCCAAGTCATTCTAACGAGGTCTAAATCTTGTTCGAACTCGGTGGTCACATATAATCTTCTCCAGAATATCAAATCCGCCATTAATAACTAATAAACCGAATTTCAAAGCCTCTAAACCACACCAAACCCATCCTCCTTCAGATACTAGTTATATAGTTTCTTTACTAACCTATATTTACGTGTTATAATCAATTCTAACATGGGTTAAAAGTTAAATTTCAGAATATGAATTTAAGAACCCTAATTTCATAAACTTACTAAATTAGTCTCAGATTTGCATCAATTCTCAAGTTAATCAAGGGTTTTTACTAATCTACTTACAATGGATTAGTCTATAACAATTATAATCAACTTCCAAAGTCAGATTCATGAGAATTATCACAATAATAAGCTTGTATTCTTAGCATGATATTTAATTATAAATTAACCCTTAATTTAATTATAAAATTATGAATTATATTACAAAATCAAATTAACCAATGGAATAATTCATATTCAAATGAATTGTTAATCTAACACAAAGACAATAAAATTCCTATTCTAAGTAAACTTGCTTTTGCCAAATTAGGTGATTTCGAGCTTCTAAACCTCAAAAGCTTATTCTCTCTTGAGTGCTTGTTCTCTCTAATCCTTAAAGTTATTATCCAAAGCTTCTAATGAGTTTTAGGTTAGGAATGATGATATAATAACACTAACACCTCAAAATTAGCCTTAAGCCCCATATGGGCCTCAACCTAACGAGCCCAAATACTACTCCAATTGGCCCAAAAAACTTAAAACACATTATTTTAAGTCAAAATGGATATTCTAAATGTCCCCAAACCCTACCTGAAATATAATACTTTCTAAAGCATCAACTATCTCAATAACGCAATATAATAGTTGATACTAGTCCAATAAATCGATTATAAATTAAATAATTAATTTTGCGTAACACGAACTTATAAGAAACCATTTCACAATCGGTGGGACCCGACGTCGAGGGAATAAATTAAGCAAGAAACCCCTCAACATCTAGTCCTTATCCATTCCATAGTCACCCATAATACACATTCACTTCCAAATATTAAATTAATATATTATTGTACAATAAGTTCGATTTCAGATGTGAATGATATAATATATATAACACTTATAAAATATAAATAGTGACATCACACATCAAAATAGAAAAATAAAATAAATTTTACAATTTAAATAATGCACAAAAATTACAGGTATTACATTCCTCCCCATTAAACAAGGAATTTCGTCCTCAAAATTTGAATTATATACCCGACTCGAAGATCTATGGACACCTGACATGTATCTCATCCTCTCTTTTCAAAGTACACTCATTCTCACCTGGTGTCCTTAATGGATTCTAACTGACGGAATGACCTCCAATCACTCTGCTCTCTTATCAAGAATATGCTTCGATCATTTATAATATCTCACATTTGGTTGAAACTAAGTCCCGTTAAGGTTAATGTCGTGATAAACATTCTCATTCTTTAGAAACTTCCTCAAAATCAACACATAGAGGACACCGTGTACCCACTGAAGATGATCGAATAAGGATAAACGATATGCTGCCTGACCTACCCTATCGAGTATCATTAAGGGACCTACATATTAGGATGCTAAATTTCCCTTGGATCCAAATCTGGTAACTCCCTTCATCAGGGAGACCCTTAGTAGAACTTGATCTCCTACCTGTAAATCTGACTTATAATTCCTCTTACCAGCGTAACTCTTATATCGATCATGTGTCGTATTATTTTGTGCTCGGATAAGTGCCACCTTCTTTGAGGTGTCCTAAATAATGTTTGACCCAAACATAATGTGCTACCCTGACTCTAACCAACAACATGGAGAATTATAAGGTCACCCATACAATGCCTCATAGGTTTCCAAATAATAGTTTGTTATCCATGTGTGGCAAGTGCTGATCTTGGCTCCCCTTGATATCCAACACGAAAACCCGAAACGAATCCTCCAGGATCTGATTCACCCCTCAGTCTGATCATCCGACTAAGGGTAAAATGTCGTACCCAAGTTTATTTACACTCCCATAGTATCCTAAAACCCCCTCCATAATCGAGATATGAACATACTATCCTTGTCGGACACAATGCTGAGTGGTCATAAAGTCTCACTATCTCAGAAATGAAAATCTTACGTACCCTTATGCAGTGTAGTCCGTTCGCACTGGAAGGAAATGATTCACCTTCGTTAATCTATCGACAATAATCCAAACCGAATCATGGCCCCTTTGGAACCTCGATAACCCCATAATAAAATCCATAGAGATGCTCTCTCGTTCCCATGCGAGAATCTCTAACAGCTATAACTCCTCGACCGATCTCTCACGCTCCACCTTTACTATGTGGCACATCTAGATACATAATAAACAATATCCCTTTTCATTAAATCCTGCGAAAATGATCTCCACATGTCCTGGCTCATTTTATCCCCTCTCGAATACATCGTGTACCATGAACTACGAGCCTCAGTCATAACTGCCCTTTTCAACTCAAGGTACTCTAGAGCTAGAAAGCGTACCAAATACCTCAATCCCCCATTCGAACTGATCGAGTAAAAAGGAATTCTTATCGATAGGAGCCCCCATACGTTATTCTGACATAAAGAGTCTAAATTCAGGGCCTGAATAACCCGTAATACAATAGTAAGCATAACTACCACAATTTCTATAAAAGCCTCTGAAAAATCCAACAAACGCAAAGTATCCCACAAATCGAGTAAATCATGACCATACTCTACCCACAAAAAGACTATAGTCACCACCGTTCTCTGGCTCAATACATCTTCTACCATAGTCTCCTAACCCATATGGTAATATTGAAAAGTGGTAGTCCTTAACAAATTATAACAATAACCTTTGTTTAATGTTCAACTCATGTTGAGTTAACAAATACTGAAGACTGTTGTGATAAAAAAATGGCGTAAACCTCTCACATAATAAGTAATGTTTCCAAATATGATGGGAATTGACTATTGTTTCCAACTCCAAATTATGCATGGGGTAGTTTCCTTCATGAGTCTTATGCTTATAAGAAGCGTAGGTTGTAGGCCTTTCATTCTACATTAACTCTCCACCTAGCCCCGAAAGTGACGCATATGTATAAGTTATATGATCAATTCCCCCCTTTCCCCAATGTTAAAGCAAGAACGGGTGAGGTAGTGAGCCTCTCCAAGAGCTCCTAAAAGGATCTTTGATAGTCTTGGATCCAAAATAATAGTACTCCCTTACGGGTGAGTTGAATCAGTGTTCAGTTAATCTTTGAGAACCTATTACCCAATCGAACCCTAAAAGCTCATCTTGGGCTTTCCCTAATCCACAATTGCTGATACTTTACTAGTATCCACCAAAATTTGAGTCCCAAATACAACGTGGCCTAAGAATTGAACCTCTCAAAAACAAAAGGAACACTTGAAGAGCTTTACATACGACTAGCGTCCTTGTAATTTCTGTAAAACTAATCTTGACAACTGCGCATTCTCCTCCTCCGACAGAGAATACACAATAATATTATCAATAAACACTATAATGAATCAATCAAAGAATGGGCAAAATATTTTGTTCATCAAGTCCATAAATATCGTTGGTGTGTTGGTCATCCTAAATGTCATGACCTAAAAATCATATAACCCATAACGCATCAGAAAGTTCGTATTTGGAATATCTTCCTCCAGAGTGCGTAACTTATGATACCTTGAGCTCAAGTTAATCTTGAAAAATAATGTTGAACCCCTCAACTGATCTAACAGATCATCGACACGAGGAAATATACACTTGTTTTGTATCGTGACGTTATTCAGCTCCTAATAATATACAAACAATCAGAGCGAATCGTACTTATTCTTCCTAAGCAATACTAGAGCTCCCTGCGAAAATGTACTCCTCTATATGAACTTGTGGCTCAACAATTGTTGAGTCTTCTTACGTAACTCTCGCATCTCTAATAAATCCATAAATTATGGTGTGCTCATAATGGGCCAGTACCTGATGCTAGATCATAACAAATCATATCTCTTGTGATGGCTATAATCCTAGCACCTCATCAAATACGTCCATAAACTCTTGAAGAATCGGTATATAATCTAATAACACGGTGACATCTATAAATGAACTCACATCTAGATATTATAAGTGTGTACTAGACCCTTTATCGAGTCTAGGAATAACATTAAAGAACATCTCATGTCTAAGAATGGAAAACGTGATCGCCTTCCTATTACACTCGATCTGCGCGTGATACTGTGCTAACTAATCCATCCCCAGAATGATATCACAAGTTGACATGTCTAAGAGTAATAAGTCAGTGGAAAAAAATAAATAATCGATCTCAACTGCTAGGTCCTTACAAACATGACGTAAGGAAGTACCCCTACCCACTAGGGTATCTACATGTATAGATACATCTGTAACGATCACTAATAGCCCTGATATGGAAGTAAAAGTGTAGTTAGAAAATGAGTGTGTGCCTGTGTATAAAAGAACTCATGAATAACAACCATAAACACATAATGTAACCTCAATAGCTTGAGTCGGGATTTAATGATCCAACTAAGGCATCCCTATGCCTGATCTCTTGATGGTGGCAAAAATGGGTACTGTGGTAGTGGCGATAATACCTGGTGCTACAGCGAGACTGACCCAAACTCGTGCTACCCCTAAATTTGGATCTGACTAGCCTAGTTACCCTTAGGTTATATCCTAAATTGATAGACATGATCTCCATAAGTAAAATAGGTGCCTTAGAATGGGGGACGACCCTACTGGAAGACCTGTTGACCCAATGCCTGTCCTCTATAGCCCTACTGGCACTAATGCTGCTATCCCTCCTAACTATAATATCCCCGACCACCCTGTTGGTGCTATTACTCTCCACTAAATATCTTAGGGTGTTGTTATACCTATGTCTGACTCCTTTAGTGTGATTGTGAGTCTCTTTGCCCCCGGATAACTCACCACACACAATTACGTTCGACCATTAGCCAACCTTCACTTTCTCTTTCTTCGGCTCCCTCTCTCTGTGGAAGTCCTAATGACCCTGAAAGTGAAGTAATGTGGTATCCACTACCTTGTAATACCCCGTATTTTTATGCTTTATTAATTTGGGGATTTATTGAATTTAATGTGAGTTAATTATTTAATAAAAATCCGAAAATTAATTATGTTCTAATTATTAACGTGACGAGAGTTGGTAATTATGGGAAATTTGTTGAATATTACTAATGAGAAAAGTAATATATTATATTGGTTATATTGAATGTCATGAGTGAGTTAAATGACAATTTCGAAAATTTAAGTCGGGACGTGCTCGTGTCGCGTCGGGACTAAATTTTGTTAAATAAAAAGTGAATATTTTATAAGTTGCCCGTATGGTCGTTTTGAGTGCGCCAACGCGTCCGGAAGGGTCGAGATAGTCAGAAAAGTGTACCCGCGGGTGTAGTTTGGGTCTCGGGGCGTTTTTAGACCTAATTAGTAACCCGAGAGGGCATTTTGGTCATTTTACATTTTTGGGTAATTAAACCCACGAAAATCAGAGGTGCTATATCTGATATTGAGGTTGTCACCTAGGGTTAGAACACCCAAAACCTATAACGGCCATTGGAGAAGAGAGGAGAGAGCTCTCAAGCAATTTCAAGGCCCAAAACTCAACGGTTTGCGTCTCCGCCACCACCAACGCGTAGATCGCGAGAAGGGGAACGCAAACACACCAAAATCAATCGCAATCTAGACTTCTGAAAATCCCAGGCAAGTGTTCATATTCCTATTTTTGTTGGTGCAATTTCATATTAGTTTGGGAATGATTAGGGATGAAATATATGGAAGAAAACCCAAATTTTGATAGGAATTTGCATGTAGTAAAGACTTAAACCTTATTCTGGAAGTCTCTTGTGATGTAGAAAGATAACCCACAAAATTTTGTTGTAATTAAGAAAGAAATTCTGGGGTAAAACAGATTAGAACCATGATTTAGAGATTTTAGGGTTCTTGAAGTTGTGTATGAATTTTGGGTTGATAATTCATGTTTAATGATAGTAATACACATGCCTTACGTTAAAAACGTCTGGTATATTGTTATAACGTTAGTAGTAGAATTTTTAGGATGTTTGGGTTCGGAAAATATGGATTTGGATGAAGAAAAGTGGTAGAACCCGTAACTGCAATTCTGGAGAAATCGAAATACCTGCTTAATCGATCGATCGAGCCTGGAGCTTCGATCGATCGAAGGTTCGATCGATCGAGCCCTAAACTTCGATCGATCGACCCCTCCTGGCAGAGTCCTATTTCCCTTATTAAATGAGTTAAATTTAATTTATCATGAAATATGGGCATCCATAATGAAATGTTTTGGGAGATAGGGGAGACCAGTAGGACATGTGAATAGATTTTGGGACCCTTGATGACGGGCAAAGATTGTATTTTAGGATAATTACATAAGAGTCGGTAAATTTATGACATAAATAGAGAGAGACACATAAGTGAGTTACTTTGGGACAAATATGTATACCTACTGAATTTTATGATTGGGAGGATAGAATCCATGAAGCGTTAGGTAGTAAGTGGAAAAGTTCCTCAAATTAAAGTAAGATTTTGAATGGTTATACGTGATAACTATATAATGTGAAATAAATGCGAATGACGTAATTATGGGAATTGAGAATTTACCCATTATTGATATGGTAATATTAGTATAGTTATATGATTGTGTATGCATATACTATCTATGTGTGAAAATCATGCCCACGCTACTTGCTATCCCTGAGGTTTCCGCGCTGGGACAGTCTTATCTCGATGGGACCTTTATGGGGGATATTGACTTGTACCCTAGAAGATAGATATCCTTGGTATAGGCTATCGGAATGATAGTTCAGACGGTCCTAAGAGATGCGGGTATGTGCTTTCCTCTTAGAGACTTAGAATCTATGCTTCGCCTCATGTTGTTTGTGTATAGGTATCCTTGGTACAGGCTATCGCAGTGATAGTTCAGACGATCCCATAAGACTTGGAACCTATACTTTGTCTCAATATTGTTTCAGTATGTGTTAATACAGTTCGAGAGTGATTCCGAATCTGTATTCCCTTAGTACGAGTGATACGGGGATTGGATAGTAGAGTATGCCCGCACCATAGTTTTATTTGGGGTGCTGTTATGATATATATATTTTATGAGTAGTTAATATATATATATGAAATTCTGAAATCTGGAACTGCCTATTGCGATGTGATATGTAGGACATGGTTGATGACTCAATTATAAATACTTGTTTTGAGAAACTAAAATATGACTCTGGAAGACTTTATTGATTAATAAAGTCAAAATGAGAACTTTGGTTATTAATTGAAATATTCTTTTCAAACAATTGAACCGTGGAATTTTGAATCTTACGAGTAATCTAAGATAAGTTAAATCATTGAGAAGGTTAGTGCGATAAATGACAAGACAAACCGTGGGGAGGGTTAGTGCGATAGGTGTGCACATTAGAAGAGAGGTGAGAATTTCTCAAGAGAGTGTCGCACTAATATGTTGTTGCATTGGCCTGTATCAATTTAAATACTTGCTAAACGTATTTTAAATCAAACACACTATCGGGCTCTGACCCGTTTCTTTTTCTCTCTCTCTCTCTCTCTTGTATATATATATATATATGTATTACAGGTGCCTAGCCACAGGGGCGTCTTGCTTAGGATCTCTTCGAAGGAACGCGCTGCAGCTTAGGTGGGAGTTGCAGGTCTCTTGATTAGACGACTTCGTTCATTCGGATCCACTCTTAGTACTTTCATTTAGTTGGGCATGTGTAGCTCTTTCTATTATTCCGTTGTTATTGGACATTTGTATTTCAGTTATATCCAGTATTGTTACTATGGGATTTATTCAGTTTGGATGTGTGACTTTAGATTTCGTATGTTGACATTCGATTGACGAATGTATTAAATTAATTGGACTATGTTGCTGAATTCAAATGTGGTGTGATTCTTACTTATTGAATGTGGTTAACTAAAATAAATAAATAATTTTTCTTTAAATAAAATTTGGAAAGTTATGTATGAAAATGGTTTTGACACTTAGCTTAATTATTTAGGGTGTTAAATTGGAAAATTTATTTTTATCGACAGTGATGCTGAGAATGAACCAACTATTTACCTTGATTTAATTTAATAAAGGAGTGATCGCCCTGTATTTAATTAGGCGGGGTATCACAGGTGGTATCAGAGCATCAGGTTCTAGTGTCCATAGGATCTGTACGGCTTATTTCGCTTTCAGCTTAACTTTATTGCTATAGAGCCCTATTTTTAGGATTGTTGTATTCTTGCTTTTACGTTTAAGTCTTCAGCTATTTGAGATTTGACAATAAATGTAGACTAATAAACTTGTTCACGTTTCAGATGCCTCCGAGACGTGCTCCGAAAGATAGGCGTGCCCAGGCCGAGCAGCCAGCAGTTCCGGCACAAGGCACAATGAATGCAAATAAAGTAGCCGCCATTGTTGCTCAGGCGGTGAATGCCGTACTAGTGGTAACTCAGCAGGCTCCACCCCAGGTTCAGGCAGTGGCGCCAGTACCAGCACAACTTCCATCTGCATGGGAGAGGGAGAGGGATGCTTTTCAGAAAGCGCATCCCCCTGAGTTCTCCGGTAGCTCCGATATTGTCACAGTTAGCCAATGGAAGAGAGACATCCAGCGGCATCTCCGTATGTATGATTGCACTGACGTGCAAAAGCAGTTATTGGATTCCTTTAAGCGGTGGGAGCCACTTTGCAGTGGTGGGAGTCCACTACCACTTTGGGGGAGAGGGACACGATCCCTATTCAGTCATTTTGGGAGCGGTTTGACCGCAAGTATTTTCCACCCGCCGTTCAAACTGAGATGAGGCGGAGATTACTGAACCTGAAGCAGGAGAGTCTTACCGTAGCGGAGTATGAAGAGGAGTTCACGAGACTTCTCACCATTGTTCCAGATAAGGCACCTACTGAGAGCAAGAAGATTATGCTGTTTGTCGACGGGTTAGCTTAGAGGATCCGTCATCACCTTATTGGGAATCTATCCCTGAGTACGTTCACTGATGTACTCAATGCCGCATTGCTACATTGCCAGGATCACCGCTTCCATCTGCAGGGAAGCAAGAGAGCAGGAGAGTTCAGCCAGCAGGGCAAGACCGGGGGTAATATTGCCAGTGGGGCACCATCTCATGGACAGACTCGTCAGCACGAACAGAGTTCCCATCAGGGGGACCCTGCTAAGCGATTCCGTTCAGGTGATTCTAGGCAGGGATATGGGGGCTATAGGCAGGGCCAGCCTAATCATCAGGGCCAGCCGGGCCAGCAGCGTACTAATCAGGGCCAACAGGGCCAGTGGCGAGGAGGTAACGACCAGCAGGGCCGTGGTCAGCAGGGACAGAGGGGAGGCAACTTCAAGGGTCGATGTTTTGGGTGTGGTAGACACGGCCATAGGCGCCAGGATTGTCCGGAGGGAGATAGGGCCCCACAGCAGCAGGGTGCCCGTAATGAGGCACAGAGACCACTTTTTCCGGCAGCACTTCCAGCTCCAGCCCAGGTGCTAGCCCTACCAGCCGTTCCAGCAGCTCCAGTGCAGCAGGGGTAGTTACAGTACGGACGTGTCTATAACGTCCACCAGGCAGCAGATCCACAGGCACCACCCGCAATTGAGGGTATGTTTCCTATCCATGGTACTATAGGTCGGGTTTTGTTTGATACTGGGGCGACGCACTGTTTTATATCTACGCATTTTGCGAAGTCCTTAGGGTTGTTAGACACAGCAGAGAGCACAGTGACGTGTGTAGACTCACCACTGGGGAGTGGGTCCCTTATTTTCTTTATATGCCGGGGAGTGGGGGTAGAGATTGGTAGCTTGGTATTACTTGTAGACATGTTAGTTTTAGACATGCACGAGCATGATGTGATTATTGGTATGGATTGGCTCGCAGCTTATAGAGCCATGATTGATTGCTTCGGTGGGAGCATTGTTTTTTCCATTCCGGGGCAAGAGATATTTGTAGTGGCGATGCCTCGCCCAGAGGGAGGTTCGACCGCTCATTTGTATTACATAGAGGAGGATACCTCTAAGGATGTTGTGATTCCCTTGGATTCGATCCCAGTTGTCAGGGAGTATTCCGATGTGTTTCAAGAGATACCAGGCCTACCCCCCAGTCATGAGATAGACTTTGTCATAGATTTATTGCCATATACGAGACCTATAGCACGCGCACCGTACCGTATGGCTCCGGCAGAGATGCGAGAGCTACGAGATCAGATAGAGCAGCTGTTAGGTCAGGGCTTCATTCGTAGGAGTACCTCACCTTGGGGCGCTCCAGTCTTGTTTGTGAAGAAGAGAGATGGTCCACTGAGATTGTGTGTGGACTACCGAGAGTTGAACAAGGTCACGATACGGAATAAGTATCCGTTGCCTCGAATCGATGATCTGTTCGACCAGTTGAGAGGAGCAACTTTCTTTTCGAAAATAAATCTGAGGTCGGGGTACCATCAGTTGCGTATTAGAGAGCAGGATGTTTCAAAGACTGCCTTCTTGACGAGATATGGGTCCTATGAGTTTAGGGTGATGCCGTTCGGACTCACAAATGCTCCAGCCGTCTTCATGGACTTGATGAACCGAGTATTCAGAGAGTTCTTGGATCAGTTTGTCATCATTTTCATAGATGACATTTTGATATATTCACACTCCGAGGAGGAGCATGACGAGCACTTGAGGCAGGTTCTTCAGACTCTACTAGAGCATCAGCTGTATGCTAAGTATGAGAAGTGCGAATTTTGGTTACGAGAGGTACAGTTCTTGGGCCATGTTGTTTCTGAACAGGGGATAGCAGTTGACCCGAGTAAAGTATCAGCGGTGAGGGAGTGGGGACAGCCCACGACACCGACGGAAGTGCATAGTTTCTTAGGGTTAGCCGGATACTACAAGAGATTCATTCGTGGATTCTCCAAAATAGCGGGTCCATTGACGAATCTAACTCGCAAGGGAGTACCATATGTTTGGGATGACGCTTGTCAATTGGCTTTCGATGAGCTGAAAGACAAGCTTACTTCAGTGCCAGTCCTTGCTTTACCGAAGATGGGTGCAGAGTACCTGGTTTACACCGATGCCTCTTTACGGGGACTTGGGGGAGTACTTCAGCAGGAGGAGAAGGCTATAGCTTTTGCCTCCCGCAAGCTTAAGCCGCATGAGAAGAATTACCCCACCCACGACCTGGAGTTAGCAGCGGTCGTTTTTGCATTGAGGATATGGAGACACTATTTGTTGGGAGAGAAATTCCGTTTGTTCACAGACCACAAGTCGTTGCAATACCTGTTCACTCAGCGAGAGCTGAATATGCGTCAACGCAAATGGCTAGAGTTTGTGAAGGACTACCAGTTCGATATACAGTATCATCCGAGAAAGGCCAACGTAATTGCTGATGCGTTGAGTCGTAGACCGGTAGACGAGGTAGCGGATGTCTGGAAAGCAAAGTGGAAGGAGTTAGGCCACCAGGACGCAGTAGCCCGTTCCTTCATATCTATTATGACAGTCACACCCGAGATTGTTATGAGGGTAATACAGGCCCAGACCACATACCCGTTTTGCCGGGAGCAGATTGTACGACTTTTAGCCGAGGGTGCTGAGTCTTATTCTGTTAGTTCTGATGGGGGTTTGAGGTTTAATGGGAGATTGGTGGTTCCAGAAGGGGATGAATTACGTCATGCAGTGATGACCCAATCTCACGGGTCCCGGTTTGTGGTGCATCCAGGAGGGGATAAGATGTACCAGGATATGAGGAGGCAACACTAGTGGAGTGGGATGAAGAAGGACATTGCTGAGTTCGTATCCAAGTGTTCTACCTGCCAGCTGGTGAAGGTGGACCATCAAAAACCATCAGGGTTGCTTCAGCCATTGGAAGTACCCGCGTGGAAGTGGGAGAGTATTTCCATGGATTTTATTATAGGGTTTCCTACATCACAGCGGGGCCACGATTCTATCTGGGTGATTGTAGACCGTTTGACCAAGGTGGCTCATTTTCTACCGGTGCGAATAGATTATACGACGGGTCAGCATGCTCAGATGTTTATTACTGAGATCGTCAGATTACATGGGGTGCCTCTGAATATTGTGTCAGATAGGGACAAGATCTTCGTGTCACGCTTTTGGGAAAGCTTTCAGGAGGCTATGGGTACTGAGTTGAGGTTAAGTTCATCTTACCACCCACAGACGGATGGACAGACATAGCGTACCAATCAGATGCTGGAGGATATGCTACGCATGTGTGTTCTTGATTTTGGAGGAGGTTGGGAGCCACAGCTTCCACTGGTAGAGTTTGCTTATAATAACTCGTATCAGTTCATGATTGGCATGGCTCCATTTGAGGCTTTGTATGGCAGGCCTTGTCGTTCTCCAACTTGTTGGCTCGAGGTGGGGGATAACAAGTTGCTAGGACCAGAAGTGATTCAGGAGACCTCCGCGAGGATTGAGATGATCAAGAGTCGCATTCGGGCAGCCCAGGACAGGCAGAAGAGCTACGCCGATGCGAAACGGTTCTTCCGAGAGTTTAGTGTGGGGGACCAAGTATTATTGCGTGTATCTCCTATGAAGGGAGTGATGAGGTTCGGGAAGAAGGGGAAGTTGGCTCTGAGGTACGTGGGATCATTTCCCATCATCGAGAGGATTGGGCCGGTTGCATACAGGTTGGGACTGCCAGATCATTTACATCGCATTCACGATGTATTCCACATCTCGTCGTTGAGACGGTATCTTCGGGATGATATGGCCCATACTCACATTGCGATAGATGAGATCGAATTACAGCCTGATAGCTCTTACGAGGAGAGACCGGTGGCTATCCTAGACTATAGTGATAGGAGATTGAGGTAAAAGATAGTTCCACTTGTACGGGTCCAGTGGGAGCATCATAATGTGGAGGAATCCACTTGGGAGCGCGAGGCCGATATGCGCGAGAGATATACAGATTTTTTCTCACCAGGTATGCCTTGTTTTCCAAATTTCGGGACGAAATTCCGTTATTAGGGGGGAAGTATGTAATACCCCGTATTTTTATGCTTTATTAATTTGGGGATTTATTGAATTTAATGTGAGTTAATTATTTAATAAAAATCCAAAAATTAATTATGTTCTAATTATTAACGTGACGAGAGTTGGTAATTATGGGAAATTTATTGAATATTACTAATGAGCAAAGTAATATATTATATTGGTTATATTGAATGTCATGAGTGAGTTAAATGACAATTTCGGAAATTTAAGTCGGGACGTGCTCGTGTCGCGTCGGGACTAAATTTTATTAAATAAAAAGTGAATATTTTATAAGTTGCCTGTATGGTCATTTTGAGTGCGCCAACGCGTCCGGAAGGGTCGAGATAGTCAGAAAAGTGTACCCGGGGGTGTAGTTTGGGTCTCGGGGCGCTTTTAGGCCTAATTAGTAACCCAGGAGGGCATTTTGGTCATTTTACATTTTTGGGTAATTAAACCCACGAAAATCAGAGGTGCTATATCTGATATTGAGGTTGTCACCTAGCGTTAGAACACCCAAAACCTAGAACGGCCATTGGAGAAGAGAGGAGAGAGCTCTCAAGCAATTTCAAGGCCCAAAACTCAGCAGTTTGACCCGCCGCCACCACCAACGCGTAGATCGCGAGACGGGGAATGCAACCACACCAAAATCAGTCGCAATCCAGACTTCTGAAAATCCCAGGCATGTGTTTATCTTTCTATTTTCGTTGGTGCAATTTCCATATTAGTTTAGGAATGATTAAGGATGAAATATATGGAAGAAAACCCAAATTTTGATAGGAATTTTCGTGTAGTAAAGACTTAAACCTTATTCTGGAAGTCTCTTGTGATGTAGAAAGATAACCCACGAAATTTTGTTGTAATTAAGAAAGAAATTCTGGGGTAAAACAGATTAGAACCATGATTTAGAGATTTTAGGGTTCTTGACGTTGTGTATGAATTTTGGGTTGATAATTCATGTTTAATGATAGTAATACACATGCCTTACGTTAAAAACATCTGGTATATTGTTATAACGTTAGTAGTAGAATTTTTGGCACGTTTGGGTTCGAAAAATATGGATTTGGATGAAGAAAAGTGGTAGAACCCGTAACTGCAATTCTGCAGAAATCGAAATACCTGCTTGATCGATCGATCGAGCCTAGAGCTTCGATCGATCGAAGGTTCGATCGATCGAGCCCTAAACCTCGATCGATCGACCCCTCCTGGCAGAGTCCTATTTCCCTTATTAAATGAGTTAAATTTAATTTATCATGAAATATGGGCATCCATAATGAAATGTTTTGGGAGATAGGGGAGACCAGTAGGACATGTGAATAGATTTTGGGACCCTTGATGACGGGCAAAGATTGTATTTTAGGATAATTACATAAGAGTCGGTAAATTTATGACTTAAATAGAGAGAGACACGTAAGTGAGTTACTTTGGGACAAATATGTATACCTACTGAATTTTATGATTGGGAGGATAGAATCCATGAAGCGTTAGGTAGTAAGTGGAAAAGTTCCTCAAATTAAAGTAAGATTTTGAATGGTTATACGTGATAACTATATAATGTGAAATAAATGCGAATGACGTAATTATGGGAATTGAGAATTTATCCATTATTGATATGGTAATATTAGTATAGTTATATGATTGTGTATGCATATACTATCTATGTGTGAAAATCATGCCCACGCTACTTGCTATCCCTGAGGTTTCCACGCTGGGACAGTCTTATCTCGATGGGACCTTTATGGGGGATATTGACTTGTACCCTAGAAGATAGATATCCTTGGTACAGGCTATCGGAATGATAGTTCAGACGGTCCTAAGAGATGCGGGTATGGGCTTTCCTCTTAGAGACTTGGAATCTATGCTTCGCCTCATGTTGTTTGTGTATAGGTATCCTTGGTACAGGCTATCACAGTGATAGTTCAGACGGTCCCACGAGACTTGGAACCTATAGTTTGTCTCAATATTGTTTGAGTATGTGTTAATACAGTTCGAGAGTGATTCCGAATCTGTATTCCCTTAGTACGAGTGATACGGGGATTGGATAGTAGAGTATGCCCGCACCATAGTTTTATTTGGGGTGCTGTTATGATATATATATTTTATGTGTAGTTAATATATATATGAAATTCTGAAATCTGGAACTGCCTACTGCGATGTGATATGTAGGACATGGTTGATGACTCAATTATAAATACTTGTTTTGAGAAAGTAAAATATGACTCTGGAAGACTTTATTGATTAATAAAGTCAAAATGAGAACTTTGGTTATTAATTGAAATATTCTTTTCAAACAATTGAATCGTGGAATTTTGAATCTTACGAGTAATCTAAGATAAGTTAAATCATTGAGAAGGTTAGTGCGATAAATGACAAGACAAACCGTGGGGAAGGTTAGTGCGATAGGTGTGCACATTAGAAGAGAGGTGAGAATTTCTCAAGAGAGTGTCGCACTAATATGTTGTTGCATTGGTCTGTATCAATTTAAATACTTGCTAAACGTATTTTAAATCAAACACACTATCGGGCTCTGACCCATTTCTTTTTCTCTCTCTCTCTCTCTCTCTCTCTCTCTCTCTCTCTCTCTCTCTCTCTTGTATATATATGTATGTGTTATAGGTGCCCAGCCACAGGGGCGTCTTGCTTAGGATCTCTTCGAAGGAACGCGCTGCAGCTTAGGTGGGAGTTGCAGGTCTCTTGATTAGACGACTTCGTTCATTCAGATCCACTCTTAGTACTTTCATTTAGTTGGGCATGTGTAGATCTTTCTATTATTCCGTTGTTATTGGACATTTGTATTTCAGTTATTTCCAGTATTGTTACTATGGGATTTATTCAGTTTGGATGTGTGACTTTAGATTTCGTATGTTGACATTCGATTGACGAATGTATTAAATTAATTGGACTATGTTGCAGAATTCAAATGTGGTGTGATTCTTACTTATTGACTGTGGTTAACTAAAATAAATAAATAATTTTTCTTTAAATAAAATTTGGAAAGTTATGTATGAAAATGGTTTTGACACTTAGCTTAATTATTTAGGGTGTTAAATTGGAAAATTTATTTTTATCGACAGTGATGCTGAGAATGAACCAACTGTTTACCATGATTTAATTTAATAAATGAGTAATCGCCCGGTATTTAATTAGGCGGGGTGTCACATACCTTTGTACATGTAGCGAAGGATGACTTTTCAAGAAACACCTACCTCATCCTCCAAGTTAACCCTTAAATAAATTTATCCATCTTCTTTTCCTCTAAACTTATAATACACGGGGCTAAGTGTGTAAAGTGGGTGAACTCCCGTTCCTACTCAGCCAATTTATGACCCTCAAACTTCAACCTTGTTAAACTGATTTCTTAGATGCGCATACTGTGATAGAGGGTAATAATTCCCCTATAACTTCCCCTGATACTGGCTAATGGTCAGTTGCAACATGTCCTCCTCGGTGGTAGTATATTCCCACCACGGTAAAGCATCTCCCATAAACCTGAAAATAACTAACATCTACCTTTGAACATTCGTTAACTCTACTAGACGTAGGTGCTTCTCTCTGTCGCGTATATATTGTAGTGCTATGATCGAAAACTGGATCCTCCAAACTCTAGTGGGTGGCCTTTTCTAAAAACACTTCTGTCTTGCTCCCAAGTAGACGAAGTGTGAAGGGCAGGTATAAGCGCAACAACTGGTAGTGGTGGAAGTGGTGGTTGCTCTTGGTGCATGGCAGCAATCGTCGCAACTACGGTCTGTGCAATAATGGTCACCAAATCATCTGTGCTAATGCGTCTGCTTCAGACTCTGGCTCTCGCGTTCGCTCTTTGACGTGCTACTTGCCTCCTAGTGTTCTCCATCTGTAATGTAGTAAATAAAAATGTATAAGTAAACATATGAAAAATAATAGTATAAAATAATATTTGTAACAACGCTCTTAAGTATCGAAGAACACTACGTAGAAAAATGATAGACGCACTTAAGATTCCCAAAACACTAGAACCTGGAATGTTCTGATACCAAATGTGACACCCCATAAAATCTATAGATAAAGTAATCAGGTCAAAAAATAAATAATACAGGAGTCTAAACAATTGAATACCATTCTAAACATGCTTGAAAATAAAGTAAAGTACTATAATAAAGATTTGACAAATATAATCACAAGAATGACCTCGTACACTGTAACACCATAAACAAACAGTAAATAGAATCCATTGCGGGACTATATAAACCGCCTCAAATATAAATCCAACTCCTAACACATAAGAACTAAAAAAATATTTTGTCACGATTGGAAATGTAATTATGAGTAAGAGAAATGAGCACACAGAATCGACACCGACATCCTATGAAAGAGAAAAAATGTGAAGAAATGTAAATAATGACCAGGGTTGAGGCTAGGATGGCGACCTATACCCAAAAATAGAATTCAACAACAACGTAAACATTAAGTCTACAAAGAGAAAGAATTTAACTTAATTTGGACCACGATAATAGCTACGCATCTTCCTCCCTTATTTTTGTTGTTTTCAAGTTATCCCAACCTAAAAACCCCTAAATATAACATGTATTCTAATTTCAAGCCCAAGTAAACCTAATAATTAATTATAATTCTTCTCAATTGAATATATTTAAGTGGTTCAATAACTATGTTAGTATATACATCTTTAGTATAATCTTAATAAAGGAAAAACTATCAAAAAGTCTAATATCCACATAAGTATGGTCCCTGATGCATACGAGTAAATGGGTTACACATGAGGCCTCATATAAACGTGAAGGCATCTTTAGGAGGGTAGCGGTACTAGGGTCTATGAATAATGTTAAAGGGTGAGGCATGACCCACTTCAATGCAAACAACCTTCAAGGTGTTCAAAGTTCCAAGATCACTAAGTAAATAAAAAACTAAATTTTGTAATATAATGACAACTTTCTGATTACAATATGAGGAAGGCAATTATGAAATACAAACCTTTTAGTAAGAACAAAAAGAATGGAATCACTTGGGAATGATGATTCTTTAAGAGTGAAGAAATAAGCACTTCAAGTAACAAAGAGGGATGATGTGGCGTGTGCACACAAAAAGGATATTCCCCTGCAATAATATGTGAGTGGTACTTTTTATCCTATTTAACCATTCTTCGCTCTCAAATCTGCAGGCGACATCTAATATAACTAAATTCAAAAGGTAAATATGCTGGGCATAATGACAAGAAGTACGGTTTTGTGAATATAAGAGGGTAGTTTAGATTAGATGGAGGCGTAACCCCTTTTGAGTACAGTAATGACAAGTTAAATAGCAAAACTATTGATTAACTACAGGACACACAAAACACAACTTAGTGAAGATAAACTCAGTTTAAACTCGCAAATCTCTCGTGTATAACTCAAAAGATAATAACGAACTCAGAAGTAATTCATTTAGAGGGAGAGAGAAGTAAGCACCCTAGATACACCTTGACAGGCAACCAAAAATACCAACCACCCTCAGAGATACCTGTCAAGTATTAAAAGCTTCGTAATAAATGACAATGGTGAGTGAGTAAACTCTCTGTTTTGCAATAAATCTCTCTCTTGATGTAAATTTTTCTCTAGTAATAACTTATGAACTCTCAAAAACAACATCCTCTCCCCAGAGGTGGTTGGGGTCCTTAAATAGCCCCCCCATACCACCCCCTAGGCAACTCCGTCATTAAAAACTATGAAAGACATCCCTCATACATTATGTCACAAACATTAACCTGATGCACTAGTTAGCTCCACGTCATAAACATTAAATGCCAAGACATGCCTTTTGCCTAACCACTGTGTGCCAGGGGGCTGTCGTCACAAAAGTGGCTCACCAACTGTCTGACAACCCCAAATACCACGGTGGTTTACTCAAGTGCAGACTTGACATTTTCTGGTTGTCTAGTGACATCACCTACAGTAGATGTGACATTAAGTAGAGGATTGTTTGGTTCACAACTCAACGTTCGATGGAACTCAAAGCTGCTCCGCTTGAGGTTCCACGGTCAGGGTCCTACAGTGTTTTACCAGGTGTATCTAAGATGGGTAGGAGAAGCCCCAACGGTGCCTCACTTCTCAATCTTCCAAACCAAGTCCCTCTAAAGTTTCCATGGCGAGGTCATTTGATAGAGCATGAAAGCTCTCCCAGGACCTGCCAAAGTCTCTCGCGAGTACCGTTCGACCTAACACACAATCATTATACTCATTACATCTTTAAAATTGTTATAGCTCATAGTCAATATAAACAAAAGATACAACAAGACTAAATTAATCAACGGGACTAAAGGATGAGCTCTCTCGGTCAGTTTTTTCGCTGGAAGGTCCCTCTGGGCTGCCACGCTGAGTTGCCTTAATCCTAAACACTGTTGTTAATGGGTGGATTATCTCTAATCTCAGGCTTACCTTCAATCCCCCTTTATATTTTCCCCTTCGTGGAGAGATTTATTATGGGAACAAGAAATGTTTGCACGAAAACTTCTCAATCCGATGAACCTTCTCTGCGTGAAAAAATTATGGCATCTTTTCCTTCATTATAACCACTGCGTTAGCACCTGTAGGAAAAAGTAAATTCCCCCCCCCCCCCTGATGTACCTGAGCCGAAGCGCTATGGCCCATTGGGGCTTTCGTGAAGGGACATCGTCACCTTTTTCTTACACTCAGCTTCCATCATTGTTGCTTTACTTTTTTAACATTCTCCCGATAGACTAACTAACTTACCTAAGTACTCGTTTTGGCCTTGGGAAAGTGAAGTTGTTTATGAAGTATATTTGTAGGCAGTGAGGTTTTTTTTAGGACTGCCCCTTTCGTTGTAACTTGTGAAATTATCCCTTGTAACGTTTCGCCACGTTCGAAAAATTAGAAATTATCCCTGATGTAGCTGAGTCACAATTAAACCACGTTTGGACTTGTGGCGAGGGAACATCATAGCTTTTTTGAACCATTGGGATAGTTTCTTCGTTGGAGTTTATTAGATATGTCTGACAAAAAATTTTGGCGCTAAAATCAAACTTGCCTAGGAAGAAAACCCTTTATATTCCCATGTGTCACTTTATTAATGACGTGGCGCTATCTTCTCAACTGTCAGGACACTTCCCGAAGTGCCACGCCTCCAATTGAAATGCTTATAGGCGGCCTTGCACGTGTGGTGGTGGGAAACTTATCAAACGGGTTTATAAGATTTCAAACGTCTATTTTTCAAAACTCTTCTCTTTCTTCAAGCTTCCATCTACTCTAGAGAGAAAAACTCTATCGAAACTCCATTGTTGCCAAGCTATTACCTAGTTTTCTTCCTCCTCCTATCTTTTACGCCACCACCTGTGGTTGTGCTCCTCCATTTTCATTCACAGCCCTTCTTTATCAAGCTATTTCTTTCATCTCCACTTATTATGGCTTTTTCAAGTGTCTTGAAGGTTACCATCACCGCTACTCAGCCAAGCTCCCCCTCTGCAACCTCTGGCGCCGCTGCTACCCCCAACACCACTACCTTGGATGATGCTCGTCAAGTGCAACTAAGTTTTTACCGTCGGTCTCCCATCTTTGGGTAAAATTATGAGTTCTCTAATGCGTGAAAGACCTGCCATTTTTTAGCCAAGTACGATCCTTTACTGCTGGGTGATGAAGATGATGATTTGTCGAAGTGGAGCTTTCTTCCTCCAAAGGGGACTCTACGCTTTCGATTGGACTGTGGTGACTTCCCCTACTCTCAGATCGATTTCGAGGCACCTGAGGGATCGCCAACTCATTTTTCTGCCTGGCATACTCACATACAGAGATCTCTCGCTGTATCTCTTGTCAAGGTTGGTCTTCATCGAGCCAGTTGGTTTGGGGATTTCACTCTTTCCAAGCACAATGCTGCACTCCAAGTGTTGGGTTTCTTGATGGAACGTTACGACTCACATGTTCTTTGCTTCTTGGGGGGAGTTCACCATTTCTTTGGAGGACGTTTGTGAACTACTTGGTTTTGAGCCCATGGGTGAGTTTATATATCATGATGAGGCCTTGGATGCTGAAGATACTGCTGACCAGGCTGAGCTTGATCGAATATATCGCCATTTCACTGGGTCTTCAAATAAGGCCAATTTTACTCCCCTTATCAACTATTTTTTTGAAGCTCCCACTGTATAGGACATCACTACTGTTACGGGCCAAGGTAAAGGTACCTCTTTAGAACTAATAGTCTATATTCTTGTGCTGCTTTTATATTTCTTTTTAACTGGGAAACCTAATGACCAACCCAGGAAGGACCTTATAAACATTTCAATCCATTTGGCCAGGGGTTTCAACCTTCCTCTGTCCGCCATTACTTTGGGGTCCCTCTATATTTGACTGGATCGAACCCACATTGACATGGCACGGTCACTTAGTTGTTATAACTTGGCCAATTTTTCCAACACCATTATGTTAACTGGTTTCCTCTATACCTATTTTCATGCCATTACTGCCAAGTCTATCTCTTATCCTGTAAGCCAAGGCATTAAACCTCCAGGCCTCTTATACTTCCATAAAAAAGCAGAGTCAAAAGGAGATAATGAGAGTTTTTGATCATTTTGATTCTTTTTTGTCATGAAGCCGTACAGCGAGTCTACCTTTGCCCATTTTTGGGACTTTTTCCCTTGTACATCTTCAACGATCACTTTTGTCCCGGTTGTAGAAGATCCTTCGCAGGCTGTGGTACTTTTGTTCACTCCTGGATTTCTTCCTTCCTTTACTGAATGGGGATACACTTCTGAACCTTATAACCCCGATAGATATAGCAGGCAGTTCGAGTTTGATCGGGGTCTCCTCGATATGTGTTTCAACTAAATAATAAAAGGGATACCTTTGTCGAGGCTTGCACCTTCTACCTTGCAGTATCAGTACTTGGTGTGACTTCTACCATGGATGGACGATTCACCCTTCCTAGTGCCACTAGGAAAGGGGATGTATCTACTTCTTACGCCACCAAGTTCCGTTTGAGGCAGCTGGCAATAATTCGTGAGTTCATGCAAAGTCTCCACAGTCCTTTCTTTCTCTGCTTTGGAGTTGGGTTTCAAAGGTAACTCCATTCTTGGAGTTGAGTTCCCTCTGAGTACAACTCTTAAATATCCTCCCCTCGATCTACCCCCTTACTGCCCAATGATCCCTACTGCCACGCCCAAACCTAAAGCTGTTGAAACCTTCAACCAGCCTACCCCTATAATCGAAGCAGCTTCCAGCGAAGGGCCTTCCTAGCCACCAACCAAGAAATCTAGGAAGTCTGAGAGTGGGAATTACTCAAAATACAAGTCCCAAACCCAACCCCAAGCTCCTTTGGAGGCATTAACCATTGCCTCTGTTCCTTTTCCCTTGTATGCAGAAATGAATAAGGAGTTAAGAAGGAGAGTCCAGGCTGAGGTGGAATGGATACATACTGAGTTTCAATGAAGCGCTGTCGTCGTTCCTCCATCGATTGCCTTCCCCACTATCCTAGTTAATCCAACTGAACAGAGGGCAAAGAGGAGGAAGAGGTCAAAGGTTCCTCAAGGTACTAGTGTTGCGGGTACGAGGAAGAAGAATATGGGTATGAAGTCCCAAAGGAAACGAACTCCCGATATACATCCTTCCCAAGCTCCTTCTGTTGATGCCTCCTCTCCTCCTTCTCCAGTGGTTATATCCTCCCACTCCCCCTATGAATTCGAGGTACGTATGTGTGTTGTTGTTCTACTCACATTTTTTTCTAAGGCAAGCTGCATTCGTTTATCTCTTAGCAACTTTTGTGCAGGAGGTTGAAGAAGGAAGACCCAGCCCACCCGTGAGCCTTTTTGTGGGGGGGACATTTCGATTCTTCTCAGTCCGATGTGACTCTTCCCCGTTCCTCTATAATCGGGCTTACTTACTCCCATCGTCCGTCCTCTCTATGCGCGATGGATGCTGCTGTGGTAGGGATTCCGTTGAATCTTTGGGCATCTCTTCTCAACCAGAGATAACTCCCCCAGCCCTTCTGAATTATCACCTCAGCACGAGGTCCTTTCTGCCCATCGTTCTAGATAAGGAGAGTGCCCCTGAGGTAACATATAATCAATTACTTGTCAGGTCTCACATCTTTTTTTTAACTCATTATTTATTTTGCATGTTCTCAAGTTGCCCGGGAGAACTCCCCACCAGTTCTTTTAGCCATCGCTTCACCCCATCAGGAACCCGTTATCTCAGAAGATTCTAGTCACGATGATCAAGGTTCCATAACTGGTACTTCTGCTGATAGCGAGTCTGGTTATGAGCTCCCGCTGCCCGACTTAGCTCTTCACGCCTTTTGCCTCATGGTCCTTCAGCATTCCCTTCAAATTCCTGCCAGCCATTATTTGGTAGTTGAGCAACTCGCAAGCCACCATCCTGAGACTTTTACTATGGAATGCTTGCGTTCCAACATCCTCGTGATGAGCTACAGGCTTCAGGGCATGGAGACCGTTGTTGCTGATATCATCAGCACTCCTACTCCTAATGTTACCAGAGCCTTCCTTAATCAATTTTGGGGCTATCTGAGGGAGTTAAGTCGCGATGACTTTCGTTTTGACTGGCTTATCACGCATTTAAAAACCTTGAAGAGCCAGTGATTGGACAGCCAGAGGGAAATGCTTTGGAAACATCAGGAGGATCAACGGGCTAAGGAAGCTAAGTTGGATGAGCTAACACCTCTTCTTGAAGCTGTCAATAAGGAGGTAGAGGATGTCGAAGAAGCTCTACGACTGGTGAAGCTGAAACAAGAGAAACTCCTTATCGAGCGTACACAAGCGTAAATGAGACTGGAAGTTTCTATAAATTCCCAACAGTCTTGCCTAACATTTTCTCTGGGCCTTCCTGGGGATTTTTTCTCTGCTCCAGAATTATGGTTCCTCTTGGGCTAATAAACTTTTGTATACATTTTCCTTTTCTTCTTCTTCTTCTTCTTTTTCTTCTTCTTCTTGTGTAATTCTTGGGCAATAGCTCCCAATTTGTAATGTCCTAGAGTTTATGAATAAATAAAAAAGATGTATATTTTTTTCATATCCTTTCTTTGTGTTATAACTGTTTGCATATATTACAAAGTTCTACGATTCTTTTATCTCTACTCGTGTTAAAAAAAACTTGTATATTCATAACAAAGCTAGATGTAACAATGGTCTAAACTTAGTTGCTTACATATAATAGACTTTCAACCATTTATTATTAATCTTGAATGGCTTATCTTCTTCCATCCTAGAAATTAAGCAATAACCTGAATAATGAGCTTCTTTTACAATGAAAGGCCCCTCCCAATTCTCTCAAACTTAGGTAGAGGAATCCCCCTGATGTGCTTCACTACTGCCTTAAAAATGAGGTCTCCCTCCACGAACTTTCTTGATCTCACCAAGTTATCATATGCCCTGGAGAGCTACTTCGTATACATTTGAAAGAGTTATTTCGCATTATCTCTGTGTTCATCCAATGCTTCCAACTTCACATGTTTATTTTGAGGGAGCAAGCTACTTCGCAAGGCATATCGAGCAGAAGGAACTTTTAATTCTACCGGAAGAATCGCCTCACCCCCATAAATAAGGGAGAACAGAGTATACCATGTGGGCTTCCTCTTGGTTGTTCGATAGGAACACAATACAACTGGTATTTTGTTTTCCCACGATCCTAGGAAATCCTCCATTATTTTAGCAAAAATATTAACCAAGGTTTTATTAGTTGCTTCGGCTTGACCGTTTCCCTTTGGGGATGCTACCGTTAAAGTATGATGAATAATAGAGTACTTGTCTATGAGAATTATTACCTCTGAATTGACGAAGGGGGTTCCATTATTTGAGAGAATAACCTTTGGAATCTCTAAACGACAAATGAAATATTCTCTGATGAAGTTGATCACCGCCCCTGTCGTTGCCCTTCTTAGTGGTATCGCTTCAGCCCACTTTGTAAAGCACTCCGTTGCTACTAGTATCCAGATCTTCCCCCTCGAAGAAGGAGGTATTGCCCCTACTAGGTTAAATGCCCAAGTGTGAAAAGGATAAGCTATTGCCAGGGAGTGTAGGTCCACCGATGGGGCTTAGATCATATTTCCATGAAGTTGGCAAGCCTTACACTTTCGAACGAACTCAGCTGAGTCCTTCACCATCATTGGCCAATAATACCCTAACTTCATCAACTGGTCATACAACTTATCCCCTCCTATGTGAGCTGGATTATGCGTTTGTTTGAGGACCTCGGCTGCTTCTTCCTTTGTGATGCAATGCAGTGGCCTATTGAAGTAGCCCCTTCGATAAAGTTGCCCCTCCTGAACATAGAACCTCGAGACCCTATGCTTAAGTCCCATCGCATCAATCTTCTCTATTGGGATAGCACTATCTCTGATAAAGTTAATATAGGGCTGCCTCCAGTCTGGTTGAGCTTCAATGAAATGACATTCAACTGCCTCAAAGAATAACTACCACTTATCGTACTTCCGTTGAAGCTCTGCTGCGTCCTGCTTCATTCTAGGCCAGAAATACCCCTCCCTTTGAATTATCCTATAAAGGGGTATCTCAGTTGTTTCGTAGTTCTTCGCATTTGTTTTTTTCAACCTCTGCTCTACTTTTCTGGGCCGATGCATCTTGATAACCATCCTTATGCGTTTCCGAAGTAAAGGTTTCCCTAGTTTGTAAAGTATTGGGCTAATTCCCTTAGCTCTATCGTTCCTTCCCCAGACTCCAATTGCATCCTAATCTCTCCCCTCCAGTCCGCGTCCTCCTCCATCGATAGAATTGACTGTACTACTGGACGAGCTGTTCTTCTTTACATTACAACTGCAGTTGTATCGTTCCTCATGACCATTTTCTGGATGATGGTGGCATAGGCGTCTGGATGGCGATTCATCGTTTGAGGATGTCTCTTAATTTTGGTCCGATGAAACTGGATAAGGAGCCTCTGTATGATTATCCTGTATGGTTCCAAGCTTAGGTGTTTCAACACATATTCTCCATTCACTTGTTGAATCACCAAGTTTGAATCACCCTTTATGCAAAGGAACGAATTCCCCTCCAAAGGGCCTCTAGCAACCCCAGTACCAACACTTCGTATTCTGCCTCATTATTGGAACAAGGGAAGTCCAACTTATAGGAAAGACAAATCTCTTCTATGCCTTTTGAAATAATAACCCCTGCTCCTCTTATATTTTTCGACGAAGATCCATTGAACTGCATCGTCCACTCTTCATCACTTGCATCTAAGTAATTGTCCTGTAAGTCGTCTCCTGGAATACTTTCTTTAGGTGACTCAAACGTTCCAGAGGGGAAGATTGCCAATAGGTCAGTGTACGCTTGGCTCTTGATTGCGCGAGGAACTACGCACTTCAAGTCATATTATGAGAGGATGAGGAACCACCTAGCTTCGCTACCAATCAATATAGTTCTTTCCATCAAATTCTTAATAGGATCACATCTGGTTACAATATGGATTGTAAAAGATAACATATAATGTCTAAGTTTTTGTGCTATAAAGACTAAGGCTAAACAATGCCTTTCCAAGCTACTATACCTGACTTTTGACCCATGTATGATTCTACTGAGGTAGTAGACTGGTCGTTCTTCCCCGTCAATCTCTTGTGCCAACAGAGCTCCCACGGTTCTCATAGTGTATGTGAGGTATAACTGCAACAGTATTCTGGCCTGTGGTGGAACCACGATCTGTGGTGAAACGAGCAGTTTCTTCAACCATCGAGAGATTTCTGATGAACCTCATCCCACTTGAATTTTGTGTTCTTTCGTAAAAGATGCTTCAATGGGTGCGTTATTTCGGCCAATTCAGGCACAAATCTCCTAAGGTAGGAAACTTTATAGAGGAAAATCTTTATCTCCTTCGCCGTTCTTGGACTTGGCATCTCTAAGATCGCTCGATGTTTGTCCTGCTCCATCAGCATCCCTTGTCAATTAACCATGAAGCCTAAAAATTTTTCACTCATTACTCCGAAGATGCACTTTAGTGGGTTTATCTTCAACTTATACTTCCTGCATCAGGCAAACACCTTCCTCAAATCGCTGAGATGGGACTCATCCTTCCTCGATTTAATGACTAAATCATTCGCATAGAACTCCATAAATTTAAAAAATAAGTTATGGAAAATGACCATCATTGTTCTTTAATCAGTAGCCCCAATGTTCTTGAGTCTAAACGGCATTACTTTGTACATGAACTTGACCAATGGGGTTCTAAACGTCGTTTTCTCTGTATCCATGGGGTCCATCTTGATCTTGTTGTACCCTATATACCCATCATGAAGTTGCCCAATGGGGTTCTAAATGATGATGCTGGGAATCAACACCACCAGGTAAGGTGTTTCCAAGCTCTTATGTATATAACAATGGCAGTACAACTATAAAAAGAGGAGAGAATGAGGTGAGGATATGAGAAGATTAACACCGGAACATAGGTGGTTCAGCCTGTTCTGGCCTACGTCCACAGTGAGCGTGTGAGTAATATCACTGACAGATGGTACTAATGACCATGGATACAATTCCCTCGAGCTCTCTCTCTACTGTACATTTTGACAGGGTTTTTGGTAGGGTTGCATGAATGAGATCCCTTTGCAAGGTAGGGGATGACCCCTATATATAGTGCCTAGGGGGTGTAATGTACCCCCCATGCATGCAGTGAGCATGTGTGTGATATCCTCACCAATGGGGGAATGCCACCTGTCCTAGTCACATGTAAGCAATGATGATGAAATATTCTCCCCCATGTGGAGAATAATCTTGTTACAACCGATTTGTGTCCAGGTGTCCTTATCCAAATGTCAACAGATGCTCGGCAGTCAGGTTGGTGAATGGCCTCGGCCTAAGAGAGGCCGAGCTATAAAGGTTGGATGTCCGCTCAATCCACGAAGTGTCATGAGGAATCTCGGCCTGATGTCAGCCGAGGTATATGCTAGGGTCGGCATGAGCCGAGGTTAGGCATGTGGCATGCTGATGTTTACTAATACCTCTGGTAACCTCGGCCCAAGCCGAGGTAGGATTCATGATGAAGGTGGATCGGTGGCTCCTTGTTATCTCGGCCTACTGATGGCCGAGGTTGCTATTCCTGGGCACTTGAGGGTGCTGTTGATATCTGCGACGTGCGTAGTAGCCTTGGGGAGGTGCATGTAGTACCGTCGGCCGGGGCCGAGGTAGTCCTGGCCGAGGGATGATACAGGTGGTCCTTAACCCTTATTGGGCCTACCAATGTCTCGGCCACCATCTCGGCCCAGGTAGGTATCCCTGGCTGAGGTTATACTTGGGCATATCAATCACCCCCCATCCCTTAGTCATTTGTGAGAGCAGGTGGCTAAGGGATTCTTGCCTCCGAGGCCTGTTCATCCCGAGGCCAACATCTGCGTGACACCTGTCCCAAGCCAAGGCGTGCCCACCTGGTTGTCATGTGCTGTCAGTTGTCCCTTGGGCTTCCCAAGGCAATGACGAGCCTTGGGAAATGTGCCCAAGTATTTAAAGGTCTAAAAACCTTTCTTCTTCCTTCTTCTTTCTCATTTCGTGCCTTCGCACACAGTTTTCTGCAACCTACTCTCTCCGAAGCTTGCCCTCGTTCCAGTGCTTATACTGCAGGGGAATACCTCGCTTCTTGCGCGACTTCTTCTATCTTATTCATCAACTCACCTTCAGGTATCCTCCCTCTCCATTTCCTTCACTTTTGGTACTTTTTAATTTGAATTTTCCGGTGAGCACTTGAGTTTTCCGGTGAGCTCTTGAGTTTTCCGGTGAGCTAGGTTTCCTGTAAAGATTCCTTGGTTTGATCCTTGTTCCCCTTAACTTTTCAAGACAAATTCGTTTGTAGTTTTTAGGATTTTTCCTCAAGTTTAGGGTCTGCCAAAGCTTTGGGTCGTCCCCTGATGCTCAGACCCCTGTACCAACTTCTTCAAAACTTTCCATCTCTTAGAGAAAAAACCTTAGAGAAAATTAGGCAAATAGAGAGAGCTCAGGAAGAAGCTCGTAGGTCACAGGAGTTCCCTGTTAGACCTCTCTTTCCTCCACCTCTCAAGGTGGTATACCCTCGTCCACCTGAGAATTTCTATCAGACGGACGTCTCTGTCAATAACTTGCCGATGTCTGAGTCTGAGTCTTCCACCTCTGACCCAATGTATGTGGACTCTTTCCAAGAGGCCATGGATTTTACTCCTCAGGCTGGTCAGGATCCTGATCAGGCCGAGGTCTCTAGCCGCGCCTCATCTCAAAACGGCACGGGTACCTCAGGTTCTTCTTCCGAGGTTGAACTTGTTGAGCCAAGTGTGGCTGTGCCACCCATTCTAAACGCCATCCCCCTGTCGACCGTTACCGGGGACGAGTTTGCTCAGAGGTTCCCTGGTCATCCGTCCACGTCTGCTCCAGCCGACGTTGAGTCTGACGACTATGAGGATACCGAGAGTGCTGTTGACACATCTGAGGCGGCCGAGTATGAGAGCACATTTACTTAGGTGGACCTATTGCACTTCAGGTACCTATACTCCATCAGTCCTTCTATCCATTTAAGAAGACATCTGAGGGAGGAGAGGGCCTACCACGGCCAAGAGGGAGAGATCTGCTTGTACGAGCAGATGTTCAAGTTAGGTTTTCGTCTTACCTTTCACCCTGTCATCAGATCCATCCTTTCCTTCATTAACTTGGCCCTCTCACAGCTCTCTCCCAATGCTTGGAGAGTTATTATAGGGGCCATCATCTTGTGGAGGTAGGTCCACCACTCTGACCTTCCCGTTCAGGTCTTTGCTGGTTGTTACGTCCCCACCTCGGCCAAGAATCATCCGAGCTACTATCACTTCGTGGCTCGGAGGCCTGAGAAAAAGATGCTCTTGGTCACTCAGACCTCTAATCATAATTGGAAACCTCGGTACTTTTTTACCTCAGGGTCGTGGGAATTTGGTTCTTCTATTTCCTCTTCCATCCATGAGCCGAGAATACCCCTGAAATGGGGTAAAGTCACCATGTCTGCGAGGGCCGATCCTGGACTAAGTGTTCAAAATGGCAAAAAGGTGAAGGCCCTGCAAGACCAGGGGGCCCATGGGATGTTTGTCAAGTTCGAGCATCTGCTAACCCCCCAGTATCTCTCGGGGACGAGCTTGGGTGGAAGTCCCCTAGCTGACTTTGGTAAGGATTTTTCTTTTTATTCTAAGTGTAGCCTCTTATCATACATACTTTATTTCTGAGTCCTATCTTTTCACTTTTACAGAGAGACCCTCAGGCATTTCAGAAGAGTTGTGGGAGATGGCAGCCCTAAGCTTAGCTAGGCTTGTCAAGAAGACCGGTTTAAATGCTCCTCCACCTGCCCCCTCAACATCTAAGTCTAAGAAGAGGGCCCCTGAGGTCCATCCCCCTGAGGATCAGAGGCCGAGCTCCATACAAAGGCTGACTCCAGACGCTGCGATTCCCATAACAGCCGATACCTTAGCTGCTCGTCTGGATCAGCTGAAGCTTACCGAGAGCGTGGTCGGCAACAGCAGGCAGGCCATGGACGCCCTTGCTAACGTGATGACTGATGAAGACAAGAACTTTTACAGGGCCATGGACACTCATATGCTGGTTGAGTTCGGCCTCCACAGAGCCGTACATGTATGGCTCGTCCATTGTGTTACCTCTGAATTTACTGAATTTATTTCCCTCTTACCTCTTCACTGTCTATGCAGAGTGTGACTGCCATGTACCAGTTATCTAACTGGGCCCTGAGGAAGTTGCCTCTGATCCAGAAGGGGCAGGAGGCTGAGTAGGCGGATATCACTCTGAAGGCTGAGGTCGACCATCTGAGGACGGAGTTACAAAATGCCGAGACCAAGGCCTAAAATTCTGAAAACAAGGCCCAAGGCCTAGAAAAGGACATCGCTGTACTCGTCCAGAGCCACACCAAGGCCCTGAAGGACAAAGATGATGCCCTGCAGAGGAAGGTCAATGCTTCCGTGAAGGCCTCTCTTGCATATGCCTCGGAGAAAATAATTGTTGATTACAAGGTCTCTGACGAGTTTATAGGTTTTGGTCTTGAATACCTTGAAAGGGGTATCAAGGCCACTACCAAATGGGTCGAGGTCAGAGAGGCCGAGGTTGGTACCATAAAGGCCTCAAACTTTGTGGGTGTCTGCCTTGCTGACGCCCAGTTTGCCCAGGCCTTGCAAGAGATAGAGGACGAGGCTGCTGCCCCTGGTAAGACTGTTACTCTGGGAGGGACTGATCTAGAAGGGACTGACCCCGCAAATGAAGTGGCTGAGGTGACCAATGCTGAGCAGACCAATCCAGACGAGACATCAAATGTTCCTCCCTCAGATGTTTGACTTGGCCTTTGTTTCTCTTCTTTTTTGACTTGTAATCTTGCTTATAAATGTTCTGTACCTCTGTTTTTTCTGAGACATTTAAATGTTATGTAATTTCTTCTATTGAATGCCAAGGTCTTCCTTCATCTTGATCTCTGAATGTATTTGAATGCTATGAACTCTCTGAAGTCATTACTTAATATGATTCCATAACCATTATTTAAGAGTCTGAGGTCCTCTAACTAAGGTGTCTGAGCTCAGACCTCGTCACCATCGAGTGATGTTATGAGGGTCTGAGGTCATCACCTGGGCCGAGGTATGCCTCATAATAAATCACCAAATTAATGATGTTAAGGGTCTGAGGTCCTCTAACCTAGGTGTCTGAGCTCAGACCTCGTCACCACTGAGTGATGTTATGAGGGTCTGAGGTCATCACCTGGGCCGAGGTATGCCTCATAATAAATCACCAAATTAATGATGTTAAGGGTCTGAGGTCCTCTAACCTAGGTGTTTGAGCTCAGACCTCGTCACCACCGAGTGATGTTATGAGGGTCTGAGGTCACCACCTGGGCCGAGGTTAGCCTCATAATTAATCACCAAATTAATGATGTTAAGGGTCTGAGGTCCTCTAACCTAGGTGTTTGAGCTCAGACCTCGTCACCACCGAGTGATGTTATGAGGGTCTGAGGTCATCACCTGGGCCGAGGTGAGCCTCATCACCAAATTAATGATGTTAAGGGTCTGAGGTCTTCTAACCTAGGTGTCTGAGCTAAGACCTCGTCACCACTGAGTGATGTTATGAGGGTCTGAGGTCATCACCTGGGCCGAGGTTAGCCTCATAATAAATCACCAAATTAATGATGTTAAGGATGGAAAGAGAATTTGTCATGGAAACTGATCTTTATTAACAACCTCTTCTCAATAAGATGGTACATTTACAATTTACAAAATAGATGCAACATCATATGAAGTATCTCTTTAGGTGGTCATCATTCCATGGGTTGGTTAAGGGTTCTCCCTCTAGGTTTTCTTGCCTATACGTGCCAGGCACAACCTCTTTCGTTACTCTGTAGGGGGCATACCAGTTCGGGTGTAGCTTGTTTATTTTCTGTAGGGTCTTCTTAAGCACTAGGTCCCCTACCGCAATGGGTCTTGATTTCACCCTTTGATTGTAGAATTTTGCTGCTCTCTGTTGGAATGCTGCTTTCCTGACCTCTGCGTCTTCCCTTCTTTCTTCAATTAGGTCCAGGTCTAACCTTCTCCTTTCCTCGTTGCTGTCAGGATCGTAGGTCCGAACCCGATGAGTTGGTAAGCCTATCTTCGTTGGTATGACGGCTTCTGAACCGTGTGCCAGCATGAATGGGGTTTCTCCCGTGGGCGTCCTCGTTGTGGTCCTGTAAGCCCACAACACGGCGTAGACCTCTTCTATCCATCTTCCCTTCACATCTTCTAACCTCTTCTTGATTCCATCCAAGATGGTTCTGTTCGTAACCTCGGTCTGGCCATTAGCCTGAGGTCGACCAGGAGATGAGAAGAACTGTTTAATCCCCACACTTTGGCAATACTTCTCTAAGGATGAGTTCTTGAACTGGGTCCCATTATCTGAGATGAGCGTGTTTGGGAGGCCATACCTACATATGATGTTCTTACAGATGAACTGAAAGGTCTTCTGCTCCGTAATCGTTATCATTGGTTCGGCCTCTACCCATTTTGAAAAGTAGTCAATGACAACTATCAAGAATCTATAGTTGTTGACTGCTCTTGGCAAAGGTCCTACTAAGTCAATTCCCCATACCGCGAAAGTCCACGGAGAAGATATTGATGTCATAGGCTGATGGGGTTGGTGGGGGATAGTGGCGAACCTCTGACATTTGTCTCACTTCTTCACATAGTCAGCAGCATCCCTAAATAAGGTTGGCCACCAGTATCCTTGAGTGATGATCCTTTTGGCTAAGGGTCTTCCTCCTATGTGGCTGGAGCAGGAGCCTTCATGAACCTCCTGTAAGATCCGAGGTACCTCCACAGGATGCACACATCTGAGGAGGGGCAAAAGAAACCCCTTTTTATACAAGACGTCTCCTATCAATGAGAACTTTGCAGCCCTGTACCTCAACTTTTTTCTTTCCATCTTAGACTCAGGTAGCTCCCCCTCTCTTAGGTATCTGATGAGAGGGTCGATCCAAGAGTCTCCTGGGTTCACATTGTGACAAGGGTTGCGTACCTCGTCCTCCTCTATGCTTTCCTTTCCCAGGACTTCAATTGGGATGGTTCTTCCCAAGTCTGTCTTCATTGCCGAGGCCAGTCTTGCCAATGCGTCAGCGTGATTGTTGCTCAATCTCGGCACTCTCTTTAGTTTGGCCTCTTCAAAAAACTCTAGCAATCCTCTTACCTTTTTTAAGTACCTGGCCATCCTTTCGTCTTTAGCCTCGTATTCCCCCAACACCTGGTTAACAACCAACCTTGAGTCGCTATGCAGTAAGAGCCGCTTTACCCGCAGATTTGTTGCCAGTAGGAGACCCGCTATCATGGCCTCATACTCAGACTCGTTATTTGAAGCTGGAAGTTGAATCTCAAGGCATATTCAATGTTGGCGCCATCTGGAGCCGAGAGTACTAGCCCCGCGCCGCTTCCACCGTCACAGGAGGATCCATCCACGAAGAGGCTCAACACGTCTTCGTCTGAAGAGAAGACCCCTTCTCTCATTACCCCTTTTTCGAAGAGGTATCGATCCTCTTCGTTTTCTTCTATTCTCCTCCGAGTCTTACCTGGGACTACCTCTTCTCGGCCTTGGAAGATGTTTGGCTCTGCCTCTTCTGAATTTCGGAAGACACTACGGTTTGTCTCTTCGCCATTATCCAGGCCTTTCTCTGTCTCGGCCTCTTTCGAACCTCTATCTGCCTCTTCCCAGGTGAACTCTGCGACAAAGTTTGCGAGGGCCTGCCCCTTGATGGCTGTCCTGGGTTGGTAAGTAAGATCATACTCTCCTAGTTCAATGTCCTAGGCCATCAATCTCCCGGACTTCTCAGGCTTGTGCAGGACCTGCCTTAGTGGGGAGTCCGTAAGGACTATCATAGAGTGAGCTTGAAAGTAGGGTTTCATTTTCCTTGAAGCATGGATAAGAGCATAAGTCAACTTCTCCATTCGGGGATAGTTTTGTTCAGACCCTTGTAGGGCCTTACTGTTGAAGTACACAGGTCTCTGAACTCCACCTTCCTCTCGTATGATGGCCGCGCTAATAGCCGACTCAGAGACTGCTAGATACACAAACAACCTTTCTCCCGTAATGGGCCGGGACAGCAGCAAGGGAGACCCTAAGTAGGACTTGAGTTGATCAAAAGCTTTTTCACACTCTTCATCCCACTGGAAGGCTTTCCTTAGAACCTTGAAGAATGGAAGACACTTATTTGTTGCACTGGAAACAAACCTGTTCAGGGCTGCCACTCTTCCAGTCAGTCTTTGGATATCTTTGATACTCCTAGGAGTCTTCATGTCGAGCAATGCCTTGATCTTCTCAGGGTTTTCCTCAATCCCCCTTTGGTTAACGATGAACCTCAGGAATTTCCCAGCTCCTACCCCGAAGACACACTTCGCCGGGTTGAGCTTCATTCTGTACGAGTCCATGACATCAAAGGTCTTCTCAAGGTCCGCCACGTGAGTACATGCCTTCAGGCTCTTCGTTAGCATATCGTCCACGTACACCTCCATGGTCTTACCTATCTGTTCCTCAAACATCCTATTGACGAGACGCTGATATGTTGCCCCCGTATTTTTCAGACCAAAGGGCATTACCTTGTAACAGTATGTCCCCTTGTCAGTGATGAAGGCCGTCTTCTCAGAGTCTTCGGCGTCCATGAAGATTTGGTTATAACCTGAATAAGCATCCATGAAGATCATGAGCTCGTGCCCTGTTGTTGCGTCCACCATCTGGTCTATCCTAGGTAGGGGATAGCTGTCCTTCGGTCAAGACCTATTCAGGTCTGTGAAATCTACACACATCCGCCACTTTCCATTGGCCTTAGGCACGATCACTGCATTTGAGAGCCACTCTGGATAGGTGACCTCTCGTATGAACTCGGCCTCTTCCAACTTTTCACCTATTCCCGAATGACCTCATACTTCTCTCTGGAGTAAATTCTTCTCCTCTGCTTGATTGGCCTGGCATCCCTGTCCACGTTGAGTTTATGGGTCATGACCTCAGGGTCTATACCAGGCATATCGGTGTGGCTCCAGGCGAAGACACTCTGCCTCTTCCTGAGAAGGCTTACCAGCTCTGCCTTAATCTTTGGTTATAGGGCCTTGCCGACTTGGACGGTTTTTTCCAGCTCGTCCTCATTGAGGACGATGGATTCTACCTCTTCCGCGGCCTTGCCCTTCTTTAGCTTTGTTTCATCTCTCGGGTCAAGAGTGTCTATGCTGTAGGTGACGGTTGCTCTCTTATGGGCCTCCCTCTCTTCAGCTGAGTTGAAGTAACACTCCCGTGCCGTGGTCTGATCCCCCTGCACTCCCCCTACCCCATAAGGAGTCGGGAATTTTAGCATTTGATGGACCGTTGACGTCACGGCTTCAAACTCCTTGAGGGCTACTCTTCCGATGATGAGGTTGTAGGCCGAGAAGACATTTTCGTCCATAATAAAAAAGTTTATCTTCTTAGTCAGCCTCTTAGGCCACTCATCCCCCATGCACACATCCATCTCATGCATGCCTAATGGGTGCACTTTCTCACCACTGAAGCCTATCAAGGGGTGGTGGTATGGCACTATCCTTGATCTCCTAAGACCCAAGCTCTTGAAACAAGGCCAGAACATCACATCTGCTGAGCTTCCCCCATCTATGAGGATTCTCCCTACATCGCACCCATGCACCCTTGTCGTTATGACCGCTAAGATGCCCTTGAAGTCGAGCCGGGAGAACCCCACCACTAGGGTGTCCATGTCCACCTTCGTTCTCTTCTGCACAGCGTCAGAAGATGTCAAGTTCACAACCTCAGGCTTGACCACCGACTTGGCCTCCGCTACAGGAGCCTTTCTATCGGCTACCTCAGAGCCACCTCCTGAGAATCCCCCACATATGGTGCTAACAGCAAAGGAGACCATTCCTACCCTCTTCACTGGGGTGTTGTCATCCCTAGGTGGGAGATCCGGGTCATCTCCATCATCGCCCTCTGAATCATCATGCCTTCTAGCCGGGACATCGCCACGGCACCTGTCGTCTCTTCTTTTCCTAGGGTCTTCTCTTCCACCTTTTGGGGCCTTGCCATCCACATACTTTCTTAGCTTCCCGGATTTCAGCATCTTTTCAATCTCGTCCTTCAGGGCAAAGCATCTGTCTGTGACATGGCCGTGATCCTGATGGAACTCACACCAGAGGTTTTTATTCCTCTTATGTGGCGGGGCCTTCAATTTCTCTGGCCACCTCAGAGCCCGGTCAGTCTTGATCTCATTAAGAATGTGTTCACAGCTCACAGTTAGAGGAGTGTAATGAGCGAACTTGTCATCTGCTGAGCGCTTCTTCCCTTCTTTCTTGCCCTGGGACCTCCCCGCGCTACCACGGTTCTCCTCCTCGTATTTGGCGGCCATCGCCTCTTCCGCATTCATCACTTTCCCTGCAGTGGACAACAGCTCTGCTATAGACTTGGGGGGGTCTTCCGCCAGCTTCCATAGTAGCTTTCCCTTTTGGAGGCCTCCTATAAGGGCGGTCATGGCTATGCTCTCTTCATAGTCCTCCACCTCTAACTTTTCCTTGTTGAATCTTGCTATGTAGTCTCTTAGGCTTTCACCCTTAGCCTGTTTGACATATAGGAGGTGGGTAGTCTTCTTCTGAGGTCTTACCCCGAAGCAGAAGTAATGGATGAACTTCTCGGCCAACCCCTTGAAGTTTTCGATTGAATTCTTTGGAAGAGAGGTGAACCAGCTATGCGCAGCCCCTATCAAGGTTCCTGAGAAGGCCCTGCACTTCATCTCATCAGGTATTGAGTAAATATCTGCGGCTGACTGATACATCTCAATATGGTGCACTGGGTTAGTGCTGCCATCATACTTAGGAGTCACCGTAGGAGGCTTGAACTTAGCGGGGGTTGGGAACCCCACTATGCTAGCTACGAACGGGGAGCCCTCCGAGTATCCCCTTTGTAATGGGTCCCTACTCTTCATGAGGTCCACTATCTTCTCTTCGAGACGTTGGATTGAGTCATTCCAGGGTCTTCTCTCATCAACTTAGCCGAGGTTATCTCCTGCCACCTCTCTGCGGTGGACAGAGGGTTCCCCAGCCGCGACCCGCTGACTGTTGACCTCTTCTTGCTCCCTGGCTCTTCTCTCCATGGGTTGGCCTTGATCTGGCCGAGCCTGCCTATCCCCTCTTTGGGAGCCTGTCGCACTCCTTGACCTTGATAGCCTGTGTCTTAGGTCATTAACTGGTCCCAGCCTCTCGAAGGCCGAGCCTCTGCTCAACCTGTTGAAGGCCGACCCCCTCTGCTGGACCTCATCTCTTCTTCGGCCGACACATCCTTGGCTCTGCCTATCAACGGTCGACCCTCTTTGTTGGGCCTCGTCTCTTCTTTGGCAGACACATCCTTAGCTTTGCCTAAGAGGTCGTACGGTGTTATCTGACACCTCATATGGCTCCCAGCAGTCTTCTGGGGCCTCTTCTGCTCCCAGGTCATCATACATGTCCTCTGGACAAGGGTTTCCTTGCCTCCCCAGGCGCAAGCGCCTAGGGTCAGCAACGTCCCTCCTCCGCTAAGGTGCAGGTTGGTCCTTCATAGGTGCCTGGGGTGGTCCCCTCGTGTCTGGCTGTGGATGAACCGCCGTCGGAGTGATCATATCCGGTGAGACCCCAGGCGGTCTCATCATCATGGTTTGGCTGAGCTGTACAAATTGCTCCTTCATCGCTTGTTGTGTTGCAGCCAAAGATTTCAAGGCAGCTGCCACCTCCGCCATTTCGGACTGGGGAGGAGCCTGACTAGAGCTAGCTCCTCCACCTTCGGGCGGCGGAAGAGGCGGCGGTAAGTCTGGTGCCATGCGTTAACTGTATAGAGCTTTAGTAGCAGGTGAGCTTAATACCTTAAAGGACCTCTTTCAATGGTGAAACAACTCCACACAAGGGGTAGTTCCTGGTTCACCACCAGAGTCTCCGGTGAGGTAAAGCAGAAAAAGAGGAAGAGATAGCCTCTCGATTCCCACAGACGACGCCAAAATGATGATGCTGGGAATCAGCACCACCAGGTAAGGTGTTTCCAAGCTCTTATGTATATAACAACGGCAGTACAGCTATAAAAAGAGGAGAGAAGGAGGTGAGGATATGAGGAGATTAACACCGGAATATAGGTGGTTCAGCCTGCTCTGGCCTACGTCTACAGTGAGCGTGTGAGTAATATCACTGACAGATGGTACTAATGACCATGGATACAATTCCCTCGAGCTCTCTCTCTACTGTACATTTTGACAGGGTTTTTGCTAGGGTTGCATGAATGATATCCCTTTGCAAGGTAGGGGATGACCCCTATATATAGTGCCTAGGGGTGTAATGTACCCCCCATGCATGCAGTGAGCATGTGTGTGATATCCTCACCAATGGGGGAATGCCACATGTCCTAGTCACATGTAAGCAATGATGATGAAATATTCTCCCCCATGTGGAGAATAATCTTGTTACAACCGATTTGTGTCCAGGTGTCCTTATCCAAATGTCAACAGATGCTCGGCAGTCAGGTTAGTGAATGGCCTCGGCCTAGGAGAGGCCGAGCTATAAAGGTTGGATGTCCGCTCAATCCGTGAAGTGTCATGAGGAATCTCGACCTGATGTCAGCCGAGGTATATGCTAGGGTCGGCATGAGCCGAGGTTAGGCATGTGGCATGCTGATGTTTACTAATACCTCTGCTAACCTCGGCCCAAGCCGAGGTAGGATTCATGATGAAGGTGGATCGGTGGCTCCTTGTTATCTCGGCCTACTGATGGCCGAGGTTGCTATTCCTGGGCACTTGAGGGTGCTGTTGATATCTGCGACGTGCGTAGTAGCCTTGGGGAGGTGCATGTAGTACCGTCGGCCAGGGCCGAGGTAGTCCTGGACGAGGGATGATACCGGTGGTCCTTACCCCTTATTGAGCCTACCAATGTCTCGTCCACCATCTCGGCCGAGGTAGGTATCCCTGGCTGAGGTTATACTTGGGCATATCACTAAATGTCGTTTTCTCTGCATCCATGGGGTCCATCTTGATTTGGTTGTACCATGCATACCCATCCAGAAAGCTGTACATCTCATGACTAGCCATTGCATCTATCAATCTATCGATGGAGGGTAGAGGGAACTCATCCTTGGTACAAGCCCTATTCAAGTCACTGAAATCCACACAAATCTTTATTTGATTTTTGTCTTTATTTCCCACTAGGATAATACTAGATATCCAAAGTGGGTGTTGTATCGATTTGATAAACCTTGTCGTCAGTAAGTGTTATACCTCTTCCTTGATCTTTAAGTCTAGCTCAAGCTTGTACGTTCTCGTTACTTGTTTCACCGAAATGGCTGAAGGCATCACGTTCAACTTGTGGCAACTGATTCCCTCATTCATCCCTTCCATCTCTGTGTACTTCCATGCAAAAATGTCTATAAACTTCCGAATCAACTCAACCAAGGCCTCTCATTTCTCCTTATTGAGATCTTTCAAGATAAAAATTAGCCTTGGATCCTCCCCTTCTTTCTCCAAGTTCAGCTGCTCCAACTCTTGTACCCGTGGCTTTGATTGATCTGTCATGTAGTCTGGTTCTTCGGTGATATCTTCCACGAACTCTTATATATTGTAGTTATCTATTACCATTTATTACCCCCGTTAATCCACCAAAAAACACTCATATATCGGGTCAGCCTCATCATAAGCTTCTTCGGTCGCCCATTCACACCATTATAAACGATACACCACATTTCCCTCTTCAGTAATAATTTCTTACACTGTCTGTTGGTAGCTGCAACTTCCTTCTTATTTTTTCTCTAGAAGCCTCAACAACTCTTCCTCCTGAAAATCTACTCAGTACTCTTTGTCGTTGGACCTCATATTTCATTGGATCCACTTTAGGCCTCATCCAATCTTTGATATATTTTAAAATGTTTTGGGGCCAAGGGACCACCTGATGGGCCTCTTCGGCCATCACTCCTTTGCTACTTGCAACCTCTTTATTCTTCTCATTCAAATGTCCCATCATTTCTCTGATCGAGGGAACCCATGCTCCCTTCATTCTTTTCGTTAGGACCGCTGCGTCTACTAGGTGGGCTTCTTTGACAATGAAAGGCCTCTTTGTAGATCTAATGGTTACCTCTGTTCCCTTGATATTCGCCTTGGTGCATTGGTGAGACGTCGAAAGAACTAGCCATTGGTTGTGCATCCACACCCTTCCTATCAATAGATGGTAGGAAGTTGCACTTTCTATCACGTGGAATTTGATTTGGAAACTCAGATTTCCCATAACAATCCCAATGTTCACGTACCGAATGGACTTGGAAGACTGGTTGTCATAACCTGAAATCACTAAAGGCATGGGGACTAACCTTTCCTCCAAAATATTAGCTACGTGGAGAGAGTTGATTGGCATGATATTGATGGAAACTCCCCTATCCATAAGAGCCCTTGTAAATCTAACTCCGTTAATGTTGGCAATCACATATAATGGCCTATTATGAGGGAACCTTACAGCCTTATCTGCATCGCTGAAAGTTATCTCTGACATAAACCTCTTTACGAACTTGGCCATGGGTCCCTTCCATCTCAGAGAAGGGACTATGTTATTCCTTACAATGTTGAGGATTGCCTGGGTTATCTCCGATCTACTCTCCTTTGGTATCTTTACTTAGTCGAAGAACTAGGTAAACTTTGGGGATCTTAAAACTACACAGTATTTTATAGCTTGATCCACTTCCTCACCTTCAATGCTATATACATCCTCCACATCTTTAGCACTTCCTTCATCATAAGATAACACTACATTAGCTATTCCCTTAGTGCAATCTCCTAAAGATTCTTCGAACTCCTCTTGCTTCGTCGTTAGTTTCCTTTCTTTTATCTCCGCCTCCTCATCATAGGCGATTGGCCCCATGCACCGGGAGTGGGTTATTGTTAATATTCTGTGAAGGGATTTGCGACGTCCCTGCCTTCACATACTTATCGATGATTCTTCTTGCGTGAAACAGCTCTCTGTTGGATGTTGGATCTTTCGATGGATCTGACAAAATTTAGGATCCGCCCTAGTTGCAGCATCGAGTTCCTCAACGGGGATACCCTTTAGTTCGTACACCGTTCCTCCTTGGACCATTGCATTTTAACAACTAACAGCCTCTTCTACAATACAAGATAATGGTGGTGGGTCTTCCCTGTCTCTCCCGAACTTCCTCTTGTTATCCATCTTCGCTACCTTACCCCCATCTGCTCCTTCAGTATATCCCACCCGTGGGGGTTGAGACCTTCCTCCCACGGGTTTTATCGATTGCCTGAACATCATGGGCACACCACTGGATTTGGTCGTACAACTAATGAGATATTCCTCGCTGCTTTTAGAAATGCCACAAAAGTGCCCTCACCCGTGCCATTAATAAGATGGCATATTTACTCAGGGAGTAGTCCTTCCGCACAGATCTATAGCAGTTTGGATTCTCTGGCCTCCTCCCTCACATCGAGGGACCTTTCCCTGAACCTTCGAACGTATGCCACTACATCTTCCCCTGGTCGTTGCTTATCCCTCCCCAATTGGGTCAAAGTAAACTCATCTTCCATGAGAAAGAACTTCTGGACGAATAAAACGTGCATCTCCTCCCATGTGGAAACACTCTTGGGAGCTAAGTAAGAATACCAGGTATATGCTTTATCGATTAAGGATTTGGAAAACTCCCTCAACAGTTTCTTATTATTGCAACGCGCCTCCAAGTGTTCAACGAAGCGTTTAATGTGTTCCTTTGGGTTTCCACCCTTTCCTGTGTATTTTTCAAAGATAGGAAAAATATAATATTTTGGGTAGGGCTCATCATAGACCAAAGCTACCTTGCTCGTAGATTGCGAAGAAGCTTGCATGAATTTCATAATCTTTTTCCTCATTTCCTCCATAGCTGATGCCGTTGAGGGAACGACCAGAGGGACCATGGACGGAGCGTCCGTTGCAGCTAGAGAAATCATCACAGTTGGGTTCGTTGATACTCTTGAAGTTGGCACTATTGGATTTACAACATAGGGTATACTTGCTGGTACCGTTCCTGTTAGAACTACACTTGTTAGGGCCGTTGGGGCTGCTCCTGGTGTCACAAAGGAGTTGGCATCAAATCCTCCCAACACCGTTAAAGCTATGGGGGTTTGCAGAAACTTGTAAAATTTATTCATGAGAAGTTTCACCTGGGCTGACTCCAAGCCAGAAATCGTAGAGGCTTGTGTCTCCCTTGGGAAACCTGTTGCCATTTGAACTGGAGGTACCTCTAGTCGAGGGGCTCCATCCCTTGAAGCCTCCAGCTCTCTCACTGCCTATTCTTTATTGTGTTGAATGTCATCAAAGTTAAGTCTTCGATTAATGTTATCATGTGCCATACTCCTTACTTAGAAGAATGCCTCCCCAGCAGAGTCACCAAATGTAAGAGGGTAGTTTAGATTAGATGAAGGCGTAAACCCTTTTGAGTACAGTAATGACAAGTTAAATAGCAAAATTATTGATTAACTACAAGACACACAAAACACAACTTAGTGAAGATAAACTCAGTTTAAACTCGCAAATCTCTCGTGTATAACTCAAAAGATAATAACGAACTCAGAAGTAACTCATTTATAGGGAGAGAGAAGTAATCACCCTAGATACACCTTGATAGGCAACCAAAAATACCAACCACCCTCAGAGATACCTATCAAGTATTAAAAGCTTCATAATAAATGACAATGGTGAGTGATTAAACTCGCTGGTTTGCAATAAATCTCTCTCTTGATGTATATTTTTCTCTAGTAATAACTTATGAACTCTCAAAAACAACATCATCTCCTCAGAGGTGGTTGGTGTCCTTAAATAGCCCCCCCCCCCACCCCCCATACCACCCCTGAGGCAACTCAGTCATTAAAAACTATGAAAGACATCCCTCATACATTATGTCACAAACATTAAATATCTGATGTACTAGTTAGCTCCACGTCATAAATATTAAATGCCAAGACATGCCTTTTTCCTAACCACAGTGTTCGTCACAGAGGTGGCTCACCAACTGTCTGACATCCTCAAATACCATGGTGGTTTACTCAAGTGCGGACTTGACATTGTCTGGTTGGTTAGCCCCAACGGTGACTCACTTTTCAATCCTCCAAACCAAGTCCCTCCAAAGTTCCCACGATGAGGTCATTCGATAGAGCATGAAATCTCTCCCAGGACCTGCCAAGCCTGATCTCTTGCGAATACCATTCGACCTCACACACAATCATTATACTCATTACATCTTTACAATCTTTATAGCTCATAGTCAGTATAAACAAAAGATACAACAAGACTAAATTAATCAACATGACTAAAGGACGAGCTCTCTCGGTCAGTTTCTTCGCTGGAAGGTCCCTCTGGGCTTCCACGTTGAGTTGCCTTAATCCCAAACACTGTTGTTAATGGGGGGATTATCTCTAATCTCAGGATTACCTTCAATCCCCCTCTACAGTGAATATTTCAAATGGTTACTTGGTAAACAATTTTGAAAAGTTTCGGGCGGCCTTGAGGGACACTCGCCAATATTATGATTTAAAATGACTTTGCGAGTAGTAGCTTGACAGTTCACCCATTTTACTAAGTGTGAGACGTGTAAGTAAATGTGAATGTGTGAGTGGCCTCTTGGGTCTCTCATCTCAATATTCTTTCCTTTCTAGGGTACTGGAGTGGTCTAGCCTCAGCTTGCTCAATAAGACTTGCCTCCAAATCAAAACTCTCAATAGATCCCAATTGGCCATATTCTCGGACCTTGCTTGCTCAACGAAGGCTTCTTGTACAGTACATATGTGTTCAAACAATAAAAATGTTAGTGAATATTCTTTCATATAAACTTCACTCTTGTAAAGACTTGGGGTTCCTCGCATAGCACCCCTCACTGACTTGGGGTTGCTCGTATGGCATCCCCTCACTGGCTTGGCCTTATTTTCCCTGCTCAAAATTTTGGTTCACTTATATAAAATTTTTTTGCTCCTATGTCACACCCCAAATCACGATAGATAATGCTCTTAAAAAATAGTAATGTTTTTGTTGTCTTTTCTCAAAAAAAAAAATAGGCAGAGTATTCTTTTTTTAATTTACATTTCTCAACCTATTTTTCTTTTCTTCGAAACATGTGTTCAATATTTATATAATAAATATCACCATGAAATAAAGTGTGACGTCCGCTAGTTTCCAGATAACATTACAGTTACAAGCATATATAAACATAGATACGAAATTACATCATTTTATGCGCTATAAATAATACATAAAAGTCTCTCACGTCCAACCAAACAATAAGATACTAAGATAGTATATTGCAATGTAAGCAATAGTCGTGGTGTCTACTCCAATATTTAGTCACAATCCAACAAGACTCTACTCTTTTCTAATATCTAAAAATAATTAAATAATCATGTTTTTGCTGCCTTTTCTCACCAAGAAAAATAGGGAGAGTAGCCTTTGTTTTATTTACTTTTCTTGACCTACTTTTCTTCTTCAAAACACGTTGTTGATGTAAAAAACTAGATTTGATCTAATTAATTAATCACAGATAAATATGAATAACGAAATAAGACAAATGAATTTTAAAGTGGTTCAACCTTAATGATAATGGCCTACATCCACTGTCTTGTATTGCTGGGTACTTTGCCTTAATATTGATTATGATCGCAAGTGATCGATTACCCCGTTATAGGGGGTGTTACAATGTATTTATAGCCCTCGGGCTGTCAGTATGAATAGATGATATGTCGTTGTTTAATAGATATATACATCTGTACACGATAAGCCTGTTCATTGAATCTATTTTCTGTCGTTTGATCTTCCTGATAAGATGCTCGGTATGCTGAGTAGCTCGGCACGCTGAGTAGATCGGTAATAACATTTTATGACACGCAGGATGATACATGTCTTCATATAATTGGTCCACGTCATCTGACTAATTTTTGTATCAACAGAAGCCCCAAATGTTTCACAATTGAGGTTGAATATGAGAGTGTGGAACATTATGCCTAGAAGTTGCTCGGGCATGTTTACCTAGTCTTGTTAGATTACAAATCTCCAACACTTGTGACATTTAATGATTTTGAGCGTGAAATGTCAAAACTCATAAATATTTTGTATCTTTGACAGACGCTTGGGTATTTACGTCTTTTTCATCATTTAGCCGCCGAAAACGCAATTGTCGTCTCTAGTGATCATTACTTTTCTCGCTTCCCGAATCAATACATTTAAAAGTGATAGAATCGAATCGTCTTTTACCTTTTGCCTTTTAGACTTCCAAACTTTTTGTCTTCTCACTTTTTCTTCTTACGCTCGTTCCTCTTGTCATCCGCCTTAGCTGAATCTTTGAGTTTCCGTTAGAATTTCTTCTTTCTTCTTTCTTTTCTTTAGCTACCACGGTTTACCTTTTCGAATCATTAGATAAGTTTAAGGATGATTTTGCTATTCCTTCTTGGGTTATTCTGGAAGAACCTCGTAGCTCTTCTGATTTATTTTCTCTAGCTGAGGGGCATTGGTTTCCTTCCATTTTTTTAGCTGAATGTGGTTTTTCTTTCCCGCCTAACCCATTGTGTTTATAATTATACCAATATTTTGATATTGTTCCTGCAAGAGTAGTTCCAAATACATGGAGGGTAGTTAATGGCGTATATAGGTCAATAAATTCATGGAACTCATTTAGGGATTCCTGAAATTATGTACTGTTATAAATAGGTTACTAGAGATACCACCTTTTATTTAAAAACTAGGTATTCTAACAGAGATTTAGTGGTTAATCTCCCTGATGATAATAGGGACTATTTTGATCATGGGGTTGTGATGAAAAATTAGCAACACCCCCGTTAAAAGGGAAAGATGTATACCAAGGTCCCAGATGTCCACATTACGGCAATAGGATAAGTTGTTTTTAGTTTTTCAATTTAGCTCCGTTTTTATTTGATGAAATGTGTCACTAACACTTATTTTTATTTGTTGCAGTTGACAGTAAAAGGAAATACCCAAAAGAGAGTGACATTAATATAAAAGATTTAAAATTTATCGGGGGTTGCATCGAGCGCTAGGGAACAGGTGAGGTCTGCTTCCTATCTGCTGTGATACAAGAACACCAATTCTTCTTTTATTACTCATCCTATTGTTCCTCCCTTGGTGATTGACTTTTATCAAGCTCCAGCATATTTTTCATTTATTGAAGTAGCTTCTCCTGACTTGGGTATTGCTATTACTAACCTGATGATGAAGAAGAGGAAAGTGCCTGACCTCTTTGCCAAGTCTGCTTCTAGGACTGAAGGGGGAAGAAAAATAAAGACGACGCTCCAAGTGAAGGAACTAAGAAAAAGTATGTTGTTCCTCCTGCCAAAGATATTAGCAAGAAGCCCCCTGTTTCCCCTAAAGAGGCAACACCTTTAATTGAAGTTGCTGTACTAAAAAAGGCAGCACCTTTGATTGAAACTAATGTTATTCAAGAAGAGGCAACACCGTTGATTGAAGGTTCTCCTTTGAAAAGATTGAGATGATGTCTTGCTGAGAAGACCATTGATTCTACTGCCCAACATGCTGAAGGTGGGATTTCTTCTTTGAGGTCTAATTCTTCAGCCATCCTTACCTCTGGCTTGACCAAGAAATTGATCAGGTCGGGGACTACCCTGATTATCGAGCTACTGAAACTTCAACTCATCGAGATAAGGTTATCGATTTGGCAACCCAACACCTTGCATCAATAAGTGTCATTATACTTATCTTTCTAATTATTTATTGCCATGTTCATATTCTGATTCGTGCCTTTCTTCTTCTTGCAATTTTTAGTGTACTTTGATAATATCGTGAAGAATGATGAAGCTATCAAAGCTTTAACTTCATCCAGTGGAGTGGAGGAATCCCTTGCTGGATTATCAAAGTCTTTGATTGAATCCCGGTAGAATGAGGAGGATAGAGATGCCTAGGAGAACAAAATCCAATCTGCTGAGACAACTCGTCAATAAGCTGTTGAAATGGACAAAAATGCTGACACTGTTCGGCAAGAGGCTATAGTAGCTCGACAGGAGGAAATTATAGCTCGAAAGAAGACTAATACAACTCTGTAATAAGCTATAATTCTTCTAAAGAGATGGAGGAGAAAGTAAAGGTCGTTGTTTCTAGTAAAATAGAAGCTGATAGCAAGCTTGAAGAGGCTGAACGGCATAAGAAAGACCTTGAGGAGAGGGTGAAGTCTACTGAGGATCTTTTAAGGGAAAAAACTTCCTCTGAGAGGATGAAGAGGAAAACTACTGTGAAGAAGACCTTTTAGCTCTAGCTGGGATAAAGGAAGGAATAAAGCTTTAGCTGCTATCTCTTCCCAGATGGATTATGCAAGTTTGAAATACTTTAGATATGGATGGGTTGTATATTTCAAGGAGTTGAATGTTACTAATTATTCTGAACTATTTCAGAAGCACACTTATGGCCCTCCTACTACTATTGAGGAGGAAGAAGAAGACGAATCTTCTTCTGATGAATCTTCTATGTTGATAGTAGAACAAACACCTGTTACTACCCTTCATCAATCCTCTGAGCAAGTTCAGCAGGCAACAACTTCTATCGAGAAACGTCAACTGCCCTCTGAGCAGCTAATTCCTTCCAAATCGGCTGATGATGTTGTAGAAAATAAGGAAAAGGTGTAAAGTTGTTCGGCTCTTTACTTATGTTATTTTTCTATTTTTCCCCTGTTGTTGTAACTTTAGTTGTAATCTCTCCTCTTATGATCAATAAAATGGACTTTGTTATTTATTCTGAGTTTTCTCCTTTACTTGCTTGATACATAGTTGTGTTGTTGTTGATCTGTATTTGCTTTTCCTTGCTAGTTCATTGCTAGGATGGAACTCTTATCATCTCATGATACAGAATTGATAAATAAGTGTACTGATTACTTCAAAGTTGGTCGTACAAACTTCATTGAGGCTCAAATAGTTGATATCCTTGGATTTGATGCTTCTGAGCGAGCAATTGATCCATACCAATATTTGAAGTGGTTGCTTAATCGGGTTGTGGCCAATAATGTGGCTTATTATGAAATAATTGAAGATCTTCAAGGAATAATCAAGTAGATCCAACTTTAGCATAAAGAAACCACTGCTTTACTACGTGAAAGTTATGAACAAAAGTACCAATAGTTAAGCATTGATCGTGGCTATGATAAATTTATCTCAGCCCATGAGAAAAGATAAAGTGTTCTAAAACTTGAAGTCGAGTAGCACAGAAACATTGCCAAACTGTTGGAGGAGGAAAATATTGCCTTGCGAGAAGATTTAAAGCAACTAAAGTCTGTTGCCTCTTTTAGAGATCTGGTCCCGGTTAATGATGAAGGTTTATCCTTTTTAGATATTAAAAATGCCTCATTGAGAGAGGAACTAGAAACTTTAAAAAGGGCTAGACCTACATCTTCCTTACGGGGTAGAGAAAGAGATAGTAGGAGAAACATTGAAGAGACTAGGACTCAACAAGTCTTAGAAAATCAAGCTATGGCTGAGATGTCCCATAAAATTCAAAGTCTTACTGAGCAACTTCCCAATCAGAGCTCTGTGTTGGAGAGTAAAGAAAAGTTGGCGAAGAAACTTCATCAGCATGTTGAGCGATTGACTTATTAATTCCACAAGCAGCCTAGAGAGTTTTGGATGGAGGGATATAATGAATCTTTATGCCATCTTGATGCTCGGTTGAAATAATCAAATAATGAGTGATACAAACAGGGGTGGTTGAACGCCTTGGCCGTGATGAAACTTGAGGAAGGAAATTCCTTATGGGATTGGTATGAGCTTGGAGTGCTTGATCTGCCTAAGCCTCCCTTTAATCTAGATGTCAACTGGATTCCAGCCCATGCCATTCCCCAGTGTTTAATCTCCATGTATGTTGGTGACTACCATCTTCATGAAGACTTTGAGATATCTCGACCTCAACTTCTTCTTAATCAACCGAGTTTGAGCAATACCAGAATTTTATGAAAGTCCAACTGGAATGGAGCTTGTACCTAAATCTAAAGGAAAAAAGACAATAGAATAGGAAATTTGTATTTAATGAAGAAAAATTCATCTTTTTGTACTTCTATTTCCTTGGAAATAAATTGTAAGATGTTTTTCTTATCATGTTTTATTTTGATGAATATATATATTTTATAATGGACAATTTGTCCTGTTTTGATTTAATTGCCTAGACAATGGAACTTTGCCCCATTTGTTGCCTAGTTGTAGTGACTTGTCACCCATAAGTGCCTAAGCAATAAATTATTTTCATCCCATGGTCCTGTTTAGTTGTAGCAATCTTATCTAGATTTCTTTGGTGCCTAGGCAGTGGAAATTTTACCCATCTTCTTGCCTAGTTTTAGATGCCCCTTGAGGTCATCCATAATCAAACAGGCCTTGCCTTATATGATTATTTGCCGACCAACCTTAGTTGGTGGTTGTGGATATGCCAACCATACTAAGTTGGTGGTTGTTGATATGCCGACCAACCTTAGTTGTTGGTGGTTGATATGCCGACTAACCTTGGTTGGTGGTTTTGATGTGTTCTTGCAAAGTTCAAGTGTAGTGTGTAGCACTAGTACCCTGAAAAAATTAAACTAAAAAGAATATGGGGAAATTATCATTTTTTTTCATAGTGAAAGAATTGAATACATGCGTATCTACATTACTGATAATATTTACGCAGTTCTCTGCATTCCACGCATTTTTTAATTCTTCCCCCTATAAAGTTTCTATTTTGTAGGTTCCAGGTCGAACATCCGCTGTGACACGATAAGGCCCATGCCAGTTGGCCTCCAGCTTATTATGCTTTTAAATAACTTTCTGGAGTACATAATCTCCCTCCTTGAGATCACATTTCTTGACCTGTTTATTATAGAATATGGAAGTCCTTTACTGATAAGCAGCATTTCAGATTGTTGCGTCTTCCTAGACTTCCTCGAGCATGTCCAAATCTAAGCGTCTCATCAAATTGCTTATTGGAGTGTTGAAATTAAGCACCTTGTGAGTAGGTAGACCCAGTTCAGCGGGTATGATTTCTTCACTTCCAAAGGCTAACATATAAGGAGATTCCCCAGTTGTTGTTCGAAGAGTTGTTCGGTAAGCCCATAACACAGAGTGCAATTCATTGATCCAATTGCCTTTGGCATCATCTAACCTTTTCTTCAACCCGTTCAGTAGAGTTATGTATATCACCTCTATTTGACCATTACTCTGGGGGTGGCCTGGTGAAGAATGAATCTTTTGAACATTAGACTATTGACAGTACACAAGGAACTCCTCATTATCGAATTGGGTACCATAATCACTGATGAAAGCATGTGGCAGACCATATCTACAAATAATATTCTTCCAGATGAATTGATAGACCCTCTCATAGGACATGTCAATGACAGTTTCAGCTTCCACCCATTTTGTGAAATAATCAACAGTGACCACTAAGTATTTGAATCGTCCTCTGGTAGTTGGCAAAGGCCTAACCAAGTCTATTCCCCACATGGCAAACGGCCAATGGGAAGTGATTGGTGTTAATAATGCCTAGGGAGTTCTTCGTATGGTATAGAACCGTTGACACTTATCGCATTTCTTAGTGTAAGTTGTACAGTCAGCGTGCATCGTTGGAAAATAATATCCTTACGTCGTTATTCTCTGCAAAAGTGTTCGACCTGCTACGTGAGCCCCACAAGACCCTTCATTAATTTCTTCTATCAGATCTTTAACTTCTGATGGATGAACACATCTCTGTAGTCCTGCTATCATACCTCTTCTGTAGAGAGCTCCATGGTTTAAGACATACCTAGCAGCTTTAAACTTCAGCCTCTTTGCTATAAGTTGATCGGTTGGTAAATACCTTCTTCGATATACGCCCTGATGGGATCCATCCAGGAAGGTCCCATATCCAAACTAATGAACTTCACCATCAAATCTTCACCAATGCTTTGGTCTGCAAGTATCTCAATAGGAATCGTTCTTCGTAGCTCGGTGCGCGTAGCTGAGGCTAATCGATCTAGTGCATCAACCCTCGCATTTTCTAGTCTTGGTATTCTAATCACTTGAACTGCTACAAAATTGGATACAATATCCATAGCTTTGGTTTGATAGCTATACATGAATTCTCCTTTTACTGCGTACAACCCGAGAATCTGATTGACCACTAGTTGTGAATCACTAAACACTCTAACTTGATCTATATTCAAGGATTTAGCTAAATTGAGTCCCATGACTACTGCTTCATACTCATCTTCGTTGTTGGAAGCTTTGAATTGGAAACGCGGAGCATATTCTATATCTAATCCATCAGGACTATTAAGAATTATTCCAGCTCCGCAGCCTGTGGCATACGAAGAGACATAAACATACAAGTTCCATAAAGGGATACAGTTATCAAACCCTTGGTCGGACAAAGTCCCCCGATGGAATATTTGGTTCTTCCTTTTATCATTCCTCAACTTCGGGCCTTTCTCATAGGATTCTTGTTACTCGGTCATTATCCCTTTCGGCAGGTCTGCTGATGGGAGTTGATCTAGGATAGTTTTTGATGATCTTCTAACATCCATGAGTTTCTCTGCGTTAGACACTTGTTGGTCCTAGGAGGTATCTAGGTAAGTGAATTCAGTAATAAAATTTGCCACTACCTCCCCTTTGAGAGAAGACTGTGGCTCATAGATAATGTCATACTCCCCTAACTCCACCGCCTAATATATCACTCTTCCAGATTTTTTTGGCTTATGCAAAGCCTGTCTAAGTGGCATATCAGTATATACCATTTTGGTATGGGCTTGGAAGTATGGTTTCATCCTCCTACTCACCTTGATCAACGCTAATGCTGATTTCTCCAATTTTGGATATCTAATCTCTTGTCCTCGAAATGCCTTGCTCGTATAATAACCGGCTTTTGCACTTTATTTTATACTCTGATCAATGCTGAACTGAGTGCGCTTTTCGAAATAGCCAGGTACAAGTATAATTTTTCACCCACTACCGACCTAGACAATAAAGGAGGTGTCCCCAAATATCTCTTCAACTCTTGGAATGCCTTCTCACACTCATCATTCCACTCGAAAGTTTTTCTGATTGTCTTGAAGAATGGAAGATATCTGTCAGTTGCTCGTGAGACGAACCTTTTGAGAGCTTCAACACGCCCTGTGGGGCTTTGTACTTCCTTCTTCGTAGTTGTAGATTATAATTCTAGCAAGTCTTTGATCTTGTCAGTATTTGCCTCAATACCTCATTGATTCATAATATACCTGAGGAACATGCCTTCTCGTACACTAAAAATGCACTTGGTCAGATTCAGCTTCATTTGGTATTTCTCTAATTGATCAAATGTTTGACTCAGATCGGTTATGTGGTTAGCAGCTTTCTTGCTCTTAGTGAGCATGTTATCGACGTAAATATCCATATTTTTGTCGATCTATTCTACGAACACCTTGTTCATTAGCCGCTGGTACGTAGCACCTACATTTTTAAGACCAAAAGTCATAACATTATAACAATATGTTCCCCGTGGGTAATAAAAGAGGTACTCTCCCTGTCTTCTGGTTTCATCTTAATTTGGTTGTAGCCGGAATAAGCATCCGTGAAGATCAATAATTCATGCCCCGAAGTAGCATCTACTAGCTGATCTATTCGAGGTAGAGGGAAGTGATATTTTGGGCAAGCTTTGTTCAGATCTGTGAAATCCACGCATATTCTCTATTTATTGTTCTTCTTTTTTACCATCACCACATTGGCTAACCAATCAGGATATTTGACATCCTTAATAAAATAGGCCTTCTGCAGTTTCTCTACTTCCTCCTAAATAGCTTGGTCATTCTCTGGGCTAAAGACCATTCTTCGTCACTTCACCGGTTTGATTTCCTTATTAACATTGAGTTCATGGAATAGGAAGGCTGGGTCTACCCCGGTATATCTTCATAACTCCACACGAAAGCTTACTTTTTATGACTAAAAAATGCCACCAACTCTTGCTTTATTGTAGGGATCAAGTGAAGTGCCAATCTGAGTTATTCTTTCTGGTTATTTATTGTCCAGAATAATTTTCTTCGTTGCTTCCGTGACCTGACCCTTCACGAGCTTTGATTCATCTTTGGGGTCTAGTGTTTCAATCTCCGAATCTTCAGACTCATCCACTTGGTAAGTGGTGGTTTTCTTCCTGGTATCCTCCAACTCTTCTTGTTCGATAGATGAATAGTAGTATTCCCGAGCTATTTTTTTATCACCCTCACAAGTCCCACGCCAAATTTGGTTGGGAACTTCAAGCATTGATGTACCGTGGATGGCACTACTTCAAACTTTTTCAGACCTTCTTTTCCTATGATTATATTATAGATTGACTGGATGTTTTTATCCATTACGAAAACGTGTACTTTTTCTGTTCTACAAGCAGGCCAGGTACCAATAAGTATGTCCAACTTGATCGTCCCAAGTGGAAAGAATTTTTTGCCAGAGAAACCGAGGAGGGGCCTGTGATATGGCTCTAACTGGGCGAGTTTCAAGTTTAAACTGTCAAAGCAAGGGTAGAACATGATGTCTGCCGAGCTACCATTATCTACCAATACTCTTAATATGATTACATCCTTCATCCTCATCTTGATCACCAAAGGGTCGTCGTGAGGATACAAGACACCTTTCAGATAACTTTTGGAAAAACCGATGACTAGTTTATCTTTGTTAACATTCCTTGGTCGATCCTCTTCTACTAGATTTATTCGTTGTATATAGGAATAAGCTTGGGCCTCATTGAGGTAAGCTTTCCTTTCAGCGGTATAATCACATCCTCCTACATCTCCACTTGTAATCATATTACATTCGAATGAAATAAAACGAATTGAAAATACCTCATGCTCTGGCTGCCTTAGCTTCTTAGGAAGATCGGGGTCATCCCCCGGGTCATCTTCATGGTCCCTCTTCTTATCATCTCTTGGTCGGCAAGGATATTTAGACCAATACTGTGTTTTGTTGTTTGTCTTCTCGCCATTTTGGCGATCAACAAACATGTTCAATTTCCCTCATCTAATGAGTGCCTCAATATCATTCTGGAGAGCTACGCACTGCTTGGTCATGTGGCCATGATCTTTTCGAAACTTACAACACTTGGACTTGTCTTTCCTTTCAGGGGTTATCCTTAATTTCTCCGACCAATTTAGTTCTTCATTATTTTTTATCTCCTCCAGAACATGGTTTATGTCTACCTTTACGGGGGTATAATTTTTATACTTCCTCAAGTGATCCAACGTTTCCTTTCCTTTTGATTGTTTGCTTCCTCCATTATGCTTATGATCTTTCCTCTTCGACATGCTTTCAGCTTTAGTCTCTGCTTTTGCCTCAGCATTCTTCTTCGCAGCCATAGCTTCTTCTGCATTCATAATCTTGGCATCTTTTTCCATCAACTCTGCCATGGATTTGGGGGGATCTTTGGCTAAAGTATAATGCAACTTGTTCGGTAAAAGACCACTCATCAGAGCTGTAATGGTTGTCTTCTCTTTATAGTCTATTACCTCCAGTTTCTCATTGCTAAAACGAGTGATATAATCCCTGGTGCTTTCTCCTGCTTTTTGCCTTACGCTGAACAGATGGGCTACCCTCCTAACTGGATTTGCACCAAAATAGAAATTCCCTATGAAAAGCTCAGCCAACTGATGGAAAGTTGCAATTTTCCCCCGAGGAAGGCTGTTATACCATATTTGAGCAGAACCAGTGATGGTTCCTGAGAACGCCCTGCACCTCATCTCATCTGGGACCGCATAAATATCTACGGCAGCTTGATACTGCTCTATGTGAAAAACATGATCGATTTTTCCATCGTACTTCGGCATAACCACAGGAGCCTTAAACTTTGAGGGTATGGGAAAATCCACAATTGCTTGTATAAATTGAGATCCTTTAATAAAGGTTATTTAAAGAGGTAATTTGGACTTAGTCATTTCCCCTAACCTGTCTTCCAACCTTTGAATGGATCCCTTCCATGCATTATTTCCAGCGTCTGATTTATTTGTCCGAGCAACAGATCGCGCTGAATTTTCCTTTTGGGATCTTTTTGTATGAGTTGTAGGCCGTGATTGGGCAGAACCTTCCCTTAAATCATTTGGTCGTTGAGAATTTCTCGACGCAATTCGAGGAGGGTTTCTATTCCTCCTAGGGTCCAAAAGATCAAAGGTGGAGATTTTGCTCAACCTTTTTAGAGCGCTTGTTCGTTTTGGAGTTAGAGTGACATTTTCTTGAGAATCCATAACTCTTACGGGAGATGTCCATCCAGGTTGATAGGAAGGATCGTTGGACCTCTCGGTATGATGAAATTCGATATGCCTATATCGAGAAGCATGAGGGAATAGGGTGCGTCTGGATAGTGAAGACGGTAGGTGCATGTTTCTATGAACGCTTCGCTCGCCTGACTGGGCAGGCGTTACGTTTCGAACAGTTTGAATGAGTTGTCGCATGGTCTCCTGCATAGCTGTTTGTCCTCTGGCTAAGTTTGCGACTATTCATGTGAGATCATGGAGAGTTGGAGGAGCGTACGGGTTGGGAAGAACTCCGTCATTGTTCCTATTGCTAGATTCCAGGATCTCAGCCATATATGATGAATTTTTTAGTGAAAAATGCCACGTATAGTCGTTCCCACAAACAACGCCAATCTGTTGATGTAAAAAACTAGATTTGATCTAATTAATTAATCACAGATAAATATGAATAAAGAAAAAAGACAAAGGAATTTTAAAGTGGTTCGGTCTTAAAGATAATGGCCTACGTCCAATGTCTTGTATTGCTCGGTACTTTGCGTTAATCTTGATTATGATTGCAAGTGATTGATTACCCCGTTATAGGGGGTATAACAATGTATTTATAGCCCTTGGTTGTCAGTATGAATAGGCGATATGCCATTATTTAATAGACATATACATCTGTACACGATAAGCATGTTCATTGAATCTGTTTTTTATCGGTTGATCTTTCTGACTAGATGCTCGGTACCCTGAGTAGCTCGACGCGCTGAGTAACTCGGTAATAACATTGTATGCCACGCAGGATGACACGCATCTTCATACAATTGGTCCACATCGACTGACTAATTTTTGTATCTACACACGTGATCAACATTTATATAATCAACATCACCATGACTCAAAATATGACATCCTCTAGTTGGTAGATAAGATAACAGTTACAAGCATATATAAACATAGATATGAAATTACATCCTAACAGTTTTCGCACTACAAATAAATAATACATAAAAGTCCCTCATGTCTAACCAAACACTAATATATTAAGATAGTATACTGCAAACGTAAGCAAAATTTGTGGTGTTTACTCCACCTTTTAGTCACAATCCATCTAGACTATACTCTTTTCGTGTACCTGAAAATAATTCAGCGTAATATCATGAGAAACGCGACCTAATGAGAAAAGCTCTCTGTGCCAAACAAGAGTTTAAATTTGGCATAACACATAAATTTTATACAAATATGCCTTTATATAAGTCACATTGACATAAAATAAAATACTCGCATATTAAGGCCCACATCCTTTTGTTTTCTATTCTCGAGTCTTTGAATTCCCGTCTTCCCAAAAATATATGCTTATAGTATATACATCGGCTCTCCAATCATATGTTACCGATACGCACACCTGCCCTCTGATCATACTTACCACTTAATCATGGAACGTAATTAATTTCATCATATGTGTACACCTAATCCACCAGCCAATCCAATTTTATAGGCATATTCGTGCACTAACCGTAGGGATGACTCAATCCCGACCAATCACAAAACCCAAGCAATATCAAATTTGCAATATCGTTATAAAATGATAAAATTTAACAACTCAATTAATATATGGAATACTCAACCATATAATAACATCACCACTTATACATCGCATATAAAACACAATCACCACCATGAAACTATCCCATATAAGCCATGTAAGAAATTTACTAATTTCATAGGCCTCACACAATAATTTTTCAAAAATCGTTATAACATGTTATTCAGTTTTGTTCAACCATATAACATGGCTTAGTTTATCTTTGGGATTACATATATGTAATTAATTCACATCTTAAGTTAATGGGAGGTTTTTAATAAGTTTTGAATTCATTTTATCCCCACAATAATCTCAACTCAAACCAATAGTTTAAAAGCTCAGCGTGGATAGTCTTAAGTTTACCTAATGTTCACCCAAAAAACAATACAATTAGGGAAATAATTGAAATATGCATCTTATATATTTTGAAAGGCCTTAGAGTCTAGTTTCTAACACTTCATATGCGGTTCAATTTCGAGTTTCCTAGAAGAAATTATGGCAAAAATACTAAATGCGTATAAATTTGTCCAGATTTATTTAGCAACGTGGAAACATCTTTAAAATAGCATAAATCCTTCATTTCTCAACATAAAATTATGGTTTTGGTATCAAAACAAAGGCTATTAACTCCACTACAATTAAAAAATCCCTCTCATTCAGTAAAATAGCTATTTAGTCCAAACTATTCACTTTAGTTGGGTGTTCGTTTTTTTGAAAATTTTCAAATTCTAACCTCCACTTCTAACTACTATAAAATCTTCACTTAAACTCCTATTAGAGTGATTCCAAAACCCAAATAAATCTAACACAACATATTTCATGTACATTGTTTATATTCACCCCTATAGTTCACAATTAACACAGTAGTTTCCACGAAATCAGAAGCATTGAGTTCTAGTAATAAAAAAAAATTGCGCAGAATATAGAGTATTTTAAATTAACACACAACTCACATCTCTCATCCAAAATTCCTAATTTTTGGCTTTATTAAAGCTATAAGGGTTAAGTTTTATTCATAGTTGAAATCATATGAAAATCCATTATGGTTTGAGTGTTATGATATAATTACTACAACTATTTTATTTCTTAACAAATTTTTAACTTTTGTTTTGGAACTTTTATTAAACCCTTCATGTGTGCCCTTATAAATTCATTGTCAGCTTCATAAAGTTCCTTATATTCATCCATTTTTATACGTAAACCAACAATACTCAACAAGACAATAGACACACAACTTGAAATTTTAATTTTTATCTAATGTTTATGTTGTAATCCTGATATAAACTAGAGTTTGAAATAGAGATTCAATTCTCACCTTAAAATTCTTGCTAACTTTTTCAACTTTCTTCTTGTTTTAGTATTATTTTCTTCCTTGCTTCTCCAAATTTTTTTTACGATTTCTTCTTCCTTCTTCTTTTAGATTACTAGGTGGTTATCTAAAAAGTGATAAAGCTTAATGATGTGTTTGGATGGGGTGAGGTGTTGTGAGGAAAAGAAGCATGGTAATATCTAAATTTGTCTCAAAATTACACATGTATTCTCACTTTCACATATTAAGGACATATATCCTTTACTTCTTTTATTTAGATTAGAACCCACATTTGTGATTATATTTTATCTAAGTTTATAATTTAAACAAAATCATATATTATCCCCTCAACTTTATAATTCCATCTTTTTTTTCATAACATCATCTAAATTATATATATATATATATATATATATATATATATATATATATATATATATATGTTTTCACATTATCATTAATAAGACTTCAAAATTTGTAATTCAAATTTGAGTCACTACATTCTACCCCTCCCCCAATTACAAGAAGTTCGACCTTGACATTAATGTACCAAGTGATAAAATAGGTGAGGCTACTTATTTTGCATCTCAGTCTCCAACTCCCATGAAGCTTTATTTTCTTCATGGTGGTTTAATGTACTTTAACTAAGTTAATAACTTTATTTCTTAAATGCTTGGTCCTTTGATCGATAATACGAACTAGTTGCTCACTGTATATAGTATTCTCATGAATTCCTTTACATGGGATCTATTGTATACATATTTTCTTAACATTGAAACATGAAAAACATTGTGTATTTCAGATACGTTTTGAGGTGGTGCTAATCAATACGCCACTTTCCCAACCCTATATTGGATATCAAAAGGTCTGGTGAATCTTGGGGATAATTTTCCCTTTTTCTTGCCAAAACGCACTAGACCTATAGTTGCAGAAACCTTCAGTAACACCTAGTCACCAACTTGAAATTTCAATTTCCTCCTCCTATAGTTCGCATAATTCTTTTGTCTACTTCAGATTGTGTGCAAATGATCCTTTATAACTGCAACCTTTTCGATAGTTTCATGGAGCAAGTCAGGACCAAGTAGTTCTCTATCTCCGACCTCCACCCAACAAATGGGTGATCAACACGATCTACTATATAATGTTTCAAATGGGTTCATACTAATACTATAATGGTAACTGTTGTTATAAGAGAACTCAATTTAAAGGAGGTGAGCTTGCCACATGTTTTTAAAGTCTAAAACAAACGCCCGCAACATATCCTCTAAAAATTAGTTCACTTGCTTTGTCTATCCACCTGTTTGTTAATGGAATGTCCTAATAAGATCTAACGATGTACCAAAGTCCTCTTGAATGCCTACCCCAAAGCGAGAGGTGAAACGTCGATCACAATCAGAAATGATAGACACTATCACCCCATGAACTCCCACTATCTCCTGAATATACAACCTAGTCATACTATCAGTTATGTACGTAATATAGTAAATAAGAAAATGAGATGACTTCATCAAACAATTCACAATAACCCATATTGTGTCATGACCCTCCTCGATCTTGGAAATTCAGTGATGAAGTCCATGGTCACATGAACCCAATTCTATTATGGTATAGGCAGTGGTTGGAGAAGTTTTGCGGGCCTATAATGTTCTGCCTTAACTTATTGATACATATAACACTTTGACACGTACTCAATAATGCCGCGCTTCATATCTTCCCACCAACAGTGCCTCTTAAGATCATTATACATCTTGGTGCTAACGGGATGAACTGTATACCTCGAATGATGTGCTTCCCCTAGAATATCATTCCCCAAACCATCCAAATTGGGAACATAAATCCTCCCACAAAATCTAAATCCTTCATCACTCCAGATAGTCCAATTAGTCAGATCTTACGCTACCATCTTAGTGAGCTTCATTTGTATCTCCTGATCCTAATCTTGTGCTTGTAGGATTTTACAAATCAAGGTTAATTGAATCATCAAGTTACAAATATATTCCCCAATTCTATATATCAATTGTTGAATGTAGAATTACATTAGAGATTCAATCGTACGCCATTATTCTACTATAAGAAGGGTGATGATATTTTCCTTTCCTGGGTGATATTGGAGGGTGAAATCGTAATCCTTTAGGCTCTCCATCCACCATCTTTGCATCATAGTCAACTCTTTTTGGAAATAAATACTTCAAACTCTTATGATCCGAGAAAAGATCAAACTTTTCACCATATAGATAGTGTTGCCATAATTTTAGGACAAAAAAAATGGACGCAAACTCCCAGTCATGAGTTTAATAGTTTCGTGCATCTATCTTCAACTCTCATGAATCATAGGTACCCAACCTACCATTTTTCATCAATACACAACCTAATCCTTGGTGTGATGTATCACTATAAACAACAAACACAATACCACTCTTTAAAAGGGTGAGAACTGGTGCAGTCGTTAGATTTCGCTTTAGCGCCTGAAATGATCTTTTACAGTTGTCATCCTCGATTAATTTCACATATTTTTGAGTTAGATGAGTGAGTGGTAAGGCTATACAAGATAATCCCTCAATAAACCTTTGGTATAAACCACTTAAACGAAGGATACTTCTGGTGTTTATAGGTGTTTTATTGACTCCACTTAAAAATTGCGTCAACTTTGGAGGGGTCCACTGACATTCCATCTTTTGATACTGCATAACCTATGAATCTAACTTGATCTAACCAAAATTTTCATTTTTCAATCTTAGTATCTAAACAACTGTCATGTATTGTTTGAAGTATAGTATGAAGATGTTGCATACGTTCCTCCCTTGATTTCGAGTAGACTAAAATATCATCAATGAAAACAATGATGAATTGGTATAGATAGGGATAAAATATTCGATTCATCAAATCTATAAAAATAGCCAGAGCATTCTTGACCTCTAAAGGCATAACTAAAAACTCATAATACCTATAACGTGTTAGAAATATCGTCTTTGGAATGTCATCCTCCCTAACCAAAAGTTTATGGTATACAAACCTCAAATCTATCTTCGCAAATACTTTGGAACCTTGAACTTGGTCAGATAGATCATTAATACTTAGAAATGGGTACTTATTTTTAATGGTGACCTTGTTTAATTGACGATAATCAATACATAACTTGAGTGATTCATCCTTCTTTGGTGCAAATAAAACAACATCTTCCCGCGGTGATGAGCTTAACCTGATAAAACCTTGCCCCAATAATTCTTCTATTTGCTTCTTTAGTTCATGTAGCTCTTTTGGCATCATGCGATATGGTGCTATCGATATTGGTAATGTACAGGGAACTGAATCAATTCTAAAATCAACTTTTTTGTTTGGAGGTAGTCCCGAAATTTTCTGAAACACGTCTTCAAATCCATACACTACAGGAATTTGACTAATTCCCTACTCAATATAAGCTAGGAAACCCATTACCAAATCGTCATATATGCGGTCACGACGATAGATAAAAATTTTGTTTCTGGGAGGAAGAAAATTACTACCTTCTCAAAATAATCCAAAGTGGCATGAAAGTTAGTGAGACAGTCCATACCAAAAATGATGGTAAATTGTCTAGTGATAATCACTATCAAATTAGCTGGCATTTCTCTTCCATTAATGTCAACTAGACAATCCTTACAAATTAAAGTAAGAGTTGAAGTGCTACCTAAAGGTGAGGTAATCGATAAAGGGGTTTTAAACGTTCGGGTTTCAATCCCAACACTTTTATAAATGCAGATGAAATAAAATAATGTATAGCACCCGTATGAAATAAAACGTTTGCACAACTATTGAATATAGATAAGTTACCTTCAACCCTGGCTAAACTTGTTGCTAATATATATATTCTTGCAGTTCCACCTTGTTGTCCTCCATTGTTCTTCTTTGCCTTTTTGAAATTCTTAGCATGATATCCACGCGCTCCCCAACTTATACAAACTTCACCGAGCACATAGGCTTTTATACATTCCTTAGATATATGACCCATCCCTCCATAGTTAAAACATATCGGCTTAGTCTGTCTGCACTCCTTATCCAGGTGACCCACAACCCTAAAATTATAGCAATTTCTTATAGTATTTGGGGTCCCCATTTATGTTGACAAAATTTATTTGGAAACCCTCATATCAATTTTTTGCTTCTTTCGGGCTTACTTAGCTTGGCCCTGGTTTTTATGTGTTGTCGCTTTACTCTTATTCTTAGTTTCCATCTCTTTCTTATATTCTTTGTTATAACTTTCAAGGTTAAGGTATTCATTAACTATCATTACATAAGTGCTTAATCTATCTCCTATCACCATTATCCTAATTGAGGAGGTTAACTGTCGGGAAAACTTATGGGCATTTGTCTCTAAAGTCTTGATCAAATGTGGGGCAAACCTCGATAAGAAAACGAATTTATTCTGATAGTCCGCTACATTCATCATACCTTGCTTTAACTCAGTAAATTCCACCTCTCTCATTTCCCTCTAACTATCAGAAAAATACTTTTCAAGAAATTTATCTTAGAATTTAATCCAAGTCATGTCATGTGCAGCCTCTGGCCCTATAGTAGTATTTACTAACTTCCACCAATTCTTTGCTTATATGGATAGTTGGAATACTTCAAGATTTCTCTTTTCTAAATCTTTACATCCCATTACCTTAAAAGTGTCCTCCAAATGTTGGATCCACCTCTCAGTCACAGTTGGGTCTGCTGCACCTTCAAACTTCTCTTATTCGAGCTTCTTAAATTGTGTTATAATTTTACTCATTCTGTCATCATCAGCCATCAGATCAACCCGTTTCGCGTTCATGTGTTCCAATTGTTGCATAAATTCCCTCAAAAGGGAATTTTCTTCTCTCGTACTTGTTCCTTCTGCCAACTTTTATCTTAATAAAAAATACACGACAAGTTCTTATATTCCTTCTTTAGTTATCCATATTGGCACATTGATGTTAGTAATTTTTGTGACAAATTTTGACTCATACACTATTTATTACATTGTTATTATCATAATGATTCATACCACACATGTAAATAAAATGAATTGAAAGTTGCTAATAAAACACATAAGGATCACAAGGAACCTATGTTGTGTATCCATACAATCACAATAAGTTCATACAACTAGGAGTCAAGTACATTTGATATCCCATATAAAAGTAACCAAAAATAATTATGACAGTCGTGTATTACTACATACATATACCTTATAACAAAATTTAGACTGCCTAAGTCATTTTCCACGATCCACATATCACCTAACAAAACTAGGTTAAATTAGTCGTGTCCCACTATACATCGACTCCTCAAAATATCTAGTCTAAAACTCAAAAAATCTCCAAGCTAGTCATGGCTTGGTCATGCAACACCTCCTGGAGGACCATTTACTGAACCCATAGAAGAGAGCGCTGGAAAGGGAGTGGGGACTAGAGTAGGGGGTAGGACTGAAGCTGGCAGTGGTGGGACTGGGTGGGGTTGGAACAACCCTTATCTCGGAGGAATCACAAGAAGCCAAAATGGGGGACATCATGTAATATCAATGTACTTTGCAAGATAACTCTTAATAGGACCATAACGAGTCAGATTTGCATCCATTTCAAGATCTTCATCTATCACTCTTCTTTGGGACATCAGACGATGGTGCCGCAAAGCCCTACGTGCCTCATCAGTGAGATGCAACCATATATTAGCTAAGCATAAAGTATCCCAATACATGAGGTGATACGCATGCTTCCCTATTGATTGTTGATATTCCTTCATATCGTCAACGTTTGCCTCTTTTTTCTCCCAAAGTATGAAATCATCCCACGGACTCATGGCCCTGCGTAAAACATAAATGAAGAATCAATGGCAGTCCAAAACACTCATACTTTAAATGACTAACATACACTAAACATATCGTATATTAGATGACTTAACTTATCTGGCTTCTACTGAATTACCTAAGCTCGGATACCAAATTTTTCACACCCCGAATCACGATAGATAATTGTCTTAAAAAATAGTAATGTTTTTGTTGTCTTTTCCCACCAAAAAAATGGGGAGAATACCCTTTGTTTTATTTACTTTTTTTAACCTATTTTTCTTTCCTTCAAAACACATGATCAATATATATATAATCAACATCACCCTCAAAGTGTAATGTCGGTTAGTTGTCAGATAACATTACAACTACAAGCATATATAAACATAGATATGAAATTACATCCCAACAGTTTCCGCACTATAAATAATACATTAAAGTCCCTTACATCCAACCAAACACTAATATACTAAGATAGTATACTACAAACGTAGCCAAAGTCGTGGTGTCTACTCCGTCATTTAGTTACAATCCAGCTAGACTCTACTCTTTTCTTGTACCTGTAACTAATTAAGTGTAACATCATGAGCATCGCGACCCAGTGAGAAAAGCTCTTTGCGCCAAAAAAGAGTTTAAATTTAGCATAACATATAAATTTTATACAAATATGCCTTTATACAAGTCACATCCACATAAAATAAAATACTCGCGCATTAAGGTCCGCATTCTTTTGTTTACTTTTCTCGAGTCTGTATATTCCCATCTACCAAAAAATACATGCTTATAACATATACATCCGCTCTCTAATCACATGTTACCGACAAGCACACCAACCCTCCGATCATACTTTCCACTTGGACATGGCACATAATTCATTTCATCGTATGTCTACACCTAATCCACCGATTTTAATATCAAGAGAAAAGTAATTAACTCTACTGTGGTGACAATTATTATGCAACACAAATAAATACTAGAGAAGCAGTTACCAAGGAGGAAGAAGGAATATAAAATGCCAATCACACAACAAAGGATGTACGTGGTTCGGCAAAATATGTGCCTACGTCCACGGTGGTGCAGTCAATATTATTTCTATATACTCCAGAGAGTAATTAGAGAGAATACAATTTATCCCTTTGCCCCGGACCTAGGGTTTAATATATACATGCACATGTAGGTAAGTGGAGGTGATGGATTCCTCCATATTTTCCATCTCCCCTATAACTTCCCTTCATGGGATCGTGGGGGGAGACCGGATCAATATAAAAGATGAAGGGCCTGGACTTTGGGCCGCCAAGACTGGGCTACTCGTCCAGGCCCATAGTTCTAATTTTCGGGTACCCACAATTGCCCCTAAATTTGTTGTGCCATATTTATGGGCTCAATAGATTTAAATGATTAGCCATAATGGTTGTGTTGTGATTCCTCGATAGCTGTGAAGTTGATTTTGGCGGCAGTCGCTTCGCTTACTGTGCACTATGATTAGACTTTGAAGGCTTGTTGGAATAGCCACATCTTCTTCCGTCACCTCAGCCCTTCCAGTATTCTTCTATCTTCTGAGAACTCTAGCGCCTCGTACCCTCTCCTCTCAATCTCCATTCCCATTGCTTCTTAGTCGTCTTGAGCTCGTGCTTCTTCATCACTTGAACCGATCTTCTGTTTTGTAAGTTTCTTGTGCCCTTTCTTTGTACTTTCTCTTTGGTTTGTAGATTTTCTTGAGTTTTCCAATGGCGAAGATTGGAAATAGGTCAAACTCTGAATTTAGGAAGTTATACAACATCCCTGAGTGGGTAGATATTGAGTGTTGTGCCTCCCCTCCTAGGAACGTTAGGGATATAGAGCATGCCCACTGGATCCATGTTTTGTTGCTTTCCCAGGGGGGACTTACTTTTCCCCCTAATGATCTATTTTTGCACTTTTTTGACTATTTTAATATTGTTCCCGCATAATGCTCGCTCAATGTATGGAAAATAGTGAATGGCGTGCATAGGATAAATCAATTGTATGGCACTAGGTTAGGACTTGCTGAGGTCATCTTTTGTTACTTCTTTTCTCGAACAAGTTCAGGTGTCCTGTACCTCAAAGCTAGGAGCCCTGACAGGGTATTGGTAGTAAATCTACCTGATTCCCATAAGGACTACTGGTAAGAAGGTTTCCTTGTTAGAAATTGGCAGTTCTCTCCCCAATTTGAAGGGTCGAGGTCTGAGAGGTTCACTGTTCCTTTTTACGGGGAGAATATATAGGTAGACATTGTACTGTTGTTTCGACCTTTGCTGATTTGTGACTTTTCTAACCCCTCTTTGCTTTTTCTTCCACAGCGAGGTCAAAGAATTTGGAGCCTTCTCTCAGCGAGGTTCGTATCTCGGAGATGGTAAAAGCTTGGAATATGAGGGAGCCTCTGGGTAACGGCGAGCATCCCAGGTCTGCTGCCTTTTTGCTCGAGTATAAGAATTTTGGCTCCAGCTTTATAGCACGGCCTGTGGATAGTGTACCAGAGTTCGATTCCTTCGAAGAGACTACTACTGAGCCTATCCAATTGGACGAAGAGGAGAGCAGTTCTGAAAGTGAACCTGTAGGAGATGCGAGTAATTTGGGTGAAGGAAGTTTTGATAGTAGCAGTTCCTCTGATCGTGAGGAGGATTTTGAAGCACGAGGTTCATCGAGCACTTCCAGCAGTTCAAGTGAAGAGATGCCTCCAAGGAAGAACTTGATTAGATATGATGATGATGAGGACCACGTGCTTCTTGCACAGAGGTCAAAGAAATAAAAGTCTACTTCTGGGGCCGTGGCTACTGGTCCTCGGTCCTCTGCTCAGGAGCAGGAGAGGAGAAGGAAGGAAGAAGAGCAGGTGAGGTAGAGAGAGAAAATAAAGGAAGAAGAGAAGAAGAAGGTGGAGGAAAAGAAAAGGTTCGAGGAGAGGAGGAAGAGAGAGAGAGATAAGGAGGAGGAGAAGAGAAGAGCTTAGGTGAGGACGAAGGCCGGGCAGGCCTTAGTCTCAGTATCTGCTCTGCCAGAGGGGGCCTCCGTGGTAATCTCTCCTCAGCTAGCCTCAGCCCTGCTCGAGAGAGCTTTCCTCTCGGCTGATCGCCAAAGGGCAGTTGGTTCAGAGCACTTGGCCCTTCAGGCGAGTCAGAGGCTCGCCCTGGTAAGATTTTCTCTTATGTTTCTCTGATTTCCTTCATTTTCCTCTTCTAATGCTTTTTTTCTTTTTCGCAGTTCGTTACTCACTTCGCCGTGTTGTATCGTTCACGCGACGAGCTAGTGCAGAAGAACAGCGAGCTAGAGCGAGAGAATTCTTCCCTGAAACTGAAGGGAAAGGAGCTCGAGGCCAATTTTAAGGCTGTCGATGCTGCTCGAATTTCATCCGACTTGGCTCTTGCCACCGCGAATAAGGAGAAGGATGCGGCGGTCAATGATCTGAAGGAGCTGAGGCAAGCATATGATCTAGTTTGCTCGAGAAAACTCGCCGTTGAAGAGGAGAGGGGGGTGCTCTCCGAAGAGCTGAAGAAAAAGGAGTCCGAGGTTGCCACTGCCAAGGAGGAGTCCTATAATTCCGGTTGGGCTGCAGCATATGAAGATGATGAAGTTCAGATATGCTATATTAGTCGTCTGAACTTCAAGAAAGGATGGAACAAGGCCCTCGTAGCTGCTGGGGTGGATGTTGCATCCCCACTCTTTGATGAGCACGACCCAGGGCCGAGGCCAGTTATGGAAGAGGACCCTACCCCAGCTGTTGAAGGCTCTGTTCCTGTCTCTCAAGCAACTCTAGCTGGCGTTTTACTTATTGAGGGGACAGAGGGCACCCCTGCCGAGGATAGCACTCCTGCTGGTGCTGATAAGGACAGTGCTCCTGCCGGGCCACCCGAGGTTGTTAATTAATAGGGCTGCTTTGTATTTTTGCTTTTTCTAGTCTGTAAATTTTCTTTCTTCAATCTGATGTAACCTCAATCCTTATTAATGAAAAGGCTTCATTTTTGCTTGTGCTAATCTCTTTCTCTCCTCTATCTTTCTTTTACTTGTAGTTAGTCGATGTGGATGATTACATTCCTGCTACTTCCCAATTGGGTAGGACCCTCGGTCCTAATGCGAGCCCTGAAGTTCGTCAGGCCTTTGTTAAACTTTGCAAGTCTCTTAGATCTATAAATCAGAAATATAAGGAGCAGTCCGAGCTAGTGGCTAAGCTGAAGGACAGGCTCCAGGAGATGGAAGACATTGGTGCCTCAGTGCAAGAGGAAGTCAATGTACTGAGAGCAAGGTTACTAGAGGCCACCGAGATCAACCAAGTTGGGGAGTTCCTGCAGCAAGAGAATGAAGACCTGAGGAGGGAAGTCTTACAACTTAGGGAGCATGCGCCGAGCACTGTTCCAGTAGTTCTGTAAGGCTCCTCGTCGTCGCGAGCTGGATATACTCCTCCTATGTCGCGAGGTTCCACTCGTCCTCCCCTTCCGTGAGCTGGTAGGAGCACCAGGGGCAGGAACAGGGAAGCAGAAGAACAGCGTGATAAGGAGATGGAAGAGCTCCGCGATGATGTCCGGTGAGCATATGTAATTGCTGCTGGGCTTCAAAGGGACGTTACCCGATTGCGAAACTTATTCAAGAAAGGTCCTCGATAAGCGTGGGCTGATGGTTATGATCAAGTCTAGATAGATGCTCCAACAAGACTATCTGAGTTGGAGGAACTTTCTTTCATCAGAGGGTGGTTAAGTGCCTTGAAAGAGCTGCAGGTCCCGAGGAACTCGATGTTATGGTATCGTCACGAGATGTCTTCCTCCACTCTGATGCCCAACCCATTCAGGAGGGATGACCGATGGATCCCCATCGATGCTGTTCCTAGGAAACTATTGGAGTCGGACGCAAATGAGGTTGTGGAAGAGCTAGCCCCCGCTCCTAATGACGGACGAAGAGCTAGAGTGGGAGATTATCTTGTTTGGAGGCTTCCACCTCCTAGAGATTTTGCAAGTTGTTATTCTTTTATATTTTTGATAATGTAAATGCTTTGGGCGAGCTTCGCCGACTAAACATGTATTATCATTGTTGTAAATATAATAGATTAATGAAAAGTTCATGTTTTGGGCGATTTTGCCCACTAAACGTGTTCATTCAATCTTTTTATATTCTTGCTGCTTTATAATCCTTTTTTATTTTATCATGCAAGTGTCCCCCAGTCCAGTATAATACCAAAGTACCATTATGCCCCACTTTACCTTTTAGGTTGTGTCGTCACACTCCCTTAGGCCTAAGTAGGGCAATTGGCGAGGACACACCTGGTATTGGATGTCTTCATTCGATCAGGATTTTGCTCAACCGAAGTAGGTTTGATGACCAGTATAAAATCTGGTTGAATTGCCTAAGAATCCTCTGTAGGGCTTTATATATTTCCAGGGGCAGTGCTAAGAGGTCTCTCGTGTTTCATGACGATGCCCTAAGGAAGGGTATTCCCCTTCTATATCGACCGTCGTGCTTATGATTTGGAAAAGATGTGCGATAAATGCAGTTGTTACTGATCAGAGTGTAATCGATTAAGTAACTTTCATTAGTAATAAGGGAAATGAACTGCCCTTTCACATAACAAATATAAGAAAAAGATTCAAAAATAGAATTCCTTGAGAATCTAAAAATAGAATTTCTTGAGATTGGCTACGTTCCATGCTCATGGTATCTCTCTGCCCTCCATCGTTTCCAAACGATAGGCACCTTGCAGGTCGTCTTTACTTATTTTAAAGGGTCCTTCCCAGTTTGGGCCTAGCTTGTCGTCTGATGACTTCACCGTGTTGCCCAGGACTTTTCTCAGAACATATTCCCTAACTTGGAATCTTCTCGGGTTAACCCTTTTGTGGTAGTGCTTTGTGAGTTGTTGCTGATAGCTCGCAAGCTTCACTAGGGCAAGTTCTCTATGCTCGTCGGCGAGGTCGATTTCAGCGAGCAATGCTTCAACATTCTGGCCTTGGTCGACAAGGTTGGATCTCATTGTTGGTAAACCCACTTCTAGTGGGATGACTGCTTCCATGCCATATGTTAGTGAAAATAGGGTTTCTCCTGTTGCTCACCGAGGAGTTGTTCGGTATGCCCATAGGATATGTGGTAGCTCGGTTGCCCATTTGCCTTTGACTCGCTCTAATCGCTTCTTCAGTCCATCGATCACAGTTTTGTTAGAAGCTTCTTCTTCTCCATTGCTCTGAGGGTAGGCCGCCGAACTGAAGTGGTGCCTGATCCCATGTTCGTTACAGAAGTCCTGAAAGGGGACACTCTCAAATTGTGTCCCATTATCAGTGATGATGGTTCTGGGGATTCTGAATCGAGTGATTATATTCCTCCATATGAAACTTATCATATCAGCATCTCGGATGTTCGCCAATGATTCTGCCTCAATCCATTTAATGAAGTAGTCAGTTGCAACCAACAGGTATTTGCGATTACCGGTAGCGGTGGGCAGTGGTCCCACGATGTCCATTCCCCATTGGGCGAAGGGCCATGGGCTGGTCAGGGATTTTAGGTCGCTGGCGGGTTGGTGGACCATAGGAGTGTGAAGTTGGCATTTCAGACATTTTACGGACATATACTGCGGAGTCCTTTTGCATATATGGCCACCAATAGCCTTCCTTCATTGCTCGAAAGGCTAGAGACCTTCCTTCTACATGACTTCCACAGATTCCTTCGTGAAGCTCGCGCAGCACTTGCTCGATATCGCCTGGGTGGACGCATCAAAGGTAGGGACCGGAGAAGGACTTCTTATACAAGTCGCCTCCTGTGGATAAGTGAAAGCGAGCAGCTTTGACTCTTATCTGGTGGGCAGTTTTCTTGTCCTCTAGGAGCGTGCCCTCCTCTAAATAGTCCTTCAAGGGGTCTATCCAGCTAGGGGTTGATCCCACTTGGAGTATTTGCTCCACGCTTGGCAGCTTGTTATTGTGGTTGATGCTTAAACAAATGAGGAAATCGATGGGGATGACCCTTTTAAGGCTGGAATCAACTGTCAAACTCAGGGTTGCTAAGGCGTCAGCATGACTATTTTGCCCTCTAGGAAACTGCTGGATGTTGATCTCTTCAAAGCTCGTCATTAGTTTTCTCACCAGGGCGAGGTAGGCTGTCATTCTTTCATCCTTCGCGTTGTAATCTCCACTTATCTGATTGGAGTCTGGTTGAGAATCGCCGAACACCTGTAAACATTTTGCTCCCAGAGTTTGCGCCTTTTGGAGACCGGCTATTAGGGCTTCGTACTCTGCTTCGTTATTGAAGGCTGCAAATCCAAGCCTGATTCCTTGTTCAAGGATGGTGTTTTCTTGGGTGATGAGAATAATGCCTACGCCTGCCCCCTTTGAGTTGGAGTCTCCATCAACGAATAGTTTCCAGGTTTCCACTGTTGCTTGGTTCTTCTTTTGCCTTGTTGGTTGAGGTTGGTCGGAGAGTTCTTTGCCCGTGAATTCGGCTATGAATTCAGCAAGGATCTTACCCTTGATAGCTGTCCTTGGTTGAAATTGGATGTCAAACCGGTCGAGCTCGACTGACCACTTAGACAATCTTCTCGACAAATCCGCTTTCCTTAGGATCGCCTTAAGGGGGTGCGATGTAAGGACGATGATAGTATGAGCTTTAAAATAATGCTTCAGCTTTCTCGAGGCTATTACTAGGGCAAATGCGAGTTTCTCCAATGGTAGGTACTTTTGCTCGGCATCTAATAAGGTCTTGCTCGCGTAATTAATGGGGTGTTGGATCCCTGTAACCTCGCATATTAGCGTCGAGCTGACAGTGTGATTGGATACAGAGAGGTACAGGTACAAAGAATCCATTTGTTATGGTATGACAAGCAACTGTGGAGTGCTTAGGTAGGATTTGAGCTCGTCCAATGCTCGCGAGCAATCTGGACTCCATTCTATCGGTTTACTCCCCTTTAGAAGCTGGAAAAAAGGCTTGCACTTCTCCGAGGATTTGGAAATGAAGCGATTTAAGGCAGCGAGCATTCCAGTGAGCTTTTGCACGTCCCGGATTGTGCGAGGAGGTTGCACCCTGTTGATTGCATCGATCTGGCATGGATTAGCTTCTATGCCTCTCTTACTGACCAAATACCCAAGAAACTTTCCTGACTGGACACCGAAGGAACACTTTCTCGCATTAAGTTTCATCCGGTACTTCCTGAGGGTTTCGAAGGTACTTGACAGGTCCGAGAGGTGATTTTCTTTCTTCTTGCTCTTAACGAGCATGTCATCGATGTAGACCTCCATTGTGTCTCCCATTTGATCCTTGAACATTTTAGTAACCAGCCGCTGATAGGTTTCCTCAACATTCTTGAGCCCAAAAGGCATGACCTTATAGCAATATAACCCAACTATCGTGATAAACGCCGTTTTGTCCTGGTCTGGGGCATACAAGGGGATCTGGTGATATCCCGAGTATGCGTCCAGGAAACTCATTCGCTCGTGAGGTGCAGTGGCGTCTACTAGTTGGTCTATCTTTGGGAGAGGGAAACTATCCTTAGGGCATGCTTTGTTGAGGTCAGTGAAGTCGACGCAAACTCTCCACTTCCCATTATTCTTCGGAACTACTACTGGGTTGGACAACCACTTGGGGAATTGCACTTCCCGTATGGATCCTGCATCCAGTAGTTTTTCGACTTCCTTTTCTATCGCTTTAGCCTTCTCGGGTGCAGTTCACCGTGCCTTTTGCGTGATTGGCTTGAATGTGGGGTGTCGACGTGCAGCTGATGACAGACCATACTAGGATCAATTCCAGGCAGCTCATATGGTTCCAATGCGAAAACATCTACGTTGTGCCTCAGCAAGGTTATCAACTCCTTCTGCTCTTCGTCGGTGAGAGATGCTCCTATCAAGAAAACTCTGCTACTATCACCATTTTCAGCCATAACTTCTACCAGGTCCTCGACGACGCGCTCGGAGGGGAGGAGCCTGGTCTCCTCTATTCCAGGTCTTCCGTACTTTAATTTTTATTTGGAAGGTGTCTCACCTTCTTCATCTTTCTCGCTAGATTAACCGGCCTTCTTCTCTGGCTTTGGTCGGATAGCTGCTATGAAGCACCTCCTCGCCATCGCTTGGTCGCCGTGGATCTCCATTACTCCTTGCTCGGTTACATACTTGAGCTTCTGATGGTAGGTCGAGGAGACTACCTTCATCGCATGAATCCATCCCCTGCCGAGGATGGCCTGGTACGGTGAGTCGATGTCAACTACCAAAAACTCAATCATCTTGGAGATGTTTCCAGCACGTACTGGCAGTACTATCTTGCCCAGGGGCATGGTCATTTTTCCAGTGAAGCCGACCAAAGGAACAGTAGCTTTCTTCAGGTCGGCGACGCTCAACTTCAATTTCCTGAATAGGTCGAGGTACATTACTTCGGATGAGCTTCCTTGATCAACGAGCAACTTGTCAATGTCAAAATTGGCTATCCTGAGTGTAATGACCAGAGCATCATGATGTGGGGTCCTTAATCCCACAAGATCTTTATCCGTGAAAATAATATGCTTATTATAGTTGACGTCCTCCGCTCGTCGATGCTTTCCTGACTGGGACTTTGCTGGATCGATTTGAAAGTCCTGCATTACCGCCGTAAGTTTTTTCACTTCCATTCGATCCGAGTTCCCTTGTATCTGCTTGATGTCAGATGCTCTGTGGATTACTGCGAACTCATGTCCATCATCGTCCTCCAGCACGTTATCGGGTCTCGCCTCTCTGTTGGCAGCCACTTTCTCTGCCCTCTTTTCCACAAAGTCGTTCAAGTGCCCAGACTGGGCCAACTCCTCGAGGTGAGACTTAAGAGCTTTGCAGTGCTCGGTCTTTTGTCCTCCCTCTTTGTTAAAAGCGCATCTTAATGCGTTGTTTCTCTTCGAGAGATCTCCTCACATTTTTCGGGGCCACTTGATGAACGGTTCATCTTTGATCTTCGCGAGAATTTTGTAAATTGGTTCTTTGAAGATGGTGTTGACCGCCTGGAATGATTTCTACACGTCATGGTTTCCTCCATTCTTGGAGCTATTTTTACCCCCATTCTTTCCTCCTTTCTTCTGGTTCTCGATTTTCTCACTTCCATTGGTAGTGAGTTTAGCTCGACCGTTTTCTCCTGCATTAAGGCGGGTGACATCTTCCACTTTTATGTATTTCTCGATTCGGTCCATTAGGTCGTCAATAGTCATAGCTTCTTTCTTCGTCAGGGACTGGTAGAGGAGGGAAGAACTAGGGAGCCCAATTTTGAAGGAAGCCACTGCCACTTCCTCCGCGCAGTCCTCGATCTCATTGAATAACTCCCAATATCTTTTTGCGTAGTCTCGTAGGGTCTCTTGAGGTGTTTTCATCATTATTAGCAGAGCATCCATCCTTTTGGGATGGGAGCTACTGGTGATGAATCGGGCCGTAAAAAGTTCGGCTAAGGATTTGAAATTCTTGATCGACCGATGGGGGAGCCTTTGAACCACTTATGTGCCATATCATGCAGGCTCGAGGGGAAAATGCGGCACAGCAGGGCATCTCGGTGATTCCAGAGGGTCATGGCCTGTCGATATTGCCTAACGCGATCGATGGGATCAGTTTTTCCGTCGTAAATCTTGAACCTCGGAATGGCAAATTTCTTGGGGGCCTCTTCCTCTTCGATTTCCCTCGTGAAGGGTGACTTCATCTGGGTTTTGAGAGCTTTCCTCGCGAGTTCTCTGGTTGATCTTGTTCCGTGGTGAGTAGGATGTTAGTCTATCTCTCTGCGGACTAGGTTTCGTATGTTCTCGTCGCTGCGAGTAGGGCTCTGGTATCTGCGATCTCTACGCAGCTGTTTGCGGAGGTCGTCGTCTGATTCGCCACCTTTAACCTTTTTAGATTACCGCCTAGGGCTCCTTCCTCGGCTGCGATACTTTCTTGCCTGAGGGCTAGGAGTGCGATATGGGCGTCTCCTGGTATCAGGACGAAGCTCCCTCTCCAGTATTTCCAGTCTTCTTTTCAAGCGAGCATTTTCAGCCTCGTATCTGTGAGAAGACTCCCTCTGCTCGTGGAGCCTTGCCTCGTATGCATCAATCAATCTGGATATCTGCGTGGACCTCGTTGGTTCATGACTTTCTTCTGAGGCTGGTCTTTCCAGGCGAGCTCTCTGATCTGAACGTCGGACTTCAGACCTAATCCTGCGAGGAGCGGGTGGCTCTTGAATATCTTCTGCTTGAGGGGATTTGCTATTGTGACCAGACATTTTAAACTCCTTTCTTGGTGTGGGCTCTTCTCGGGGAAAGATGAACGCTTCCCATAGACGGCGCCAATTTTGGTGACAATTATTATGCAACACCAAATAAATACGAGAGAAGCAGTTACCAAGGAGGAAGAAGGAATATAAAATGTCAATCACATAACAAAGGATGTACGTGGTTCGGCAAAATATGTACCTATGTCCACGGTGGTGCAGTCAATATTATTTCTATATACTCCGGAGAGAAATTACAGAGAATACAACTTGTCCCTTTGCCCCGGACCTAGGGTGTAATATATACATGCACATGTAGGTAAGTGGAGGTGATGGGTTCCTCCATATTTTCCATCTCCCCTATAACTTCCCTTCATGGGATCATGGGGGGAGACCGGATCAATATAAAAGATGAGGGGCCTGGACTTTGGGCCGCCAGGACTGGGCTACTCATCCAGGCCCATAGTTCTAATTTTCGGGTACCCACATCTACTATGATAAAAACAATCCCATTTGGTAGAAAAATAGTTATTTCAGTTAGGTGTTGTTTTTTCGAAAATTTCAGATTCTAACCTCTTACTTCTAACATCTATAAAATCTTCACTTAAACTCCTATTGGAGTGATTCCAAAACCCAAATAAATCTAACAAAACATATTTTAATGTACATTGTTTATATTCACCCCCATAGTTACCAATTAACACAGAAGTTTCCACGAATTTCGAAGCATATGAGTTCTAGCACAGAAAAAGATTTAGCAGAATATAGAGTATTTTAAATTAACACACAACTCACATCTTTCATCCAAAATTCTTAATTTTTGGATGTGTCACGGCTATGAGGGTTAAGTTTTATTCAGAGTTGTAATCATATGTAAATCCATTATGGTTTGAGAGTTATGGTATAATTACTACAATTGTTTTTTCTTAACAAATTTTTAACTTTTGTTTTGAAACTTTTGTTAAACACTTCATGTGTGCACTTATAATCTCATTGTTAGCTTCACAGAGTTCATTATATTCATCCATTTTTATACATAAACCAACAGTACTCAATAATAAAATAAACATACAACTTGAAATTTTAATTTTTATCTAACATTTATGTTATAATCCCAACATAAACAAGAGTTTGAAATAGAGATTCAATTCTCATCTTAAAATTCTTGCTAACCTTTTATACTTTCTTCTTGTTTTACTCTTATTTTATACCTTACTTTTCTAAATTCCTTTGTATGATTTCTTCTTCCTTCTACTTTTGGCTTACTAGCTAATAACCTAGAGAGTGATAAAGCTTAATGAGATGTTTGGATGAGGTAAGGTGTTGTGAGGAAAAGAAGCTTAGTAATATCTGAATTTGTCTCAAAGTTACACATGTATTCTCACTTTCACATATTAAGGACATATGTCCTTTACTTCTTTTATTTAGATTAGAACCGATATTTGTGATTATATTTTATTCAACTTCATAATTTGAACAAAATCAAATATTGACCCCTCAACTTTATAATTCCATCTTTTTTTCACAACACTCATTTAAATTTATATATATATATATATATATACACACACTACACTCAACTCAACTCAACAAAGTCTTTTTCCAATTACTTGGTTTCGGCCTATGAATCATATTTTTTTATTCCATTCTGTCAAGCGCAATATCTTCAGTTAAACCACGGGATATCATGTATTTTTTTAATAATATCCCACCAAGTCAATTTAGGTCTATCTTTACTAATTGTGTTACTATCAATACTAACTAAATCATTCTTCCCAACGGGAGCATCCACTTGTTTATGCTTGACGTGTCCAAACAATCTAAATCGATTTTCTCTCAATTTATCTTCAATGTGAGTTACTTTTATTTTTTCACGAATTTGTTCATTTCTAATTTTATCCTTTTGAGTTTTACCACAAATTCATCTTAGCATTCGCATCTCCACCACTCTAATTTTCTGCCCATTTTGTTTCTTGTTTGCCCAACACTTTGTCCAGTATAACATGGCAGGTCTAATGGTCGTCCTATAAAATTTTCCTTTAAAATTTAAAGATATACATCTACCACACAATACGCCGGTAGAACTTCACAACTTGAATATATATATATATATATATATATATAAACTACAAAATTTGTAATTCAAATGTAGGGTAACTACATCTGTCTGGGGCCAGCTCGCCCACTATTATTTTGTTTGACTTATCTTGTTAACTATTTAGACTTGCTCGCGATTGGACTTTCTTGTCCAATATTGTTTCAATCCTGTTTTGGGCCTGCTCATCCATTATTACTTTTGTTCCTCCCTTTGACCTGATCCCCCATTATTTTTCTATTTGCCTTGGCTTTCCCATGTTTTGGGTTTGCTCGTGATTTTGACTCACTTATATCACCCCGTAATTTTGAGTATTTATATTTGTAGCATTTAAATTACACGTGTGCACTTAACTGAAATAGTGAGAATTTAAATAAATATTAATTAACTAGAAAATAATTAATATTTATGTGAAACTATATTTACTAGCGTGATAAGTAAATAAAATTATGTCGAACGGTATTATGTCATTAGTGGGTAAAAGCGACATGTATTAACGTATCTTAATCAAGAGGTACGTGTAGGGTCGTGTTAGTATTGAGATGGGAAATTTATGATTGAAGACTCAGATAGTGATTTTGAGTATTTGGAACGGGTCAGAATATTCAAAATTAAATATTCGGGGTGGTAACGGGGTTTCGGGGATTTTTAGACTATTTGGGACCCGCATTGGGGCATACGGGTTATTTTACACTAAGCCATAACCTAATTTCAGGATTAAAGGAATATTTCAGGATATTAAATGAGGGAGTCAGACATTCGATAATTCTAATATTCATAGGCTTGAGAGAGAGACAAAAAGAGAAGGGAGAAATCAAGAAAGGATCAAGAAACCAATCCAGGTTGAGGTAATTTCGGGCTAGGATTCTAGAGTAGAAAGATCCATAAAGTAAGAATTGAGGGTCTCCAATAATCTAAGGCAAGTGTTTAAACTTGCTTTGATATTTTATGTCTGTTGTAATTCATATTATAGTTGGTGGGACAAATATGAATTTTGGGTGGGATTAACATGGCAAAAATAGGATTTTGGGGAATGAATCCATAGAAATTAAATCGGCTATTATCTCGTATGACATCTAAGTTTAGTTCATATATAAAAGATAAAATATGGTGAAAAATCTTAGGTTGAATCATGTTATGACGATGTGTTATTGAATAATAGAATTGGAGATTTGATTATAATTCAGATGTGAATTAATTTTGGCAAAATTTATATTGGGCCCCGTGTTATAGACGGTTATGGGATCAATTGATATGTAAAAACATATATATTAATGTGTAAGGATGTTTTGGGGATCATATTCTGGGTTTGAATGAACAATGGAACCTATATGGGGTTAGGAAAATGATGAAACCCGTCAAAAAACATGCAAGTCCGCCTTGGATAGAACCCAAGGGCGAACTGGTTCGGACCACGTGTTCAACCCAGGTTTGGTATTTTTATAATTATATGAATTGGGTTGGGTGTGAATTACTTTAGGAGGTCTGTAAATAATATTAGGAGTTTGGGAAATATTTAGAGACATTAGTTTACATTGGATGAGTCGGGAATAAATCCAGGGTATAAAATTAAGAATGATTAGGATGAGCAACACTCGAAAAATATTAATGAATTCGATTGGGAATTTTGAATGGATTGGGATACAAGCTAAATTGATACGGGCTTGGTGTTCAGAATAATATATAATTGTGAAATATAAATAAGTAAGTGACTGCTTATGGATTTAGGAGTCTAGTTTGGACTCGGGGCTTATAGGCTAGTACTATGTGTGATATATGCACAATGAGTCGATTTTATATGTATATATATGGATATAGAGACAGTATATATATGTATGATTATATCATTGTAAATGATATATGTGAAACATACCTACTCTAGGAATGCAATCGGTGGAAGTTGCTGTGACACCCTTCCTAATTAAATACCGGGTGATCAGTCATATATCCAATTAAAACAGGTTTCTCATCTGGTTCATTCTTAGTATCACTGTCGAAAACTTTTTAAAACATTACTAACCACCTAGTATTCAAAAAGCCGATGTCAATATTATAATCTTTTTATTTAACAATCAACAACAACATGACACTATTAAATAAAAAACACCCCCATGCAATAGTAATATAAATCCATCCACAATATAAAAGACTAAAATGAAATAATACCGAATAAACCATCGGTTACAAAATCCAATATAAAGTCTAACTTGAATAAAAGTCTGAATACAAGGTCTGACTGTCATAAATGAAATAACTATGGGCAACATGCCCGAATAAAATATTTTTGTGCACCCTACACTAGGAGTGAAGTAACTGAATCGTCTAAGTCCAAATCCTGCAAGCATCCACAAGTGTTGTTGCTATGCATCCCTAGAATAGATCATCCTATTTGGCGTCCCTGTGGATGGACACCTAAAAGATTTTGGAAAAAGATTTTGCAAGTACGGGTCAGAGCCCAAGTAAAAAGCATTTAGCAAGTACTTAAATAACAATTTAAATGAACAGTTATTATATACACATGTTAGGTTGCGAACACTCCCTTGAGTTCCTCAAATCTCATCTATAATGTGCACCTAACGTTTGCTACTCAACCCCACCTAGTCAATTCTAGCCAATCTAACTGGACAGCCAATATCTAATAAACCCAAATCAATCTAGCTCCTCCGTACCGCCCATACAGTACACTATCTAATACCCTTAATAATCAACATCTCTCTTACGTTATTATTAAACCCCAGTTACCCTTTCTACGTAGGTTATTGTTTAAGCTTTACTGTTTAAGTTTCTCTACTTAAACTTTATTTTAGATATTCACTAACTATCTTCCTACTATTCACACATTAGTATCTTCATCATTATATAGATATACACTATCTAAGATCCCTACTAATTACTCTTTAGTAGATTAATCGTTCTTTAGATACATATTATCTCGTCTCTCTACTAGCACACATAAGTAGATTATTCGTGTTGTATATATTTTACAAACCATATATACTATAAGTACATACTCTGTTATTATATCCCTGTATCACACATTAAGGGTTATTGGTTCGTAATATTACCACAACCCCAATAGTTATTCCATATACATTGGTTCAGAATGTTACCTCGACTGCAATATTCAGATTAATTTTAGTTTAGATACACACAACTAACTAGTTTGAAATCATAAGTCTGATACCCATAAATCATAGCGTCCACCCATATTTCCACACAAATACATTTATTAAATATATATCCATTTCTCTTTAAGATGGGAAAGGCTTTTCAAATTTTAGGATTAAGTGTTCACATACTTTAAGTCAAATAAGATTTCACTATCTTTCTCGTCAACTAATTTCACACAGTAGATAATATCACAAGTGTATATATTCACACTTTATAATATATATATATATATATATAACATGGTACCTCCCAGACTCAGTTGCGATGCATGCTGTAAAACATATCAAAGGTATATATATTTACAATCCATTATATATATAATAGTACGGCACCCCTAGGCATAGCTGCGGTGCATGCATACTCTGTTATCATGTCCGGATACATCTCTCGTTGTACAAGGGACTATTGGTTCGAATTCTCTCACGAACCATATATATCAAATCACACATATTGGAGGCGAACATAATTCCAAGTCAATAGGCAACGCACATACCTACGCACCCATATGACCATCAACACTATCGTGCTCACTAATAACCCCTACCTAGGTTATATGTTCTAGTGGTGCGAATCAAAATCCCCTCGAAGGCTCCTCAAAATATGATCGTCCACAACGCGCAACCTCCACTCGATAACAACCAGAGTAAGTATTTCATACACACAATAAATTAAATTATAGGTATTTTCTCCACGTATATATCAATAATATCAAGAGGGCAAACGCACATCACATATCACAAGTCTCATACGTAGTATATTTATATCTCGAATATACCACGTATTAATGTATTATTACTTTAATCATATTATAGGTATTCACTCCACCTATATATATAAACAATAGGGTATACACACATCCCATATCACAAGCCTCATACGTATATATTTATATCCCGAATATTTTATGTATTCCATAATTTATAACTTCGTTTTTTATCGTACACTCCCGAGTATTTCTCACCACTCGAGGGGTATCCTTTATTACACATATAATATCAGAAGGTAAACTCTCTACCCTCTAATGGTCTAAGTCCTCATTCCTCTCGAATTCTCTTAACTCAAATTATCCTTCAATTTAGATTTTTCCTCTCTCTTAATCCAAATTAATTTAGCCTTTAAACTTCCCTCGTAGTCCACGCCTAAAACCCAAACTAGGCCTACTAGTGTTGTAATATAATTCCATTATATTAGAAATTAAATCCCATAAGTTAATTCCGAACGATTTCCAAAGGTCCTAAACAAAAGGAAATTATTGGCCAAAATTGGGCAACCGAATCGATTAGAAAATTTTATGCCTGATTAAATTTCCTGTAGTAAAATATCAATTACTCCCTCTACAGAACTTCGATTGACCCGATTCAAAGCTCATTTTAAAGATAAGACATATAGATTTCCAGGAATGTACGTATCTCACTCTAATTCTAAGTAAAATTGAAATAGAATGCATTTGAAGTTATGAAAAAATTATGGCAGATTACTATGCTGGCAGATCAAACACCCTATAGTAAAACATCGATTACTCCCCCTACAGAATTCCGATTGACCTTATTCAAATATCATTATAAAGCAAAGACATAGACCGTTCCATACATGTTTGGATGTCAATATAATTCTAAGTACAATTAAAATGGCATACGTTTAAAGTTACATTAAGAATTTTGGAAGATTGACATCTTATGTTCATCAATTAAACCCTAAGCCATTCAAGATTCATGTTCTTCAATCAAGAACCCATCAAGATTCAATATTAATCATTAAATATATTTTAATGTCATTTTATCTTCACGTAGAGATAAATTTCCAATGAAAAGTTTACACAAAAATATCAAAGATTCAACCCAATAATCAAATTCTCCTTTAATTAACATAAAACCCTAGTTTTCTCATGTTCATGAACTTTATAAATCAAGAACTAAGATTTCTCTCTTAATAATCAACCCAAACCCACTAATTTCGTATTATCATCATTAAGGAACATCTCTACATGCATTCCTACTTTAGTTTATGAATTAAACCCTCTCAAATTCATATAAAACTTCCAAAAACATGAAATCAAACCCTATCCCACATGGGTATTATAAAATGATTGATATAAATTGTCATTTAAATACTTTCCTCTCAATAGCAGGTCTGAAATTCATTGATAAGATGGTGTGGTGGTTCTCCTCTCGCTCTATTCTCGATTTTATTGCGTTCGGGGTGAAAAACTGTGTAGGAAGCTTGGTTCTCCCCTCCTCTTCCTCTCATATGGCTTCTATCCCTTTTGATTTGTGTTAAACATAGCCCCTTTCTCTAATGGAAATATATAAACTAACAATTTTCGGATTTTTCTAAATTCCAAACTCCCTAATGATCGAAATGCCCTTAAACGGTGCAGGGATGGTCTAAAATTGTCCCGGGACCCAAACTATACACCCAAGTACACTTTTTCGACTATTTCGACCCTTCCGGAACCAACCGTGATCTCAAAATCACCATCTGAATCACTTTATAAAATCCTCTTATTTTACCTCCAAATACGCCACGTGTGAAATTAAGCTTAGACTGAATTAATTAAATCTGAATCATCGAATTAAATAATTTCTCCTAATTAAAGAAATTATTAGGTCATAAATTTAATTAATTTCATTTTTCTCCAAAAATACGGGGTCTTATAATAGCACGTAGTGGGGAGTCCATCGTGGCGTTGACCAATAGGTGTAGGATCAACTCCCTAGGTCATAGGTCTATCGCACGACCACTATATGTGAGTTTAGAGTCTAGTGGGATAATGTGGCATGGTTATGATCCACGGGTATATGACTATGACCACCTTCAGATTTACATTTATAATTTGGTTTTGGTGGTGAGATTCTGACCCGGTGGCCCAGGTGTGGTACGCGATGTTCCCTGGAGCCTGATAGTATACTAAAGGTTGCATTCGCGATGTAATGCTTTGTGGATTGAGATTATACGTATATATCGAGCAATATATATGTTTGTGTATAGTATGTGATATAAATATACGTATATAGGTATGATAAATATATAAGGGTGAATAAAATAATGTACGAATATTAAATTAATAACTAGCGTGAAGTTATTTGTATTGACTAATGATGAGAACTAAAATGATTTAGCGTATGTGTAGCTAAATGAGAATTAAGCAAAGAATAAATACACGTGACACAGTTTGGCTAGTGTATGGGTCTAAGGTAAATGTTGGTACTAGTTAGGCGGGATAACATCGTTAGGGTGTTTCAAATACATGCGTTAGGTACGCATTATAGATGAGGGGTGAGGATTATCTCATGGGAGCGCGACACCAATTTAAATATGGAATATTATATTGCAAATTTATTATTTCATTTTAAACACTTACAAAATATGATTAAAAGGTTTTAGGCTCTGAATCGAATCAAAATATTTTCAAAACTTTTAGGTGCCTAGTTACACGGACGCTAGACATGATCATTCCTTACAGTTAAACGGTGCTGAAGCAGTTGTGGATGCTTGCAATGATCTTATTAGATGCTTCTATCTTTGAGATTCTAGATAGGATTTTATTCAGTTATTATTCTGGCATGTCACCCGTTATCAGACATATAGTTATTCAATCTTAATTTATTACAATTTGAGTGATTATTGTATTGGAGTTTTACCGATGGTTTATTCCTTCATTTGGATTATTATTTATTTCAGCATTTGGTTATTATTCATGGTGAATGTATATTTGATTATTTGGAATGGTTTGTGTAAATGAAATTTTTGTATGGCAATTTAATTAAGTTTTAAAAATTTGACACCGGCCATAATAGGGTATCAGTAATTAATTTCATTTTCGACAGTAATGATAAGAATGATCCAGCTGAGATTCTTATTTTTTAAGTACAAAGTTGGCCACCTGTTATTTTTATAAGCGAGGTGTCATAGATAGCATCAGAGCATCAGTATCTAATGTCTTTAGGATCTGTACGGACTTACTACATTTTCTAGCGTAGCGTTCTTTGACATAAAGCCCTATTATTAGGATTGTTTCATTCATTTACGCATTTATGTTCTTTTACTGATATCAATTACATCAATTGGGTACTTATAAATTTTTTGTCTAGTTTTATATGTTGCCAAAGAGAGGACGACATGATAGGGCCAAAGAGGGATAGGCCTAACAGGAGCCACAGGTGCCACAAGGGACGGTGATGGATACAGAGGTGGATAACATAGTTGCATAGGCAGTTAATGACACCAAGATCGCCATGGCACAACAGTTCTCACAGACTCATCCATAACAGTCATGGCACGGATCTTCCACACCTAACAGGGGCCATCCATGTGGGAAAAGGTTCGGGAGTCTTTCAAAAAGGGCACCAACCAAATTTTTAGGGCAATACAAATGTGGTAGATGCTAGTCAGTGGAAGAAGGACGTATGGCATCATCTCCACATAGTTGAGTGAAGGGACACTCATAAATAAATACTAGATACCTTTAAGTTTGTGGGTGCATCACTACAGTGCTGGTAGTCAGTCATTATGTCTGAAGAGAGGAACGCGATGACTATAACAGAGTTTTGGGTGCGGTTTGATCGCAAGTACTTTCCTTCGGCCATTCAGACTGAGATGCGGAGGAGGTTTATTAATTTTTCATTAGAGGGACGGACTGTGGTCGAGTATAAGGAGGATTTCACCCGTATGGTGAACTTTGTTCTTGACAAGGTGAACACTGAAGAGAAGAATATATTAAAATGTATAGATAGGTTTAATTGGAGGATCCGACAACACTTGCTGGGTAATCAGGCACGGAAGATGTATACTGAGATCGTCAATGATGCATCACTTCACTGTCAGGACCATCGATTCCATGTGAAAGGAGGCAAGAGAGAAGAGAGTTTAGCCAGGCAGGTAAGATAGGAAGTAATGGTGTTAGTGGGACACCGCAATAGCAGACTAGTAGAAAATACGAGTGGGATTCCCAATATGGGGTCTGACAAAGAGATTTTGATCTGAAGAATTCAGATTAGGTGACAATGGGTTTATTAGGGCCAGCAACAGCAACAATATGTTTCTCAGGGCCAGCAGAGTAGAGGCCATTAGGGCCAATGACTCGGACAACCCCTATATGACTAGTAAGGCCTGAGGCAGGGGAACTTTATAAGGTATTGTTTTATCTGTGAGGAGACGAGTTACATAAAGAGAGCGTGCCCGCAGCGAGGCGCGAGGCAGAATAAGGGTGCCCAGTTGGGGCAGTAGGCACAGTTACCACCTACAGAAAAATTAGTTCCAATGGTCCCATAATAGTAGGGATAGATGTTGTATGAGCGTATCTATAACGTCCAGAATGCGATGATTCCACAGGCGTCTCAAGCGCCATTAGAGGTTAAGGGTACGTTTTCTATCCATGGGAATATTGGTCAGGTATTATTTGATACGTGGGCATTTCATTCTTTCGTAACCACTAGATTTCCAAATATGACTGGTTTATTAGATATAGATGGTAGCATTATTATGTGTGTTGATTCACCTTTGGGTAGTGGGGCCCTTGTTCACTCCATTTGTAGATGAGTAGGGATAGATGTTGGGAGATTATGTTTAGCAGCTAATTTTCTTGTATTAGATATTACTGGTTATGACATCATTCTGGGTATGGTCTAGTTAGCATGGTATTCGGTGATGGTGGATTATTTTGGGAGGACCATTGTATTTTCCATTCTAGGGCAGGAGATGTTTTTTATGGAGATGCCTCTTCCCGAGGGAGGGTCGAGTATGTACCTATACTATATTGATGAGAAGACCTCACAAGAGGTGGTTATATCATTAGACCTGATCTTAGTGGTTAGGGAGTTTGCGGACATATTTCAGGATATATCGAGGTTACCGTTGAGTCGGGAAATAGGGTTTGTTATTGATTTAGTGCCTTGGACTCGGTCGATTGCGGGAGTTACAAGACCAAATTCAACAACTCTTGGGGAAGGGATTTATTCGATGAAGTACATCGATGTGGGGTGCTCTAATGTTGTTTGTGAAGAAGAAGGATGATTCACTTCGACTATGTATCGACTACAGGGAGGTGAACAAGGTCATGATTTGGAATAAATATATGTTGCCTCGAATTGATGACTTATTTGATCAATTGACAAGAGCATATTACTTCTCAAAGATAGACATCGGGTTATCAATAATTGCGTATTAAGGAGCATGATGTCCTTGAGATCGTATTCTTGATGCAGTATGGGTCATACGAGTTCAGGGTTATGCCATTTAGGCTAACCAATGCTCCAACAGTATTTATGGGTCTCGTGAACAAGGTGTTCAGAGACTTTTTGGACCAGTTCATGATCGTGTTCATATACAACACTTCGATCTATTCTTAGATCGAGGGTAAGAACACAAAGCATTTTCGTATGGTTCTACAGGTGTTATGGGACCATCAATTGTGTGCCAAATTTGATAAATGTGAGTTTTGGTTGCATGAAGTGCAGTTCTTGGGTCATATTATGACTAACATAGGTATTTTAGTGGACCGAGTAAGGTTGTAGCAGTGAGGGGTCAGCCCACGAAACCAATAAAGATCCATAGCTTATTGGTATTAGTATGGTATTATCACCGTTTTATTAAGGGATTTTCTAAGATTGCAGGTCCATTGATGAATCTGACTTGCAACGGGTGGAATTTGTATGGGATGGTTATTGTCAGTTAGCTTTCGTTGAGCTAACGGACAAGTTGACTTCAGCACCCGTGCTCGTACTACTTACGGGAGGAGTGGAATATCTTATGTTTATCGATGCATTCTTATACGAACTTTGGGGGTATTCTACAATAGGAGGACTGGGCTATAACTTACGCTTCACGCAATCTTAATCCCCACGAGAGGAACTACCCCATGCAAGAGCCGAAGCTAGCTACGGTAGTTTTTGCTTTGAGGATTTTGAGGTATTATCTCATGGGAAAAATTAGGTTGTTCACGAATCATAAGTCGTTGTAGTATCCATCCACTCAAAAGCATCTCAATATGCGATAATGTAGATGGTTAGAGTTTATGAAAGACTATCAGTGTGATATCCAATGCCACTCGAGAAAGGATAATGGGACATATTGAGCAGACAACATCTGGGGGAGTTAGTAACGATCTGAAAAGCGAAGTATTGTGAGCTTTGGCACGATGATGAAGTTGCCAAGGCTTGTATGGCAGTGTTAATTATAACACACGAGATCATTATGAGGGTTGTGTAGGCATGAAAAAGGGATTATTTTGTCAGGACTAGGACTAACTATTATTAGCAGAGAGTGGAGTCTTACTCGATCAGTTCAGAGGTAGGCTTACACTTTAATGGGAGGCTTATAGTCGTAGAGGATGCGAACTTGCGACATGTTGTTATGATAAAGTCCCACAGGTCGAGGTTTGTGGTACATCCCAATGGGGATAAGATTTACCAGGACATGTGCAGACAGAATTGGTGGGCTAGAATAAAAAAGGACATACCTGAGTTTGTCTCGAAGTGTGCCACTTTCTAGTTAGTGAAGATAGAACATTAGAGGCTAACAGGGATATTACATCCATTGGAAATTTCGGTTTATAATTATAAGAGTATATCGATGGACTTCATTATAGGGCTATTGACATCGCAGATGGGTCACGATTCCATATGGGTCATTATGGATCATCTGATCGAGGTGGACCAAATCTTTCCAATTCGAACGGACTATACAACGGGACGGTATGCCCAGCTCTTTATAGCCGAGATAGTGAGGTTACACGGGGTACCGATTAATATTATGTCCTACTGGGATAAGATCTTTGTGTCCCATTTTTGACAGAGTTTTTAAGAGGCGATGGGGACTAAGTTGCGATTGAGTACAACTTATCATCCGAAAACTAAAGGGTAGACTGAAAGGGTTGATCAGATTCTAGAGGATATGCTTAGGATGTGTATATTATATTTCAGGGGAGGTTGGGAGCAGTACCTTCCACTAGTGGAGTTTGCGTATAATAATTCCTACTACTTCACTATCGATATGGAACCTTTTGAGGCATTATATGACCAACCTTATCGTTCGCCCGTTTGTTGGTTAGAGGTGGAGGTCAATAAGATTTCTGGACCTGAGATGATCTAGGATATTTCTATCAAGATTGAGCTCATTCGAGGTTGTATACGAATAGCTCAAGACATGCAAAAAAGCTACGCTGATGCAGATATGAGGCACATAGAGATGGATGTGGGTAATCAGGAATTATTGCGTGTGTTCCCTATAAAAAGAGTTATGAGATATAGGAATTAAGGGGAAGCTCACACTGAGGTATGTGGGGCCTTTCCCGATCATTGAAAGGATATGACCGGTGGAGTACATGTTTGCCTTGCCAAAGCATCTACAATAGATTCACGACATGTTTCATGTATCATCGTTGAAGAAGAACCAGAGGAATGAGAGGTCATATTATTACATTCCACTGGAGGAGATTAATCTTCATCCTGACATCTCATATGAGGACGCTTATTATTTTGGATCGCAGTGAGCGTAAGCTGCGATCAAAGGTAGTGCCCTTAGTTCGTGTTCAGTGAGGGCATCATAATGCCAACGAGTAGACGTGGGAGTGGGAGGATGGTACGATATAAATATCCTAAGCTCTTTACGTCAGGTATGTCCAAATTTTGGGGACAAAATTCCTTTGTAAGGGGGGAAGTATATAAAACCACATAATTTTGAGTATTTATATTTTTAGTTTTTAAATTACACGTGTGCACGTAATTTAAATAAATTGAGAAATGATGAGAATTTGAATAAATATCAATTAGAGGGGAAATGATTAATATTTATGTGAATATATATTTACTGGTGTGACAAGTAATTAAAATTATGTCAAATGGTATATGTCGTTAGTGGGTAAAAGCGACGGGTTTTGAAATACCTCAATCGGGACGCGTGTGTGGGGTCGTGTTAGGATTGAGATGGAAAATTTATGATTGGTGACTCAAATGGTGATTTTGAGTGCACAGGTAATCCAAAATGGGTCGGAATAGTAAATATTAAGTAGCCGAGGGTGGTAATGAGGTTCCGGGGGCATTTTAGACTACTTGGGATCCCCATAGGGGCATACGGGTTGTTGGCCATAACCTAATTTCTAGACTATGGGGATATTTAGGGATATTAAATGAGGTAGTTAGCCATTCTATCATTCTAATATACCTAGACTTGAGAGAGGCAAAAATATAAGGGAAAAATCAAGAAAGACATTCGAGGAAAAAATGGACCAATTCCAGGCTAAGTTTCTAGTGCAAAAAGATCCACAAAGGAAGAATTCAGAGTCTCCAATAATCTAAGGCAAGTTTTTAAACTTGATTTGATGCTTTATGTATGTTTTAATTCCTATTATAGTTGGTGTGACAAATGTTAATTTTGGGTTTGATTCACATGACAAAAAAGGGTTTTTTGGGAATTAATCCATATAAATTCAATTGGTTATTATCTCATATGAAATTTGAGTTTAGTTCATATATAAAAGATGAAATCTGGTGAAAAATCTAAGATTGAATCATGCTATGAATATGTGTTCTTGAATGATAAACTTGGAGATTTGATTAGAATTAAAATGTGAATTAATTTTGGAAAAATTGACTTTGGACCCCATATTTTAGACAGTTATGGGATCAATTAATATATAAAAACATGTATATTAATGTTTAAGAATATTGGGGGATCATATTCTAGGTTCGGATGAAGAATTGAACGCATATGGGGTTAGGAAGATGATGAAACCCCATAAAAAATCAATTAAGTCCACCTTGGGCAGAACCTAGGGTGAACCGATTCGGACCACCTGTTCAACCCAAGTTTGGTATTTTAATTGTTTTGTGAATTGAGTTGGGTTCGAATTATTTTAAGATTTTTGTAATTGATATTAAGACTTCGGGAAAATATCTAGAGACATTATTTTACCTTGGGTGAGTCGGTGATAATTTCGGGGTATGAAATTAAGAGTGTTTAGGATCAACGATACTCGGGAAAATATTAATGAATTCGATTGGGAATTTCAAAAGGATTGGTATACATACTGGATTGAGATGGGCGTAGTGTATAGAATAATATGTAATTATGAAATAAAAATAATTTAGTGACTGTTTATATATTTGGGAGTCGGGTTTAGGCTCGGGGCTTATAGGTTAGTGCTATGAGTGATATATGCACGGTTAGCCGATATTATGTATATATATGGGTATAGAGACAATATATATGTATGATTATATCTATGTGATTGATATATGTAAAACACATCTGCTCTAGTAATGCTACCGGTGGAGATTGCGCGAGGTGGGCGGTCCACCCTGGCGTTGACCAGCTGGTGTAGGATCGATTCTCCAGGTTATAGATCTGTTGTACGACCATTGTATATGAATTTAGAGTTTAGTGGGATAATGTGGTATGGTTATGAGGCACGAATTTATGACTATGACCACCTCCGATTTTACGTTTACGATTTGGGTTCGGTGGTGAGATTCCAACCGGTGGTCCAGGTGTTGTACATGATGTTCCTTTGAGCCTGATAGTATACTAAAGGATACATCTGCGAAGTAATGCTCTGAGTATTGTGGTTATACATATATCGCGAACGATATATATGTATGTGTACAATATGTTATATGAATATACATATATAATTGTTATAAATATATACGGGCAAATAAAATAAATGTATGAATATTAAATTAATAACTAAAATGAAGTTATTTGTATTGACTGGTGATGAGAACTAAAATGATTTTGCGTATGTGTATCTAAATAATAATTAAAGCAAAGAATAAATGCACGTGACACGGTTTGTCTAGAAGGTTAGTGTATGGGGCTAAGGTAAACTTTGGTAACAGCTAGGCATAGTAGCATAACTAGGGCGTTTCAAATACATGCGTTAGGTGCACACTATAAATGAGGGGTGAGAATTATCTCATGGGAGTGCGACACCAGTTTAAATATGGAAGATTGCATTGCATATTTATTATTTTATTTTAAACACTTGTAAAATATTTTCAAAAGGCTTTGGGCTCTGACCCGCATCAAAATATTATTTTAACTTTTAGGTGCCCAGCCATAAGGACGTCAGGCATGATCATTCCTTTCAGTCAGACGGTGCTAGAGCAACTGTGGATGCTTGCAGGGATATTATTAGACGCTTCTATCTTCGAGATTCCAGATAGGATTTTATTCAGTTGTCATTCAGGCATGTCGCCCATTATCAGACATTTAATTATTCAGCCTTGATTTATTACAGTTCGATCAATTATTGTATTGCAATTATACCGATGGTTTATTTGGTCATTTGGATTATTATTTATTTCATCATTTAGTTATTATTCAAGATGAATGTATATTTGACTATTTGGAATGGTTTGTGGTAAATGAAATTTAGTTACGACAATTTAATTAAGTTTTAAAAATTTGACACTTGGCTCAATAGGGTATTAGTAATTAATTTGATTTTCGACAGTGATGCTAAGAATGGGCCAGTTGAGATTCCTATTTTATTTGAGTAGAAGTTTGGCCACCTGTTAGTTTTATAAAGGGGGTGTCACATCACTTGTCCAACATTGTTTCACTCCTATTTTGGGCTTGCTCGCCCATTATCACTTTTACTCCTACCTTGGGTTTTGGACTTCTCGCATCAAGTCTAACTCTTATGGGAGTCTAAATAGGTACCCCTTTACATTATCCCCCTTGTACACAAGTCTTCTTTTGGTTGAAGATGATTAGTTTTGTACGAAAAAGAATCTTTAGGAATTCGAGGGAACTTTAAAAGAAATCATTACTTTTTGTGAGCATTTAATACTCTATGAGATGAGCCATTCCTAGCTAGTTTTTAAGTGTCTTGAGGAGATATATGTTTCCTTGAACCTTTTCCATGATTTGGGTAATGATTAACCTTACTTTCAAATTTTCAAGTGTGTGTGCGTACGCCCTATAAATACCTTTGGCCTTCTCTTTTCAAACTTTCACTTATATGTTGCTTCTATATTCTGAGGGAAAGAAAGAATTCGAACGATTTACGGAGCTCCAAAAAATAGCCGCTTCTCCATCTTCATTTCTTCTTTAAAATTCCTATCATTGGATTCCTTTTAATAGCCTCTTACCCAATCGCATGGCTCGTTGGTTGATGTTACTAGCCGAATTCGATATCGTATATGTCACTCAGAAGGTCATGAAAAGAAGAGCCATCTCTGAATATATTGCTAAGAATACCACGGGAGGAACCAATGAATGGATTTTTAAGTTTTCAAATGAAGGAATTCTTTATGTTTCTCATGAATATCTCAGATGGAAAATTTTCTTCAATGGAGCTCGTAACAAGAACGGATATGACATTGAGAGGCTCTTAATTACCCCAGACGATTCTCACACTCCCATAGCCATCAAATTGGACTTCCCCTATACCGACAACAAGACATATTCTTAAGCATGCACTGTACGTCTCAAGATTTCTCTTGAGAGAAAAATCAGATACATCACTGTCTATGGAGATTCAACACTTATCATAGGGCAAGTCCTCGAAAAGTGGAAGTTAAAGACAAGAAACTCCCACCCTTTCATACTCACCTTGAAGAGCTTGCCTCCTAATTTAAGAGTATCGCCTTCCACTACTTTCCCCTATCAAGAAATAACTTTTCCTATGCATTGGCAACCTTGGACTTCATAGTTGACATGCTCGAAGGAATAATAATGGTTCCTCTTTTAGTCCAAAAGTAGTTTGCACCCGCTCGCTGCTACCATAAGCTTACAACGACAAAAGACCCATAAATAATTGGATTGTGGTACTACGATATTTTTTGTCACCTCAAAAGTGATAAATATCCTAAGGACGCTAATAAGAAAGACTGTGTGACCTTTTTTAGGCTCGTTGCTTCGTACACTATGTGCGACAAAGCATATTTTAAGATAAATTTCGACGCAACCCATTTGCAAGGCATAACAGGGGTTGGCATCGAAGAAGTGATATAGAAAATCCACAACGGGGAATATAAACCTCACATGAATAGTCATATGCTTGCTAAAAAGATCATTCATTAAGGATAGTACTAGGCCACCATGGTTTAATATTGTTCTACTTATGTCATAAGATGCCTCAAATGCCAACATTTTGCCAATCTTTAACCTTTTCCTCCCAATAGTTGTACAACATGACTTCGCTCGGGCCTTTCTCAACTTGGGGCATTAACATCATCGAGAAATTCACTCCCGAAGAATCAAGCGAGCATGAATTCATCTTATCCACCGTTGATTATTTGACCAAATCGGTTGAAAATGAATCGCACACGGTGTTGAATGCAAAAAGCTCATCATGATGTCATTATGGATCCCAGATGGGTTCTATAATTTTTTTGAGATCCAGCATATTTCACATAGAAAATCCTTTTCTCTTTATTGTATTTTTAGTGGCCCCATTAGACAAGCGTATTTTACTCTTTTCGATAAATTTTGTTCCAGCGTGTTGCCCATATTTCGGCTACCCTTTGGATTATTTTCCTCATATCCGTCTTTTCCATACTGTGAGCGTTGATGAAAAAAACTAGACTATCTCTAATTATTTAATCACAGATAAATAAGTAAATAAGAGACACAAAATATTTTTAAAGTGGTTCGGCTCAAAGGGAAAAACCTACGTCCACTGGTGTGTATTGCCTTATGTTTGTTTAGTTATCTCTTGTTTCGTGTCCTATGGTTATAGGGATTATAATGTATTTATAGCCCCTGAGGATGTACCAGAAGTGGAATATTAAATGATGGAATGCCTTTATAACATAGACATTTACATATGTACAATGTTCATAATATATACAAGTAATGGAGCTTGATAGCCCCTGTTGGTCGGTCTTCCTGGTGTTGGCCGGTCTTCCTGCACTATTGGTCGGTATTGTTGGATTCATTATGATAAATAGGCCTTGCTCACTAGGATTAATGCCACTACGGATAACACATGTCTATTTTCTGATTTATCCACGTAATAGGATAATTTTTTGTATCAACAGAAGTCCTCAATGTTTCATGCTCGAGGTTTTTACAAGAGTATGGAACATTTCTCTCTTAAAGTTGCTCGGGTAACAGTTTCGAGTCTTGGTCGGCTATCGACTTCCCATACTTGCAAATTTAATGATTTGATTATCGGCTCGTAATATGTATGACACTTTTGTAATTATCCATAGTTTTATCGAATCGTTTTTGGGCAAATGTGTCTTTTCTGGCTTTAGCCGCCAATAATTCAATCAATGCTTCCTTTAATCATTACCATCACCATTTTCGAGGCAACCTATAAGAGACAGTAAAAGCTACGATTGTCTCTTACCACAAAATCTTTTGAGTTTTTTGCTGTTACCTCTTTGTGCTCTCTGTGCGATCATTTTCTTATTCTTCAATATCCCTTCGTGGGTAGAGTTGGAACTTCCTAATCGTTCCACTGATCTTTTTTCTTTGCCTGAGGGACATTGGTTACCATCCATTTTCATTGTTGAGTGTGGGTTTACTTTTCCCCCAAACCCATTTTATCTTGAATTTTATTAATACTTTGATGTCATTCCTCCTAGAATAGTCCCCTGATTCGTATCGAATATTACATATTTCCCCCGTTATCTTTATGCATTCTAGCGCTTTTACGGTCCTTAATGCCTATATTTATGCTTGTAAGGACTTAAATTTCCAATTGAGTCCCTGTATTTTTTTGACTTAATTCCGTGAACAAAATTGTGTTTGTAATATGTCAAAGGGAGAGTTTAATTTTGTCACGATCCCACTTTTTCTATGACGTATTGAAGAAAATTGAAGATATTGCGGCAAAGTTTCAAAGATTTAATAATGTCGATGTTTAGTTGGTGCAAGTTTAATCGTCTTCAAAGTTAATTGCATTTCGAGATCACTCAGGTATGATTGCGTATAATTAATGGTGCTCGAAATTATTTTTATAAAAGATAAGGATGTATTTTTACAAAGAAAAATATTTTAAAAGTGTTTAAATTGTTTACACTACGTTTTATTCTGATATACTCGAAATAGAGTTTGACTTATTTGGATCTCCTTTAAAAGAGGCGTTTTAAGCTAAAAGTCAAAAAGTCAAACTGCCACATCAGCTCGTTCAAACAACATAGGGATCTCGCTCAAACGAGATGCCTAAGTCGCACGAACGAAATGTTTTTTGAGGCGGCGCTAAATAATTATTTAAAGACTGTTTTTATTAGAGTTTTGTAAGTGTGCATCTAGAAAAAAATAGAATACATTCCAGTACGTTGTTTGCATATGTTTTCTAAGGTTTACAAAGCATAAACAAATCCTTAGAGTTTGCAAAGATCCGAGTTATTATCCGTATATGTTTAAGTGATCTTGCTGCAGCAAAGTTGTTCTACACATTGAACATCAAAGGGTTTTGCGTTGAAGAAAAGAGAAGGACTTCTTGTTCGACATCGTAAACGAATCAAAGCCATTCGGTGGACACCGAGACATACGTGGACTCGTGTGTTGTGGACAGGTATCGTGAAAGACGGAATTTCTGCGTGGGCACTATTAGAAAAAAGGTTGAAGATCAGAAGGAGCGTCAAGACCCGTGGGGATCGAGTCATTGAGTAAGGCTAATTTGTCTTTGTAAAACCATTATTAATAGTGATTGTCTGGCTTGGGCCGTCCGAGGTTGTTTTCCCATTTTGGATTTTTTTCTCGTACATCTGGCGTTGTGAGTATTCTTTACTTTATTTTACTTGCTTTTAGTCATTAGATGCATTTTTAGGATTATTTAAGATAAAATTGGTTTAAAGTAAAAATTGGGTTTTCACAACTTGGTTTGGTGCATAATTAAAAGTTGGATAATTTTTTAGAGAAAAATTGGTTTCGTTTAAAACACACATATTGGGCACCCTACAAATTGGTATCAGAGCTAGAAAACATAATTTATTTGTTTTGTGATCCTGTGTGTTTTTTAAAGATGAATTCTGGATATAATGAATTTTCCCGAACTCCTGTTTTTTATGGTACTAATTACACTTATTGGAAGATGAGAATGGGATGTGCATTAAAATCTATTGATGAGAGTGTTTGGCTAGCAGTTGAGAAAGGTTGGACAGCCCCTGTCACTGTTGTAGGTGAGGTCACTAGTTTAAAGTCTGTTGAGTCATGGACCGAAACTGAACAAAGACTTGCACAATATAATTCTAAGGGTCTGCACGTTAGTTCTTCACATGTAACACAGGATGAAAATAATAGAATTATGACTTGTGAAACATCAAAAGAGGCTTGGGATATTTTAGCACTCACTCACGAGGGCACTAGTACGGTTAGGGCGTCAAAACTTCAAAATCTCACTACACAGTTTGAGACCATTAGGATGTTAGAGAGTGAGACTTTTGATGAGTTTTATGCTAGGTTGTCCAATATTGTAAACTCTTCTTTTGACCTAGGTGAGAAAATTCTTGACAACCGTTTCATTAAGAAAATCCTTAGGTCGTTTCCTAGTGGGTTTGATGTGAAAGTGATCGTTTTAAACTCCTTGGGTAGGTTAGAGTCAATGAAACTAAAAGAGATTGTAGATGACTTACAAACCTATGAAATCTACATGATTACCTCCAAGAAAGTGCCTAAGAAGAAAAGGGTATTGCTTTAAAAAACCGGAAGGAGGAAATTAAAGTTTCGGATTCCGATTTCGATTCTAATTTTGAGGATGTTGCTATGTTGGCAAAGAAATTTAAAAAATTTATTAATTTTTAAAAGCAATCGAAAGATGCCAAGAAATTTGAAAAATTAAAGAACAACAAAGTAGATCCCACCTCTAAGGATAAGTTTGAGAAGCCTAAGAGATATGAGTCGGATAAGTGTTTTGGGTGTGAGGGTTACGGTCACAAAGTTAAGGAGTGTCCCACTAGACTTAAGAAAGAGGGCAAGCAACCCATTGTCTATAATGCCACCTTAAGTGATAGTGATCCGGAAGAGGGAGATAATTCCCCCATTGATCATAACTTCGTTGCGTTTATGGAATGTCATGTGAGCGACGACGATTCTCATGTGCATGACACTTCCGAGGAGGTTTTGAGTGAATCCCATGTTAGTGAGGGTGAAGAGAGTGACGAGGAGGAGGTAGATGTGAAAGAATTGAAAAATGCGTTTAATGAGTTGTATGACGAAATGGTGAAGGTGAAAAATGCTAACTCAAAATTGCAATCTAAGTTGAATGAGCGTGCCATAGAATATAATGATAGTTGGATTGAGGATCTTAGGGCACGAGAGAAGAAGTTTAGGGAGAAACTAGAGTTTGTGGAGAAAGAGATAGATAATCTCCGTGGTTTGATGGAGTCCTTGAAAAATGAGATTTTAAAGTTTGAGGAGTCTAGCGTTTGCTCGAGTCTAGGATTTATGAATTGGAGGAGAGATTGAGAGACTCGTATAGAGTCAAGTTTGATTTCGAGGCTAGGTCGGAGAAGTTAGATAAGATCCTAGGCACCGTCCAAATTAAGGGAGATTGGGGAGGTATAGGTTTGGGTGAAAGAGTTGTTCCCATTCCCCCCGCACGTGTGAGAAACACTAGGAATGTTAGAAAAGGTCCACATAAAGGTAATCATTCCCACCACCGCTTCACTTGCACGTTTTATGGTAGGAAAGGTCACCTTAGGCGTTATTGTTATGACCTTAGACAAGCTCCTAGAAAGTTTAGGAATAAAGTTTCCCCGGTTCCCCAAACCCCCATGCGTTGTTTTACACCTACTTGGGTTAGGAAATCGGATTTAGTGGTTTAAGGAATTAAACTTCATGATTCACGTTTGGGTGCACTTGATTATTCCCATGCTAAATCTAAAGAATGATAGCGTTGCCTTGTTTGTCATATACTAGTTTACTTCATGATATATTCATTGCTAGCATAGTGACATGTGTATCATTTTGTATTATAGTTTTTCATTTGTTTGAGTCTTATTGAAAAATACAAAAATATTTTGCCTTTTAGAAATTTTTTGAAAATCCAAAAAGATTTTATTTATGAGAAAATTTTTGAAAAACCAAAAAGATTTTTGCGTTTATTTGAGTCATAATATGAAAAGCCAAAAACATTTTCGGTCTTTGTTTTTGAGTTTACAGGTTTGATGTGGCATATGGGTGTGCTTGGACCCCCCCCCCCCCCCATCGTTTCATTATCCATGTGGCTAGGACATTTGGTCATTATTATCGATGCTTAGAATGATCTTAACCATTGTTTATATGGAGTTGTTTCAAAGTTGATATGCATTTTGATTCGACTTTATATATATGCCAACATTGCACACATGCACGAGTTTATATGGATGTTTGACTTCTCTTGCATATTTGAACTTGGTAAGGCGTTCTTATCTCAATCTTGTCATCTATACGCAAGTAGACTTAAGGAGAAGTGTGCATGTAAGAACCGTTTACCGTGAGGATTTGAATTGGTAAAACTGATGAGTGATTCACGGGAAAGGGCTGTGAGAGTTCAAAATTAACTCTTCGTGAAAGATACCATTTAAAAGAGAACAAAAGAAAATGCAAAATGCTATAATAAGGGCCAATAATATTTTCTCTAAGTTGAGAATTCTAGAAACCTCAAAAGAGCTTGAAAAAGTATATATTTATGAGGGAGTTTGGTTGGAGAAAATTTAAACGGGTTTGCACAACTAATCCTAATATTAAAACATTGCAATTTGACACTATTGTTTGTGGAGTCGTCAAAATTCTAGATTTGTGTGCATGTAGTATGTTTAGTTCATCAATCTCACACTTTAATTATCATATGTCTATGATAAAGTTTGATGATTTATCGGTATTAATTAGAGCTTCTTAATGATGTGTTCGAATTGTGATTCATTTGTTGTTAGTTTCACACCTATTCATTCCATATCCATGTTTAAGCACATCGGTACTATGTTTGCTATAACAACCCGTCCTTTTGGAAACAATAAAATTCCATAATTAAGTATAAATTGGCAATTTGGAGAATTTCTTGAAATAGTGATTTTTGGGATTTTCGAGGATTTAATGATTTTCGATGGGTGTTGTGACTACTTTTGGGACTAAATAGGTCGAAGTATTTTAATTATATGTCGTCGTGGAGTAAAGCGACAAAAGAGGTAAGATTTTGATTAGAAAACTCGCATTAAATTTTATGGGTTAGAATAGTGATTTGCGGTCAAGTACCTCGGATGGGAATTTTGACTGCGCCGTGAGTCTCGAAATGTCCGAGATAGTCGGAAAAGAGTGTCCGATTGTCGAAATTGAGTTTCGAGGAATTTTGGAGTTAAATGGGCTCGTAATTGAGTAAACGAGTCGTTTTTGGGGTTTTAGGGTTTAAACCCTTTTTCCTTTCTATATAAAGAGAGGTAGAGGGAGAAAAGAAAGAGAAGAAAGAAAAGAGAGAGAAGAGAGAGAGGAGGAGAGAAAAGGGGAGGTTCCGACCAAACTCCGCGGGATTCGGCTCGAGGTCGTCGGATTATATCCGCGAGGCAAGTGTTTACTTGCTTTATTTACTTTTGAGCATAAATCTCATATCGTAGTTTGGTAAAACCCTAAATGTTTTGGGTTGGGTTCTCGTGAATAAAATGGGTTTTGGGGAGATAAAACGAATAAACCCCTAAAATTTGTTAATTGGAGAAACTTAGAAATTATTCAAAATAAATTGGGGGTTTAGGGTTCTAGGATATTTAGAACCCTTAATATATGTGTATTTGTAGTTGGTTGAGATTATAGGACGTTGGGTGTGGCGACAAAATCTTGGGAAAAGCTTTAATGGCCGAAACCGTCTCGGAGCAGATGATGAATAGTGACCTGCGTCTTTTCGAATCGATTCGGCCTTGATACGAATCGATTCGGCTTCTGGTCAAAAACTAAAAATTGTATATCTCTTCGATGTGGTCGCGTGGGCGCCGACCGCGCATTTTTCAGATTTTTTTTAATTTGTAGTGATTTTTCTACAGAAAGTTGTCCGATATCGAAATCATTAGTTAGAATTTATTGGAGATAAATATTATGGGTTCTCAACTGGAGTGTTAGGACCTCTAAAGAACTTACGGAGATATGAAAACTTTGAGTTTGTAGGAATAAATCCAAGTTATGAATTAAATAGAGATCGGATTGAGTTTTGGATATTTTGGAGATTAAAAAAAATTGCCCAAACAGTTCCCCTCGAACAGGCCGAATCGATTCGGGTCTTGGCCGAATCGATTCGCCTAAGGGGATCTATAATTCTACCGTGGGCTGAATTGATTCGGATTTAGACCGAATCGATTCGCCATTAAGGACCTGTTTGCAGAACACTTTTCGAATCGATTCGGATTGGGGGCCGAATTGATTCGCCCACCCGAATCGATTCGCAAATGGGGCGAATCGATTCGCTTTGGTCAGAATTGCTAGTTTTCTTTCCTTAGAGTATGGGGAGTTAAAATACAACTTGGGATTTTTATGGGAAAATCCTAGGAGGTAATTAGGATAATTTGGGAATATAGACATATATATTCTCTTAGTGTGGTGTGTTATAATTGGAGATATCCAATAAGTCCTTAGAAAGGATTTAGGTATTTATTATTTATCAAAGTAAGGAAATACATTAGGTTTAGTATCATGTGAATATGAATGCATGATCATGATTCTTTGAGAGAATCTTTGGGATTATTGGTCATCGTTAGATGGTTTGGCAAATATGGCCATTTATATATATTCGAGGAGGAATATATGGTATATATATACTATGTGATTAAAGTATATATATGATATGATGTTAAGGATTTTGAAAATAAAATATGAATGTTTTCAAAATGGAAAAAGAAATGATTTTCATAATTAATAATTTATGGTTAACACCCTCTCTAAATGACATCATAAGGGAAGTTCGCGCATGAGGTGAAGCCCCCTGGCTAGTGAATGCAAGGTAGATATAGTCCTAGGCCATATGAGCGTTTATGTTATTTTTTCTGCGATGGTTAGGTAACTTCGGGAGTGGTTATGTCTAGCCCGCAGACATATGGCCGCTTCCCGACGTCTTGCGTTATAGGTGCCCAGGTGTCGTAATTGATAGGCACTGGAAGATGATGGTCATTTAGGGGCGCGCCCGGACGAGCGGTCTTAGAACGCGTTATTTGTTAAAGGAATTTATGATAATAAATTGGCTTTAATTACATTTCCTGGATGGAAGAAGGGAAATGTGATAAATTTTTTGGCTTCAGTAACACTTTCCGTATGGAAGAAGGGAAGTGGAAGCATATGATATGGTAAAAGCATTTTTATGATAATAAAAACGACTTTTAAATACATTTCATGGATATAAGAAGGGAAATGGGATGTTTTGAAACAGAAAAGCATTTTTTATGATAATAAAACTGGGTTTTAAAAAGTTATATATTATGTTGAAGCAATTCATGATAATGAATTGGCTTTTATACACATTACCTGAATATAGGAAGGGAAATGGAAAGTTTTGAGATAGTAATGAAAATAAATTCTCATTCCGGGAGATAGATCCGGATGTATATGGTAATATGTATATATATATATATATGGATAAACCGAGTACCGAGGGTCTAATGAATCTCGACGATCGACCTTGTCGCGTAGTAGTGTATCGGGGGGGTTCCTTATTTGGATTTCACTTTGCGAGACACCCCACGCACGAATATGGCATTGTGTTGAGACTGGGGATAAGTTTAATCCTTAGTTCTCTAATATTGGTATTTCTTATGGTATATATATTTATATATATTTTGTACTGAGGGACTGGCGGATCTCGACGATCGACCTTGCCGCGTAGTAGTGTATCGGGGGGATTCCTTGTTTGGATTTCGCTTTGCGAGACACCCAACGTACGAACATGTCTTAGTGTTGAGACTGGGGAGAAGCTTAGCCCTTAGTACATTACTTGGACTATCTAGGGTTGATAGTAGTTGGGTGTTAGACTAGTTTAGTAGGGTAGCTTGACTAGGATGTTTAGAGGGATGCACTAGGAGTGCACTGTAAGTGGAGAGGTGAGGGGTATCTCATGAGAGTGCGATACCAAATTTAAATATGAGATAAAACCTTTTTCTAAAAATAATGCATTTATGCACTTGCTAAATATTTTCAAAACTCGGGCTCTAACCCGTTTATCTACTTTTCCTTTCTTGCTATATTATATATATATATAGGTGTCTAGACATAGGGACGCCTGGATGACACTTCTTTCGAGTCAGACGTCAGCTGCAGTAGCTGTGGATGCGTGCAGGATTCTCTGTAGACGTTTCCATATTTGTAATCTAGATAGGAGGTACTATATACACATTCGGGCCAATGGTCCAATTGCATTTAGTTATTTTTTTCAGTACAGCATTCGATATGGTTGTATATTTTGACCGAGTGTTCGATTATTTTATTTTATTTCAGTTTCATTTACGCAAAACTGTGTGGATGCTTTAATTTTAAGGGGTTAAAAAGAGTGGTTAAGTAAAATTTTGATACCAGCCTAATAGGTTATTAGTAATTAAATGGATTGTCGACAGTGATGCTAAGAATGATCCATATGAGACTCCTGTTTTAATTTGATATAGGAGTGATCGTCCGGTATTTTATTAGGCGGGGTCCCACATTTTCATGTAACTCACACTGTTAGTTTTTATGATTTTTTGGGTTTTGTGTTAAAAGCCTACTGTTTTAACACTGTTTTGCTTCTGTCAGCCCCTTCCTGGAATTTTTTTGTTGAAATTTTTTTGCTAGCCAAAAATATAACATATTTTTAGGAATCTGGGAAATTTTGGCAGCTCGCGCGAAGTCGTTCAAACGACATTAGATGTCGCATGAACGATATATGTCCTTCGTTCGAGCGACTTCCTTAACTCGTTTAAGAGAAGTCCCTGGCTCGTTTGAACGACAGGCTGATTTGTTAGCTTTTGATTGGTTTGCAGTCCTCTAGGTTAAATTGGTATTTTTTTTGTACTGCTGGAAGTATTTTTGGACTGATTGGTTTATATGCAGGTTCTTTTATTTTAAAATTGGTATTTTGCATATGAGTCCGTTTATCACACCTGATTAGTTTGCTATATTCTTTGTGTGATTCTTGGTTTACTACCAACTGATTTGTCATTACTTGATCATATTTAGTTGGTTGTTTCATGATTATCTAGCGATTTCACATTAATTCAAATTGGTATATTCGCATGCTAGATATTTTGATTGGTTTATCTTTTCACCGGATTGTCTATTCGAGACAAAAAGGAGGAGAGATGTATGTGATGTGGGGGAGATTCGAGCATGTTTTGGTTTACATATGTTTACAAATATCTCAAATTGGTAGTACACATTGGTATCATTTTTTTGTTGGTATCAGTTGCTCAAATTGTTTAACAAATGATTTTTTCAGAGATTATTCGTATTGGTATCTATTTTTTTTGTATCATTTGGATATATTTATTGGTTTCATTTGTTCCTCCATACTTCACAGGGTATTTGTTTGTCTGTTTCATGTGTGTAGGTGTGCTTCAGCGATTTGATATTACAAGTCTACATCACATTCAGACAGTTCATACTTGTCGGTGATACATATACTAGTCCGTGTCCTGTATTTTTTATTTTGGGTTTATGGAATGGGATTTAGGCATTATACGGCTTGACGGCCCGGTTAGACATTTCACTAGTTTAGTTTTGTCCCTGAATAGTCAAAGGGGGAGATTTGTAAGGACATAAATTTCCAATTGAGTTCCTGTATTGTTTTGACTTAATTCCGTGAACAAAACTGTGTTTGTAATATTTCATAGGAAGAGTTTTATTTTGTCACGATTCCACTTAGTCTATGATGTATTGAAGAAAATTGAAGACGTTGCGACAAAGCTTCAAAGATTTAATCATGCCGGTGTTTAATTGGTGCAAGTTTAATCGTCTTCAAAGTTAATTGCATTTCGAGATCACTCAGGTATGAATGCGTATAATTAATGGTGCTCGGAATTATATTTATTAAATATAAGGATGTATTTTTACAAAGAAAAATGTTTTAAAAGTGTTTTAATTGTTTACACTGCGTTTTATTCTGATATACTCGAAATAGAGTTTGACTTATTTGGATCTCCTTTAAAAGAGACGTTTGAGCTAAAAGTCAAAAAGTTAAACTGCCACGTCAGCTAGTTTAAACGATATAGGGATCTCGCTCAAACGAGATACCTAAGTCGCGCGAACGACATGGCATTGTCGTTCGAATGACACATTTTTCGAGGCCGCACTAAATTGTTATTTAAAGCATGTTTCTATCAGAGTTTCGTAAGTGTGCATCTGGAAAAAATAGAATACATTCTAGTACGTTATTTGCACATGTTTTCTAAAGTTTACAAAGCATAAACACATCCTTAGAGTTTACAAAGATCCGAGTTATCATTCGTATATGTTTAAGTGATCTTGCTGCACCAAAGTTGTTCTAGACATTGAACATCAAAAGGTTTTACGGTGAAGAAAAAGAAGGACTTCTTGTTCGACATTGTAGACGAATCAAAGCCATTCGGTGGACACCGAGACATACGTGGACTCGTGTGTTGTGGACAGGTATCGTGGAAGACGGAATTTCTACGTGGGCACTATTAGAAAAAAGGTTGAAGATCAGAATGAGCGTCAAGGCCTGTGGGGATCGAGTCAATGAGTAAGGCTAATCTGTCTTTGTAAAACCATTATTCATAGTGATTGTCTGGCTTGGGCCGCTCGAGGTTATTTTCCCGTTTTGGGTTTTTTCCTCGTACATCCGGCGTTGTGAGTATTCTTTACTTTATACTTTCTTTAGTCACTAGATACATGTTTAGGATTAATCAAGATAAAATTGCTTTAAAGTAATAATTGGGTTTTCACAACTTGGTTTGGTGCATAATTAAAAGTTGGATAATTTTTCCAGAGAAAAATTAGTTTTGTTTAAAACACACATATTGGGCACCCTACAATGCTCATTAACCAGACAACCTTGGATTTGGATATATACATGCTTTGCAGGGTTAATTGTGCTTTTGTAGGAATTGGAACGCTAAAAGTGAGGATCTATTGCATTTCGAAGAAGTTTTGTCGTCGGACGCTACTTCAAGGGCATTTAAGTCAATTCACATTTCTTCTACAGCTCATGGAATTTCCATGAATGCGTGGTTCATTGAAAAATCTTTGCGTGGCCGCAAATGGTGCGTGATTCTGAGTCTAGACGATGAAGTTATGGTTGTTTCTCTTAATGGAATTTTTCCCCTCTTCATGGACCAAAGGATTGCAGAAAACAGAGTCGCGGTCGACTGTAGTTTGAGACCTGGTCGATCGTGTGTTGGCATTTTGCCTTGGATCGAAGACAATGGGTTTTTACATGAAGGCCCGATCGACAACGCTCTTGATGCAGGTAGATCGCGAGTTTATGATTTGCCTTGGATCGAAGATATTACACTTTTCCCCAAGGGCGCGGCCGATCGGCCCCCGGTCGCGATCGATCGCGTATACTAGATATTTTGAGATATTTCCTTTTCTTTTCTTTTTCCTTTATTTCTTTTGTAACTTACTATATAAACCAATTTTTGGTTTCATTTTCAGATATACTTAGATAATCAGATTTTATGTTAGTTTAGGTTAGGGTTTGGTAGTTGAGAGCTCTTTTCTTGTTCCTCATATGGTGTGACAACATTTGGGTTTGTAAGATTGTACTTTCATCTTCCCTCTCCATTAATATAGTTTGTTTTCCTTATTCTCTTGCTTTCTAATTTAGTTTACATGCTTTAATTTACATGCTTTCATAATTAGGTTTACTTGCTTTCTCGTGTAGATTTATCCCGTTTATTTACCTCATTTCTTTATCACGTTTTTATCATGCTTTCTAGCTAATTTAGTTTAGGTTGTGTTTGAATGGAACTCACTCGGGTTGACGTGTTGCTTTGCTTTGGTGATGGTGTTTACGGGTCTATTTCGGGTGCGTTGCCCTAGTTATTATGCTAGGAGATTTGACGGGCATATCATGTATGTCCCGTGCTTACGACCTTGCGTGCGTAATTTTCGAGGTATTTGTTGACGCCAAAATCAGATTAGGCATTTATGCTGATTTAGGGGCGTGACAACCCTTGGTTCAATTAACTGTCGAAATGAGACGTACTTGTAATAACTCATCAACCCATGTAACCATTTTATACTAATTAACTCGGGTGGGGGATATTCGATGCAACCTATAGTTTTTACTGCTTTGTTAATATAGCTTTAAATTCCCTCGCCTAGATTAAATATTTCCCTTTTATGTATCTTTTTTCCTTTTTAGTTTGTAATTTATCTTTTACACTTTTATTTGGGAATACTAAACCCTACAAATTCTAGCAACTCGTCTCTGTGGATTTCGATACCCTACTTACCGCTATACTCACCCGTTGAGTGTAGTCGTAACTTAGGTTTGTTTACATTATCGCGGTGAAATGAAAACAACGATTATGTCCATACACGAACACACTTTCACCCGTAATCACAATGGCGCCATTGTCGGGGATGAGTTTGTTTTAGACTTTATTTGATTTAGTATTTCATAGTATTTTTCTTCTATTTGTATTTTTTTGGCTAACCTTTTTGCAGGACTTCCACATTTGAGCACTTAGAAACGCTTGAATTTTTCCCGCATGCATCTACTTTGTGGAATTCGCCACTTCGAGCCATTTTTGGGGTTTCTTATTCCAATTCTTTCGGTAATCATTATAATGATTCTCAAAATTCTCGCAAACTTTTGACTTTCGATCAATACTTAGAGTCCCAAAAAGTTGCAAATTCAAAAATTACTTTGGGCGAGTATAACGAAAGTCAAAACTTGGGTTATTGGAATTTTGATGATAATGACAATGATTTTGCACCATTACCTCCTTATAATAGGAATTTTGAAATGAATTGCAATAGTTTTCAAAATTCTTATAATAATAAATTTTCATTTAAGTCCGATGGTAATTTTCAAAGTTCCCATTTTCAAGTATCCGCACCTCGACCTATGACATTCGGTGAGGGATTGCGTATGCTTGAAAATGAGAAAATTGAAAATCGTTATTGGGAAGAAAATCGTTTGTGGGGACATGACTTGGATTTATTAATCGAATCCGATGACGATTTTGCTTCCGAAACTTTCGACGTAGAGGAATGTTTTGAACCAAATGAGGACTTTGTGCCTACTTTGGAACAAACCATTCTTGATTTTGCCCATTGCGTAATAGGTATTCAAAGTGAGGATGATAATGACGTAATATCTTTTTGCAATGAAATGATTTCTTCTTTGGCCCCCAAAGAAGAACATTTCATTGAAAATGACCATATATCATTTGAAACTCAATCTTCATGTGATGATGATTCATCTCATGAGTTTGAATTTCTTTCATCCCCATTTTCATTCTCTGTTATCACACCGTCATAAGTACCCGATGATTCGGTTTCAAAATTTAATGTTTTAAACCTTTTCGTCGATGAGGAGTACTTGCTCGAGTCGCCCTCCACGATCGCATCTTTGCCTTTGTGTGCGCCACCTCACATTCCAATTTCAAAATCCTTGGGAGGATATTCAGCTTTTCTCGGTCCCACATGTTTTTGTCACCCGTTTAATCCAAATCACCCATCGTCCCTCCAAAACTTTTAATTGGCGATGGTTCATTTCTTTCGCCTTACACATGCCTTCCGTTGTTCAAACGGAATTCATATTTTTCGGAAGGCATGCTTGTATGTGAGGGTACACTGGTTACCCTCCAAAGTTAAGTCATTTTCACGGTGGACCCTCAACTATTTAGACTTCTAGTGTACAGTCAGTTGAAGCCTAAATAGTAGGTTGTATATAGTTAGATTTTTTATCATTTCTTTCTTTCTTTTTATTTTTTTTCCTTTCTTTCTTTTAATTTAGTCTCTTGTAAGTAGTTAACTTTTTGTTATTTGTTTTTGCTATGCTCGGTACTAACTTGTTTTGTAGATTCTTTGGACTTGTTCTTATGGGGATCGCTCCAATTTGGGGTAATATCGTTATTTTCCTCTCTTTAACTTGTTTCTCAATATACATTGAGGACAATGTCAAGTTTTAAGTTAGGGGGTGTGGGATATTTTATCAATTTCTTTATTTAGTCCATGTTTTTGCTCACATATTAGTTACTTAGTATGCTTTTCTTAGAAAAATTAAAAGTTTCAAAAAGATTTTCTTTCTTTTTTCTCTTTTATTAGGCATTTTGCCTTTGTTTCCGATGATAAATTTCAATAATTGCCCGATCCAATTGACAACCCAATGATGCATGTTCTCGATTTTAGAAGTTATTAGACTTTAGTCCTCGTATCATTGATATTATGAATAACTTCATGAATTAAACTTTAATCCCATGAGCACATGCACTTTCTTGTTTTATTGATTTGGTTTAAGATTTTTATAACTCGGTAGTCTTTTGTTGCATTGTATATACTTACACCGGGTAAGCTTTGTACCTTTCGTCCTTTATGAGTGTTATACACTATTCTTTCCTCTTTGAAAACGTTGACTTCATTGGTAATCTCTCTATTCTTTCATTTGATCGTTCATTAATTGAGTTCATATTTGAAATGTGTTACTTGAGCATGATTTTCAAAGTTTGTTTTGACTCGATAATTGCGTAAACTTTCAAAAATGATCATAGGCCATCCTTGTTATATCACCCATATTGACCTTGACCTCACCTTAAATGTTTTCCCTAGTCAACCCCTTTGACCCTAAATATTAGCCTTTCGTTTTATAACCCAAATTCCCATAACCAACCCTAATTTGGAGTTTTAAACCAAACATATTACCTTTCGTACCTTTGTTTGGAATGTTACCTGGGATTGAATGATGTTGTTGTGTTGCAATTGCAATGTAGGCATATGAGAGTTTGAAAAGTAAAGAAGAAAGAAAAGAAAAAAGAGTGAAAAAGAGAAAGAAGAAAACAAAAGAAAAGAAAAGAAAAGAAAAGAAAAGAAAAGATAAAAATGAGAAAAAGAAGAAAAGAAAAGAAAGAGAAAGTTGTAAATGTTGTATATAGTTCAATAAGCTTTTATTGCTCTCCAACTGTTATATCCAATGCTCATTTGGAACTTGTTTTTCAATTTTGATATTGTCCGCATTTTCCCATTATCCCTAGTTTTAATCCCCGAACACTTTGAATCCGTATATACATTCCTTTCATTTCATACCCTAGCCAAACCTACATTATTAACCTATTAAGTCCTATGTGATCTTAGGTTGATTTAATTCAAAGGTTTAAATAGTTTTGATAATCTGTGAAAATGCATTTCGCCTCCTTTAATGAGTGGTATCCTTTCATTGAGATTACAAGTTTTTATTTCCTATATAGCGTTCTTCATTTGTGACATGTGCGCGGCCTAGTTTCCATTTACATTTACTCTTTATGCCTGCATGTTCCGTGTGTTACCTCCCTGTTTCAAGTGAATTCATTTGATGAGTGTAATGCCCGTGAGGATTGACATGTATGCTTGTTTTATTTAGTATTCAGTTTATATAAGTTTTTGTCAAATCATACTTTGCATGTGCTCGCTCCCCTCCCCCATTTTAAGGTGTCAATTCTACGAGGTGCACTCTATAACGTTAATGATTCGGACTTTTGTGTGAATTCGTTCAATGTACTAATAATGCGTATAAAATCTTATTCACTATTGTTGGGCTTGTCGCATATTGGTATGAGCATATTTTGAGGAAACCATATGATGTTTATGGGTATCATCCCTAAAAACCCTCACGAGATGACACTCATCCACTAGGGTAACCTAGGGGTTTAACGGCTTATTGCATATGCTAAATACAATCGTGCTCCCTACGAAAGTGGCATTTATATTTCGATGCATATATACGTCTTGTACTACCCTCTGTGGACTAGTTTTGTTTGTTTCATTACTAGGGAGTGACAATGTTTAAGTTAGGGGGTGTGATTCGTATCGAATATTGCATATTTTTTCTCGTTATCTTTATGCATTCTATCCCTTTTACCGTCCTTAATGACTAAATTTATGCTCATTAACCATAAAATCTTGGATTTGGATAAATACATGCTTTGTAGGGGTTAATTGTGCTTTTATAGGTATTGGAACGCTAAAAGTGAGGACCCGTTGCATTTCGAAGAAGTTTCATCATTGGATGCTACTTTAAGGGCATTTAAGTCAATTCACATTTCTTCTCTATCTTATGGAATTTCCACTGATGTGTATCTCATTGAACAATCTTCTCGTGGCCGCAAACGGTGCGTGATTTCGAGTTCGGACGATGAAGTTATGGTCGTTTCCGTTAATAGACTTTTCCCCCTCTTCATAGACCAAAGGATTGCAGAAAACAGAGTCGCGATCGACCGCGGTTTGAGGCCCGGTCGACCGTGTGTTGGCATTTTTCATTGGATCGAAGACAGTGGGTGGGTTTTTACATGAAGGACCCGATCGATCGCGCTCTTGATGCTGTTCGACCGCGGGTTTATGATTTGCCTTGGATCGAAGACAGTACACTTTTGCCCAAGGGCGCGGACCGCGCATACCAGATATTTTAAGTTATTCATTTCCTTTTCTTTTTCCTTTATTTCTTTTGTAATTTACTATATAAACCAATTTTTGGTTTCATTTTCAGATATACTTAGATAATCAGATTTTAGGTTAGTTTAGGTTAGGGTTTGGGAGTTGAGAGCTCTTTTCTTCTTCCTCATATTGTGTGACAACATTTGGGTTTGTAATATTGTACTTTCATCTTCCCTCTCCATTAATATAGTTTGTTTTCCTTATTTTCTTACTTTCTAATTTAGTTTACATGCTTTCATAATTAGGTTTACTTGCTTTCTAGTGTAGATTTATCGCGTTTATTTACCACATTTCTTTATCACGTTTTTATCATCCTTTCTAGCTAATTTAGTCTAGGTTGTGTTTGAATGGAACTCACTCGAGTTGCGTGTTGCTTTTCTTTGGTGATAGTGTTTATGAGTCTATTTCGGGTGCATTTTCTTAGTTATTACGCCTAGGAGATTTGACGGGGCATATCATGCATGTCCCATGCTTACGACCTTGCGTGCGTAATTTCTGGGGTATTTATTGACTCCAAAATCGGATTAGGCATTTAGGGGCGTGACAACCCTTGGTTCAATTAACTGTCGAAAATGAGACTCATTTGTAATAACTCGTCGACTCGTGTAATAATTTTATACTAATTAACTCGGGTGAGGGATATTCGACGCAACCTATAGTTTTTACCGCTTTGTTAATCTAGCTTTAAATTCCCTCACCTAGATTAATCATTTCCCTTTTTTGCATCTTTTTTCCTTTTTTGTTTGTAATTTATCTTTTACACTTTTATTTGGGAATACTAAACCATATAAATTCTAGGAACTCGTCTCTGTGGATTTTCGATACCCGACTTATCGCTATACTCACCTGTTGAGTGTAGTCATAACTTAGGTTTGTTTGTATTATCGCGGTGAAACGAAAATAGCGATTGTGTCCTTACACGAACACACTTTTCACCCGTAATCACCCCCAATACTTGAAGAGTGGTTAATGGGGTTTATAGGTTAAACCGGCTCTATGGGACCCATATCGGGATCCCAGCAATTATGTTTTGTTACAAATGGGTCATAAGTGACACCACATATTATTTAAAAATTAGGGCTGTAAACAAAGCTTTAGTTGTTAATCTTCCTGACTCTAATGGAGATTACTTTGATCATGGAGTAATTGTAAAAAATTGGCAACATGCTCCCATTACTGGAAGTGCTGAGTATCAGGGGCCTAGGTGCCCATCAAGTGGCAATGGGATAGGTTGTATTTGTTTATTTATTTTTCTTTGCATATTATGCTAATTGCTAATACTAATATTTACCTTGTTAATTTTGATTGTAGTTGATTAGAAAATAAAGTGTCCCAAAGAGAGTTCCATCAACCTTAGAGAGTTGAAGTTCATCTGGGGCATTCACCAGAAAATTAGGGAGGAGTATACCAGATCAACATCATATTTGTTGCAGTACTGGAATACCATCACTTCTTTAATTTATCTCCCCACTGTTGTTGTGCCTTCACCCCTAATTGATATGGATCAAGATCCCATCTCCACATCCTTAGCTATTGCATCTCGCAGTGGTGAGCTTGTTGTTGCTTCCCCCTCATCTCTAGACTCAGATTTACCTCTTGCTGCTGCTATGGGGAAGAGGATGTTTCCCAATATTTTGGGTCATATTGCTGCTACTGGTTCCTCCAAACAGGCTGTTTATGGGGCCAAGAACAAAGAGGATGCTGGGAACAAACCCCCAGCTAATAAGGAGGATGTTGGGAAGAAGTTCCCAGCTAAGAAAGCTGATGAAAGCCATCTCAAGAGGCTGAAAAGATGGCTTCCTTCTAGGCTGGAAAAAGGGCCTTCAGTCAACACCGACCAACAAAAGTTGGTTGATTTATCTGCTTCTGGCTCACTAGTGGCTCTTGGCTCTAGCTTGGCCAGACAACTAATAAGGTCTAGTACATTTCCAGACCATAGGGGTGTTGTTTCTGTAATTCCCCAATAAAAAATTTCTGAAAGGGCTGCTCAAAGCCTGGCTATGGTAAGTACTATCATATATTCTTATTTTTACTCATTTATTCGCTATTGTTTTCACTAACTTGCTATGTTTTCTTGTTACATTTCTTGGTCAACTTTAACAACATGTTGAAGAAGGATGATATCTTGCATTCTTCTTCGACTGGGGGTGAGGAGGCATTTGATGAATTGAAGAATTCATTGCTTGACTCCCAATAAATATTGGCAAATGAGCAGAAGAAGTGGGAGTAAAAAATAAAGACTGCTGAAAATGATGATGATGATGCTCGGGGGCAAGTTGTTGATCTACAAAAAGATTTGGATGTTGTAAAAGCCAAGGTGGTTGCAGATAAGGCTAAAATATCCAAGGCCAGAGAATCCTCTTTCAACAAAGGATTGGATAAGTCAATTGGAGTTGCTTCTACGCAAATTGAATTTGTAAAGAAAAAACTCTTCAAGGATGGATGGTCGGTAACCTTAGTGAAGGTCGGCACTTCCCAAGAATCTGAACTATTCCTCAGATATGACCCAGGATATCCTCCTAACATGAATGAGAAAATTGAAGATTATAGGGGATCAAGTGAATCCAATTTGGTGTTGGAATTTATCGATCAACAACAAGCTATCGCATTTGACTCATCTGCTCCTCCAGTTGGTGGTAATCTTATCTTGCCTACTCCTGCTTCTAATCTTGCTGGGTCTACTTCAGATGTGAAGAAGGTATAGACCAATTACCTGAGCAACTTTTGTTTTATTTTCTTTTGCAGTTGTAATTTTTCTTTTCTTTTATGCTTATGTACTTATACACAATAGTTTATCATTAAAAAGAACTTTTACTTCTAATTTGCCTATTTGTTCTCCTTACTTCACATACTGTTGTTGATTGGAAACTTTTCTTACTATTGATAGTTCATGGATAAACGGACCAATTCTCCACAACTGACATCGAGATGCTTTAGAGATGCAATTAACTCTTCAAATCTGGCCACCTATCTTTGACCGAGGAAGAGCTATCAAAGTTACTCGGGGAAAATGTTTAAGATCACCTTCATCTAAAATGCCTCCTTGATCGGGTTGTGGCTAACAACGTGGCTTACTATAAAATTATTGAGGAACTACAAGAGAATCATAAGTAATCCAAGGCCCTTTTGAATGCTGACTATGAACAAAAATATCAAGCTTTAAGCGAAGGATGGGGTTTTGAGCAAAAACTGGAGAAATATGCTTCCCATTTTAGAAGGCAAATTTTTTTACTTAATCGTGAAGTGAAAGAAGCTAGGGCTATTGCCAAGTTACTGGAGGAGGAGAATAATAGCTTGAGGGGTGAATTAAATGAACTGAAGACTTCCACTTCTACTGGTGCTGCTACTGATGAAGGAGTTCGTTCTTAGAGGCTGAAAATGCTAAGTTAAGGGAAGAAGTGGAGACACTAAAAAAGACCAAGTTTGTTTCCTCTTCCCTAGCAAGGACTAAACTTGGCCGAGCTATTAAAGATGAGGCAAGGACAAAATAGACTCTTGCGAATCAAGCTGCTCAATTGAAAGCCAAAAATTAAGCCCTTACTGAAATATCCCTGAAGCTTCAAACGCAATTCGAGTAACTCGTTACTTAGTCTACTCAATTACAAGCCAAAGATGGAATGCTAAAGAAGTTGCAACACTAGGTCGATAGATTAGCCTTCTTTTCCACAATCAGCCTAGGGAAATCTGGATGGAAAGATACAATGAAGCTTTAGGGCATTTTGATGAGCGGTTTAAATAAGCCCATAATTAAGGTTATAAATGAGGCTCGACCAATTTCTTGATGGTACTAAAGGTGGAGCAAAATAGTACTTTTTGGAAATGGTATGATCCAGGGTTGTTGGACCATAAATATCCTCCTTTTAGGTTGAATTTTAATTGGATTCCTGTCAATACCATTCCTCGGTGCCTGATTTTTACTTATTTAGGGGACTATGGTCTTCACGACGAGCTTGAAATTATTCGTCCTCCTCATCTGTTAGATCGACCAAGCAGCAGTAATAGAAGGATGCTCCAAGACTTTAATTTTATCAATTCTCCTTACACCCTAGAAGATCATTCAGCTGGTATGGAGCCAGTATCTAAGGCTGAGGGAAAACGTCCCTTAGAATGATTTTTTGTAATCCTGTTAGGGACAAAATCATGTAATGATTAGTAAATAAATGAAATACACTTTATCAACTTATGTTGTCAATCTTTGAATGTGATTGTCTTATTTTTTCATTAGTTATATTGACACCCTTAAGCATCAATTACTAATGAATACATAGGTTTTACTAACTTACTAGTTACCAATGTGTCTCCATAGGTTTTACTAGTGCACCTAAATTTTTAGGTTTTCAGCATTAGTTAGCAGTGGTGTGACCAGGCGTATATGGAATATTTGTCTACATTCCTCTTGAGGAATCTTCATAACGTTTTTCCTTTACTTTTCCTACTAGGATAAAGATCTTGTTTTATCATTATCTTTATTGACCAAGTTTCTTAAGGACTTAAGATCCTACTATACTTAGGTTTTTATCTGCTGTCGATCAAATTACGTTTATGCCGAATAACTTCTTGCCTGAGCCGACTAACATATGATATCAACCAACTGTGTGATATGTTGCGATGGATGTGTTCTGAGTAGCGACCAACAGTGAGCTTTTTGAAGTTTTTCTAGAAACTCGATACTTGATATTACTTGATATTGTAGTGCATAGCACTAGTACCCCCAAAAAAATCATAAAATAGAAATGAAAGGAATCATCATTTTATTGATACTTAAATAGGATATTAAACTGAGTACAATTGATTATATCATTGGTAGTACTTCCTAAGGTGCTCGGCATGCCATGGATTCTTGAATTCTTCTCCCTATAGAGTCTGAATTCTATAGGTCCCAGGTCGGACAACTGCTAAAATACGGTATGGCCAATGCCAGTTGGCCTCAAGTTTGTTGTTATTCTGGATAACCTTTTTCAACACATATATCTCCTTCCTTTAGGTTGGTCAGCTTCATTCGCTTGTTGTAGAAATGTATTATTCGTTGCTGGTAAGCTGTGTTTCTTAAAGTTGCATCTTTACGTACTTCTGCCAACATATCCAAGTCCAATCTTTGCGTTAGATCATTTACAAGAAAGTTAAAACTTCAAAACTCTATGGGATGGAAGGCCTAATTCAGTAGGTATTACATCTTCAATCCCAAATGCTAGCATATATAAAGATTCTCCAATTGTAGTTCTTGAGGTTGTTCGGTATGCCCACAGAACATAATTTAGCTCATTGATCCAATTTCCCTTAGCATCATCAAGTCTTTTTTTCAACCCACTGAGAAGAGTTCTATTTGTAACTTCAGTTTAGCCATTACTCTGAGGATGACCTGGAGCGGAATATCTCTTTTGGATATTGGACTAGGCAACAAATTCATCATTGTCAAATTGTGTTCCATGGTCAGTGATAAGGGCATAGGGCAGCCCATATCTACAAATGATATTCTTCCAAATGAATTGGTAGACCTTATCACAAGGAATGTCTATCAATGGTTCATCTTCAACCCACTTCGTAAAGTAGTCCACAATAATAACCAAGTAGTTGAATCTTCCTCGAGTTGTCGACGATGGCCCGACCAAGTCTATGCCCCATATGGAAATGGCCAAGGTGAAGTGATTAGGGTTAGATCAGCCTACGTATATTTGTGAATACTAGAATACCTTTGGCACCTATCACATTTTCTGGAAAAGTCTGCACAATCTTCTCTCATTGTAGGCTAAGAGTATCCCTGTGCACTGCTTCGTTGTAGCAGTGTTCTTCATGCTATATGGGTTTCATAAGATCCTCCATGCACCTCTTGAATTAAGTTTGGAACCTCTAATGGGTGAATGTGAAGCTGTAAGTTAACTATTATCCCGCTCATATATAACACTCCTTTATCTAGCACATATCTGGCAGCCTTATATTTTAACTTTTTGGACTCAATCATGTCTGCTGACAGAGTTCCTTCTTCGATGTAAGCTTTGATAGGATCCATCCAAGATGGTCTCGTGTTTATTGCAATAAAATTGACCATCAAGTTTGCATCTATACTCCTATTTGCTAGAAGCTCGATAGAAATAGTTCGTCGGAGCACGATTCTGGTTATTAAAGCCAATTGAGCAAGTGCATCTGCTCGGTCATTATCTAGTCTTGGAATTCTACACATGCGAACTGTAGACAATGTTGTTATTACTTTAATGCCTTGGCTAAATAACTGGTCATCAATTCTCCTTTAGATCCATACAAGCTTAATATTTGATTCACCACTAACTAAGAATCACTGTTCACCACAACTTGCTCGACATTCAGTGATTGGGCCAAACTCAAGCCCACAATGAGAGCTTCGTATTCTGCTTCATTATTTGAGGCCTGGAATTGGAATCACAAAGCATATTCAATACCTATTCCATCCGAAATGTTAAGTATTATACCTGCTCCATTGTTGGTTGCGCAAGATGACCCATCAACATACAGGTTCCATGTTGGGATATTGTTTTCAAATGTTTGGTCTGTCAAGCTCCCATAATGGAATATTTTTCTCCTCGATTCCTCATACTTCCCTGACATCTTCTGAGATCTAGAAGAGGAATCACTTAGGTTGGCAGTGATTTCTTCTGACCTTTCTTCTAATGAAGGTTGCTCGAGGTATTGATTACTGACAACCACTTCTCCTGATTCTTGTTCTTTTTACCCATCTTGTTGCTCGAGAATATCGGGGTAAGTGAAGTCTACAATAAAATCTGCTACAGCTTGACCTTTTAAAGAATATCTTGGTTCATAAATAATATCATACCACCCCAATTCTACTGCCTAATACATTAATCTTACAAACTTCTCCTATCTGTGCAAGGCTTACCTTAGTGGCATATCAATATATACTACAATTGTGTGGGCTTGAAAATAGGGCTTCATTCATTTAGACGCCTCAATAGTGCCAATGTCAACTTCTCTAGTGTGGGTATTTGATTTTTGCTCCTCGAAAATCTTTACAAGTGTAGTAGACTGGTTTTTAAACTCCATTTTCTTCTCAAATTAAGGCAGAATCGCTGATTCAGAAACAGCTAAGTACAAGTATAATATTTCCCCTAGAATTGTTCAGGAGAGTAGGGGATGTGACCTCAAGTACTTTTTAACTCAAGAAAAGTGTTCGCATTTGTCATTCTATTCGAAACTCTTTCTTAGTACTTTAAAGAATGATAGGCACATGTCAGTAGCTCGGGACATAAATCTATTCAGAACTGTTACATACCTAGCTAGTCTTTGTACATCCTTCTTATAAGTAGGGGACTACATCTCAATCAGTGTCTTGATATTATTTGGGTTTGCTTCAATTCCCCTTTGATTTACTATGTACCTAAGTAACATTCCTTCTTATACTCCAAACACGCACTTAGTCGGGTTCAGTCTCATCTGGTTTTTCTCCAGTTGGTCGAAAGTTTGGCTGAGGTCGACAATATGATCAAACACTCTTTTACTCTTTGTCAGCATATAATCCACATAAACTTCCATATTTTTCCTATATGAGCCTCAAACACTTTATTCACTAATCTCTGGTAAGTTGCACATGCATTTTTCAAACCAAATGACATAACATTATAACAATAAGTTCCTCGGGGTATAATGAAGGAAGTGATCTCCCTGTCTTCAAGCTTCATTTTGATCTGGTTATAACCAGAATAGGAATCCATAAAACTGAGTAGTTCATGGCCCGATGTAGCATCCACAAGCTCATCAATTCGTGGCAAAGGAAAATAATCCTTTGGGCATGCTTTGTTCAAATCTGTGAAGTCTACACACATTATCCACTAATTATTCTTTTTATTAACCATAATTACACTGGCCAACCAATCTGGATACTTAACTTAATTGATAAAAGCAGATTATTACAACTTTTCAACTTCTTCCTGTATTGCTTGGTTCTTCTCGGGGCTGAACACTCTTCGCCTCTTTGTTAACATTGAGTTTATGTCAAATAAAGGTAGGATCAATCCCTGACATATCTTTGTGACTCCATGCAAACACATGCTTTCTCTGTCTAAGGAACTTCACTAGTTCCTGTTTAAGAGCAAGATCCAACGTTGCTCCTATTTGAGTGGTGCGTTCTGGCTTGTTATCATCCAACATAATGCTTTATGTTGCCTCTACTATCTGGACCTTCACCAATTCTCTTTCCTCCCTTGGATCTAAGGTTTCAACCTTAGATTCTTCATCAGGTTCAAAGGTGTCCACTTGGTAAGTGGTGGTTTTATTTTGTATTTCTTCCAGATCTTCTTACTCGACAGATGAGTAGTAGCAATCCCGAGCTACTTTTTGGTCACCTTTCATAATGCTTATCCCAAAGTTAGTCGGGAAATTCAAATATTGATGGACTGTAGATGGTGCAGCTTCGATTCTTCAACCCTAATCTTCCAATAATCATGTTATAATCCAAATAAATATTTTTGCCATTACAATGAAACGCATCTTCTCTATTCGGCTGGTTAGCCAAGTGTCGATTAACATCTCCACCTTAATTGTTCCCAAAGGGAATAATTTCTCACTATAAAAACCTATTAAAGGTCTGTGGTAGGGCTCCAATTGGCTGAGCTTAAAGTCCAGCCTTTCAAAGCAAGGATAAAAGATAATATATCGCGAGCTACCATTATCAATTAAGACTATGGAAATAATGATATCATGCTTTCTGACTTTGATTAGTAAAGGATCATCATGGAGGTACAATACTCCGAAAAGATTATTTTTAGAGAAATTGATCACCAATTTATCTTTGTTGACCTTTCTCGATCGATCTTCTTCAGCTAGATTGATTCTCTATATATAGGAACAAGCTTGTGCCTCATTGGGGTAAGCCTTCCTTTCTGACATAGGATCTCATCGTCCCGCATCAACGTCTGTAATCATTTGATAATCAAAAGAACCAAAGTTGAGCATAAATACATCACGTTCTGGTTGCCTGGGCTTCTTGGGTAGGTCGATATCATCCTCCTATTTATCTTCATGAGTCCTATTTTTCTCGTCTCTGAGCTTACAAGGTGATTTTGACCTATATCGAGCTCCTTCGTTGTTCTACCGATCAACAAACTAGTTCAATTTGCCTCTTCGAATGAGAGTTTCAATTTCATTCTGTAGAGCAATACAACGATCTATCGTGTGATCGTGGTCTCTAAGAAATTCACAGTATTTGGACTTATCCCTTTTGATAGGGGAGATCCTCAACTTCTCTAGCTAACGTACATCTTTGTTATGTTTAATTTCCTCCAAAACATTGTGAATACCCATTGTTAATGGAGTCTAATCATTATAATTCTTGAGCCGATTTATAATCCCTTTTTACTTTGATTCCCTATGTTCCTTGGAATCTTTGTGTTCCTTCTTATAAAGATATTTTTTCATATCCAATATCTTACATTTGTGTATGTCGTACGCCGCTATAAATGGCACGTCACTTCATAATCTCACATGATGACCTCTATTCGAATTTCTGGAATCAAGCATTCAACATCTCCATCAAGTGTCCCACATCTGCCTCAACGACTTCACGTTCCACAATTTTAGGCACTTTATGCAAGTGATACGCAAGAGAAGTCACAACAGTGAAATAAGGCAAGATATGAAAGTTCAAGGGCATTTTGGTAATTTTATAGCCACCTTCCGGAGGTTCGGTTAATTGGAAATTTGAAGAGCCGATGCCACGAAGATAATGGGAAGAAATGGCACCTCAATCTGAGCTACGGTGAAGAAGTTATGGCCCTTTGAAAATGGAGAAAATTCAAAGAAAAACCCTTGGAAGAATGTTGTGTGTTTAAGCCCCAAAACCAGCGAACTATCATGAATCAAAGGCCGAACCGGTTCGGGGGTGAATCGGTTCAAGGTACAAGCTGAATCGGTTCGGGTTACCTGATGCTGGGAAGAGTTTCGAAGTTTTAAAATTCCTTTTGGTTTCCTATAAAAGCCAACTTCGGGGGAGTTATTTTGGAAGACTTTGAGAGACGATTTTGAGAGTTCTATTAGCTCAAGTTTTCATATTTTTGAGTCCCAAAACTAATGTTTTGATTCACACATCATTGCCATACCTTTGTGAATCCTTTTGAAACCCAAGAACACAACTTTGGTTTTGTTCATCCTTGTGGAGAAGCCGTCTTTCTTCTTCATTACTGCTCATCTGGAGTTCCTGAGGGAGATTCTAACTGATAACGACAGAACCAACACCTGCGGATATTTCTGTGTCACTGTATTTTCATTGCAATTCGTGTAACCGTATCTTACAAAATTATAGTGAAAATAAAAGGTTTTGCCTCTTTGGGGGATTTTTCCTCACATGTGTGTGTTTGAATGTTCTTGAATGATTTCATCATCTTCAATCACACCTAAATGTATGTTTAGGATTTAAATTGAAAAAGTGAAATTAATTAAATAATTTCTTTATTTGAATGCAAGCGCACTCTTTCAAATTGGTATCAAAGCCAATTACATAATTATACCGTTAAATTTTCCGCAAAATTTTTCTAAGATATCAATTTTTTGAAAAAATTGATTTTTGAAAAAAGGGTGTGTTCAATGGAGAAATTATATAATAAAATGCCAGTTTTTGACGGGACAAACTATGCTTACTGGAAAGCCCGCATGAAATCTGCTTTAAAAGCCATTGATGAACGTGTTTGGATTTTGGTTGAAAGAGGGTGGACACCTCCCTCCATCACTGTTGAGAACGTGACTAGTTTAAAATTTGTCACTACTTAGACTGAAGAAGAATTTAAATGGTCATCTTTTAATTCAAAGGGTTTAAGTGCTATTTCTGGATCCGTCACTCCTGACGAGTTTTGATGCATAATAACGTGCACCACGTCAAAAGAGGCATGGGATGTTTTACAACTTACACATGAAGGAACTAATGCTGTAAAAGCGTCTAAACTGCAAAATTTGACAACTCAATTTGAAATCATCACCATGCTTGAGACTGAAGGTTTTGATGAATTTTATGCTAGGTTGTTTGATATTGTAAACACTAGCTTTAATCTTGGTAAAGACATTCCTAATGCTAGAGTTGTTAAAAAGATTCTTAGATCACTGCCTACGCGTTTTATCCCTAAAGTCATTGTGCTAAATTCTATGGGTAATTTAAACACTCTTAAACTGGAGGAACTTGTAGGAGATTTACAAACATATGAAACCGATATGTTTCCTACATCTGTCAAGCCTAAAGATATGGGAATTGTAATTAATGCCCAGGAGAGAAAGAGTGAGGGGTCGATAAGAAAGAGGGGAGAGTCATGTAGAAAAAGAGAGATAGATACGTCAGATTCTGAGTGTGACTTTGATTTAGATGATTTGGCCCTGTTTGCCAAAAATTTCAAGAAAAATGGAAATTTCAAAGACAAAAAGAATTTTGAGAAAAATAAGGTTGAAAAGAAAAATGAAAAAGATTTTAGAGATCCTCCTAAGAAAGAGAGTGAGAGATTCTATGAGTGCGATGGTAAGGGTCATAGAGCTTTTGAGTGTGCTACTAGGCTGAATAAAGAAAAGGGAAAAGGTGTCCTTAATGTTACCCTTAGTGATGACAGTGAGGTCGAGTCGATCGACTCTGGAGATGAGTCACCGCATGAGTGTAACTTCACCGCATTCATGGCTAGTCATGTGAGTACTTCTAGTGCTCCTCACGACGATGAGGATGTTGCTTCACAAGGACACCTCGACAGTGAGAACGATGTGAGTGGGGGGGAGGTTGATGCAAATGAGAGCGAGAGTGATCTCCAACGCTCCTACACTGAGTTATATACTGATTCATTTAAAACCAAAGAGTTTAACAAAGCGTTAATTCTTAGGATCACCGCTTTAGATAAAGATTTAAGACTGTTTGGAGAGAGAGAGATAGTTGGAGTGAGTATGAAAAAGGGAGGAAAGACAAACTTAGGAAGATAAGATGTTTTGAGTGCGATGGGACTGGGCATAAGAAATTTGAGTGTCCCACTATACTTAGGAGAGAGAGAAAGAAAGTTTTCATGCCCTTTACCCTAAGCGATTGTGAGGATGAGAATGGAGATAAAATTATGATCCAAAAAGCTTTTAGAAAGTTATTTATCGAGACCATGGAAACAAAAAGGTCAAATGGGATCCTAGGTCTTCGAATATTTGATTTGAAGGAAGAGAATGACGAGCTAAAAAGGGAAAAATGTGACTTGACCAACACGGTGTCTAGATTGACGACATGTGTATCCCATCTCGAGGATGATCTCAAACAAGCACGGTAGTTCCAAGTCTCGTTAGAGAACACATCTGAGAAGGTTGATAAGATGGTTCCTTATCCCATTTTGAATGAGGTTGGAAAAGGTAATGACGGTGCATTCACTACTTTTATTGCGCTCGAGCCTATATCCACTTTGGTGAGTGAGTCTCATCGGTGCCCGTCTAGGAAAGCTCTTCCAAAATTCTTGATAAATTAATTCCTAAACCGGTTTAGGTTTGCTCCCACTGCAAGAAGCGAGGACATCTTAGGGAGTTTTGTTCTAAGTTGGGTTTTGTGCCATATCATTCCACTTCACACGTCCCCGCACATGCACCCATTCATGATACTTTGCTTGCACATAATGATAGAGAGTTTGCACATATTCGCGAGCAAGCGAAGTTTTTTATCAAGGCCACACATAATCTTATGGAGTTGGTCCAAAAGATGTCACCATCTTTGGAAAACTCCACCGCTCTTCCTGGTTGAGATCTTGACATGTCTGCTAGCATAGGGTGATTTACATGATGTCTCTTTTGCCTATCGCTAACATGTACCACTAGTTTGTTTTATTTTCTGGTTTTTATATTTTTTTGAAAATCTAAAAAGATTTTATTTTTAAGAAATTTTTTAGAAAAGCTCAAAAAGATTTTTGTATTTTATGTGAACCTTTTTATGGATGAGCTTTAAGATAACCAGGTCACAATTTCATTCCCTTTATCCATGTGACTGTTTGATAGAGATTTGAGATGCTACATCATTTCATCCATGTGATTTACATTGTTTGGAGTCTTCGAGATGTGATTAGTGATATCTTTCTACATGTTTGACTCCTATCTCATTTATTGCACACATGCACGGATTTATTTTATTATTGTACTTCTCTATCACATATTAGCTTGAGCATTTCCATCTCAATTCTGTCTATACAACGAATCATATGAGATAAAACTTGACAAGATTGGAATGCATGTAAAAACCGTTTAGTGAGACTATGTGTTTATTTGAAAATGATGAAGGACTACGAAAGTTTCTTATCTAGCCTTTACGATAAAGCCACCATTAAATCGAATCTAAAAAATTGTGGAATTTTATTATTCGGGGTCCAAAGAGGTCAAAAGAGCCCGAAAAAATTTAAAGGTAATAAAAAGTAATTCATGCCAAATATGGGCCATTAGGTTTCACCATCAATTCTCCAAAGTTCAAGAATTTAGATCATCTCTATTCAAAATATAAATCTGAGGGAGTTTGGTTGGAGAATTTAAATGGTTTTGCACTTCCTTGAAAGTCCTGAAAAAGCATTAAATCGTTTTGGACGTTATTGGTGTGGAAATCACTTTGAGGTTTGATTTGTTGATTTGATTGAGTCAATGTCTCATATTTCCATCTTTTTACACCTAAGGAAGATGTTAAGTGCATTCGTTAGGAGTATCTGATATTCATCGTGCACATATGTCATGTTTGTAGGCATTGATTTTCCTATCGAATTTAATCACACCTCTACATTTACGCTATCATCGACTTGGTTGTTTTGTGTTCTTTCATGATGTGATTATTTGTTTGTATTTTTTGTGTGAAAATTTTTGAAAAATTCAAAAATAGTATTTTTCTTACCTTGTGACATTCTCCATTTGCATATATTTCTGCTTCTCATATCTGTCTATATGGGGACATAATAAAAAGGGGGAGAAAGAATTATCATATTATGGGGGAGTTTTGAAGTTTTGAGATTTTCTCATAAATTGGTATCTATGTTTATCTCATTTTTTCAAACTCGATATGTCACGTGGTATTTGCTTTATCTCATGTGTGTAGGTACCACATTGATGATCTATGAATTGCACACCCTGATGAGAAAAAATTTGAAGATTTGAAGAACAAACGATGAAGACTTATTCATTTGTATATTTCCAATTTTGGGTTCATGGGAGGCTATATTTTTATAGGTTAATTGAATGATAATAATTCAGATGTTTTTATGTATGTACCGTCATAGACATAGGGGATATTTATAAGGACATTTTTCTTATGTCCGATATCTTACATTTGTATATGTCGTACGCTCTTACAATAGGCACGTCACTTCACGATCTCACATAATGGCCTCTATTCGAATTCCAAAAATCAATCATTCAACTTCTCCATCAAGTGTCTCACATCTACCTCAACGACTTCACGTTCCACGATTTTAGGCACTTTATGCAAGTGGTACGTAAGAGAAGTCAAAACAGTTAAAGAAGGCAAGATATGAAAGTTCAAGGGAATTTTGGTAATTTTACAACCATCCTCAGGAGATTCGATCAACTGGAAACTTGAATATCTCGATGCCACAAAGATACTGGAAGAAACGACACCTCAATCCGAGCTACGGTGAAGAAGTTATGGCCCTTTAAAAATGGAGAAAATTCTAAGAAAAAACCTTGGAAGAATGCTGTGTGTTTAAGCCCCAAAACTAGCGAACTATCACGAAACGAAGGCCGAACTGATTCAAGGGGGAACCGGTTCGAGGTACAAGCCGAAAAGATTCGGGGTACCGGACGCTGTCAAGAGTTCCAAAGTTTTAAAATTCCTTTTGGTTTCCTATAAAAGCCAACTTCGGGGGAGTTATTTTGCAAGACTTGAAGAAACAATTTTGAGAGTTCTATTAGCTCAAGTCTTTATATTTTTTAGTCCCAAAACTCATGTTTTGATTCACACATCATTTTCATACCTTTGTGAATCCTTTTAAAACCCAATAGCATAACTTTGATTTTGTTCATTCTTGTGGAGAAGCCGTTTTTCTTCTTCATTGCTGCTCATCTGGAGTTCTTGAGGGAGATTCCAGCCGACGACGACAGAACCGACACCTGTGGGTATTTATGTGTCACTGTATTTTCATTGTAATCCGTGTAACCGTATCTTACAAAATTATAGTGAAAATAAAAGGTTTTGCCCCTTTAGGGGATTTTTCCTAAGATGTGTGTGTTTGAATGTTCTTGTATGATTTCATCACCTTCAATCACACCTACATGCATGTTAACGATTTAAATTGAAAAACTGAATTTAATTAAATAATTTCTTTATTTGAACGCACGCGCACTCTTTCACTTCTTGTCAGTTTTGCTTTCTCTTTTTATCCCCGAGCTCCGCTTAGCTGTCATTGCCTTCTTTGTATTCATGATCCTGGCTTCTTTTGTCATTAACTCGGTCATTGTCTTTTGAGGATCTTTAGTAAGCGTGTAGTAGAGCTTATTAGGGAGCAGTCCGCTTATAAGATATGTTATATAAGTCTTCTCCTCATATTCCACAACCTCCAATTTCTCATTATTGAAACGAGTGATGTAGCCTATAGTACTTTCTCCTTCCTTTTATCTCACACTGAACAAATGAGCAACCCTTTTTACTGGTTTGGCTCCAAAGCAAAAGTTACTAATGAATAACTCGGCAAGTTGATTGAAGATGGAAATTTGCCCCCGGGGAAGGCTATTGTACCAGATTTGAGCAGGACCGATAATTATTTTGGAAAATGCTCTGCACCTTATCTCACCGGGGACGACATATATGTTAGTTGCTGCCTGATATTGCTCGATATGAAGGGTAGGGTCAGTTTTTCCATCATATTTGGGTGTAACCATAGGAGCTTTAAACTTTGAAGGTGTGGGAAAATCCACAATAGCTTGTATGAAAGGAGATCTTTTAACACAGCTTATTTCCAATGGGTTCTTGGATTTAACCATTTCTCCCAATAAATCCTCTAAGCGCTGGATGGAGCCCTTCCATGCGTTGTTTCTAGCATCGAATTTATGTGTTAAAACTTTTTCATTCCTACTAACTGTTTGTGCTGAACTTTCTTCCTGCAATTGTTGTTTGGTGCGGGCAGTTCGTCAAGCATCTGATCTAGATTGGGTTGATCCTTACCTTTGATTGGTTGGTCGTCGAGTATTACTCGACAATTCCCTGGGAACATTTATATTCCCCATGGGTCCCAAACAGTCAAAAGGAGATGCTCGGTTAAGCCTTTCTAAGGCACTCAATCTTTCAAGTGTAAAAGATTAATCATCGTATGGCTCCGATGTTTTGAGAGAAGAACTTGCTCCTGGGAGATAAGAGGTATCTCTAGTAGTCCTGGATTGGCTATGCCTACTGCTTCTTGGATGAGGAGGTGTCATATTTCCACGAGTAGGTAAAGAAGGTGACATGGCTTGCAAGGTCTGCGCTAACTGCCTCATGATATCTTGCATAGCTTCTTGTCCTCTGACGAGACTGGCCAAAATACCAGTCAAATCATTGGGCATTGGTGGGGTAGAAGGAACAGGTAGAATGCCATCGTTTTTTAAGCTTAATTCAGGAATATCAACCATTTAAATGAATGAATGGGTGAAAACGATTAGAAACATGTTTCCACAGACGATGCCAATCTGTTGATAAAAAAACTAGACTATCTCTAATTATTTTATCACAGATAAATAAGTAAATAAGAGACACAAAACATTTTTAAAGTGGTCCGGCTCGAAGGGAAAAGCTTACGTCCACTGGTGTGTATTATTTTGTGTTTGTTTAGTTATCTCTTTTTTCGTGTCCCATGGCTGTAGGGATCACAATGTATTTTTAGTCCCTGAGGGTGTACCAGAAGTAAAATATTAAACGATGGAATGCCTTTATAACATAGGCATTTACATTTCTACAACGTTCATAATGTATACAACTAATGGCGCTTGATAGCCCCGGTTGGTCGATCTTCCTAGTGTTGACTGGCATTCTGCACTATTGGTCGGTATTATTGGATTCATTCTTATAAATAGGCCTTGCTGACTAAGATTAATGCCACGATGGATAACACGTGTCTATTTCTGATTGGTTCACGTAATAGGATATTTTTTTGTATCAATAGTGAGTATGATGATTTCTTTTCTCATTTATTTCACTCCGCACACATCATACACATAAATCACGTTTTTAGAGAAAAATGAGAATATTAGCATAGCCCATAAGAGACCTAAGGGGTAAAATGGGTGATTAACACCTTTTCATTTCGTAAATTAGTCCCTGGAACAATTATCTATTTGGTTTCGTATGTATAAGTTTGGCTTTAATGTCGTTTCTTCAAGGAGGACTACATCTTTTGCCTGTTTTGAGCAAAATAGGTTTGCGACTCCATCTTTCTATATTTTTACCCCTTTGACGATGGCCAATTTATGTTCGTGGAAGCCCTTAAATATTGCACGAGTGACGAAAAGAGGATTTCTCCTCCTTAATCCTCGCACACACAAATTTTTGTTCCAAGGCGAACCCGTGTCAAAAAATCCTAGATGGCTCCAGTCATATTTCTAAAACACTCACTGTCAAAATACCATTGTGATTCATTTTGGACAACTAAGGCAATGTGATTAACAAGACAATTTTCTTTCTTAGTCCAAACAACTTTGGTCTTGTTATTATTTCCTTAAATCTTTAGAATTATTACAAACGTTTTAAAAAATTTAAATTTTCTCAATTTTTGACAAAATAGTTTTAGATTTTTCAAAAGGGAATTGAAATATTATTTCAAGGTAGAGACTTCATACAGGCGAGGTTTCTTATTCAACTTGGATTTTTTCATAAGCGTTGTTGAAACCAAAATTAATATGCTGATATAGACGAATAATATGAAGACACGTGTCAATCTACTTGGCACAATAGTAACGAGGAAGTTCATTTCCCCGACCAACTCATGTTCTCTCCGAGCAACGAGGATACACTGAGGAACTTCAGCATTCCGAGGTACTCTAACGCTCCGAGGAACTCCTGAGCAACGAGCAACCAAGGTGGTCCGAGCTGCATCTCGGCCGTAGCATTAATTGCCAGATAATCAACAGTTCAATTATTCATTGAATGTTTATCATCTTGACGCACATGCTACATTAAATGTATTACCATTTTATATGTATATCATTTAATGTATCAACCCTTTCATGTACAGCCTAAGGGCTATAAATACCTTGTATCACCCTCATTCAAAGGGACCGGAATTTCTTGAGAGAATTTGTACTCGAGAATTCCCAAACATTCAGCAATAACATAACAGTGGACGTAGGCCATTCATATAAGGCTAAACCACTTTAAAATCTTTGTCTCATTTTATTTATCTGTGATTGAATAATTAGAGCTATCTAATTTTTTACATCAACAGATTGGCGCCGTTTGTGGGAACGATTGTTACTATCGCTTTTCACCAAAAATCGTCCATCATCAATGGCGGATAATCCAGAATCTAGCAATCGAAACGCTGGAAATACTGGAAATCCTCAGAATCCCTCTGCACCTCCAGATCTAGCCGGGATTATGACGAATTTGGCTCAAGGACAAACCGTCATGCAAGAAACAATGAGGCAACTCATACAAACCCTTCATGGTGGTGCACCTGCACGTTCAGGACAGCAAAGTGGTCAGAGGCAAACTTATTTCTTCACGATCCAGGCGTACTGAGTCACGTCGTAATGAGGAGTCTGATGATTTCTCTTATCAACCTGGGCGAACTTCGTCAATAAGGGCTACAGATACTGATCAACATATCACCCTCTCTCCAGAAAGACCCAGTGCTTTAGAAAGACTGAGTAGGGTGTCTCCTTTCAGTCGATTAGGCCCTAGGAGGAATAGGAGTCCACCTAAGACCATGTCGAGGAGTTTTCGACAACCATCAGATCTAAGAGAAGGATCAGCACAGTCACGACCGGCTGCTCGTCAAGATAGATCTCAAGGAGCTACCTCAGAACGATCAATTGCTCGAACCAATAGGCCCGAGGAAGGAAATGAAGCGTGGAAAGGATCTCTCCAACGATTGGAGGATAAATTGGGAGAAATGGCCAAAGCAAAGAACCCCCTACAATGAACTTTTGTTCGAGGAACACCTTTTGTACAGGCCATTGTGAATTTTCCTACACCGTCAAAGTTCAAAGCACCTGTAGTGACCCCCAAATATGATGAAAAGACAGATCCTGTTCTTCACATAGAGCAATATCAAGCTGCTGCCGACATCTATGGCGTCCCCGACGAGATGAGATGCAGAGCGTTCTCAAGAACTCTTACTGGAGCTGCCCGGATATGGTACAACAATCTTCCTAGGGGTAAGATTTCAACTTTCTTTCAGTTGACCGAGTTGTTTATTGGCAATTTCTGTTTTGGAGCAAAGCCAGTAAAACGAGTAGCACATTTGTTAAGTGTTAGACAAAAATCTGGTGAGAGTACTAGAGATTACATAACTCATTTCAATAACGAGAAGCTGGAAGTCATAGATTACGAAGAAAATACAGCAATCGCTGCCTTGATGAGTGGGTTGTTGCCTAATAAATTGTATTACACCTTGGCGAAAGATCCACCTAAAACTATGTCAGAGTTGATGGCAAAAGCGGCCAAAATCATGAATGTCGAGGAAGTTATGGCTACAAAGAAGAATATGGATAAAGACACCAAGGTGGACGTCGACAAGTCTAAAAATAAAGAGAATAAGGGCAATGGCGGTGACAAACATTCCAGAAATAATAAATCATCATGGGAAATCCTGAAGAAATACGACAATTATACCCCTTTGAAAATGGGTATTCATCATGTCTTGGAAGAAATTAAGAACAACGAGGAGGTAAAATGGCCAAAGAAACTGAGGTCAGACCCTGATTCGAGGAGTAAGGATAAATATTGCGAGTTTCATAAAGATCATGGTCACATGACCAAAAATTGCATAGCTCTTCAGAACGAGATTGAAACACTCATCCGAAGAGGAAAGCTAGCAAAATATGTTGATCGGGGAGGTGAAAGAAAAAATAACGACCGAATTAGAGAAAGGTCTAGATCTCCTCGTCGAGCAGAAGAGAAAAAGAAGAAAAATCATGAAGATGATCCAGATGATGACCCCGACCTTCCCAAGAAACCAAGACAGCCAGAACGGGAGGTATTTTCTATACGTTTTGGGTCATTTGATTGTAATGTCATTACAGGAGGAGATGCAGGAGGAGGAGACCTTACTGCAGAATGAAAGGCTTACCTTGGAGAGGCTCAAGCTTGTTCATATATTCAGTGAATAAATCTGGCTGAGGACGATCGTCCGAGGAAGGTAAACAAAGAGAAGCTAGTCATCGGCTTTTCAAAAAACGACCTAGCAGGTGTTCTTTATCCTCACGACGATCCTCCGGTGATTAAAATGAGGATGAAGGAAGTAGTGATTTCAAGGGTGTTGGTAGACAATGGAAGTTCGGCAGACATCATGTACTATTCATGATTTGACAGTTTGAATCTGAAATTATCTCAATTGGAACCGTATCACAGACCCCTCCTGGGTTTTGCTGGCGAGAAAGTTTTTCCACTTGGGACGATCAAGTTGGACATATTCATTGGAACTTGGCCTGCTTGTCGAACAGAGAGAATACGCTTCTTTTTGATGGATAAGAATGTGCAGTCAGCCTACAACATCATCATGGGAAGAGTTGGTTTGAAGAAGTTCGAAGCAGTTCCATCTACCGTGCATCAGTGCTTAAAATTCCCAACAAATTTTGGAGTAGGAGTTGTGAAAGGTGATCAGAAAGTAGCTCGGGAATGCTATTATTCGTCTGCCGAGCAAGAGGAACTTGAAGATTCAAGAAAAAAGACTACTACCTACCGGGTGGATGAAGGTACAAAAATTAAAACACTGGATCCTCGAGATGAATCCCAACTTGTAAAAGGACAGGTGGTGGAATCTACAGAAAATATTATTCTGGACGACGATCACCCTGAACGGGTAACCCAGATAGGTTCTACGTTGGATGCTTCAATAAAACAGGAGTTGATAACTTTCTTGAGAAACAGGAAGAAAACTTTTGCGTGGAGTCATGAAGACATGCCAGGAATAGATCCAAACTTCTTATGTCATGAGCTCAAGGTGAATAAGGAGATCAAGCCTGTAAAGCAGAGAAGAAGGGTATTTAGCCCCGAGAAGAATCGGGCTATACAAGAGGAGGTCGAAAAGCTCCAGAAAGCCCAATTCATTGAAGACGTAAAGTATCCAGACTGGTTGGCAAACGTGGTGATGGTAAAAAAGAAAAACAATAAATGGAGAATGTGTGTTGATTTCACCGATCTTAACAAGGCATGCCCAAAGGATCATTTTCCATTGCCCAGAATTGATCAACTAGTGGATGCTACCTCGGGACATGAGCTGCTCAGCTTCATGGATGCTTACTCTGGCTACAACCAGATCAAAATGAAACTTGAAGACAGGGAAAGTACTTTTTTTATTACCCCTAGGGGAACTTATTGCTATAATGTTATGCCTTTTGGTTTGAAAAATGTAGGAGCGACATACCAGCGGCTGATGAACAAGGTTTTCACCGAAAAAATCAGTTGCAACATGGAAGTCTATGTCGATGATATGCTGACAAAAAGCAAGAAAGCTGCAGATCATCTAGTTGACTTAGCTCAGACATTTGATCAACTGGATAAATACCAGATAAAGCTCAACAGATAAAGCTCAACCCGACGAAGTGTACATTTGGAGTACGAGAAGGAATATTTCTCGGGTACATTGTCAACCAGCGAGGCATTGAAGCAAATCCAGATAAAATCAAAGCTCTTTTAGGGTTACGATCTCCAACAACAAAGAAAGAAGTGCAGAGTCTTATAGGACGAGTTGCGGCGCTCAACAAATTTGTGTCCCGAGCAACTGATAAATGCCTCCCATTCTTCAAAACACTTCGAAAAACTTTTGAGTGGACTAATGAATGTGAGAAGGCCTTTCAAGACTTGAAAAAGTATTTGGGAGCACCTCCATTGTTGTCTAGGCCAATAACAGGAGAGAAGTTGTACTTGTATCTGGCAGTATCAGAGAATGCAGTCAGTTCAACATTGATCAGATTGGAGAATGGAGTCTAGAAACCAATCTATTACACAAGTAAGGCTTTCCGAGGTGCGGAAATCAGGTACCCAAAGCTAGAGAAATTGTCATTGGCATTAATTGAAGCAAGTAGAAGAATGAGGCCATATTTCCAGGCCCATACCATCGTCATTTATACCGACATGCCACTGAGGCAAGCCCTTCATAAGCCAGAAAAGTCAGGGAGATTGATGTATTGGGCAATAGAGCTCGGTGAATATGATATTGTGTATGAGCCCAGATCATCACTGAAAGGGCAAGCTGTAGCAGATTTTATAGCAGAGTTTACATATCCTGATACCCCCGAGGAACAAAAATTGCTCGCTGACCAACCTGTGGATGTTACAGGATCAACAGACATAAATTCAGACCAACTCCGGTTGGTAAAAGGGCTTATGGATGAAGAAAGATCATCAACTTCGAGCTCAGACCAGCTCCGATTGGTAAAAGAGCGAGAAGAGATGGTTGACGAGGAGCGAAAAGTGTCAAGGGAGGATGAAAAGAAGCAACAAATATTTCACCGAGGAACTCTGTCAGATAAGAAATTTGAAGACGGGTTGCCCATATGGAGATTATATGTAGATGTCTCATCTTGCACAGCAGGTTGCGGGGCAGGAATTGTTTTGAACACCCCAGACGAGATTGACATGGAATATGCTTTGCGATTCCAATTCAAAGCCTCCAATAATGAGGCTGAGTATGAGGCCATGATAGCAGGTCTTAATTTATCAAAGATTATGGAAGCGCAACAAGTGATGGTATTCAGTGATTCTCAATTGATTGTGAATCAGATGATGGGAACATATGCGGTTAAAGGAGAACTAATGGTCAAGTATCATGCAAAGGTGATGGAATTGTTAGCAGAATTTGATGCCATTCAGTTGATCAGAATACCCAGAATAGAAAATGCACAAGCAGACGCACTGGCCCGACTAGCATCAGCTACTCGTACCGAGCTGCGAAGAACGATACCAATTGAAGTACTGGAAAGTCGGAGCATAGATGAAAACCTGACGATGAATGTTATTACCCTTGATTTAGGACCATCTTGGATGGATCCCATCAGGGTATATATTAAAGAGGGAGAATTTCCAGAGGATAAGCTCGCTGCCAAGAAATTGAAGTATAACGCTGCTCGGTATGTATTAACTAATGGTATTTTATATAGACGAGGAATTATGGCAGGTTTGCAGAGATGTGTACATCCCTCCGAGGTGAAAGAATTGATTGAAGAAATCCATGAAGGGTCTTGTGGAGCTCATGTAGCAGGTCGAACACTTTTACAAAGGGTAATGACTCAAGGATACTACTGGCCGACGATGAGGACTGATTGTATAGCCTATGCTAAGAAATGTGACAAGTGCCAACGTTTTTCCTCCATCCGACGAACTCCACAAGCATTGTTGACACCAATAACTTTCCCTTGGCCATTTTCCATATGGGGAATTGATTTGGTTGGACCACTGCCGATCACCCGAGGAAGATTCAAGTACCTCGTCGTTGCAGTGGACTATTTTACTAAGTGGGTAGAAGCTGAGCCGCTTATTGATATGACATACGAGAAGGTATACCAGTTTGTTTGGAAGAACATCATCTATCGATATGGTCTCCCTCATGCCTTCATCACAGACCATGGAACCCAATTTGATAACGAGTAATTTTTTGCCTATTGTCATCAGTCGAACATTTTGAAGGTTCATTCGGCACCAGGCCATCCTCAAAGTAATGGACAGACTGAAGTGACGAACAGAACACTGCTGAATGGTTTGAAGAAAAGGCTAAGTGAAGCTAAACCTGACCGGATTAATGAGCTACAATCAGTATTGTGGGCTTACCGAACAACTCCCCGAGCAGCGACTGGAGAATCACCATATATGCTGGCATTTGGAAGTGAGGCTGTAATACCTGCCGAGTTGGGTCTTCCAACACATAGAGTACTGAATTTCAATTCTCCTGTCAGTGACTTAATGAGAAGACTGGATTCGGATATGCTCGAGGAGGTCAGAGAAGAGGAAGCCATTAGGAATGCTGCTTATCAACAACGAACAGCTCTGTTCTACAACAAAAGGGTGAGGAAATGCGATTTAAAAGAAGGAGATTATGTGCTAAAGAAGGTCATTCAGAAGCACAATAAATTGGAGGCAAACTGGCATGGACCTTACCGAGTTACAGAAGTTATTCGACCAGGAACTTACCGAATAGAAACTCTAGAAGGAGAGGAATTCAAGAATGCTTGGAATGCTGAACACCTTCGCAAGTATTATCAATGATGTAAAATGTACAACGGTTCCATCAATATGAATAAAACGATGATGTTTTCACCATTTTTCTCTCCTTTGTTTGAAAGTTTTTCAAGGAATACTAGTGTTGTACACTACGCTGCTCGACAGAAAAAAGAAGACGATAGTTCAGACCCACGACCAACTCCGGTTGGTAAAAGGGCGAGAACAAATTATACTCCTTTGGTTAGGAGGCGTACACTTGCGTGATCAAATTCGGTTGGTAAAAGAGCTTGTGGACAAGATAGTTCGAAAGAACCTGATAGTTCGAGCGTGATCAACTTCGGTTGGTAAAATAGTGAGAACAAATTATACTCCTTTAGTTAGGAGGTGTACACTTGCGTGATCAACTTCAGTTGGTAAAAGAGCTTGTGGACAAGATAGTTCTAAAGAACCTGATAGTTCGAGCGTGATCAACTTCGGTTGGTAAAATAGCGAGAACAAATTATACTCCTTTGGTTAGGAGGCGTACACTTGCGTGATCAACTTCGATTGGTAAAAGAGCTTGTGGACAAGATAGTTCGAAAGAACCCGACAGTTCAAACTCATGACCTACTCCGGTTGGTAAGAGGGCAAGAACAACATTCTTAAAAATGCCAATTTTGGCTGGTTAAGAAACAAAATATGCCAATTTATGTTGGTCGGAAGGTAAAATTATTCCAGAAAATACAAGAATTCCAAACTGAACCAAGTATAGTTGGTCGGTGATCAAAACAGTAATTGGTCGACGAGGATAAATTATCAACTTTGGTTGGTCGGACACATTTTATGAAAAAAAAATTTCCAAGTATGGCTGATTGGAGATAAAAACCTATCAACTGTAATTGGTCGACAAACACAATTTAACAACCTTGGTTGGTTGGAAACATTTTAAACATTTTATACTCATTACTTTATTATTAAGTGATTGAGCAACATTGATACTTGTAACTGTTTATTACTAAGTTGGTTGATGAACAGCACAAAATTGTTATCTTTTTAACAGATACATATGCACAAATGTAAAAATGTTTGATAAACACAAAATAATAGCAATACAGATTTGCAAACAGAAAATGAAAGTCTTTCATTAAAATCAAAATAAATTACAAGCTACATATATGTGCTAACGGTTACATTGAAAAACCTATTCTATTGGTTTCTTTCCTTTAGCTTTTGAAACAGGCTCCTCGCCAGCAGGAGGATCCTCCAGGCAAAGAGGAGAATTAATGAAATTAACATCTCTGAGCATTCTGACATTCATCACAGAAGGTGTATCCAGGAGATACTCGGGACGAGATAATTCAATCTGAGAATGAAGACTATAGTCACCAAGGTATTTTGAAATTAAGCTACGAGGAATGGCATGAGCTGGGATCCATTCCATGTCTAGTTTATAAGGCGGTACAGGCAAGTCTAGTAGCCCAGGAACATGATAATCCCATAAAAAATGGCCCTGCTCTAGCTTTAACACACCCAGGGCGTTCAACCATCCTTGTTTATAAACTTCGTTATTGGCATTTTCAAGACGAGCATCCAAGTGACAAAGGGCTTTATTGTAGCCTGCCGTCCAAAACTCACGAGGTTGTTTGTGGAATTGGAAAGTTATTCTCTCTAGTTGCTCGTGAAGGCTCCTGGCAAAAACATCTTTGTCATTCAAAGCAGACTTCATCGCAGTAAGTTGATCTTCCAAAGATAGGTTTTTCTTGGACATTTCAGACAAAGCCCGATCTTTGGCGTTCAGTTGGTACGCTTGGGTTTCCAATGTTGATAGAGTACGAGATTCTTCAACATTACGGCTGAGAACTCTTGATCGACTCCGAGCAGGTGGAGAATTTTGCTCCTCGACAACATTTTGAACAGCTCTTCCTCACCTACGAGACCCTCTTCCTCGTCCCCGAGCATTAGTAGAGATACCAGACCTTCTCAGAGTATCCAATTCTTGCCTTAATTTGGCGTTTTCAACCTCTAAGAATGAGAATCCTTCATCAGTGATCGGTACCAAGGCAGTAGAGGATGAAGCTGCAGACTCATATTGTGCCAACTTCTTCTGCAAATTGTTGTTCTCATGTTCCAGCATCTCGGCGATCTGTCTGCAGGCCTCAACTTCACCTTTTAGGGTTCTCTCCCTAACATCGTACCCAGCGATGATCTTTTTGTGACCTGTCTCAGAGGAAAGCTGTTGATACCTATTCTCATATTCCTTGTTCAACAAGGCAGTTGATTCATTGTGCTGATCCTGAAGATCTTCTAAGGTATAATGAAGCTCATCGATCAATTCATAGTAGGCCACATTATTGGCCACAGCTCGGTTGAGTAAAGCTTTCAAGTACCGATAAGCCTCAATTGCCTGTTCTGAAGCATCATGGCCAAGGATGTCAGCAATTTCTGATACACTTAGCTCTGTGTGACCAGCCTTATAGTATTCGTGACATTGCTGCATCAGTTTTGTATCATTGGCAGATAGCAATTCCATCCTGGCTATAAACTAATGAAAAGGAGACAACAGTCAACAAAAATAAATCATCAACAACAGAGAAGAACAAAAATGTATTTTATTAGATCATAAAAAGATTACATTGTTTGATTACAAATGATAATGAAAGATAGAAATGATACCGAACAACTTCACACCTTTTCCTTGTCTCCCAAGACTTTCTCGGGAGGCTGGGATGAGGAGCTTGGTTGCTCGGTGGTAACAGCATCTTGATCAGCAGGAGTTGAAATTTTCTCAGGAGGAGGAAGCATGGAAGAAATGTCCTCGTTGGCAGAAGGTAGAGAGGCAGGGACTTGATCACCCATGGCCATGGAAGATTCATCAGAGATGGCCTCATCCTCTTCTTCTTCTAAAATTGGTGGGGGAGGACCAGGGAGGTGTAGCTGAAATAGCTCAGAGTCATCTTTGATCTTCAATTCCTGCAGGGTAGCTACCCAGCCATCTCGGAAGTATTTCAACTTCCCGTATTGTACTTGGGATGTCATCGCAGCAATCCCTTTGTCACATCCTTTATCCCAGCCAGCGCTGAAGGATTTTTTAACTGCGAGCTTTCTTTTCAGTTTCTCCGAGGAGAGCTTCTCGGATAGAAGATCCTCGGTAGTCTTTAACTTCGCATCCAATTCTTCTTTTTGGCGCTTGACATCTCGCAGGACGGACAACTCTTCCTCTGCCTTTTTCAGCTTATCTTCAAGCTCTCCAAAGTTCTTGAGCTTGTCGTCATATTTTTGATGTTCAACCTCTAAACTTTTCACCTTATTCTCCAAACTATTGGAGATCTCGGCCAACTTCACCTTCTCAGCTTCAACTATAGATAACTTTTTCTCCCAAACAGCTTTGTCCTCACTATACTGCTGACGAGAATCCTTCAAGGATTGGGTCAAACCCAGCAGAGCATCCTCTACCCCCGACGAGGAGCTGGAAGCTTTAATTGCTTCATCTTTCTTCACGATGTTGTTAAAACAATTCACCAGCTAAACAAAGGAAAAAGTGACAGGTCAGTACAAAAATACAAGTATTCAAAGAAAGAAAGGAAATTCAGAGTGTGAGAAATTTACTGAAGCAAGGTGACGGGTAGCTAGGGATGTCATCATATCCCTAGAAATCTTTTCATCAATTCCTTGGACCTTGGGTATGATCCAAGTTTTTACAGAGCTCATGGCAAAGCTCAGAGGAATGATGGTTGGAACACCAACACCACCAGCTGGTATAGAAGATATGGTTTCAGTCAGATTGGCAGTTTCAGCCAAATTGACTGAGGACTATTTCCTCAATCTCCTCAAAGGAACTTCAGCAATTTCAACCAAGGAAGAGCTCTTGGTCGGAGAGATAGCAGTCATCTCCACAGGAGCAACCTTCTTGCTCGGAGCCACTGGGGGCTTCTCAGTAGCTTTGGAAGGCGCAACATCCACCTTCTTAGTCCCCTCTGGGACATCAATTTTGATTTTCTTGGCTTCAGAAGCAGAAGTAGTGTCATCAAATAGAGCAGGGGGAGCTCTTTTCCTGCCCATTCTTTGACTTAAAGGGATGTGAGAATCTGAAGAAGAATCCTCTAGAGTTGAGGTTGGCTCAACAGATCTAATCACAGGACGAGCAGTATAAGAAGTCGTATAACTCCTATACTGCAGCAAATATGATGCAAACCTGATGTGCTCGTCTGCAACGTTCTTATGCAAACCCCAGATAAGTTTCAGATGCTTAATATTAACCTCTGATTCTTTTGGAGTTTTTCTTTTACTATCAAGTGCAAACAAATACATAATGAAATATCAGTCATACATTTTGTCAAATATGATAAAAGCATAATTTCATAAGTAAAGGAAAATGAGAATAAACCTATCCCATTGCCATATGGGGGGCATTTAGGACCCTGGTATACTGCATCTCCAACCAAGGGGGCATATTGCCAATTTTTAATAACCACCCCATGTTCAAAATAATCTCTATTTGCATCAGGGAGGTTAACTACAAGAGCCTTATTTAAAAACCTAGTTTTTAAGTAATAAACATTATCTAAAATAGCCCATCTATAGCAATACATAATCTCAGGAATCCCTATACGAGTTTCATGAGTTAGATTTAATTTATACACCCCATTAATTATTCTCCATGAATTGGGGGCTATTTTTGCAGGAACAACGTCAAAGTACTGACAGAACTCTAAGCATAAGGGGTTTGGCGGAAAAGAAAATCCACATTCAGCAATGAATAGACTGGGGAACCAATGTCCCTCAGCCAATCGAAAATAATCTAAAGGCTCAGAAAGAACCTCCAGAGCTACCCAGGAAGGAATGGAAAAATCGGAACGAAATTTCTCAACAGACTCCACAATATAAACCATAGTGAATAAAAGAAATACAGAAGAAAAGAAGAGAATCTTACAGGAAAAAGGAAGAGCTGACAACTAGCGAAGGAAAAGATGAACGCACAAGGGAGAGAGAGAACAGAAAGCTTGAATGCAGAAAATTGGAAAAGGTAGAAGACGGTATGGTTACCTAAGAAGTTTAAATACTTTACCTTGGGAAGCTGCGAAGGAAATGATTACAGAAAAGAAACTAATACGCCACCGGTGGCTAAAAGGACAAAAATGCACGAAGATCGAAGCACTCATAAAAATTCGAAAAAGGCGGATTCTGTGAATTTGAAAGAAATTCAAATATGAAGAAAAGGCTCCTAAAACCCAGGAAAGTCATTTAATATCGCCATATACCAAGAAAGAATGTTCCATACTCCTCAAAGTTCGAAATATGAAACATTGGGGGCTTCTGTTGATACCAAAATTAATATACTGATATAGACGAATAATATGAAGACACGTGTCAATCTACTTGGCACAATATTAACGAGGAAGTTCATTTCCCCGACCAACTCATGTTCTCTCCGAGCAACGAGGATACACCGAGGAACTTCAGCATTCCGAGGTACTCTAACGCTCCGAGGAACTCCTGAGCAACGAGCAACCAAGGTGGTCCGAGCTGCATCTCGGCCGTAGCATTAATTGCCAGATAATCAACAGTTCAATTATTCATTGAATGTTTATCATCTTGACGCACACGCTACATTAAATGTATTACCATTTTATATGTATATCATTTAATGTATCAACCCTTTCATGTACAGCCTAAGGGCTATAAATACCTTGTATCACCCTCATTCAAAGGGACCGGAATTTCTTGAGAGAATTTGTACTCGAGAATTCCCAAACATTCAGCAATAACATAACAGTGGACGTAGGTCATTCATATAAGGCTGAACCACTTTAAAATCTTTGTCTCATTTTATTTATCTGTGATTGAATAATTAGAGCTATCTAATTTTTTACATCAACAAGCGTGTAACGATATTATTTCAAGTGACCATCGTGTTTGTAAAAAGTGAAATGATGAACAAAATGATGACCAGTTTTCTTCAAAGGCTTTGAATTAGTTTTCTTCTCATACGATGAAGACTCTTCGGATTATTGAGTCTTTTGATAAGCTTTCACAAAGATAATTATGTCCTCGTATTTAGATTTACCACTAGGGTTTTCAAAACTAATACCACGTTAACCAACATAAGATCTAGTACGGGGAAAAAGTGTGACACCCCGCCTAATTAAATACCAGGCGATCACTCCTTTATTAAATTAATATCAAGGTGAACAGTTGGTTCATTCTTAGCATCACTGTCGCAAATGAAAATCTTTTCCAATTAAACACCCTAAGTAATTAAGCTAAGTATAAAAAGCCTTTAAAAACTTATTTCCATTTTATTAAATTCAGTCATAAACCTTTAACCAATAACCTTTTAAGAGTCACACATTTAGTATAGAATGAAAATGAACATTCAAGAGTTTAACCATCAATAATAAATCCCAACATTAAAACACTAAAAGGGAAACATCCCAACAGTAATAAATCCCAAAGTAAAGATACTGAAAGTAAAAGAATTACAATCTCTGACAATACCAACTAAATAATGAAAAAGGGCTGCACATGCCCCCACTTGATAAAACTGAACTAGAAGTAGAGTCAAGAATGAGGTCGTCTAAGAAATGGCCTGTAACTCCCACAAAAGCTACAGTGTGTTCCATCCAAAGAATCCTAAGCAAGACGCCCCTATGGCTAGGCACCTATAATACATACATATATATATATATATATATATATATATATATATACACACACACAAGAGAGAAGAGATACAGCAAATGAGTCAGAGCCCGAATGTAAAACAGTTTTAAAAATAGTTTAACAAGTATTTAAAATGCTTACCGGCTAATGCAACAGTCATATTAGTATGCGACACTCTCCTGAGAATTCTCACCTCTCATCTAGTGTGCACGTCTATTGTACTAATGAACCCCATATATCTCTCTAAGTTATTCTCTATAAGTTTTAGCACGTGAAATTAGGGTTATGATATTCACTTTAGAAAAGTCTATCTCTTCAAGATTTATTACGTTATTTAGAAGAAAAAAAATTGTATTGTTATAACGTTTCCGAATACCTACAGTGAAGTTGATGAATTTCATACTTTACTTAACTACTATTTTACTCAGTAGGAAGTTCTCATATAGTCACACGTATATATATTAATTACTCGTATAATATATATACAAACAGCCCCCCACATAAAATCTATGGTGCTAGACTTCCATATATAAGTATATATATACCAATCACTCATAAATTATATATCTATTATTGGCACCCCACATAAAAATTATTGTGCTGGCATACTCTGCTATCAAGTCCCTGTATCACACAAACTTAGGGATATGCTAGTTCGGAATCACTCTCGAACTGCATTAACACAAACACATACAAATGGAGGCGAAGCATAGTTCCAAGTCCAAGAGGTCATCACATACCCACGCGTCTCTTAGGACCGTCTGAACTATAGTCTGTACCTAGGAATCTTATGCTCTAGGATACAAGTCAATATCCCCCATAAAGGTCCCATCGAGATAAGACTGTCCCAGCGTGGAAACTCCCGTGATAGCAAGTAGCCCGGGTACGATTTTTACACAGAAATAATATATGTACAATCACACCGTCATATATAAATATGTATTCACATCCACATTATTAAATTAGGTGCGCTCACGACGCATAATTATAATTATCCGTTATTACCCATTCTACTTGATTGTTTCATATAATGGACTCGTTCATTTTATTCTCGTAATTAAGCCATTCTAAACTCACTTCTCGTCTCTCGAAGTATTCTCTTTACCTAAGTACAATTTCAGTAGGCCCTCACTCACCTTCTCATCCAACTTCCTACATGTTTCGATTATTTACTCAACGCACGTATGATTTCTTAAGTATAATTGTCTCCCCGTTTAGACTTTATTTCGCTTCATATTAAAGTCCCACTTAATGGGGTTTATCTTGACCCTACTGGTCCTCTCTATGTTCCATTATGTTCTAGCAACTCTAATCAAGGTTTACTATGCATAAAATCGGATTAAGCTAACACGAGAAAAAGTGCAAGTTTCCATGAGGGGTCTATCGATCAATAAAAGGGGGTCGATCGATCGATCGATGCTCTGGGCTCGATCGATCGATCAAGCCGTTATGGCGAAACTGCAGAAAACCCAGCTACGGAATTGTTACCCCAAACTCCTCTAAATCATCATGTTTCAGTCCCAAACTCCTAACCAATTATACTATAAGTGTTTTATACCCATATAAACAATATCCTACGTAACACATGCGAATTTTCATCATCTATAACACGATAAAAGGGCAAAAATCTTTATAAGTCTCAAGAACCCTAATTTTTTCTTTAACTTAGTTTCTTCCATTCTTTTCCAGATTTTCTATCACTAATACCATGAAAATTCGTGGTTCAACCTCTACATGTGAAATGGATTTCTAGAAATGTGATATCTACCTCTACAACGTGCAATTTTTGTCTTCAATTAACATTTTTCTTCAAAAACACTAATTCTAATCAACCTAAGACTAATATAAAAGGATGCATTAACTTGATAAAATAAAGATAGATACTTGTCTGGAAATTTAGTCTCTGGTTTGTGGAAGAATTTGGTGTGGTCAATATCCTCGTTGCGCGATCTTCCATTTGGCGGTGACGGCGGTGCAATTGGAGGTGTTCTTTGGCCTAGAACTCTTGGAGAGCTTCTCCTCTTCCTCTCCAATGGTCGTCATTAGTATTTGATTGTGTTAACCCTAGAAGATAACATTTGACATCTGATATAACCCTTGCAAATTTGTGGGTTTAATTACCCATAATTACCAAATGTCCAAAACGCCCTCCAGGGGTGGTAATTAAGCCTAAAAATGTCCCGAGACCCAAACTAAACCCCCGGGTACACTTTTCCGACTATTTAGACCCTTTCGGACACTTTGGCGCACTCAAAATGACCATACGAGCAACTTATAATTTATTCACTTTTATTAATCAACATTTAGTCTCGACACGACACAGGCGCGTCCCGACTTAAATTTCCATAATTGTCATTTCATTCACACGTGACAATATTATAAAATGAAACTCATATATTACTATACTCATCCATTAACATTCAACAAATAACAAATTTCCAATAATTACTAACTCTCGTCACGCTAGTAAATATTAAAAACAACATTCCGGATTAAAATTAAATTAATTTATCTCGATTAAATTTAATAAATCCCTAAATTTAAAAGCCATAAAAATATGGGGTATTACAAAAGTAATTTTCCCATCCTCTTAATTTATCTTTAATGGCATCATTTACTTCGTTAGCCGAGATCAAATCATTTTCAAGATAGGTTATTTTCTCATTTGTAGAATTATTAAAAAATTTACATTCTTCCAACTCAAAATGTAAAAAATTTAACCTTTCATGAAAGACTTCATTATCACTCTACATCAAAAGGATACTCGTATCGTACTAAGATATGTACTTTGAGCTTCAAGGTTGCTCAAAAGGGACCCTTCCATTTTTAAAGAATCATTTCATTTTTCTCATTTTTCAATTTAATGGAAGTTTTCAACAAGATATTATTAAGTTTAGTATTTTTAAAAAGAGTTTATCATAATCTTGGTGAACATCACCATCTTTTTCTCCCAAGGTTGAAGGTTGAAGATGGAGGTTGTGTTTCTCTTTTGGGAACTTCTCCTAACCTCTCCTAAAACTCCTGTTGCCCTAAAATCAGTTAATTGCTGGTAATGGGTTAGTGGGTCATGAAATTTACTGTTTTAAACTCCCAAAATTCGTTAGTCATAAATCTCAAAATTCCAAAATTACCAAAATACCCTTTTAAGTTGCCGGTATGGCCTAAAAATGCCCCAGAACCCAAACTAAACCCCCGGCTAGTGTTTTCTGACTATTTCGACCCTTCCGGACACGTTGGCGCACTCAAAATGACCATACAGTTAATAATAATAAAATTCACTTTTAAATACAAAATATTCCTTACGCGACTGTCACACGCGTCCCAATAAAATTTCTAAATTGCCGTATTTCTATCTCGCGATAATTTTTAATATTCTCAATATTCATATATTTCCATATATACGCATTATAATCAAATACCAACTCACATCTCGTTAGTATTTTATTCGGATTAATTCCCAATTAATTCGCATTTAATTTAATTAATCCCATAAATAAATATCAATAAAAGTACGGGGTATTACATACTTCCCCCCTAATAACAGAATTTCGTCCCGAAATTCGGAACTATAAGGTACATTGTAAGAACAATTCTGGATAACGTTCGCGCATCTCATCCTCGCGCTCCCATGCGGACTCCTCGTCATTATGATGCCGCCACTGAACTCGTACTAACGGAACTAACTTTGACCGTAGTTTCCGCTCACTTCGATCCAAAATAGCAATCGGCCCCTCCTCGTAGGAGCTATCAGGCTGGAGATCGATGTCCTCAAAAGCAATGTGAGAATGAGCCAAATCGTCTCTAAGGTATTTCCTTAGCGAGGAAATATGAAACACATCATGAATCCGGTGCAAATGCTCCGGTAACCCAAGTCTATATGCAACAGACCCAATCCGCTCGATGATAGGAAATGGCCCCACATATCTCGGTGCCAACTTCCCCTTCTTCCCAAATCGCATAATCCCCTTCATAGGAAATACTCTGAGTAAAACCTGGTCCCCCACTTGGAACTCCCTGAAAAATCTCTTCGCATCAGCATATCTCTTCTGCCGATCCTGCGCTACCCGAATGCGACTCCGTATCAATTCTATCCTCGTCGAAGTATCCTGAATCACTTTCGGCCCAAGTCGTTTGTTGTCCCCCACCGCCAACCAACATGCTGGGAAACGACAAGGTCTACCGTACAACGCCTCAAATGGAGCCATGCCAATGCTGAACTGGTAGGAGTTGTTGTAAGCAAACTCCACCAGTGGAAGATACTGCTCCCATCCACCCCCAAAATCAATGATGCACATACGCAACATGTCCTCCAATATCTGGTTTGTACGCTCGGTTTGCCCATCAGTCTGCGGGTGATATGCCGTACTCAACCGCAACTCCGTGCCCATGGCCTCCTGAAAACTCTCCCAAAACCGTAAAACAAATATCTTGTCTCGGTCGGACACGATATTTAGGGGCACACCGTGAAGTCTCACTATTTCTGTAATAAAAAACTGGGCATACTGTCCCGTAGTGTAGTCTGTACTTACGGGTAGAAAATGAGCAACTTTGGTCAACCTGTCCACAATTACCCAAATAGAGTCGTGACCCCTCTGTGATGTAGGTAACCCCGTAATAAAATCTATGGAGATGCTCTCCCACATCCACATAGGGTACTCTAATGGTTGTAGAAGTCCTTCCGGTCTCTGATGATCCACTTTTACTAGCTGACAAGTGGCGTATTTAGAAACAAACACGGCAATATCTCTCTTCATCCCGCTCCACCAATATTGACGTCTCATATCTTGGTACATTTTTTCCCCACCGGGATGTACCACGAACCGTGAGCCGTGCGACTCTGCCATCACCTCGTGCCGTAATTCCTCCCCTTCTGGAACTACCCGTCTCCCATTGAAGCGTAATCCCCCATCTGAGCTAACGGTATATGACTCGGCTCCCTCTACTAATAATCGAACTATCTGCTCCTGACAGAACGAGTCATCTGCTTGTGCCTTTACCACTCTCGTGACAATCTGCGGTGTAACAGTCATCACCGACATGAATAATCGGGCCACTGCATCCTGGTGTCCCAACTCCTTCCACTTTGCCTTCCAAACCCCTGCCACTTCATTTACTGGCCTACGACTCAACGCGTCTGCTACTACGTTAGCCTTCCCCGGGTGATATTGGATATCAAACTGATAGTCCTTCACAAACTCAAGCCACCTCCATTACCGCATATTCAACTCCTTCTGCGTGAATAGGTACTGTAGGGACTTGTGGTCCGTGAACAATCGAAACTTCTCCCCCAAAAGGTAATGTCTCCAAATTCGAAGGGCAAATACCATTGCCGCTAACTCCAAGCTATGGGTGGGGTAATTCTTCTCGTGAGGCTTAATCTTACGGGAAGCATAAGCTATGGCCTGACTCTCCTGCTGCAATACACCTCCAAGTCCTTGTAAAGACGCATCGGTGTAAACTAGATACTCAACTCCCGGTCTCGGCAATGATAACACAGGTGCTGAGGTCAACTTGTCCTTCAACTCATCAAATGCCAACTGACAGGTATCACTCCAAATGAACGGCACACCTTTTCGAGTCAGATGTGTCAAAGGGCCTGCTATCTTTGAGAAACCCCGAATAAACCTCCTGTAGTATCCTACTAAGCCCAAGAAACTACGGATCTCACTTGGTGTCGTGGGTTGTCCCCACTCCCTCACTGCGGATACCTTCCCCGGATCAACAGATATCCCCCAATCGGAAATAATATACCCCAAAAACTGAACCTCCTTCAGCCAAAACCCGCACTTCTCATACTTTGCATACAGTACGTTCTGACGTAGCGTCTGCAAAACCTGTCTCAAATGCTCGGCGTTCTCCTCCTCTGTCTGGGAGTAAACCAGAATGTCATCAATGAAGACAATGACGAACTGATCTAGGAACTCTCTGAACACCCTATTCATCAAGTCCATAAACACGACTGGAGCATTAGTCAAACCAAAAGGCATAACCCGAAACTCGTAGGAACCATATCTCGTTAAGAAAGCAGTCTTCGAGATGTCTTCTTCCCGGATACGCAACTGATGGTATTCCGATCGCAAATCAATCTTCGAGAAGAAAGAAGCTCCTCTCAACTGGTCGAATAAGTCATCGATTCGGGGCAACGGATACTTATTCCGTATCGTGACCTTATTCAACTCCCGATAATCTACACACAATCTCAACGATCCATCCCTCTTCTTCACGAACAACACAGGGGCACCCCACGGCGAAGTACTCCTCCGGATAAACCCCTGACCCAACAACTGCTCAATCTGATCCCGTAACTCTCTCATCTTAGCTGGAGCCATACGGTAAGGTGCGCGGGCAATAGGCCGAGTGCCCGACGTCAAATCGTTCACAAAATCTATCTCTCTACTCGGAGGTAATCCAAGTATATCCTGAAATACATCGGCAAACTCTCGAACAACCGGAATCGAATCAAGTGGTATCACCACTTCTTTAGAGGTCTCCTCCTCTATATAGTAGAAGTGAATGGACGATCCTCCCTCAGGACGAGGCATCGCCACTAAAAACATCTCCTGCCTTGGAATGGCAAAGATAATACTCCTACTAAAACAGTCAATCATGGCTCGATACGCAACTAGCCAATCCATACCAATAATGGCATCATACTCGGTCATCTCTAACACTAACATATCTGCAGGTAAAGTAAACCTCCCGATTTCTATACCCACGCCTCTACATACAAGGGAAATCACGGAACCCCTACTCAACGGCAAATCTACACAAGTAACCGTACTCTCGGCGGTGTCTAACAACACAATGGTGCATGCAAATCTCATAGCAATGAAACAATGTGTAGCCCCCGTGTCAAATAAAATACACCCCATAGTCCCCTGAATAGAGAACATACCCTCAATGGTTGGTGGATCTTGTGGGCCTGCGGCATGCTGAAGCTGGTACACTCTCCCATACTGGAGTTGTCCCTGCTGAACTGGGACCGCTGGCACGAGTGGTAGTGCTGCCATCTGTGGTGGTGCTGGGAGGGCGGCGGGAAACATAGGCCTCTGCGGCTCCTGGCGAGCACCCTGTTGCTGTTGCTGCTGCTGCGGGGCCCTGCCCCTATCAAGATAATCCTGGCGTTTGTGGCCAGTCTTGCCACACACATAACACTTCCCCAGGAAGTTTGCCCCTCTATGTCCCTGCTGTCCTCGGCCCTGGTGGCCGTTACCATTCCTCCCCTGGCCCTGCTGGCCCTGCTGAAACTGCTGTTGACCATTCTGACCCTGCTGGCCCTGATGGCCGTTCGGACCCTGATGGCCCTGCCTAACCCCCCCCCCCTGTTCGTGTCTGAAATTCCCCGATCTGAACCTCTTATGATCCCCCTGTTGGGAACCCTGGTCACCCTGCCTCTGTCCCTGAACAGATTGTGCCCCACTGGCACCGTTTCCCCCAGTCCTGCCCTGATGGCTGGACTCTCCTGATCTCTTGCTCTCAGCCATGTGAAAGCGGTGATCCTGGCAGTGTAACAGTGTAGCGTTAACCACATCAGAGTAAGTGGCCAACGAGAGGTTCCCCAACAAATGCTGACGGATCCTCCATGTCAATCCATCAGTGAACTTCTGGATCTTCTTTTCCTCTGTCGGTATTTCATCCGGAACAATATTCAGTAGATTAGTAAATTCGGCCTCATACTCGGCCACAGTCCTTCCTTCCTGTTTGAGATTCATTAACTTCCTCCTCATTTCCGTGTGAACAGCTGACGGAAAATACTTGCGGTCAAACCGCACCCAAAACTCCTGTATCGTGAGAGTATCTCTCTCCTCCACGGTGGTAATAGACTCCCACCACTGCAGTGAAGACCCCACTAGCTTAAAGGTAGCTGGTATCTGCTTCTGGACATCGGTGCACTCATACATCCTCAAGTGCCGCTGCATATCTTTCCTCCACTGACTTGAAACCACAACATCGGAGCTACCTGCGAACTCCGGTGGGTGTGCTTTCTGAAAAGCATCTCGAACGCGTTCCCAAGCAGACGGGAATGTATGTGCCTGAACTGGTGCGGCTACTGGCGCCTGAGGTGGTGCCTGCTGTACAACGGTAAGAGAGGCGTTTACCGCTTGGGCTACAATGGCTGCAACCTCAGCGGCATTCATGGTGCCCTGTACTGGAGCTGGCTGAGGCTCTGGCTGTGCATTCCTGGGAACCCGTGGTGCACGTCGTGGAGGCATCTGAAATAAGAATAAAGTCTATAAGTTCGCAGTTATAAACTTGAAATAACTGAAGAACGTAGTATAAACAAAAGAACACAACAGTCCTAAAATATAGGGCTCTACATCAAAGAAAGCTCAGCGGAAACATAATAACCCGTACAGATCCTAAAAGACACTAGAACCTGATGCTCTGATACCACCTGTGACACCCCGACTAATTAAATACCGGGTAGCTACTCCTTTATTAAATTAATACAAAATGCCAAGTTGGTTCAGTTAATAGCATCACTGTCGAAAATATTTTAATAATTACTAACCACCTAGTATTTAAAGGTAAGATGTCAAATTTTAAATTAAGTCTGATTAACATGCAATAAGAGAATTATGAAAGAATAACATAACCATTCACCATAAGGTCTCAATAAAGTAACCAACAAATAATAATGAGTCCGGAGGAAATACTCCTCACAATAATCCCACAACTGAAATATAAAGCAAGTCTGAAACGTGAATTAATTACATGCCAAAAATATGAATAACTGAAATATGAAAAGTCTCTAAAAGAAATGGTCAACATGCCCTACAAATGATGGAACTGAATATGGAGTCAAGACTGGGAAAGGAGGCATCTACTAGCAAAGCCCTGTAACTCCCACACAGCTACAGCTCGTCACCTGAATGGAAATCCTATGCATGGTGTCCTTGTGGCTGGGCACCTAAAAGGTTTTTACAAAAATAGATTTGAAAGCAAATGGGTCAGAGCCCGAAAGTGGAGAGTATTTTAAAAACAGCAAGTGCTTTAATAACATTAAAACAAAGAATGCAAAATACATGTTAGGACGTGCACTCACACTAAATACTCACCTCTCGACTAATTGTGCACTCCTAACGTACCATACACATCCAAATGATATCCATATCTAACTAAACCGACGTAAGTTCTAACCCTTCTACTCGATTCACAATATAACTTCCCAACGTTATCAATTAAATAGATGGATTTACGGAAACTCGGATTCTCAATTATTAGCAATACAATTCACAGCAGGTTATCCCTTTTTATCTTTATCAAGGCGTTACTGTAATTATTCTCGCAATTAAACATATCAATTCCTTTTTATTTAATCGTATATTAATCACATCATAAATATACAATACAAGCACCCCGAGACTAAGCTGCAGTGCACACATACTCTGCTATCCATCCCGGTACATCACGTACATAAGGATCACGCATTCCGAATCTCTCAGGAATCGTTCTCAGATAACAACAATCACAAACAATGGAGGCGAACACAGTCACATCACATGGGTCACGCACATACCTACGCTCCCATGATCAGCAGACTTATTAACTTCCCAATAAGTTCTTCTCTGACCTATGTCCTCGAGGTACCAATCTAAATCCCCCCGTAGGCACACAAAGATTAGATGGCCCTAAGCGAACGCAAACCTCCCGTGATAGAAAGTATGGTGAGTATGTCATACACAAAAATCATATATACAAAGCATGCACACTTCTTAGTAATCACCATAATTTATTAGAGGTAAACTTCTCATTCTCATACCAACTTATAATGTCACACAATTCATATGTCCGGTTTATATGTATTTACATCATTAATTATCCTCGCATCGTGATTAGTCACTCGCGCCCTAATACACAACTATCCTTTGGTTCCAATCACACTTCTATGTTTCACTCCTCGTTCAAAGGAATGTTATCTCTACAACTAAACCCGGTTACGGGACATTAAAAATCGAATCAGGCCAAAAAGGCCAATATGTCAACTCGTTAGAAGTCTCTTTCGAACGAGGTCGTTCGAATGAGAGTTCGTTTGAACGAAGTGGGCATCCAACGAGATCTCGTTCGAACAAAAGGCATCGAACGAATGTCCCACTCGTTAGAATTCAAACTGTCAACTCGTTAGAAGCTCGTTCGAACGACCTGGGCAGACCTTCTAACGAGGTGACAGTTTCGAGCCCAGAATTCTCCTATCTCGTTTTTTCCAATTTTCTTCACCTCTAATCTCATCTAAACATCATTCCAACAGTAGTTCAAGGTTTCTAATCATTCCTAAACATGCTTAGGTCGTATTTTAACATTTTTATGGGGTCAAATCATCTTAAACCACATCAAATTATCAAATCCCCCAATTTTCCCCAAACCTTATGAACATGAACCCTAGAAATTTGAAGTCATCAATTTCCCATTAATAAATCCGTTTTTGTAACATAAAAGATACATTTCTACCAGTGTAATCGCCCAAACACAATTCTACATACAATCTCTTTATCAAAATATAAATTTCTAATTCCAATTTCATGGTTTTTGTCATTTTCTCAAAACAATGCAATTATCTAAATTCCTACGCATGGAAGAAGCATTCGTTGCAAATAACGTAATTAAACCACTTGCCTTGGATTTTTCTCTGAATTTGGTGTTGAATTGGTGAAGGTTGCGCTCTCCTTTTTCTCCCAAGGTTGAAGGTTGAAGATGGAGGTTGTGTTTCTCTTTTGGGAACTTCTCCTAACCTCTCCTAAAACTCCCGTTGCCCTCAAATCAGTTAATTGTTGGTAATGGGTTAGTGGGTCATGAAATTTCCTATTTTAAACTCCCGAAATTCGTTAGTCATAAATCTCAAAATTCCAAAATTATCAAAATACCCTTTTGAGTTGTCGGTATGGCCTAAAAATGCCCCAGAACCCAAACTAAACCCCCGGCTAGTGTTTTCTGACTATTTCGACCCTTCCGGACACGTTGGCGCACTCAAAATGACCATATAGTTAATAAAAATAAAATTCACTTTTAAATACAAAATATTCCTGACGCGACTGTCACACGCGTCCCAACAAAATTTCCAAATTGCCGTATTTCTATCTCGCGACAATTTTTAATATTCTCAATATTCATATATTGCCATATATACGCATTATAATCAAATACCAACTCACATCTCGTTAGTATTTTATCCGGATTAATTCCCAATTAATTCACATTTAATTTAATTAATCCCATAAATAAATATCAATAAAAGTACGGGGTAATACATGTCACTTGGTGGTGAGCCTAGAAAAAAAAAGAGTGTGCCTATAACTTAGCCGATAATTTCTATGCTCACCATCAGGTGACACACAGTGGCGAAGGCAGGAATTGAGGCTGGGTGGGGCACAAATCATTGACGAGGGTTCTGGGACGGTAGCCGCCGAAAAACAATTAGGGCTATTTTTTCGTTTTTACTAAAATTCCATTGATAATTTATATAGGTCACACGTAATGAGCTCTCGTATCACATCATCAGAATTTTTTTTCATGATTTCTTTTCATGAGTTATTTTCATGAGTTCCACCAATCCACAATAAGGCAAAAGCAAATTAGCAATCAACCCTAAAAGATAAAAATAAAATGAACACAAAACGTAATTAATCTACAAATAAATAAACACTTAACAAAAATAAAATCAAACCCTAAAAGAAAAATTATTAAAACTGCAAGCCAAAATGGGATAATTCGTGGATTTATGAAGCCAAAATAGCAAGCCAAATTAAAACAACAAGTCAAAATAGTAATACTTGTTAAAGTTAACTTACCTTTAAAATGAATAGTGAGAGGAGGACCAAGCCAAAATGGGGAGAGAAAATCGTGTGGTGTGGGAGTTACAGGAGAAATGGAGAGCAAAACAAAGTTGGAAAATGGGTTTTGAGCGGCTGAGTTTAGGTTTAAGTTGGGTTTGAGTTGTTTTGACTTTCTATATTTAACCCTTAAAATTTTTGAGTTTTTCAAAATTACCCAAAACTTGCAAAAAAATAATAATATTCCTGGTTGGGACAATTACCCCACCCAACCAAAGCCTAGCTCCATCCCTGGTGACACATGTTCGGTCCGCACTCTAAAAATACGGACTGATCCGCACAAGAGTAGTACTATATATCTCTACTACTTAAAAAGAGGGAAGTTCCTCATCAAATCTCAAAGTACTAAACTACCCTTATTAAATTAACATTTCCTATCATATCCTTAATATTAGTCTCACACATTCTTTAAATTAAAATCATTCAATGAATCTTAACTTGATACATTTTCTCTCCTAATACATTCACCTAACAAAACTTCCAAATACATTCATCTTGAAACCCTAGAAATCAAAAGTCAGCTGCCCAAGTTCATTCATCTTCCCATCAGATTCATATTGTATAGTTTCTTCGTTGTTGTTTCTTGTCCAAAAAAACAAGGTCCATACTCCTAATTTCCTCTCTAATTTTTTACTCCTTTTTCATTTGCCATCAAAAGTACGCATTTGTTAATTTGAAAGCAAATACATAATTTTTGTAATTATATCTATCTCATTCATGAATGTTGTCTCTCTTTTGTGCTCGGGTTTTGTATTTCCAATTTTATTGTTGTTTAATTCATGTTTTATAATAATTCTAAATTCAATGTTAATTTCAGAAAAATTATATGTATATTTTAAGTTAAGGAATTACCAAGTTTACACCTTATTAGATTATTGCTTTTTACGCATTCATATGTATTTTCCAGTTGAACATGTTTATTTCTTAAAGATTCTAAAAATTCTTAAAGCACTCTATTTACTTTTTAAAAGACAAACTTGCCATTTGCTACAAAGATCAAACAAATACATCTTTATTTGTTAATTTTTTTCAATAAAAAATAGTATTTTAAGCTATTTTTTAAAACATTTTTTAATTTTTAAAATTAAAAAATAACTGTTTTCTTATAAAAACTGTTAAAAACACTGTTATGATAGTTTTAAAAATCCTTTATTATTTAAAAAATTGTTATGATACTTTGATAGAAGTTTTTTTTAAGATAGATTTAAAAACTATTTTTTTTAAAAATGTTTTTTTACATAAAATTGGGAAAAAAATTAACAAATAAAAAACTGTTTTTTAAATTGAAAAATATTTTTATAACCGAACACGACTCAAATAAAAGCAACTCGACACAACACAACACGACACGACAAATTTTTTTTTAACCAAACATGAACACGATCCTAATAAAAGTGACGCGACACAACATGAAATATTATTTTTTTACAAAACACGAACACAACCCAAGTAAAAGTGTCACACTACAATATATGTTATTTTTTTTAACCAAACAGGAACCCAACCAAAATAAAAATGACACGACACGCCTCAAAATCTTATTTTCACCAATAAAAGTAATATGACATAACACGAAATCTCATTTTTTTACCAAATACAAACACAACCTACTTAAAATGCAACACGTCAAGTGGGTCGTGTTCGCATTTCGTAAAAAAAAAGATTTTGTGTCGTGACATGTCACTTTCATATGTGTCATATTCATTTTACGTAAAATTAAGATTTTGAGGTGTGTCGTGCCATGTCATGTTAATTTCATTTTGGTCGCGTATTATAAAACATTTTAAATAAAATGTACAAAAAAAACAGTTTTAAATAAACAGTTTAAAACAATTTTTTAAGTGCCTAAAGATTTTATTTAAAAAAAATTAAGATTCTAATAGTTACTGTTTTGGAACTACTAACTTTTTATTTTTACAAAACAATTTTTGTAACTCTTAGAATTTTGGTAACGTTTTTCTTAAAACGCTCCCATGCTTGGATTTTACTTAAAACAATTTTTTTTAAATAAAATCTTTAGGCACTTAAAAAATTGTTTAAAACTGTTATTTTTTTTACATTTTATTTAAAATGTTTTATAATACCGCATATACATACCGCTGACGCGTTCCAATATACTAAAAAAATGGTCCTCGCTAGCGGTATGTATAGATGGTTGGACCACCTATGCCTACCGCTGGCGCTGACAATTTTTTTAAATAGTAAAAAAACTGTTTTTGAAATAATAAATAATAGTCCTCGCCACCACTATAAAAAAAATACGACTCCATGTCACGTCGCGTTTTATTTGGGTGGTGATCGTGTTAATTAAAAAATATAAAAAAATATTTTTCAATATAAAAAACAGTTTTCAATATAAAGAACAATTTTTTATTTGTTAATTTTTTTTCCAATTTTATGTAAAAAACATTTTTTTGTTTGAAAAAAAAAACAGTTTTTAAATCTATTTAAAAAAAAACGTTTTTAAAACTATCATAATAGCTTTTTAAATAAAAAAAAGGTTTTAAAAACTATCACAACAATTTTGATAAAAAAAATAGTTATATTTTAATTTTAAAAAATAAAAAAATATTTAAAAAATAGTTTTAAATACTATTCTTTATTAAAAAAAATTAACAAATAAAAAAATATTTGTTTGATCTTTAGAGCAAAGTGCAAGTTTGTCTTTCAAAAAGTATTTGGAGTGTTTTAAGATTTTTTGGTGCGTGATTAGCTTTATCCGTTAATACCACATTGAAAATATTTTCTATAATTTATATTCGAAATGGTTATATATTTCCTTTGAAACTTTTTATGATATTGTCAATATCTGTGGTCAAAGCTTGGATTGTCCATCTCATAGTGAAGGAATTTCACTTTGATTTACGAGGTAATTGCAATTGATTAATGTATCATTATTATTTTACTTATCATTTAGAAACTGATCTATATAAGATTCTCTTATGTTGACAAAAATGAAAAAGTAAGGTCCGTCATAATCGTGATGATAATCATTCATACGTTTGTCTAACAATTTTCTAATCTCAAATATCGTTTTGTAAAATAAATAAATGATTATATACATGGTTGGGGTATATGCTTTGATCCAATTATGTATTATTATTTTATGAGTGTTGGACAATTAAAATTTGTTAGCATGAATGAAATCCATTGCATCTCATGTGTTTGATAATATTCATCTATGTCTTTTTTTTAACATTTCTATCTCCGTTTTCTGTTTTGGGTATCCGATTTGTCAATTATAAAATACAAATATATACATACATGGTACCTAATACTGAAAGAAATACAGGTGATATAGTTTTGTAAAAGGGGTGTATTTACAAACTACGCGTGTATACCAAATTATAGAGTAGAACCAAATAGACACCCAATTTTTTATAAAATAAGGAAGAACACAATTGTTTGGATAAACAAAATTACGTCATTGCAATATACATATTAAACTTTCTCATATCATGATGAATGAAACAACATATGAACCAAAATAATCAAAGACTCTGATGATTCATTATTTAGTGGGCTTTTTTAGAGCGATTGGGTACTCAGCGAGTGGAATTTTGGGGCCACTAAGTTTAAAATGACATTCACGCACAAACTTACGTATTGATACATAATTTATTTTTACATTAGCCGAATATATATTTTTTTAACCTACATTTTTCAAACTATTTTCATTATGTCAGAATTGTTGGATTCATATATATGGGAGACTAGATGGATACGTATATAGAGAGAATGGGAATGGGTTTGGCATTGATTTTATAGGTTGCGACCTAAATTGTTGAGTATAATGAAGATTTCGCACATATTGTCCCATTTATTTATTCCTGAAAATTTAGCACTTGGCAAAATACTATTGTCTTTCGCCTACATCAGAGAGAAGTTTTTTTCCCACGTGATTAGTGTAGGGTACATCTGATTGGTAAGTTATAAAAATGGTGAATAACATTTTAGTTTTTTATGGTAGTAAGAAAAAAAGACAAGTGGTTAGGTACCCAATTAATAAAGTCAATGATGAGAATCCTATTTCTTTGGTACGTTAGAAAAGTAGACCAATATCAAGTCGAAAGCGATAGAAAACAATCCACCAACTTAACGAAAAATAATGCGACCGGTGGTTTCGACTATAACATGGTTCAAGACCCTGTAACCACCCCTATTGCTGCCCCTCTATTTACAAATGGATTCATTACCCAAGTGTATCTGCTGAAATTCAAGATCACCAACAGCTATAATGCCTTGTGTGCAAGGCTGAAATTACAGAATAAACCTTAGTACCACTCTACAGACACGGTCAAACAAAAAAAGCATCTGAAAACTTTGTTCCACATGCGAATTTAGTCATACCATGAAGGCCTTCGAGTCCTAAATAGGATTTAGTCATCAGTCGATATTGCCCACATGCATAACGGGCTAGAAACAACAGCAATTGTTGTTGTTGCTTACAAATACACGTCAATTGGCTGACACATGGGGGGTAAGCACGGATGAATGACTAAGCAAGAACAGTGGTTGTTACTGTAACTAGAATTTTAGCGAGAACATATAGGATTCTTTCAGCGAAATCAACCTTAGTGGATGCATAATATAATAATGTGTTGTCTTCTAAGTTGATTTACTATTGAGCTTAGCATCACTTAATATAATTCATGGTGGAACTCTATACATTTTCCAAGAATTTGTGACAACTTAGTTGTTGTGAATATTTTGAGTAATAATTTAACTGGTGAGATAGGAAATTCCCTTCATGTATACTCTAATATTCAGTATCTTGATCTGAGCGCTAACAAATTGAGTGTAGATTTAGGTTTTGAATTTGAGAAGATGAAAGAGCTTTGAGAATCGGAGAACAGATTAGGTAGTATAGTGTCACTCATGAAAAATTGCACTTTACAAACTCTGGACGCGTCGAAAAATGATTTCAGAGGATAATAACCTAGGGGAAATTCAAACTGCCAAAATTTACCTATATTGACTTTGTGGGGTTACAGGACCAATTCAACAATAGATTGATTTATTTTCGAATCCCCATGGGCTTTTGTTGGCTAATAAATCCTTAATTCTAGAGTCATTATTAAGCCTGAGAAAATTATCTTTCCCAGATCTAAGTATAAATAAATTTTATACTCCATATTAACATTCCCTAATTTTTTACCCATTTGATGAGCCACATAAATCGTTTCAACCACTCAAAAGAGGTATTTTTACCAGATTTTTTGCAGTACCTCTGTTGCAGTTCTAGGGACTCTGATTATATATACATACATGTTTGTGTGTATTTCTTCCTGCTTTTGAGTAGGGAGTTCTCAGTTTGTTTGTGATAGATTTAGAGTATTCACAGGAATATCTTGTATAATTTACAGTTGAATGGAGGTTTGATTTTGGGGGTAATGATTGATGCTTCGTACTAGGTACTTTATGTTATATTCTAACAAAATAAATTCTACATAATATGTAGCAAGTATTTTTATTATTTTGTCCTTCACAGATTTGCAGTGAAAGATTAATATCTGAAAACGCCGCACACGTACAACGCACGTGGGCACAACTAGTATATATAAAGGACACTCACTGCTCTCGAAACGTATCCAATAACTTCCAAATGGTAATATTAATTAGCTGTCTGTGAAGTTTCTATTAGATCTTATTATTATCTTGGGAAAAGGGAATTGTAGATCTTTCAGTGGGGCCTTTCTCTTTGTTGGCAAGATTCGAAGGAGTGGAGTTTTATCCAAACCGGGCGAGAAAGTCGACTTCATTATCTAGGTAGAGTATGGGTTATGTCCGTGACCTTTGCTCATCTTTTTTAGGTGGAAAAAGAGGTCCGCCAAGGATATGGGACTGGATATGAGCTGTATTAGATCAAGAACCATTACTTTAGCCCAATTAAGGAATGGAGTAGCAGGGGATTTGTTTTGATCTTGTGGGATATAATGTCTTTTATCCAATATACTACCATATCAGAATCAGGGGTGGGAGTAAAAATTTCTGCCACCGAGGCGAGGACCTGCTTGTCCTTCCGGTTTGACGTATCATAGGTTGGTCCTATACACATGGACGATCTAGACCATATGTCGTTATCTAAGGCGATTTTTTTTTCTCTAAGGCGGTTATAAAGGTCTTCGTAGTTAAAAAGTCTTCAGATATTTCTGGCCTTATCTCCCTTAATATGTTCACGACTTCACAGTAGATGTCCACATAATAATACAGGCAATCAACATATTCTGGTCCTGAATATGAGATTCCCTTGACAAACCTGGTAATGGCTAAAGTAGACACTACATATTGGAGGTTCCCTTGTGTATGGTCGTGGAGAGAAGGGTAGAATAATTATACCCCCAAGTTATATGAATATTTTCTGGTGGGGATGGCCTTATTAGGTCATTTCATCTTGGAGTTCGAGTACTCCAACGATGTGGGTCGCATTTGAATGGAGAAACGGGAGGAGATTCGGTCTAATGGGCCGTGTTTGGTCCTGGACCGACACGACACGAATTCATTTTATTAGATATAACACAATGTCATGCTAATTTTCCTAACACGAACACGAGCCGTCAAAGACACAATATGACCTGACACGAATAGCATGATAAATCAATTTCGTGTTAATTGGCATAATTTAACACCATCCAACATGATAACCCTCTTATTTTTATACATAAATATCATTTTTTATTATTTTATATTGTGGGAATATACTAATTATAAAAGGGTGCTAATCGGGCCAAATTGAGTTGCTTTAATCATATTATAATTGGGCAAAAACAGGTCAATTTCGAGTCAATATCGTGTCAAAATAATGGCACGATCACAACAGACCTGCTATTGGGCCATATTATCTTGTTCGAAACTTGACACACTGTGTTGATTTTGTGTCAAGTTCATGTTAGGATGTATCGTTTTTTCATGTAGTGTAAAAAATTATCACTCCTAGTGCTTCCATAATAATGTCCCATATCGGTATGGTGATGTACCCATGGTGAAATCTTGAGGTCGAAGAGTTCTAATGCCAGTTATAGAACGAGTAGGTTTATCACATGATACGGATATCTTTTTATAGGAACGAGTTATTCTTCAGGTACTGAGATGGCTTCCGACGGATTGGGATCTCTACCTTGATAGATCCACATATAGTGTCTTGTAATTCTATCAGAAAATTAACCCATCCATTGGGGGCTGAATGCTTAGGTATATATTGATACTGGTTTTTTTTTATTTCTCCATCATCACTATAGAAGAACTGTAGGGGTGGACCTTTATACGAGAGATTTATTTGTAAATTGTCCACAATGTAGCCCCATCATATCATGCAGCTGGCCCAATGTTCATGATGTTTAAACGAGTTGATTTATTCTATGATGTCCTTGTATCCAATCCAAATATTATAATCATGAGTCTTAGGAGCTTCGAAGTATTTTGGTCCTTGCTAATGGAGGCTTAACCCTTTTCCTGAGGAGTGAACCCACTATGTCATCATTTTTCAAATTTGGGGGTTGAGGACAAACTCAACCCCGGGTTGGTGAAGAACAGGTGGTCAAATAAATCTTTAATTCCGTGCTCTGGGAGGTGAGTATAGTAGATATGTCCTAGTTTGGGGACTGACCATTCTAATGCTCGTTTCAGACTGGCGGGGGTGGTGTTAGTTGTGTTTTTGGAATGAAATACTCACAATAACTTCTAATACCCTAATGGTAAGGTTTTCACAATTCATGTGAGAGGTCTTGGGTTCAAGTCCTTCTAGGTTCAATATATATATATATATATATATATATCAAGACTTGGGGGCTTGGATCCTAAGTCAAGACTTAATTTCATTTTTATTTAAAAAATTAAAATCCGGATTAATTTTTTTATTAATATTATAATTTTTTTTCTAGCCGTTGAAAGTGGTGTGAGGGGTGAAAGTGGATATTTATTTTATGCCATAGGGTGGCTATAGGGGATACTTAATTTAATGTCATATGGTGGATGTAGGGGCTACTTAATTTAATGCCATAGGGTGGTTGAATTCCTTTTTAAAAGGCCTTGTAGAGGAAGTCTGATAGAGAAGAAAGATTACACTCTGAATTTCCTTCTTTCTCACTCTCAAAATTCTGTTCCTAAAATCCTATTTCTAGGCAATACTGGTGTGGTTCTATTAGTTCTCCATTGTGTGCTTCAATCGGACGAACAACGCTGTTGAATCCTGGGGACAGATATCTGAGGCTCGAGGAACCACTCGATTAAGTGCGGGTGATATTTCTGTCTTAGGACTGTGTGTCTAACACACACCTCAGCATCCAGATAAGTCGTTTTAATTTTATTGTGATCTTAAATTTTCCCGTTTACACGAACAACAGTGTTTACCTTAATAGAGCATTATTTGAGTTTTCACTCGACCAACCAGGAAAATCGATGATGCCCTTGGCGTTTTTAGATCACGTGAATGGTGGAAAAAGGGGGATTTCATGGTTCGTCTTCTTGGGAAAGGGGATGAGTGGGAATTCCTCATTGTTTTTTATACACAATGTGGAACATTATTTGTGTGGCCATGACCCATTAATTTTCTTGAAGTTAGTTCCACATTTCCCTTGGAAAACTTATATAGTTGGGGTTAGCTCTTAATTCCACCTCCCAAGTGATGTCCCTATGAATAACATGTGTCCTAACTCTTTCCTCCTCCTTGTAGAATAGCTGGTGATGAGTGTAGTATCTGTAGGTAATGTGATTATCTGCCCTGGGTTATTTATCGCATTCTTTCATCTAGATCGGGGACTGGGGTACTAAGGTGTTTGAACCAAGGGTTCTTTTGTTTGTTGACTTTTGGATGACGGGTTTCCCCTAATTTCTGAATAACTGATAGAGAATGTGTTTGAGGTATTGGTTGAGTGGGCATCACTACTTGAATCAGAATCCATGAGGAAAATAGATGTACCTCAGAGGTCGATCCATCCCAACCGATGGACTGGATCGATACAACATAGGTGATATGGTATGTTTTTTAGAGATTTTCATCATAATGTAACACCCCATAAATTTAAGGATCATTAATTAAATGAAATATTTGGAGAAAAATAATTTATTTTATATGGAGGAATTAAATCCATGATTTGTGAATTTGTAAATTTGAGGAAATTATTAATTTGGTGAATTGAGGATTAATTATTTTGGAGTATTTTATGTCGTATTTTGAGGTTTTAAAGTTGGAAGATGTTATAAATTAATTCGGATGGCAAATTAGAGTGCACGATTGAATTCGGATGAGTCAAAATAGTTGAAAATGAGTGGTCATATATATATAGTGGGTCTTGGGACTTAATTAGACAAAATTGAGCTCCAAATAAAGAGTTTGGACCCTTTTTAGGAGGCCCATAGGCCCAAAAATGGGAATTAAGTTTTTAACCCTAAGGCCTCATTTGATACACCGTATAAGGGGTCCGGATAAGATAGATAAGAGTCGGATTGGATAGGATAAGGATGCACTGTATAAGGCTTATTCCAATTCTGCGTTTGGAACAATTCCGAATAAGAAGACGGGACGAGATATAATAATACAGTCATGTGTTTGAAATGCTCCGGATATGATTAATTTATCTCCAGTTTTCCAAAAATACCCTTCTTTTGTATTTAATATACAAAAAATACAAAAATATATTGTTATCACATGTTTTAACTCAATAACATAATATTTAATTCCACGTGGGATGTTAAAAAATAATATTATGAGATGAAAATATGTATTTGTATTTGTATATATAATTTGTACACACTCAACCACTAGTAATCACTTATACGCATACAAAAATCATGTATAGACAAACTAGCCGCCAGAAATAATGAGATAGTAAAACTAGTTGCTTCCTATATTCTCCTTCGATTCAAAACAAATGAGTTGCACAAAATTGCTTGAAGTCCCAACTGAATAACATCAATTTTACCCAAAATAGTCCTCTAAAACATACAAAAACAAATAAATTGAATTGTACACAGCTTTCAACTTGTCTAGCATATAGTTTAATAATACATTAAAAAAATATGTGTAACAAAATATTATCGGTGAATTAACAATACATAACTTTCAACTTGTCCAGTAGGTGAGTTAACATAATATTTGTATCTATTCAAACCAAAATAGTAGTTCACGATAAAGCAACAAATAGAAAAAAATAGAAAAAAAATGAGGAGGTTACCTACCGTGATTAAAAATATGAATGGAGAGTTATGTGAATCAAAGGGATAGCCGATTGCTATCTAATACTTGAGATAATGCAAGTTGGGTGAGTTTTTTTTATAACTTAATAAGGGTAAAGTAATAATTTTTAATCAAATTTTGACACCGTATAATTTTATACGACCTTGGAGGTGGAATTTTTTTATCCCACTCCTTGTGGGATAAGGAGATCACTTAGGATAACTTATTCCATCTAATATCCCATCCTAAATTACACCAAACATTGGATAGGATAATTTTATCCAATACGAACCTCTTATATGGCGCGTCAAACGAGGCATACGTGTGTAAGGGTGAGGCAACTTAAAGTCATTTTAGAAGACTAAAATTAGGAAGAGCTTAAGAGAAGAGCCATTACAAGACAAGTTGGGGATTTGGGGATACAACTTCAAGAACAAGAGGAGATCCTTGCATTTAATCCAACACCCTCATTCAAAGGCTTTGATCTATAAATTGAGGCAAGTGGTTTAATTTGTAAATTGTTAATGTGTATTTACTTATTCATATTAAAGGAGGTGAAAATCAATTAATATGTTAGGGTTTGTGTTCATTAGAAATTAGGGATTTCTTTGATTTGAAGTTATAAATCTGTAAGGGATGTTAAGATTTGATGAAATTGTTAGGGTTAGATTGAATATGATACAAGTATGACTTTAGGATGAATCTGGGGTCATTTTGGTGAAGAAACTTGTACATAATGAAGGTTTAAAACACGTTAATAACGGACTGGGTTTCTGGGCAAAAGAGAGGGAAGGAGATAATACCAGGGCCGTTCCAATGACCTGGTATCTAGTTCAAAGGAGAGCCATTGTCGTTCGAACGACAGGGCTTGTCGTTTGAACGACATCTCCCACCTTGTCCTGTTTTCTTCTTCCCCTGATTTAGACATGTTATGTGTTTTGAGATACAGAGTTTCTGCATTGGGTGATTCTGCTATATTGGATATAATCTAGGGTTTAAACTAGTGAATGTATACCCTTGAATTCATTAGAAGACTTATTCAATTGAAGATGTAAGGTTCATGACTTGGCAAATGGTAACCTTGTTAATATTTTTGAAATCTTGGGTATGATTTAGGGTTTAATTAGTTGTGTACCTAACCTTGAATTAATTAGAGAATCAATGCAATTGAAAAGGTAAGGATTCATGATTTCGTATATTATAATATTGTTATTTAAGTGAGTAGACTTGATTGCATGAAATTTGAAGAACGGATTGGAATCGATTGGATTTCGGCCCGAGTGATAGAGAGTCCGGGTATACTTGGTAGGGGAACGCCAAAATAATGGAAATTAATTAGTGTATAACTAATTAAAATAAAGTCGGACCATAGACTTAAATATTTTAGGCTTTGTGTATGGGCATAGAACACCGGTAGCCTAGATTTCTCTATATATACGGTGATGTGTAGTATATATATGACATAAATATTTGTGTGGATAATGTTTATAGTAAAGCATATTAATATTAGTGCTATCGGGGAGGTTGCGCGATGTGGGAAAACCCCCTGACTAGCGAACGTAGGGTGAGTCAATTCCCCAGGTCATAGCGTTTTGGTTTAGGAGTGATTCGAATGGTGTCTAATTCGTTCTCACCACCGTGGGAAAATATGACCCCCTCCCATGCGTTTAACGATAACATTTATATCTGACGTGTGCGTGCATGTTGTGATGTGATACGTATATATAGTGCAGAATTATATACGGATATAGATATACATGGTGTAAATGTATAATTAATATAACCTTGTGAAACGATTATATAATATTGAATGAGAATTTTCTCAAATAAGTTAATGTGCATAACAACTTATAATGTGTAGGCTAAATTCACTCGGGGTATAGTAGTGGGACAAATAGTATAATATTTGGGACAAGGCTAGTTACAGGGAGGGTGGCTAGGTGAGTTATGTATAATTCGTTAGGCGTGCACATTAGTTGAGGGGTGAGGTGTCCTCAAGGGAGTGTACGGCACTAACTTAAATATGAAGAGCATTTGCATTCTAATTTCTTGCATTTAAATACACTTGCTAAATATTTTAAAATGTTTTGAGTTCTAACCCTTGCTATAAAATATTTTCAAAACCTTTTAGGCGTCCAGCCACAGGGATGCCAAAATTGTTCTATTCCAGGGTTACGCAGCTGCGACACATGTGGATGTTACAGGACTTTGCCTTAGCCGCTTCAGTCATTTCATTACTAAAGTAGGATGCAATCAGTGTTCCATTTGAGCACGTCTCCCTAGTTGTTCCATTTTATTTCAGTTAGTTGATGTATGCAGTCAGTTATTATTTGATTTGTAGTCGGTGATTATCTCGGCAAGGATTATATTTATTCTTGTCTAGCATTGTTCATTTCAGTGTTTGTGCGAATGGTTAGTTGTATATTCTTTCGCATGTTATTGTTGGGATGTTAAATAAAAAGATAAAATTTGGCACCATGTCTTTTGAATACAAGGTGGTTAGTAAGTTTTAAAAAGTTTTCGACAGTGATGCTAAGAATGAACCCGATGAGATTCCTATTTAATTTGGTATAGGACTGATCACCCGTTATTTTATTAGGCGGGGTGTCACACATAAATCTCCTCTTATTAGTTCAAGTGATCTATATTTTTTGTATAAAGAGTAATCAATTATGGTTCTTTCAAGATCATGAACTCTTTATCAAGGAACCAGTTTGAGCTGTAGTGATTGGTCTAAAGAAAGTGTATGGACACTATGAAGAAGGTCATATGGTCAATGTTAGGATTAGTCTCAGCGACGATTTTTAAGGCGGATGATGGTATACCAAAGGGGTTGTTGTTTGGAAGGGGGATTGTATGTTCATTCTTAGTTTTTGATGAATGGGGACTATCATAGTGGTTGGGTTAGTATTTGAGGGTGTTGTCTGATATGCTCTTAATATGCGGGTTGGGATAAAAGGTAAATGGCTTATTCATTACATTAGGCTTTGGTGGAATGGGTCTCTCGGCATCAACGAGTTATTGGATTGTATACCAAAGCACCCAATAATTATCGATGATGTGCTTATCCCCTTGATGGAACTCGTAATGTGACTTAGCTTGCCAATTTTTATTTGGACTGAAAGGTGATAGTCTAGGATTGAGTGGTTTGAGATGATGATCTAATTTCAAGGCGATGAATACCCAACTAAGAATGGTTTGTAGTTCTATGAGGTGTCTTTTTCGGGTTCGAGCCTCCTTTGGAAGGGAAATAGATTGGTAGTTTTAGGGGATACCCTAGTTGGTATTGTGCAATGGTGGCGAGAATATTTTAAGAAGTATTGGGTGCAGGCTATAATCTGGGTTGCATACTAACTACCATGATAGTGATGTGGGACTTAAAAGCTACAGGCGAGCTCTTTCTAATAGAGAATTGATTTGTTGGTCAGCGGGATTCCTTGACATACTTGGTTGCTTTAGCTCCCAAAATTTCCTTGATTTTGGATCCTATGTAGTTGAGAGCCTTGAAGTCAGGTATTTAGGTAAGTACGAGTTTGCTATGTACTTATTTTTTAATGTTCTTGATTACAATCCCAATCTGATCATTTTCCTAAGGATGGTTAACCATTTAGTCGGCCTTCTCTCTCTATCGAGTGATGAATGTACTGACTCCCAATTCTTCTTATTTCAGCATCTCCAAGTCTTTACAGGTGACTCTAAGTTCCTTATTATATTCATATTGCTTGAGAAAAGTACACCACACTCCATCTAGGTTTTTGTGGTTCCCTCGCTCTACGGACCCATATACCAGGTAAGCGTTCCTCCGAACATAGTAGAGGAGAACATCCTTTATAACTTGTGAATTCATACTTTTTATCTTTCTTAGGAAGACAATCAACCTATTATCTGAGGGGTTTGGTCCATCCTCTGGCCATTTGACAATTTTTGAAATTATTTGTCAAAGCGAGTGGCCCGTAAGTATTTGTTACTTTTGTGTAATAGATATGTACTTAGAGTTTTCTACATGTGTAAAATGTCAATGCGACTCGGTGATTGGTGGATCGCTTTTCATTTTCATGGATCACAATATATCGGGATGTTTGGACTAATTAACCTATGCTTTTAAAGCCACTTTACATTAGTATTGAATGACTATGGAAGCCTATTCGACATACCTCAGTACTGAATGAGGTCCAAACTTTTCCTATCACCAAGAATTTAGGATCGAGAAAGGAGTTTCCCCATATATCAGACGGGTGGGCGAAAAGAGTGAGGATAGTCATTGTCAACCAACTTTTCAGCTCACCATTTTTGGCCTCGTGAGTATAGGGTTTAAACATTATGAAAATTAAGATTATGCAGTGCATGGTGTAAACTGGTAATCTTTATTTTTACATACTTTGATTTTTATTTTATCATGAGGCCCTTCGAGGCCCTTGTACGTTTAGATAAATGTATAATGTTATACATGGGGACCTAAGCACGTACTTATGTTTTGATGGACTCTAAAAATAAAGCATCTAAGAAAATTGTGTGTAAAGTAATCATGTAGGATAATTATATTAAGTATATAGAAATGAAGCATAAGGATAGTTTGGCTCGCTTGATATATCCCCATCAGAGTTGTCGCTATGGAATTATGGGCCCCGAACGAGACTGAAGAGAGTGCGATGCAAGGGAGGCATGGTGTGACAGTCTGTGTGAGTGTGTTTTAGTGTGATACTTGTGGGGGCGTGAGAGTGCTTGCCTCTCGATCCACCATTTCCCCTTGAAGTTGGGTTTGTGGCAATTGTTTCCCTAGAAGTTGTTTGACACCACATCCAGTTTTTGTTGCACGCCCTATGTTCAGGCTTAAGCCCAATTCTTTGTGTGAAGGTTATCATTTGTTGAGATTCACCAGTTATTTTATATAAAAACAAACAAAATGGGTCGGGTTAGCCCTTTAAGGTTAATCCTAAGGAGTTTGAGGCCTACAAATGAGCCGGAGATTATTGGTGTAGGTTCGGGAATCGAGTTATGAGTGGGGAAGGTATAAGGCTCCCCACTTGTTTATTGTGTCACATTATTTATATATTTATAATAACTTTTAACATTTATGATTACTTTTAGTTTATTTTAGAACACGTGGAGAGATCTTAATTTAAGAATCCCTTAAAATGTAAATGTGTACTTGGGTATAAAAATGGCGTTAGTGAGACGTGTATGAACATTATTAAACCGGTGTTGTACACAAAAGTAATTATGTATGAATATGTATTCGAGTAATGGGTGTCCGTCAATATGTGAGTAGGTGTGAGAAGGCTTAGCTTGTGTAATTGGAGGTTGTTTTATATGTATATAGGCATGAGAAGTCGCTGCTTGAGATAGTTTGATATCTCGTTTGAGGTGTGATACATAGATACGAGGGTAAGGTGTAAGAAGTTATAGAGGGAATCATATCTGTAGGGACAACATATCGAGAAATATATTATCGAGGCTTGTGCTCACGAGAAGGACGGTATTGCACCTCCATACCCGTGTAGCTATGAGATCAAAGCCTATGTTGTTTAGTTCGTGCGGTGAACTATATGGAAAGATTTCAATATGATATGTGTACAAGTGTGAGGACTTGGCTTAAGAGGGGGAGAAGTTATATGTGAGTTGGGAGGTTGACTCTAGTAGCGTTCAAAATGAGAATGGACCCGAAGTCATCGACAAGGATATACATATTTGTTGATGGATCACTGACTCGGAGGTGTTGTTAAACCTTTGTGCTTGTTTGCAAATATAGAGGATTAGATATTTAGACATCTTCCACTGCCTGTGGGTACAGGGAAAAAACGAGAGAGTTATGCAAAGGATGCCATGTTCTTGGCTGAAAGGTTAATTAAAATATGACATTTTAGGATTGGAGTGGACCAAAAGTCATCGACAGAGATCTATGTACTCCTTATTTAAATGGCTAAAGTACAAGAGGTGTCATAGGGACTTGGGCCAATACAAAGTGATATAGATGATAATTTCATTTGATAAAGGGGGTTTGGATTATAAATCGAGGCATCCCTAAAAATAATACGTTGAGAGATGTCTTATAAGTGGGGTTGTGTTTCGGGCGGATCGGATCGAAAAATGCCTATTCGGAAATAAAAATTATTTTTCGGAAATAAAATAATTATTCTTATTTTCGATCCGATTTTTTCGGAAAATTAAAAAAAATCCGAATTAAAAAAACGGAAAATCAGCAAAAATTGAAAATTTAAAAAATATACGGAAGGTCCAAAAATTTCAAAAATTCCGAAATTTCAAAAAAATAAATTATGGATTTTCGATTACTCGAAATTCTCATTTTAAAAAACTAAAGAAAAAGGCTTAACCCAACATGTAAATACATGAGGATTTGACCCATTTTTTTCATTTGTGTAGAAGTTAAGAGGATACTCCCATTTTATAAAGCACATTTTGGAGCCCTCTCCTTCTCCCAACCGATGTGGGATGTGGGATATGGAAAACTTTTAAAAAATCGAAAATAGTTCGAAAAAAGCGGAAAAAAATTCAAAAAAATCGGATCGGCATAATTTCGAAAAAAATAGGATCGAAAAAATCGCAAATTCGAAAATTCATAATTATTTTCGGTTTTTGTCGAAAAAATCAAAAATTGGAAATCGTAAATCAACAAACTGAAATTTCATTCCAAATTTGGAAAAAATCAAATCGGAAGTTCGAAAAAAAACCCTAATTATAAGGATTGGGACAACGAGTGCAACTCGATATTTCACCTACGTACCCAGGATATTTCAGGATGAAAGACAATGTAGTTCTATCTAACGGGGCATGTATACGAGTGTAAGTTGTAGATTACCTGGTATAAATTTTATAGCGTTATGTATTTATCGAGCCTAGTCCTTTATATTGCATATCCGTTATGAGTGGGAGTGCATATTTGTATGTTAAAAATATTACAAAGTATTATAGGAAAACACATATTAGTGGGTGCCGTCATTGAGATAAGAATGTTCGCTCACGGAAGTGGTGAAAAGTATTATGATTTTAGACATTGGTTTCAGAAAAGTTTCGGAGTAACTCAGTTCACAAACACTTTTCTCATAACGACTTTGAAAAGTATGTTTGTGTGTAGTATTTACTTGTATCGGTTTTGATTAGAATTATTTAACATATGAGTGTGTTATCTATCCCAATAAATAGATGTCCTCAGTAAAAACCAAGATTTAAAATATAATTATTGTACAATACATACCTAGTACCCTAACGGAGTTCAGACTAAGTTGTTTCAGGTAAATATGTATATTTCTATATCACATTATGTATTTATAATATTGACCCTAGTTTTCTTCATAGTTTTACCCTTGTAGCGTGAGCCGAGTTTTTTCACGTGGAGTGTCCCCTATGAAATGGCACCATCGGACATAGTTTCATTTAAAAAGGGCTCCTTTTCGCAGGACGTGCATAGGTTTGACTCTATTTGTCGAAGGAAGCGACTTTTTTAAAAGTCAAGACTTTGCTCGGGATTTTGGATAAAACTTTAGATTTTTAGGTACTCGGGGTTGAATAAAGTTAGAAAATCGAATAAATGTTAGGTTTTAGGTTGCACTTATCAATGTGGTGGGACCTCTACTTATAGCTTCCGGGTCAGGACATCAACCGTGTGGTTGATAGTAAAAGACATGTGTATGGATTAATAGGTTCCAATGGGATGCATATATGGCTTAACCCATTTTGGGAGGGACATGTGTCCCTTGAAGAACTGTGCAGTTCAAGACATCAATCGATCGATTGATAGTATAGATTTGGTAATGAATATTAATTGATCAATTGTGCAGTTGATGCCCTCCAACCGTGTGGTTGATGAAAGGAAATCTCTCAGTATGTGATTTGGTCTGATATTTATTATTTTTACCCCTTTTTATTTATGTGTATATGTTTATTTATATTGGATTGTGACTTCTATAGTTAGGATATTTATATTTCTACTCTCTTTGACTTTCGGGGGTTGATGATTGATAAGTGTAAGTCTCGATTACGAATCAAGGTGTCCACATAGGCGGTCGACTAAGAGTGTGTGTGTGTGGAAACTCTTCGTCGAAATTAGAAACGATATAGTATTTCCCATTTATATGATTTTTATGTTTTTGGTGGGGGTATGAATATTTACAAATATCAGCGGGGAAACTGAGATTTTTGGATTTTTTTTAATTTTTGGAACATCAACCATGCGATTGTTCCCATTCGATCATGTGGTTGTTTCTCTGAGAAAAGGGTCGGTACCTGAGGGGTTCAAGCACGCGGTTGATCAGCCCAATAACGTGCGGTTGATCAACCCATTTATATTCTCGACATCTATATACAAATAAAATAGTTTAAGTGAATTTAAGTCCGTCCATAATATGAGATAACTAAACAGTAAATAAAAAATGGATTAAATACTTAATTATCCAACATAATAAAACTAGAAATGGTCTCCACGAAAAAATAACCAACTAAATAAAAATAACTCGAACACAAGGTCCATGAAATCTCTAAATAAAACAACTTAACTAGAGTAATGAGATGAATAACAACCTAATATATAAATCAACTGAAAGACTAGAAAGCAAGTAGAGCGACAAGTCTGGATCTCCTCGGTCCAGCGGTTCCTAATTACGAATGTCTGAAAAACAATTTTATATTAGTTGGGTCAGCACCCTAAAGTCTCATGGAATATATTCAATATCAATAGTACTAATCATGTTACTCGTTTACAATAATTGCCAACCCGACAACACTCTCATGTAATAAGACCTCACCCCTCATCTTAAGTGAAATACTAAACACATGTCATAACCCAAGGCATGAATGATACTAAAAGTCTCTATAAAAAAGTGAATGGATGTAACTAAATACACATGTAAAGATTACAATCCAACACAAATCCTCAAACGTCACCCTTAAAGTAGGATACACAGGGTCTCATATAACAACATATAAAGGTGACATAAGGTTTATTTAATTAAATGTTCATCACTGATTCTCAATTAAATCACATGAAGGAAACGACCATTGGAAACCTTCTCATGATTTTATCGGTAAATTCATAGGATTCACTTACATAATGGATCTAAACATACACACACAAATGAGAATGGGGGATCACAGTGCAATCACCTCACTAGGTAATTCCTCCAAAACTTGATCGATGGATCACATCCGCCTCTCTTATCACAACGCACAGGAGAACACAACATACGATCAAAATATAACGACCTCCACAAATCCACTGTCAACATCCAAGAGCGCGGTACACGATCATAACCTTACAAGAATAACCCTATTCGATATATTCCACATAAGTAAACCACACGTTCATAAAACTCTTGCACCGTGATGAGAACAAGCGGATGCCGTACAACTCTCGTACATGCACAAAATTTTCCCAGTCCCCAAACTCTGGATTGTACCAGATAATTAAAGGGATTGATAATTATTCGTGTTTGAAACATTTTTTTATATTTTATGTTTATTGTTTTAAGTGTGAAGTGTTTTATTAATATGTGGTTATTTATGTTGATGTATGAAGCGTGAATTTTATTTTCTATATAATAACTAATGTACGTATTACTGATACCGAGGTAACATATGATATGATGTTTATATAATCAGACTTCATGGTATTGAATTTTCATTGCACTAAAAATTACTTATAGAAAACAATGATAAGGAAACAGAAGCAATGGTCATTTGCTCTCTATCCACCACCAAATGGTTTTGAATTTTTTTGGTAATAAAAAATAAATATTCATGGTATAGATTACTTTTGTATAAGAAAGAGAGAATAATAGACACCCTCGCAAAGGTGAAACTTTTGGAGGAACGTAAGTTGAGGTGCCCAAGCAAATGACTAGTCCTGGTACATACTTTGACAAAGTGGGCATTCCATGGCATTGTAAGGGTGTTTGAAAATAAGCTCATTCAAACAAGTGTTTTTTTCTTTTATATTAGGCATGTTATTTTCTACCCTCCATCCATTGATGATGCTCATATTCCTGATTCATACTTCGAATGGCTTCGATTATATGATCACCGTTGCGATCTCAAAGTTTACTGTCATTGGTACGGATTATCGATCCCTATGTCAAGGTCTTTAGACTATCATAAGGACAAGTCATAGGATGATCCAAAATTAATAAGGAATTTAAAGAGTAAATTTGAAAAAATACCCATTGTTTGCATTAAGTCCACCACCTGATAAAATTTAATACCAAAATTAATGATGCATTCTACATTTTTGGTCCTAAAAATGTCTGACTACAAATGATGGCTGTAATGGAGATTTCAAAATTTACCTACAAAGTTGTATAATGGGTAAGAAAATTGATGATTGTTGTTATATGTGAAACCTTATATAATAATACTACTAGCATATGGTGGCTCAGAATAACTATTACTTGATTATAAGTGTTTTGATTTATCGTTATTATATGTATTTGTTTATGTCATTACATTTTGAATTTGTATGACATTGGAGAGTTATTTATTGAGTTTGTTTATTAACTAAGTTTATATAATGTTTCGTTATTTTGAATTGCATTTATTAGTGCTAATACATATTATGTTATCTTCTTGTGTTCAGTTTTTATAATATATGATAAGAAATAAAATTATCATTAATAGTAATCAAATAATGAAAATTCCACTTTATTATAATGTAGTAATGCACAATTATACCAGAAGTAACCATTCATCATCATTAATTGTTGTGAATGAAATGACTTTGCATAAACAAACGTTTTACTACAGTTGTTCTAACGACACTGAGATTCGTTCAAACGAATAGAAAATTCGTTCCACCGAGCTTCCCACGAGCTTCTCACTCCTTAATAGAATTTACCCGCTTGAAGTTCTTTAAATTTACGTTTCAACCAAGTTCCCAATTCGTTCCAACGAAGTCTCAAACTCGTTCCAACGAAAATGTATTTTCATTTTAACGAGGTCTAAAGCTTGTTCTAATGAGCTAAACAACAAAAATATTTTTCTCCCAAAACACTTTTAAAAACAGTTCCAAACAATTTAGCAAAAACAAGCACCCTTTAAAAATATCAAAGGATCATATTCAAAATGCATCCATACCTTACGAGATCCTCGGTAAACATGAAGACAAACTTGGCACAAAAACACGACACGATGCATATCCAACTTTGAAGCTTGGACGTTATATCTCCATCAAACATGTCATAAGCTTACGAGATTAACTATACAAAGCCTAACCTATGACCCAAATGTTTCGTTAAGAATTAAGCCACTTACTAATAAATTAACTCGATTATAAATTTGTCCTTATAAATCTCCCCATTATTCTATAACAAAACTAAAATAAAAAATCCTACGGGTCATCTAGATCTGTAGACTCAATTCCTAACCGTAAAAGGAAAAAGAGTATAGACGCTCGACAGACAACACAGAGTAGCTTTGCTCACTTGAAAACTTTGCCGCATTTTGTAAACCTGCGCACTTAAACGCATCTTCAAATTCAAAGAGAACATAACAACTATAAAACCCGCATGAGAATAAATTTATAACACTGTCTAAAACGGTCTCAACCTAGGTAAGACGTCTCCCCCTACGATAGAGATATCCTAATCGTGAATGGAAAAATACTACTTATGCCCCTTGATAATACGCAAATATTGTGTATTTCATCCGTCGAACCTACGCATTCTAGCCTCCTTGGGTGCCTTAATCTCTATATTTAAGCCCGTTAACCAGACAACCTCGTTTTATATTGTTAACATGCTATATGAGGTATAATTAGGCTTTTGTAGGTATTTAGGTACCAAGTATGGGATTCGGTTCCGCTCAATTTCGTATGCAACCGCACGTTCAACGGCAATCCGATCATTTAACAGATTGGGAACCTGGCCCAACATCTTCATGAAAGTTGTAGCCCTCCGCGCAAGCTTCGCGTGGCAGCGAACGGTGCATGATTCTGAGTCCGTATGACAAAGTTACGGCGAATTGAGCGAAGATGGAAAGCATGCCAAAACAGGGGATTCTTCAGGCTGCCCTGCTTGATCGATCGATCGAGCCTTCCTATTTTTGCCACAATTTTAACAGTCGATCAATCGACCACAGGGGGCGATCAATCGAGCTCCTGTTTTTCTGCAGATATTTTATTGGCTTTTCTTTCTCCTTTTCTTTTATTCAAACTTACTATATAAGCTAATTTTTTTTGTAATAAGAGATATATACACACACTCATAATCTGATATAGATAGTTTTTGGTTAGGGTTTGGTTTGGAGAGTTTATTTTCTCTTCTTCTTGGATTGACAACCCATGTGGTTTTGTAAGATTGAACTATTCACTTCCATTTCCATTAATATAGTTTGTTATTCATCTTTCCTTGCTTTGTAATTTAGCTTCCATGCTTTCTAACTAGTTTACATGCTTTATTCACATACTTTGATTTACTTGCTTTGTAGTATAGTTTTATCGCGTTTATTCCCGCTTTCCGTTTACCGCGTTTTTAACATGCTTTCTAGGTAATTTAAATTAGGTTGTGCTTGAATTGAACTCACTCGATTTGACGCTTTGCTTTGCTTTGGTGATGGTGTTTACGGGTTTATTTCGGGTGCGTTCTCCTAGTTATTACGCCTAAGAGATTTGACGGGGCATATCATGTATGTCCCGTGCTTACGACCTTTCACGCGTAATGTCCGGGATATTTGTTGACGCCAAAATCTTATTAGGCTTTTATGATGATTTAGGACGTGGCAACCCTTGATTTAATTAACTGTCGAAACGAGACGCACGTGTAATAACCCGTCGACCCATGTAACCATTTTATACAAATTAACTCGGGTGAGGGATATTCGATGCAACCTATAGTTTTACTCACTTTCATAATCTAGTTTCAATACACTCGCCTAGATTAATATTTCCTTTTATGCATCTTTTCCTTTTTAGTTTCTAAACACCTTTTACACTTTTATTCTTGGATTAATAATTCCTTATGATATATCGAACATTCCCTGTGGATTCGATACCCGACTTACCGCTGTACTCACCCGTTGAGTGTAGTCGTAGTTTAGGTTTTTGTATAGTTCAGGTGAGTCGAATTCAAAACGACCGACGCATAGGTGACTCTCGCACCGCGGCGAAACCCTGTCTATCAAATGGCGCCGTTGCCGGGGACTTGTTTTGTTATAGATTGTAATTGACTTATTAGTTCATAGTATTCTTTTCTTTGTATTTGTATTCTTTCTTTTAACCCGTTTTTGCAGGACTTCTACATTTGAGCGCCTAGAAACGCTTGAATTATCCCGCGCGCACATAATCTTTGTGGAAGCCGCCTTCTCGAGCCATTGTTGGGGTAAGCATGTCTTATTCTAACTTTTCTGGTAATCCTAATGATAATTCTCAAAATTCTGGTAAACCTTTGACTTTTGGTCAATACTTGCAATCCCAAAAAGTCGCAACATCTAAAATGACATTGGGTGAGTATTACGAAAGTCAAAGTTTGGATTACAGCAATTTTGTGCATGATCATTCTGATTCTGGGTCGTAAGATCCTTATGATAAGAACTTTGAGTCCAATTGTAATCATTTTCAAAATTCTTATGTTAATGATTTTGAGTGTAGTCCCGAGAACAATTTCCAAACTTCCCATTTCCAAGCATCCGCTCCTCGCCCTATGACTTTCGGTGAGGGATTGTGTATGCTTGAAAATGAGAGGATTGAAGAACGTAATCGGGAAGAAAATCGTTGTTGGGAACACGAGTTGGATTTACTATTTGAATCCGACGACGAATTTTCTTCGGAGACTGCCGAAGTCGAGGACTGTTTTGAACCAAATGAGGACTTCGTTCCTACTTTGGAACAAATCATCCTTGTCTTAACCCACGGTATAGTAGAGAATGAAAATGAGGATGAAAAGGGCATAGTATCTATTTGTAATGAATTCGTTTCTTCTTTGATTTTCGAAGAAGAAAGTTTCATTGTAAACGATCCTATTTCTTCCGAAATTCAATTTTCATGCGATGATCACTCATCGCCTGAGATTGAATTTCTTTCATCCCCGTCTTCATTATATACTGTCGTACCAATTCGAGTACCCGATGAATCAGTTCAAAACTTTTTTGTTCCAAACCTTTTCACCGACGAGGAGTACTCGCTCGAGCCGCTTTCCATAACGGCATCTTTGCCCTCATGTGCGCCGCCTCCCGTTCCAACTTTAAAATACTCGGGAGTTGATTCATGTTTTCTCGGCCCGCATGTGTATTTGTCACCCGTCCTATCCAAATCCCCCATCCTCCCTCCCAAAGTTTCAATTAGGGATGGTTCACTTTTACCTCCTTACACATGCCTTCCGTCGTTCGAACGGAATTCCTATTTTTCGGGAGGCATGCATGTTCGGGAGGGTCTACCGTTGATCCGCTAAGTTCAAATTGTGTTTTGGATGGACCCTCAAAAGTTTCAACTTTTAGTATATAGCTAATTACACATTCTAAGTGTAGGTTGTATATACTAACTTCTTCATTTTGTTTATTTTTCTTATTATTTTAGCCTACTGTAATCAGTTAATGTCTTATTATTTCTTTTTATATGCTTGGTTCTAACTCTTTTGTAGGTTCAACGCACTTGAATTTTTGGAGACTATGCGCCCCGGCAGACATTTCTTAAGAAAACGATCAAAAAAGTCACAAAAACATTTTTTCTTTATTTTTCACACACGCATTCTCCCGCATTTGCATTTGTTTTTCTTTTTTATTTTATTTTATTTTTCATTTTTGTCGTGAACATGCGTGTGTGTTGCTCATTTTACATATGTGTATTTTTTTTGTTAGCATAGGCCTATTTGTGTGTATATTTTAGTCTATGTGTATATAATTTTAGTTTTATTTTTATTTTTATATTTTTATTTCATATTTTTATATATTTATACTTATATATACTATATATATAATTATATTTTACTTAAACCCCCCTAAACTTCCCAGAATTGCAATTCCCCCCCCCCCCTCCCCATTTAAAAAGAAAGTAGTGTGCCTAAACCTGCTTGATCGGTCGATCGAAGGACCAGGCTCGATCGAGCAGTATTAGGCCGAGGTTGTTTTTCTTTTCTTCCTCATTTCCTTATTCTCTCTTCTCCTCTTATAAACGCTTTCGTGCCCTAGATTTTTCCCACACCACATTTCTTCATTTCAACTCCTAATCTACATTGCAAAGGTATAATACTTCCTCTAAATGTATGTTTTGGTAGATTTTTGTCACAAATTTCATGTTTTTACCATTTCTTGACATATTGAATGTGTTTGTGTTGATTCCCCTGATTTTGTGTTGTTCCAACCCTTGTTTCTTGTGATTACTGATAAATATCCACTCACGAACAAATGTATATTACTGCATTGTTGTTTTGTTCATGAGTGGGGCGATCTCGTTGGTTCAAATCGGTATATTTCACCCTTGGCGCACATTGCGCACGCCAAGTGTTCGTCAAAATGCCTAAAACAGTTTTCAAACCAATTTTTGGCGCACACTTGGGTGATTTTCATTCCTTGTCGCATTTCGACATTTTTTTTATCGCAATGTTGCATTTTTTTTTCACCTCGGTTTTGCGCACTTGCACCTCCATTTCAACTTGTACACTAACTAACCATTAATTGTGCTTACAATTTTTTTGTATTGCCTAATTCTTGTTTTGTAGGTTGAAATGGCACGGTTGAAGAAATATAAGTATACCAAGTGCTTGCCCACCGGGGGCGTTGATGGGTTCCGCTGCGAGCAGGAGCGGAATTGGTTCCGCGCCCACTTTCACACATCCGAGCGTCCATTTGGGTATCATTTTGTGTGGACCATTGAGCATGTACCAGGGGAGGCGCGTGTTCTTTTGCGCCATCAGGGGTGGGAGCCATTTCTCGCTACTAACGGGTGCATCAATGAAGAGCTATTCCGGATATTTTATGTGACGTTGGTAGAGGTGAAGGGGGATGGGCCGACTACTTACGAGGCGATGGTCCATGGGGTGAGGATTCCCTTCAGCATTTCAGATTTGGCAGACCACATGGGTGTGCCAAACCCCGCGGACTCCATCAGTTTTATGGATGGTAAAATCTTCGAACGTGGGACATTGATAGAAGCCCTTGTACCGGGCGATACATGGAAAAAGGGTGCTTTCCGCTCGGCTGCAATGGAGGACTTACCGAGGTTACTGCACTACATTAATGTCCACTCCTTTATGGTGACGAACAAACGGTCAGAGGTTCGTCACAAGCATGCCGCATTGATCTATGCGATGATTAATGGTTTGGGCAATATCAGCTTGCCCAGTATCTTTCTTGATATGATGTGCGCGACGGCTAAGGAGATTGCCTGGAGGTTTTCTCTTCCCTTTTCTGCCCTCATTACGAGGATATGTTTATCACACGGTTGCCTAGAGTTTGACGCTGACCGTAAGCACGAGCCACTGGGGCTTCTGTCCAAGGACAATATTACAAAGATGCTTAAGCACAAGTGGGGGCAACCGGGCGGAAAAAGACAGAGGGAGGAGGTGGCTGATGAGCCGGACGATGAGGAGGACGCGATACGGGAGATGGAGATGGTTCTCACGCGCCGCCCACAGATTATGATGACCGCTTTGTGGCATTGCAGGGTGTGCAGAACCAGCGCTAAGAGGAGACCCAACTCAGGTGGGCTACATGGTAGTCCTGCCTGGACCAGTTGAAGGCCGAGCAGCGGCAGCAGTGGGCACAGCAGCAGGCTGACCAGCGACAGTTTCACGCCGAGCAGCGACAGGAGTGGGCCGAGCAGAGGCAGGCGAGAGCACAGCACAGACAGGCCTATCGAATGATGCAGCAGATGATGAGAGATCTTTATCTGCAGCGCAGTGATTCTGACACACCGCTGCCTCCTCATTTTCAGGACCCTTATGATCCTAGTGGTTCCGGCCACTGGGCTGCTGTTGTACTGGGTTACCTGTGTATTCTGGGGTCGGATATTATATTGTACTTTTTATTTTTTATTTTTATTTGTATTTCTTTCATTTCAGTAGTTGTAATGTATTAAGTGATTTTGTATTGAACTTATGAAATGAGAAATGAAAATGTAGTTTGTTATTGTTTATTGGATTTTTATGTGTGTGACCTTCCATTTTATAAAATCAAAAAGTTCACCATCAATTTATCTAGTATTTGCACTTCTGCCCCTCTATATTATTGTGACTTGTGACATAGATTCTCTTAACTTAATACATCGGTACATATTCTTCCTATGCTTTGTACTAACTTGTTTTGCAGCTTCAGTGGGACTTGTGTAATACCCCGTATTTTCATGGCTTTTAAATTTAGGGATTTATTAAATTTAATTGAGATAAATTAATTTAATTTTAATCCGGAATGTTGTTTTAAATATTTACTAGCGTGACGAGAGTTAGTAATTATTGGAAATATATTATTTGTTGAATATTACTGGATGAGTATGGCTTTTAAATTTAGGGATTTATTAAATTTAATTGAGATAAATTAATTTAATTTTAATCCGGAATGTTGTTTTAAATATTTACTAGCGTGACGAGAGTTAGTAATTATTGGAAATCTATTATTTGTTGAATATTACTGGATGAGTATAGTAATATATGAGATTTATTTTTATAATATTGTCACGTGTGAATAAAATGGCAATTATGGAAATTTAAGTCGGGACGCACCTGTGTCGTGTCGGGACTAAATGTTGATTTATAAAAGTGAATATATTATAAGTTGTTCATATGGTCATTTTGAGTGCGCCAACACGTCCGGAAGGGTCGAGATAGTCAGAAAAGTGTACCCGGGGGTTTTGTTTGGGTCTCGGGGCGTTTTTAGGTCTAATTAGTACCCCGGGAGGGCATTTTGGACATTTCACGTTTTTGGGTAATTAAACCCACGAAAATTAAAGGGGTTATATCAGATGTCTAGGTTATCATTTATGGTTAGAAAACTCAAAACTCTAGAATGGCCATTGGAGAAGAGAGGAGAGAGCTCTCAAGGCAATCCAATGCTCAAAACTCAACCGTTTGCACCGCCGCCAACGCCAACGCCAACGCGTAGATCGCGAGACGGGGAATGCAACCACACCAATTTCACCAAACCAGACTTATAAAAATCCCAGGCAAGTGTTTATCTTGCTTATTTCGTTGATGCATCTTTCATATTAGTTTAGGAATGATTAAGAATGAATTATAGGGAAGAAAAACCCAATTTGAGATAGGAAATTTCATGTAGTTATGGTTTAAATGAAAATTCTGGAAACCCTTTGTCATGTAGAGGAGTAAACCACAAAATTATGATGTTTACAAGAAGGAAATTCTGGAAAATTCTTGTTAGAACCATGTTTAAGAGATTTTTAGGGTTCTTGATAATTATATAAATTTTTGGGTTGTTAATCCATGTTTAGTGATAGAAATCTACATGCTTTACGTTGAAATATCTGGTATGATGATATAATGTTAGTAGTATAAATTTTGGGACGATTGGGATTGAAAAATATGGATTTGGTGAAGGTTAGAAGATGAAACCCGTAACTGCAAGTCTGCAGATTTCGCAGACCTGCTTGATCGATCGATCGAGCCCAAAGCTTTGATCGATCGAAGGTTCGATCGATCGAACCCCAGACCTCGATTGATCGACCCCTCCGGCAGACTCATGTTTTCCCTTCTTAATTAGTTGAAATTCACTTTAATGAGGAATAATTCATGGACACCCTTATAAATATGTTTTGTGAGATAAAGAGGACCAGTAGGGTATATGAATAAGTTTTGGGACCTTTAAGGTTAGACGAGAGTTGTATCCTTGGGAGATTTCATATATAAGAAACGATAAAACTGCGTATTTAAAGTGAGAAGATTACGTAAAATAGTTACGAAAGAGAATAGATGAATACCTACTGAATTTTTATAGGTGGGAGGATAAAACCATGAGAGTTATGTGGTAAGTTGGAATAATACCGAATCAAGGTTAGAAACGAACTGTTACATGTGATAACAAATAATGAGATATGAGAAATAATGTCGTAATTATGGGATTTAAGAATACACCCAATATTGATATGGTAATATTAGTATAGTTATATGATTGTGTATGCATATGCTATCTATGTGTGAAAAACATGCCCACGCTACTTGCTATCCCTGAGGTTACCGCGCTGGGACGAATCTTATCATGTGTGCTTTATGGGGGATATTGACTCGTACCCTAGGAGATAGATATCCTTGGTACAGGCTATCGATTTGATAGTTCAGACGGTCCTAAGAGACGCGGGTATGTGCCATCCTCTTAGAGACTTGAAATCTACGCTTCGCCTCAATATTGTTGTGTATGTGTTAATACAATTCGAGAGTGATTCTGAATTTGTATTCCCCTTAATACGAGTGATACGGGGATTGGATAGTAGAGTATGCCCGCACCATAGTTTTTATGTGGGGTGCTGTTATGATATATATATTATACGAGTAGTTAATATATATATGAAATTCTGAAATCTGGAACTGCCTACTGTGATTTGATATGTAGGACATGGTTGATGACTCAAATTATAAATACTTGTTTTGAGAAAGTATAATATGACCCTGGAAAACTTTATTGATTAATAAAGTTAAAATGAGAACTTTGGTTACAAATTGAAATCTTACGTTTTAAATACTTGTGTTGTTCAGTTGTAAATCCTGCGAATAACCTAAGATAAGTTAAATCATTGGGGAAAGATAGTGTGGTATATGACGAGATAGACCATTCGGAAGGTTAGTGCGATAGGTGTGCACATTAGAAGAGAGGTGAGAATTTCTCAAGAGAGTGTCGCACTAATATGTTGTTGCATTAGCCTGTAATCAATTTAAATACTTGCTAAACGAATTTTTAAATCATATACACTATCGGGCTCTAACCCGTTTCCATTTCTCTTTCTCTCTTGTGTGTGTGTGTATATATATATATATGTATATATTACAGGGGCCCAGCCACAGGGGCGTCTTGCATAGGGTCCTTTGGCAGGAACGAGCTGCAGCTTAGGTGGGAGTTGCAGGCCTGTTGTTTAGACGACTTCATCCATTTGATTCTACTCCTAGTTCAGTTTTATCCAGCAGGGGCATGTGTCGCCCTCTTTCTATTATTTAGTTGGTATTGTCAGAGATTGTAATTTTTACTTTCAGTACCTTTATTTCGGGATTTATTACTGTCAGGATGTTTTTCTTTAGTGTTGTAAATGTTGGGATTTATTATTGATGATTAAATTCGTGTATGTTCAATTCTATTTTTATTCTTAATGTGTGACTCTTAAAAATGTGAATGGTTAAAGGTTTTATAATTGGATTTAATAGAATGGAAATAATGTTTAAAATTGGTTTTGACACTTAGATTAATTATTTAGGGTGTTTAATTGGAAAAGATTTTTATTAACGACAGTGATGCTGAGAATGAACCAACTGTTCACCTTGATTTTAATTTAATAAAGGAGTGATCCCCGAGTATTTAATTAGGCGGGGTGTCACAACTTGTACTTATGGAGATCGCTCCAAATGTGGGTAATATCATTATTTTCCTATCTTTGTGTTGTGTTCTTTAATGGACGCATTGGAGACGATGCAACATTTAAGTTAGGGGGTGTGGGATATTCTATCCATTTTGCTGTTTAATCCTTGAATTTGATTACAATTTAGTTACAAAGCATGTTTTTGTTAAAAATTTGAAAATTTTCAAAAATATTTTATTTCTTTTTTCTCCTTTATTGGGCATTTTGCCCTTGTTTCCGATGATAAATTTTAAATAATTTCCCGATCAAATAGACAATTCAACGATGCATGTTCTCGATTTTAGAAGTTATTATACTTTAGTCCTAAATCATTGATATTATGAATAACTTCAGGAATTAAACTTTATCCCGTGAGCACATGCACCATTCTTGCTATATTGATTTGGTTTAAGATTTTTATAACTCGGTATGCTTTTGTTGCATTGTATATACTTACACCGAGTGAGATTAGAGACTTATCTTCATTTGTGAGTGTATACACTTTTCTTTCCTCTTTGAAAACGTTACAGTCGTTGGTAATCTCTTTATTCTTTCATTGACCGTTCATTAATTGAGTTCATACTTGAAATGTGTTACTTGAGCATGATTTTCATATGTTGTTTGACTCGAGAATTGCGTTTACTTTTTGAAATGATCATAGGCCATCTTTGTATATCACCCATATGACCTGGACCTCACCCTTTATTTATTCCCTAGTCAACCCACTTGAGCCTAAATACTAGCCTTTCTTTTCATTACCCAAAATCCCATAATCAACTCCAAATTGGATGTTTATACCATACATATTACCTTACATACCCTTGTTTGGATTGTTGCTTGGGATTGGATGATATTATTGTTTTGTGGTTGCAATTTGAGCATGAAAAGAGTAAGAAGTGAAAAGAAAAAGAGTGAAAAAGAGAAAGTTGAAAACAAAAGAAAACAAAAGAGAAAAAGTAAGAAAAAGTGAAAAAGAGAAAGTTGTATATATTGTTTGTAGTGTTTCAATAAGCTTTGATTACTCTCTCGATTGTTACATATAATGCTCGTTTGGACATCTTTATCCAATTTTGATATTGCCCATTTTTTCCCATTATTCCGAGTTTTATCCCCAAACACTTTGAACCCATAAATACATGTCTTTCATTTCATACCCTAAATTAGCCTACATTACAACCCTATTAAAGTCCTATGTGATCTTAAGTAGATGTAATTCAAAGGTTTAAATAGTTGTGATAATCTGTGAAAATGCATTTCGCCTCCTTTAATGTGCGGTATCCTTTCACTGAGATTATAATTTTTATTTCCTATATAGCGTTCTTCATTTGAGACATGTGCGCGACCTAGTTTCCCTTTACATTTACTCCTTATGCCCGCACGTCCCGTGTGTTACCTCCCTGTTTCAAGTGATTTCATTTGATGAGTGTAATGCCCGTGAGGATTGACTTTTATGCATGTTTTGATATTTAGTATCCGAGTTATTTAAGTTTTTCGCCAAATCATACTTTGCATTGGCTCACTCCCCTCCCACATGTTAGAGTTTCAATTCATTGAGGTGCATTCGATAATGTTAATAACTACGGCCTTTTTCACGCGAATTCGTTTGCTATGCTAATAACATGTTGAAATCTTGTTCGTATTGTTGAGTTTGTCGCATGCTTGATTGGGCATATTTTGAGGAAACTTTACGATGTTTGTGGGTTTCATCCCTGAAAACTCTCACGAGACGACACTCGTCCACTAGGGTAACCCAGGGGTTTAACAGCTTATTGCATACGCTAAATGCAATCGAATTGCCCGCGAAAGTGGCCTTATCTTTTTATTGCTTTTATACCATACTTTTGTTCTATCTCCTGTTTTGGTTTACATGTTCTGCTTGTTCCATCTTATTTCATTGCTAGGGACTAGCAATGTGTAAGTTAGGGGGTGTGATAATACGCAAATATTGCGTATTTCATCCGTCGAACCTACGCATTCTAGCCTCCTCGGGTGCCTTAATCTCTATATTTAAGCCCGTTAACCAGACAACCTCGTTTTATACTGTTAACATCCTAATGAGCTATAATTGGGCTTTTGCAGGTATTTAGGTACCAAGTATGGGATTCGGACGCATTCCGTGCAATTTTCGTACGCAACCGCACGTTCAAGGGCAATCCATTCATTTAACAGATTGGGCACCTGGCCCAACATCTCATGAAAGTTGTAGCCCTCCGCGCAAGCTTCGCGTTGTCACGAACGGTGTGTGATTCCGAGTTTGTATGACAAAGTTACAGCGAATTGAGCGGAGATGGAAAGCATGCCAAAACAGGGGATTCTGCAGGCTGCCCTGCTTGATCGATCGATCGATCGAGCCTTCCTATTTTTGCCACGATTTTAACAGTCGATCGATCGACCACAAGGATTGATCGATCGAGCCCCTATTTTTCTGCAGATATTTTGTTTGCTTTTCTTTCTCCTTTTCTTTTATTCCAACTTACTATATAAGCTAATTTTTGTTGTAATAAGAGATATATACACACACTCATAATCTGATATAGATAGTTTTTGGTTAGGGTTTGGTTTGGAGAGTTCATTTTCTTTTCTTCTGGGATTGACAACCCATGTGGTTTTGTAAGATTGAACTATTCTCCATTAATATAGTTTGTTCTTCATCTTTCCTTGCTTTGTAATTTAGCTTCCATGCTTTCTAACTAGTTTACATGCTTTATTCACATGCTTTGATTTACTTGCTTTGTAGTATAGTTTTATCGCGTTTATTCCCGCTTTCCGTTTACCACGTTTTTAACATGCTTTCTAGGTAATTTAAATTAGGTTGTGCTTGAATTGAACTCACTCGAGTTGACGCTTTGCTTTGCTTTGGTGATGGTGTTTACGGGTCTATTTCGGGTGCGTTGTGCTAGTTATTACGCCTATGAGATTTGACGGGGCATATCATGTATGTCCCGTGCTTACGACCTTTCGCGCGTAATTTTAGGGATATTTGTTGACGCCAAAATCTTATTAGGCTTTTATGATAATTTAGGGCGTGACAACCCTTGATTTAATTAACTGTCGAAACGAGACGCACGTGTAATAACCCGTCGACCCATGTAACCATTTTATACAAATTAACTCGGGTGAGAGATATTCGACGCAACCTTTAGTTTTACTCACTTTCATAATCTAGTTTCAATACACTCGCCTAGATTAATATTTCCTTTTATGCATCTTTTCCTTTTTAGTTTCTAAACACCTTTTACACTTTTATTCTTGGATTAATAATTCGTTACGATCTATCAAACATTCCCTGTGGATTCGATACCCAACTTACCGTTGTACTCACCCGTTGAGTGTAGTCGTAGTTTAGGTTTTTGTATAGTTCAGGTGAGCCGAATTCAAAACGACCGACGCGTAGGTGACTCTCGCGCAGCGGCGAAACATTGTCTATCACCCCTTTTTCTTCAGGAATAGATAAATCAAGAAGCATAAAACTATTTCTCCCACATAAATCAAATCTCCCTCTTAAATATGTGAACATATTATACTAAGAGAAGTTATGGAAGAAGTAATATTATTATGCAACGGTGCAAAGTATAACAAACACACAACAGGACAACTTAAGAACAAATAATTCAAATAATGATCAACTAATGTCAATATCGATGCAAACAAATACCAATATGAATGATCAATGAAGTGTGATACTAATTTTGAAATTATCAATTCGAGATATTGAATTTCAATGCTCATAATGAGAGATAATAATATGATTGATCATATAGCATGCCAAAAACAATCCTAAGATAAATCATGTGGGAAACATGGATTAAATGCAAACCGCAAAGACTCAAAACACATGATTCCATATATATAAATATGCAAAATATACCAATGAAATACTGACACATATATATAGGTATAAACAACAACAAAAAAATAACACATAATACATAAGCTTTACACACTAGCACAGTATCGATGTGTCTAAACATGGGGATGGAATTAATGGATATGAACTAGATACAAATGAATTATAAACCAAGTACTCAAATATGTTCAAGGAGTTCTATTTGATTATAAAACTTTATCAAACTAAGATTTGCTCTCAAGTGACAAGATATTGAACTCTATGAACAAATAAGCACAATGCACACAAACCTAAAATATTAATGATTATACAAATTAATAGCTTTATGAAAAAATAAGTATAACTATGATTTATTGTGTAAACCCGTTTATCTTCAACTATAACACCCTCAAAATATAAACACATATCATATTTTTTTTAATTCTTTTGAAGCTATCACTTTTGAAAATCAAACAAACTAAACTTGTTGGCCCTGGTAGTTTTTCTGTTTTTATTGTCTTTAATCTTTTCATTGGGCTCTTGCCAATGGTGGCTTTCCCGTAAAGGAGATTTGCTCATTTTGTATCCCTTTCCCGTGCACCCTTATATTTTCAATACAAATCAAATAATCTCATGGGCAACGGTTATTACATGCATAAATCCCCAATAGTCACAAAATCTGTAGATGAAAAGATTAATGGGAGAACATCTCATGAATGTTCAAATATACATGTGAAGTTAAAGTTCAAAATGAGTTCGTGCATGTGTGTGTAGAGGCATATACAAAGCGAATCCATTAAGCAAATCAAAGTCAAAAAAACTCCATGCGAGCACGATCAAGAATAATTTAAGTATTAACAATCATAACCAAATGTCCTAGTCATATGAAAAACACGAAATGAATTGAATTCAAACACACTAATATGCCACATCGAATGAGTAAAACCAAAATATAAAAAATGGAAAATCTTTTTGATTTTTTCTAAAAAAATTCAAAAGATTATACCAATTTGAAAACAAAGTAACTCGAAAGGCAAACAAAAATCTTTTTGTATTTTTCAATATGACTAAATAAATGAAAAATCAAAACACAAAAGACACGCATGTCATAACACTAGCAAACATATATCATGAAGCACAAGCTAGTGTATGACAAATATGCGAACACAATCAACCATTATACATGACATGAGAAGTATAATGTCTAAGAAAACGAGAATTAACAAGTTCAATATGTAAAGCCTCTGAATCAGATTTCCTAAACGCATGTAGGTGTAACACGAGGCTCTCGGGTTTTGGGAAACTTGGTGACTCTATTCTTAAACATCCTAGGACCGATTTTAAGATCATAGAAAAACCTCCTAAGATGACCTTTCCTATCGTAATGAGTGCAAGTATAAATACGACGAGGGATGTTACCTAAGGGCTAACCTTTATGAACGTTCCTAGCAACGGTTGACTCTTTCAGACGCATGGTCTTGTCTTGGGTTGAAGAATCATTATAATCATCAAAGCCAATTCCACACTTATTATATTTAATTTCAACGGCGCCAAACATCTTATACAACTTTTCTGACCTAGATTTCAAATCAAATTTGACCTGACTCGAGTCTCTTAATCTCTTTTCAAGCTCTATCCTCAACTCGAGTAAACACCGAGACTCCTCAAACTCAAGAAGATCCTTTTTTATAGCCTTAATAAAACCTTGAATACCATCTCTCTTACCCTAAATATACTCTAGCTTCTCTCGAAGAGTCCTCTCGCCTGCCCTAAGATCCTCAATTAAAACGCTGTTATCATTCCATATGACACGTTCTTTAAATATGGCCTCCAACTTCAAGTTAACCTTATCCACTCTTAACGTTTCCGCATACAACTCATGAAAAGACTTGGAGTTCACTCTCCTCCTCCTCTTTTTCACCCTCACTCTCTTTTCCACTCACACTACCATCACTCACTTGGAATCCACAAACTATCGCCTCATAAGTGTTATGTTTAGAATATTTCTCATTATAGCTCACATGACTAGGCATGAACGCGATGTAATTGCTCTCAGTGGGGGAATTATATCCCTCGTTTGGATCACTAAGGGTGGCATTATACACCTTCAATTTCTTTCCCTCCTTCCTTGGTTGAGTGGGGAACTTAGCTGCCCTATGACTATAACCCTCACAACTGTAACATCTTTTTTACTCATCCCTCTTATAGTTCTCATTACGATTCTTAAGGAAGTGATCGACCTTGTTATACACGTTTTTCTAAAACGTGTTCGCATCTTTTGATTGCGTATGAAACTTTAGAAGTTTCTTGAATTTCTTTGATATCATGGTCATATCCTTAGACTCGATGTCAGACTCATCATCCGAAAAAAATATTTCCTTATTTCGGGCTTTTAAATCAATGCCGTTATTCCTCTCATTCTCAGTCGTAGAGGAAAACATATCAAGCTCATAAGTTTGTAAGGCACCTACAACCTTTCTACTTTTGTAGAATCTAAAGTACCCAAAGAATTCGAAAATGTCACTTTTGAATTAAATATATCAGTCAACGACCTTAAGATTTTGTTGATTATAGATTTTCAAGTATCTTGTCTCCCAAGTTAAAAGACGAGTTGACTATGTCAGACAGTCTAGCGTATAACTCATTGAAGGTCTCACTCTCTAATATTTTAATGGTTTCAAACTAAGTGGTAAGGTTTTAGAGCTTGAAAGCCTTAACAACACTAGTTCGTTCATGGGTGAGTTGGAGTATGTTTCAAGCCTTTTTAGACGTCTCACAAGTCATAATACAGTGAAACTCCTTTGAGGTGACAAAACAAACTAAAGCATTTAAAATACGCGAGTTATAATTTGCTAACCTATGCTCAGTCTTATTCCATGATTTAATGGATTTGGGTATACCATTTTCGCCACCTAAGGTTGTAGGTGGGTACCAACCATTTAAAGTGGATTGCCATGCCCGCTCATTTATATCTTTAAGTGTTGACTTTATACGCATTTTCCAGTATGCGTATTTCAACCCATCAAATATCCGGATTCTAATACCATCAAATCCACCAAAATTCATACTTAAAAGCAAGGGGTCAAAATAAGACAACTTAGTGTTCTGGCTCCGATATTAATTTAAGAACACCCTATTGGTATGTGCTTAGGTGGAGTTATTCAAAAGAAACAAAAAGTATATTTTTTATATTTTTTAATTTTAAATATCAAAACTTTAAACAAATTAAACCTAATAAAACTTTTTTTTTGGAAGCTCTGAACCTCCACACGAACGAACCCTTTGGACTCCCTCGTGTTTGCTAAACAGGGGGGTGCAAGTGCCAGAACCCAATAAAACTTTTTCACCAAATTTAAACTGTTTCTTGTGAAAAAATGATTTACCTAATTTTATCTTTTAACTTGAAACATGCATCTAGGTAATAAGCAGAAAAAATAAATAAATAATTCATAACACGCCGATGTACGAGGAAAACCACAAAGGGAAAAAAAACTCAGATTATCCAGCCAAACAGATCACTATAACAAGGTTTTCCATAGATTGGACAGTAGACTTACTCAACGAATCCTCTCCCTCGCAAGCCTTTATGCTCTTCTATCTCTAACATTTCCTCCACAGTGCAGTGTAGGAATCTACCCAGGCAAGCTGTCACAATGCACGAATCCACGCATGCCTTGGTATCCACCGATGAAGCTCAACAACTATCTACGGAATCGGAACACTGCTTCATCACCATAACATAGAAAACCAATTACAGAGTCCACCATACGAAATATGTTCTCAACTCAAGATGATGAGAAACAAACTTTGGTGCCCAATATGAAAGATCTCGAAGCATAAGAATATGTAAACTTGGATCTTTAAACTCAAAAGGTGAAATTAGGGTTTTTAAACTTTTGTACACATATAGGAATTTGATTTTCGCCAGAAGTTCTTAAAAATTCTGAGTCCGACAAGCCTTAAATAGAGAAAACATGAATTTTGAGGTGACGGACTCATTCGTAAAAAATCTTAGGATTTGTTCGAACGAAATGTTTATATAGTTTTAACGACACTAAGGTTCGTTCGAACGAACTAGCAAATTCTTTCCAACGAGCTTCCCACGAGATTCTAACGAGTCCTTCATTGCTTGACAGAATATACCCATTTGAAGTTCGTTAGACGTACGTTCTAATAAAGTTCCTAGTTCATTCCAACGAAGTCTCAAACTCGTTTGAATGAAATGTCTTTTCGTTCTAATGGAATCTAAAGCTCGTTCTAATGAATTAAACACCAAAAAATATTATTCTCAAAAAATAATTTTAAAAACAGTTTCAAACGATTTAGTAAAAAACATGCAACCTTAAAAAATATCCAAAGACCATATTCAAAAATCATCCATACCTTACGAGTTCCTCGGTAAACATGAAGACAAACTTGGCACAAAAACACGGCACGATGTATATCCAACTTTGAAACTTGGACACTACGTCTTCATCAAACATATCATAAGCTTATGAGATTGACAATACAAAGCCTAGCCTATAACCAAAATGTTTTGTTCGAAATTAAGCCAATTATAAACAAATTAACTCGATTGAAAATTTATCCGTACATCACCAACATTATTGCAATGGGTTTTGAGCGTGTATAAATTCGAAATTATACTTGAAGTTACTAGAGAATATCATTAAAGTGTTAATAAATGTAAAAAAAATCTACCAAGGTGTTGCGTGCGTGGAAAAAAGGAGACACAAGGTGACAAATGTATTTAGTTAACCTGAAAATAAAATTTGGTTTCATACAAATACAAATTTACATTTCTTATTTTTGTTGCCACATCACCATCCTCACTGCACTGGCTTTTCAGTGTGTATAAATTTGAAATTATACTTTAAGTGACCAGACGCTTACATAAAAATGGCAAATAATGAACAAAAGTATAAAAAACTAATGTATGGGTGAAAAAAATAAGACATGTGGAGAAGAACCTACTTCTTAAAGTAAAAAAAAAAAAATTGTGTTAATACAAACACCAATTAATATTTTTAGTACTTGGTGGCACTCATGAACATTATTGCAATTACTTTTTAATGTGTATAAACTTACAATTATACTTAAAATGACTAAATAATAACATTGAAATGACAATATATGTACAAAAGTTTAGTAGGGTGTTGTATGGGTGAAGGAAAAAAAGACACAAGGTGATGAATGTATGTATTCAACCTAAAAAGAAAATTTGGTTTCATACGAACAACAATTAATATTATCATATTTTAAACCTTAAAAATATGATATATTACATTAAAATTCTTATCAATACAATAACTTGTGATCTATAAATTGCAATCATAAAAAACAATTACTGACATGCAATTTATATTACATAAGTTTGAAAATCAAGAATTATTAGACATTATATATAGCCACGCTCTAATATCCTCTTTAAGTCTGAGTGATAAATGAAGAAGAATTGTAATACACTACACAAATACCAATGATTTTGTGACGAAGTCTCTGATGATGAAACCATTATGTACATGGAGATTCATAAGTGGATTGGTAATATTATATATGATAGTTTAGATATCGAAACACGATGCATGGTCTACCATCGAAGGGGACGAGGTCATAAAACACTTTATGAGGATTATTTAAGTGAAGCTGAAATATATAATGAATAATTAGTTAGGCAGCGATCTAGAATGCGGTATATTATATATAATCGTGTGTTGGAGTCGGGGAGCATTTACAAAGATTACTTCGTTCAAAAGCTCGACTCTTGTGGGCGACCATGTCTTAGCCTCTATCAAGAAGTGATGGGCAGAATCAAAGTGCTTGCGAGCGATGGTTCATACAATATGTGGGGGCACAATTAGCGATGAGCGTATCTACCATGTTAAAGACGGTGATTAAGTTTTTCGAGGTAATTGTCGTTATTTTAGGGCTATATTTTGTAAGAAATCCCATGAGTCGATGATGTCAAAAGGCACTGTGAACTAAATGTTGAAAGGGAATTTTCAGATATATGCTAGGGAGTATCAATTTCACGCACTAGAGATGGAAAAATTGTCCAACTACATGGCACGCCCAATACAACGGAATGGATGAATCGGCGACAATCCTTTTAGATATCATTGTCTCTTATGACTCGTGGATATGGAAGCAGTGCTTTGGAATGTTTGGTTCGTGCAATTATTAAACTTGTTTCATAGGCCCACATTATTTCATAAAATGAGAAACTATACTTATCCCTTGATAAACTATACAATTAATGGAAATACTACAACATAGGGTATTATCTAGTAGATGAGATCTACCCACCGTATGCAACAATAGTTAAAATCTATTAAAAACAAGGCGAACTTATCCCATAAATATAAGTTATTTGTAAAATAACAAGAGGCATACAGGAAGGATTTGGAGAGGGCATTCGGTGTGCTACAAGTGAGGTTTGATTTCATTTGTGAATCATACAAGCTATGTAATAAGATGTTTTGTTATAATTTTGAAATCATGTATTATTTTGCACAACATAGTTGTTGATTATTGATGATGAGCATAAGGAACGCCCCTGGCAAAATAAATATGAACAGAGTGACATACATCCCGTAATCTGAAGGGACAAACGTCCTTTTATGAATTCCTAAGTCATGATGACTGGATGAGCAATAAGGATAAATATCGACATTTGCAGGATGATTTAACCGAGCACATATGAAATAATAACTGTAATTACCTATATTACAAATAATTTAGTTTTAGTTGATAGATTAAATGTTTAATATATCCACGTCTATCTTATTTAAAAAAATTAATTGTTCATGTATTGAATGATGAATATCATGTATTCTGCATTTAATTATCGCCCTATTAGTCTTTTAGTTTTACAGTGTTTTAAATCTTACAAGTCAAATATAAAGGTATTAAAAGAAGAATGATATACAATAATTAAACTAACTAATGGAAATTTATAACAAATGCATTATAAGGAAACCATATGAAAGGGAATGTAAATATAAATACTAATGGAAATATAAAGGTTGTCGATACAACCCCTGCAATTTAGTGTATACATCCTATTGCTAATCAACCATTGAGGATTATGGTCCAAACTCTAGGTTAGATGTCATAAAAGAAGGAGAACCCATCGCATGGAGTGTGTCTTCGATTTAAAATCCATGACTTTTAGATCATTAAATCGATTCAATTAAAATTTATTTTAATCTCATTTATTTGGACACATCCATCTCCATGATAGTAGATTGCTCACGCCTTAAATGGACTAATATATCTTATTTTTTGGTCATCAAATCTGCTTTTTTCGTATTTATAAATACTTACATTTGGGAAATAAATTTGATTGCCCGTGAAACATTCCATCTTTGCTTTATCTCAAGCATTGAATTAAAGTTTTCACATTTTTTAAGAATGGGAGCATTCATATCCAAAAAATCATCATGGTCACCTTACCTAACACGTTGTTTCTCACCATTTCTACCAGGTTGGGCATCCCGCCCACCTGGATTGTCATCAAAGTCTAGTGGGTTTGAGATATTAGTGGAGTTGTTAAAGGTCGTATTCCAAAGATAAAATTCTTAAAAGTGGCTCAAAATACGAATCGAACTTAAATTGACCCCTATCTCGGTGTGGTGGGCTTCACGGCTCGTTGAATCCACATCATGACAGTATTTAAAAAAATCTAGTTACTCATTTGAATACAGTCACAGTTAGTATCTAGACAAAAAAAATATGAAAATCAAGAACTCAACACAACGTATTCTTATGTTTCACTACCTTGATTGTTGTACTCGTGAGAAGTTTGGCAACGTAAATCATAACTCGTTCGAGGTATGGTTGTACGTCAATGATAACATCATCCTAGTGCATGATTATGTGATTTTGTCCACGGAGGTATGATTCTCTATAACCATATCCCCAAACATCTCGGTAGGCTACGAGTTCGCCTTTATGTCGTTTACAGCGTGTTTTGGGTACATGGAGCATAGTATTTTATCCTCCACACTATTAATATTACGATTACACGTAAACTGAATCGAGCCAACAATATTTTATGACTGAGAATTTTACATCTTTTAAAATTTAATTCGAACCAAGACAAAAAAAATAAATGGCTTTAACCCATTTAGTTCCTTAAACATGCATCAATAAACGGTTAATCCACCACTTTCACACATTGCACGTTTCGTCCTTCATTAACACTCCCTCGCTTTTTCTTATTTGGAAAAAGATTATTTTACCCCTCAAGATCACTTACCCATGTATAATCAGATTCCACATTTATGTTTTTTCTTTTCCTGAAAAAAATTGCAACGATCAAAATACATAGTAGGTCATCAAACGAGCAATTGCAAACACGAAATTGAAGCCTCAATGTTCATTTTCATTATTCGATTGAGCATAAGCAAACTTTCATTAGGTACTTTTTAATGCATTGTCCGATTTTAATGGAACACTTGCCAATCAAAAACCCTAGCTTTGCAAAATCAACATATTTTGCATATACAATTCTATTCACATATAATCAAATATATTGCATATATGCCAACACCAATGACATTTCTACATAACAACTTAAATTAGGGTTTTATTTCATCATTTACATTCAATTAGCTTCAGATATATTTACATTATATGAAATATTTATGTTAAGAACAAACTTTGTAAATCTATGAGATAATTAATTAGGTTTACTCAAATTTGACTAATTTTGGGTATTTTGACATTAAACTCTCATGTGTTCTGTTTATTGATCATCTTATTACAAATACATTCGGTACATTACATTGGTAATATTATAATTTCAAGTACAAACTAACAAATTCATTGTGTTTTCTGTCGTGTACAATAATTAGGTTTGTAATGTGTAATTTTATTCTAATTTAACTATGGATTCAAATGAACTAATTGTTTGTATCATGCGTTAATAATTTTTTATTGTTTGTTTGTCATTAGCATGAAAATCACTGACTGTTCAAGTCAATAATCTCACTTTTAACAACTACTAAAGTCACTTCCTTGACCTCTTTAAGTATAAGTTGACAAATTTAGTGTGTTGTCTGTCGTGTACAATAATTATGTCTATTGTGTGTAATTTTATTCTAATTTAACTATGGATTCAAATGAATTAAATGTTTGTATCATGCATTAATATATTTTCTATAGTTTGTTTGTCATTGGCATGAAAATCACAGACTGTTAAAATCAATAATCTCATTTTTAACAACTACTAAAGTCACTTCCTTAACCTCTTTAATGTTTTCTTTGTCATTACTATGATCGCTGACTGTTAAAATAGCTAATTTTAGTTTTATTACTGCATTTTTGTTAATTAAACTCAATATTTTGCATAAATGACTTTATAGTATTGGGTGGATGGTGAGGTCCGCTGGCATGGACCTTTAAAAATAAGAGAATATTGGGTAAATGAGTGTTCGAGCCGCATATGTATTCATTTTTAGACTTTAACCCATTTACACCCTTAAACAAAAATTAATAAACGTTTATTCTAACATTTAATCACATTTTGGCTTTGAAAACATATTTCATCACTTGCATGTAACTAGATTGATACACATTTTGATTATATGGCAAAAACTATGTTAATAACAAAGTTTGAAAATTTATGAGATAATTAAGTGTGCTTCGATCAATTTTGAGTAATTTTGGCATTGAACTCATACACTCTATATTTTTTGACACTCTTATTGCAAATACAACCTATTACTTGTCGTATTCAAATTCATCTTTATGTATTATTACTCAATAATTTGTATCATATACTTGAAAATAACTTTAACTATGTGCTTTATCTGTTATACAGTAATTAGGTTTGTAATATGTAATTTTATTATGATTTAACTATATAATCAAAGCAACCAATTATTTTTTTATTGCATGAATAACCTTTTTATTATTTGTTTGTCATTACAATTAAAATAAATGACTGTTAAAGTCACAAATCTGACTTTTAGTAACTACTATAGTAACTACCTTATTCCGTTGTTGTTAATTAACATTATTATAAAATTTGACTTTTAGTAACTACTAAAGTAACAACCATGTTCCACCGTTGATAATTAACCTCGATATATTGCATAGATGAGTCCATTGATCATTATGAAATTCATTAACATGTACTTTGAAAATGACGTTAACAATGCTTATAGCTTCAATGCTTACAGAACTTCAACAAATGAATAGTACGAGCTTTTACCTTCAATGCCTATAGCAACCGACATACCACCATAACAACACATACAAACATGTTTACCATCCATCACTCTACAAGAAGAACACACACACATTACACGTCATATTATAATAAAAACTCATAAATATGTAATCATACAATACTAAATTAAAAAAAAACAAGAATAAATAACAAATCACTATATAAAACATAGATAACAATAACACTAACAACATTTAACAAAAAGATAACAATACTTTCAAAAATAGAGCAACACAAAAAAAAAAGCTTATAGAAACATATATACTTACAAACAAAAATCAAAACCATGAAAGATTCAAAAGAACCCTAACTCTCATAGTAAACAATATATATACAGATAAGACACGTCAATTAAATTCACATAGATTACAACTTCATTCCAAAATCAAAGAAAATACAGAACGAATAACTTTACAACGTAACAACTATGATCTCAGTAGAAACCCTAACTGATTAATTTGCTATAAAACATAAAAAAAGATCATCTACAACATAATCTAATCAAAATTAATAGACTATAATGATGAATCGACAACATAAATGGAAAACAAAACTCAAAATACAAAACCTAATCGCACAAATTCGACATGAAATCGAAAATAAAACGTAATTAATGAATTAAAATATACAAACATATAAATATATAAACTTATATCTGAATCAGATTGACAAACGAGTAACAAGTACCTTCTAATGTGAAGAACAATAATGATGAATCGCAATGTGAATAACCACAAGGACGAACCGCATAGTGTTTAAAATGTTATAAGAATTTTCATATTGATAAATGTTTTAATGTCATTTTCAACAATTTTGGTAAGAATGGGGAGTGTAATTCTAGAAAGGTTCAACAACTCACCTATCTTGGCTCCAACAAATTAAAACGTAAAAGTGAACAAACAATCATTCAAAAAAGGAAAAGGTCAAATTTAGAAACACACAATTTATAATATATAGGGAGGGACTAAATGGAATAAATTAAAAATAATTATATTTAAAAAGACCATAGATAAACACACCTAGGTTCCTCACATGTGATTTTTTTACTCTAAAATTGGGATAAAATCATTTTAAATATTTAGGTCCCTCAAATACTCATTTGCTCAATACTCTCTTGTTTTTAAAAGTACACGCTAACGACACTCTCACCTTCCACTGACGGGAGCCCTGACAATATTGAATAATTGAGTATTTGAGGGATTTAGGTGTTAAATTTATTTATTTATTTATAATTTCAAAGTAAAAATAATTTTTAAGGAATCTAAGTGTAAGTGCTCCTTAAAAAAATCTATTATATACCTCCAATACGATAGTATTAGAGGTTTTAATAGTATTTAATGCAATTTAACCTTCCTTTCACTCACGTACATTTCCTTTGCTCATTCATTCCCTTTTCTCCCAACCTATTCCTCTTCTCACCTTTCACATTCTCTCCATTTTATATTTAGCTTTCACATCGTGGATTTGAAAGATAAATTTCCTTCTAAAATTTTCGGTATTTAAAGTCTTCCCTATTAAAGCTAAACTCATCCAAACATTCCAAAACTCCGGTGTCACTATCATTTATGTATGATTATGATTATGTGTATGTATACATATTTATATTGAGATGTATGTATATTTTATGTACACAAACGTATAACTAATTATTTGATTATGTCTCTTAACTGTTCGGTCCTTCATCCTTGGCTCCATTTGGCTCCTTTAAGATATTGTCTGGTTATTGTGAGCAGTGCATGCATGGTGTTGATTTTTGGCTTCTCCAGCTCTGGTATGTTATCTCTCAATTATTTTAGAAGGGGTTAGTGTTATAAAGGTTGGTTCATGGTTTGTGATGAAAAGCTTTTTGTGTTGTTGTTGTTGTGTAAGCTCTTCAATCAATTCCTTTATACCTACACAAAAATATAACAAACTAGAATATAGGTAAGTAAGGATATCATTCATAATCTAAGGTGTGAACATGTTAAAATGAGAAGATCACTAATGCAATTCACTTGATTATTTTCTTTTTAGACTTTTTGGTTTTTCTATTTTTTTTATGTTTTTCAAATACCGAAACAATATTTATGATGGTGAAAATTAAGTAGCTACACTAAGTGAGAGATATAAAACAATACTAAAAAGAGTGTGCTAAAACAAGGCTAAGTAATTAAAATGAGATATAACTAATTTGAGATAAGATTGAGTGAGAAAAATTCAAGGAATGAAAATTCGCCTCCAATTCATGAATTAAATGTATTAGATTATTCAAGTTTACTAAGTTCCCAAATATTAATTTATTTCATCAATTGATTCTCATCATTTGAAAAAATAAACTAACATAGATTTAGTTAATTCATTTTCCATCCCTACTACTCAAGTGAAGAAATGATTTAAAGAAATTATATAAATCACTCTCTAGAGCAAATTCATATAATTAACTTTAAATCCCAAAAATAATGTGTGAGCATAACAAAATATAATATGCTCTAATTAGTGGATCATCCTATTTCTAGTTTGAATTCAAAAATTAAAAGTATATTAGATTTCAATAATTTCTCAATGATGGTTTACCATCTCTCAATGCATAAACACATGTAGGAATGACAAATGATTACCTAAATGAAACAAAGTAAACAAGAATGATTAATTCATTTAATTGAATTCACGGGGCTTCATTTCACTCCATGAATGGAGTGATTAGCCAAGCATGATCATCATTCAATTAATAACAAGATAATAAAAATTAAAAATATGAGATGAAAAATTAGAGAAAGGGAAATCAAACCAAATTTGAAGAGAATGGAATTGATCTTCAATTTAATTCAACAATTCTTCTCAATTGTTTACAATCACTATAAAAAAACTAAAATCAATTCCTAAAATTGAAATTCCACTCTATACAAATTTTTCTCTCTCTAAAACTCTAAATTTTTCTCTACTTCTAGCCTCGTTCAATATTGGTCTTCTTCTTCCTTTTATATTGGGCACATGGAGGTAGGGGGTAAATTGGGAAAATGGTAGGGGTGAGCATGTGGTTATGGTGTAGGAGGGTACTCTGGGATTTAAAAAGGGTGCAAGTGGAAGATGTGGTAGTTGGGATGAGTTGGGGGTATTTGGGTAAAATGGTTTAAAAACAGTTAAATGGGATATATGGCACATGGGCTTTATGTGGTTTTGGCTTTGGGTACGAACAAGTGGATGAAAATCGTGGCTTGGTGACGAAATGGGAAATGGTTTTTGTGGTACACAACCGGGTAAGAGAAGAGAGAGATCCGGGTTGCAGTTTCGGTTTGAGTCCAATTTCGGGTTCGGCAGCGGATGGGTTTGAGCGAAGTCCGGGTTAGAAGGTGGTTCCGGTCGAGCTGAGTCAGGTGGCGATTTGGCTTGGTGGTCAGCGACGGGGCTAAGGCAGGGGGGTCGCCGACCTGCTTGATTCGGGAACAGGGGTAACGGGTCGAATGTCGCTAGAGGTGGGTGAGGGTCGAATTGGTTTTAGTTGCGTGTGTTTAATTTGGACACCTAAAAATAACACTAATTAACTAAAAAATAAAATAAAATTAATAAAATGACAAACATAAAATAAATTTCTATTCTAAAAAAATAAAACAAAGACTCAATTTAAAAAATGAATAAAATCACCCTAAAAAATGAAAAATAAAAATCAACTAAAAATAAAAGCAATTGACATGACACGACAAACTCTAAAAAATTAAAAATACTATAGAAATAAAAACCACAGAGATAAAAGCTAAAAAAATAAAAACAAATTAAAATAATACTAAACTAAATAAAAACTAAGAAAAGATTAATACACGACGTGCTAAAAATATAAAAATCCTAAAAATATATACATGACTCAATAAAATAATAAAATAAACTCTAAAAACAAAATGACATAAATAAAAAATTAAGTAAAAGAAATAAAATGGGACAAATCAAACACACATGGGTTTGGGACAGGCTAAGGCTTAGATTGGGGTAGGCTAGGGTTACGGGAAAGGGTAATTAGATCCTGAAATGACACAGTTGCCTCGAAATTACGCGTTTGAACATCGCAACGTGTATTCAAGCCTGCACAATATACAATAAAGCACATAAGACTGTTTTTATTATAAATGAGCGACTAAAATGCATCTATTCGGGGTATAAAATGAACACTTTTAGGTGCTTATCATTTTGAAAATATTTATTTATAGTTGGGTTTGTAGATCCGGTGTTTGGAATGGACGGTGAGATGGAGGGGTATTACAGGTGCTCTTTTATTCTAAAGTTGGGTTGTCATTCATATTTTCTGGCTTGAGTTATGTTTGTTTCTTGGGAGATTTTTTGAAGTTGTAACACTAGCCACCGTACACAGGGACGGAGCTAGGTGAGGCCCAAAGGGGGTTTGTGTCCCCACTGATTTTTTTTTATAGAAAAATAGGTATATAAAAATATTTGGGGTGAAATTGATATAGTAAAATTTTAGGGTTATTTTTACAATTAAATATAGTATTGGCCCTATTGTTAAAAAAATATCTCATTCTTCAAAGTTTGAAATAGAGATTAGCGACAGAAGCACACGGTCGCACCTGTTTGTTTACCTCTCTTCTCATTTTCGGAATGGAGGCCGGAGCCATTTCCATTTCCATCTGAAACCGCCGGCGACAAGGCAAGGCACATAACCATTATACCTCTCCCGTCAATTGAATCGCAGCAGCAACACGACATCAATTGACTTAAGGTGAGGTAATTCTCTTCCCACCACCCATCTGTATAGACTTAGACTTAGTTATGTTTTGTTTATTTAGTAAATATGCTAAATTTATTTGATTGGTGGTTGTGTTTGTATAGAACGGCTCCTGTGCGGGAGCCCAAGTGCAGGACTCCCGTGCGGGATCTTTTTTTAAAAATAAAAAAAAAAGAAGAATTGTACAGGTTCTAAACATTTTAGTGCACCCCTATAAAAAAATCAGCTCAAAATGATATTTTTGGTATTTTAAAAAAATAGATAAATATTTGACAGTTTTTAAGTTGCTAAAAAACGGTCAAATATTGACTTATTTTTTTAAAATATCAAAAAATATCATTTTGAGCAGATTTTTTGGGTGCACTGAAATAATTAGAACCCATACAAAAAAAAATAATTAAAAAAAAAAATCCCGCATAGGAGCCCCTCTCTGTGTTTGCATTAATTTTATGCCATCAATTTTTTTGGGGATATTAATGAACCTACTTTTTTTTGCCAAATCAATAACTTACGGTGAGGTTCACATAAATTTCGTTATTTTTTGGTGAATACTAAAAAATTACTTAAAAAAATCCGCCCCTGACCGTACAAGGTGGATCAGATTTCCTTAAACAGCAGTTTATAACCTATGAATTGTCACTTTCCACTGTAGTAGCCCTAAGCTCAAAACCTCGTCACAATGTTATATTGTTTTATGCAAGTGAGATAGATAATGAACGATTTCATATTTGATCTAATTCTTCATTTTTATTTTCTTCAAAATAGTTTGTTAAGTTTTTAAGCTATTTGTTTGGTTTTTATTTACTACTATTGCTTTTGATTAGGGGCTTATGGGGAATTTTTTGCTTTTGATCAGGGATTTTTTCACGGTCTTGGTACATACAAAAAGATTGAAGGTCAGCTGCAATAACTGATTTTTGTCCATTTTTAATAATTTTTTTACATTTTTTATTTAAAACTACAGGTTTAATAATGGGAAAGGAAAATCACCTAGGCCTACGTGTTCTGATATGATTGTTTATGGGAAGGTAATTAATTACTTATTTTTAATTTTTAGTTATTCAATATATATTACTATTAAGTTTTTCATGCATTTTTCTATGATACTTATTTTTGTAGATTGATATTAATTTAGAGCAAAAAGGAGTTATCTTATATCAATAATATGAAGTTATATCTTCATTTATTTTTATTTATTCTAGGATTACATGTTATACTTTGGTTATGTAGATTAATTTTCTTCGCCAAGAGAGCCCGAACATTCATGTACACTCTACACATTTTAATTTTTTTTAGCAATTATCCATGATTCAACATTATATTCACTTTTTTTTTTAATTATTTTTCGAGAACAAATCAATAACAATTAAGGTGAGGTCAATCAAGATAGTGTTCAAGATAGTGTCGCCGACGTACATACAAAACATGTTTTGATATTACTATTTTACTGTTTCATATATTTTTTATATTGGCGTGTTTCCTATAAGGTTCCCATTTCACTTTTTAGGCCATAAACCGACATTAAATTCACATTTTTATTATGTTTCTTGAAGCAATCCACAACAGTTCCAAATGCGTACAATCAAAATGATGTTGCTGACATACATAACATGTTTTTATTTCAACACTTTACTATTTCATATTTTTGTATTCACATATTTCCTAAAACGTCCATGCTAACTTTTAAAATGTAATTGACTTGGTTTGTATACTTTCTGTATCCGGGTTCGCTCCCTTAGCGTTTGATATTTAATGCAATCATTTATTTATCAAACATAAAAATATAATTGACTTACATAGCAATGCACTAGAGTCCATAGCGCGATCTCTCGACAACAAGGCACAAAAATTCATATTGATACTGATCAAAAGGACGTAAGCGAAAATACATATCAAGTCTGGATTTTAACATTGTAATATTTATTTTTTTATATTAACATACTTCTTAAAACACTCGTAAATATTTATAAATCCCCGGCATAAATAACTTATACATTGTTCTAAATTCAATAGAAGTTCATTATGCTTCCAAGCGCGACCTCTTAGCCAAAACTCCCACAACCGAATAAGGTACACCTAAATTTTAACTATTACTTTATACTTTACTTCACATGTAGTACAACCTGTATCATGCAAATATTAGTAAAGAATATTATCACTCCATAATATAACAAAATATTATTTTTTTGGAGAAAATAATGACAATATTACATCAACAACCTACTTATTTTCTTTTTATCACAAGTATAATAATTAATTCATTTTATATTGAAGACACCACATAAAAAAATTTACTTTATGATATGAAGTAGTTTAATTCAATTTAATTTTTTTAAATGCATTTTGTGAGTCATCTTCTTTAATAAATTATATTTGATGTAAGATTTATCGGGGATAAACGTTTTCACATGTACTATTTGGTATATCAATAATTTGTCAATACATATGTGAGTAATTTATAATAAAACAATACAATTTTGGGAATATATTTAAATAATACATTTCGTTTAGTATTAAAGGTTTTCCAATTGGAATAGCAATTATGTTTTGAATTTCTGTTAAGACAATACAGTGAAGGCGATTAAATTTCGCAAATCAACTTTTCGTTATGCAAATAATATGTGAATCTATAGGACAATTAAAGACAATGAAATAATTATTTTTTGCCAGTGTAGTGAAATTTTACTGCTCATTTTGAAAAATGTCGTACTATAAATCTACACCCGCACATCGCGCGGGACACATGCTAATATATATTGATATTGAAAGTATATATTAATTGCCCCAAAACAAACAAGGATACCAAATGCAAATTTTAACACTCCATTGTCTCTAAATACATCCATGTTAATTCATTTCTGAAATAAACAAGAAATTCGATGTTAATTCATTTCTGAAGAAGACATAAATACATCCATTTAAATACCAGCAGAATTATAGCCGTTGTCTTTCGTATTATTCATTCATTCATTCTAGTTTATAGCTTTAGCCCGGCCTAAGACCCTAACCCTCGTACTTATATACAGAGAGAGATGGAAACGACGGAGATGGATGTAGAAGAAGAAAATCCAATTCTCATTTCAAACTCCTTCAACAAATTGGGACTAAAAAACTCCATTCAAACCAACTTCGGAGACGACTACGTTTTTCAAATCGTTGCCAAGTATGTTTATTTATTTCACTCTTACCATTTGAAACGAAGAAAAATGACCTAAATGACGATTTTGTTTTGGTAGGGATGATTGGACATCGATGGCGGTGTCTTTATCCACAAATAGTGTGAAATTATACTCAGGGGTAACAGGTCAATTTGTCGGTGAGTGTAATGGCCACTCTGCAACGATAAATAGTATCTCCTTTTCAGGTCCATACTCACCATATCTATTACATTCGTGTTCGTCCGATGGTACTATTAGGGCTTGGGACACTCGTTCGTTTCGGCAGGTGAGTTAGCCCCATCCTCTTTGTCCATAATTTAGATAAACTCTATAAGAGCTAGTTTGGTGGTTGCGTAAATTGTTTAAGGAATGTTGATATATTCATTTAAAATGGGTTAAAATCCAATTTCTGTATGGCCGGTTTTGTTGCATAAATTGGTTGAGTAAATAGATTGTTGCTCATTTGAAACGGGTTTAAATTTAATTTGTGTTGTGTTTGGAAAAGTAAATGTGTATAAATCGCACGATCACACAAGACAAGATATACATGGTTTGACAATGTGCTTACATCCATGAGGTGTTTCTCTCTTTTTCTATTAATCAGATTGTGATAATAAGAATTACATGCCCCTTTTACTCGGGATGAAAGTTGTATTTATAGAGAACAGAAGGAAGATGAGCCGTGTAGGATTTAGGACCTTTAGATGTAGTAGCAACATGGTTGAACGAATCTGTGATCGTTTGTTCTTATTCCAAGCTGTGATCATTTATCATGAGGTGCTGGGCAAGTGTTACCCAATCCGAATAACTCGGATTGTCCGGATAATTTTTCCAAAATTGCCTCCAAAGCTCCACAACATGAAAGTGCTGAAGAGGTTTTAATCATCGCTGAGCATCAATTCTGGTCGACAGTGATGCTTGGTGTCCAGCTGAGATCTGAAGTTCACCAACACCTGTGATGTAAAATTCTTTGGGCAAAAGCCTATTTTGTTTTTCCCATTGAACACTTGACGGCACACTAGTAATTTACTCTGACTTCTTAAGGGTACGCTGTTAAAAAGCGCGTGAAAAGATCAAAGGCTGGGGCATTTCTACCTTGGGTCATATTTCAAATGATGAGTCGTATTGGAAGTTCAACCAAACGGTTCAAAGCTTTTTCTCTACCGCCATTTTGCATTTCATTTCAACTATTCAAGGCGTTAGGAGCTATCTTCGTATTTTCATTCTTTTTTTTTTTTTCTGTGATTTATTTTCAGACTACCATTTGCTTCTCTTTTGTTCAAATCTTCTTGGATTGAAAAGATGGTTAATGCCGTAAATAAGAAAAATCCTAGGATAGTTTAGGAAGAAGTTATCGATCCCAAATTGGGTGGAAATTGAATGTGTTAAAGAACCAAGTGACTGTTATAATGTTCCTGGTAACCATGGGATGCACACCCAATCAGTATCTAAGGGTGGTATTACTTTCCCTCCAAACCCGTTGTTTTTGGAGTTCTACGAGTACTTCAGGGTGGTAACACATGGAGAATTGTGAATGGGGTTCACAAAATTAATGGGTTATATGAAACTCAAATTGAGATTCTTGAGACAAGGTATTACTATCCATGTGTTAAAACGAATGATAATACATTTTATTTGAAAAAAAAGAAAAAACGATTGAGTGTTGGTGGTCAATCTTCCTGGCTCCAATAAAGTGGCAAGATCCACCAATTCCAGAGGGTGGTGAGCCCTATAGGGGTTTTAGATGCCCCAACAGGGGGCATAAGATAGGTTGATTGTTGTCCTTTTGTGGAGTAGGCATTATATAATTGCTTTGTTTTGTGTAGAAGATTATAAGAAAAAGGAACTCGCTTCACGTCAACCGGACTGAACTTGTGAAAGTTTGGAACTGTGGAGGCCATTATTCCCTAGTGTCGAGTATCCGGGATCGGTTTCGTTGACTGGACTGAACTTGTGAAAGTTTGGAACTTGTGGAGGCCATTATTCCCTAGTGCTGAGTATCCGGGATCGACTTCGTTGTTGCTTGAGTATGCCAATTCATCCCTAGACCCGTGGATACAATCCCTGAAGTTCTAGTCTTCTCGCGGTGAAGAGTCTTCAAGTGAATCCACTTTGGAGACGTTAACGATATCCCAGTTGTTCGACCACTTAAGAGGAAGAAATGACCCCACAGAAGAGAATCCTTACTTTGGTGGACGAGTCCGACTCCCTACCTCCTCGAAGGAAAGACTTCCGAAAGGAAGGAGGTCGGAGGATCATACTCTATTGGATTCTTCTGACAAGGAGAAGGCTCAAAAGAAGAGCATGACTATTGGATTCTGCTGATAAGGAGAAGGCTCAGAGGAAGAGCATAACTGGTACTGTTTCTCTTCTCGTTGCTGCCATGGTTCTCACCAAGAAGATGGATGCGTCCATCACGGGAATGGTCACGAAATTACGTCCGTGGTCAAGAATCCTTCTTTGGCCCTTGCTAACTGGGGAGGGAGTGGGCGTTCTGGAGCTAGACAAGGAGCAAGTCGGTAAGTTGACTACCGACCAACTTGTTTCTCACGCTGCGCATGCGTTACCAACTCCTGATTGGATTATCCATCTTCTTGGAGTTTCTCTTGCTGTGCTAGCCTGTGATTATTCTTGTAGTTTGTGGCAGACTTCGTCGATATCCTTGACAGAAGAGCCGACCAGGCCAAGGCCAAAAGATGAACTTGAGTAGGCCTTGGCAAAGTCCCATGAGTCTTGATGCTGCCAAGAAAATATCTGATAACGAGAGGCAGTCCACCAACTCGGAGATAACCAATTAGGGGAAAAGAGAGGAGTATGCTACGAGGTGACAAGATGAGAAACGAGAGAAAGCTCCTAAAGTGAATTGTGGTTATCATTTTAAGACGTTAAATGTATGGCCATGTAGTTGGCAGGTGTTCAAATTTTGATTTTATATGCCCATGTAGGTTGATTACCGACCAACTTGTTTCTCACGCTGTGCATGCGTTATCTTTGGTAAGTTTTGGACTCCCGGATTATCTATCTCCTTAGAGTTTTTCTTGCTGTCTAACTTGTGATTGTCCTGGTAGTTTGTGGCGCGTCGTTATCCTTGACAGAAGAGCTGACCATACCAAGGCTCCCAAGAGTTTTTTGATGTTGCTAAGAAATCATATAATATTGGGAGGTAGTCCACCAATTTGGAGATAACCAATTAGGGAAATAGAGGAGCATGCTACTGGGTGACAAGATGACCAACGAGAAAAAACTCCTAAGGTGAATGGTGATTATCATTTTAAAACGTTAAATGCATGGATGGCCATGTAATTGGCAGGTGCCCGAATGTGGATTCTGGATATTATAGTGTAGTAACCAAAGATGGTATTGTTTAAGGCTTGCAAATTTTAAGCTATTGGTGTACTATCGACACTCAAGTGATGGCCGTAGGTTCGGCGTGTTTTGAAAAATAACACCTTATTGAGAGTAAGTGCAACGATTTGGGGATTAAAGTATAAATGATTTATTTGACTTGTTTAAGTTTTCGTTTTCTTTTGGATTTTTTCGCCATATGTGGAATACCGTATTTTATTTGACTTGTAGTTTGTGGCGGACTTTGTTGATATCCTTAATAGAAGAGCCGTAGGCGTTACTATCGACATTTAAGTGATGGCCGTAGGTTCGTCGTGTTTTGAAAAATAACACCTTATTGAGAGTGGGTGCAACGATTTGGGGATTAGAGTATAAATGATTTATTTGACTTGTTTAAGTTTTCGTCTTCTTTTGAATTTTTCCGCCATATGTGGAACAGTGTATTTTATTTAACCTGTAGTTTATGGTGGACTTTGTTGATATCCTTAATAGAAGAGCCGACCGGGCCAAGGCCAAAGATGAACTTGAGCAGGCCTTGGCAAAGTCCCAAGAGTCTTTTGGATGGAAATGGGTTTATATTAGGGCATATTAGTCATTTTAACATTTGTTATTAGTTCTTTTATTTTAGTTATTTTATTTCCCTTTATGTCTTTTAGTTGGTCTCCAAGCATGTTTGAGACTAATTAGGTATAGTTTTGTTAATGTTTGTCCTTTTTAGTCATTTAAGTCCCCTATATAAATGCTCCATGTACTCCTCATTTGGAGATAGTTTCCAGCTTGAATACAAGAAATTCTTTGCTTCTCTCTAGAATTTGTATTGGTTTTATGTTTTTGGCCATTGACGTGTAGTTTACGTCAAATTGGTATCAGAGCGAGGTGTCGTTCCCCCGATTGGTGTATTGATGTGTAGTTAGTGATAAATCGTACTCATTGGATCCAAAAAAATCCAAACAAAAACAAGAAGAGATTCAAGAATTGAAAGAAAGCATTCAGGAATTGAAGGCAAGTAACTCAATAAGAAATTTGATGCCCTCTTCCAACTCCTCTCCGTAACTCCGTCTCATACCACCACGAATGAGCCATCAGAATCAAACCCCCATAGACCCGGGAAAGAACCTATCAAAGACCTTATACTCTTGGTGAACCCGTCGACTCATCCAACCGCTGCCATGAACACCAGCCCAGCCGATCCACTGACGACAGTGATACAAACCCCTTGGCCCTGTTGGCAGAGTCGAATCCCTCGGCAGATGACACAATAGGTCTAAACCAGGCGACCCCCTCATTTTTCTCGACCCGACCAGCAGAAGTAGGGCTCCTAATTCCCTAGGTTTTTTCGACCATCCCGACCAAAACTGCCTTATACATCAGCCGTAAAACTTCTGAACTCCTCGGCATTAGCGAAATTCACGAACTCCCTGGAAAACACTGAAATTTCGGTCGGCCCAAGAACTCAGACATGTTTGGGAAATCATGCCTGTTAAAAAAACCTAGAATTCTGACTCACATATCTTGATTTTTGAACCCTTACATATCTTGCTTAAATTTTTTGGGTTTCTTGCAAGTAGGTACGCAACTCGCGTATGAGGGCACCTCCCGTTTCAAATTGAAGAATTCATGGAAGGAAGCCTAACCGTGTTGCCGGGGAGAGTGATGGAAATGGAATCATATAAGGGCGTATTAGTCATTTTAATATTTGTTATTAGTTTTTCTCTTATTTTAGTTATTTTATTTTCTTTTATGTCTTTTAATTGGTCTCCAAGCATGTTTAGGACTAATTAGGTAGATTTTTGTTAATGATTGTTCTTTTTAGTAATTTAGGTAATAACTTGGCTAGCAAATAATTCCCCCATATAAATACTCCATGTACTCATTTGGAGATAGCTTCCATCTTGAATATAAGAAATTCTTTGTTTCTCTATCTAGAATTTGTATTGATTTTTTGTTTTCGGCCATTGACGTGTAGTTTATGTTACTTTTGATGTTGCCAAGAAAGCATATGATATCGAGAGGCAGTCCACTAACTTGGAGAGAACAAATTAGGGGAAAACAGAGAGTATGCTACGAGATGACAAGATGAGCAATGAGAGAGCTCCTAAGGTGAATTGTGATTATCATTTTTTATTCAGGATATTGTAGTGTAGTAACCAAAGATGGTTTTGTCGAGGCCTAGAAGTTTTTAAGTCGTTGGGGTTACTATCGGAGTGATAGCCGTAAGTTTGGCGTGTTTTGAAAAATAGCACCTTATTGAGAGTGAGTGCAACAATGTGGGGATTAAAGTGTAGATGATTTATTTGACTTGTTTAAGTTTCTGTCTAATTTTGGATTTTTCCACCACTTGTGGGATGTTGGGCACGGCCAAGCTGAACTTGAGAGCAGGCCTTGGCAGATTCCCAAGATCTTTTGATGTTGTGAAGAAAGCATATGATACCGAGGTAGTCCACCAACTTGGAGATAACCAATTAGGGAAAACTAAGGAGTATGCTACGGGGTGACAAGATGAGGCAACGAGAAAAAGCTCCTAAAGTGAGTGGTGATTATTATTTTAAGACGTTAAATGTATGGCCATGTAGTTGGTAGGTGCCCGAATGTGGATTCTAGATATTATAGTGTAGTAACCAAAGATGGTTTTGTTGAGGCCTACAAATTTTAAGTTGTTAGCGTTACTATCGGCACTCACGTGATAGCTGTAGGTTTGTCGTGTTTTGAAAAATAACACCCGATTTGGGGATTAAAGTATAAATGATTTATTTGACTTGTTTAAGTTTCCGCCTATATTTGGATTTTTCCACCACTTGTAGGATAGTGGGTTTTATGCTACATAGTTTGGGAGTTATAACTAAGAATGGAATATTATGGTAAGTGTTGATTAGGGTGTGGGATAGTATGCGACTCGCCACCCAATTGAGAATGAATGCTTATGCAATTTGAAGCATAAATTGTTGATATTCAAAGACTTAAGTACGCTTATTTTCATGTGGTTGTTTGTATAGCATGGGTCGAATGAGCACCTGTGGCATGTGATAATTTTAGGCTGGCTATTAACGCGGCTCTTTATTCAAGGATTTATGAAGCACTCGATTCATAACATTTGGGTGTTGTATAGTGATATACCTTGTCTGGGCATAGTCTTGTGCCGAGAGTTCTCTCTTATATGTGGATTGACTGTTGACGTAATCCTATGGATTATGGTTTGGTGTTCACTATACAACGCATTAAACGAGGCCTAAATGGATAAAATCAGCAAACTAATTCCAAGTGACTATTAATATTAATTTAAAAATTTGAACTTCTTAAGGTGTTCAAGAAAATGCCCTAAATAAGAAATTAAAGGGCATGATTTTGATATGCTATGAAGCGAATGGATGATATTTTATTTGTATATCGTTGTAGGCTAGGGGTGTGCACAAACCCGAATGAGCCGAAAAAATGCACCAGACCGGACACTTTTGCCGTTTTTTTAAAATTTAGTTTTAATTCGGTCTTATAACAAATATTTTTTACATAATATAAACAAAAAAATGTTTAATCCACACAAATTGTGTGACACAATTAGTCCACAAAATGTCATCCCAACCCACTTATTACCCAACAACAAAAATAAGTTATAACCCACTTCAACGCACTATTTTTTTTTTATATTTGACGCTCTTTTTTATTAAAAAATTGCATTGTTATTTATTTAAAATAAACGCTTTGTTTTTTTATTAAAAATGCTTTGTTTTTTATTAAAAAATGCGCTGTTTTTTAATTAAAAAAGGCTTTTTTTTAAATAAAAATGCGTTTTCTTTTTATTAAAAAATGTATCTTTATAAAAAACTATACACTAACAATTTATCCATTTTTTCCCATAACACATGAAAATTTAAAAAAGCAAATACTCCTAAAAAGTAAATGAATCAAATCAAAAAACAAATTGCTCATACAATGTTGACATACTTGATGACCTAAATCCAACAACATTTAATCACTGCAATAGTTACAAACACTAAATGGATAAAATCAGCAAACTAATATCCAAGTGCTTATGAATATTAGGGTCCGTTTGATACATATTGGGCAAAAGTGTTGGCAGGACAAATTTTGCCTAGGCAAATTTTGCATAGACAAATATTTTTTTTCTCACATTAGACTATCAAACACCAAATAAGGTAAAACAAGTTTTTTAGGCAAAACATTTTAATAACACATTTTTCGTCCATATTAACATATATAATAATAAAAAATATGTTTTTTTTTAATTTTCGTCCCAAGTCTTATTTAATAAAAAAACAGTTTTTTCTTTTCTTTTTTACTTCCCGTTTTTATTTATTAAAAAAGTAACAAACTATATATAAAAAAAAAAGTTTTTTACGCCAAAACTACTTACTAAAAACAGTTTTTACATTAAAACAGTTTTTACGTTAAAACAGTTTTTAATTTTTTTTACATTAGAACAGTTTTTATATTAAAATCATTTTTTGCATTAAAACAGTTTTTACATTCAAACATTTTTAAATTTTTTACATTAAAACAATTTTTTACATTAAAACAGTTTTTACGAAAAAACAGTTTTTACATTAAAATAATTTTTTACATTAAAACAGTTTTTACATTAAAACAATTTTTTATATTAAAACAGTTTTCACATCAAAACAATTTTTAATTTTTTACATTAAAACATTTTTTACATTAAAACAATTTTTACATTAAAACAATTTTTTACATTAAAACGGTTTTTACAAAAAAACAGTTTTTATAAAGATTTTAATTTAAAACAGTTTTTTTAACTATTTAAAACAATTTTTAAAATATTCATAACAATTTTTAAAATATTCATAACAGTTTTTTTTAATTATTTAAAATAGTTTTTAAATTGTTTTTTAAAATATTAAAAGCGTTTAAGAAGTTGGCAAATTTGTTGACAAATATTTCTCACCCATATAGCAAAGCAAAATTTGCCAACATGTTATGCATAAGAGGTGTTGTACATTGACAAATAGCTTGTAGGCAAATTTTGCTATCAAACACAACAAATTGTAGGCAAATATCATATTTGCCAACTTATTTGTCATTTGCCATGGCAAATAATGCTATCAAACGGACCCTTACTTTTAAACTTTGAACTTCTCAAGATTTTCAAGAAAATACCCCAAATCAGAAATCAAAAGGCATTATTTTGATCTATTTTAGGTCCCTTTTTGACGGTTTAATAAGAAAATACAATCTATACACGTGCACACTTCAAAAGTTAAGTTGATAGCTTTTAGCAGTTTTGGGACTAAATGTTAAAAATGAAAATACATGGGATTGGAGACTCTAAAACATAAAAGATGGGACCAAAGGTTAGTTTGTTAGGACAAATATATGTGAAAGATGAGAAAAAAATAGCCGCGATTCCTCTCGCCGTCATCGTCCGACTATTTTCTATCGCCGTCGCCGTTTCAACTCCCTCTCGATGGGACCAAAGGTTAGTTTGTTAGCACAAATACATGTATACAGCGAGAGGAAGATGAAACGGCGACGACGATAGAAAATAGTCGGGCGATGACGGCGAGATGAATCGCCGGCTATTTTTTTCTCATCTTTCACATATATTTGTGCTAGCAAACTAGCCTTTGGTCCCATTTTTTATGTTTTAGAGAGTCTCCAATCCCATGTATTTTCATTTGTAGCATTTAGTCCCATAACTTAATTGCTGAAGTGTACACGTGTATAGATTGTATTTTTTATTAAACTGTCAAAAAGGGACCTAAAACAGATCAAAATCATGCCCCTTGATTTCTTATTTAGGGTATTTTCTTGAAAACCTTGAGAAGTTCAAAGTTTTAAAGTAATATTAATGGGCACTTGGAAATTAGTTTGCTTATTTTATCCATTTAGTGTTGTAACTATTGTAGTGATTAATTGTATTTGGGTTTAGGTCATCGTGTCCTAGCTTATTAAGGATTTTTGTCAACATTATATGAGCAATTTGTTTTTTGATTTGATTCATGAATTTTAGGAGTATTGCTTTTTTAAATTTCCATGTGTTATGGAAAAAAATGGATAAATTGTTAAGTGTATAGTTTTATTAAAAAACAACGCATTTTTTAATAAAAAGAAAACGACGCATTTAAAAAAAAAAGCCTTTTTTTTAATTAAAAACGACGCGTTTTTTTTTAATAAAAAACAAAAAACAGTGCATTTTTTAATAAAAAATAGCGCATCAAAGATAAAAAAACAGCGCGTTAAAGTGGTTATAACTTATGTTTGTTGTTGGGTAAGGTTGGGTTTGGCTGACTGTGTATTATGTGGACTCACAATTTGTGTGGGTTAAAACATTTTTTTTGCTTATATTATGTAAAAAATATTTGTTATAAGACCGAATTAAAACCGAATTTTAAAAACCCGCAAAAGTGTGTCCGATCCGGTTCGTTTTTTTCGGTCCGTTCGGTCCATTCGGGTTCGTGCACAACCCCCCAGTCATCAACGATATACAAATAAAATATCATCCATTCGCTTTATAACATATCAGAACTTCAAAGTTTTAAAGTAATATTAATAGTCACTTGGAATTAGTTTGCTGATTTTATCCATTTAGGCCTCGTTTGATGCGCTGTATAAGGGGTCGGATAATAAGAGCCGAATTGGATAGGATAATGATGGGGCGAAATAAGACTTATTTCAATACTGCGTTTGGAACAATTCCGACTAAGAAGACGGGATGGGAAATAATTTTTTATTTTTGAAAATATTTTATTATTGCTAGAGATCATTTTTATATACTCGAAATAATTTATATTGTTGAAAATCATTTTTCTTTGTGGGAAATAGTTTGTTTAGTAATTATTTTAAATATATTTTCTGATTTTTTTTTTAAATTTTACAGATTTTAAATTCTTTTTTGGTATTTTTTAGAATTTTTAAATATATATTCGCATTTTCCTAATTTTTAAAAAAAATTGTAAATTTTTTCCACGCTTTTTTGATATTTTAAAAATAATTTTTAGTATTTTCTTAATTTTTAAATGTTTTTGCTGTTATTTTAAGAATTAAAAAAAATGTTTGGACAAAAATGCCCTTACTTTAAATCATGTGTGTGCCACGCACATGCCTAACACTTCCCGCAAAAAATTAACAGAGTTGGATGGCAGGGTGTTATTTGTAGTTATGAGGGTGAATTGTAAAAACTTGAAGTTTGGGTGGGGAAGTGTTGGATGGGTTAAAGTTTAAAGGGCCCAAGTGTAATTAACCAAAAAAAATAATATTTGTGATAAAATATTAGCGGTGGGTTAATAACACATAACTGTCAAAATGTCTAGCAGGTGGGTTAACATAATATTTGCATCGATTTAAACCAAAATAGTAGTTCATAATAAAGTAACAAACATAAAAAATAGAAAAAAAAGAAAGGAGGATGCTACCTACTGTGATGAAAAATGTGAATGGAGAGTTTTGTGAATGAAGGGGACCGACCACTGCTAGTGTTGTAACTATTGTAGTGATTACTTATTTTTGGATTTAGGTAATTGAGTACTAGCTTATTAAGGATTTTATGTCAACATTGTATGATCAAATTTTTTTTTGAATTGATTAATGAACTTTAGGAGTATTGTTTTTTTAAATTTCCATGTGTTATGGAAAAAATTGGATAAATTGTTGGTCTATAGTTTTTTTGTTTGGTCTGGTATGTAAATCTGAAATAGGGTATGATGTTTAGAATTGTGTTTTATTTTTATTTTTGAACTTTGTTTGTAATTGGATTTTTACCATGTATTCTTCTTTATAATTAGTAGAATGTGTAATATTATAAAAATTGAGGAGACTCTCCTGCATCACATTCTATACATAAGACCATACATCACACTTAGTCCTAGACCCGAAGAAATCTTTTTTTCAAAATTTTAATTTTTCTATTGAAAATAACCTTTCAATCCATATGCTCCAAAAATTAAGTCAAAATACATTTTCTAGCTATTTTTAAAAAATTCACAAAATTCTACTGGCGCAGACCCTCATAAATAAGGATTTTTTAAAAATAGTTAGAAATTGTATTTTGACCTAATTTTTTGAATATATGTTGATTGTAAGATCAACTCGATAGGTGAAATAAAAAAAATTGGAAGAAAAAATTTTAGGGCTTAGAACTGTGTGTTGTGATTGTGATGCATGGGTGAGAGATGCCATCCCACATGGAAGTGGTATTGAGAGACGCCATCCCACATGGAAGTGGTAGTAAAATATATTTTTTGAGTATATTTTAAGCAGTATGTACATGGCTTTGGTAGTAAGAGACGCCATCCCACATGAAAGTGACTATGATTTAGAGTATATAAGTAAATTATATGTGTATTCCCCGTATATAAGTAAATTATATGTGTATTCCCCGTGTATAGTGATAGTTGTGGGCGTGTGAGCGGCCTCCGCGCCGTGTTACTCAATTATGAGTTATGGGAGGGCTTTAAAAATTGATGGTCTCATGAACGATTGACGCGTTTTGTTAATTATTTTTAGGCGGTGGCAATGCCCTACTCTGTGGATTTTGTTGTCCAAACACCGAATTGTCTCTCAACTCCAAAACAACACTAAGTTTCATGCGTGGGACGTCTCGCACTCGAAATTCAAACAAGAGAGCCTCCTGATACACTACTACCTAGCTCAGTCGATTATCGAGATCAGTCGGTTCTAGACCCAACATGCAATAATGCACTAAACACTAAGTTTCATATAGTGATAGTTGTGGGCGTGTGAGCGGCCTCCGCGTCGTGTTACTCAATTATGAGTTATGGGAGGGCTTTAAAAATTGATGGTCTCATGAACGATTGACGCGTTTTGTTAATTATTTTTAGGCGGTGGCAATGCCCTACTCTGTGGATTTTGTTGTCCAAACACCGAATTGTCTCTCAACTCCAAAACAACACTAAGTTTCATGCGTGGGACGTCTCGCACTCGAAATTCAAACAAGAGAGCCTCCTGATACACTACTACCCAGCTCAGTCGATTATCGAGATCAGTCGGTTCTACACCCAACATGCAATAATGCACTAACCACGCAAATCTCAACAAGGTCAAGGAGTGCAACGCCGAGAGCACTTAGAATACATTCGCACCGCCACAAAAATAGGTAGGGCATTATCTGAAAAAGTCGAGTCGCGAATAGTAAGGTATTCGAGTATACTTTTACTTTGTTGTTATGCCTATTATATGTATTTAAGTTTTGTATGTATACATATGTGATACTTCTGCGTGTGTATGCGCAGTATTGGGTGTATGGGTACCCAGTCGTGGCATATTATGTAGGCGTATGTGAGCCTATGGCATATGTGCAGTTACGTATCAATAATACGCTTTAGTGAATTCCTCGGTATTCCTATATGGATCTTGATAACATGTGCCCTAAGGGCCACATTAAGAACCCAAAAATAGTTGGAACAGTTCCGAAAAAGTCGAGTCGCGAATAGTAAGGTATTCGAGTATACCTTTACTTTGTTGTTATGCCTATTATATGTATTTGAGTTTTGTATGTATATAGGGGCTATACATATGTGATACTTTTGTGTGTGTACGCCGGTATTGGGTGTATGGATACCAGTCGTGGCATACTATGACATATGTGCAGTTACATATCAATAATACGCTTTAGTGAATTCCTCGGTATTCCTATATGGATCTTGATAACATGTGCCTTAAGGGCACACATTAAGAACCCAAAAATAGTAGGGACAGAGTTCAGACATACATTTAATAGGGAACAAACTCATGTGGAGCTCTAATAGTTACTATTTTGAGGCTCAAAACATGTGGGGAAGAATCTAATACCCCGTATTTTCGTGGACTTTATTTATTAATTATTTAAGGAGAAATAAATTAATATAATAAATGGATTTAATTTATAAGGTAATTAAATTAACATGTGACGTGATGTTTATGCCATGTGTTTGAATAATTAATTGATTATTGAACTATTTGTGTTATGTGTAAAAATAATAGTGTGTATTATATTACATTGTAAGGTGTTGTCATGTGTGAGTTATTATCATTTGGACTGGGTTATGGATTGGTATGTAGACCTGGATGTGTGTTTTTATCGTCTTAACTTGTTGCCGGGGGGATATGTATACCCTTACGCTAAATTTTAGACTATTTAGAGTAGTATTTTGGACTCCTTTAAAGGGGGTGATATTGCAATAATTAAGTATAAATAAAGAAAATTTGGACAACTATATAATATCTCTTCCCTTTGAAAGGAAACCCTATCAGCCATAAATTAATTAGAGAGCTAGAGAGAGAAATTAAGAAATTTTTGAGAGAGTTTGGAAGAGGAGTACAAGACATCAAAGCTCAAAGGATTTGTTCATCAAATTAAGACAAGAAATCTCTTGCAATACCACATTAAGTTATATAACTTGTTTATAATTCATGTTTTCCTTTTATAATATGAGATTATAATGAATATTTAGGATTTATTTTGGTTGATCTTAATTATGTTTATGTTTTGGGTTGATTACTACATTAAAGACTTGTACATTTGAAGAGGAGTGAAATTGATCATTAGATGTGGTTTGATTAAACTAGAGTTGGTTGATTAAGATTAGTATTGTTGTTGTACATCTTAGACTTGGAGGAAGATGATATTTGGGTTGTTTAGAAGCTTTAAAAGTTGGTGTTAGGTTGTTTAGAAGCTTTAAAAGTTGGTGTTGGGTTGTTAATGGCCATTTTTGGCACTTGGAGAAGATGAACTTTGCGTCAAATTCGTTAAAATTGATAGATTGTACACCTGTTATTAAAAATTGAATATCTTCTAGACTATAATTAATTAGTAGGTGATTCCAAGTTTATATGAAACTAGATGCACATGCCTTTCCAACCATGTTTGGTAGAACACGTACTTAGTTTTCAATTAGTATAGATCTATCTACAAAGTTGATCCAAAATCTGAGGCTGATTTCTGGACAGATTGTACACCTGTTAGTAAAATTTGAATATCTCTTGGACTATAAATGATTTTTAGGTGATTCCAAGTTTATATGAAACCAGATTCACATATCTTTCCAACAATGTATGGTATCACGCCTCATTATTTTCCAATTAATACAGATTTAACTACAAAGTTAACCAAAAATTTGAGGCTGTTTTCTGTACAAATTGTAAATCTATTAGTAAGACTTGAATATTTACTACCGTGAATCCGATTGAAGCAATTCAAGTTGGGTTATAAACTAGACTCACCAATCTATATTTCTGTCAAATATGAGCCCTTAATTCATTGTAGTTTGTCCTGATGTAAATGTTTTAATTTAAGATATAAGTGCTAAAATTCCGGGTGGGTGATTTTACGTTTGGGCTTTTGTGTAAGGTTGTTTAACTTAGTTTATTAATATATTAGACGTTATTTATGGTAATATTCACGTAGGTTGGAGATTTAAACTGTAAAATTATTTATTAATATCCAGTGTTGGGATTGCATTAAATTGGGTAGACGCGCGAGGGAACGATATTCCTTGTTGTATGAATACACGCAATAATTTCGTAAATGTGTACTGAATTTTACGTAAACATACGGTACTCGTGACGAATCTATAGGTGGGGTTTGTGTTGGAAGTCGTGATCGTGTGCCGTAATCCTGATTGATTACGCAGGCAATCGGGAGGTATTATGTTTTATATTTTGCATTGAGCAGGTTTAAACTTCGTAACGAGCGAGGTTGACGACCCAATCCTTCGGTGGGGTTTGGTATGGAACTCCTTGTTGGTTGAGCTGCGTAGTGATGTCTCATTTTCATTTATATGTATTGATATAGTTTAAGTTTGTTAGGTGAGGGACTCCTACGGACTTATTGATAGAGGCACGAGCGTGTCCCCGATGGTTGATGCCTTTGCATGTGGTTAAAAATTATGAGTGTATGAATTAATATTTAAATTTAGTTGAATAAATATTAATTAAAGCCTATGTCACTATATTGTACGATTTGAATTAAAGGTACTTTAATTGTGGGTGACATCGCAAGGGTTAGTATGTGGGGTGCATTTTCACTTGAGTAATTAGTTACATTCTTATTTCACATGAGTAACATTCTGATTTTACTTGTTAATTAATTACACACTCATTAGTTTAATATTATGCTAATGTTAGCCGATAATGGACACTTTGAGTTAAATCCCTACGTCACATTACTTTGTTGTGTTATGAGACTTTGTATATCTTATCATTCGGGTGACATGAGTGGGGGTTAGTATGGAATCGTATTGTGCGCTTACGTAATAGTTCAGTGACGAACACGTTTAATTAAAAGAAGTTAAAATGGTGAAATGTCACGTTATGAGATTGTGAATATTTTAGTGAGTAAAAGGTGGACATTGGGTTGTATTCTGTACATGTGTAGCCATTTACTTCCCTATTGTATTTGATTAACAATTACCTACTTATTAGTCTAGAGATAGACCTTTAGTATAGTTTATGACTTGGGTTGGGACATGTTCGTACTTTTAGTAAAAGGTTCATGGCATGTTAGAGTCGATGGGTTGCATGTTTATTGTAAATAAGTCACATGGTTTACATTTATGTTATTGGAGATGTTTCTTGCAAATTTCGGGCTTTGACCCAAATCCATAAATCTTGTAGCGTTAGAAATTCAGTCACCATCCTAAGAGTAGGAGTGTTGTTTCATTCAATTATCATTTGTGTTCAGGAGTTTGATTAAGAGGTGGTTACTATTGTAATTCTTTCTTTCGATTGAGACATTTAAATAAAAGAAATTTTATATATTGGGGTTTCAGTTTATCTTAGTTCGTTTGGTTTCATTGTCATCCTTGTGGATAGTTTTTATTTATTGTCATTTTTATGTTTACGTTGATGCTGAGAATGATATAAATTGTCTTAGCGCTCCTTGTATTTTTGTGTCCGACATGATCAGTTAGTAAGATCTGTGTTGCATCTGTTTTGCTTTTCGCTGAGCGTTCTTTGATATGTTTAGAGCATGTCATAGGGTTTTGTATTCTGTTGTCTCGACGATGTGTGTGGGCATCATTCGTTGTAGATGGAGCATTGGGTAGATTTGAGGAACATTCGAGTATAAAAAATCATGAGGATGAAGATCGTTGTGAGTTAGTGGTCAAGGATATAACAAGTGGTTGGGCTAAAGTGTTCACCACTGTTGTGAGGATAATTTTGGAAAGTTATTTTGTTTAAGGTGATAACTGCAACTTAGAGACTTTTGCAGATGTAATTAGTGAATTTATATCACGTTGAGTTCATTTTTAGTTATGTTAGGAATCTGAGTTTTGAGGAGCCTATTAAAGATTTGGGTTCACTTAGGATGATATGTATTATTGTAATGTCAGTTGAGACTAGTAGAAATCCTTTGAGAGAGGTTTTGTGCACCTAAGAGGGGGGTAATGGATTGTTGCGTTTTAGCAAAAATTAGATGATTGTGATGATGGGTCTACGGCTTGTTAATTCCCATGATTGTAATTTTGTTTAGATCAGAGTCCATTATGGATGATTTCTAAGGTCGCCGCGTGTTCGTGAAGAATGAGCTGGAAATAGCTAGATATAATTTATTAGTATAATTGTGTTGGTGAAAACCCTAATCATAAGAATGGTGTTTATGTTGGTTAGGTTTGAGATGACACATTGAGGAGTTATTGTGAGAATGTAGTTACCTACGTGTTGTGGGAGTATATTATGAATGCATTAGTTATGCAAAAGTTAGTCAACGAGTAAGTTCTAAAAGCTTAAAAAAACATAGCGATTAAGGATTGTAATTATGAGCGTAAGATCGAAAGTATCCCTAATCGAGACAATTAGGGGAAAACAACGGAGTGCTACGAGGTGACAAGATGAGCAACGAGAGAAAGCTCCTAAGGTGAATTGTGATTATCATTTATTAACACTTGATGTTAATAAATAGTTCTAAGGTTTACATCTCCAACCTACTTAAATATTACCAATATTAGCCAAGTCTAATCTATCAATAAATTAAGTTAAGCAACCTTAAACAAAAGTCCAAACCCAAAATCACCAATCCGAAATTTTAACACTAATGTCCGGTATTAAAACATTTACACAGACCAAACTATAATGAATTAAGGGCTCATATTTGATAGAAATATAGATTAGTGAGTTTAGTTTATAATTCAACTTGAATTGCCTCAATCGGTTTTACAGTTTAGTAGATAACTAACAGATTTACAAGTTGTCTAAAAAATAACCTCAGATTTTAGGTCAACTTTGTTGATAAATCTGTATTAATTGGAAACTAAGTAGGTGTTCTATCATACATGGTTGGAAAGACATGTGAATCTAGATTAGTGAGTTTAGTTTATAATTCAACTTGAATTGCCTCAATCGGTTTTGCAGTTTAGTAGATAACTAACAGATTTACAAGTTGTCTAAAAAATAACCTCAGATTTTAGGTCAACTTTGTTGATAAATCTGTATTAATTGGAAACTAACTAAGTAGGTGTTCTATCATACATGGTTGGAAAGACATGTGAATCTAGATTAGTGAGTTTAGTTTATAATTCAACTTGAATTGCCTCAATCGGTTTTGCAGTTTAGTAGATAACTAACAGATTTACAAGTTGTCTAAAAAATAACCTCAGATTTTAGGTCAACTTTGTTGATAAATCTGTATTAATTGGAAACTAAGTAGGTGTTCTATCATACATGGTTGGAAAGACATGTGAATCTAGTTTCATATAAACTTGGAAACACGTAAAAATCATTTATAGTCAAGGAGATATTCCAGTTTTACTAACAAGTGTTACAATCTGTCCATAAAAGATCCTCAGATTTTGGGTCAATTTTGTAGTTAAAATCTGTACTAATTAGAAACTAATTAGGTGTTCTACAATACATGGTTGGAGATATTGAATTTTGAGTAACAGGTGTAGTCAATTCGAAGGAATTTTACGCGAAGTTCATTTTCTCCCAGTGCTAAAAATTGCCATTAACAACCCAACACTAACTGTTAAACTTCTAAACAACTCAAATATCATCTTCGTCCCAAGTATAAGGTGTATAACAACAATGCTAACCTAAATCAACCATCTCTAGTTGATTCAAACCACATCTAATGATCAATTTCGCTTCTCTTCAAAAGTTCAAGTCATCAACCCAAAACATAAACATGATTAAGATCAACCAAATCAAATCCCTAAACATTCATTCTAAATTCAGATTATAGAAGTAAAACATGAATTATAAATAAGTTACATAATATAATGTGGTATTGCAATAGATTATTTGCCTTACTTTGAAGAACTTTGGTCCTTTGAGCTTTGATATTTTGTACTCCTTTTCCAAACTCTATCAAACTTCTCTCAATTTCTCTCTCTGCCTTTCGAATCAATTCATGGCTTAGTGGGTTTCCTTTTAATGGGAAGAGATACTTGTCCAAATTTTCTTTCTTTACACTTTAAGCCCGCATGAAATAATTATTACATTTTCGCCCCCTAAATGAGTCTAAAATATTTACTCTGAATTAGGAGTGTTCATGGTTCGGTCGGTTCGGTTTTGGAGGTCATTTTCCAATCAAGCCGACCATGTTGATTTTTATGATAAAAGAATCGATGATCAAATCGATCAAAGGAGAAACCGTCAGTTTTGGGCGTATCGTTTTTCGGTCGGTTTTGGTTTAAAAGGAAAAATACAAATTCATAAATTCATCATCAGACTTTTGAAGAACTTTGGTCCTTTGAGCTTTGATATTTTGTACTCCTTTTCCAAACTCTATCAAACTTCTCTCAATTTCTCTCTCTGCCTTTCGAATCAATTCATGGCTTAGTGGGTTTCCCCCTAAATGAGTCTAAAATATTTACTCTGAATTAGGAGTGTTCATGGTTCGGATGGTTCGATCGGTTCGGTTTTGGAGGTCATTTTCCAATCAAGCCGACAATGTTGATTTTTATGATAAAAGAATCGATGATCAAATCAATCAAAGGAGAAACCGACGGTTTTGGGCGTATCGGTTTTCGGTTTAAAAGGAAAAATACAAATTCATAAATTCATCATCAGACTTTTGAAATGGAGAAGGATCGCAAATCACAATTTCGTAACAACATTTCAAATGTCAAATGAAGTCGCAAAGAAGACGAAAAAATATCTAATGAAACCTTAATTTCAAACTCAAATGAGAACAAGTTCGTAATTGTATATATATATATATATATATATATATATATATAGAGGAAGGTTCGCCTACATCATGATGTGTACATCACACAATGCAACACAGCTAGTTCTAGGGCCTAAGAAACCTTTTTACCAAATTTTTTATTTTTCTTTTGAAATTAACCTTCAAATCAACCTATATTCAAAAAAATAGGTCAAAATACATTTTGTAGCTATTTTTAAAAAATTCACAAAAAACTGCTAGCGTAGACCCTTATAAATAAGGTGTTATTTTTGTGAATTTTTTTAAAAATAGCTACAAAATGTATTTTGACCTAATTTTTTGAACATGGGTTTATTCGAAGGTTAATTCAAGAGAAAAATTAAAAATTTGGAAAAAAAGTTTTTTAGGGACGATAACTAGGTTTGATATATATATATATATATATATATATATATGAGCAAGTCGGTGCGGTTCGGGCCATTGTCAGTTTTCTATTTATAAAAGGTCCAAATGAACCGATAATGGTCGGTTTTTTAAACAATGAACCGACAACCGAACCGACCTAAAAACCCCCTATGGTTTTGGTTCGGTCCGGTCCGGTTCGATTTTTTTGCACACTCCTACTCCAAATAGCCTAAAACGTAGCATAAGGGTATACTTATCCCCCGGGCCCAACTTACGACGATATGACTCTACTTATTACTCTAAAACTTAGCATAATGGTAAACCTATCCCCTGGGCTCAGCTTGAGACGATAAAAACACACACACGACTCTACGTATCACTCTATAACCCAGTCTAAATGATGTGAATGGGATCTCTAGCGACACGTGGCGCGTGGTTGTGCCTACGGGAGAAGACTATCTTTTATTTTGCATTTTTAGTTTAGGGTTTAATTGTAATTTTCCTTTATTTTTAGTGGCTAATTAGTTTCCAAGTATGTTTGAGACTAATATGTCATTTTTTAGTTAGTAGCTGCCTTCTTTAGTCATTTTGGGTAATAGCTTGATTAACAAGCTAACTTCTATAAATAGGCCCCTTGGCCCTCATTTGTATTCAACCTTTAATATTGAGAATTGAGAATTGAGAATAGAGAGAGAAAGAAACCCAATTCATTTCTTGTAGTTGTTGTTGTTGTTCTGTAGTGTAGTTGTTGTGTAGTTAATAGTTGTGTAGTGTAACAATAACGCTTCCACATTTGAAGATTTACATCACTAAATGGTAATACTTTACACACACGGTAACACCTCATAGTGTAATAAGCATTATAAAGCTAGATACAAAGCAAGTGGGCAGATTGAGTACCGACCAACTTGTTTCTCACGCCACGCAGGCATTATCCCCTTAAAATTTTTGGAATCCCGACTGGATTATCAATCCCCTTGGAGTTTCTCTTGCTGTGCTAACATGTGATCATCCTTGTAGTTTGCGTCGAACTGCGTCGACATCTTTGACCGAAGAGCCGACTTCAACCTTGAGAGTCTTTTGATGATGCTAAGAAGGCATATGATACCGAGAGGAAGTCCACCAACTTGGAGATAACCAAGTTGAAGTCGGAGAACCAGCAGCTGAAAAAGACTGCCGAGGAGAATGCCAAAATTATGTCTGATGTGCTGATGACTAAAGACCAGGCTTACAATCAAGGCGACTAAAGACGACTAAAGAAGGATGCCTTTGGACAAGCAAAAAAGCAGCTGGCTTATGTTCGTAAGTCAAACTTCAAGAAGGGTGGTACTCGACCTTGACTAGAACTGATGTTCCCCTCGAGTCCGAACTCTACGGGGAGCACAATTCTGGTTCTCCACCGAGGGAGGACGGAGAGGATGAGCCAAGTAGAGTGGCCAGGGCCAACCAGGAGATGGTGGATGTTGAGCAAGGCAAGGTTCCAACCACCTAAGAGCAGGTGAAGGAAAAGGAGATCAAAGCTAGTTAGGTTTAGCTTAGGTCTCATTATTCTGGAGCTAGATAAGGAACTGGTCGGTAGGTTAACTAACGGACCAACTTATTTCTCACGTTATCTTTGGTAAGTTTTTGGAGTTTCTCTTGCTGTGCTAACTTGTGATCGTCCTTGTAGTTTGTGGCGGACTTTGTCGATATGCTTGACAGAAGAGTCGACCATGCCAAGGCCAAAGATGAACTTGAGCCGGCATTGGTAAAGTCCCAAGAGTCTTTTGATGCTGATAAAAGAGCATATGCCACCGAGAGGCTTATCTCTGTCCACCAACTTGGAGATAAGCAAGTTGAAGTCGGAGAACTAGCAACTGCTGGGGAGAATGCTAAAATTAGCGTTGACGACTAAAGACAAGGCCTACGACCAAGGCTTTCCTGGATGCCTTTGGCCAGGCCAAAAAGCAGTTGGCTTACATCCGTAAGTCGAACTTCAAAAAGGGTTGGGACTCGACCTTTGCTTAGACCGAGGTTTCCCTTGAGTCCGAACTTTACGAGGAGCACGATCCAGGTTCTCCACCGAGGGAGAACGAAGAGTACGAGGCAGGTAGTGGCCAGGCAAAGCATGGGGCCAACCAGGACATTGTGGATGCCGATCAAGGCAAGGTACCAACCACCCAAGAGCAGGTGAAGGAAAAGAAGGGCTAAGCTAGTTAGGTTTAACGTAGGTCTCATTGTTCTTTGTATTTCCCTGTCTTTTGAATGTTGTAAAGGCATGCCCCACCCGATACTTTATTCTTGCTATGTCCTTGTTTGCTCGTTGTTGATTGTTTTGTGGATTTTTTTCAAGTGTTTCTATTGTTCTTGAATGTCTTTCTGTTGATCCTTGTAGCTTGAGAATAGGCTGGCAGTGCGCCGGTACTTCCAGAGATTGATGATCTGGATTTAGTCCTTGATTGAGATGCTAGCAGCCGAGGCAGGGCTTTTGTTTTTGTTCAACAAGCTCTTCTAAATGTGACAAGTGTTTATGACGAGCATACTCGTCTGGTTGCTTCATTAAGAGCCGAATTGCTGATTTGGGCGAGCTATTGGAAAGGGAGAACAACTCTTTAAAGGGGAAGCTTGGGGAGGACGATTAAACCCATAAGGAGGACTAAGTGATCAAGAATAGTTTACACAATAAGGTAATGAGGCCGAGGTACCAATTTCGTCACGGCCTCCGTGAATTTTGGTCGTTGGGTTATGACGAAGGCTGGACCAATGCCTAACACCTGAATGAAGCTAGGGATGTTGCCTATAAGCATGGGCGGCTTAATGCCCCGGTGGTCGTGAGGGTTTACCAAGGATTCCTAGCTATGGCATTAGTGTGAGATAGATGGTGCTCGCTTGTTCGACGTACTCGTATTGGGCCATTCCGATTCAACTGATACATAGTTATGTCCATGATCATGATCATGACAACGATGATGAACTACGACCAAACCCAGATGGTGATGGTCGTCAAGCTATATGCTGATTTTTGTAATGTGTCGCATTCTGTAAAAACCTCGAGCATATAAGAGATGATTACATTTTGCATTTTCCTATGCTTTATGTCGAGCATGTTTTTCTTGTTTGCCTTACCTTTTAAAATGTCGTCACACAGTCTTAGGCCTAGGTCAAACTATGGCGAAAATGCTCGTAAGGCCATTCACCCGTTAAGGATTCGATCAAACCTTTATCGTCAGATTAAACGCCTTAGTAAAGATTAAACCTAATCAAAACTTCAAAGTAGCAAGTTTTCGTCATTGAACAATGAGAAAGACAATTGCATTAATTAAACTTTAAATCGTTCAATAAACAAAACCTTGAAATAAAATAAAGTACTTTGGACAAAGCTTTAAAAATAAAATTTCCCATGATGGAAATTAGGGTTTATTAGGGTTTGTTTGAGTTATTTTAGTATTTTCTTGTATTTTTTTTTATTTCATTGTAGTTTTCTTTTTAGTTGTATTATAGGGCTAGTGGATTAGGCTCATTTCCATTTTAGGGTAATGACATCATTCTAAATCCTTCCCCACTCCCTTGTAAATGCCACCTTCTCCCATATTAATGATCATTCTGATTTTGAGTAATACTTTTCTCTCTCTAGAGTGTGGATCTTTTGTATCTTTTACGCCTTTGACGATTTTCATTCTGATTTTGTTGTTGTAAAAAAACATAAAAATCATAAAAAACAAAACAACTCAATGGCGTTAAATAAGCTCACCTTAGCCGAGAAACGTGCTACTCGATTGGAAGAAGCCATGGCTACTCTTATTGAATGGGTTGACATCCTCATCCAAAACCAACAAAACCTTATAACCCTGTTCACACCACCTCGCAACCCAACCAGCGGCCTCTCACCACTAGGACCCTAGTCCAGATCACTACCAGAATCGAAACACCTGTCCGCTACCAGATCTGCCCTAACCCATATCAAGCCAGGTCAATCCGCCGGCATGCCACCCTGGCCATCCTGACATCTATCCGACCAGTCCATCCCGCCCATTGCCTCCTTTGGCCTCCCCGACCCTACACACGTCAACTTAACCCATCGACAGCTAGGTCTGGAAACCCCACCAGATCCGACCCCACCCGTCACCGATTTGACCCATTTCAATCGAAAACCAGTAGGAACCCTATCCTCTGACTGCCCATCCTTCTGCAAGCCAGTCCTGCCACCCTAAAGTGCATTGACCCATCTCCTTGCTGAAACCCTCACCTTAGTTCCCCTAACCCAGCTTAACCCGATCCAGACCACCTCACCTAACTGGGCTTGTTTTATTAATGCCTCCAATTACCATTCTGCCCCTCCGAAATCTGAATATCAAACCCCTTCAAAAAATTACTCCAATACCTCCCCAAATTTTTAGAAACATTACATTTCAGCTCCTGAAGTTTTCGAAAATTTCAAAACTGCCCCTGAATTTTTTGAAAATCATTTTTCAGCGCCCTAACTTAAAAAAAGTTATGTTTCCGCCCTGATTAACTCTCGAGGCTTAATTCATGATTATCGGAGGAAAGTCCAAGATTGGTTGCCCCACCCAATCATTCTCCCTCAATCACGCACCCAAATGGGCCAAATCGAGGATAAAAGATCCCTTCCCAAGCCGCTTTCTTGCAAAAAAGATAGAAAAGACGAAATTGGGTTGTGTATTAGTGATTTTTTAACATTTTTGTCGATGATTGTTGGGTGACTCGCACACATTTTCGCGAGCCAATGACATTTGGTTTGGGTGATTTCTTTTCAATCTTATTTATTCCCAATCTTCTTCATTTGATACGCGTTTGGAGGATGTTTTCTGCGGACTAGCGTTAAGGAGGCTTATTAAGGGACTCCGGGACAAAGTTATTTTTGGTCGACCTTGATTGGGTTTATTTGGGTAATTTTAATATTTTCTTGCATTTCTTTTTATTTTGTTGTATTTTTTTAATTAATTGTCGTTTATTTTTGTTACATTTTTAGTTGTATTATAGGGCTAATGGATGAGATCTAATATAATCTTTTTTGGTAAAGGGATAGGCTAAGGCCTCTTAGGGTAAATGACATCACTCTAGATCCTTTTCCACTCCTCCTATAAATAGCCCCTTCACCCTTATTAACGATTCTTATGATTTTGAGTAATGCTTTTCTCTTTTTAGAGTGTGTATCTTTTGTTCATTTGACGTCTTTCATTTCACGTCATCCTAAGATTGGCTGCATTCCAGCCCCTAGGGATTTCCCTGCCCCCTATTGTTTCCAAATGCGATCGTTGGATGTCTTCTCTAATAATCTTGAAAGGTACTTCTAAGTTGGGACCTAACTTGCCATCTGATGGCTTCTTTGCTCGGTCGAGAACCTTTCTGAGGACTAGTCTCCAACATGGAACCATCTCGGATTGACTCTTTTGTTATACTGCTTGGTCAATTGCTATTGGTAAGAATCAAGGCTCTTCGCTCCTCGGCTGGGAGCTCAGTCCTTACGATTTTTTCGTTGAGGGCCTTGATTGGCGACGGTCATCTTAATGCTCAGCAAGCACGCTTCCAAAGGACTAAGGCGAAGGAAGTTCCCTCGGTCGACCTCCTGGGCGTAGTACGATATGCCCAGAGGACGTGGGGAAGCTCGTCCTCCCAATCACTTTTGCCTTCTATAGCCTTTTTCTCATTCCATCGAGCACCGCTTGATATTGTGATTGTTGCAGAATTCTTGAGATGGTCCACTTTCAAATTGGGTTCCATTGTCGATGATGATTGTCCTTGGTATGCCAAAACGAGTCACAATGCTTCTCTAAGTAAGTCTTATCATGTCAAGTGTGATATTCATTAAACTTCAATCCACTTGGTGAAATAGTTCGTGCCGACCAGGAGGTATTTCCGATTTCTTGGTGGGGCCCACAAGGTCTAAACCCCATTGAGTAAGGGGCCACAGTCTAGTTAGTGACTTTAGGTCTCTGGCTGTTTAGTGAAGTATAGGTGAGAACTCTTGGCACTTTTCGCACTTTTCGCACTTTTTGACATAGGAAACTGTGTCTTGCTGCATGTAACCAATAGCCTTTCTGATTGCTCTGAATGCCAAGGATCCTTCCGCGACGTAGCCTTTCTGATTGCTCTGAATGCCAAGGATCCTTCCGCGACGTAGCTCCCACATATCCCATCATGAAGTTCGTATAGAATTTGGTCAAGATCGCTTGGGTGGATGCATGGGAGATATGGACCTGTGAAAATCAGCTGTAGAGTTTTCTTTAGGCGACAACTAGAAACGAGCGGCTTTTATCCCGACTTGATAAACCTGCTTCTTGTCGACTGGCAGAGCATCCTTCTGTAAATAAGCTATGATCGGATCCATCTAGTTAGAAGATTTTTGGACCGCAAGGACTTTTTCGATGACCTGACCTTGTGATGCTTGGCTGAGCGAGGTATTTTACTTCAATGGTTATGTTGAGATCGGAATCAATGGCTGGACCTCGAGTTGGGCAATTAAGTCTTGGATTACCTGTAAATATGCTGACATTCGTTCATATCTGGCGCTGTAGTCTCCCGATACTTGATTGAATACCAGCCTTGAGTCGCAGTAAACGTCAAGGTGACCTGCTCCTAAAGATATGGCTTTCTTTAATTCGGTGACGAGGGCCTCAAATTCAACCTCGTTGTTGGATGCTTCAAAGCCAAGTTTGATTGCTTATTCGATAATGATACGGACAATTCCCACTCTTGCTTGAGTTGGAGGCCCCATCGACAAAGAGAGTTTGTCAAACTCTTGGTTGATTGTTTGGTCGGTGAATTCCTTATCGTCGGGCTCTTGTACCCCTATGAACTCAGTGATGAAATCCGCCATCCGCCAGCACCTGCTCCTTTATTGCATTCCTTGGCTGATAGTGAATATCAACTCTCCTAAGTTCTACCGACCATTTGGACATCCGTCTAGATAGGTTGGCATTTTTGAGGACTGCCTTGAGCGGGAAAGAGGTGATGACTATGGCCATGGTTCAAAGTGTCGGTATCGGACACTCGATTATCAACTCGGTTGCGGTATCGGTCGCGGTATCGGGCGATACGCTATTTAGAGAACGCAAAAAATTTCGGAAAAATATCAACAATTTAAAAAAAATAAGACTAACAATGTGGACCAATCAGATACGTTTAAAACCATCTTTTAATATGTATTGCATTGTACAATTGGTTATGCTAAAGCGCAACAGACTCATCGGATTCAATATTCCATAATAAACGAATATTAATATTGAAAAATAATCTAATGACGCATAGAACTTGTTAAAAAAAATTACATCGAAGATGAATAGAAATGACTACAAATTTCAAACATTTTTTTAGAAATTCTAAACATTATTTGTGCAAAACATTATTTTTTGGATTTTTGTGGAGAAAAAGAAGAAAAATATTTTTGGATTTTTGTTGAGAAAAAGAAGGAAAAAAAATATTTTTGGATTTTTTTGGAAGAAAGGACGGCACAAAATTATTAGGACTCTTTGAATTGGGACGAACTCACTAAAACCTGACTACCTAAGGATGGAATTAGACACACACAAGTCAAGGAGAATTCCTAACTAACACATAGCCAATTCTTATCTTTGAAAATTAGTGAAAGGGATAGCCAAATTTTAATCAAGTCCGCGGGCAATAAAAATCACGGAATTATCTTCAGCCTTTGCAAAATGTTCTACTTTTGGGCTACCTAGTTGATTGATTTTAAATTTATGTTAGCTAGGGTAGCACACAAATGATAAGCGAGTGAGTCGGGCGATGAAATCCCTTCTTGTGAATGACCGGGTGTAGGTCTTAATTGATTAATTCATCACACATGTTCAAAAATAAATGCGATAATAAAAATCAAGAGCACGTATCACACAAAAAAATTTACTCGCTGACAGGAGAGGCGCGAGGGTCTTAAAAATGTACCTCCCACGGTTTTTACACCGTGGGGTGATGATTAATATGAGTCGACCGGGGGGAGATCACGCCTATCTCAGTTGGCCCCGGGAGTCCTACCGACCCAAAGTAGAGAGGCTTCTAAATTCTCGCTTTTGGACGCCCTCTCTCTACCTTGTCCAATTTTCCTATCACGCTTTTCTTCGTGATGAATTATTACAAATTAAAATGAAATATAAATGGTCTCCAAGCATCGCAATAAAAGCCAAATAATAAAGTCCTAATACAAACCTTCTAAAAAAATGAAAAAGGGTACGAAAAATGAAAAATACAAATGAATCACAAAATGGATCCGCTCAAGTGCTTCAAGCTCCAAAGATTAGCAACGACGCCATTTGATAGACAAGCTTTTAGTATGTCTATCTAATCAAAATACTAACAGAAAAAAGACAAAAAGCAGGGTGCACTTATCCTTTTAAACACTATACAAAGACCAAGGGGGTTTATTTCTTTCGAAACAAAAAAGTGACGAGGGTTTCCAACATTTTAACAAAAAAAGCAGATGAGGGTTCTTTGACCCAAGAGGGTTTCGTACACCTCAACCCTAAAAGACGTTACTCCCGGCAGGAAAAAATAAAGAAAGGCCGTCGCCGACTAAGAAGCATGAGGAGAGAGAGGTTTACCGACTAAGAAAAATGAAGAAAACTACACATATATCGGGTTTCGTCTTCAGTTCCTCTTCGTATTTTTTTTGGCTGCAAATAGAATCTCGCTTGATATCTCGTTCGATTTTTGGTCTCAGACCGATATATCGGGTAATATCTCGGAATCGCCGATAAATCGCCGAGATCATGCGATATTTTACTGATTCAATATATTTTTCTGAATCGCCACACGGAATCGGAACGGTGCCCTCCGATACAGGGTCAACTCGTCCGATACCTAATCAACTCGGTCGGTACCGAATCAACTCGGCCGATAAATCGCCGAGATCATGCGATAATAAAGTCCTAATACAAGCCTTCTAAAAAAATGAAAAAGGGTACGAAAAATGAAAAATACAAATGAATCACAAAATGGATCCGCTCAAGTGCTTCAAGCTCCAAAGATTAGCAACGACGCCATTTGATAGACAAGCTTTTAGTATGTCTATCTAATCAAAATACTAACAGAAAAAAGACAAAAAGCAGGGTGCACTTATCCTTTTAAACACTATACAAAGACCAAGGGGGTTTATTTCTTTCGAAACAAAAAAGTGACGAGGGTTTCCAACATTTTAACAAAAAAAGCAGATGAGGGTTCTTTGACCCAAGAGGGTTTCGTACACCTCAACCCTAAAAGACGTTACTCCCGGCAGGAAAAAATAAAGAAAGGCCGTCGCCGACTAAGAAGCATGAGGAGAGAGAGGTTTACCGACTAAGAAAAATGAAGAAAACTACACATATATCGGGTTTCGTCTTCAGTTCCTCTTCGTATTTTTTTTGGCTGCAAATAGAATCTCGCTTGATATCTCGTTCGATTTTTGGTCTCAGACCGATATATCGGGTAATATCTCGGAATCGCCGATAAATCGCCGAGATCATGCGATATTTTACTGATTCAATATATTTTTCTGAATCGCCACACGGAATCGGAACGGTGCCCTCCGATACAGGGTCAACTCGTCCGATACCTAATCAACTCGGTCGGTACCGAATCAACTCGGCCGATAAATCGCCGAGATCATGCGATAATAAAGTCCTAATACAAGCCTTCTAAAAAAATGAAAAAGGGTACGAAAAATGAAAAATACAAATGAATCACAAAATGGATCCGCTCAAGTGCTTCAAGCTCCAAAGATTAGCAACGACGCCATTTGATAGACAAGCTTTTAGTATGTCTATCTAATCAAAATACTAACAGAAAAAAGACAAAAAGCAGGGTGCACTTATCCTTTTAAACACTATACAAAGACCAAGGGGGTTTATTTCTTTCGAAACAAAAAAGTGACGAGGGTTTCCAACATTTTAACAAAAAAAGCAGATGAGGGTTCTTTGACCCAAGAGGGTTTCGTACACCTCAACCCTAAAAGACGTTACTCCCGGCAGGAAAAAATAAAGAAAGGCCGTCGCCGACTAAGAAGCATGAGGAGAGAGAGGTTTACCGACTAAGAAAAATGAAGAAAACTACACATATATCGGGTTTCGTCTTCAGTTCCTCTTCGTATTTTTTTTGGCTGCAAATAGAATCTCGCTTGATATCTCGTTCGATTTTTGGTCTCAGACCGATATATCGGGTAATATCTCGGAATCGCCGATAAATCGCCGAGATCATGCGATATTTTACTGATTCAATATATTTTTCTGAATCGCCGAATCAACTCGGCCGATACTTTGAACCATGACTATGGCTGAGTGGCGCAAAGTAATGCTTCAACCGGAGAATAGGCTAGCTTCTCTAATGGAAGGTAGCATTTCTCAGCATCTAGGAGCGCCTTGCTAACATAGCAAATTAGGGCCCCTCCTCCTCGCATATTAGGGCCGAGTTAACTGCATGGTCGGACACCCCGAGGTACAGGTAAACTGGATCTCCCGGACTTGGGACAACGAGTAGAAGTGGTCCACTTAGATTGGACTTGAACTCATTAAGTGCCCGTGAGCACTCCTTGTTCCTGAATATGCGCCTCTCTCTTTCCTGAATAGTTGAAAGAATGGTCGACACTTCTCTGATAATCTAATCTAGAGATGAAGCGGTTGAGTGCGCTGCTAGCTTTTCGATTAATTTTTGAATATCGCGAATCAATTTTGGGGGCTAAACTTTTTTGATCGCCTCGATCGGGTCGGGGTTCGCCTCGATTCCCCTCTGGGTGACCAAGTAATCGAGGAATTTTTCCAACTGAAAAAGAGCACTTAGCTGCATTGAGCTTCATTTTGTAAAACTTGAGTACCCCGGACATCTTTGCTAGTCTTGAAGATGTCGACTTTGTACTTGCTCTATACGATCATGTCGTCTATATAAATCTTCGTGGTCACCTAGCTGATACTTAAACATCTTGTTGACCTGCCGTTGTTATGTAGTTCCTGCGTTGATAAGACCAAATGATATGACTTTGTGGCAATAAAAACCAAGAGTGGTGATGAATGAGGTCTTCTCCTGATCGAGACCCAACAAAGATGGTACTCTTAGTATGCACCCAAGAAGCTCATTCGTTTGTGACTGGCTGTGGCATCGACTAATTGGTCGATCTTTGACAAATGACAACTATCCTCGGGACATGCATTGTTGAGATCGATGAAGTCTATGCAGACCATCTACTTTCCATTACTTTTCTTTACGATCATCAGGTTGGAGAGCCATTTGGGGAATTGAACTTCTTTAATGGACCTCGCCTCCAAAACTTTCCCCACTTCTTCCACAACCTTCACCTTTTCTGGGGCTGTTCGACGAGCCTTTTGCGTGAACGGTGGATATGCCGGGTCCACGTGAATTCGATGGCATAAGGATGCCAACCAAAAACGTCTTGATTCTCTTTGAGTTGAGAAATTAGTTCTTTTTTTTGGTCGGTGAGCTTCCGATCAAAAGTTTCTAGGGCTTTTACTGTCGAGTCCTTGAACTAAAAATTTTGGACTCTAAATTCAGGCCCAATAAATTTTAATCGATTAGGTCCAACATATAAATACCCCTGAACTTGAAAACAAACACATCACATAAATTCAAGCGTCAAAACGATTGTATTGTCTCTTCGATCAAAACCCTAACCGTATTGTCTCTTCGATCAAAATCTCAAAACGATTCTCATTCTCAATCAAATTTTGGTCCAACAACATATAAATACCTTAAATTCCACAACAAACACACTTTTCGGAAATTCAAGCGATCAAAACTCTAATCTTGGAAGTTCTAACAAACGATTCATATTCTCAATCAAATTATTCCAGACGATACTAACAAGTAAATACATGACTCTTATATATGTATTTGATGATGAAATTTATTGTGAATTAAATGTAATATTATTGTGTTCTTAAGATTATACCACACTCTGTATATGTTTATGTTGTGTTCGTAGCATTATATTTCTAATATCACCTGTTTTGTCCTTGTATTTTGAGTGTTATGAGTGTTATGTTGTGTATTCCATGTATTATTTTTGTGTCCTTAGTTTTTATATAACTTTTTCCTTGTTTTATTATGTATTTTGTCTTCTCATATGTATATATTTGTAGACATTATACATGGACTGATGAAACACTTAGTGTTTGTTCATGATATTAAAAAGTACAATATGAATATAGCTTGTACATTTGTTGCCCTGATTTTAAATGCAAAACACTTTTTGCATGTTGAGGACTGCACATTTATGTATTTTTTTTATCACTATACATTTCACCTACATTTATTGAGGACTGGGAATATATACATGATTGGAATATGTACATACTCTTTGAATTTGTATAGGTTCCATATTAATTGTTGTCCGCGCCAGCGGCATTTATTGAGGAATGCGAATATATACATGCTCTATGTATTATCGTACTTCCTATATTAATTGTGATCTGCGCCAGCGGAATTTATTAAGGACTGGGGAGTATATACAAGCTCTATGTATTTTCGTCCGTCATATTAATTGTGGTCCGAGCCAGCGACATTTAATAGTTCGTATATTATTGTGGTAATATTGGACTGAACCAAATCAATTATAATGTCTGTGTACTTTATTAATTTGCGTTTGAATTCAATCCAATGTGCGTGTACTTTACATATTATGCGTGTACTTTCATAGAATACACCCAATTACATAAAGTATACTCACATTGAGATCATTTGGTTCAATTCAATGTGCTTTATGTTATGCTTGTACTTTATGGAATATATATGTCCTCTCCATATTTAATAGATCCTCTATTATTGTGGTCCGCACCGGGGGCATTTGAATAATATTCCACAGTTTGTTTTGTAAAATGTATTTGGGTTGTGTTGTTGTTTAGGGAATCATACCATTAAGCATGTTCAACTGAAGATCTTAACAATACAAAACCTTTCACATTGTCAGTCAATACTACTTGTGATGACAAAACTCATTTTTTGCTTTGCATCAATGATAAAGCGAAAAATTTACTTGGTTTTTACTACTACTTTGAAGACATTAAGTGCAGTTTTGATGTACAAAAGCTTAAAGTAACTGAAACGAAAGCGAAGGATTTAGCAAATCGAACGAATTAAGCAGTATTGCTTAAGTGGTTTTGAAAAGGCTGGTGCGTTTAGCATGGATCTATTGTATCACTTCTTTTGTGAGTATGTTATGAACAGAGAATCTCGGTTTATAATTTGTCAAACAACATGTCTTAGGTATTACCATGTAACGGAAGATAGGGAATTTGTTTTTCGAAATTTTGTATTACGTATTTCTTGTATTTTGTTGAGATTTGTATGAAGTGTTAAGCGAATATTGCATGTACTTTTGTTAAACATTCTCGTACTCTATTGAAATATATTTGATCTTCAATACAAAATCCATGTTATGTGTGTACTTTATTTCTTAAAACACTTTGTGTTTTTTTGTAGAGCTTGACAACGGTGAGAATGTTTTTATCACTCTTTTTATGATCTCTCCCTCTACTACTTCACCGTTGTTGGCATTGAATAAGTTCCAGAAAGGCGTCCTCTTAAGAAGTCAATATGCTTCTCGTTGATTTTGTTGCGAATATCCGGCAAATCATGATAGAAGCTTAAGACATTCGACCTATATTGGTCATATTTATGAACTTCCCTTGTTGATTTCTTTGTACTCTTTTTATCTCCTTTCGTTGGCCTCTTCGGACCATTTATATAAAGTAAATGCATAAAACTTATAGTAAACACATATAGATTAAATTACACGCATAAAGAAATAAAGTACACACATATAACATAAAGTACATGGATTTTGTATTGAAGAACAAATATGTTTCAATAGAGTACGAGAATGTTTAACAAAAGTACATGCAATATTCTCTTAACACTTCATACAAATCCCAACAAAATACAAGAAATGCGTAATACAAAATTTCGAAAAATTCACTATCGTCCGTTACATGGTAATACCTAAGACCTGTTGTTTGACAAATAATAAACCAAGGTTCTCTGTTCGTAACATATTCACAAGAGAAGTGATACAATAGATCCATGCAAAACGCGCTAGCCTTTTCAAAACCACTTAAGCAATATTGCTCAATTCGTTTTGCTAAATCCTTCGCTTTCGATTTAGTTACTTGAAGCTTTTGTACATCAAAAGTGCACTTAATGTCTTCAAAGTAGTAGTAAAAACCAAGTAACTTTGATCATTGATTGATGCGAAAGCAGAAAATGAATTCTGTCATCATAAGTAGTATTGACTGTCAATGTGAAAGGTTTTATATTGTTAAGATCTTGAAAGGTGCACCCATCAGTTTTGTCGTTGAACATGCTTGATGGTATGATTTCTAAACACTAACACAATCCAAATACTTCTTACAAACAAACAGTGGAATATCATTCAAATGCCGCCGATGCGGACCACAATAACATAGGATATATTAAATATGGAGAGGACATATATATTCCATAAAGTACAAGCATACTAACACAAATCAATCTCAATGTGCGTATACTTTATGTAATTGGGTGAATTTTATGAAAGTACACGCATAAATACATAAAGTACATGCACATTGGATTGAACCAAATCAATTTCAATGTGCATATATACTTTATGAATTTGCGTATACTGTTAGAAAGTACACGCACATTATAATTGATTTGGTTCAGTCCAATATTACCACAATAATATACGAACTATTAAATGTCGCTGGCTCGGACCATAATTAATACGACGTATGAAAATACACAGAGGTTGTATATACTCTCCCGTCTTTAATAAATTTCGTTGGCGCGGACCACAATTAATATATGAGGTACGATAATACACAGAGCATGTATATATTCGCATTCCTCAATAAATGCCGCTGGCGCGGACAACAATTAATATGGAACCTATACAAATTCAAAGAGTATGTACATATTCCAATCATGTATATATTCTCAGTCCTCAATAAATGATGTAGGTGAAATGTATAGTGAGAAAATACATAAATGCGCAGTCCTCAACATGCAAAAAGTGTGTTTTGCATTTAAAATCAGGACAACAAATGTACAAGCTATATTCATATTGTACTTTTTAATATCATGAACAAACACAAAGTGTTTCATCAGTTCATGTATAATGTCTACAAATATATACATATAAGAAGACAAAATACATAATAAAACAAGGAAAAAGTTATATAAAAACTAAGGACACAAAAATAATACATGGAATACACAACATGACACTCAAAATACAAGGACAAAACAGGTGATATTAGAAATATAATGCTAAGAACACAACATATACAAAGTGTGTGGTATAATCTTAAGATCACAATAATATTACATTTAATTCACAATAAATTTCATCATCAAATACATATATTAGAGCCATGTATTTATACCTGTTAGTGTTGTTTGGAAGAATTTGATTGAGAATGTGAATCATTTGTTAGAACTTCCACGAAGGTTTTGATAGCTTGAATTTCGGTGAAGTGTGTTTGTTTTGGAATTCAAGGGTATTGGGCGGTGAATTCAAGGGTTTGATAAAGGAATTCAAGGGTATTTCGGTGAATCGTATGTTGTTGTTGGACCAAAATTTGATTGAGAATGAGACTCGTTTTGGGCGGTTAGGGTTTGATCGAAGAGACAATACAATCGTTTTAGCGCTTGAAATATTGTGAAGTGTGTTTATTTTCCAATTCGTTGGATCTAAACGTTTAAAATTTGTTGGGTCTGGGTTTCGAGTCCAAAATTGTTAGTCCAAGGACTCGACAGTAGAAGGCCCGAATTTTCTTCGCTGGGTGTGAGTCATCGAACATTGCCTCTTGTAACGGCTCCATGACCCTCGTTTCTTCTTACTTTAGTTGTTATTTGGATGGTACGGCCTCATCCTTGGTTGGCTCATTGGCAACCATATTTTCTTTCTTCTCTTGCTTAGGCTTAATAGCGGCGATAAAGCCATTCCCAAGCAACGGTCGACCTGGTTTCCTCTTATCTGCATTATCCCTCGGTCGGTGATGCGTTTGAGCATGTGGTGATAAGTGGAGGGGACAACCTTTATAGCATGAAGCCACCCTTGTACGAGGATGACATTGTGGGGAGAATCAATATCCACAACTAAAAAACTCAGTCAACTTTGAGATGTTTTCAGTTAGGACAGGAAGAATTGCTTTTCCCATCGACAGTCATTTTTCGGCGAAGCCGACCATAGGGATGATCGCTTCTTTTAGATCCTCTTTCTTGAGATTGAGCTGATTGAAGGTACATATCCTCTGAGGAGCTCCCTTGGTCGACTGGTAGCCTATTTATATCCTAGTTGGCAGTTGTGAGAGTGATTACTAGTGTGAATGATGTGGAATTCTGACTCCGATTAGATCGTCCTCGGTAAAACTATATTTTTATTATAGTCAATGTCTTCCTGACGTCGGAATTCGTTGGTTGGAGTTTTTTGCGGGGTCGATTTGGGAAAGCATACCGCAGGATCTAGTTTGCACTTGATGCTCGTGAGTCGCGAACTCTTGTCCCATCTCTTCGTCGTCGAGGGTGTTGTTGTCGGGCTTCTGGTCAGCGCAACGACAACTTTAGTGCCCTTCTTCTCCAAATAATCGTTCAAGTGGCCTGCCCGGGCAACTCTTCTATGTGGGAATTGAGAGCCTTGCTGTTCTCTGTTTTATACCCATGCTCCTTGTGGTAGGTGCATCTTAATGGATCCCTCGTCATCTTCCTTGGCAATTTGAGATGTTGTAGTTGGTTCTTTAAAAACAGTGTTTATCGCCTTGAAGGACATGGCGGGATCTGCCTTGTCACCATTTTTGGATCCACCGTTTTGCTTTTTGCCCCCCCTTTTGGGGGATATTTTCCTTATCGCCGTTCTTGGCCGTTTTCGGATGACCGCTGTCGTTTTGAGTGCCGACGACCACATCTTCCACCTTTGCACATATCTCTATCTGTGACATGAGATCATCAATTGTATTGTCTTCCTTCTTGGTGAGAGACTGGTGCAATATAGAGTTACTCGGCAATCCGATCTTGAACCCGGCCATAACTATCTGTTCAGAGCAGTTTTTGACTTCGTTGCAAGTTTTCCAGTATTGTCTTGCATATCTCGCAAGCTTTCCTGGGGCTTTTTTCTCATGATGAGAAGTGAATCCATCCTTTTCGAGTGGGCACTGCTGGTGGTAATGAACCGAGCAGTAGATGCCTCGACGAGATGCTTAAAATTGGCGATTGACCTATGTGGTAGCTTCTAGAATCACTTTTGTGTTATATTCCCCTGATTGGAAGGGAATATGCGACACATATGGACATCGTTGTTCCATAGGGTCATTGCCTGCCTATATGGCAGACATCGTCAATGGGATTAGTCTTTCCGTCGTAGATCTTGAACCTCAGAGTGGCAAACTTTTTGGGAGGTTCTGGTTCCTCATTCTCCCTTGAAAAAGGGGATTTCATTTGATTGATGAAGGCCCTTCTGGCTACCTCTTCTGTTGATCTCGCCCCACGATAAGGGGGGTGTTGGTCTATCTCTTTTAGAATAAGATCACGGAGATCATGCTTGCGATGTCCCCCTTCCTGATCCCGTCGTGTTGGGTGACTCCTGTGCATCAAGCACTCTTGGTCGCGGAGCGAATTTCTTCCTCGGCTGCGAGTTTTACTCGCCTGAGGGCTAGGCGTTCGAGTGTGACGCTTGTGCTTATGCCCGTGGAGCTCTTGCTCCATTCTCTCTAAATAAAGCTGCAATCGTGCATTTTCCTCTTGTAAGCGCATGGCTCTCCTGTTGACGGAGCTGTTCTGTTCGTTAATTTGCTCTAGGGGATTATATCGTGAGTAAGGAGTGTTACGACTCCTGTTGGGATGGACGTCAGTCTAGGTGCATTGTGAGGGTGAGACATGTTGGCTTGATTGACTGAAAAGGAAAACTCGTTCCTTTAGACGACGCCAATTGTAGGAGCTAAATCTTATTAAGAGTAATTCCAAACAAACAGAGCCGAACACGAAAAATAAATCGCACAATCACACAAGACAAGGTATACGTGGTTCGATAATGTGTCTACGTCGACGAGGTGTTTCTCTGACTTCTTATTAATCAGTTCTCAATAATAAGAAATACATGCCCCTTTTCCCGGGGTGGAGGGTTGTATTTACAGAGAACAAAAGGAAGATGAGCCGTGTAGGACTCTCAAGACTTTTAAATGTAGTAGCAACATGGTTGAACGAATCTTGCCCCGAGATTGTCGCAGATCGGACTCCCCATTGTTCTTATCCCAAGCTGTGATCGTTTATCATGAGATGTCACCCAATCCGAATAACACGGATTGTTCGGATATATATATATATATATACACATAAAAGAGAGACACAAAATGAGTTTATAAGTGGTATAGTGAGAGAACTCTATGGGAGTGGTCCATTTAAGATTTATGTTATAAATATAAATTTTGCAATTTCAAATTATGAATCAACATGATTTGGCCAATTTTTGAATTTGTGCACTCTTACGTAACGATAGTAATATTAAGGTAATTCGCGAATGAGCCCATTTTAAATGAGCTAATCTATAATTTTGGGAACAGCTAAACGAGCCCGTAGTGTTTGGAAAAGTAAAATGAAACTATTCACCATTGGTATATATATACGTCTATTACTCTATATAAAGGCTTATGGTCCTTGCTTGAAAGATTCAATTCAAAAGTGACTGTTTTGAATTCCTTGGGTACTTTAAACTCGAAGAGCTTGTGGGTGGTCTTTAAACCTATGAGCTTGATATTTTTTCCTCTAAAAGGATGAAGAAAATAAGGGCATTGCTTTGAAAGCCTGAAAGGAGAAAACACAAGTTTTGAATGATGAGTTTGACATCGATTCTGACGATATGGGCATGTTTACAAAGAAGTTTAAAAAAAGCTCATTTGTATCGAGAGAGTGGATATTAAATTGCCACGTGTAACTTTAGATCGCATAATATTTCGTGAACATCTTACGTGAAGAGAGAGAAACTCATCATTCCAAAGATCCATGTTATAGAGAGAGGAGAATCCAATGAAAATCGAAATCCAAGCCATCGTGAACACTAATACCCTCTCTGCTCTTTCCAAATAATTTAATCACCGCTTTCTTCGCCACTGACTTCTCAGTCTCCAAAATGAATCCACGACTGCTGAAAAATAATCCTCCTCCTAACATTCCATTAACCCTACAACATGATTAATACAGAGAATTAGAAAATAACATGATGGATAGCATACCCATATAGCAAGTTGTGTTTTCGTGTGGGGGTTTATCATGGATTGTAATTTCTTCCATGTTAAATGTGACCCCAAAGCTTAGATCTTTAATCCAACCGTGGGTCTCTCACCATGTTGACTATGGTACTCCTATCATTTTTCAAATCCAGGTCTGCACAACATTTATATGTATACCCATACTAAATAATTGGTTGAAGTTTTGATTTTACTTGAATGTTTGTGGGTTATGCAAAAATACCGACTTGGGTTTTTAGACGCATTGTTCGCTGAGTTATCTTGTGTTGTTTCTGTGCCTTTCTATACTTCTCTTCTTCCATTGCTCTTTTAGGTATGCTCTCTTTCTCTTTCAATTGTTTCATGGTGGAGTGGACATGGCAAATTTGCTAGGCAAATGACCCTTTTGATGGCCTTCTGTGATTATTAGGGAATTGTATTAAGGTGCTTTTGCCTGCATTAGTATGCCAATAATACTAAAGTGACTAACTTATCTCGCCACTGTGTTACTCTATAAGTACACATAATATTATATGATAAAACCCTAGCCACCTCACACCGCTTTCTCTACATTTATAAAATTTCTCAATAGGTTTCACCTCCTCACGAGGTCAATATGCATTATTCCATTGCAGAATGTAAGTTTCTTTCTTTATTTGTATAGTCTTTTAACATAATCTTCATGCTTGATTACTAATTCTTGACTTATATGTATAAATATGTGGATATATCATCTTGTGTTGATTTATGCTTCTATCCAGACCTACCAATGGGTCTTGTCGAGTCATTTTCATGTCGGTTTTTATCGTGTTTGGGTCTTATTGGGTTTGTGTCTAAACGGATGACTTTTTATTGTGTGAAAAAACCAAATTCAAGCCCGATTCGTTACCTTAACATGTCGTGTCGTGGTCACCAGTTATTACCCATAAAGACAATGAATTATTTTGAATTGTATATAGGTTGAAACTTTAGCTCATTATTAAACGCAACTGGACCCATTAATTCATTAAATCTTTCATTTTGTAAAATTCGTTTTTGTTAAATTAACAGTAAGCTACATAAACTCTTTAGAAGTACCAACAATATATCTTATTTACTTAAATTAAAGGGTGATAACGGGTATTAACGAGTGATGGGGGTCAATACTAACCTAACCCATTAAATCGTGTCTTATCGGTGTGACACTGATATGACTTGAAATCATTAAGGTTCCATCTATTAACTTATAAATTCGTGTCGGTTCGTGTCGGTTCGTGTCGGTTCGTGTCGGTTCGTGTCGTGTCATTTTGCTAGGTCTACTTTTGTCTGTTAACAGACCTTAAGGAATATGTTGTGTTCACACACTTGGAATCAAATTTTGCTATTTAAATATGTTTCTTATGTACGGATAAATTATTCGATTCGTTATGGTGTTAGTGAAGATTTCAGTCGTTGATTTGCACAATCCTTTGTGACACGAAGATTGAGTAGGGTATAATTGATTAATGGTTTCTTTAACATTTAAGCAATTTAGTTATTTTGTTTCTAACTTTTGTGGTTTACATAGTTGTTGTTTGGTGAGATAAAAAACACCTATAATTTATGTGCATCTTGTTGATGTCATTTCTAAAAACCTTTCAACAATATTATTTTTTTTGTTATCTCTGTTATCTCAGTAAAATATTTGGTCAAATTTATTATTATGACCCTTCAAATATGAAAGACTGAGAATGAGTCATATATGTCTTTTATAACATATATTTAAGTCTACCCTGCAAATATGAAAGATTGTACATGAGGCATATATGTCTTTTATAACATATATTTAGTCTATGTAATTTTTGTCAATATTACTATTATTTTAAAATGTTAGATTTCTTTCTTGATTTGGGTAAAAGTATTTTTTCATATCCATATACTATTTGGTTGACTTTGGAATGAAACAAAAAGCAAATCTGGGACTATTGGTTAAACAAATATCAAGAACAAAACAAAACATTGGCACATACTTTTTCCCCCTTATTTCATTTTTTCGGTAAATTATCATTTGGTAAAATTAAAATATACAACGCTATATACATGAGTTTATAAATGGATTGGAACAAAGTAATAAATGTGGGACTATTAATTAAACAAACACCAAGAACGGGACAAAACTCTTAACACGTATTTTTCACCTAATTTCATTTTTTTTGAAATTATGGTTTGGTAAAATTATAACATTTACGCTATATACATGAGTTTATAAATGACGCGTGCCTAGAACACGCTAAAACCTAGTTTATAAAGAAGGAGAAAAAGAGGATTAGATACAGACTGAAGAGAGACTAAATGAGAGTGTGGGTGGTAAAGAGTTAAAACTCATGTTACAATATTTAAATTGTGCAATTTCAACTTTTTGGTGAAATTGCCTAATTTAAGTTTTTATGAACGAATTTGAATTGGTTGGTTGTTATTACAACTAAACAGTAATAATAAGACAATTCGTGAATGAGAGCGTGGGTTGTAAAGTGAGAACTTTATGGACGTGGTTCATTTAAGAGGTAAAACTCATGTTATAATATGTAAATTGTGTAATTAACTTTTTGGTGAAATTGCCTAATTTAAGTTTTCTTGAACGAATTTGAATCGGTTGATTTTGAATATGTTCATATTACAACCAAACAGTAATAATAAGACAATTCGTAGTAATAATAAGACAATTCGTGAATGAACCCATTTAAATAGGCTAATTCACAATCTTGGGGATAACCAAACGGGCCTGAAGTGTTGGGGATCGATCGATACATGCGGAATAAAATTTTTCTGCCATATCCTCGATTAATCAAATAGTAGAAAGAGGTAAAACCAGAAACTAGGTATAAAGAACACACCTAGGGTTTAAAACACACTATCGTTGCGAATTCGGTTGCAATCCGATGTGGAGAATGGTATTTATTGATGATGAAGAGCTGCCTTGTTTTGGATCTCCAAAAGCTTGCTTAACCTTCTGAAAAGCTCACATTTTGAGATGAAAATTCCTCCTTGTAAGTGAGATATAGGCCTCTTCACAAAAACGTAAATAGTATTTTTTTCTCACCGCTCTCAAACCCTAATGCCGATCAATAATGATTTAAACCCCTTCCCACACCTTTATATACAAGTGCAAATGGACTTGTGCCAAATTGGGTTTCTTGAGAGTATGAACTTAAATACTTGGGTAAATGGGCTACATTAGGGACCTAATACATCATTAAATTAGCTTCCAAATAAATATTTGGAAATCTCAAACTACAATTACCTTATTTTTTTCCTGTATTTAAACTAATCCACTAAATAATTATAATTGTACTCCAATTTAATTATCTCAGAAATCACTCAGATATAATGAGGTCTTATTTGCAAAGTTGATTATTGTACATAATATGAATCCTTGCGTTAAGCTTCCGATATCCGCTTGGTCAAATCAATTTACTGTTAATTGACTTTAATCGACATCTAATTAGTTCCTTTGTTAAACCACAAATATGGGATAACTCATGGACCAATTAGAAGAGGACACCTGAACTTGTACATCACCAGAAATGAGGTCAGCCTCTTATAACAATCTGGTTGCCCCCCAATAAGAGGTTGACGCGCACTTGACAGAGTCTCCGTGGTTTAACACTGTCAGTAACATTGTTAGTTGACTCCGTTACAGCAAGTATGCACTGCGTGACTGAATGTCATCAACGTTTATAGCACATGCACATGGAGAAATGCAAATATTCTCCCCTATGTGAACCTAACTAACTAATGATTATTCTCTCACTATGTATGTAAAGTGCGTACCTGCCTAACCTATAAAGGCAACCCACGTGGCACTCACATTAGGCAACCCACGTGACACTCACATTTCTCTCTGTTCTTACAACCTATAAATAGCGCACACCACCCACACTTTGGGGGATCCGAGATATTTTCCTTACTTTTATGATGTCCGACTTTAAAGAGAACTTGAGAGCTTCTATATTGTACTTATCAATGTTTTTTACCCAGTAAATCAATACGATCAATACCTGTACACGTAGGCATCATTTTATGCGAAACCACGTAAATTCGATTTTGTTTCTCTCTCACTCCTCTCTATTGTTTTCTCTAGTGTTTGTATTTCAATAATTAAGATTTATCATCTGTTATTTGCTTATAATTAGTATATTCAGGCTTAGATAATCAATATACCAGACAGTGGCATTCTTGATGCCCAGACTTTATTTTGTTACCCCACCGGATTATAAATTATTCACTGATCAGGTTTAATGGTGTAAACAAATCATATATGTCTATCAAGGGGTATCGCAATCCTAAGTATTTCTTTGAATTAAGATCTTAGACCTACTTACATAATTGTCTCCCAATATGCGGGGATTATTTGATTCAATCTAAATTTGAATGACACCCATAGCAATTAAAGCGACAATCATATAAGCATTCCAATCCTTATAATTCTCGAGATTGAGAATTTATGTGCCATATGCAAATAGTGTGAGATTGCTCGAGTCTAATCAAGATTAGACTCAAATCTCACAGGTGGTCATGTTCAACACATTCTTGAGATCACAATCCTCTGTTGAACTGTCGCGCAAGTTCTCGAACCATCATACATGTTCCCATAGTTTGAGATAAACTACTAGGATTGCATCGCCACTGTTCCTATAGGATGTCAGGTTCCTATATAGGCTGTGAACTTTTCAATAATGCTAAAACTGAAATTCCAATCTTCTCGTGATCAACCCGAAGCCAACTCACTGGATTTTCTACTAAGCTCTATTGACCAACATTAATATGAAACAATATATTTAAACAAACATAATGCATTCTCACTAATATGATTCTCTTTTCAAAATGAATAAAATAATTCTTTATTAATCAATAATAAAATATTTTACTCAGTTTTAAAAATAAACCCCAACACGAAGGGGTGTGTGATTATATAATTGAAAATGGTTGAAAAATAGTTCATAAGTGGAAAAGATTCGAGTATTTTGGTCTTGGGAGTCTTTCATGGAAATTAAATTTTTGGGCTGGGTAAGAAATATTTTTCTTGGAATTTGATAAACGGGGTATATTGATGACCAAACTTAGGAAGTAGAGCGTCTTAGCATATTAGAGTGGCTGAGCAGGGCCTCTCTGCTTTCGATCGATTGGCCAAAGAGCTGCACGAGCACATCTATGTAGAGCACCTAGAGAGAACATAGAAGAGTCCAAAAGTTCTGAGACTAGGAGGGTCCAGGTAGAGCGTGTGAGGGTTGTCCAGATTCGAGCACACCTCAAAGAAAGAGGAGAGCTCGGCTGAGAGTCGCGGACGAGTCGAAAGAATTATTAGATAAGGAGGAAAGGCCGGGCTATCTCATAAAGAAGAACCCTTTGTAAAGGGGTTACGTATATGGGTCTCCATTCATTCAAACTTCAGTTGTGGGTTACCCCAACACCTGCAGAGTTCAAACCTCCTAACATCACTCCTTAATATGATGGAAAGTTTGATCCAATGCTTCATGTGAAGCAGTATCAGTCCGCCTTTGACATGTACTCACGGGATTGGCCCAGATCTAGTACAATCCGCTCCTTAGGGGGGGCAGATTTCCAGCTTCAAGCAGCTAACTGACCTGTTTGTTAACAACTCCTGTTCCGGCATGAAATTGGGAAAAGTGGTGGCCCACTTAAGCGTTCGCCAACAGGCGGATAAACGGACAATGGAATACATCACCAGGTTCAACACTGAGAAATTGGAGTTAATAGATCATGACGAGAAGATTGCAATTACTGCCATAATGAGCGGTCTGCTACTAGGGAAGCTTTACTGGCCTTGGCTTGTCGAACACAATGGTCGAGCTCTTGGCCAAGGGGAGAGAGATGATGAATGCCGAGGAGGCAATGGCAGCGAAGGAGTACACTCCGATGCTGGCAAAGGCTCAGACAAGAAAGAAGTCCAAAGATTCTAAGAAGTCAGATAAGCCGAAGAGATTTGACGAGTACACACCACACATCGTGGGCGTTCATCACATCCTCGACGAGATCCGAGGAAGTGAAAACCTCAAGTGGTCGGGAAAGTTGAAGTCACCTTCAGACAGGGGAGATAAAATCAAAACTATGAGTTCCACAACGATCACGGACACAATACTTACAATTGTTTGTCTTTGAAGAACGAGATCGAGAATCTGATCTAAAGAGGCTAAGTCACCATGTATGTGGATAAGTCTGGCCGAGCAGCCAAGCCCAAAGATAATAAGAAGCAGCGAAGAAGATGATTAAAATCTCATTGCAAAGGCTAAGGACGAGAATAAGAGAGATCGAGACGAGGACTCGTAGGATAACCCTAATCTGCCAAAGAAGCCCAAGGATCCGGTAGATAATGTAGGCATGATCTCTTTTGGATGTCATTTAATTGCCAGAGGAGATGCCAGTAGCGGAGATTAATGAACCAACAGAGACGAAGGCATACCTAAACGAGGCAAAAGCTTGTTTGTGTACACGTCACCGAAGTAAGCATGGCCGAAGCGGTGCATACATGTCCTTGTAACGTAAACAACAATCGCTTAATAGTAGGTTCTTCCAAGGATGATTTGTTTGGTTTATTGTATCCACACGATCCTCTGCTGTCAACATGATGGTCCATGACCGGAATGTAGCAAGAATTATGGTTGATAATGGTAGCTCTACAGATGTATTGTTTTATGACTGTTTCAAAAGACTGAAGCTGACGGACAAAAACTGCAGGCATACCACCGTCCACTTATTGGATTTTTAGGGGAGAAGATGTTCTCCTTGGGAACAATTGAGTTGGAAGTTATTATTGGGACTTGGCAGACCTACCGAACTTAGATGATGCGTTTCTTCGTCTCAGACAAGAATGTGGCATTTTCTGACCAAAATTGCACACCCGAGCTTGTGCGGATTAAGCTTTTTTCTTTTTCCATTAAAGATAAAGCGAAAGATTAGTTGATCACACTTCCCGCCAACTCTATTGGGAATTGGCAACAATAGCAAGACCTATTCTTGAAGGAATTCTTTCCCACACACAAGACAAACGCACTTATGAAACAAATACAAAATTTTCAACAATACGACCATGAGACATTTGACAAGTGTTGGGAACGCTTTAAATCTTTGAAGCGGTCTTGCCCGCACCGCAATTTCAATCAAATGCGATTAATCTCCATTTCCCATAGGGGGCTAAACCCCTTGACCAAATAGTTAGTCGAAACAATGTGTCGGGGGTAGCCTTTTAGAGCTGAGTGGCGAGGAAGCTGAGGCCCATTTCGAGTTTGTCTCAAAGACATCTCCGGGATGTGATACGTCGAACCCATATGACCGCACTAGTCGCGATAACACCACCCCCCGAGGGCAAACCAACGATGTGTCTATCTTGCAAGAAAATCAGGATACACAGACCAAATACGACCAGTTGTGTCGTAGGATTGATGCGTTGCAACTCACACAGCAATCCCCACCCGTGGAAGCCGTCCAAAAGGTTTCCGTTGTGGAGGAGGTTGTGTACGTCATTTGCGACAACATTGGCCACCCAATGAGAGAGTGTCCCTCACTTCCTAGCATTAAGAACTAGTTGCACGAGCAAGCAAGCGCTATAGGGGCATACTGAAAGCAATACTCTAATACCCCTTTCGATCCTAACAACCCTCCTTACAATCCAAGTTGGAGGACGACACATCCTCTCATGAGTTGGAAGGACCACAATTCCCAAACTCCCCCAACTCCAGGTTTTCAGGCCCGTGTCCATCCCCATCCCCGAAATTCCAGCAACAACCCCCCATATCAATCACCACAACATCCTCCTGCGGGATCCCCACCTTCGTATTTGCCTTCGCAGAGAAGGCACAATGAGGAGCAATTTGCCACTGTTCAAAAAGTTTCCCAACTTGAACGGTCTCTCAAATAGCACATTCTATGCAAGAGATGCATGTCTCTATTGCCCAATTGGTCCAAAACTCCCAAGGGGTTGCGAGACCACTTTTGTCGGCGCAACCTCGACCCAATCCCAAGGGCCAAATGGGCAATGAGAGCTATAACTCGAGCACCTCGCATACGGAACATGCTAAGGGTATTACCACCCTTAGGAGCGACAAAACGATCGATAACCATGTCATGAGGCCCTCGCCGGAACAACCCATTCCCAATCAATCCAAAGGCAAAGCCATTACTCCGGAAGACGAGCAACCACACCCTCCTGCTATCATAGGCGATGACATCCCCGAAAAGGAAGGTGAGCCTTTAGTTGCGAAGGGCACCGATTGTCCCATACCGGCCCCATTTCCTCAAAGGCTCAAGGAGAAGGTCACAAAAGCCTCCGAAGAGGGATTTCTTGAGCTTTTCAAACAAGTAAACATGAATATCCCCTTTTCTCAAGGCAATTGAGAACGTGCCAATGTACGCTAAGTTTATGAAAGACTTGTGCACTTTTAAAAGGACCGTGCAAGCGAGTGCCATTATAATTAATGAGATTGCCCCGAAGTTCAAAGACCTGGGTTGCCCTACCATTTCATGCATAATTGGGGTACTAGAATAGATTGTGCCCTCCTAGATTTGGGGGAAAGTGTGAACTTGCTTCCTTATTCGGTGTATCTCGAGTTGAAGCTCGGTGAGATTAAATCGACTCCCGTCACTTTACAATTAGCCGACCGTTTGTCCAAGTTGATTCTTTCTACTACCCGGTACCAAAAGGGAATTCGCAAATCCAATAATTTGGTCCGAACAATGTCACTAAAGATGCTAAGCATGCAACTTTGGAAAGTTTTCGGTGCACTACAAAGCCCAAAAGACATTCTCTGAAAGGAAAAAGTGCCATATTGATGTTAGCATTAACGGTGGCGAGGAACTCTGAAAATTATTGGATTTGCGAACTCCCTTTTGGTACCGGGTAGTAGAAAGAATTAACTTGGACAAACGGTCGGCTAATTGTAAAGTGACGGGAGTCGATTTAATCTCACCGAGCTTCAACTCGAGATACACAGAATAAGGAGGCAAGTTCACACTTTCCCCCAACTAGGAGGGCACAATCTATTCTAGTATCCCCAATTATGCATGAATTGGTAGGAAACCCGGGTCTTTGAACTTCGGGGCAAGCTCATTGGTTATAATGGCACTCGCTTGGACGGCCATGCACACCTTTTTGTGCACATTTACCTACTTTTAAAAGTTCATAAGTCTTTCATAAACTTAGCGTACTTTGGCACGTGCTCAATTGCCTTGAGAAAATGGGATATTCATGTTTACTTGTTTGAAAAGCTCAAGAAATCCCTCTTCGGAGGCTTTTATGGCCTTCTCCTCGAGCCTTTGTGGAAATGGGGCCGCCGGTATGGGACAATCGGTGCCCTTCGCAACTAAAGGCTCATCTTCCTTTTCGGGGATGTCATCGCCTATGGTAGCGGGAGGGTGCGGTTGTTCGTCTTCCAGAGCAATTGCTTTGCCTTTGGATTGATTGGGAATGGGTTGTTCCGGCGAGGGCTTCATGACATGGTTGTTGACCGTTTTGTCGCTGCTAAGGGTGGTAATACCCTTAGCATGCTCGGTATGCGAGGTGCTCGAGTTAGAGCTCTCATTGCTCATTTGGCCCTTGGGATTGGGTCGAGGTTGCGCCGACAAAAGTGGTCTCGCAACCTCTTGAAAGTTTTGGACCAATTGGGCAAGAGAGACATGCATCTCTTGCATAGAATGTGCCATTTGAGAGACTGTTCAAGTTGGGAAACTTTTTGAACAGTGGCAAATTGCTCCTCATTGTGCCTTCTCTGCGAAGGCAAATACGAAGGTGGGGATCCCGCAGGAGGATGTTGTGGTGATTGATATGGGGGGTTGTTGCTGGAATTTCGGGGATGGGGATGGACACGGGCCTGGAAAACCTGGAGTTGGGGGAGTTTGGGAATTGTGGTCCTTCCAACTCATGAGAGGATGTGTCGTCCTCCAACTTGGATTGTAAGGAGGGTTGTTAGGATCGAAAGGGGTATTAGAGTATTGCTTTCAGTATGCCCCTATAGCGCTTGCTTGCTCGTGCAACTAGTTCTTAATGCTAAGAAGTGAGGGACACTCTCTCATTGGGTGGCCAATGTTGTCGCAAATGACGTACACAACCTCCTCCACAACGGAAACCTTTTGGACGGCTTCCACGGGTGGGGATTGCTGTGTGAGTTGCAACGCATCAATGCTCGTGCAACTAGTTCTTAATGCTAAGAAGTGAGGGACACTCTCTCATTGGGTGGCCAATGTTGTCGCAAATGACGTACACAACCTCCTCCACAACGGAAACCTTTTGGACGGCTTCCACGGGTGGGGATTGCTGTGTGAGTTGCAACGCATCAATCCTACGACACAACTGGTCGTATTTGGTCTGTGTATCCTGATTTTCTTGCAAGATAGACACATCGTTGGTTTGCCCTCGGGGGGTGGTGTTATCGCGACTAGTGCGGTCATATGGGTTCGACGTATCACATCCCGGAGATGTCTTTGAGACAAACTCGAAATGGGCCTCAGCTTCCTCGCCACTCAGCTCTAAAAGGCTACCCTCGACACATTGTTTCGACTAACTGTTTGGTCCCCCTATGGAAAATGGAGATTAATCGCATTTGACTGAAATTGCGGTGCGGGCAAGACCGCTTCAAAGATTTAAAACGTTCCCAACACTTGTCAAATGTCTCATGGTCGGATTGTTGAAAATTTTGTATTTGTTTTATAAGTGCGTTTGTTTTGTGTGTGGGAAAGAATTCCTTCAAGAATAGGTCTTGCAATTGTTGCCAATTCCCAATAGAGTTGGCGGGAAGCGTGATCAACCAATCTTTCGCTTTATCTTATGGAAAAAGAAAAAAGCTTAGGTCGCACAAGCTCGGGTGTGCAATTTTGGTCGACACGTGGCAACTTCAAACCCAAAATAAAATTCCAAAATTTCACAAATCCTGTGCTCGGCCCCAGACGAGGCGAGGGCATCCTCGAGCCATGAGAACACAAGCCGATGACCTGCAATAGTTAAAACCTCACTCATTTTGCCTAGCATCTACCCAGAGAGGGTAACACTTCCGGAGATCTTCTATAAGCTACAATCGTGACCAAAATCGTGGGGGCTATTGTTATACCATAAATATGGCATAACTCATGGACTAGTTAGAAAAGGATTCTTGGACTCGTCCATCACCAGAAATGAGGTTGGCCTTATACAACAATCTGGTCGGTCCCAGTTAAGAGGTTGGCACGACATATGACTGAGTAGTTAACTTTGTGATCTAAATAAAAATATTTAACATAGATTATCCATAACAGTGATTGTTTTTCAGTCTGTCTGATGGATACGAAAACCTTTTATTGGTTCATCTGATTGAGAAAATCAGACTCGAAAGAATAAAGACCCGACTCTTAGTTAACTCCGTGAACTAACACTGTCAGCTAACATTTCAAGTGTTTGTATTTCGATAATTGAGATTTGTTATTTTCTTAAAATTAGCTATTTCAGGCTTAGATAATCAGTATACCAGTTTTAGGCGATGGCACTCTTAATTCTCAGACTTAACTTATTTTGCTACCCCACTGAATTATAAATTATCCACTGATCAGGTTTAATGGTGGACACAAATCATACAAGTCTATCAAGGGGGTATCGTAATCTTAGGTATCCCCGGACGCAGATTTCTCCGAATTAAGATCATAGACCTACTTACATAACTGTCTCCCAATATGCGGGGATCATTTGATTCAATCTAAATTTGAATCGCACCCATAGCAATCAAAGCGACAATCATATAAGCATTCCAAACCTCATAATTCTCGGGATTGAGAATCCACACACCATTTGCAAATGTATGAGATTGCTAAAACAAATCTCACGGGTGGCCATGTTCAATACATTCCTGAGATGTACCGATCACAATCCTATGTTGAACTATCGCGCAAGTTCTCGAACCGTCATACAAGTTCCTGTAGTTTGAGATAAACTACTAGGATTGTATCGCAATCGTTCCGATAGGATGTCAAGTTCCTATATAGGCCGTCAACTTTTCAATAGTACTAAAACTGGAATTCCAAGCGGAAAAAGATTGGAGTATTTTGGTCTTTTATGGAAATTAATCCTTTGGGATGGGTAATAGATATTTTCTATGGAGCACATTTCTTTTTGTGGAATGTATTTGAAATCAAGCAATGCGAAAAGTGAACTAAAATAAGTAGTTTTCATGGAAAGAAAATTAGCGCCAATCAAATGATCCTAATTTTTTTCGTAGAACTCATACAATTTTGGGACATATGAAAATTAACCCATTTACGAATTGTCTTATCATTATTATTGTTTGGTTGCGAGAATGAGGTTGAAAATTCACAAATTCAAGTTAATTCATTTAAGCTTTAATTAGTAGTTTGACCAAAAAACTTGATATCGCACGAGTATTGCTCTTTAATGGGCTACTTCAATAGAGTTCTCTCACTATATCACCCCCTCTCTCATTTTGGTTTAAATTCATAACAAATGAATGCATTGACAATTCAGTCATTTTAAATTGATCAATTTATATAATTAAACAAGTTACGCAACCAATTGACCCCATAATGATTTCACACAATGGAATTTGTTGGACTATGTAAAGGCAAAATGCCACAATGTTAGTTTGCTTAAACAAAAACAATTCCTAGTTCTAGGGATTTAGGTATTTTTGGGTTCCTTGCGGCATTTGATGGCTGCACCACACAACTTCCCATGGCCGCAGGACCAATGGCTAATCCTGTTAGACATTCTGTATATAGCCTAATTACACATTGTCCTCACATTACATTCAAACTAAATATCTTCATTACTCTCATACGATCATATTGAAAACGCTTCCTCACAAGTTTTTGCAGATGATATATCGCATGAATCCATTGTTGTTGTAATGATTTCCCCTGAAAACAGCGTAAATTTCGGAATCACCCATGGTGAAACTCTTGACAAAGGGTAGAAGAATAGATACGCTTTATTTTAAACGTTGATGGTTAGACATTCCAGTTGTTGTGCAAAGGTCTCCATGCCCACTCGGAGTGGTAAAATAGCCCTAAATATGCCCATTCGGAGTGGTAAAATAGCCTCAATTTTTCATTATTTTAACCAAATCTTATTTCGCATAAGACCATTTTGCTAAAACCATCAAGAAAAATATCGCTTTGTTAAGGCTCGCATGCCACAGTCATGCCCTTTCATATCACCCTTGTGGTCCGATGTCCCAAAAATGTGTCTCCCTAAAATTACTACAAACCCTTGATATTTGCACACATATATACTTGCACACTCTCTATTTTATTTTATAAACGAGTGGTTAAAGGTGTCTGAGGCAGGGCATTACTCTTGCCAAGTATGTGCCCACAGCTATGGTATGACTGGCAATTTTGTAATATTTAGAATTTTAAGAGGCCAAAATATAAGATTTCAAAGTTAAAAACTGCCTAAATAAAGAGTTACAATCTTTTTGTGATCCTTTTCACGAATTTAAAAAGTATGGTAGCAGAAACTTTGAATTAAAGAGTAAATTTAGAGACTATGATTTTAAGAAATTAAGTGACAGTTTGACCCAAAAGAAAAAGTGGAGGGACTGTGTCATAGTTGGAGACATTTGACATAGAAATGTCAAGAGAGTTTTTTGAGGGTAAAAAAATGTAAAAAGTGAGCTAAAAGAACAAGCCTTTTCTAATTGTTCTTCAATAAATATACTGCAGGTGTCTTGTTTAAGCGCTGGTCCTTGCCAAGAGATATTCAGCTTCACATTTGGTGGATTTGGTGATAATCTTCTTGCGGCGGGGTGCAAGTCGAAGGTATGATGTGTTATAGGTGGCGCTTTGATCAATTTTTGTTATATATATTTAAATGTCTGTGTGTAGCGATCTCTCTACTTCTAATGTAAGAAGTATGAACTACTTAGAACGATGCAATTTATCTACACCAATTGCATATTATACATGATATACAATTATTGTGAAATGTGAATAAATATGTAATTAACTTTAACAGAGTAAATTTTCATGACGAAACGGTCTTCTATATCGAATAAACTCTGCTAAGATAATGTCTCGGTGTTGTGACTTCTCTGGATACACTTAAGTAAATTAAAAATTGGCCTCCTTTATATAATCAAACTTGACTTCTCTCACTTAATATGCAACGAAAAGTACTAGTAAAAATTGATATGCAACACGTAACACAACAACAAACAAAAAAAAAAGAGGGAAAATCCCCCTCCTACAAATTTATAAAAGAAGCTTAACAATTCTAAGATCTAGCTAGGTTTACTTATTAAAAAAAAGAGGGTAGATTCTATTTTTTAATTTTTAATTTCAAAAAGGGCAAATTCTAGCCAACCTTCAAAGTTGTTATGTGCCTGGTTCTGTCTTTCCAACTCTGTTGTTATAACCCTTTGAGGTTGTCATTTATTTGTCGCACATGGTTCGTCTATGTGATCCTTCACTTTAGAAGAAACCTATGAAGCACAGATGCGGGTGCGACACAATGCGGGTGCGGTGATTTCGAAAAATCTTAAAAAAGTAGGATTCGGGTGCGTTAGGAAATATAGTAAAAATATAAATATATTATAGTATTCCTTAATTTGTATTGATTGTACATTAGGTTATATACAAATTAATAACTACTTTTATAAATCTCCAACATAAAAATTGGATTATAACGAAAAAGATTTAAGTGATAATCACATTCTTAAAAAAGATCTATTCTCAAACAACTTCCCACTACTTAATTTCAGCTTTTTTACCACGTATCTAACTTTCGAACACCACTCGTGTAAATCATTATGGAACTATTATTCATCGTCACCACTCGAGGTCGAAAAATGTTGAAAGTTGATTTGCAATAACATGACAATGTTGAACTTGAAGATCCACATCAATAAAATCCACATCAATAATATTCAATTCAATATGTAGCTTTATAACCCTCGAATCTATGTCTTTGGCCAACTTTCACCCTCTTTCCTTCTCAAAGTTCCATCCAATCTAAACTATATATCCTCATAGCTTCACAAAGGACGTTAATAAAAAAAAAATACGACTTGAGTATTCTTCACGAGAAAAATCAGGATTCTTAAAGAATCCATAATTAAATATAATTAAAATAATTGGATACGCGGTGGGTACGAATCGGAGGAGAATCGGCTCCTAAGAATAGCACCCGATCGGGTGCAATTCGGATTCGTTTACCATTTTGAAGAATCCGTGCTTCATAGGAAGAAATCATTTACCCATTTTATCTATTTTAATTATGCGGCCAGTGCTGATCGTACTTGAGATCTGTAAAGGAGATGTACTTGGTAACTTATCATATAACCTCACTGTTATTTTTTCCAAGTGTTCAATTGGCTACATATTACATTGCAGATGTCTTAGGCTTTCTTATTAATACAAGATATATAACAGACATTTAATTTAATGTCAGATAGTGCCATGTCAAATGGTGTGAGATGCTACGTTATGATGACTTCATGTGATTCATTGACTTATTTGATGCAGATACTCTTCTGGGATTGGAGGACAATGAAGCAGGCTGCATGCTTGGAGGAATCTCATATGGATGATGTCACTCAGGTGTGATGTGATATCATCTCGACCTTCAATGGCTAGTTAATTTAACTATATCTCAAGCAAAAAGATAAGGACTTAAACCTGGTCCCTAATACAAGCTCACAATAATTGAAAATTCAATGGTTTTCCTTTCATTGTTTGTACATAAATGTATTTAGTTACGTCATTTCTTTAGTAGTAATCTAAGAAACACGGACACTGGTGTCATGTTTGATGACACTGCAAATCTAATAAAAATAGGATAGTGGGACGCGTTGATAAATAAATCTATTTTTATCAATTTATATAAAGAAAACAAGAACATGCAAAGAAAAGAAGCAAGAAAGAACATGTTTGAATACTTAGTAAGAAGAATGAATTAACATTATAAAGCAGAACATGGAAATGAAAGTTTATTAAGATAGTAACTTTTGCGGAAAACCATTCTAGTGCCTGTAGCAGCGGAGAAACATTTTAATGTCATTGGGGCATACTCTGTAATATATGAGACCCAAAACGATGCCGCCAATTTTAAATTATAGTGTTATACTTATACATTAAGTATAGACACGTGAAAACACGTGAAATTAAGGGTCTAACACGTTGATTTTATATTTAAATTATGGAGACATGAAAAGGAGTGCCGAACGCATGTCCAATAGTGTCGGTGTCCAACACGTGTCGCACGTGGACACGTTGCCTTCTAATGTTTCCATGCTTCCTAGGTTGTAACTTATTTCTGAATCTGGCATCCATCATATATATCTTTAGGACTGTCAAATCTGTTAACCGAAGTTGAACCAAATGAAGATTTGTATATTCTCTTTATATATCTTTATATATCCAGTCATATATGCAACCCACTTTCTTTCAAAATTTCATTATATGACTAATTCAATACTTTGATAATATTAGTACATTGTTCTGCCAACAAAAAAAAATCTTTTATCTCTATACACTTCCAAGTGTTAATTTTGATGCTGTTCATATCTAAAGCCCTTCCCATTTTAATTTTATCAGATATATTCTTTACATCTGATATCTCTTATTCTCCTAAGGTTATCTTTATAGCCAAATTTCCCTCCTGGTTTTAATTTAACAATATTTCAATATACATTTTTTGGATTTTCTAATGTTCCTTCATATTTAGTCGTCACACTTAATACACTTAGGCCCCATTTGATGGGTTGGATATGGAGGTGGGATAATAGTATAAGATAATTTTATTCCATCCCACATGTTTTGGTGTTGACTTGACTTATAATCAAGATATACTAAACCCAAGTGCTCAACCTAGGAACTCAAATACTTTCTCACCACGGGATCAATACTTATGAACTCACTCAGTCATCTAGTCTCCATACATGGAATACACAACATTTACAGCTAGGTCGCAAAGAACACTACTCATTGTTGCCACTACCAAGGCTACTTTCATCATCAAGGTTATCATACAATACATCTCACACAAAAGATCACGGCGTTGCCACTATTAGCCTACACAACTTCACATGCTCACCAGACTACCATCAATTGCGATATCACCCCAAGGGTCGAATTTGCCTAATTACATTACCGGTGTTAACTACCGTAAACGCCGCACCTCAGGGTTATATACCTTTTAATCACCAATCATCAGTGCCTAGTCATGACACCCTAACCATCAACCTCCACCGTTGACTATATGCAACTCGTGCCACTTGCCCAATGGGCGTCGTTTCACCCTATTAGTATCTCAAAAGACTCTATGCTGTCAACAATCGGAACATAAGCACCTCACACTAACAACCATGGTGTCACCACCGTTGGCTTGCATGGACACTTGTAAATTACTAAAATTCTAATCATAAGCGCGGAAGTGATTAATAACTATCAACCTGATCGCTTGGCACTAACTTACTTGTCGTGCTAACTTCTTTGACTTTACCATCGAGAACACGAACTAAACTGTCACAAAACTAGCATGACCGGCCCAAACCAACGCCGATGTTGAAAGATCCAATACCGACCTCACCACGTCACTCCCGAAAGGAACCTTGAATTTAGATCTCTAATACCATTTGTAACGTCCCAGCCGGGATTTATGGGTAACCCGTTGTCAACCCGGTCCGACCCGAGCGTTGGGTGTGAAGTGCAATGAAACAACCTATTTAATGTTGTTAGTCCAGTTTTATGTTAATTAACATTTCACTTGTTTAGCATGCGATTCCAGCTTTAAAATAAACCCATGGGAGCACCCCGAAGTCCAAGCATACAGAGCTACTAACGTAAAATAAAAAAAGTAATTATCTGTATAACGGTCTCAAAATACGAAATCGCTCCCAACCTGCCGTAACAAAGCGAGAGTGTGAGCCAATGCTCAGTGGGAAATACAAATGCATTATAGAATCGAACGGCAGAAAGGAGAATCTAACACGTTATGCTTACGTGCACATGCAACTATCTCGTTTACATACATATACATACATATATCTATACTTAATGCATGAAACAGTTTTACTTTCGAAAACCCTATTTATCCAGATTAATTTACCTTAATCTTATTACAGACTTCCTTTTTCTCATTTTAGCATTTCTTGCTTTATTTAATACACACGGTTCAATACTTGAAACCACTACATTTGATTTAACCGAAACCATTTCTTTACCGAAACCAATCCTTGAAACCAATCCCTTTTTTAAACCGAAACCATTTCTTTACCGAAATCACCCTTTTTATTTTATCCAATAAATATTAGTATTTTCGTTGAAACCAACCCCTTTCAACACACGAGAGCACCGTGTTAGAAAATACTCATTTAATCTTTGAGAACCTTTTACAACATATTCTTGTGTTAATTATGGGTTTAACCGCTTAGGTTGCTTAATCACTCGTTTATCCACTTACTTTACCTTTTTCCTTACCTTCTGGACATTAATCAATTACACATTTACTTGTCCATTTTAACCTTTACCGAAACGTTTATTAATCCATTCAAGTTAGGTTGTTTTAACACATTTCACCACACAATCCATTTCTTGACATGTTCCTTATTCCTTTATCTTTTCTCGGAATCTTCCAATTACCGCACACTTCAACAGGCTCCATACCGCTGGCTATGCGCACCATATGCTCTGGCCAGTTGTTTTGGGTCTTCACCCCAGGGCTCCGGGACCTCCTTAATTATCCCGGTGTCATCCGAGTTCCTTTTAATGTGTTTTAACATTTTACAAATGTCCACATTATTTTCCTTCTTTCCCTTTTTACCCGGTCGAAGTCAAACCTGGGGTTACACCCCAATCCGTGTTACACTTGAAATTTACCATTTCTTGTCCTTTACACTTTAACTTTGATTTTTATTCAAAAAATCACATTCATTTAGGACCAATTTGTGTAACCCTTTTTTCAACATTTTTATTTCATAAAAATGCTCCACTTTAAATAAAATTACCATTTTATCCATTTATTTTCAAACTCGCTTTTTACTCTATTTTCGTAAGTGTTAATTTTTCCAAAACACTATTAAGTTACCCACACTAACTTCTTAAGTGTTTTAACACCTCAACACCCTTTTTACCCTTGGAGTAATATTCTTCTTAGTTGAAAACATCTTTTATCTCGTTATTTCCTTTCCAATTCCACGAGACTGTACAATATTATTAAGTTATACACACCAACTTTCCAATGTTTACCTGTTAACACTTATTCAATACCTTCATTGACTGTTTTCCAAACCACACATTTCTTTACTTTCTTTATTCAAGAAATCTAGTTCACTTAGAGACTACTTTTATAAGAAAATGCCATTTCTTTTTATCAACACACGTCGTCTTGCAACTTTGTACTTATCACACTTTTAACCCCTTTTTCCCGCTTTGAAGACAAGAATTTCTACTTTTCATTATTTCATGTTTAAACCCAACAAAATCTCCTTTAAACTTGTTTATACACTTAGTGCCAAAATACTACAAGTTTATATGCGTGAAAAGGTGGATTTTAACCCTTAAAATCTTATTGAATGGGTTAAGCATATATTTTATTCTAGAAATTCCTCATACTTGCAAACTACATTTTTAAAGCATAAAAGACATTTAATTTCTTCAAACTCAACAAAATGTCCATTTTTCATAAAATCTTCATTTTTGCAAGAAACTTTAAAACATTATTTCACCAATATTTAACAAAGCAAATCATCATTTCTCAATCTTTCTAGAAAATACACCATTTTCATAAAATATCAACTTTTAATATTTCAAAACATTGAAATATTTATTCATTCCTTTACCAACATTTTTATTTCATAAAAATGTTTATTATTTCTACACATCAATTTCATCATTTAATCAAATGCACCCTACGCATGTAATCTAACTACAAGACTACAAATAGGCAAAATAGAGTCTTAATACTAAGAGTAAGGTTTTCCCACCTCTAAAGGCTCCAATGGTGGTAGAAATGTTGGTGTAGGAGGAGCAACCCCCACCTCCAAAGGTGGCCTCAAGAGGTTACCAAAAGCATCCTCCAAAATGCTCCAAATGTGCTTCATCCATGTTTCCAAGCACACTTCAAACTCCACGGAAGCTCTCATCATTTTCTCCATAATCTCCCAATATTTTTCCAAAATCCGTAGCCCTTCCTCAACAATGGTGGAAATGGGTGTAAACACTTCAAACATGGTGGAATATATAAGGAAAATGGTGTTTCATGGTGGAGCGATGATGGAAGAATGGTGGAAGAGTGATGGGAGAAGCCTTCCCATGGAGGAAACTCACCCTCATCTCTTGCATTTTTGCCAACAAACGAGCCAAAAACACCCATTTAAAAACCCTCCAAAGCCTAAAATTCTCGTTTTGTCCAATCTGGACTGATATGGGCTTGACAGCACACCAAATCAAGCGCCAGAAACGTGACAGCGCACAAGGACAATCTGATTAAAGATTTTCGATTTACGTTGTTCGAACGATAAGCCCATGTCGTTTGAACGACTTCTCCATCTCGTTCGATGCCTGCTTCGCTCGACCCTTTGCGTGACATGCCACTGTAAAGCAGTGGCATGTCGTTTGAAGCCCTGCTTCGCGCGACCCCACAATGTCATTTGAACGACCTCTAAATTTTACCCTTCCTTTTATTTTTGTCAATTTTTGACCCTTAATTCCTCTATAATCATCATTAACCCTTCTTCAAAATAGTTTATACATAATTTAATTGGGTTATTGGGACAGAGTGTTAGAGTTTGACATATATACCAAACACCTTTTCACAAAAAGAAATGATAAGACGACTGATTAATAATATTAATAATATTATGGCTAATTGCAAGGGGGAATTTAGGCAAAGAGGAAGACTTGACAAGTACTCCTCACTAATTATATAACTAAAAGATAATACTTAAAATAAAGATAACTATTACCTAAATTAAAAATAAGAAATAATTGTTGGAATTAAAAAGGAAACAAAAATAAAAATAAAACAAAATCTCCTCTTTCCCTCTTGTTTAACCCAGGACTTGCTACCCTAGGCCCACGTGCCACATCACTTTCCCCGTGGGAGAATGCTCACCCTCGAGCTTTGGAGGGTTATCCCTTCGATTTCCGGGTGAACTATGACTTATGTGAGAAGAGTGCCCTGCTTAATTCTATCTCCGAGGTCATCTTCCTCTCGTGGGGTCTCCCCTGTAAGCAAAGCAGGAGTCCACTACTCAGTGACCAAATGCGCCGTAATCATAACACTTGGACGTTGGAGATAGATAATTGCGGTTCAGGAGTTGGGGCATTAGGTGACTGCTTTTTGTAAGGGACTCAATGTGATGCAGGAGCATGTATACGCCTCGAGTGGGGTTGATTCTCACATTTTATTCATTTATTTAGTTTAGGATTATTTTAGTCTTTTGGGCCCTTATGCTTATAGAAGGATCCCTAATTGTTTAGTTTTCGTTAGTATCATTTTATGTTCAAGAGAGCGTTTAGTGAGAAGATTAATGGAGATTTAATATTTCATTGCTTTATCCGTGTGTGCGAGTATTTTGTGTCTTTCGCTGCGTTTACATCACAATGTCTCGAAGGGTTAGCTCGTTCTTGATCTTAAATTGCAATCCATTGAGATAATTGATTTTCTGTTCCTCTGTCTCGCTAAGATTTACTCAGGTACAGAGGATGTGGAACTCCTCTGTGTACTCTGTCACAGTGGAGAAGACTTGCATGGATTTTGAACTCATGAAAACAAGTCTCGCTCGTAGGTTTTGGGGATGAAAGGAGACTTAACGTGCTTCATTTTGGCTGATGATCTTATGGGCTTCTTCCCCTCTTCCTTTCTCTTTGAAATAGCCCATTCCACCACACCTTTGTGTTCCCTGTGAATTTAGTACAATTAAACGAACACACTTCAGACAACGAATTCCTTTGTACTTAAAAAGACATTTTTAACATTATCAATCCAAACAATTACTACATCGGGGATAGCCCACGTCATTTGTGACATATCTTATGTGATGGAGGGGGAGGTTGGCAATGTATTACTGTTGTTTACCGAAACAATTTCAACCAAGTCAATATGGAGCTCCACTTTGGGAGAAACGGGTGGCCTCTTACCTTCGGGTTTGGAAGGGGCAGGGGTGAGTAGGGCTCGATTTCTTTTTGGATTGGGTTGGGAAGGGTGGGGGTATTGTTTCGGGTGTGATAGGCTCAGTGGAGAACGTTGGCGGCACGCGGAGGAGGTCGGATGGTGGGAGCCAAAAGTGGCCGGGAATAGTAGGGTTGCGACAGGATATGGGGTTGTTGGCCCATTGTCGATGGCCAACCGAAGGTCCCTCGTCCTTGGTCGAGTGAGTGTTGGGGGTGGGGGGAGGGTAGAGATCAACTCATTTAGGGTTTGAATTTGTTTTGGGCTTCTTGGGTGGTTACGGTTTGGCACAACTTTACTCTTCTTTCATGATCCTTTCCAAATTGCAGTGCCTTTTATTTTTACATCTTTGAATACTCATCCACAAACAAATAAATATAAAAGAGTGAAGGACGATAAATATTGAATTTATATTCAAACAATTATATTATAAAGTCTCCTAAGTCAACACGTACCCTAAGATATTTATTCAATACACCCGAAATATTTATTTACTAAATTGTTTGTCTCAATCATCCCCTTTTTTTTTGCGATTGGTTCCAGGATTCGTGATTGCTTGTCGAAACTGGACTTACATATATTTTTTACTTCATCAGATGCGTAACACTTTGGTACATAGCTACTCATAATCAAATAAAAACAATGAAAATGGGGGACTTACATATAGTAATATCACGAAGTTATAGATTTAATTAGACTACCTATGAATGATACTAATTTATCTTACCTAGTTGCTTTTATAAATATTAATAAAATTATAAAAAAATGACTCCAATGCATTTATTTTTAACACTCCATCCTAAATTTTGATTATTTTTAACACTCCATCCTAAATTTCGACACTCGTCTATTCCCGGCTAATTCATGAATTTCCTGAAATGTTAAAATAAGGTATGCTTCACAAGCCTGTGAGTACTGCCATTTTTTCATTTTAAGAGTTCAACTAGAAATTATGAGAGCGTTAGTTAGAGAATAAAACAAAATCAAATATCATCAGAGGTACGAAAATAAAATGCGTAAACTGAAATATTGGAGTACTCACATTTATCAAAAAATGCCTTCACTTTGGGCACAACTTGACCGCTTGGGGGAACACGCTTGCGCTTTAGGAATGGCTTCCAACCAGTGTTCTAAAAAACGCGCCTAGGCGGCTTTTTAGATACGCCAAGTTTTGGCCCTAGGCATGGATTAAGGTGTGGTCAACATTTTTTAGGGTAAGGAGTGAAAAAACGTGCGTTTTTTTTTTTAGTATTTTAAAAAAATAGTATTTTAATTTACAAATATTCGGACATTTTTAAGGTGTGTACCATTTTAGTAATTTTAATAGCCTTGCCAAAGTTAAAAAATATTAAATTATATCAAAAAAGGCCTAAACGCCTTTTCACGCCGAAGGCCCGCCTAGGCGTCTAAGGCTTAAGGCTTAGCCTCCATGCCTCGGTCACCCCCCGCGTTTTTTAGAACCTTACTTCCAACTTTATGTATGGTTCGGCGCTTGCGGGGTTTGTTATCTGGAGGCATTACAAGAAAGCGAGCGGTGCAACTAGCTAGGCCTTTAGGCTTATTTATTTCCATTGGAGATTAGGAATAGATGGACTTTCTATAGGACCCATTTTACTAACAGTATTCATCACTACTTTAGCGGCTTGGCCAGTTACTCGAGATTCTTGATTATTCCATTTCCTGATGTTAGCAATGTACAACGGTCAAATAGGATCACTTTCACTCCTGTTTTCTCTTTTTTCCCCTCATGCCGAGAGAGCCTTTTGTGCTTCCATTTATAATGGTGTAAGTAATTGGCAAGGTTAACGATGAAGAACATAAAGCTAACAATTTTCATCCATGTGGTGGTGGTGGTGGTGGTGGTGGGGGGGGGGGGGGGGGGGTTTAGAGATAAGGAGTATCTTTATTCTAAGTGTTGGCTAATTCTTGGATATTTGTACGCTTACTTGGATTTGTCTTTAAACCGTGTGTGTGTGAGGGGATAAGGCGAATATATATATATATATATTTACACTCGATCCGTTATCCTAACGTGGCGTAATCTTCTTACTAGTTATTAGTCACTAAGTTAATAAATTATTTTGGATCGTATACATGTTAACACAGTAAGTCAGTAATAAGCATAATTAAACCCATTAACTAATTAACATTACTAAAGCTTTTATTTAGAAAAAATTTACTGTGTTTAGATTACACTTGAATATTTCTTTAGAAGGCCCAATAATATTTATAAGTTAATGAATTTTAATGGGTCTTAACGAATAAAGTGGGAAGGTTCAATACCAAACCCGTCCCATTAAAGTGTTATTAGATTGATACTAATCTAACTCGAAACCATTAATGGTCCACCCATTAACCAATAACTCCGAGTCAGGTCGTGTCTGAGTTATCGTGTCCTGTCGCATTTGCCTAATCTATATAATAATCATAATAATAATAAGATAATTATAATACTAAAAGAAAGGTGTTGCACAGAAAAAGAGAGATCCACTTAAGTGGACAAATGTCCAAGTATTAACCAAGACTTCATATAAGGATACAATTTATCTTCTTATAACCCCCACACGTGGATGAGAATTGATAGCTTTATCCCTTTCCTCATATCCTTACCAATTACCCATTCACCGATCTACCAAAATTTATGGATGAAATTGAATGCTAATCATTTTAAATACAAGCATAAAAGGCTCTCTCTGCAAGAATGAAAAAAGAAAAAGCGAGAGCTGGAGTGAAAGTCAAGTTGTGTTCAAACTGAATGCATTTTTGGATAAATGTGAGTACTACACTCTTTCGGTTTAAGGTTATTTTTCTGAATAATATTTTTTCAAATATATTCAGGCACTGAAAATATACATGCGACTTTGTGGATATTTTTGATACTTCTAAGTTCTGGACCTATGTACCATCCCACGGGTAATTGGATGATGTGCCACTTTTTCCCGCGTTATAATGTACGGGTTCATTTGGGCCTGTCATAGTTGACTGGTAAAATATCGACGGGTGCTGCAACGTTGACCTTAGATATATAAAAATATAAATTAATTTACGCATTTTATTTCCATACCAGATGAAATCTGGTTTTGTTTTATTGTCTCTGATATATCTGTTATAACTAACCATCTCATATATTGTTGTAACTCTTAAAATGGAAAAATGACGTTACTCACAGGCTTGTGAAGCTTGCCTTATTTTATGAAATGAAAAAATATATACGTAAGTTCACTTTCGACAAGCAGCCACGACTCCTGGTACCCATCACAAAAAAAGGGGATGATTGTGATGAACGAAATAGTAGATGAATATTCTAGGGTTAAATAAATATCTTAGGGTTCTAATTAAATTTGGGGACTTTGTAATATTATTTTGAATATAAATTTAATACTTCTTGCCCCTTACTTTGTTATATTTATGGGTATAATGAGTATTCAAAGATGTTAAGCTTCTATCACTACAAAAATCTGATCAAATCGGAGGTACTCGTTCATTGAACTCACTTACCCAGAGCGAACTCGGCATTGCTTCTACTCGTTAATTAGGAAACGAAAGGATATTACTTAAAATATAGATAACTATTACCAAAATTAAAAATAAGACAAATAAGTGCTGGAATTAAAAAGGAATCAGGAAATGGCACACAAGTGCAAGCGCTATATTAGAATTAAAGTCTCTCTCTTAAATGTAATGTCTATAATAAGTGACCAAACGACCTTATTTATAGGCTAAGGGAGTCTTGCTAACCAAAAACCCTAAAATACGTAAAAGAAAAAAATGGGCAGCCTAGAATATTCCAAAGGAATATTACCCACCTACTAGTATACCTAAAATACTAACCTAAACTAATTGTAATAAAGAAACACAATAAAAATAAATGATTATAAAAAGAGTATATTTGACATTATTACAATTAAACCCCGTACTCTCCTATTCTCATCACTCTCCGCTTCTACTAATAAGCTGGTCCATGAGCTTTGAAAGTTGAAGCCGAGTGAACAAAATTTCCAAATATGTGCCGAAGATGGAAGAAAAAAAATTTGGGATGACAAAAATAATTCTCTCAAAATTAGGGAGGCCCAAATATTCTATCAATTAAAACATCCCCAAAATTGGGCCGAAACATTAGGGTCCGTTTGGTTATGTTTTTAGAAAACTAAGTATAAAGCTCTTTTTGAGAATAGTTCTCTAAACTAGTTTTGTATGCTTTTAAACTTTATAAGTGCTTGGTAAACTTGATTTAAAAAAGCAAACACACACACACACACAAGCACGCGCGCACACACACACACACACACACACACACATATATATATGTATATAATATATAAATTTTTTAATCCTGTATACTCTATGTAGACGTACATATAATATATATTACAAATATACTCGTATGTATGTATACATAGAGTCTCCTATAAGGACCACTTATATACATACTCCCGTACAAACTATTTTTTTTAAATACTAAAAAATGAATTTTTTGATGTCTCCATAACGATCATCTCACCCATTTTTGGCCATTGGAACTTTGGATGATCATCTCGCCCATTTTTTACTATTTTAATGAAATGGCCCACACGCGATACCTCACAGTCTTAGGTCTGCACTGACGGCCTGGATATGTATTATATATGTATATTATATATTAAGGTATAAATCATGAAAATATGGAGAGTAAACGATTCTGAATTAACACATCATTTGTATAACTGAATTTTTTGATTGTGGTATGACAAATGCAAACTCTAACCTGTTAATAAACAAAACAGTTTTTTAAACACGTGACAAAATAAACCCTTATATGTGAGGGGGTGATTGTTTGGGGTGCTGTGAGTTTGGCGAGTTTTGGCCACTTGGTGTGGGTTTGGAAATGATGTGGCATTGGGTACTTGTTTGGTTGATTGGTTTGAGGTGTTCTCGTCCTCATTGCTTATGGAATAATATGCAGTGTATGTTATTGCCTGTTGTTTAAGCTATTTGGTGGTCTCTTCCCAGTATGGCATAGGTTTAGTTTGTGATTCTTTGTTCACACAAGTGCCATTCCTTCCCTTCCTTCTCCGGTTCGTCTCATCCCCCTCCATGTGGCTAAGCCACTCCCCTCTCTTATTCGCGATCTTGGCCGAGTAAGCTTCATGTCAGATTTGGATTGGGGCGCGGTTTCCCCACGTGGTGGGTGTGCCCTGGCCTGAACGTCTATCCCGGTTCTGCATCCCGCCGTTCGTTCTCAATCACCATCTTCTGGAAATGTTTAATGTCAGATTGAGACGTGCTAAGACTATGTTGATGGGGTTTGTCCGGTTCATGTTGAGGTTGAGGTCATTTTCAACCCCTTGGTGGATTCGCATGGTTAGCCCGGGATTAGGGAATGTTGTGTTGAGTGTTTCGCCATTGATAAATCTTCTATGACGAGTGTTGTGATACTGCGATGTTTTATTGGATATTTCAGTTTGTAGTAGTGATTGGCTTGTGGCCTGCGTGCCATTATTGGATTTATGATTGTTTTGATACTTTTGTTTAGTGCTTAAAATGGGTTTGTATATGATTAGTGTAGGTTGTGTGATAGTGGTTTCAGCCATTTGTGACGTAAAATGAAAGCCGTCAAAGGCACAAAAGAGACACTCTAGAGAGAAAAGTAATACCCCAAATTAGAATTCATTATTATTGAGGGGGAATGGGATATTTATGGGGGAGAAGCTTCTAGAATTTGTTAGCCAAGTATGAGTTGTGTGTCATGAGTTGTCATGACGACTCATTCATGACGACACTAACTCATGGAACCTTCTAGAAGCTTCTATCCTAACTATAATATCTAATCACAAAAAATATGACAAATGTGACCAAAGACAATTAAGAAGGAAAAATTACAAAAATATTCCCCATTTTGTTTTTTTTGGGCACAGTTGGTGCCTTAGGGTCTGTGTTATAGGCTTCATTATATATCTTTTTGTTATCCCCATGCTTTTGGTAATAAATTTACAGTATACCAAATAAAAAAATTTAAAAAAAACCCTTATTTTCTTGAACTCCAGCATTTCAGTCCCAAATTAGCATTTAAAATGACTCCGAGTTTATTAAAAAGCTCATCAAAATTCATATCCCTAAAAGTTAAAAGTAACTCTAGCCAAATATTTGTGAGAGAGGAAGTGCCCAATATTTAGGCCCAACAACCTATAAGAAAACTCAAACAGAAAACCAACCTGATGTGAACAAGCGCGCACCATTGTACCACAAGCTATAGCTATTAGTAATGACGTAACTTAATTCACATATACAAAAGGTGAGTTTGCCCCATGAGCCCGAGCCTTAAGAGCCTTGGCCAGCCTCCGCCCATTTAATAAGAGGGAGCATGCTAGGTTGGCCAAAGAGCTTGCATCCATTTAGATGCACCTGCATCATTATTTGATGTGAATTTAAGAATGCAGAAGCGTTATTGTTACAGTACGCATCAACTACTAACTACACATTACCACCACCCAAAAAGTAAAACTAAACTAAGAAAATGGGTTTCTTTATCTCTCTATGTTCTTTTTTTCAATATATAAGTCTACCTCAAATGAGGCTTACAAGGGGGTATTTAAAGGGAAGAAGTAACTTAGACTCCAAGCTAAGGCCCTAATTACAAAAATGCCATTACTACTCCTTACCTCTAAATACGATAACAAAAATAAAGGAAAATACAATAACAAAATAAAAGAAAATACAAAAGAAAAAAAATGACTAATAAAACCCTAAAATAGAGCATATTTCCATCACTCTTTCGGGGACTCGTGAGGAAATTCCAAACATTGTGCCAAAAACTTGTGGGGGCCAAAATTAATTTTCTGAAAATTGTGAAGTGCACATCCCCCAAATCTTGGTCTTCACTTTTTCTTCTTCTCTCTTTCTTTACCCAATGAAGCCCAAAAATTTCCATCCGAGTCAAAAACCAATGTTTAAATGGGCTTGGGTTTGGATTTGCTAGCCCAAATAGTTTGGGTACAAGGGGCTGCCCTGGGGTAAAAAAATGGGTTTGAAAGGGTGCTGGGGCAGATCGGAGGTTGGAGGAATTGAATCGGGGCTGGGGTTGGATTTCGGGTGGACTTGGGTTGAAACGGGGGGAAAACGGGGGCTCACCAATGTCGGATGGAGCTTTGGGGGTTTAAAAGCTGTTTTCCAGCAATGGTAGGAGGTAGGGGAAGGTCACGAGAGAGGTGGAAGGGCAGGGGGTGGGTCGCGGCGTTGGAGGGAGTCAAGGCGGTGGGTGGCTGCAGCAGAATGAAGAGAGGGCGGACTACGATGGTCGGCCGTGGGTTTCCTGCGGCAGGAAAGGTCGGGGTGGGGTCGGCTAGTTTTTGGGGGTTGCTGGGGTGGTTGGCGGTGGTAGGGGCTAGGGTTATAGCAGCGGTGTGGGTTGGGCAGGGGTTAGGGCTAGGGTTTTGAAGCGGAAGAGGGGTTAGAGAAGATGGGGTTAGGGTTTAGGCCAGCAGGGTGGGGAAGGGTGGTGGTGGGAAGACTAGGGTTAGGGTTTTGCCCTAGGGTAGAGAGGAGTTAGGCCATTTGTTGCTTCATCTCTTCCAACTCTTCTTTCCACTCTAAAAAATGTTTGGACCTCTTTGGAGCCATTGACGAGTAGTGTACGATTTGATAAAATAAACACCGATACACCAAACATCAATGTTGGAATGACACCCGCTCTGATATCGAAGCTTTATTGTTACACTACACACCAACTACTAACTATACAATACAAAGGGGTTTTGGGTAGTGTTTCTTGGGTTAGGGTTTGGGGAAGGTAGGAGATGATGTTTTATTTGTACAGGTGGTGGTTGTGTGGCGGTGGGAGATGGAGGTGGAGGAAGATGGTGATGCAGGGTGGAGGAGGCTAAAAGGGTTTGTATCTCCCCTTTTAGCGGCGATGGAATTTATGATTTCCATCCACCTGATTCCAATTTGGACATTTATCAATCAAACGATTGAAGGGTTGCCCGATTTGGAATCACAGCTCGATACCCACTTCACGCACCACGATGAACACCAATAATACCAATTTGATGTGATTCTAAGAATGCGGAAGCGCTATTGTTACACTACACACCAACTACTAACTACATAATACCACCACCAAAAAAATAAAACTAAACTAAGAAAATGGGTTTCTTTCTCTCTCTATATTCTTGTTTTCAATATTCAAGTCTACCTCAAATGAGGCTTACAAGGGGGTATTTAAAGGGAAGGAGTAGCTTAGGCTCCAAGCTAAGGTCGTAATTACAAAAATGCCATTACTACTCTTTACCTCTAAATACAGTAAAAAAATAAAGGAAAATACAATAAAAAAATATAATGGGTCCCTCGGAAATCTCGCCTGCGCAACCTTCTCCAATGGTCTTTTTTGTCAATTTTCTTTCTTCTCTCTTTTAGTTATTTCTTGATCTCTCTGTTCTCTATCATTTCCGACCCATATAATGGATCGCCCGGGATTGAAAACATGTCAAGGGGCTGCTGGAGTTGAGATGATGACAAGACTGCTCGGTTTCTTTTCTTTTTTTCTTCGTTGAGACACACAAGAGCAAGCACTATATTATAATAAAACATTTAGGCCCAACAATCCAAGAAAACTCAAACAGAGAACCAACCAAATAACAGATGGTGAGCCCAAAAATAGGCTCGAGTTGCTCAACCAGCCTATCATTTTTGTCTTTGCTTCTTTACGAGAGGGCTAGGAGGAAACCCTAGCTGGTGTGATGTCCTCCATAGAAGATCTCTTATTTCACCCTCGAAAATCTCACCTGAGCAACCTTCTCCGATGGTCCCTTCTCTCGATCTGCTTTCTTCTCTCTTTTGGTTTTTTCTTGATCTCTCTGTTCTCTTTCATTTCCAACCCACAGAGTGGGTCAACCTGGAATTGAAAACATGTCAAGGGGTTCGTAACCCTAGATCCAACCTGGGAGGGTCGTGGATGATGAGAAGAATTGGTTTCTTTTCTTTTTTCTTCTTTGATACCAATTTGACGTAACACGACAAATAATACACGAGCAAGCACTATATTATAATAAAACTTTTTTGAGCTCAAACATAATGTCTACAATGAATGATCTATAGCCTTATTTATAGGTTAAGGGAGTCTTGCTAACCAAGAAACCCTAAAAAGGTAAAAGACTAAAATGGGCAACCTAGAATATTTCAAAGGAATATTATCCCCTAACTAATATACCTAAAATACTAACCTAAACTAATCTAACTAAAAAAATACAATAAAATATAAATGAAAATAAAAGCGAGTACATTTGATAATATTATAATTAAACCCCTTACTCTCCTATTCTCATCAGTATTTTTGGGTTGCCTCACCTAAAATGATGGTGTTTCGTAACTTTTTTGTTTAGAGTTGGCGGCTCTCTAAGGCTTCAATGTACCCACCATCAAAACACAGTGAAGGATTTAGTGAAAAAAATGTAGTGAAATAAGACATTTCATTAAGTGGTTGTAAGCCTATGCAAGCACCTAAGAAGCACGCAGACAAGTGGATTGCATCTTTTCCTCTAGACTGAAAGATTACCTTGGATGCATAGGATTTCAATATTCTTTCTTCTTTGGACAAGATAAGTGGACAAATGAGTTGAATAATAGAGGGAAAGATAAGTTAGGCGAGGTTCCCTCTTGACATCTCCAAACATAAAGGCGAGAATACCTAAATGGTAACACCAACCTTTTAAAGACCTTTGTGACCCTGAACCCATGTCTTGCTAAATGGTTAATACTGCTCTCAGAGCATGACATAATATTCATATCACAAAAAGCCGTGAAAGGAGAGGCACTGGAAGATTTATTGGGATCGTATTCTCTACGAAAGAACTGCAAAAAGCAAGAATTGTCTGACTAAGTGTTCTATTTTTTCGTTTCCGTATGATTATTGCTCGTGAACCTGCATTCGCGGCTCGTTCCTTGGGAATTGTGTCTTTACAAACAAATGATTATAATTGATGGAAATGGGGCACTATTTTAGGGTTTTATTAGTCATTTTATATTCTTTTATTTTGTTATTGTATTTTCCTTTATTTTGCTTTAGTATTTAAAGGTCAGGAGTAGTAATGACATTTTTATAATTAGGGCCATAGCTTGGAGCTTAAGCTACTCCTCCCCTTTAAATACCCACTTGTAAGCCTCATTTGAGATAGATTTGAATTTTGACAATAGAAAATAGTGTTTCTCTCTCTAAAGTGGTGTTTAGATAAATGATATTATGAGCCTTTTGACGGGTGGTTTACGTCACTAATTAAGCATCTCTTCCCATTAGTTGTCGGATAAAATGTAATACCTTGTATTTTCAGAAATTAAATAAATGGCTGAATTAATAACTGAAGTGGAATTGGGCAGTTAAAATGAATTTAAAATGAAATCGGGACCTTTTGCTTATTTGTTTGCATTTAATTGTAGTGTAGATTGAATTAGTGTATAATTTATTTTGGGCTTGTTTGAGAAATAAAACCCAATTTTGCTTAGCGGGCTTACCTTGTTGGCAGAGGATTTATAGAAAGGCTATATCGAATAGGGTGAAACCCCAAGGGTAAAATAGTTATTTGTGCATTTCTTGGGAGTAGGACTACGGTTTTGTAGATTTAAACATCCGAGTATTTAAACAATTCAATTTGAACAAGGCTAAAGAAGGTGGGCTACGATCTCGGGTTACTCGTGGGCTAGCCGTGAGTCATTTTGGGGGGATCCATTTTATAACTTGTTATATTTTAACTCATTTGACATTAGATTTCTCATTAACCCACTTCTCTCTAAACTTAAGAAACCCTAAAATCTTCTTTCCGTCTTCCCCAAACACCAAATCCACCATAAACAATTTAATTGATATGGTTAATAGATAATCCCCATGTTAGAATCATATGTATAGAAATTAACCCTTAATTAATAGGGCTATTTTTTTACTTAACCCCTTACAATAGTAGCGTATTTTGATCCCCTAATGTTCATAAATTAGACATAACCCCATAAATTCTAACATAGTTACTCTTCCATTAAAAAAACCTCACTAATTTGTATTTTGACTTGCCCCCTATAATTTTTGGATAAAAATACTCTCTTCTTCATCTTCTTCGCCAAATTCTATAACTCCTAACCCTATTTTCAAAAACCCATTTTCTTTGTATCTTCCCCTTTCAACAACTCCTAACCCCACTTTATTTTCTTTGTTTTGGAGGCAGTTGCTTAAGGCATAATTTTCGAAACATAAGCCATTATGGAGCACACATTTCTAAATGATGGCTTCACGACTCCCAAAAGGACATCCTTTCATCAACTCGATGCAACAATATTTGTTGGATTTCATGTTATTTTGTATTTTCCTTTTATATTTTGGGCCCGATTATCTTTTTTATTTTCGTATCATGTATGTTCTAGAATAATCCAAATATTTGTATAAATACATTTATTTGGCCACCAATTGGGTAAACAATTACATCATAAAATTCTTCTTGGTATCAGAGCCAAACCAAAGAAAACCCTAACCCTACATTTCTTTCCATTCTCTTCAACCATCTAACTATAACCCCAACCCTAGATCTAATCCTACCCCTAAACTATCTTTCTTCTTCACCTAATCAGGGTGGAACCCTAGCCCACTCAATCCTAACAAGGTCGGGACCTTAACCCCTCCAACACCATCGGGTGACGACCTCTCTCTCTCTCTCTCTCTCTCTCTCTCTCTCTCTCTCTCTCTCTCTCTCTCCCATAAACCCAGCTCGCGAGCCCTCCATTTGAGTACTGTTCAGGCCATGAACCCCCTTTGGTAGGGTTCCAACCTTTATACCCTCTCTAAACTTTTTTCCCTTTTGACCTACTGTGATAAACTTGACTATTTATTGGTGATTTGGGGTTGCCGGCGTTTTCAGTGACAAATTTTGGTGGATTGCCGAGTTTTTTCCAGCTATATTTGGTGCTCTTTTACCGCAGTTTGGTATTTTTTGTGATTGGTTACTATCGTTGATTCGAAGTATTGGAAAAAATAGTTTTTTGTCCGCTCAACATAGTCCCGCTCAATGGGTTACGATTGTTATATTGAATGGACGAAATTTCGCTTCATGGTCCTGCTCATTTTGTCTGTATGTTGGGGGAAGAGGCAAAACTAGTTGGCTCATTGGGACTGAAAATCAACCTTCAGGAAGTGATCCCAAGGCGCTTAATCTGTGGGATATGGAGTGGTGGCACTATCTTGAGTTAGATGTTCAACCGAATGGAGGAGCAGATTTATATGATTCTCATAATTTACGAGTCAGTTTCGGATCTTTGGAAAGCCCTCAATGAGATGTATGCACATGCACACAATGATGCCCTTGTTTTTTAGCTTTATCAGGAATTAAGTGAACATTCCATGCAGATTGTATGTCCCGTTAAGGCAGATCTATCGGGGGGAGGGAGGTCTTTTTCTTAGCCGAATAGAAAGTTATGCCAAGGGGCGTTCCACGAGAGACTATTGACATGACGTGCTTTCATTGTTTCCTGGGCTCTGCTTGCTAGCCTGCGCTCCGACCCAATAATTAAAAAACGATGTTTCCTTGCCTACATTAAGATTTAAAATTTTTTGGCGGAAGTTTCAGTGCAAAGTTCCAGAGAAGAAAAAGAAATGGACGTTGAGACTCCTTTTTAACCGATATAGCCTACTGCCATTATTAGGATTGAACTAGTCATGTGCGTTTAGGACAAACTCCTGCGCTTTACATGAGTCCCTTAATCTCTCGATTCGGGACTACTTTGGGTATCTTCAGTCTCGCGTAGCAGAGTTAGTTCAGTATGAGACCATCAGTAATTTTCCTCCCGAGGCGAGGCTACCTCGCTGTTAGTGAAGCGACTAGATCATCAACATACATATCAGTTCTCATGGGTTTATGATCTGAGTATGATTCTGTTAAGACTCAGATTGTAAACATGTCTCCTATTCCTCCTCCGATAGAGGGGTTTGCTATTGTTGATGGTGAGGAGCGTTGCCTCCATCTGACCAGTCGCCTACTACTCCTACTCCCATAGTTAATCAGATGGCATTTTCTACACATTTGGGCCCCCATTCTAGGGATGGGAAGGTTGTCTGCCACCATTATGGTGCCACTGGACACACTCGGGATCGATGCTTTAAACTCCATCCGGAGTTGAAGAAAAAATTTGTTCGGAATCGATCATTCGGTTCATCTTGCACAACCGCTATTGCCGATACTACTTGTCCTCCAGTGGCTTCCCCCAGGGAAACTCCTCCACCCTCTACTCCATCTGTTGATCCGAGTCAGTTGCAGTCCCATCTTGGTTTGATTCAGGATCAGGCTGAGTTCACTAAGTCGTGGCGGCCCTTCTACTCCTACGGCCCCTCTATTTATAAAAGATTGGTTAGTTGCTTCATCTACTTGACAACAGGATGCTGGATTTGGCATTTATTGTGAGTATAGCATGATCGACTCATCACACACGTGGACGTCGCCCACCATATCTTGAGATACCTCCAGTCTTGCCCACGTATTGAGTTGTTTTATGCGTCAAGAACTCAAAAAGGGCTCTCTTGTTTCACTAATGTGGATTATGGGTCCAAGACTGATAGACACTTTCTGAACTGTCTATGATTCTCACTGTGACACCTCGATAAATTAAATACCGGATGATCAGTCATTTATAAAATTTAAAACAGAATATCTGGTTGGTTCATTGCATCACTGTCGATTTTTTTTTTCTTTATTAATCACCTAATAGTTAATTAAGCTAGTGTCAAAACATTTTACCCAATAATTAATGTCAATTAATTTAAACCATTTAACACATTCACAATTCTTATGAATAAACAAATAATGAATAAAACACCATCCAACTGAATATGATAAAACTGGAATAATCGTCCCAGTTAAACAAAATCCAAACCATCAATCGTAATAATACTAAATCCAACTAAAACTGAAATACTGAGATGAAATGAGTACAATGTCTCTATGACATCAATAAAATAAGGATGGGCGACGCATGCCCTAACTGAGAAGACTAAATCAAAGAACTGAAATCATAGATGTGGAGACGTCTAAATACGAGGGCCTGCAACTCCCACAATAGCTGCAGCACGTTAAAAGATCCAACAGTCTAAGCTTGGCGTCCCTGTGGCTGGACACCTAAACATAATTTCACAAGAAAAAGAGATTTTGCAAGAGACGGGTCAGAGCCCGAGTGTAAAATATTTTAAAACAGTTTAGCAAGTATTTAAAATGCGGTAAAGCAAATATAATACACATGTTAGCTTTTCGAACACTCACTTGGGATTCTCCCTTCTCATCTATTGTGCACGCCTAACGTACCTCTAAACCATCCTAGTTATTGTCATCACTTAACTATAACGTAGACATCCACTTTCTAACTATCACTCGTAGTAATAACCCGTATTTCTCACAAAATATTAGGGCCTATTTGGTTTGCAATTGCAATTGTAATTCTGTTTTTTGTGTTTAAATACAATTCTGATAAAAATCTGCGTTTGGCAACCTGTTTTTAAACGCTAAATTATAATATTTCTGTGTAATAATCAAGTTTTTCAGAAAACAGATTGCGGGTCTTTTATAACTTCTGTTTTTTATTTTTCAACTCAGAATTATTCATTCTTAATATTTTAATGCATTTATACCTTAATATATAATATACATACATAATACATTAATATGTGAGTAATTCTTATAAATAAAAAATATATATGTACATGCAAACAAAATTACGTATGGAATAATATAAAGTTAAATAATATTATTAATAGATACATGATACTTATATATAGTTCATGTATTATTAATATATGGAATCATGTAAAATATACATATGATATAGTACATATGTATTAAAAAATATTATCAATTCATGTATGTATATAATTTTATAGTAATTATACATGCAATATCATTATATAGACATATATATATATATATATATATATATGTATGTACGTTTATATTTGTATTATGTATATATGCTTATATATAACTATACTAGCGGAATGCCCGTGCCTGAAGACACGACGTAAATTTCTAAAGTACGTAATCGCGAAACGACGAAAATTTCCGAAGTCTGTAATTGCAAAACGGCAAAAATATTACTCCCCATTAAAAAAAAGTGTAATTGAAAAAAAAATTGATCATTCCTTTGTTTATAAGACTATCAACCCGCTTAACAAATAATAAATTGTCCAACAACATTCAAATAGTCTAAATTCATAAACAAATTCACATATAACATGAAATACAAAATACTCGTCCACTGAATTCACATTTTGCCTCAAATAAACAAAGTGTCTATTTAAAAAAAAATGGACATAGTCTCCTTTGTTTATTGGACTATCCACCCTCTTAAGGGATAACAATCAATCCAACAATATTGAATGATCTCAAAAGTAAAATCTAACAAATATTTTAACGAAACAAACTTCGTAAAAACTATCACATATACATGTTCCACTATAATAATTGTCTGTAGTTTTCAAAATGTGACCGGATACCAAACAAAAAATATAGTTAGTCATTTAAAATAGCTAGTCAAATATTATATAGGGATAGGGTAAAGCTATTCCCACTCCAAAAAAATTCTGTAACACTCCATCTTATTCTTTTTACTTAACACAAACACATCTTTATTAAAACTCAACCCAAAATCTTATTTTTTTTATCTAACACGAACGAATTAATCGAAAAAAGCGACACGACACATCATTTTTTTTAACCAAACACGAACATAGAGCTACCAATGGTTAGTTGAAATAAGCATGGCAATAGCACCACTATAATATTACAACTTAATCTAAAAGTTTTGATAAATTTATAACCTAACCTTTTCATCACCAGGTATTGTGCAAACCAATAATTATCTTCACTCAGGTTGAGGGCCTTATTGCTTTGGAGTCCTTGGAGCTGCTGAACCTGGACCTGTTAAACTTAAAAAAATTAAAGAAACTAAACAGACTATAAAAAAATAATAAAGACAATCAACAATACAAAACCAAACGTTATGGGGAAAGGAAACAAATAATTAAACACGTAAACATTTATACACTATTCTCCTAGAAAAACAAACACGGACATAAAGATGGGAAACAATTACATCGAAACGCATATTTTAGAACAAACAGCATACATGAGTTTTTTTCAAATCCGAAAACATGTGGTGTGTAAAGACATCGATCCGAATCCAACATTCAAATCTGAGAACAAAATCTTGGTCGTAATCTTATACATTTACCGGTTTCTTAATTCCAATAGCAGCGATGTAATGCAACTTCCTTTATTCAACTTCTTCATAGAGTAAACATTGAATCGAAGAGAAGAGCGCTAACCTTCATGGTGGATGATACAGAGTAAACATTGACTTTCCTGCACATCCCAAGTCTGGCATAAAACAGAAGACAAATATCAATAATAAATTATCGGGTTTAAACAATTGATAAAATGAGCATGACATAGTCAATCAGGAAAATAACCACTGATAAAATGTAAAAAAAAAGATAACAATTTATTGTTCGTGAATAAACGATAATAAAGAATTAGAAAAGTCAGAGAAATTATTTGTGTAAAATTTGATACAAATCATTGAACTCGTTAGTAATGAAGGTAAAAAATCAATAGATACATAGAATTATTTATGTGGCAGCAACATTGTTGTAGAGTTGTTTTTCAGGAGGGGTTGGTAGAGAGATTTTTAGGAAAGGAAGATTTTTTGAGGTGAACCCAATTGAACGACTGAATATACACTGACCATGCTTTTAGGAGGCAATAGATATCCAAACACCTAACAGTTTACCTAGAATTAAAAAAAAAACTGTTAGATACGCAAAAGGAAAAATAATTACAAAAAAAAAGAAAGAATATGAAAGAGTTTAAAATGTTTAATTTAAACTGTTAAATAGATATCCAAACACCTAACTGTTAAATACACTGACCATGCTTTTAGGAGGCAATAGATATCCAAACACCTAACAGTTTACCTAGAATTAAAAAAAAAACTGTTAGATACGCAAAAGGAAAAATAATTACAAAAAAAAAGAAAGAATATGAAAGAGTTTAAAATGTTTAATTTAGGAACCAAAACCCTAAATTTAGTTTGACGTGATGTCCTTACTTTTAAAACACAAAACCAAGATTTTGAAGAGCGCCTTTCAAAGACCCAGATTATAAAACATTAGGATATTGTGACATGTTTTATAAAGCTTTGTTCACTTTTAAAAGTGAACCAAGCTTTATAAAACATGTCACTACACTAGAGTAAAAGTTTTACTCTAGTGTGGACTTCTACATTTTGATTCTCTAAGAACCTCCATTGTGTTTTTATTTAACCAACCATTTATATTCCAAATCACACTAGTTCCATTCTCTACATTCAATTTTGCTCCGTTACTCTGTCGTTAAATGACTCTAATTTCTCTCTTTTTAAGTTCTACCACTGAACTGGTCTCTCTCTCTCTCTCTTTCTCATTGTTATTCTTTAATATACACATATAACACCATTATCCGGTATTTCAGCCAAGCCTGTTTAAATGAGTTTTGACTCGAAATTTCTAAGAGTTGCTAATACTTGACACAAGGACTTGTGTTTAGATCTTTACCTGGTCTCTATGACCCTGAAGTCCTCTCACATTTATTGAGATGAAGATTAATTCACATACTTAATCAACTTGGTTGTACAAAATGACTAAGCTGTTCAGACACCTAGGGAAGGGGGCAGATTATGAGGTTTAAGATCTCTCTTGGAATGAACTTAAACTATTGCATGTTAATTGATCTATTTTTCTAGCAAGTAAAAAGGTTGTTTGACTTGTATGTGGCTAGCTTTTAAATGTCAGTAGACGTTCATTCATTTCTATCTCGAATTCCATACCCTCCATAAAAATCTTATACCTTCTTAAGTAGCATTTTTCAACATTTTCATTGGGATTTCCTTCTAATATGTATTTTCTCTTACTTGGATTAGCTTACCCCAATGTATTTTAAATGTAGCTTTATTTTGTTAGTCTAATCATATTTGTGGTGCATAACTTTAATAATATTAAGGGATTTTAGAGTCTGCCCCTATTAACAATCCAACATTAAAGTTACTCCCTTATTTTGTTACACTGTTTGTTTATCATTTGAAAATAGTATTATTTGACCAAAATGACTTCTCTTCTTCCTCATCTATGATATCCCCAAGGAGCTCTTTTGTTGTCGACATAGGTTGCGACTTCTCTCTCAAGCCGCCCAAACAGGGCATCCATCTGCCTCTGGAATTGCCTTTTTTACTCCACCATGATGTGTTTAATTTTCCCTAATTGCTCCAAACATCATTGCTCTGGTTCCATTTTGATGTAAACTCAGACACCAATTTGTTGTAAAACTCTCGCACACAAAAAATCAAGATAACTCTCTCAATCCATCTCGTATTCAATGTGTACAATGAAGACCAAAAACTGCCATCTATAGGCACCAAGTAGATAACCCTAATTAAAGACGCCCCACACTATGAGATTATTCTTAAGGAACTTTCCTTATTCCTATTAATTACAATTAAGACAAGTAAAGGTTGTACCCAGTGCACAAGGATTCCGCATAACTGCAGGTTTGGGAGAGATAGATGTCGGCTGGCCTTACCCCCATATATGGTAATATCCCATATATAGAGAGGCTGCTCCCATGTCTCGAACCCGAGACCAATTGCCATCGCAGAATACATGATTAAAATGCAATGCCACACTTTATGGACTATTGTACATACATCAGATTTTGTATATGGTAATAACACCAAGTAAAGTCGAAAGACACTAAAGCAATGTTATATCAGACTGCTTGTCTTTTTGTAGTTGAATCTCCAAGTTTTTGGAATGCTCCAAATTCTACTTGAGCATCCAAATCGGGGTCAATACCAGCAAAAACATCTCTGAACAAGTTTCTAGCACCATGCCAAATGTGTCCGAAGAAGAAGAGCAAAGCAAATGAAGCATGTCCAAAAGTAAACCAACCCCTTGGGCTGCTACGAAAAACGCCATCGGATTTCAAAGTAGCACGATCTAATAAGTGAGATTTCGAGCAAGTGTATATATAATCTTCTTCTGTCCGAAGAAATGATTCATCGAAATAATGAGTCACCATTGATATCGACACATCTGAGATCGAAAAATGTTTGGGAGTTTCTCTATTCAATCCTTTTCCTTCTTGTTGCTGGATATCTCGTTCATACACATCGTCTTTATTTCCCGTGCCTCTAGTGAGTTACAAACAGAGTTCGAAAATGTCAAATCTTTGATGATTCCATCTATGATTGAGTTGCGAAAACTTCTGGATAGGTATCCTACATCTGAACCGAATTCTTTTTGGTTAAAGAATCTCTTTCTAGTAGCTCTGGAAGGGGTCAAGGTCGGCAAGTGAGACGATGGGGGATAAGCTTCATCGTCGAGAGGGAAACAACTCGGATCACCAGCTAAGGCCCCTAAATGATCGCTCAGTGACAAAGGAGGTAGGGATGCAGAGACAGCCAGGAGGTTTGCCTAGAAGAAGCCACCCATTGGTTAAATGTTGTTAATGAGAATAGTAATTCACTATTCTTAACAATAGGTCCTGGAGACTTTTTGATTCATCATGCTATTGCTCTTGGTTTGCATACAACTATATTGATCTTAGTAAAAGGTGCTTTAGATGCACGTGGCTCCAAGTTAATGCCTGATAAAAAGGATTTTCGTTATAGTTTTCCGTGCGATGGACCGAGACGAGGCGGTACTTGTGATATTTTGGCTTGGGACGCATTTTATTTGGCAGTTTTTTGGATGTTAAATATATATCTACTTCACTTAAAATTTAATAGTATGGAAATGCATTCATTTCCTCTGCGATTCTCTACAGGGTCATTGTAGAGAATTCTTGTCTTGTTTTCCACATCGTTATTCCCTCCATTGATAGATAAAAATTTCTCTGGTCATTTCGTCTTTTTGGTCTCATTTAACATATAATAATAGTCGAAGACTTATATACATATGAAATACCGAATGGAACCCATCGTAAAAATAAATGAGTATTTTTCGATAATGCTTGCTCGGGGACGTATTTTTTTATGGTTTTAAGAAAAATAAAATCTTATTCACAGGATCATTGTACATTTCAATTTGAATTAGGGATTCCGTGTATAACTGCATATGCATCTATCTGATCATATATGTATTACCATTATGTATTAAAACAAGAGAAGGAGGTTTTTCAATGCGAGATCTAAAAACATATATGGTTCGGGTCTTTAGCAGGTCTATTGATAGAGATTAATCGTTTTTTCCCGGATGCGTTGACATTCCCTTTTTTTTCATTCTAGTTATTGACATGGGAAGGAATAACGAAGATCAGAGCTACAATTGAACTTGTTTCATTTGCATATCATAAGGAATTCGAACAACTGCTTCAAATACAGTATCACGAAGTACTGTTTGTGGAACCTCAATATCCATGGGCTTATTAGCTAAATGGCAATTGGCACATACAATACGCCCAGTTGCTTCGTGTGGATTTTCATAACCCTGCTGTGCAAAAATGGGATATGCACTTGAAATGGATGTCTGAGTTATTATATATATCATGAGCGATAGGGAAATGGATCGAGTAATCTGTTCCTTTATCCAACAAAAAGTATTTCTGGTTTGCATGGTCCAATCATTGATCCCGAAAATTTCTACAATAAATTGGGTAGGTCGCTAATATAGTTCCCTATCCTCGATTCTGCTATTTACCAGAATAATTTTACTGGAATATTTATAGGATGAACCTTCGGCATGGGGAGAAATATAAAGAATAAGTACGATTTTCACTTATGTACAACTACAAAGTAACATACAGTGACACCCCGCCTAATTAAATACCGGGCGATCAGTCCTTTATTAAATTAAAATCAAGGTGAACAGTTGCTTCATTCTTAGCATCACTGTCGCAAAAAAATATATCAATTTAAACACCCTAAATAATTAAGCTAAGTGTCAAAACAATTTAAAACTTTATTTCCATTTTATTAAATCCAAATGTAAACCTTTTTAACAACCAACAGTATAAGAATCACATAAATACTAAGGATGGCAATACCACACAAGAATTAAAACCATCTAGATTAACCAAACTAGTTTAAAACTATAAATGAAACCATCCTGACAATAGTTAATTTCCAGGGAGTACCGAATGCTGGAAATATAAATGAACATAGATCTCTGTAAAAATCCAAACTGAATACAGGAAGGGGCGACACATGCCCTATCTAAGCAGAACTAAAATAATAGCAGAATCAACAAAGAGGTCATCTAAAGCAAGGGCCTGCAACTCCCACATCAGCTGCAGCACGTACAGTTCAAAGAATCTAAGCATGACACCCCTGTGGGTGGGCACCTGTAATATATACATATATACAAGAGAAGGAGAAATAACTAGAAAACGGGTCAGAGCCCGAGTGTAAAACACTTTTAAAAAATTAGTTTAGCAGGTATTTAAAATGCTTATCGGCTACTGCAACAACCATGTTAGTATGCGACACTCTCTTGAGAATTCTCGCCTCTCCTCTAGTATCCACGCCTACTGTACTTCTTAACTCTTATTTTCCATAATCTTGTATCCCGAGGAGTAGAAAGTTGTAATATTTAGTTTTAGAAAGTTATTCTCTTCAAAATTTATTACGTTACTTAGAGCAACATCGTACCGTTACAAAGTTCCCGAACACTTATTATAAAGTTGAAGTATTTATTCATTTCTTAACTACATGTACACACAGTAGAAAGTTTCCATATATAAGTGTATATATATATTAATCACTCATATAATATATATACTATCGGCACCCCACATAAATCTATGGTGCCGTATCACACAAACTAAGGGATATACTAGTTCAGAATCACTCTCGAACTGTATTAACACAATACACAAACAAATGGAGGCGAAGCATAGTTCCAGGTCCTAAGAGGTCAGCACATACCTTCACGTCTCTTAGAACATCTGACTATCATTTTCAGATAGCCTGTATCGAGGATACTATCTTCTAGGGTACGAGTCAATATCCCGCATAAAGGTCCAATCGAGATAAGACTGTCCCGGCGCGGAAACTCCCGTGATAGCAAGTAGCCCAGGTATGATTTTTACACAAATACATGATATATGCGCAGTCACAGTCATATATATAAATATTCAAGATTTTTAAATTAGGTGTGCCCACGACCCATAATTATAATTATCCGTTATTAGCACAAATTACTCAATTATCTCGTATAACGTATTCGTCTCGTTTATTCTCATTTATAATTTATTTCATTCATACTTATCATCTCTCGAAGTATTCTCTTGCTAAAGACAATTTCAGTAGGTGTACCCTCTCTAACCTTCTTGTCTAAGACTTTCACGAGTCCCTCAAATTCATTAACAAACTGCCGCACAATCTCTAATGTGTAACGAAATTTCCCGTTAACCCACAATTTCATCCCATATTAAATTTCATTCAATGGAGTCTATTTATACCCTACTGGTCCTCCTCACGACCCATTATACTCTATAAATAATAATCAAGGGTTCCCACGTATTTAAATCGGATTAAACAAAAGGGAACAAATATGCAATTTTCCAAGAGGGGTCGATCGATCGGTCATCGATCGATCGATGTTCTTGGGTCGATTGATCGATCAAGCAGTAACTGCAATTTCAACTTGCGGGTTTCAACCAATAATTTTTTCCAAAACGCCATTTAAGATTCCCAAACTCCCAAATAAGGTTACTTTTGGTTCCATACACATATATGCATGATTTTCTACGTAAAACATGTACAATTTCATCAACGGAATTGAATTAAAGGGCAAATTTGTATTAACTATCAAGACCCCTAATTTTCATAAAACTTTCATTCTTTTAATTTTTTTTTCCAGATTTCTTGCTTCTAAACTCATACCATTTTGTGGGTTATCCTCTACATATGATTGGGATGTCCAGAAAATAATATTTCCACCAAGACATGTGATTAAATCCTCAAATTCTTCTATGGAACATGTGTATAACAATCTTAATCTAACATGGATGAAACAATAACTAAAAGAAAAGCAAGATAGATACTTGCCTGGAATTCAAGGTTATGATTTCGTGGATGAAAAGGTATGGTTGCATTCCCCGTCGCGCGATCTACGATTTGGTGGCGGTGCTGGTGGCGATGCAAACGGATGAGTCTTTGGCCTTGGGTTGCTTGGAAAGCTCTCCAACTTCTTCTCTAATGTCCGTTATTTGGTTTTGTGTTGGTTAACCCTAGAAGACAATTCCTAAAGGCTGATTTATCCTTAGGAAATTCGTGGGTTTATTTACCCAAAAATATAAAATGTCTATAATACCCTCTCGGAATGTCAATTAGGCTTAAAAACGTCCCGAGACCCAAACTAAACCCCTGGATACATTATTTTGACTATCTTGACCCATCCGGACACATCGGCGCATTCGAAATGACCATACGAGCGACTTATAGTTTATTCACTTTTAATAATAATAATTTAGTCCTGACACGACACGGGGGCGTCCCGACTTAAATTTTCATAATTGCCATTTTTTTCACTCGTGACAATTTTTATAAAATCAATCTTATATATTACTTTACTCATTTAGTAATATTCGACAACTTCCCAATAATTACTAACTCTCGTCACGCTAGTAAATATTTAAAACAAATTTTCGGATTAATATTAAATTAATTTATCTCAATTAAATTTAATAAATCCTTGAATTTAAAAGCCATAAAAATACGGGGTATTACATACTCCCCCCCTAATAATGGAATTTCGTCCCGAAATTCGGAAAATAAGGCCTACCTAGTAAAGTAATTCTGGATACTTTATTAGTACGCAAACTATCTACATAGTAAGGCGCTCAATCACTATAGCTCCCCCCCCCCCCCCCCCGCGCGCGCGCGCGCCTCACAACAAGCTTGTTTAATACTCTCATTAAAGACACTTCACATTGTGTTCCTACCCGACACATTCGCATAAGACACAACTATACATTATGAATTCCCATTATTTCAATATCATTGGGAGGCCGCACCTCACTACATGACAACTACTCGGATTTATTTAAACACAACTTCCATTCTGAGAGAAACCATATGAACATCTGACCACTCTCGTTCGCCTAAAACAGTCGTGGAAATTCTACCATAATCATCGAACTCTAACTCAACTAATCCAAAATTCGGATTATCCGCTCATCTCTTAACATTCAGAGTGAGAGAAGTTAAGGTTTTTCCACACCAAAACCTCCATAAGCACTTGTTCACAATAGACAAGTACGAGTTCTCCCACGGAACCCTACCATTAGGTAATATCCTTCCCCAATTACTGTACTATACTCCGCTTACTATCTATAACCGTTGTGGAAGAGAAACGATCACAATGAATCCAAAATTACTTTCGCACTGCTCCACTAATGGTTAATCACCGCTCGCCTACTCCCCGGATTATGGGTGATACAACCTGCTCAAAACGAAACGATATCCGCGCTACTTCCTGAAATTCCATATTGAAAGTGGGATTCAAAAATCTTATCCTGATTCAGGAAAAAAAATACTGTGTAGGAGACCACGTACCGGCGCGATCCTTCCTTTAAAAGAAAGACCGGGGCACACTAGTTAATATTGTAAATCACCCCGAAGAGATATCAATCACTTTCTTCTTGGGCGACTTGTTCCACATGTTCGAATGAACCCTTGATCTTGCCTTGAGGTTGGCAACCCATCAAATAAACTTTGCCGACTTTACTGGCTTCTTCCATTATAGGAATCGTCGGTAGCCACAAAATTCTCTGGTTGGCCCTCTTGTTCCAACCGATTTCTAAGTGCCCGTGGAGACTACTCACTATGTCCCGCTCGACATCGATTTCTACTTGTAACGTGTCACATTAAGTGACACTTAATACTTCCATTCTTTCCTTTGCGTATACTGAAAGTTCCGACCCATGCACTTTTCTCCACGATGTGCACTTTCGGACCTTTTATACCATACTAACATCTTCACTCTTTGTATGCGTCAGTCGCTCTCAACATTTAACTAATTACAACTCCGCTCCTAGTGTTCTCCATAATAATTGAATTCTACCCTTCTCAAGGAATACCCATTTCTAAATGGCTTCCCACAGCCTTCCAACCAGATTCGGTGTGCCACTCTGAACACAAATATATGGATTTATCGTCTTTCACATGGCGTCCAATCCACTCTACCACTTCCACTTCGTTATGTTAATCCCACAAACATTTATTCCACACGTCTATTCCCACGTCCCTTCAACTCGGACGATTTTAACATCAGCTAACCAGGATGCCCACACCCTATAAACCGTGCATACTAAAAGCATCACCTACGCTTCACACATAACACCCAATTCTTTTTTTTTCCTTGTGCTCACAACGTGATTACAACACTTGGGTACTCTTAATCACCCTAGAAATTGAAATTTTAAATCCTCCTTATCATCGTTCCACCCCTTAACTCGTGGTGATAAGACAACTTTCAATGCCTTCTTACCACACCACTGGCTCCACTGGCCTTAAATCATAATTCAACTTCTAACTTACAGATATAATTACTAGTTCCTACTACGACCGAGGTACCAAACTCATAGACTAATGACCAAACATCATCCTACTTCCAACCTTACGCTATGTTTCATGCGTGGGATGTCTCGCAAAGCAAAATCCAAACAAGGAACCCCCCAATACACTACTACCTAGCATTGTCGATTATCGAAATTCGTTAGGCCATCCGTCCATAACATGTACCCCTTAATTCCGTCTCTTGATAGAGAAGTTACATCTTTTCCCGTAATTACACTTAACAAAGAACATTTCGCCAATTGTACAATCGTTCATTATTGGTGGTAATCACATTCCATAAACCTCGAATACATACAATTGGGGTTCTCGAAATCCTGTCCCCAAACATATGGGTACAACTCTTAACTCTCACGTCTCTAAAGGGATAGATACATCAATGCGCTCTTTCTAACACTAAGTTTTGAGCGCTAAACATAATAATGAGTTAAATCTTTTCGCTTAACAGTAGACCCAATACATACTGAATCATAACAACAAAGTCCCTACACACATCGGGATCGAATATCTCGGGACCACTATTCCCTTCGAAATCTCAAAAATAGATAATATAAGTGCGAGTCCGGCCCTCTCGCAGGTGAGGCCTCGCCAGAACAAAACATGCTGCACTAAGGCAACCACTCTGATAGCCTTGAAATCACCGCCCACTATTGTTTTAACCATTTTTATAAAACCATAATTAATATAATATCGTACTCACATATCACATCACTAATACGAGAATTCTCAATAAAGAATATAAATCACTAACAGTGCACCCATTTGTCCTCCGCGGAGAACACTAAAGACAATCCCACTTTACCAGGGAAAACATACACATAATAATAACGCTATAGATATACGCACTAAATTCTTCTCACATGCGAATCTAGCAATAAACAAAAAAAATATAATGACTCGCTCGTGTCACATAAAACACGCTTCATCCTCCGAGGATAAAACTCATACTTCTACTTTGCCAATCGCCTTGGCTACTTAATCGTCTTCCGGACACAACGCATCTGTCTGAACCAAATCGGAAATTATATTAACCATTTCCCTTGTAAGCACCATACCCTTGCCATTACTCTCGTATCGGAAAATTTTTAAACTCATGTGATTTTACTCTCCACAAAATACCTCAACACATAACCCACTTATCTCCTGATATACATTCGGAAACTCACGAACGACTGGAATCGAATCCAGTAGAATCCCAATCTCCTTAGAGGTATCCTCCTCTATGTAATACAAATGGGTGGAAGATCCTCCCTCTGGGCAAGGCATCGCCACTGAAACATCTCCCGCCCTGCAATGGCAAAAGATAATACTCCTACCGAAACAATTTATCATGGCACTGTACGCAGCGAGCCAATCCATGCCAATAATGACGTCGTGCTCACGTATGACTAAAACTAGTATGACTGCTGGTAAAATCAAACTACCAAACTACATACCTACACCCCGGCGTATAAAGAAAATTAAAGACCCTTTCCAAATGATGAGTCTACGCATGACACCATACTCTCTGTAGTGTCCTAAAAATCCTAAGGGCCATGCAAAGTGAGTATCTATGAAACAGTGTGACGCCCCAGTATTGAATAAAATGTGTCCCATAATACTTGAAGGAAGGAACGTACCATCAATGGCCGATGATGGCTGCTGAATTTCAGTATGCTGGACGTCGTACACACATTCGTACTATTTCTACCCCTGCTGCTGGGGTATCTTACCCTTATTTGGGCAATCCTGCCTCCGATGACCCATCCTGCCGCAATTGAAGCATCTACCTCTAAACTGTTTCATTTTATGGCTCTGTTGGTTTTGGTCTGGTTGTCCAGTTCCACTTTTTCCTCTTGATGAAAAATGACATCTGGTTGAGGACAGTCCCTCCACTTGTGATCCGTTTGTACACACTTATAGCAGAGTCCTGAAAGTTCTCGCTGGTCGGGTCAGAGCTCCTTTCCATTCTGATCTGGACAAGTTCGACATTCATGACCGTCCATTCCACATTTGAAACACCTCTTTGTGACTTCACTCTGACCCCGACTTTGTTGGCCCTGACGCTTTTGGGTTTCCCTGTATAATTTGTTACCTTCGTGGCTTTTACGGTCTTGAGGAGTTTGTTGTTGCGATTTTTGTCTCTTCGCACAATTGTTATTTCTAGTCATGACAGATTGACTATACTTTCTAGATCTTTTGCTCCCTATAAGTTGTGTGTTGCGTTCTTGATACTGTAAGACCGCAGTGGTAATTGCCTGTGCCACAACACCTGCTAACTCGGCAGTTGATACCCTCTCTGGAGTCTTGAGGTGTGAGCTGACCTTGCTCATTGACTCCCCCAACGGCATTAGCTTGTTCTTCTTGACGATCCATCTGAGAATTTAAATTATCTGGATGAGTTCATCATTCACATAAACAAATCGCAGAAGCACGAATTCCCAACGCATAAAGATGAATACAACATTCCTAATATTAGGACTCTAAATCAAAGACGCTAAGCTGGAAACGAA